>OY728150.1:343311099-344654197 GCA_963277665.1 Viscum album | reverse complement strand
GATGACCACTATTCAGACACCTTTTGGTGGGATTTTATTTTTCCCTATTTACTTTAATTTACCTCATATTGGGATTTGGTTATCGGATTTATATATATTCTTGAAAGGGTTGTTCATTTTTTAAACATCTTCATTGTATAGTTTTGGATATTTGTTTTTTTGTACAATTACATTGTCAATGTCCTCCCATGTTAGTGATACACTCACTCAACACTAGTGGGAAGTCCTAGATGTATTGTATGCGGGATTAGTGAGTCAAATCATGGGGTCCTATGGGAAGGGTCATGAAAATGTTGTTTCATAGATGTTAGTTCTATCTCAGCTCCTAAATATTTATTATTTTGTTGTGGAAATAGTGTTATGTACATCATGTTAAACATTGAGGTTAGGTACTCTATTGTTTGTGAAACATCCAACATATCTATAGAATAAGACTTTGATCACACATTTTATTGACTCCGTACATGAAACCTCCAGTTTTGGAGAAAATAATGATACATTCATCATATACTAATGGGTTTTGGTTTCCAGGATGTTATTGAGTTGGCTCTCCATATATACATATTGACAGCAGAATATCTTCCTTACATTCAAGGTTCCTCCACGATGTATACCAGCTCAGATTCAGTGTTATGGACATGATAATGACCCCCCAGGGATGAGGTATCAAATTAGTGACCAATTCTAGAGGTTCTACCTCTACGTGGTGCACCAACTATACCACAACCTCTAGAGAAGAACATGGTACCTTTAATACTATATGGTGAGGTATACAGGATGAGATCACTTCATGAGATTCCTTCATAGATAACCCAGATGTTCTGAGGTGAGCATGACCCATTGGTGGCCAAGGCCTGGCTTGAGGCAGACACCATAGTATTCTCTCTAGTTTGGACACCAGTAAATTAAGTGGATCTCCTATCATATATCATTATCCACGTATCTATAGGATGATGGTGGGGATTAGTGACACAGTCATACAATGACATGACTCTGGCATAGCCAAATTTTGGTTTCATTTTCATATATTATTTACCTCTAGCTACACTGAGGACTATATATATCTAGAAGCCACTATTTATTTACAAATGTAACATGAATGTTTTTGGGTTTCTATTGCGGGTTACCAAACTCTCCAGGTACAATATGGATATGGTTTGTTACCTTTTCATAAATGATCAGACCTTCAAGTGTAGGATAAAAGGAGAAATTTGATACATTTTCATCATTCTATGCACTAAATCCTATAATGGGGAGGTAAATTTAGACATAGAAATTGAGGACTTCTTGGATGTGAAGATACGACCAGTGGTTGTTAGTAGTGGTAAAGGAGAAGAGACCGCATTAGCGGCTATATGACATGACTCCCAAGGGCCAGGAAATGTGATTTATTTTAGGAGGAGGTCCCCAGTTAGGGGATATATTTTTCAGGGCACACAGATTGGATCAATTCATTCTAAAGAGAGGTTGTTCTACTCATGTAATTGAAGGGGACACCATTCATGAAGTTGTCTAACCCACCAACGGGATGACTGAGATACTGTATATGGGTTAATGAGGTAAATGAAAAGGTAGGTGATGTTATGTTTGAAAGGAATTGGATGTTGAAGATATGTTAGGAGAGTATAATGAGGTGTTATAAGATTTGACTTGTTTCCATAACCAACCCTGGTGGTCCACACCAGGTCATAGAGTATAGAAACAGGGGAATGGACTGCTGTTGGAGGTCGGAGTGTATGAACTAAAGGATCTAGGAATGATTAAAGGTATGATCTGTGACTTTTCTACCATATGTTCAATACTGATAGAAATAGGTTCTATTTATACTTTAATTTCCCCATATATTTATCTATAATTAGAGATTTTTGTTGATCCCTTAGATCTACCGTTATGTTTAGATTCTCATACTGGTGATGACTTATCTATCACAAACTTATACTAATAATGTGAACTGACAGTTGGACTCGAGGGATTCTATTGGGATATTCTTGTTTCAATAATTAAACCATACCACTTCATCATATGATTGGACTGGTTATCCAATGTTAATGCCTAGATGCACTATTTTAGGTTCAGGGTGTTGGGTTCCCATAATGACAGAACTAGGTGCTCCATTGCTAGTTAAAAGAAAACCAAAGCAGTGTTGGATAGACAAATCTATAAGTGGGAGAATATGAAGACACATCAATTTGATAGCATAACCCATTGTACATGGGATTGAATTAGTTTTTTATTATATTTAGTGGTTTATGAGTTTGATAGAATATTTAATGAGGATGTTCTAGGCATAAATCCCCATCTAGAGATTAAAATATACATTGATCTACATCATGGGATGACCAAGATATCTGCAATATCACATCAGATGAATCCTATAGGGATTCTCAAGAAGAGGATAAAATTATAGGAGATTCAAAGGATATAAATATTTATACCTAGTGTTTCACCCCGATCATCCATAATGTTGTTCTAAAGATGTAATATGGGAGATTGATCCAACATGTGAAATATTGGAACATGAACAAAGATACCGTGAAGAACATTTATCCACTACCAAGGATCAATGACCTCTTTAATTATATGAGAGGGGAATGGTTGTTCCCAAAGGCTAACTTCTAGTCTGGCTATCTCTAGGTGTGAATATATGATGCAAATATCCTAAAGATGTCATCCATTTTTTGTTGTGGTCACTATGAGTAATTGGTTATTTCCTTTGGCATGAAGAATGACCTAGAAGTGTTCATGTGACTCATGATCATGATATTTTAACATATCATATCCCAATTCATGTTAGTCTTCATCAATAGTATCCTTGAGTAGTTGGAATGCATGGAGGAGCATACGATATATTTGAGGATGGTTTTGGACTTACTCTGAAAGCCCCATGTTTACAGAAGGAAGTTGAGTATCTCATTTGGATTCAAGTGGTCTATTTTTTGGGACACATTATCTTAATATATGGGGTGGTAGGGGACCCAGACATTGTCGAAGAAGTTTTACCTAGGGTTCCACCTAAATGCACTGTGGATGTGAGATGTTTCATTGGGTGGGCATTATATTACAAGATATTCATACCCTATTTCTAAAGAAAATCAACTCCCATGATAGATTTTAACCGAAAGGGGAACCCTTTCATATGGATTTATTGGTTTCAGCAAGCTTTCCAATAGTTTAGGTATTGTTTGATAAAAACTAACATCATGGGATTTCTATAGGAGGGTTTCAAGTACATAGTTTTCTAAGATTCTTCAAGAATAGGGCTTTTTTTCTTCGTATGTAGGGGAAATCAGTGATTGAAAATGGTTCACGTATGTGGTGACCATACTAGAAGAACTAATCGAATCACAATAATGAGTTAGTAAAAATTGTCTTCGCAATAAATAGGTGGCGACACAACCTATTTAGAAAGAGTTTTATCATCTATTCTATTCACATGATTCTTAATTATATCGTTTCTTATAATGTTCTTGACCTGAGAACGAGGGGATGGATATACATCCACCATATTTATGATTTTGAAATTTTATATACTCTTATAACGGGGAACATGGTAGAATATTATATCACCAGGAGATCTTGTTTTCAATTGTTGAACATGGAATTAGATTATTTGACCTCATTATAGTTATCATTTGTATATGGAGTTGGAGTAGGATACCTATATTTGATGATTTTCACCCATTTTTTATGTATATATTCATGGAGGCCTAGTGTGGTGATACCAGCTATGAGACCCTAAACAATTTTATATCTACTAGACATTATCCAAACAGATTTTATAAAAATTTCGGAGGAATTTTTTTATTTTAGAGGATTTACAATGGTACCAGTGATGTTTTATGGTGTCGGTCAAAGAGAAATTCGTACACAGCCAGTGTAAGTCCATCAAGGCATGGAAAAGATGTACCCGGACCTTTTACATCTATTTTGGGGGATAGGGATGAAAAAGGAAGTTTTAGACTTTTCACCTCAATGCCTTACTTGAAAACATCTAAAGGATGAGCACTAAATTCAAATGTGTTTATGTCAACCTGATGATGTGCTTGGGAGGAAGTGGGAGGAAAAATCCATGTACATAGTGACTGTCTTACTACATATTTCAAGGGGACACGATTCTATTTGGGTGATCATAGACTGACTCACCATGTCATCCCACCTTCGTGATATTCTAGTGTATTGTTCATTAGAGATATTGGGGTGCCTCTACATTCCAAAGATAGTATGACTCCATAGAGTTCCATCAATGATCATTTTTGACCATGATAATCACTTCTCATCCAAATTTAGTTGGGGATTACAGAAGGCTTTCAGGACAAAGTTACAAGTTAGAACATCATTTTCCCCAAAATAATGGCCATACCAAGAAAACTATTTTGGTTTTAGAGGAAATGTTTCAGTAGTACATGTTGGACATTCTATTTAGTTAGGATAATCAAATACCAAATGTTTATTTTACATACAAAAATATCTACCATTCCTCTATAAGAGTGGAATCATTCGAGGATTTTTAGGGGAGACCATGAAGTTCGCAAATTTGTTGGATTGACCAAGGAGGTTCAGAACTCATGGGCCCTATATTAAAGTGTGGAACTACTGATAATTTACATATCACCTAGTTGTGGATGAGGACTTCAAAAAAAAAATTCATATGTCTTATGATGATAGATGTAGGATAGATTTGGATTTCATGGAGGGAGACCATATGTCCCTAAGAGTTTTACATTGACATGAATTACTGATATTTTGTTAGGGTAGAAAGAAATCTCAGAGGTTCATTAGACATTTCCATATACAAAATAGAGGTGGGTTAGTGGAGTACCACATACCTCTACATCTACATTTATCCCAGGTACATGACATCTTCTATGTGTTATAGTTGGGGAGGTATCTAAAATACCCATCACACTATATTGCATGGGGTGAGATGGACATCGAGGATGATGCTACCTTTACTGAGTACCCAAAATATATTGAGGATCAATATGAGATGATACTCTATGAAAGATCAATTTATTTAGTGCATGCCTGTAGGTAGAATAATAATTTTCAAGGTATAACATTGGAGTGGGATGATCTATTTCATGCTCAACAGCAACGTCTCTTTGTGTAGCCTTTTGTTTTGGATTTTCAGAAAAACAAATTCCCAAGGTGGGGATAATGTATTCACTTGTATTTTTCATGTATGATCTTTTGATATTTTATGGATAGTTTTTGAGAATAGGAACAGTGACAGAGTGTGATTCTAAGACCCGGTATTCCCAAAATAATGTTTTGAAATATACTAATTAAATTTAATTACACCTGTGAAAATGTTTCCTAAAAAATGGTAATAACACCTAAAGAGGGGCATAAATTAGAAATATGAGGGAAATACTTAGTTTATAATGTGGGGGTTATTCAATACACAACATTACCTTGGTCATAATAAGGAATTTATAAAAAAATCATCAGTGGTGTAAAATGAATAAAATAAATAAATAAATTTTTTAATTTGTTTTTTGAAACCAAAAATTAATTACATTCTTTAAATATTTGTTTCTGGAAAATTTTTAGGGTTGTAAACATAACATTATAACCTGATAGGATCCATTTAGTGAATGACAATAAGATCTGAGATCAATTACTGACACTAGAATAAATCAAATGATCTCACCGAATATCACGAATGAGCTCCATTCAGTATCAATTATCGATCGAAATCACGGTATGATGTTTTTAGTGTATTTCCTTCCCCATTTTGGTTTTAAATAAGAAAATTGACCAATCAAGACATAGATTGATCCTCATATCATACATTTTGTGGGATGAGAAAGATTATTTTTTATTTGTGATAATTTCATTATTATTTAATAATAGAAATTCATTATTCAATCTATCAAAATTGTATTAAGGTCAGCAAAAACCTCAACCGAGCTCAATTCCTCTAGATTTTTCTTGTACCTTTATCCCCGGATTATTTGATCGTTGTGGGGATTCGTCATGTGGACTTTGTTTTAAAATAAATGGATGAATTGATTGTTGTGAAGACATTACATTTTGCAATGATCTGATTTTATAGATTTTGTAATGACATGATGTGAAGGTTTCGATATGATTTAAGTGGTGACAGATAAGATGGATTTGGATATAAAATTTTATATTCTTATGTATAAAAAATAATGATGTTTGATGGTGATTTAGAAATTAGTTTGATGTGTGGAACAATTTTTTATAATATGATGTGTCTTGGATGAGGTGTTTACTTAATTTTCACTGTGATATAGTCACTGAATCAATGGATAGAGGCACAAGAACAAATGAGGATTCTAGATCTAGAATTCTAGAATTTTTATCAAGACATCTCGTATAATTCGGATCCAAACAACACATGGTATCCCTAGGAGGTGTTATGTTCCCATTAAGAAGATAATTATCACACAACATGTGAACCCATCACAATGTATGTGGTCCATTTTAGAAATGTTGGTGTTTACCTTGGATGTTACATGGACATAGGTTAGATTAAATGGGAACAGACACACCGTATACCACATAGAAATGGGCTATGAAAATGTACATGGGAATAACCTTGTACTTGTTCACAGGTTGTGAACAAATGAAAACATAACATTGTGTACTGTTATAAGGACACAGAAATGGAATATGGTCCATTTACAATGGATGAACTAGGGGTTGAGTGAAATTACATGTAACTCTACTTCACATTGTGTACTCTATAATAAAGGAATTGGAGCCCTTTATCAGTATATCATAGGAAATTTTCATCAAGGATTGATCCCACTATCCATTCCCCAAGGGTTGGTATGGAATCACATCATACTCCTGGGAAAATGGTCCCTTATCGAATCATCTTGGAAATAGTTATTGTAATCTGTCTGTGAGTCCTAGAGTGAGGTCCTCTATTCAACTCCATTCCCTACGAGGGGTTCTTGGTATCTTTGTGACCAACACAATGTGAGTGATGATCCTCCATTATGATGGTTTCGAATACCCTTTGGCCTTGGGAGTAATCCTCAATAATGTATCCAATATCATAAAATTTTTAAGGTGTACATCCTTTGATGAGACCTAATAAGTAGTACCTCTTAGATAAATGTCATCACTGTTATCAGACTCAGGAGTGTGTTCTCTCAGATGACTTCTCTATAGATCCTTCACACTGTTATTCTATGATGACATTACAACCATGAATTAACTTTAGACTATATTTCTTTGTTTTGTATATCTAGATGTTCTCATTATATGTTTTTAAACATATAAATATATGGGGATGACAGTTATTCTTTTCTTTTATGCTATTTGGATTTTGGAGTTTTCAAAGGTGTATTTTTATAGTCACCCATGAAAGGGGGTTTCCCATGCCTATCATGTCTTTTGTAGATGATCAAACCTTTCATAAAGTCCTAGATGCACTATGACTAGATGGTTCTTAGTGATACAAAATAGAACGAGGTGTGTTCATATGGTATATTGAAAATAGCCACCAGTTTTACATTCATGTTGGACATGTTTTAATACACTTAATAGTGGGATTTTATTTTGACATGATTAAATTTATTTACAACCTATCGTATTCGGGTTGTGGGTTTTAGATGTATACTTACATGGTTGTTCAATTTTATTTAAATTTCATAATTTTATTAGCTTAGATAAGTGTATTCATGTATATGTATATTAGCTAGGGCCTCCCTTATTAATGATATGTCTACTCAGATCTAGTCTCCAACCCAACTCCTATTGGAGGCATGTGTTGTGGAGTAATGATATGTACCTCTTTGGGATGGGTCATGGAATATTTGAATGAATAAATTGTCTCAAAATTCACACTCCAAATATCATTGATAATTATAATTATATCACATTTCATAATTTTTTTTATTCTAATGTGTTTTTATTTAATTTAAATCCCCTATAATAGTATAATAGAAAAATATTTTCCCATCAGCTTCTGCTAGCCAAAATCATCCAAACAAGTTGTAATATTTAACTTGTTCCCATAAAAATACTCATATTTTTTCTATTTGAATTATATATTTGAAAATAATATTATATTACAACTCTAATAGGGGAAAATATGGATCACAACCTTTCATTAAATTTATTGAACGTGATCTCGGCATATATTTCAATGTTTGAATAAACCATTTTGATTGTTCATTGGTTTGAGGATGAAATGCTTTCTAAAATAACATCACAAATCCAATACTTATTGAACACATCTATATATCATTCAAGAGAACATAAAATCTATATCAATTAAAATTTATTGTGGTTCTGTAAGAAACCATAACACTAAAATTATATATATCATGGAAGGTCAATTGAGATGGAAAGTTTCCTTATTTTTATAAAAATGTGAATAATTTTTTAGTTGATAAACTATAAACAATATGGAATTGTATCCATAATATTTGTCTAGATAATCTATAATGAAATCCATGTTAATGTTCTCACATATTCAAAGCATCATGGGTCATATTTGCATCTTCCTCTTATATTTTTGACATTTATTACTAACTTTTAGAGAAAAAATGAAGGTTTATACTCTAAAATAACATGCTTTATGTTTCCACAACATAAATAATTTTTTTCCCTACACATCTTTATGTTTCCTGGATGGATTAAGAATGATAAGCTATATGATTTAGGTGAAAACTAATTTTGGAATTCTAGTATTGATGTTACACTTATTAATCTTATGATTCTAAAAATAAAACCACATTCAAGGTCAATCTCTAAAATCTCTTTACATTTTTCATTATCAACTTGTATACTTTTTTGGGTCTCCATTATAATCATAAAGATATAATTTTGACTTTTTGATTGGGAAAGTTAGTATTTTAACCCATCATATCTGATTTAATTGTTCATCCTTTAAAAAAATTTAGAATTTGGTATCTCTAAATACACATAATAGACAAGGTAGAATAATCCATTTCCTCAAAGCATCACTGTCCTTGTTAACTATCTCATGGTGGTATTATATTGAGTATTAAAAGATATTGATTAATTCCGAGAATCCAATTTGATCAATTCGAAACTCGTTCAATGTGAATTTCTAACGTATAATCTTAAAAATTTTATATATTTTACACATTTAAATATATATATATAATTCCTATATATTTGTATATCAAAAATTATTTCTTTTAGCTCCAAATTAATTGGATTATAATTTTATTCATGATTCATTAATTTTTGTGCGGCATAAAAACCACGAAGTCATTATTAATGGGGAAATATCGCATTTTGTTTATTTGAAGTATCACTATATATCAAAAACTCTCATCCACTATAGAGTAGTATGTGTAATGTTCAAATGACTAGCCTTATCTTATGCTACATGAAATATTAAATACAATAATTTCCCTAGATGAAGGTTAGTCCATTATGAGTTTACATGGTTAGTTTATTTTACACTCATGAGAAATTTCTAACAAAGTACCACCTATATAATGGTTATTATATTCCATTATTTAATTACTTATGTATTTTAAGGATCTATATATATACCGTCACCTGTTATTTTGTGTCCCAATAATGATACATTCTTTTTCAAGAGTAATAAAAAGCCAAATGTATCATACAATATCTCATTTTTCAATTCCTTTTTTACAATACTATAATGTTCAATATGGAATTATTTTCTATTGGGGTATTTGAGAATATATTTTATATATACTACAACAAATTGTCTGAGGTAATCTTAAAATACAATTTTCATTATATCCTTTTAGATAGTAATAAAATTATTATTTCAAATGGAATAAAAATTAATTCATAATGGACATATCATGTATGAGAGGTTTTTTTTGAAGGTCATATATTTTCACCTATAATTAATTATTTCTATATAAAAGTACAATCAATGATATTTTTTTATCCCCACATAGTTGATCAAAAAATCACCAATATGTGGGAGATAATAATTTTTCATGATCACGAATTTGTTCTGTTTATTATAATCTATGATAAGACACATTGATCTATCATCATTCATATGAAAGTGGATTCGTGCGTCCAATGATAAAGTGCTAGAGCATATAAATCCATTTTTTGTTCACTTTTATTTTCATTCTCAATTATTCCAATTCAATATGGTCCAGTTAATAAGTCCTCTTTAAAATATAAGAATAACACCAGGTATGAGTTCTTTCTAAAACTAAAAACATATAATATAAAAAATAAAAAATAGTTCAAGATTTTATTCATTCATAATAAACATGTCCTAAATATTGAGTCCCCCTTTCCTTTTGAGTGAATTACCCTGCATGATTTGATATTAAGAATCATATAATTGAATCAATTTTCATTTGGGGAACATAGCCATCCATGGATACATATAAGATCGAACTTTTATTTTTGAAATCAAATGAGATTTTTTTACCCCATAAATTAATATGGGATCCATATAAAGAGATCCAGTATATTCTAGAGAAACATCAAATTTGAATACAATAATAATAATTTTAGTGGCTCAAACTTTTAATACATATATGTATCACATTTTAATATATTAATATTCATTAGATCACAGAACCATACATTGCAGTATTGTATAAGTATATTTTCTTGGTAAAATTGGACTCATAGAAAACTAGACTATAAATTATCAGTATTATATCCCCATAAGTGCTTCATATGTATCACCATTAATTGATATAAAATACAAAACACCTTTCTTTATAACATGGGGAAATAAAACTTAATGAAGGGCTAACTCATATTTTTAGTATTGTTTAACAAGGGAGATATAAAAATTACATGTGTATAGGGATATGATAACATGAGAACAAAATTTTAAATACATACACTACTTAGAATAGATCATAAACATTAGAACTTAAATAAATTTAGGTTGTTATCAAGAATTGAATTATAAGATAATTGAAAAAAAAACCATGATATGATAACATTAGCATTAAACATAAATCTAAGGAATACACAGAAGAATATAAAATAAATTCCATATAGTCAAAGGCTCATTTCCAAGGCTATCATAGAGGAATGAGTTAACATAAAAACCATAATATAATTCATGGTTCACACCCACGAATATCATAGTGGAAAACACCCTATAATGAATTGGGGTCACCCCAGCTTCTAATCCGGTTTATTTCATGAGAGATTTTTCATTACCCAATTCATTGGAGAGATACATAATTTCAGGACCAACATTCACATAATTATAACAATATTTTTGTGTTACATAATATCATAAATAATTCATTGTATAAGAAACTAGGTATAGAAATGGGTTTCATAAGCATTTCACCATGGAATAAACCAAGTAAAATAAAGGGGATTCAGAAAAATATCATCAAGGTGTCATAGCATAACCCATTGAAAATGAAATAAAATTATATTAATTATTTTTTAATAATAAAAACCATAAACCATCCATATAAAAATAGTTATGGAATCATCGAATTTTAATCCCAATAATGGTTTGGAATCATCATTGAAGGTTATTTTTTGGGAAAATGATTTATATGATTTTTTAGAACTTTTATAAATGAAAATATCATTTTAACTTTGAAATAAATTATTTAATATCTACAAATTTACCATATATTAAAAAATATATTTTATCTAAAAAGATCAATAAAATAATTTAATGGATCCTTAAAATAAATGTGTATTCATGATGGTATGATTTTATGTTCATGTTACGTATTTTAAAACAAGATTTACCTACACATTTTTATTAATAAGTAAAAAGTTCAACATTTTAAAAAAAATGTAGAAATGGGACTAAAATTCACTATATAATATTAATAAATGTATTTACAATATTTTTTAGATAAATTAATATGGAATAGAATATATTTTTGACAAACGAGAGTGATAAAATTCATTTCCCATAAAAACAGAATTTTGGCTAATTGAGTGCAAAAAGGGAGAAACATAGAAGGAATAATTTATTTAAGAAATGTAACTATATGAGAATAAAATTCATGGTTTTATTGATTTATTTATTATATTGTTTCATTATGAGAAACATAACCATAACATATCATCATAAATAATGAAATTATAAAATAAAACACCTACCTCTTTGATAAATTTTAAACAAAAAATATATAATAATATAACCATATATGGATTAGTATATCAAAATTATATTAATTATTATAATCATTTTATACATTAATTATAATATGTACACCTCTATAAATAAATACATCGTGGAAATCACATGCATCTTTCATAAATAAATATTAGATAAAAATTTGAAACCTATGGTCTGACATACATCATAAACATTTGAAACTTATGTATAATAAATATAGGTTGATTATAAATCTATTATTGAATAATAATCATATATATATCATGTGGTGACTTGAATTTTGACCAATAAGGAATCAAAATATTCTTAGTAACATTCCCAAACCTAGGCATTGAGTCAATGTAGGAATCATTGGCCTAGATAGCCTTAGAGAAGGGATTTAAAATGTTTGAAATATATTTTTTCACATGCGTGAAATTTTTATTGAAATGTATGTAAATATTAATAAGATCCTGAAATCATATTTCAGATATTAATATTGTGTTTATAATGTCGTGTTTACCCTAGGAATGAAAAAATGGCATCTGCAACAGGAGTTCCAATTGGGGGTGTTTTGGGGACATGGATTTAAAAAGTAGTGTTATTTTATTTTAATTGATTAAATTCAATAAACTCCACCAAAAACACATGTTTCACATGAAACAAGTAATTTTAACCCCTCATCCTCTCCATATTAGGTCGACAGATGGAAACAATCCAAAATTGAAATGAAGAAGGAGTTTCAATCTCAATTCTAGGCACTGTTCATCATCAGATCTAGGAGAAACATGATTTAGGATTTGTTTTACACATAATGTATCTACATTTCTCCATTGAGGTAGGAAGTTATAAATTTTTATCCTGATCCAATTATTATAAATTTTTATGGTTATAGAGACCAAATTTAATTGCTTGGTATCCTTCTTTTGTTGATTAGGATGTTTCAGGGTGAACCAGGGAGAATCAAGCATTTTCAAAGGTAATTACTAACTATAAATACCATATAGAAGGTGTGTAGTTCAAAGATACATGTTTTGTAGCCCTTCCTATTATGGACAAATGATTTTGTGTCTACACAATGGGAACTTGTGTAACACAACATGTAGTGATCCAAATTATGTGACCATAAGAAATGGCTTATGATAGCCATGTAAAAGTTCCATGTCATGTATTAATACATGGCCAATGTACATGGACATGTAGTTCGGTACACGGACATGAAAAATATGTGGCAAATTTTCATTAAGTGTGAACATGCCATGTAGTATGAGATGTAAAACGTATATGGGACATTGATGGCCATGCCTTGTGGATGAGGGATATAGCTAGGGGTTGGGTGAAGCGGGACATGGCGTGTACGAACTATACACACCATGTACAACTAAATGGGTTGGGAAACCATGTATAAAGGATACCTGGCCATGTTCTCATGTAGTTTCACGAGCTATGTAGAACCTATAGAATATCATGTACTCCTTGAGAATCTTAATGGAATCTTACACCTTCTATATCTCATTTAGGTCATTAATTCAGTCTTGTGAGAATCTTCTCCTGAGAGGTTTTCCACATAGAAATCAATTATGTCCTTTGTTTTATCCTATGATATATGATGTGATTTTTTGGGAGTAGGAAACATGTGTATTAGTGCTTAGCTGGTGGTGTAGATTGGTGTAGTTCTATGAGATACGTTGGGACTGGTACCCCTATATGGAATTAGGGAATAGGTTTCCCGTAACTCTCAGTTCGGGTTGATATGGGACTAAACATATTGTGGGAATGAGTTCTAGAACATTGGGTTGTTTTCTCTGGGCTTGGTACTCCTCTAAATAAATAGAGTGTCGGTTCCCCAAATCATAACGGTATATTGAGGTACTGATACATTGTCGTGTCAGGGAAAGGGCCCTCTATATTCTTTAGCAAGATATAATATGTACTCCCTAGTAGGACCAATTTTTGGGTCCTCTTTCCAAGGATTTGGTTCCCCCATTCCATTTTAGGGTGTGATTCCTCAAGAGGAGATGTATCAATATAGTGGGAACATCCATATCATGTTAGGGTGAAGGTTCACTATACATGGATTCATAAATCTCTCCTTCATATCATGGTGTGGTTCCCCCATACAAGTTGTTATGATAGAGTTGGTACACTCATGATTTACTAGGGAGTGGGTCCTCTAGACCAGGGAGGGTACTCCCCTACCGTGTTAGGGGGCAGGTCCCCAATAGTAATCAAGTTGGTAGATTAATTCTCTCCTATTCGATGACGGTGCAATTCATCTAGAAATAGAGTGGTACTCCCCTATCATACTAGAAATATGTTATCTATTATAAAAACATGGTTTTTGGATCCCAGTATGGATCCTTTAAATTTTATACTAATTATTTTATAGGGTCCTAAAATAGATCCAAATGAGTTAATGAAGGTCTAAAGGGTTTCTAGGATTTTTTTGCAGCACCAAACCCTAATTTTGGGTAGAAAATGTCTTGTAACTTGGTTAGTTTAAACAATGTGAGGTAGGGTACATAGTTTATTTAAAACTTGTGTGGCTGGACATTGGTCAATAATATGGCACATGGATGGATATATGCATGTGAATTGGGATGCACACCCATTCGAAAATGTTTTCAATTTTAATATATTTTTAAAAGGACTGTTTCATGATTTTCAAAACTATGCAACCTAGTTGTGTGTTATTCCCCATCTGATTCATGCTCATGAATGTCTTGTGCATGGTTTAGTCAAAACTGAGTAGAGAAACTGTTGGAAGGGTAAATTTTGGAAAAAATGAAGGGTTTTTACATAGAATAAAATTAAATCAAACATATACATTAGTTTTTCAATCCAATGGATAACGGATTTAAAATTACATCCTTATGAAAAAAATACACAGTTTTATAGCTTTTGAAATATATTGTCCATATATAGTTAAAATTGATCATCATTCATCTCATTAGATCCTCACCATTAAATTTCAATTAATTATTTATATTACATGGATCTTCTTCCTTTAAAAAAATCTATTTTGATACAGGATCACATTCCCCAATTTCAGGGAATTGATTGGTTCCTCAGATCTACTCTTATCCAGGATAAAATAAGGGTTCATACTATATTAGGAGAGTTGTACAAACCTATTATAGGTGGTATATAACCAATTCCACAATTTATATAATATTATAAATTGCCATATCATTAAACTAATTCTATTAGGTGTCATCTATTGAATTTATATGTCATTCATGTAGTCATTAGGAACATGTTCTAAAAACAAATTCAATGTAATCTTATCATTGATTATGGTTATATACACAAAATCAACCACCCCATATAGGGTGATATACCCCAATTTGTTTTTTAGTCTTTTGAAACAGTTTAAACCACTGTTTGGGTGTGTCTAAGCATGAAAATTATAATGTTAAGCTTTAGTTAATAAATGGAAATTGAAATTTTAATTTCCTATAGAAAGTGCCAAGTGTGTTACACACCTGACTCGACTATGCTAAGGGATGGAAAATTATTAGTCAAAATTAAATGGAAATTGGAATGTTTAATGTATATTTATGACCTTGCCTCTTGGAAAGGAAATTTATGATTGGTTTAATTTGGTAACAACCATTTCCACATATTATGGTTGGTAGCGTAGTGAAAAATGTGAAATATTTATAAAATACAAGGATTAATTAAATGGTTTCATGCCCAATTTTCCCGGTCATAATAATGAAACGAAATGGATTGAAACATATGATATATTAAATTGATTGAGTGTTAAATGGAAGAAGTAATTAAATTAATTGAATTTAAGGTACCCAATAACAATTATGGGACTTAAAATATTAATAGGGTATAATTTTATCGGGTTAGATTTTGGATTACCAAAGGAATGCATTGTGCACTGATTCAAGTATGTTGGTTTCCTTGGTTGGGACCCACCTTGGAAACCAATACTCCTATATCAGTGGATGCTCTATATGACACCATATGATCCCTTCTATATCATTTTTGGATTCCTTTGATACATTACTTGGATAAATCATGGTTTTAATGAACATAGGGTTCCATTGTTATATTCTTGGTCCTAGGCATAACACACCCCTTCAAACATTAGATGTGATCCTTGGAATCAGTTTGATCATAAGATAGTTAAATTACATGGATGATGCTCAATGGATTACAAACATACCCCTAACTAGGAGGCATTTAATAATGTTTTGGAAACCCTTTTGGAATGGGTTTCTGGGGGTATTACCTTGGGGCCCATTTATATTATAATCATCATTGTTTCCTTGTTACATCTAGGAACAAATACTATTAGTATAACAATGTAATGTAAATGTCATATACGCCTCATGATAATTAATTACATAAAATGAAAACTAATTAATTAATTAAATGGATACATTTTTTGAAACCCTTCATGGGATGAAGAAGGTACATGGGTATTTAAATTACTATGCTGATTTAATATTATATAAACATGATTCTATTGTTTTAGTTTATATCACACATAAAAAATGTTTTAGGAATCATTTATATAATCCAATTTAAATTTATAACAAATCTTATATAGCTTCCTATAGTTCCCTGGAAAACTATATGGATATTGGTGTTGGAAAATGGAAGTGTCCAGCTTCAAACACTTGATTGGTTGATGTATTTGGGTGGAGCTGGTAGTAGATAATAGAGCTAGATCATGGGATGCTTGTGATAGATTTTACTCCTATTTTATACATTTAGATAGAATGATTGTATGATACTTTATACATGTTTTCCATTATTAGAGATAGATGACACAATATATCATCAAATTCTATATTATTATATCAATTAATCTAGTTGTTTCATTTATTGTTACTCTTGTATCTTTCTATTGCAACATGTTACTTATATTGGTTCATCTAATTTTTTTTGTTTAATTACATATCTTTTTTGATAAACACGTATCATAATGGAATAGTCTCCCCATAAATATACCTTATTCCTTTTATTCTTTTCAAAACATTATAAAATTTGGTGAAATATACTTGAGGCTATGTAGCCAATCGGGCTCAGGTACCTCTTACGTGGAATCTCGAGATTTCGGAATGTGGTATTAGAGAACTTTCATTCTTATGTTACTATTTTGATACAATGTATAGAAGAATAAGAACACTATGGAATATGGTAATAAGCCATTCTTGGGATAAGTGAACCCATATTCGGGGTGAAATCCTTCTTTCTGGAAATATAATCATTTTTCTATTTTTTAATATTATTGTTCATATGATTTCAACATTGGATGTCATACACTCTTTTCTGGTGTTATTTATCATGATTTTGATTCTCATTTCATTTACTCAATGGTTCGATGATGTAAGGGGAAGGGTAATTGTTACATTCATCATATTAGGTACATATAATTCATATTTCATGAATATTCTCATTCAATATTGGCGCATTTCACTACTTATATTACCTTATATGATTGTGATTGTTGAGTGAGAACTGCCTTGTTTATATAATTTTACTAGTTTTGTGCTATAATTTAGTTATTTTCTATTTAAATTCTCAATGTTTTATGGACCCACATAAGGTGGAGAGTGTAATTAACTTAATCAATCTTTTAATTATAAATTCAAATGGGAATTATTGTCTGTTTTAAATAGTATGTAATCTGATTCACTAGGATGGAAAACTCATTTTAAAATGAACATTGATATAAGTTATAAGAAAATGAAAGGTGTAAATGTGAAAAATGTATTCTAGCATGTAATAGTTGTGTATCCTTTTCCATAGTTGTCTTGTTTTTGAAATTTAAAGGAGTGAGCCTAGTAAAATAATATAAAATTAATTGAATGGTTTCCTATATATGAAAAAGGCAAGTCATAGATGACACATCATCTTTTGGAACCCTTCAAACTAATATTTGAGCACCTATAATTACATGTCAAGCTAAGTAGGTAGATGGGGTATTATTCCATAGATAGTGATACATTGTCACAATCAATATTATAAAGTTTTTCTATCTATATTCAAAAGATTATTAATTGGAATGTACTCGAACTTTGTGGAATAATGCCGCCATGACATCCTCGAGTCAAGTTCCAAGAGGGTGGTGATGACCATGCTCCAAACAAAGTGGGCCATGAGCTTCCACTCTTACCTATATGAATGCCACATGAGGCACTACCTGATGTATTTAATTTTGGTTATGAATCTCAAATTTTAGATAGTTTCATACATATGATTCATTGTATGAATGAGCCTCTATGTGCTGCACTTATGATGGATGATCTAACATGTGAGTTCCATATGTATCTTTCTCATACCTTTTTGAGGGATGTCGGTCCATAGAATACTGAATCATGGATTGGGTCCACCATTTCTATATTGCAGCATCTATAGTTCCATCCAAAGAAGAGAGTCATCCTTTTTCCTGCATACTTCATCATTCAACAAAGAATTGTCAGGAAATAGTTACACATGCATTTTACAATCTAGGTATGGTATGTGATGGTTTCTAGACTACTTTCTATGAAACATTCTTTCCTTAGATTATGAGAGATGATAGATCTAGTGTTTTCATACATCTTTAATAGGGTGTTATCTGTGTTATGGATTATGCAATGCATTTCACTGAGATACAATGATTTTCACCAATTTTAGATAGTGATGAGGTTATGTGTACAAGATTCTTTGAGGATGGGGTTTAATATTTCATTAGAACTCAGGAGAATGCCTTTCTCATGTAGAATGTTTCTTAAATAGTCAATTAGGGTCATATTTCCAAGAAAAACATATGGTAAACAACACAAAAAGTCCTAGTAGATTTATAACAAGGTAGGCCAATAGATCATCCAGTAGTAGATAATGATCTCTCGAGGTTTCTCATAAGGGTAGTGTCATCTAGTGTACTCATGTTATTCCCTCCATGGTGCATCTTAGGTGTTGATGATATGGGAATATGGGGAATTAGTGTGATAAGAAACCTCTACAGTTCTAGAATTTCATCTTTATAGGTAATAATTAGAGGATCTATCAGAAATTAATCTTAGATTCTATTAGAATATGATCTTCAACAGCTCCACCATTTGGGGAAGGTTCCTTCAGACCTTGTTAGGAAGGAGGATAGAGTATCACCGACGATATTGGCTGAGAAGGAGGTGATGTCCATTATAACTAGCCTCTTGATCACCAGTAGTATCAACATGTCAATTTTGATCATGTTTGTCTAGCTATTTCACATGGATTTGGATCAGTCCAGTTTCATTCACTACAGCTGATACATGAAGTTCATGTTGTCAGAACGTCAAATGTATGAGGTATTATTTTAGTACCCTCAACTATATTATTTACTTTATTTCATTCAATTATTTCACACACTATCACCTACATATCTATAGTAGAAAGTATAAGCTATAAATTTAGTATTAATATGTTTCAATGACCATAAATACTCTATTTACAATGTGGTATGAAGAAAAGATCCAATGCAAGGACTTCCCCCTTGAGGTAGAAAGTTAACCTTTCTCATGGAACCACTTTTTTCATGGGATTCATAGCTTTAATGTAATTATTTGGGTGGAAAAATTCAGTTTGTTTCATTCCACTGTATACTTATACCTCTAAATAGTGTTGTTTATTTCTATTTAGGGAATCATTTATCTATACATGTTTTATTGTGCTCTCTAGGGTAGTTGTGCTGGCACAAAGCATAGTGGAATAGGTGGAAGGGCCACCCAGATTTCTAATCTCTTCATAGATGATTAGGGTTTACATCATAATAAATTCCCTCTAATAGTAGATCATTTTTGTGGATTCATTCTAGAATACATTTCTACATTATCTCATGAGAGAGAGGCAGATTTTATTATCAATATTGTATGAAGAGTAGCTTTTGTTTTGATTCTCTATACATGATGAAACCAAATAAGATATGGGATTTTAAGAAATAAATAGATTATTTGGAGGCCAAAGGATTCATATATCCTAGAACATATTCTTAGGGTTTTCCAATGATTTTTTCCATAAAAGAGAATTAGACATTTTTTCTATGCATTGGTTAATGATTTTTGAACTATTATATTGTCAATATTTTATTTCCAATACCTCAAATAGATGGTCACTTTGAAAATATATGATGACCCAGTCTATTATATAAGACCAACCAATGATTAGGATATCATTATGTGTGAGTTAGGCCATTATACATTCCTTATATAGCATTATGTAGCACATATGGTCTAGATGAGTACATTTTTATTTCACCTTCTCTCTTGAATGCACCTTCTATTTCCACAGATCTATTGAATAGGGTGTTCAATACCTATATAGATTATATTATTTTGGTCATTGTGGACGAATTGTGGGCTTATCGTCACACTCATAGCTACCATGATTTGACCCTCGAGACCATTCATTTTACATTGAGAGACTGTCAAATGTATTCCAAACATCTAAATTTCCACTTCTAGATCAAAAATGTTCACTTATTGGGTCATATAATCATTGAATGAGAAGTCCATGTAGTCTCAAAAAAGGATTTTGTGGTGTCTTCCTTGGATCATCTCATGAATGTGTTTGATGTAAGGAGTTTCTTATGTCTGGTTGGTTATTAAATGAATTTCATAATTGAATTACCATTCCTTTGATAACCTCTCACTAATCTTACAAAGAAGGTTACTAAGTTCCAATGGTTATAACTGTAACGCCCCGACCCCAGCTACCCAGAGTCGGTGCATTACTTCGTAACATTGGCATGATCACAAGAAAGATCAAATCTCGAAAGACTGATTGGTTTAGTAGCCTTGGAAACACTAGATATATTCATAAGTTTTACATTACATCATAAAATGAATAACTACTACAACAACATAATGTTTTCACAATCCACACTATTAACCCCTCATAAAATCTCTGCAGGTCATTCATAACTTACTTCTTCACATCCTGGGAAAAATAAAACATAGAAAAGGGGTGAGCTCAAATGCCCAGTAAGGATAACAATATAGCGGAAACTTTCATAAATAAGAATAAACATTTTAGGCAATGTATAACTAAAACAAAAGCCTTTTAAATATGAACTTTCAACATGGTATGGCATAAATAAAATGAAATAATGCCATTTACTTATTCACATGGATATTCTACTAATCGAATAATCACAT
Source organism: Viscum album (assembly GCA_963277665.1). Taxonomy (NCBI): domain Eukaryota; kingdom Viridiplantae; phylum Streptophyta; class Magnoliopsida; order Santalales; family Viscaceae; genus Viscum; species Viscum album. Next base: position 344,633,002 of record OY728150.1, on the reverse strand, counting down.
GCAAAAATCAATAACCACTTTCATAATGTTGGAATGCATAATGCCAGACTATCATAACCACATAGTCAAGGCCTCGTGCCAAGACTACAAATAAGATTTTGTCAAGGCCTTGTGCCAAGACACTAGTTTGTCTCATGAGACCTACCGATGCATCGAGGAGCTATAGCGGGCTCCACCCGTCATTTATTAAGTCCAATGCATTCCCATATGAAAAGGTTTAAACATAACATAAACATTCGTATTAAAACTAGCATACGAAATGTCAATAATTTCACCATAAACTATGAATGGTATAAAAATAGCACATCCATAGTCAAACATATCACAAAACCTTCAATACAATATAGAAGTTTTGTATCATAATAAATCAACTTCAAATAATCTTAAAATCCATCAAAGGATGTTGACATAGATGAAATCAAAATTCTTTTTAAAGAAATATCTCCTTTTATTTTGAAATAATTTAAGATCCATATAAAATAAAACATTTTCTTTGAAAATATTCTTATAAGCTTGTAAGGGATGTTTTGAAGATTTTATAACGGTGGAAATTAGCCGCACCCGCCGTATAAGTTTAAAAAAAACGTTCTTTCCTTCATTCTGTCGAAAAGGTTAAAAATGACCTTGTTTTGAAAACGACAGAAAGATTCCTTTATAAACCTCTTATAAAAAGTCAAAAAAGGGTATAAATGACTTTAACCCATATTCTTGTAAATAATAAAAATGTTTTGAAATACATTTTGAAGAAACATGGATGTGGATGATAAAGAGATCCCAGTAGATTATTACAAATAAACAACCTCGGATAATGAAGAGATTGTGAAATAACCCTTACCTTGTACTTTTCCTTGGTTGGGGTAGGTTAAACTCCTGTATAATGGTGAAATAATTGTTATTAAATTATACAAGAATCATATATATTAATATGATATCATATATGATCTTTTAATATTGATTTGTTAATAATATCTTAGAATTATCGTCATTTCGGGTGTTAACGGGTTCATTTTACTTTATATTCTTTGTTATGTGAGCCATATTCGTTATTAATGGGATGTATATTATTCATATCCAGAATGATATAAAGTCCTTATATACTATTTTTAAGTCATAAAATTATAATTATACTTGAATGGATATGATGGACAATGAATCTCATCGCGTTCGTGGAGACGGTAGTCCGCACGTACGCACGAACGCTACTTCCATTTAATTTTTCATTTTAAAAGAATTGAATCCAAATGATACATAGGTATATTATTATTCCAGTATAATATAATATTTTATATATGTTACTTAAGTTCATTAACACCATCCTTTATACGTTCCATGTGTGGTATGAACGAGTCATATCATTTTAAGGGGGCGGTAGTCCGCACTTCCTCAAATGAAATTATCGTATGTATATACAACATGAAACGAAAAATGGTATGAAATAAAATGGAATTACAGAAGCTTATATATAAAATATATATCATTAATATCATATTTAATTACAGTGCCATCATAATGGCCACCATGAGAGGCGGTAAGATGTATTTGAACAATCATCGTTTTGTGAGGCGTTAGTTTGCCATCCACAGAAACATTATGTTCATCATCCATTAAATGGAGTTGTGTGTATGTGTAGTTTGAATCTTTATTATAACAAAATCCTAGTATATTTGAGGATACTTGTGTTGTTACAAAAGAAAGGAAATAAAAAGAGTTTGGGGGTTGGAGAAGCAAAATAAATAAAAATAATTTAAGAGAAATTGTTACCTTTAATTTAGGTAACTCGCTTTGGTTGGAACCATAGGACTTCTTGAAATGATTTCTGCCTAAGGGGAAGCTTCAAGGAGGAGGAGAGGGATGTGGGGAGCTTATTTGAGCAGGGTTTGGAAGAGCCAAGTGGCTTGAGAGGTGTGAGGTATGAGTAGAAGTGGTCCCCTTTTATAAGGGAGAGGAGGGGCTCTTTAGGAAAGAGTGAAAGTATTACGTTATAATATAATTATATTAGGTTTATAATGGTCCAAAAATCATTGGGTCGAAAATAAGATGACTCATTTTCTAAATAACATCAACCAATAAGAATTGGACAGGTTTTAGATAATATTTTAATCATTATAATCTTATTTATTTAAATGATTTATTAATGAGGTAAACATTGCATCACTATTGTGTCATTAATAATTTAACATATTTGATGTCTAAAAATTATAAATAAAATATAATTATGTAGGACATCGTTTTAGCTTTCTAATGAATATTTATAATCGAAAATCCAACACGTATAACCCTATGTAAAAATTGTTCTTCTAAAAGATGTAAGCTTATGCCATTTTTATTTTTATTTTAACTTTATTAATATAAAGTGTCCCTACCACATACAAGTGGCTCCAAGGGGTCCCCAAATTGACCCAAGGATGCCCATGGTCGGGTATGTGTCCACCAATAAGGTTAGGACACGTTTTAAGGTAATTGTGTATTATTATAATATTATTTTTTAACCCTTATTTACCGGATTTACCCTTAACCATGGTAAATAAAATATTTACCGCAGTAATTATTCAAAATGTCTAATTATAAAAGTTACCTATTTACACAATTTGAACATCCTGATTCCAAATATGGAATCCATTTTCCTAACTTCAAAACACAGAAGTGGCAGAAATTAATTTAAAATTAATTCCCGCTGTCAAAACAAAAAGCGTGTTTTTAAGAGATAATAACTATCAAAAGATTGACACTCGTTTATGTTCGGTTTAATTGTAAAATTATGTCCAATGACCAAAATTATATTAAATGGTAAAAATATATTCTAAATATACTTTAAACCACTCAAATTCATAATTTATCACTATTAATTATTTTGATTAAAAAAGTTGTTTTTAATTAAAACTTAGTAATTTTCACTATTCATCAAAATATGAAAGTTATCCGAAATGTACCAAAGTTTCACCTTTGCTAAATTCGATATTCCGAATCCAAAAATGAAGTCCATTTTGAAATATAAAATATATATAATTTCAAAAAGTAGGTATTACTATTCATAACGGCTGGTTTGATTGGTCGTGGTGTGTGTTAGAACTCGAAGTTGCGTACAACACACACTACTGTATTATTCAAAGGAAAGCGTACCGTGGAAGCTTGGGGTGTTTCATTTTAAATTTTTTTGATGTCCCAATTTATTCAGATAGTTTAAAATATTTTATTTAAAAAGGTTTCACTATTAATGTTGATAAAAGTGCAATACTGAAAATGAATCTGTTCTTGCATTATGACTAAGAAACTCATAATAGGGATTCTAAAATTATAAGGATTATATAAAGTTCAAAATGTTGTTAATACTATTCATGACCTCTTTTAATGGCTTTTTTTGTGTGTACGTCATGGTGTGATTGAACTCGGTGTTGCGTGTAGTGCAAGTTATTGAATTATTTTTAAGAAATAACACACTATGAAATCCTGGGGTGTTACATTCTCCCCTCCTTCAATAAATTGCGTCCTCGCAATTTGAAATTGTTCTTCGAAAATAAAAGGTTGAAAATAGAAAATATCTTTGTGGGAAAACCCACATCGGAAATTAGGTTACTAAAATTTAGTCTTAATATGAGGAAAAGAGAAATGAAAGAGTCACCACCAAATTATGATCTCGATTAGGAGAACATTGGTGGCAATTAGAGACATATAATTGGAGGAAAAACGTAAATATTTATAGGTAGTGATTGAGATCATCAATCAGAAACAAGTGTATAATTGAGGTCCTTAAATTCATCAATCTATGATGATTTGAAATACCATCGGTTCAACAAAACATATGGTATTAGGATAACACATTTTTGACGTTTCGAAATATCTTAGTTGAAATCCCACATCGAAAAATGAATTAATGAGGCCTCTATTTAAAATAAAGAGTGGAAAGTATGAAGATTACCGAAATAACACATACTAGGGTTCCATATAGAAAAATATGGATATGGAGGAGAAATCTAACCATCAATTATCTGATGGAGAGTGGTAGAGGACATGGCTATGAAAAGGCCAACAATCCCAAATCCATAAATTAGTGATGATTTAAGGTACCATCTAGGAAAACATTTTTGTTCTAAGTTGCTTTTCTTAATGTTGAGGAATTTATTTATGATATTGGCCAAGATCATAAGGGGATATACTTACTTTATAATTAGAGTTTTATCCATTAATAAATTTCTACCACAAACTCATCTTTCATTCTAAAAGATAATAGAATGTAATTTTTTTTTCTATTTATACTATTCGTACAGGGTTCCAAAATAAATGAATTATAATTCATCTACCAGATATTTTAAAAAAACTACATTATTTAATTCAGGACATCTCGTGGGACAGTGGTAGGTGATACACCCTTGTCGCCCTTCGGTTGCGGGTTCAAGTCTCGTAGCCTTGCCGGACACGACGGGTTGCCGCCCGACCTCCGGGTTGTCCTTTTATGGCAATCCAAAATAATCCAAACTAGAACTATCCAAAATACTTCTGTCCAAACTCACAGTCCAACATTTATAAGGAAGGTAAACATAATATAGATCCTTTTTACCCCGTAATAGAATATGAATACCTTCATCATGTCTTACCATATTCCTTATTGATTACATTCATGCTCCCTTATTCCATATAGAATGCTGGATATACTTCATTAATCCAAAAATGTTTTAAACCCCAAAAATGATGGAATATACAAATCATTAATCAGTTCCAAGGTAGTCAAGAATATCCAATATAATTTATCCAAAACAATCACATATTATTCCAAAATCACTACCTCAGTATCAGAACTATATTATGATTTATCATTCTCTCAACCATATATTTTCCAAAAATTTATCCTGCTATTGAGTCACTTTTCTTTGTTCCACACAATCTCAAGTCCTTAATGAAATAGTACTGCAGTACAATCCTTATATACTCCATGATTATTGTAACAAGTACATTGTTGATACAACACTCAATTGACATAATCAACATAATAACTCTAATCATCCCTCTTCATCTGTGGTAGTATCATAACATGATTATTATCCAATAACATCATTTGCGGCATAGTCTGAAGACTGGGACATAGGTTCGCGCAGTGTCCAAACTCCTTGCAAATGAAGCATTGTACATTTGAAACCATTTTCTTACCCTTGCAGTCACGTACTTTGTGCCCTTTTCCTCCACACTTATAACAAACTCCCATTCCTTTCAGGCAAGTTCCAGGGTGTTTCTTTCCACAGTTACCACATATGGGAAAATTCTTCTTTTCCCTCTTCCCTTTATCCATCTTTCTCTCTTCCATCCTTTTCTTCTCTTGCTTCCCTTCAAAGCCATAGGACTCAGTAAACTCTTTACTTATCTTATCAACACATGATATTATTTCTTCATATGATGATAATACATGGGAGACTATTTCTATTATAAATTCTAGCTGAAGACCATGAAAGATATGATCCTTTCTTCTCTTTGGATCATGTGCATTTCTGAAGTTCTCATTCCTTCTACTGGGCGCCATTTCTAAACAATGGCATACACTAGATCAGTTTATGAATAAAAATACATAATCCCATACTTATAAAACACTTAACATAAATTGAACTATTTATGGATATAATACATAATCATAAGAATGTTTTCTTTGAGGAAGTATATACTCATAATCCCTTCAAAATGATTTGTAAAGAAAATGAGAGTTATCCTAAGCATATCCCCCGGGAGTGTCGTAACAAAGAGTGCAGCAAGGCCCGTTGTCGTGCACCAGTTCCCGTTTGAGTCTAGCTCAAAGCGGTGTTTTCGGGTTTTACCCCTAGGTACATCTGTGCCAGAGCCGCCTCTACCTGCTCGTATCCAGACAGGGATGTATTGCTCGGAAAACTCACAAAATCTCTACAATACCAAAATTCTAGGAAGTTCTTCTATACTAATCCTCAAAGTTCATCTTAGGTCTACGTGCTCTAATCAGAGTTTATCTAAATCTAGTTTCCAAGGTTTGTACTAAACTTCCTCTGATACCAACTGTAACGCCCCGACCCCAGCTACCCAGAGTTGATGCATTACTTCGTAACATTGGCATGATCACAAGAAAGATCAAATCTCGAAAGACCGATTGGTTTAGTAGCCTTGGAAACACTAGATATATTCATAAGTTTTACATTACATCATAAAATGAAAAACTACTACAACAACATAATGTTTTCACAATCCACACTATTAACCCCTCATAAAATCTATGCAGGTCATTCATAACTTACTTCTTCACATCCAGGGAAAAATAAAACATAGAAAAGGGGTGAGCTCAAATGCCCAGTAAGGATAACAATATAGCGGAAACTTTCATAAATAAGAATAAACATTTAAGGCAATGTATAACTAAAACAAAAGCCTTTTAAATATGAACTTTTAACATGGTATGGAATAAATAAAATGAAATAATGTCATTTACTTATTCACATAGATATTCTACTAATCGAATAATCACATGCAAAAATCAATAACCACTTTCATAATGTTGGAATGCATAATGCGAGACTATCATAACCACATAGCCAAGGCCTCGTGCCAAGACTACAAATATGATTTTTTCAAGGCCTTGTGCCAAGACACTAGTTTGTCTCATGAGACCTACCGATGCATCGAGGAGCTATAGCGGGCTCCACCCGTCACTTATTAAGTCCAATTCATTCCCATATGAAAAGGTTTAAACATAACATAAACATTCGTATTAAAACTAGCATACGAAATGTCAATAATTTCACCATAAACTATGAATGGTATAAAAATAGCACATCCATAGTCAAACATATCACAAAACCTTCAATACAATATAGAAGTTTTGTATCATAATAAATCAACTTCAAATAATCTTAAAATCCATCAAAGGATGTTGACATAGATGAAATCAAAATTCTTTTTAAAGAAATATCTCCTTTTATTTTGAAATAATTTAAGATCCATATAAAATAAAACATTTTCTTTGAAAATATTCTTATAAGCTTGTAAGGGAAGTTTTGAAGATTTTATAACGGTGGAAATTAGCCGCACCCGCCGTATAAGTTTAAAAAAAACATTCTTACCTTAATTCTGTCGAAAAGGTTAAAAATGACCTTGTTTTGAAAACGACGGAAAGATTCCTTTATAAACCTCTTATAAAAAGTCAAACAAGGGTATAAATGACTTTAACCCATATTCTTGTAAATAATAAAAATGATTTGAAATACATTTTGAAGAAACATGGATGTGGATGATAAAGTGATCCCAGTAGATTATTACAAATAAACAACCTCGGATAATGAAGAGATTGTGAAATAACCCTTACCTTGTACTTTTCCTTGGTTGGGGTAGGTTAACCTCCTGTATAATGGTGAAATAATTGTCATTAAATTATACAAGAATCATATATATTAATATGATATCATATATGATCTTTTAACATTGATTTGTTAATAATATCTTAGAATTATCGTCATTTCGGGTGTTAACGGGTTCATTTTACTTTATATTCTTTGTTATGTGAGCCATATTCGTTATTAATGGGATGTATATTATTCATATCCAGAATGATATAAAGTCCTTATATACTAATTTTAAATCATCAAATTATAATTATACTTGAATGGATATGATGGACAATGAATCTCATCGCGTTCGTGGAGACGGTAGCCCGCACGTACGCACGAACGCTACTTCCATTTAATTTTTCATTTTAAAAGAATTGAATCCAAATGATACATAGGTATATTATTATTCCAGTATAATATAATATTTTATATATGTTACTTAAGTTCATTAACACCATCCTTTATACGTTCCATGTGTGGTATGAACGAGTCATATCATTTTAAGGGGGCGGTAGTCCGCACTTCCTCAAATGAAATTATCGTATGTATATACAACATGAAACGAATAATGGTATGAAATAAAATGGAATTACAGAATCTTATATATAAAATATATATCATTAATATCATATTTAATTACAGTTCCATCATAATGGCCACCATGAGAGGCGGTAAGATGTATTTGAACAATCATCGTTTCGTGAGGCGTTAGTTTGCCATCCACAGAAACATTATGTTCATCATCCATTAGATGGAGTTGTGTGTATGTGTAGTTTGAATCCTTATTATAAAAAAATCCTAGTATATTTGAGGATACTGGTGTTGTTACAAAAGAAAGTAAATAAAAAGAGTTTGGGGGTTGGAGAAGCAAAATAAATGAAAATAATTTAAGAGAAATCGTTACCTTTAATTTAGGTAACTCGCTTTGGTTGGAACCAAAAGACTTCTTGAAATGCTTTCTGCCTAAGGGGAAGCTTCAAGGAGGAGGATAGGGATGTGGGGAGCTTATTTGGGCAGGGTTTGGATGAGCCAAGTGGCTTGAGAGGTGTGAGGAATGAGTAGAAGTGGTCCCCTTTTATAAGGGAGAGGAGGGGCTCTTTAGGAAAGAGTGAAAGTATTACTTTATAATATAATTATATTAGGTTTATAATGGTCCAAAAATCATTGAGGTCGAAGATAAGATGACTAATTTTCTAAATAACATCAACCAATAAGAATTGGACAGGTTTTAGATAATATTTTAATAATTATAATCTTATTTATTTAAATGATTTATTAATGAGGTAAACATTGCATCACTATTGTGTCATTAATAATTTAACTTATTTGATGTCTAAAAATTATAAATAAAATATCATTATGTAGGAAATCTTATTAGCTTTCTAATGAATATTTATAATCGAAAATCCAACATGTATAACCATATGTAAAAATTGTTCTTCTAAAAGATTTAATCTTATGCCATTTTTTTTATTTTAACTTTATTAATATAAAGTGTCCCTACCACATACAAGTGGCTCCAAGGGGTCCCCAAATTGACCCAAGGATTCCCATGGTCGGGTATGTTTCCACCAATAAGGTTAGGACACGTTTTAGGGTAATTTTGTATTATTATAATATTATTTTTTAACCCTTATTTACCGGATTTACCCTTAACCATGGTAAATAAAATATTTACCGCAGTAATTATTCAAAATGTCTAAAAATAAAAGTTACCTATTTACACAATTTGAACATCCTGATTCCAAATATGGAATCCATTTTCCTAAATTCAAAACACAGAAGTGGCAGAAATTAATTTAAAATTAATTCCCGCTGTCAAAACAAAAAGCGTGTTTTTAAGAGATAATAACTATCAAAAGATTGACACCCGTTTATGTTCGGTTTAATTGTAAAATTATGTCCAATGACCAACATTATATTAAATGGTAAAAATATATTCTAAATATACTTTAAAACCACTCAAATTCATAATTTATCACTATTAATTATTTTGATTAAAAAAGTTGTTTTTAATTAAAACTTAGTAATTTTCACTATTCATCAAAATATGAAAGTTATCCGAAATGTACCAAAATTTCACCTTAGGATAAATTCGATATTCCGAATCCAAAAATGAAGTCCATTTTGAAATATAAAATATATATAATTTCAAAAATTAGGTATTACTATTCATAACGGCTGGTTTGATTGGTTGTGGTGTGTGTTAGAACTCGAAGTTGTGTACAACACACACTACTGTATTATTCAAAGGAAAGCGTACCGTGGAAGCTTGGGATGTTTCATTTTAAATTTTTTTGATGTCCCAATTTATTCAGATAGTTTAAAATATTTTATTTAAAAAGGTTTCACTATTAAAGTTGATAAAAGTGCAATACTGAAAATGGATCTGTTCTTGCATTATGACTAAGAAACTCATAATAGGGATTCTAAAATTATAAGGATTATATAAAGTTCAAAATGTTGTTAATACTATTCATGACCTCTTTTAATGGCTTTTTTTTTTGTGTACATCATGGTGTGATTGAACTCGGTGTTGCGTGTAGTGCAAGTTATTGAATTATTTTTAAGAAATAACACACTATGAAATCCTGGGGTGTTACAATAATAGAGAAGGAAATCCTTTCAGAAGCACAAATGCAGGCTTATCTCGACACCATTTCTTATTTTACATGATTTTTGGAAATCATATATAGTGTTATGTGATGCATAAAGAATTGACCTATGAGTAGTACTGTTGTAGGAGGACATAAGTTTTGTATAAGGATCCCCACTATTGAGGTCTCATTTCAGAAATTACCCAACACATGACCTAGAGATTGAATCTACTACACATGTATTATGTTTCTAGATACATTATTTGTTTGGTGATCACATTGGACTATATACATACCCCAAGAGACTTGAATATATATTTAAAAATCATGACTTGTGTTCCAGAAAATGAATAATGGATCAATATCTTTAGTCCTTAAATTTCATTATATCATATAATGTAATAAAGAGAAATTTAGTAGCTGATGCATAAAAAAGAATAGGCATATGTCATAAATGAAACTAGTGGTGAATGGAAATTATGGAAATATTTTCTAATATACTGTGTGAGTATCATGAATGTCACGAGTAGTCTTATCTATTAGCCTTTAAAATTACTTCATCCCAACATAGGGAGGTGAATATAGTTTAATTTTCATATCTCTAGGTCTTGGTCTTCCATGAGGGTTTCTTAGAAGATTACCCACCTCTAGATTGTTACGGTAATAGAGACAACATCTAGTAAATACATTTATGGGTCTGGGTTCCTACATATGTGAGATAGAATTTGATGTATGAGTCCCATGATTCTCAATAAAAATTTTATCCATGAATCCCGAGAAGGTATCAATATATGGGACACATATATTGGTGGCATGGGATGAAACAACAGATAATAGGATTTATCAGATCACATTACACCTGTCACCATGTGAAGGTATAGCACCAGAGACCTGGAAGCATGTTACAAGAGATTATAACCCAATAATAGAAATGGAATGATATTTCCATTTAATTTATAGTCGTTATACCTAGTTATCCATAAGGTAGTGACATTATATGGGTTTTCACTGATATTCTAATGAAGTTATAATAATTCATTCTAATCTAGAATAGTTTCTCATTTGGTGAGATTGGAAGAATGTATGTTTATGGTTTCATTCGGCCACACGGGTTCCCTCAAACTATTTTTTCAGATAAGAACACTAAATTTAAATCACATTTTTTGGTAGGGGTTATAGAAGGCGATGGGAACATAAGATTTCTTGAGCATAACCATTTCACCATCATACTGATGGATAGTTTTAAATAACTTTACTGGTTCTAGAAAAATGCTATATAGATGAGACCAGGACTTTGACATTTTGCGGGAGAATCATATTCATTTCATTGATTTCGCCTATAATAATAGATTCTTGGAGACAATAAATATAGATTCATTGAGTCCATATATGTAAGGTCATTTCATTCACAAATGTGTTGGCTGGAGGTGTGTATAGAAATCCTACTAGGTCCACATCTCATACTAGATATATTGGGGTTAGTTTAACTATTTTGGAAGATTATTTCTACTTCCTGGTCTATAAATAAATAATATGATGGTCATCATTGAAGACATATAGAGTTTGTGTTCAGGGATCATGTTTTTGTAGGTTTATCACAGGTGTTTGGGAATAGATGGATGTTGAGGCAAGAGATGTTGTCTCATGAAATTGTTTCACCATATGGGATTCTAGAGAGGGTAAGACCAGTAGCATATCAGTTGCTATTACCTCCTAGGTACCATGCTAGGAATGAAATATTCTATGTTTCACAACATCACCAGTATCATGTTAACACATTTCATACTTCTAATCTTGTGTATGTTGAGCTATATGTTGATGCATCCTTTGAGGAGTATTGTACATTCATTGTTGACTAGAGAATGAAGGATCTTTACGAAATGTCTGTCCCTCTAGTGCAGATGATATGTTGGAATGACTATGTACAAGATAATACATTGGAGTAGGAGACCTAAATATTTTCATACATATTAGATTTGTTATCAGATATAGTTTTGATCCCTTGGATAGTGAACATGGTATCAGTTACAGTAAGGGAGAAGACTATAAGAACCAGTTTTTTCACACATATATTTTTCTTTTTATTTTTTATATAATTATCATTTATGGACATAAAGTGGATTACCAATGAGTTATTGAAGGCAAAACGGGTGTCTTGGAATTTCTCTAATCCCAAAACCAAACTCTTTAGGAGAAAAAGGCATATCATATGGTTAGATTAAACTGTGTGAGGTCATCTTCACAATTTCTTTAAAACAAGCCATGCTAGACTGTGGGTTGTAATAGGGTACATGGTGCGATATGGCCTTGAGATTTGGTCCACACGATCATGTGATAATGTCTTCAATTTAAACAGATATATTTCACACGGTTGTAGAACAGTTTCCCTAATCATATCGTAGTTCCCTTCCTACAAATAGCATGCATGGATGATGCATGTTTTGGAAATACAGTTGTTGAAAAATTTTAAAAAATTTGAATTTTCTGTGAAATGATATTTTTATCCTTAGAACATTAATAAATATTCACTATCGATTTTTTTTAATTCTAGTAGAGAACAAACTCAGATTTCATCCTTTTGAAACAAAAAAATATCCCTTCTAGTATTTAAGATATAACATCTTTCAAGAGATCGAATAGATCTCTATTAGTCTCATTGGGTATACACTGATACGTTATCAGTTCCATATAAATCTAAAATGATACTTATTTATATCTATGGTGATATATAGATTCTAGATAAAATTCCCCAATTTTAGGGAATTGAACTTTTATTTAGATCAACTCCAATACCAGTTTAACTAATGGTTGATACTGGATTATGAGATATGTACGAGCCTAAGGTAAGACGTTTAAAACTTAGGCATCAATTTCCATCATTTTATAAATTTTAGTATCATCACGTCGAATCAAGCACGCATCATCTGTTGAATTTAAATATCTTTCTTATAGTCAATAGGACAATTTTCTATGATGCATTACATGGCTGCTTTTAATTTTTGGTGGTTACTTCCATAACATAAATTACCATATATAGGGTGTTGTACAATAATTAGTTTTTGAATTTTTAGGTTCATTTTGATCCACCATTCCAGTGTTTCTGAACATGAAAAATCTAATGGTAAGGCTCATTAAATAAACAGATAATGAATTATGAATTTACTGTGGTATTTACCATGTGTTCTACACACATGACCTGCATAAGGTATGTTCTTGAACATTATTGTCAGAACAGAAATGGAAATTGGTATGTATAATGTTTATTTTTAAATTGGTTGGAATGGAAATGAATTTTTGGATTTATTCAATATTACCCTTTTCCATGTATAATGGAAGATATTGTAATGAACTAGTAGATATGTTTATGACATAAATGGATTAATTAAATGGTTGCATTCCCAAGTGGGCTGGTCACACTGATGAAAGTAAATAGTCTGATCCTACTAAGATATTAAATGTTAGGAGTGGTAAATGGAATAAATAAATAATTTAATTGACAATATGTTTCATAATTACATATATGGACATTGTCATATTTATAGGTTTGGATCTATTCTGTTTACATTTCGGATTTCCGAGGGTATGCCTTGAACACTCGGGGACACCATTTTAATTTAAGGATGTTGGTACCTTTGTTGATACCAATCTTTCAACCATATCCTCGTATATTTTTGGATTCATGATATGTAACTATATGTTCCCTAATATATCATTACATGATTCTTTATATACACTCCACATATCCAACTTGGATTCTATGGACATGAGGTTCCTTGGTTACATCCTTGGGCCTAGACATAGCTTATCCTGTTTTACCTTGGATGTGATCTTTAGACTCAGTTAGATCATACGATTGTGGAATGCCATGGAGGATGTTTTGTGGATCTCACTCTTACCCCGAGCTAGGCTGCAGTTACTACTATGTGGGATACCCTTGAGGCCTTTGTTCCAATGGTTATTAAATTAAAAAACATCTATACTTTAATCATCACTATTCCCTTGTTATGTCTTGGAACCACTACATTGAGTATTAGGAGGTGATTTTATAGATGGATATACCTCAAGTGGCTTAATTATATAAACTAAACCTTATTAATTAATGAAATAGATACATGTTCATAAACTAGTCTATGGTTGAAGAATGTGCTTTTGTATTTACATTACTATACTAATTTTCTTTTATATATGCTTTCTTTTCATATTCCTGATGATGTCACATGAATAATGTGTTATACACACTATTGGTGGTGGATTACTATGATTTATCTCACATCCTTTTTGGGAACTCCTAGTACCCGGACATACCATATGGACGCCAGTGTTGGAAAATGGATGTGGTTAGTTTCAAACACATGATTTCATTCTATATTAGGGTGAAACATATAGCAGATGACAAAGAATGAGCTCCCTAATCATGGGATAGTTTTGATTCCATTTTTATAAATTTTAATAGGATGATTTTTTAATGATTTTATACATATTTTCTAGATTTAGATATACATAATATATTATGTCATCAAATTATGTATAATTGTGTGAGTATTTCTAGTTGATTCAATTGTTGTAACCCTTGTGTATTTCCATTACCATCTTATTACTAATATTTCTTCATCAATTTACATACGTTGCATTACTTGTTCATTTTGATACACGTTGGTAATGATTGAATAGTATCCCCATGGACACACCCATGGTCCTTGCTGCTAATCAAAATCCTCTGGAATTTCAGAAGAAGCACTTGAGGCTTGTGGTCAACCGGGAATAGGTAACTTATTTAGTGGAATATGGGATCGAGACATCACATAAATTCTTTGAGTTTCACTCCCCTATTATGACAGGGTGTGATTCCTTACCAGCATAGTAGTCTAACATTGTATCAAAGTAGTTGTGGGGAGTAAGTCCTCCATTGGAGTTAGTGCTTCCTCAGCCATTGAGATCATCAAAGAGATGGGGGCCTCTCTACAAGTTACATGTGATTCATTGTTTAGAGTTAGTAATTCCGCGATAGACTGATGTGTGGGAGACAATATAAAGGTGGGATGGAGGTGTTGTGGGATTCCTAGGAGCCAGTATTCCCTCGAATATAGGGATGTGGTGAGGTGCATATCCCAAAATTTTCTCTTATTAGATTGGATTCATATACTGCATAGTAAGAAGTGGTGATTACATAACTTTGTGTAGTGGTGACGGGTTAGCCTCTCCATATGTGTTTCTTATATATTTCACGAGGCTTTTTTTATTGATGGAAGGAAAAATGGTGTTGCTCACTAGATCAGGACATAGTCATCTATCCCTGATCTGCCATATCACATGGATGGATTCTATATGTGATGGTTGAGCTCGCGGAGTGTGTTCCCATGGTTTTGTGTTACCAGTAGATCCTCAATTATAATCACAATTATTGACAGTAGGTCAGAGCCTCATGATAAATGGAGTCTAAGACGAGTATATATGGTTGTTTTCTTTGAGTCCTTATGGAGTTGTCTTGTGTGTTGGTTAAAACCCATTATAGAATGTGCAGAATTGACATTTATAGTTGAGGATGGTTCAATATGGTGTTTGTTTATATTTTGTGTTCCATCTCTCTAAGAGGATAATATTGTTTCCATTAAGTCGAACCCTTTTTCTTGGGTTTCAGGGGAGCCTACTAAGTATGTTTGTACTCACACATGTATAGGAATTGACAACATATGTTGTTTCTTATCAATACCACATTCCATTCGATAGAGTCCAAGGAGGAACCATGTAAGGCAGATCATAGTGAGATAGATTTTACAAGGTGTTTACTAAAGATGATATGAATAGATTTTTGGTTGTTACATTTGATAGTGATATCCTCCTTATGAGTATTATGGAAACATTTACAGTTTTATTTTTGTGGGAGTCATTTTTACCTTTTATAAATTCAATACTTCATTGCACTATGGTTTGGGAAAGTTGTATTTATTAATTTAGTTTGCCAACTTTTTTATATCTCCGCACTATTTAATTGGGTTGTTTGTGGGTATGGGTGTGCAATTTAATTAGGAAAAGAACTCTCCTCATTGTGATATGCCTATTCTGAGCTAGTCTCCAACCCATGAACTATAGAATGGTGGATAGGGGAGTTACATATTGGAACTAATCATAGTGGGTCATGGAAGAGTGTTATCAATTCATGTTCTACATTGGGACCACAAGGTCATGAGGATGGTTTGGGTTTCACAGATAAATTGTTTGTTTTCATTATGTTCAGATCTCATGCCATAGATTCCATTGTCGGTGGGACACCGAGTATAACCCATAATGAGGACAATAATAACATGTTTTTTGAATCAATACATTTGGACTCTATTACCAGGGAAATAAGGGTACATAAATTATATAATATTGGGTTTCAGTTTTCCCATATCTATTTTGAGCCATATCCCATGATATACTATTTTTCAATGGTGTGTCTTGATTATGTTATAGGATTCCTATGAAATAATAGCTAGATAAGGTTCCATGGTGGGATTATGATGATGATCCTACCTATGAAGAGGCTTCAGTGTAGGGAATTGGTATTAAGGATTTACCTCTGAGTGCTTAGCCAATACATCTAAAACCTGTTGATTGGTAGTTTTTACTCGTTGTTCAGGATGAGGGTGTGAATAGTAATAGTGCACATCATGATTTTCAATGCTAGTGACCTCTCAGGTACCAGGGTGATCCAGAACCTAAGGAAACATATGTCTGGCTTGATGTAGTCACATATTTTATGCCTATTGAGGACACCTCCAGATTATATTTTTGTCCTAAAGACGATCATTCTAGATTGTTTGACTGAGAAGTGTTTGTTTTTTGTGACATTGTTCCACAATGAGTTGATGATCACTTCTGTAAAGTTTGAGTGAGTATTCAACGAATAGTTCTACCAGGCTGTGTTAAGTTCGATGTGTATCCACGAGCTTCAGCAGGTTCCATAGGGTATCATGAATAAGGAAGAGTATTTGCTGAGGATCACAGACCAGTCACATTACTCACTAGATATAGCGCGAGAACTATTCATTAGATATCAAACATTTGAGTATGTCCTCAATAGATATATAAAAGTAGTTGTGGTCTCCTTGTTTTTCCCTCTTATGCATGGGTATCAGAGTGATCCCTGGTCGTAGAGAGCTTCCTTACACATGGAGAAGAGTACATGGAATGCTATTTTTGTTTCGAGGATGATTATTCAACATTATTTGTAAGAAATAAGATGATTGGATTATGGTGTAGGAGGCATACCCATACCAAGGTTCAGGTTTGTGGGCATCTAGCATAGGTGTAGCATTAAGGATCATGTATTCCACTGGAAATGTAGTGTTAAACATGATATGTACAGAGAAATATTTCAAAATATACTCCAACCTTCCATTATTTTAATAGGATGCCAAAAAACATTCCATCATGGTCGAGGACACATTTGGAGTTGGGAGTTATGAAAGTTGGTGGATGATGGTCATGATCTAGGATAATAAAAAAGATGTGGAAGGACGTTCGAGGAGTTTCCCCCACCACACGTAGGTGGTCCACAACAAATTCACAGAGCTGCATGACATGGGCAAGGACAACTGAAGGACATAGATTCCATTGACTTAGATTCTCTAAGGATGAATGGAGTTATGCTCTATATCATTTATAAATTAAGATGTGGAAATTATTATATGTTATAGAGATGTACTCCTTTATTTATAGTTCATGTTCGAGGTTTGTTTGGGGGGATACATGGGTGTTTGTGAACCCTGGTTGGATGAGGATTAACGTAGCTTCAAATCCATGGGAAAGATATGGAATCCCCTCACCATAATGATTTTGTTGATGCAATAAAATCTATAAGGTGAGTCTGTGATGCCCAATGAAGTTAGTATCAAAATTTCCAGGATGAATCATCCAATCATGTGTGTTTGGGGTTGTGTATCATGTTTGTGGTTTATATAGAGAGGGCCTAGTAAGACCCAATGTGTGTTTGGATAGCCCTATGTTGTTCTTCAATACCCTCATGTGCTCGATATCATATTTTAACATGAGATGCTTGAGGAGGATGTGGCATAGTTTGACATATAAATAGTATAACGAGGAAGAAAGAAACATTACCAACTTAGTTGGGTTTTCTAGAATCGAAATAAATTATGTGGGTGAGTTAGTGTCACCTAAAGAGGAAACATTCGTGGTGTAGTGGATGATTTATTTATACTTTTGTGTTCATGGTGAGGATGCGTGATGGTGTTTCGGAGTAGTTCCAATGATAGTTAATGGATTTCTTTGTTTCTCCCATTTTTAAAAGAGACCTTGGTGGAGGTAAATCAATGCTTATAACAATTCCATATAGGATGTGTTATACCATATGATGTTTCCACATTTTTATTTGGTTTCCTACCATCCATAATCATTTGGTCTTCCACTAGTGGGTGTGGTGATGTTTCTAGTTTGTGTTTCTCTCCTTCTAGTATGGGAAAAGACACATAGAGTATGACACATGATTTCCATGTCATGATTCCCACGGTTCCATGGGTGTTGTATACTATCTAGTTCATTGTTACCCTTGCATTACTAAAATTATCCTTGAACATCAAATTCATGGAAAAATGGAGTTTATGTTCATGATGGGTGGATGTGAGCTATGTAGTTTTGTTGGTCCCTTCCTCGAGTTAGTGAGGTGGTGTACTACAATACCCTATGGTTGCAGATGGACCTTGGTAGTTTTTGATTTTCCACCTATTGTAGTTGAGGAGACATGTACCTCTATGTTGAAAATTGTTGTTCCCAGAAGGTTCTGGACATGAGTGTCATTCATTCTTTGTATCTCCCCTAAGTGAATGATTGGAAGTGGAATGGGATCCCTTGTTCAGCATGGTATCTTGGGATATCCAGTAGAGAGATTAGTTTCTTCCCTCATACCAGGGATCTTGATTTTTGAGGATGAAATTATCTAAGGTGGGGGAATTTAGTGACTCCAGTTTTGTCTAGTACGACATTGTTATATTACTAAGAATATTTCTAATGCCATGTATGGTGTCCGAATGGGAATTCAGGGCTCAAAGAGCCTCAAAGTAGTTATTTTCGAAATATTAAAAAGATTTTCTTTATATACATTCATTTTAACATGAAATATAAATAATTCTTGAGTGGAGTGCTAGATAACATTTATAAGACTGAGGTTGAGTTTAGATCATTGTGTTTACTATAAGCATTACCTAAAGTCATCTTCACTAGGGGATTGGATTGAGGGTGTTTTGGTGACGTGGCATTAATAAGGATAATTAATTCATTTAAATTGAATAAAATAAATTCCTACCCTACCCTAAACACATGGTACACACGATCCAAGTAGGAATATCCCATCATATCCTCCTTCTATCAATGGTTGGAAATGAGATAAAATCAATGTGAAAATGTAATTCTAATCTCTGTTCATGGAAGCAATCAACGTCTAATAGAGGAGAAGCAGGATGTGTGCACCATTCTACACCAGATTATTAAACATTTTAGAATCGAGGTAGGTAGTTTTTTTTATGTTCATGTCCCCTTCATTATGAATTATTTTAAGTTTTTAGAGCCCAAATAAAATTAAAATAGATCCCTTTATGGTTGATTTTCATGTTCTGGGTTAAATAGAGGAAAACCAGCATTCTCGAGGGTAATTCCTGGGTGGAATTACCTTATATATGTAGTGTAGTCTACAAAGAAACTCTTTGTGGACCTCTTTTTTCCAAAAATATGACTATTTTGGTCTACACACTGTGTATTGGGGTTACATGCCATGTAGTGACCCAAACAGTGTAACCATGGGACATGTCTTGGGATATTTGTGTAAAATTACATGGACATGTACAACTACATGGAAAAATTATGTGTACACATGTTATAGTATGCAAACATGGTGAATAAACGTGATTTTTTGGCTACTTTTCCCCACAAAATACATATAGTACGTCATGAAAGATTTTTAAGGGACATGGTTGGTCATGTCTTATAAAGGAGGAACACATCCATGGGTTGGGTGAAGAGAGACACAGTGTGTAGCACCTCTACACATTTTTTACAACAAAATTGGATGAAAAATGTTTATACATGATACACATATACATTATCAGGTAGATTGACATGTCAGGTGGACCCTAGTGTAGGTCGTGTACTCGTTTAGGATCTTCTTAAGATATGCTTCTTTCTTTGTCTCCTTCATTGGGACTAGGAATCAGTCATGTGAGAAGCCTATCCTAATTTTTTTCTATGTAAAATGTGACGGTGCATTATGTGTCAGCCTATGAGATATGAGGTATCATTTTTGGGTATAGGAAGATTATGGAGCATTGTTTAACTAATGTTGTAGATCAATTAGGTTCCAAGAGAGTTTTCCGGTCATGTACTCCCCTATGGAATCATGGAATTGGTTTCCCTTACCTCTCAATTTTGGTAGAGATCAGAATCCCCACATCATGGTTATGGTTTATATACATTATGGTAGTTTCCTCTGGCATTGGAAATCCCCTAACAGATTAGGGCGTGAGTTCCCCCTATCGTTTTAAGTAGTTTGAGACAAAACAAACCTATCATTATAGGGCTTGGGCCCTCCGTACTCATTGTCTATATAGATTAGGTACTCCACTATTGGACTAGGGTACAAGTCCTCTATAATTAGAGTTGGTACCCCTTCCATATAAGAGAAAGGGTCCTCTAGACATGATGAATCGATAGGGTAGGTACTCCCCATCATGGTAGGGCACACGTTCATTATCCATGGAGTTGTAAATCCACTATAAATATAGGGAGAATGTCCCCCATTAATGTTGTGGTTACAAATATGGTACACTCCTATTTTAACAAGGAGTGAGTCCTCTAGATTGGTGTTAGTACTCCCCTCTCATGTTAGAGTGAAGGTCCTTGAATTAACCATCATGGTAGAGTATTGGTCCGTTGATTGATTGGGGTGTAGGTCATCAAGAAACAAAGTGGATGACCCCTTTCATACCATGGTGTGGGTCCTCAATGCATTATTTTTAAGTCCCCTATAATTATAGGGTGTATTTTAACACATAATAGGATGTACTCCCCCATCTCCAAGTTGCATTGAGGAGTGGGTCCTCCGTTGGAGTCTATAATCCCTTAGCTGATTAGATTAGTTTTGATAAGTTAACCTCTACACTAGTTACATGTGTTAATTGGTTAGGATTTAGTTCTCCCTTGAAAAAATTTATTGTGGTTCACTCTGCACAAGATTAATAGAGGTGTCGAAGGTTACCTATGATCTAGTACATCATTTATTGTAGGCTTGTGGAGTGGTGACAGTCCATATGTTCTCTCTCGTTAGAGAGGATTCACACAGTACATATTATGGAGATGTGCTCCGACTATTATGTGATGTTGTGAAGGGAATTCCTCTCCAATTGGGTTTCTTACAACATTATATGGGGAACAAGTTAGTAATGGTATGGCCTCTAGTTCTAGGCAATAATGCTGGACATAGTGAGCTGTTCCCGATGGATCTCATCTCTCATATGGATTCCATATAGTATTTTTGAGATTATGGAGTGTGTTAAATAAGATTTATCTTACCTTTAAAGCCTCAAATATAATCTTGTTTTAGGTTATGTGGTTGGGACATCATGATACTATGATTCCTTGATGAGTATATTTGGTTTTTTTACAACATTCCTTATAGTGTTTTCATGTGTCTAGGTCGGAACCCTATGAAGGCTGAGTTGACTTGTCATATATAGCCTATGATGGCCTGATAATGAGTTTCTCACTTGATTGAGATCCCTCTAGCTAGGCTGAATAGACTATTGACTTTTAGTCTCCCCTTTTTCTTTAGGCGTTATGGGTTGGATACTAAGTGTTTTTATACTCAACCATGCATAATATTTTCCCACACATGTTGTGTCTTATGCATACAATATGAATTTAGATGGAGTCAAGGGAGGACGAAAGGGGGGATATTAGTGAGCTTGGAAAACCAAAGTGTTTCCTGGAGCTGGGCCAAGGTGCTTTCTGATAGTTTCATTTGATAGTGACCCCCTCCTTTTAATCAGGTAAGTCACTTTTAAATATTTATTTTCGATGGTGTTTTTTAGATTTTACACATTCACTTTTAATTTATTAAATAATTTATTATAGTTTAATGAAATCATTTAGTTTTTAAAATTTTTATATCTCTATAATGTTCCATCGAGGTGTCCGTGGGAGCGTGTCTTTAGGCACATTAGAAAAAATCCTACCATATGTGTGATATGCCTAATTAGTGGAAGTATCCCTCCCCAGGCCTATTAGAGACAGGCATATGGAGTTACGGTAAGGACCTTAGTAGGTACGTTCCCAATATATCATACCATAAATTTTTTACTAATAACATTTTCAACCTACATATAGAAAATTATTTATTAAAATCATTTCTTGTGGGGATAACTACATCATTATTCGTGAAAATCATGGTTCTATAGTTTATTCCCTTAAAATTTATTGTTATTCCATTATCTAAGTCTATTTATTTATGATATAAATGTCATATATATTTATAAATATATATAATATATATTTATTTAGTGTAATCATAAAAATTTAGAGATAGAAAAATGAATTACACTATTCACAGAGATGGTAGGTTGTACATACTGATAAACATTATTTCCTTTATTGGAAGGAATGAAATAAAATAAGGTAAATTATATTTAAAATTTTCAGAATAATTTAATTTATATATATATATATATAAAATATGTATTTTATAAAATTATCCCCATTAATATCCATATCCAAATAAGGATATGACTAAATCAGATCATTTTTTGGAGGCACTAGTCCACGTGTATGAATTAACGATGTTATGATTTTCAATGGATTGGAAGGTACACCTGTTGATATTGTATTATGTATAAATAACTATTATGTAATAATATACATATATTTATAGATAAAATTCATCATAAAATTCATCTGTGGGAGGTGGTATAGAAAATTACTACACCAGTTTATTAGGCAGCAGTCAACTGTACTCATGACTGATGGTTCTAATTACTATTTTATGGAAAAAGAAATGGATATTGTCATAGATACTAATATAATTATAAATAATTTTATTTAAGATTATAATATTATTATTTCATTATATTTAAATAATAATTTAATGTAGTGGATAAGGAAATGAACGAAAATTCTTGGTTATGTATATTGCTTCTTTTATGTACAACCAATTTAGGTAGACAACAAAATCATTCTTATGAGTGTTTTATAATAATAATGGGTCTCTTATATATGAATAGGGAATTATATTATGGTATTTAGGAAAATATTGGTGTTAAAAAGGTATTTTTTCTTTTATATAGGATATGATAAGAGATTTTCATTCAAAATTTTATGTGGGAACCCACTTGGAAATTTCATAAAAGAATTCAATGTGATAAATTATTCCAAAATAACTACTAAAAAGAGGAATATATACAATATTTGGATACTATATGTTCAATATGTGACCATAAATTACATTTGGGATTATTATAATTAAAAAACATACCATTACCATTTGGTTTAATCCCAACGACAAAACCGTTTTAACATTAAAAATGGTAAATAATTTTTACTATTTTTAATATTGATTATGAATAAAAATTAAGTCGAACTTATTTATTAATATAAATTGTTATAATTCAAACTAGGCAATCAGTTTTATGAAACTCAATTCATGGAATAGAAAAAAGATAATTTAAAAATAAACATGGATAAGCGATGAAAATTATTTTTCCAATGAAAAAATAGTCCTTAAGTATAATATGTTTATATATCACAACTTAAAAATAAATTGAATACATTTACATAAATTATATTAAAAATAAAACAATTTTTTATTTTTACTTATAAAATAAAATTAATCTTTTTAAATTATTTAACTCAAGAATCATTTTTCAATAAACATTTGTATTTTTTACTATTTATTTAAAAAGTAATCTATTTAAAAAATTACCTAAACTAAAGTATAAGATAATGTTGGAATGTTAATTTAGTAAATTTATTTGAATTCATAATCTAAAATATATAAAATTATAAAATATTAATTTTAATATAATCGTACAAAACACCATGAATCCATATTTCATAAAAATACAACTTCATCTATAAAACTAGATTTATTGTAATCAATTTTGTAGAAAAATTAATGATTAATGATAAAATAATTGAATTAATATATAATATATCTATTTTATTTACATTGTAACTGATATTTATTAATTTAATTTATTATGATAATAACACATTACAGACATAAAAATATTTTTTTAGAAAAACATATCTTCTACTTTCAAATGAATTTTTTTCATTTATAATCAATTAATAACAAATGAATTTATTTATTCAAGTTTTAAATATAAAATCAACCAAATTTATTTTGTCTTATTATTACCCCCTCTATTTTAATATCCAGGTAAAAATAGAATGTTATACTATAGTTCATTAAAAGGTTTTGTTGCGTATAACCCAAGCAATCTAATAAATTATATTTATTTGAAAAAATATATTTCATAAAATCAATGAGTTATACAATATATGATAAATTAAATTAGTTTTTCCATAAAATTAAAAAATTACTTTATTATTAAAAACTAATGACACTTTGTCTTGATTGTATCCTCTAGTTCCCATGTAGTTTCCTCAGATCAGTGTTTTCTCCATAAAACATTAATAAAGTGGGTTGTCCTATTTTTATGACCCATTATCTATATGATTCCAATTTTTTTATTGTTTTAATTCATATGAAATTTTAGTTTATAATTGAATGAACTATGATTCCAGTACATGTTAAGGGTTAGGAATATGATTTTTTAAGACAGATACATATAACACATCGTAGACTTGAGGGAATTTCAGATTTAGTAAAATTCGAAAACTACCATCCCTACTCGATCAAGAATCTAAAATCGGATAATATGTCTTGGGATCAACATTCCTTTCATAAAATATTTCATAAACTTTTTTCATGTAGAAATTCATTGGAAAAAATCTATCCAAATACTAACTCCAAATCATATCGATGACTATAGTCAAGATAAATTTTGACAACTTGGTGATACCTTTATATATAATTCATTAAATATAAAATTATCAATAATTTCATCATCAATCTCAGGATATAATAGCTTTCACTTTTCAAATCAATCCAATCAAAATTGAGTTCATTACTTAATTCTATAGATGTATTCATATATATTTATCTAAATGATCCATTGAAAGAAATTGTCCTGTGAAACTGCAACTAGAGGATGATGTTGATCCAATAAAATTTTGAAAAACATATTAGATGTTTAAAAAAATGACATAGGTTTTGAGTCATTATATGATACTGATCATCTATTTGAGAGTGATACGCAATACTAAAATTCAACTACGTATGATGGATTTGGTGAACAAAAAACAAAAACATCGAGGTACAACTTATATCATAACTAGTTATAATTGATTATGGTACATTATGAGACCTTAACAATTTAGTAATATATATCCAAGAAATATTATCCCAACATAAATATTTTCAATAATAAATTATTTTTTATATGTTTATAAGGAGGTTAACTACCAGAAAAGTCCAGTAAGAAGAAAATATTTCAACCATTTATTAAAACTAAAGAAAAATGTACATAAAAGAAGAAGACAAGGTCAAACAAATAGAAATGCCCTCATCCACCAAAAACTAGTCTAGAGATTATAATATGACATATCATTACCATAATTAGAGTCGCCATCTGTCTCACACTCTGATTGAGACTTATCCTAATTTATGATTTTCAAAATATTTGTATCCACCTTCCTTGACACCTTATATGACAATTTGGTAGACACATTTCTAGGAACATTAGATTAATCCTTATGTTGTCTTTTCTATATGGGAACAGAGGAGAAACCCTCACTAGCAGCACACTTTTTATTGCCACTTAAAACAGAATTCTTGTAAGAGGTGTGACCGCCACTGATCGAGACCCTAATTGTGGTACCCACATTCTTCTGCTCACCCTTTGAAACATTCCCCCATTTATCACGTAATTCAAAAACATAGAAAATATTCTGGATTTCTTGATGGAAATAAAAATGTTTTTGCAGATAGTTCTTCTTGGAGTCGTCAACATGAAGAGTATCAGGGTCCAAAACTAGAGTAACCTCCTTATCAAATGAAAACAGAGTCATAGAGGGGCCACTACGTGCCTTCATCGGAGAAGCAACAATTAACAACCCTTTGATAGTATCAAGCCTATCAGGAACATTGGGAACATGCTCACTAAGTGAATCACCATAATGAGTAGTAGATTTTGGCAACATCAAGTATTTCGCCTTTGACTTC
Source organism: Viscum album (assembly GCA_963277665.1). Lineage (NCBI taxonomy): Eukaryota > Viridiplantae > Streptophyta > Magnoliopsida > Santalales > Viscaceae > Viscum > Viscum album. The sequence continues at coordinate 344,606,747 of OY728150.1, read as the reverse complement.
CTATGATAGAGAGCTACTGAATTCCCTCTCACTCCACATTCCACACAAGAGACTTTCCTCTGACATAGATCCAATGAGTGTCCAACGACCATACATTCATTGCAGAAGTGAGACTTTTTTCATCCTCAACATCATTTTGAATGTTGTTAGAAGGATTGGAAAGTGTTACCTTTTCAATCAGAGTGGTTCTGAGATCAACCTCCACCATCATCCAAGAAAAAATACCAAACTGAACATCCTCGATCTCTTTGTCAAGCCGAATCAGTGTCCCAATTTCCATGCCAATATCATGCAGAATTTTCAGATGCCAGAGGACCCAAATGATTCCATGAAGATGATTCCATAACTGAGAAAAATAAGTTCATCCACATGAGACATTAAAATCCAATGAACATTTATGTAAATGAATCCATCCAGGATTCGGAATTAAGGTTCCCATGGTCCATTCTTGAAGCATCAGATCATCAGATGAAAAAAGGAAGTGGAAAAATCCCCAACCAAGAAAAACACATTCCCAATTAGAGAAACCCCAAAAAAATGAGGTTCTATGGATCAAATCATCAAAAATCCATAGTTTCACAACTTTAAGAAGGAATATTTGTGCAATCAATTATTTTTTCCCAATTGACATTCTCTCATCAAGAACTGCAGGATTCACTTCAACCTGAGCTGATGAACCCTTGCGAAGAATTTTACTAGTACATGAGTCCTTCAACCATGAAAATGAACAGGCTCCATCGAATATCAAACCTACATTTGATTGTTTCATCACATCATAAAAGTTATTATAACCTATAATAACTTCACAACGTGGCGGAACCGAATCACGCAGCAGCGCCTAATGGGGTAGAACTGGATCTCAAAGCACTGCCTCAACAGAAGCTACAACCACATCCTCCCGATTTGTTTAAGTCCTCAAGTCACCTTGGCTCACATCAAACTTCATGATTAGAAGATATGGTTGTGAAGCATTTGCAGATCCAGGGTGAGGCTTCGAAACCGCATGAACACCAACCAACATAATCGCCTTCACCACAACTGTAGGGTTGAAAACATCGTCCGATCGCAGAGGATCGCAAGAAGACATCAAGGATAGAGCCAATGACGCCACTCCTCCAGGAGGAAAAAACCTATTGAAGCCAAGGAAGAAAGGGATTACCATGGTCGAACCAAAAAAAAGGAATGAGATACATAGTTAGATATTTCACTCTTCCTGTTTCCCATGAGAAATATTATTTCAGATCATTATATGTTGTTATACTTTTAGGATTACTAGATAACAAAGAACTATGTGCCTCATCCAACATCACATTTTTATATTGCGTATGAATAGAATAAATAAATGGTTCTTGAATAATATCATTAACTGATAATTAATATTAAACATAGGAATATTTCATACCTTATTTCTTAGTTTTAAATCATTCTTTTATTCCATTTTAATATTCTCTTAGATTGATGGGTTGATAATCATTTATGAAAGATATGATTTATCCCCATAATTCATGTTTTTTATATACTACCCTTTTAAATCAATAAAAAATAATTATTTTGCAAACATAATAATTTATAAGATATCATAATCCTGTCAACTCAAATCATTTAACACTTTGATCACTTTCCATGGGAAGTAATATATTGAGCAGTCATAATCATTAATCACCTCCAACCATCTTCTCTGAAACATATTTAAATCATTCTATCATAAAATATATTTTTTATTTTTTATTAATATATATATATATATATATATGTCACAAAATGAATCAGAAATATAATTTATGATATAGATAATTAACATAATTGTTATCTAACTCAATGTCATTAGTTGTGAAAACATTATGATGAACCATCAATTATAATGTGGTATAAGGTAAAACAATATCATTATTAATAATAATACATTCCAGTATAGTCTTATATGAACCACTATATTTTAAAAATCATTATACACTATATTATAATTTATTTATAGTTGAAATGACTATATTTAACTTTAGTTCGTTGAATGTTTCCTGGAATTTACATGGCCAATGAATATTTCAACCCATCCTGGTTAACATGTTGATTGAATTATAATTTCATGAGAAATTAACATCAAACCAAGGATAATATCTTCCCAACCCAAGAGAAGTTTTTACCTCCATTATAGTGGTCGGGCATAGAAAAATTCAATAAATTTTTCCTGCTAGGGGTCCATAGATATAACATCTCTTCAAATTAAAAGATCCAAAAAATTGAAACAATTTTTTTCAAAAAATTTAAATGATTAAATTTTTTTAAAAATTATTTCTACTCCTGTTATTCACCAAAATTATAAAGTGATATTAATTATCTATATTTATTCTTTGATATATAATCTTATTTTCAATAAATATTGCAACAATCTAATAAAGGCAATCCATGAAGCCTATTTTCATTAAATCCATGAATATAATGGGGGATGTAGTAAGACCAAATGGAATCAATCTAAATTCACAGGGTATGTACCAAATAATGAATGATATCATGGTTATATCCTCCTTATTTACACACAATTGATGAAATTTAGAATTAATGTTAAACTTTTAAATTTGTTGAACTTCAAGTATTTCACCGAACAAACCATCAATACATGGTAGAGGATAGTTTTTCATTATTTCCAACTTGTTCATTTCTTGATAATCAATGTAGTTTATTATTGATCCATCTATAATAACTAAAAAACTAATGCAACCCTACATGACACACATGGAAAAAAATACTTTCTCAAGATTCACTAAGAGTGTCTTCTTCCTTTCCTACAACTCAATCGACTATATTATATATGTAGTCTTTGAAATATTTGTTTCACTATTTATTAATTCAATTGAAAACTAATCATAATGATTTGGAAGAATTCTATGTTCACTTTTCATTAATAAATCCACAATATCCCATAAAACCGAATATATTCAATATTGAGTTTGTACCCAACAATATGATTTAAAAAAACCATTAAAAAATGGAATCATGACCAATATTATGAATGGTATGTAAATCAGATGTACATATTGGTCATCAAAAAGATATATGGTCATTAGTTGGTCTATAATATGAAATATTACTTCCTTACCCCATTAATTGTTGTGGTTATATATATAAACCAAATACAGGTTATAGATAAAATAAAATTCAACAAGTGGAAGAATAAATAGATTTATATGAATCACAGTACTACACGATTCAATCATAGAATAATCAAAGATATGAGACATGATCATCATACATTAAGGTGTATTCAAAATGAAATCATCATAAAATCATTGAGTATTTGAATTAGTATTCCCTGTGAAATTTTTTTATATATATTAATTCATATTACTATTCTCAAGTAGACAAATTCAATATTTTATAATTACAACTACCAAATTAACTACATCATTTTATCATCAATCACTTTATTAAATAAAAAAGGTTAACATGAACATAATTGATCATTAATCAGAGTGGTCAATACTGAAAATTAATTAATATGATGAATAAATCATGAATCCTTCATTCATGTATACAACCATAGATTTATATTCGTTTATTCATGGTTTTTTCTATACTAATCCGTCATGATGGTATGTAAAGTGTTTTTGGAATTAGAAATAATATCCCCTAGGTGTAACATACCATAATGATAACGGTTTATTTGACTAAATGGTATGACTCAAGTCAGCAAGGTGTACCATCATTTTTAGGATCCTACATGATTTTAATCATCCACTTAAGTGTTCTTGATTTGTAGTTGTGATCAGGATGGGTGCCTTCTAGGATGTTTTCAATGGTGTGTGTGAGTGAGGAAAAAGAACACTAGAAATTAAATTTAATAGCATGTGAGGACTACCATTACTTAATATGACCTGCTCAAGAATGGGGATAGGCCCTTGGCTGGGGACCACATGTTAGTGGTGGAACTAGTGGTACCTGGATGGTATGGACCTGACAACCATGTTTAGGTGGGGTGGTTGTTATGTCAGTAAGGCCTAGTTGTTACATTTAGTATTAGAAGCAGTAATCACCCTTATGTATGGTGCACTTTTTGGTTTGATATATAGGTCCTACAATGTGGACGTTGTACTTTAGGGGGGGGGGTCTATGTAACACCCTATAATAATAAAGGGTTAAATGAATAAATGATATGACTCATTTAAACAAGCTATACCTTACTTTTTGTGAGCCTACATGATTAGGACTCCATTGTTACAGGTGAATGGCTGGGTGTAGTGATCATGATGGTTGATGTTCTAGGAATTTTCCCAACATGTGTGTGAGTAAATGAAAATAACAATAGAAAGGACATGTGTTGGACTGTGGGGATAAAAATTATTTAGATGACCCTTTTGGCCATGTTGGTAGGCCCTATGGAGGGGATCATGTATCTGTGGGTAAACTGGTGGTACATCGTGGTCCAGGAGCCGACATCTATGTTGGGGGGGTGTTTGTTTTATCCTCGGTACCCAGATGTTACACTAGGAATTTCACACTATGTGTGTAGTACACACCTTTTCATGCACCTAGTGATGTTAGAGAAAGTGAAAAATGCATGGTTTTTTTATTAAATACACCTGGAACAAAATTTCCAAATCAAAATCTAGTATTATGATCTAAAATTAGATATAATTTCCTAAAAACCACTTTCTATAATTATCACCAAAATTGCATTGTATTTTCCTATACTACGAATAATCCTTATGGTTCCCATTATGGTATCCTGATAGTAGATTACAAATGAATACAATCCCTTTCTACAATACCAACGATAGAGAGAAAAAATTTTCACACATCGATATTACAACATAATAGATTAATATTAATTCCAAATTTAAAAATCCATGCTAGAATCATATAGGTCTGGTGTCTTTCGAAACATCGATACATAGATAATGTGGTCATAAGTGTTGTGCATAATTTCCCAAAATGTTATTAATAAGTACAAAACTTTTTTCACATATCATAAATAATACATTTCTATATAACCATGGAAAAGGAAACATAATAAAGGGTGATCTTAGGTGCTCAGTAAGTGTAAAAAAGGGAGATATGTATAAAACATAAACAGAAGGGTATGGGATCATGAGAATAACACGTTAATATAATATCCTAAATATCATAGACCACAAACATGATTCATGGAATAAATATTCCCTGTTCATAAGACATAAAATATTGATGAATGAGAAAAAAATCCATTTGAGTATAACATTGGCATAAGAAATAGATATTTTGAATTCATGTATGTTTATAAAATTATTTAAATATTAAACCAGGATCATTTACAATGATATAATTGTAGAATGGCTTCACTCTTCAAACCATATAAGTATTCAATGTTCACTCCATAGGCCATCATTATAAATAAATTTCGAATTTTATTTGGGTTCACTCCCAATTCGAGTTTTATTTATCTCATGAGATATTCCTCCCTAACCAATTCATTGCTGGAATATATAATAATGAGTTTACCTAATACAGAATGGAAATAACATATATGTGATACATATGTTCATAGTACATTAATCATATAATTATCCATTAAATGAAACACGTTTCTTAGTCATTTAATTATTCTGCAACTTCTGGAAGGTAAATTGGATTCTTAAATATTTCATCAATCCACTATAAGATAACCCTAGAAAAATGAATGGGTTTCATAAAAATATTCCAATCAAAATCATTAAACATATAGAAGTAAGAAAATTTATGGTATCAATGAATAATATCCCCTGTAATAGTTTACAAACATCATAGAATGTATACTTATATAAAAAATGATTTTAACTGTTGTTTAACAATTTATTAAAGAAAATATACTTTTTTATTTTGATATTAGTTATTTAAAATAAAATTGTATCTTTAAATTTTGGGAAGTTTTTTCTATGAAATTATTCTTGTTATTTATAATGTAATTTTCAAATAATTTACTGTTCAGGATTGTGAGAACTCAATTCATTCCACTTAAATTATAAAAAACATTCACTTTATATTTTCCGTAAAACGTCAATAGTACCTCAATCCAAAAAATGATAACATTTAAAAAAAATTAAATATTAATACAAGGGTTTAAAGTACTTTAAAAATTAATTATAGATTAAAAATATAATTCATTATTGTATTTATAGAAATCAAGGATATATAAGAGAAATTATTTTTTCCCGATGATAAAGATAAATTCATTTTTACAAAAAATCATTATTGTAGGATGTTAAGTAAATACAGGAAAGTAATAAATGAATAAAAATGTATTTTCCAAAAATAACCAGTGTGGAATAAAATTAATGGTTTCATAGATATATAGATCATAATATTTCATCATTATAATCGTAATCATAAAAAATCTTGAGAAACAGTGAGATTATTACATAAACCCCATACCTCATCGGTAACATTCAAATGACAACCTCGAGAAAGAAGAAACATTACATGGATATATATACTTATAATTTTCCGGATTAGAATTGTAAAATATATTCATGTAATGAATATACATGACATTCATGAAATATGTGGTGAATATGTCTCGTGTCTTATAGAATTTTATGTGAAGAAAAAATCTGTTACCATAGGTTTGACCAACTTCATACATCTTTGAATCCACTATATAATAAATATAGGTTGATTATAAATATATTACTGAACCATAATCATATATATCCTTCAATATATGATTTATTTATGACAGTTTACTACCTTCTTATTAATAAATCATTAGTAAAACCTATGTTTTAGGTGATCACAACTTCATTTTCCCTATTTGTTCAGCTTTTGTAGTTTTGTCCATTTATATTATTTATGGTTAAATATTATCTAGAATGTTAATAATTATATAAATATCATTTATATTCATTATATATGTATTTATATTAAACATTAAAATTTATTTATTAACAAATATATTACACTGTTCATGGAGAGCGACAGTCGTATGTATGCATGAACGTGATTTCCATTTTTTCGATGGATGGAACAAAAGAATGGTAAATAAAATTTAAAATTTTAAAAATAATTTTTTTTTCATATATTTCACTAATATTCAATAAACTAATACTTCTTATAATCAATGTTAAAATAGGAAAATTATTCACATCTCTTATTGGAGGTGGTAGTCCATAGATACACACAATCGACTTTATCATTTATCAACGAATCAGAAGGTTAAAAGGTATATGTGATATTAAAATCCTATAAATATAAATATTTCATAAATACCACATATATACTATAAATATCTCATTATGTAAACTATTGAGTTATAATTTTAGAAAATTAATTTTGATGGTTTGTAAAGATATATTCCTCCATAACCACAATAGACGGTTTGGTTTTATATTTTATGGAAGACTAGATGGATATATGTAATAAAACCCGACTAATAAAATATAAATATTTTTAAGATACTATTGTTATTATTTCATCATATTTTAATCTTATTTTATATATGAGTAAGAAGAAATAAAATATAAAACAATCGGCAAATAATAATATCACTTCTTTAGACAACTTCATTATGTTTGAAAAAAGCCTTTTTAAGAGTGATTAATATTCCAATAAATGTACAGTAGGACATGTTAATTGATGTAATTAATCTATTTTCTAAATTACTTGATTAACCAAAAGTGTCAATAAGTGTTTATAAGAGAGGATAGGTGTTTCACTTTTACATGTGGGGGGGGGGACCCACCTGAAAATATCATCGTTGAATAAAAAATGAAAAATTAATTTATAAGATTTATTCTTCCAAATTGATATATATTATAATTTTAGATTATAAAAGCTAATAATATTGATATAAAATTTGATTTAAATATGTTACATTATCCAACATACCCTTATCAAATGTTTTTACCACCGGAACAACCATGTTACACTTAACCACATAAATTACTATTTTACTTTTTTTACATGTCATATGAAAAAAAATTAATTTTACCACAATAAAGAATATTAATTATTATTAACATAATTATCCAATAAATTTTATATAATTAAATTTATATAATTTCATTAATTTATAGGAACGTGATACCCACATATGCGAGGGAAATTTTGTTATTCAAAGAGAATGTTTCTATATGTATAATAATAATTCATTTTAAAAAATTTCAATTGTTTCCAATAACAAAAATTATATTAATTATTATATAATTGATCTAATTTTACTTTTTATTGATCTAAAAATTATATAAATTTAATAATTCTTTAAATAAAGATTCATTTTTCAATAAAAAATAGTATTTTTCAAAATTTATTGAAAAATTAATTTCATCAAAAAAATTATCAAAACATCGTTAAAATATAATTATTGGCTTTAAATATATTTATTTTATTTTATTTTTCTAAATGAATGTATAAAAAAAAAATTAAAATAGTTGTGAAAAATAAGTTGAATCTATGTTTTCGAAATAACAAGTTCTGACACAAAAAAAGATTCATTTATTTAATATTCCTAGAAAAATATTATATGTGTGATTAAAAATACTATTGAATATATTTTATATAACATTATAAAAAATCATTCACCAATATTTTTAATTTAATTTATTTATATCAAAAAACATTACAGACCGAAAATATTTTTTTTTGTAGAAAATTTCTTTTACCTTCAAATGATTCTTATTTTTATTTCTAATAAATTGATAACAAATGAATTTCTTTTAAACAAATGCTGAATATATATTTTCCATAATTTATTAATTCATTTTAATATCTAAAATTTTAATGGATATTTTATAATAATATAAAATATTATATTTTTAATTCTTTATGTTGATTTTAATATAAGCATTCAATGAAATTAACTTGTTTAGAGAAATATATTTCATAAATTCTTAGGATGTTACAATAATATTATTTTAATGAAGAAAACCCCCTTAAACATCATATTCTAGATTATTTAGAGTATATATATTCAATAATTTTACCTCTGTAGTTTTTCATTATACATTAATTTCTAATAAATGGAGATGCCAATTAATGTTTGTAGATACAATAAATATATGGCTGAATTCATAGATATATGATTAGAGGATATATTTAAATATGTCCCTAAAATAGGAAAACAATAATTTCAGGATTCTATTTTCCATCCATTCTAAATGAAAATAAATTTATGGTAGGTATTATGAAATTATAACCACTGTAATAAATAATATAAGAATTAAAATGTATCCTATTATGTCTAAATTTATTAAACCTTCAAATAAACCTATAACATTTTATTTATAACCTATTTAAAATTTGGATCTATATAGGTTTATTTATGTTTTACCATCTTATTATATAAAATATAAAAAATTACTAAACATATCACAAATACCTATATTGATTACCAAACTAACATATATATATATTACATGATTTATATGTGTATTCATTTTATATCCAATTAAATCAAACACATAGAAGCTATATCTTTAGATATAATAGATATTATAAATTAATAAAATCTTTTATTACTATAATCCTCTAATATTAATGGTTTTTTTTTAAAATATGACATCTATATAGAGTTATTACACATAATTAACCAATTCGTTTAACTGGGGACCCAAAAGATTAGAAAATGATGAGATAATATTCTATATAAGGTTAAACATTAGAGATATTAATCAATGACCATATGTGAGAATAATATGAACATAATGGTTAAATAAAAAAATCAATATTCATGAATATAATAGAATATAATCATACCTAATGAAATAAAATTCATAAATACAGGGCCATAACATATGTATTTAATGTAATTAAAAACATGATTCCTAGGGTTGTTTAGACATGACTCAATAATAATGATACTTGATTGGAATAAAAATTGAATGTAATAGAAAATAGATAGTCTTAAAAAAAATTTCATATAAATTAGTAAAAAAAAGTTATATATTATATCAACTTTTACTTCCAAAACCATTATCACATAGAAGATAAAGTCCGATTTTGGATTTCTTTCACCCCATTATCCAAATAATATAGTTTATATAGTCTTACAGTTGATTAGATTAACTTTTTAGACCTTCACATGTCAAATGATATGACATTAATCATTTAAAAATGAATAGGAGGGATATATAATTCCATTCCAACCCATCACATAATTAATAATAAAAAATAATGGTACCATATAAACAAGAAAGTCTTCATAATTCCACCATATCTTATGTAACATATTATAAATAAATGTGTGAAATAAATATTTCCACACAACAATATAATAATATATTCATAGAATGAACATGTATGTTATAATTATTGAATATCCCTATTATGTCATTAGCAACATTAAAATCTATGTCATATATGAGAAAAACATTATACAGATCATAAAAACATTATTTTGGAATAAAAAATACCCTTAAAATTTAAATATTATTATAGTGGAAATAATTTTTGAAATATTTACAATAAAACATATTTTGAAAAAAATCAGATCGTTGAATTAAAGCATAAAAAATAAAACCAAAAAATATGTTGAGAAATTTGGACTATGTGAAAATATTAAAAGATATATTCATTTAAGATTTTTTTAATACTTTCGATGTGAATAGAGAATGCTAGTTGACATAAAAAAATATTTATTCAATGTTTTAGAAAATTCATCTAAGATTTCAATGTGAATTAATTGGTAAATTAATGATATTTTAATGACAATTATAAAATTTATTGAAACTCAATAATGCGTTTAATGGTAACTAGACACACTATAAAAAACCAGAGTTCTATGTGTTCTTAATCCTCTATGAAATCATAAATAAATGGAGTTCATGGAATTTTTTTAATCTATAACTCAAATAGTAACAATATGTTGTATGTTCTTCACTAAACAATACATCTATATGAAAATTATATCTTCTGGATAAAATTTCATTAAAGACTACATCACAGCTTTTTTTTGTTAAAAATCATCCAGTTCATGAAGTGTAATTTTCTATATTCATAGAACTAGTTATTTCTTGAAATTATGAATAATGATACCCCCATGGATTCCCTTTATATTGGATATCAATTCATCAAACATTAACTGGAGCCCATATCAAATGAAACAATGGACTTCATACAACTACTATGTTATTTTATTCTCATACAATGTGTCTCAATTTGAACCCTAATTTTGATAAAAAGTTTTCCCAAAATAATGTAATCACTAGGGGCCAAAATATCATCAATTAAAACATAATCTTTAAAACTCCATATTTATGACTTGTGTCAGGAATATTTTTTCATGGTCCTGTAATTCCAACCATTGGTTTTAAAATATCTAAGATAATTTCTCAATAACACTATGTTGGTAATGCATGTGTTCAATACCCAACGGGAATCAAGTGAGAATTTCCCAATCATTCTGTCCTAACTCACATGCATAACCTATGGACACATATTAGGTGTAACTAATAACCACAACCTCATCAATGGAAACCAATTTGATCCATAAAATGGTATATATACTAATGGGGTAGCTCAATGAATTATCCACACTCTAACAAATTATTCCCATATCTTTAGAAGAAACTATATTGCATCTTACTCTATGTTATCAATATATAATTATCTATGTGGAGAGAATGTGATTCCCCAAGGGATGATAATTACAAACCATATGGGATGAGAGTATGAAAACATCAATATCCAATGTAGCTCAAATCCAATGCCCCATATTATCCTTAGTCATTTCTCTTTTTATAGAACAAGGGTCCTTACATCATAAAATTAATATATATGTCATTTATATATCATGTGACTATTAAAATTTTCACCTAATCTATTTGGAAATTTATTCCAATGTTTTAGGTAGATATGGAGGAAACCAGATTGAGATTTATTGAAATCACTAAGATATTATATGGCGTCTTGGGGTGGTTTATATCTGAAGCTGAATAATCTATATACAACACACACATCATCTCACCAAACAAAACATAAGTATCCATAGATAATTAAACTCTAGGTATTACCCTAATTGAAATAATTTTTTTTTGGTTCTACATGATGTGTAAATATGAATATGTACCGAATAGATGTTAACATGTGAAAATTCCATACATGATGAGTTTAGATTGAAGAATCCAGATTGTACATTAATCTATCAGGATTGAATTAATGATAAGGGTTTATGGATACTTCTCATTTGTGATGATCCTATGAGGTTATATGTAGCAAACCTAGGGAAACAACAACAGATGCATCAGAAAACCAACAATATGTATCAATACTTGGTTTCCTTAGGTGGTGAGCCTATGATTCTTTATGTGATGAGAATAAAAATACAATGTGGTTACTTATGATATCTATACCATTCCTTAAATTATACGCCTAATTAAATTACATGGTGTGAAGTGGACTAATGTACTACTATTATGAGAATATAATCACTATGTGGAAAGAACATGATAATGTTGTACCCCACCATGTGTGACAAGACATTGATTATAACCTCTTATGACGACAATATGATACTGTTATTGACAAGAGAGAGGTGACTTATGTAATAAAAATAAAATTCTATGTGTGATGAGAATATGATTCATCATGATTTAATCATTATCTCACTCTAAGGAAAAGACAATATTACCTTTGTAAATTATCTAAGGATGACTTATTTAATGGTCATAATGTTTCTTTGATGATGATCGTTGGACTCTTTGTGTCCTAAACAAAATATTCCCTATGTTATATCCAAATGATTATATCATGTACTATCTAGAGAATGATATTTATTGACTTTAAATTTATATTAAAATATCTATGTAATCCTAATGAGTCATTATTTTCATCAAAAGGAGTTCACATTATTAATTTATCCAATGAATTAATTTATAAATAACTTCTTTACAATAGTACTTTGAATAAGAATCACGAGATTGTAATAAATATTATCAGGAGACCCAAACTAGGAAACTTGATCCATTAAAGAATCCCTATATGCATGGCACACCATCCTAGAATCCCAACCAGATTATGGAGGTTATTTGGAAACCCCAGTGTCAACCATCCAACTATATTGGGAATGCACGTATTGGGGACTGAAAGATCCTGACCATCTAAAAAGAAATATAATGATGCGAGTGAGGTAGTTTGAAAATAAAGAGTAAAAAATAGAATAGTTAATCTAACATGAATCCCCTCCCCCATCAAAATATGCAGTATGAGTAACACTGTGCATGAACTTTTTCCAAAATCAAGTCTGTTCAATATATTGGGAATCACCATAATTATACATATATGTATAGTTTCTATAAGATTTATAAATTAGAAGTATATCCACTAATCATACTCTATGAAATTTCCTAAAAATGTATTTACACTATTACCTTAGAGGTTGTGGTCATTTTATCACATAGGTATAAGATACTAGATAATGCATCATAATTGACCTAATAGTTTAGCATTCATGGTAAAAAAAATAATCATTTAAATCATACATTACATTTTAAATCATAAAAAAAATATATTGAATGTAAATATTTTTTCTTTATTGAACTGATTCAAATATCCCTTAAACATTTCCAAGAGAAATAAATAAAATAATGGTGTTATAAAATTTATAGAAAAGGTTATGTATAAGGGAATCTATGATGTGAAAATAAGGCATATAAATTAGGAAAGAAAAATAATTTAAAAATTATCCCACATAATCAATAACATGATCAATAAGAATAATATAGATATAATCATTGATCATCAAAAACTACTATATAAATAAAGACATGTGCTTGAAGCATATCCATGGATATCATACCAATTCAAAAAATCACAAATAAATCAATAACTAAGCTTATATTTATTTAATGGATACTTCTTTCCATCATAAATATATAGTAAATTCCTCATGAAAAGAAATCATACAAAAATATGTCAATACCTATCCAAATACAAATACTACTTTATATCATGATACCCATGATGCATCGAGGGGTTATAAAGGGTTACACCCAGAACATACAATGTCTAATTCATTCCTCATATGTAAGGGGTAAAACATGACCAAAATAAACATTCAAATTGAACAAATAGAATATTAAATGTTAATATTATATAAAATCAAAATGACACCAAACTACAATATATCCCCCATGGGGAATAATTGAAACAATTGGATGTTTTCATTGACGAATAGAAATCCCATAAAAATTATTTAAAATATTGTCGATGAAAATTACATTTTAATTTTGAAATATATTTTTAACCAAATTAGGAATAAATTTTTTTAAATGAATCAAGGAATCATAAAAAGGAATCATCAAACCATTGGGTGTTCAGGATGGAAGAAAATTCTTTTATTGAATAATACATTAAAAAATTATTCCATTTAAATTATTGTAAGGAATGTTTAAAAGTACAGCATTCTAGAGTGAAATATGGTTTCCATTGAAAATATATTGTAAAATAAAAACAAATTTAAAATGTATTTAATTAAATATCGGACAATATTAAAAAAACTAAAATAAATCCTTTATAGAAAATATGGGCATGGATATAAAAAGTCCCCACTAAAGAAGAAATAATATAAATTTTTCTTTTATGAAATTATATGTTTCCCATATAAATGAAGATAAATGAAATAAAAAAGTAAAAATTTTGAAAATTCATAGAGGTGAGAAAACCATTTGGGGTTTAATATAGATAGATCACACAATTTCCTCATTTAATACTTAAACATAAATAACCCTGAATAATGATGTCATTGTTAAATAATCCCATATGATTTTGGTAACATTCAAACCTTAAACCCCATAAAATAAATAAATCTAGAAAATATTTGATTAATGTAATCATACTCTTGATATTAAATATTAATGGAGCAATAGATACACCTCATAAAATAATATAGCTATATAAGAAATCGTTTTCCCCAAAGAAAACAATTTCAGTTGGATAGCCTTTATAAAGATCATTAAGATTAAGTGATAATTAATCAATGAAGTGATTATTTGTAAACAATTGTAAAAAAAAATTTACATAAAACATAAAAGTAACAAATTCTACTTCGCATATTATATTTACTTATTATAATCAATGATGAAGTGATACAACCCAATGAAAGAAGAATGAGTTCCGAAACACTTACCGCTTAGTAATATTAATATAAAATCATATTGGATGAAAGATATTGTAATTAATCTTAAAATAACATAAATTATGGATTAATAGTGATATAAAATTTATAATTTTTGGTATATACTACATAAAAAATTATTTAGGTTCAAGACAACAAAATTTGTCTCAGTGAAGGAAAAATGAGATGAAATTCATTACCTTAGGTCCAACTCCTCTTGTGTGTCCTTCTTCATCCCCAATAATAAATATAATTTTATTACGTAACTTATTATGATCCATTATCAATATTTTGATTAATTGTTTCTATTATTTCCATGTAATATTTTATTAATTACTACATTAACTTCACATATGATGTTTTTTTGATATTGGGTTCATATATCAAAAATGAATTTGGTAGTTTAATTATGTTGAATGATTTCAATGAACCGTGTTATATATAATACTAATCTTTCCATAATTATTAAAAAAAATTACATTTTATACTGGCCATGATTTATGTTATTGATAAATGAACTATGTTACACCAAAGAGATGATAATCTATACATAAACATGAGTAACATTTCATTTTTTCAGTGATTTTGATGGAATAGAAATATGAATTATTTTACATTTATAGATGAATCATCATAAATTTAATATCATATCAATTCTTTATATACAATGATATATAATGTTAATGGGATGTGGTAGTAAAAAATGAATCACATTTCATGGTGGAGGTGGTAATATACATGTACACATGAAAAAGTTTTTCGTTTTTGAATTAATTGAAATGGAAGAAAATATATTAATTATAAATAATTAAGAATAATAATTATTAAATGAATAATATAAAAATAAGTAGTAAATTCATCATTTAAACTATCCCTAACCGGTGGCTATTCAAAACAATATACATTAGTTCATGCGGTTATTGTATTAAATACACATGAATGACATTTTCGTTTCCCAACTAATTGAAATGGAGATAGTCATAAGGTATTACAATAAAATAATATCAACATATTATATGGTTAATACAAATATATTTATACATCATGAATTTTATAATTTAATTTAGGAAATTCAATCATAAGGGTGAAATGTGGGAGCCAAAACAATATCAAACAGTTACCAACACAAAACATATATGAAATTTCCATGATATTACAAATAAATTTAATGGATTTCAAATACTTCAACTTATATAGGCTATAATTTATATTGTTATAATCCATGTATATATAATATTTGTTGGGATCCTTTAAGTGATTATCCATCTTGTCCCTATTTGAAATGAACTCCTCAAAATTTATTTTCCACTTGTGGATTCCACATGCTAAGATCATATCCTGTTTATTGATTTAAACTATTTTATCATCATTATTATCATCTCTAATATCCCCCTCATACATTATATCATCATTAAAGTTATTAGAAATATAACTAAAAGACTCCTTCATCATCACTACTTTGTAATTTTCCAACAATACCAAGAAATTAGTGTTATTGTCTTTATCCCATCCTACATCCACTTCGACATATTAATTAGTCAACCTTACCATAAAATATATTGGGTCAGTTGAGATTTATTATATTATAATGGTTGAAAAAGTTTTTAAAGTTGATTATTATGATATAAAATTAAAATACTCAGTTAAGAAGGATTCTTCATACTCTGCCATCAGTTTCGAAAAAAGACATACATGGAGGACTTTCTAATCAAAGCAGGGTCTCCAAGAAGTTGTGAGGAAAATAAAGAGTGGAAATGGTCTAGTATTTGATGATACAAGAGGTTTATGAAGTGTGAATAATGTGTAAAATATATTGGAATACCCTATATGGAATTCCCCTGTCTAATAATTAGAAAACAAAATAATTACCACACTGTAGTGTGGTTTTTTATTGCAATGAGTTTATAATAAAAACTGGTTTCTAGCCACCATTTATAATATGTATCGCCAAATTTTATCCTATATTGATGAACAAAAACCCCATATATTCCACCTAAAAATTTAATGACATTGTTAGGCCTTCAAATTTAAATTGGGGTTTTTTTTTAAAAATCATCGAAAAATAGTCACCCAAATTGGTCGAAGAAGAACAAATAGAAAATTTATGTCATTAACATTTCATATTTGTGTATTAGCATTATAATAATCAATCATGTTTAGTTTTATTATTTTATTGGTGGTCCAAATACAATTCCACCATTGATCTAGGATCTGATGTTGTAAACTTATAGAATTATTTCATCAAAGCTAGTGGATTTAATCATTAATTTGGTTGGGGGAAAACCTATCATTTATATGACATGGATGAAATCATATTATGAATATATTAAAATTTATACACTATATAAATCATGGATCACATCATCAATGTTCTTAATTGATGAAAATTTATCCCCATTATTCTTAAATAACACATTTGTTTTTTCCTTTTTTACCACATGTTGGGTATATTGAGTATAAATTTACCTATAAATATTACATTTAAAAAATAGGCTTACCATCATTGATAACACATTCTAGAATGTCTATCCAACCTTATAAGAAACACATCTTATATAATTATTTTAGAAATCAAGAATAGGTCCATGTTTTGAAGGAATAGTCAGTGGTTGACTATTGGGCCAAATAACCTCACAAAACATTTCAATGTTCGACTAATATAATTTCTGAGGTGGAAACCTAAAAACCAAATGATATATACTGGTATATTTAGAAATTTATATTGATCAAAAAATAATAAAACTCATTTCTACATAGTGTATATGCCCGTTAGAATCCAATTATCCCATGGAATCTTTATAAAAGAAATTATTTTTTAGGAAAAGGATTTCATGCCCCACCCTCCAGAAATGGAATTCCTTTTCATCATGAAGATGTAATTTTTTAAACCCAAAAATAATATTTCATTTTATGAATGATGGAATCATTCTCCCCCCCCATGAATATGAAAATCATTTTGTTGTAGGAATCCATAATCCTCCACCATCGTATACAATCATTCATTTTTTGGGATGAGGGGGTCTTTTCTCACCATCATCACATAAAAAGGAAATTGGTTTTTCCATGAGGTACCATATTGTATGAAATATAAAATCCAATAAATTTGGTGGATCTCTCTACAGGGAAGGCATTTATTTCCACCTAAGCTATAAATACCTTGAAATGCTCCCTCAGTAAAAGAGGGAGATAGAATGAAAAGACCCAATAATTTGGGATGGAGGCAATGGAAAAATTGATACTAGAGAAGAATGAATGAGAATCTTCCATGTCATTATGTAATCCAAATACTGGATATAAAAAACAAAATAAATTCCTCTATTTATTCATCCTTAATTAATAGGAATTTAACACGAAGGGGGACCCTTATTGAGAATGGGAACCCACTTAGTCAATATCAATTATGGAAGAAATCTCTCATGAAGACACTTACTTTGGGGAAGAATCACTTTTCAATAGAAAGTCCCACAAAAGAATAATACGTGGAATATGATATTTCTCTCTTTACTCCTAGTACCCTTAATATGAATAATATATAAGAATATATTATTCCTTCTATGAACTATTAGAATACTTCCTTCTTATCAAAACATTGAAATTTGAAATCCATCATTGAAACACCATACATGGACACTAGATCCATCTATATGAGGTGTGGGACAGAGGCATGTGTTCCTCACCAAATAATTTTATTGGGTGATATGATATGTTCACCATTTTACGTCCATATTAACTCCAGTCATTAAAATGATCACAACTAAAAATTCCAATGATAATGAAGATCCCAATGTTTGTGATAGGTGTAATGAGTTAATCAGATGAATTAACTCCCCACAGGATTCCATAAATGTGAGGAGAATCATGTAATATTATTGAATTTTTGTTCTCCAATTAAAATATATTTATGACCTAAAATTGTTTATTGAAATAGTGAAGAACATTGGAGTGGTATATCCATATCTACCATCTTAACTACCCCATCATATCCTCACCCTCATCCACATGCTGACGAGAAGAAAATATAATCCTCAGGAATCCCCACTTATGTAGTCACTATCTATTCCTAAAATATATCATACCTCTCCTAACATCCATATTTCTACTACTATAAACTAGTGAATATGGAATAAAATTTCAATTAGTATTATAATTTATTTTTAAGTCCCTCTCTATACATGACATGTGTCATTATGATCACTAAAGGTGTATTTGTTCTCAAAATAATCATGTATCAGATGGAATTATATGTTAGTGGTGATAAAATATTTAGTATTGTATATATAACCATGATCCCCTTACTAGGTGCATACCCCAACTATGATACCATATTCTCGATGGGTAATGTTCCATGAGAGAAAACCCATAGGAGGGCCATATTCCAAATGATATAAAACATCCCCCACCTATTATGTGTATTCCCCATCCTTATGACGTATGAGGGAGTCAATTACCATAAAATAGGGTATTTAGGATTCCTACATTACTTTTATACCCAAAACCTTCAATACCCCATCATCATTTTTTTCCATTATCTAAATCCCAATATGGATTAACACCTTTATTCTAGTGCCCATTCTCTCATACCTATTAGAATACACTCCTTGTGATATCTATCTTCATATATATATACTTCATGTATGATAAACCCAGACTCATCATTCCATATTCACTAACGGATCAACCACTAAGGGATTCTCAAGTGTAATCCCATCACCATCATTTTTAAGGAACATTTCACATAGATTCCATCAACAAACAATGTTAAACTTCTTTGTTTGAACCAAAATACATGACCATAAAAATTTCAGCATGGCCCATTATATATAACATAACTAGATGGGTTCTAATTACATTCATGAGTACACCATGGAATCCATTCTCTAAGACCTGATTTAAACATAAAATCCACTCCTGGTTCTCTATATGAAATATACTCATAGGTTCCAAACTATGTGGCCTAACACAAATATAAAAAAATAATAAATAAAAAAATAGAAACTCTAATTTATATATTGTACAATTTACGGAGAACTATAGGTAGAAACATATGTTATTCCATTAACACATTAAAATTAATGATGTTTAATATAAGGGTTTTCAGGATTTTAAAAGGATTCATGATCAATAATTTAAAAAATGTTTCACGGATTGGGAAATAATTACCCACAAAATGGTGTGGTGTTCCTAATATACCATCATCTCAAACACTATCAGTACAAAATTTTCATTTTTAAAATACCAATAATAACCTACCATTGGAAATTATATATAAAACCAATCATGGGCATAGAAACGATTGTTTATTTCAAGTTCAATTAATATATCTCATTGGAAAACACTAGATAAATGATGTGAAACCTAAATAGTGATTCTAAAATTAATCCATCATCTTCATTAGCCACATGATATGCCATTTTATTTTTAATACATTTGAAAAATTAATGTGGGTCCAACATGGACCATTTAATGTAATCCATTCTTCATGTGTCTTTATATATATTCTTCTTTGATGTGTTTTATCTTCTTCTTTAGTTATATTATTTAATACACAGTCACTAAAAATCCGTTGAATACAGTTAATCCATCCTTACAATTTTTAATTAATTACACAACATAAATTTCACAAGATTATTTCTTGTGATACTGGAGAAAATTTTCACCCACTGAACAATGACACACTATGAGTCAAATACATTTATCTGAGGGTTCCACCCAAATGGGAATAAATGAACATTTGTTGTTTTCTGTGATTTCATCCTTTTCATTGAATCCCTCTAACAATCAACCCAGTAATGATTCGGATAAAATAAAAAATGAATCTTTTTAACATTTTGAATCATTTTGGGAGCCTTTCACCAAAACAGTCCCTTATATTCATCCCATATATGGGGAAGGATGATGAAGTGGCTGATAATGGACCCATTTTAATTTCACAATAGTTAATTCAAACTAATTCTTCTTTTAGTTTCCTTCTCCAATGTCATGGGTCATAAATTCATCACAATGTTGAGGATGCTACCCTGTGGGGCCCAATGAATGTCACTCAGAACTAAGAACCACAATAATCCCTCAATGGAAGGAAAAAAACCACTAAGAGTGGTCTTATAACCTTTTTTTACCACCAAAAATGTACAAAGAAATATTAAGGTGGAGACTCATGAGAATTTATATATATTATCTCACATCACTGATGTATTTCATTAGAGTTTGGATGTAAAAAGATAAATTACTCGGTATACATTGATGATAAATATATAGAGCATCCAAGCATCCAACCTTATAGAAGATACATTTCATTACATTCTATAAAGAAATGGATGAAAGGAGAAGGCATATATGCCTCCTCTAACTACATAATGGAAATATATTACGATTTCTGTAGGGGTTGTCATCCAGTAAATTTACTAACAATTTATGTGTAAACATCTATCCTTGCACATATTCTACAATCCATCTGGGATATAATTCCATTAGAAGATGAGGTTAATTGTTGGGAATACTACCACATACCAAAAATTATAGAGAGTCATCATAAAAATATGATGGTCACTTAGGGACTATAACATAACACTTCACTCATTCAAGAGAGTCATTAGAAAACTCTAATGATATGGGGACAATACGATCTGTAACATATCTCTATTCTAACTAGGGATCACAATTCAATTCCATGGGAAGTGTTAGGGGAGGCATATATCCCTATAAAACCCCTCTATTCGAGTTAGTATACTTTATAATTTTCCCAATAGTAACATAGGATTGCTAATTTGTATAAAATTCATTATCCACATCATCAAACATAATATTCTAGAAAGGGTGTACCAAAAAATAATCCTCCTTATATGAATTTGTGAATTTATTATTTTTTCCACAAGCCCACACTACTATGTATTGTTTTTCTTTAGTACTTAAAAAATTTATTAATAGCGCACAAAAACCCATTTCTAATATGTAGTATTTTAAATTATGATGTCCATCTCCACAAAATTCCTACCAACTTCCCTAAAGTTCATCGATTGAAATTTTACAATGAAGTCCACCTTAATTAACACACAAATATAGGTCATGAGAACACATATCATAATAAATGTCATGGAAACCTTAAAAATGGTATTAAGATCAAAAAACCTATATGTTTCCTACCCCATGCTACCATCCACCTTGAAGGTCCACCACATACTATATTCCATAAGAATAATCCCAGTTGATCAATGTTAAGATATTATTTTAGTTATATCTATGATGGATTTCACTGTGATGGAGCTCTGTGAGATTATGTTTCATTTCATCAAGAAGTTCCTCCCCTTACAATATAAATTATATGTAAGCCCTCATATTATGACGTTCTTGTGAATATAAGGCTATTAATTCATGATTTTTTATCATTTAAAAGTGATATTTTTTCTCAACATGAATAAAACCCAAAACAAATGTAATTCTATGAACCACTATTGGATCGTATTCCTTCAAGAATAGTATAGGTTCTTCCTATAGAATTCATTCTATATTATAAAGAATTATAGATATTGTAACACCCCCAAATGATAAAGGGTTAAATGACTAAATGATATGACTCATGTCAATAAGGTGAACCTTCCTTTTCGGGAGCTTGTATGATTAGAACTCCAC
Organism: Viscum album; assembly: GCA_963277665.1. Taxonomy (NCBI): domain Eukaryota; kingdom Viridiplantae; phylum Streptophyta; class Magnoliopsida; order Santalales; family Viscaceae; genus Viscum; species Viscum album. Next base: position 344,584,066 of record OY728150.1, on the reverse strand, counting down.
AGTTATGCATGCTTGGCATGGAGTAGTGATCAGGATGGGTGACCTTCTAGGATGTTTCCCAGCGTGTGTGTGAGTGAGGACAAAGCACACTGGAAAAGACATGTGTTGACCTTTGGGGACTTTCATTAGTCAGATGAACCGTTCAGGCATGTGGGTGGACCCTAGGGTGGGCCCCACATGTCTGTGAGGAAAATGGTGGTACCTGGGGGCAAGGAATCGACGACCATGTTAAGGCGGGGTGGTTGTGCTGTCAGCATGACTCAATTGTTACATTTGGTATCAGAGGTGGTACCCAGTCTTAAGTGCAGCGCACTGCCTGGGTTGAGATGTAGGACCCACAATAATGTAGTTGTGCTCTAAATGTGGGGGGGGGGGGGTGATTGTAACACCCCCAAATGATAAATGGTTAAATGACTAAATGATATGACTCATGTCATCAAGGTGCATCTTTCTTTTCAGGAGCTTGTCTGATTAGAATTCCATAGTTAAGTGTGCTTGGACTGGAGTAGTGATCAGAATGGGTGACCTCCTGGGATGTTTTCCATGATTGGTGTGAGTGAGCACAAAGCATACTACAAACGACATGTGTTGGCTTGTGGGGACTTTTATTAGTCAGATGACCTAATCAGCCATGTGGGTGGACCCTGGGGAGGGCCCCATGTGTCTGCGGGGCAAATGGTGGTACCTGGTGGGCTTGGACCCGATGACCATGTTAAGGCGGGGTGGTTGTGCTGTCACTGGGACCCGGTTGATACAGATATGACCACTTCTGGGATATTATAGAGAGGAATCTTGAATTGAATAATAGCACAATAAAATTCTTAATGTGATGAAATTTTCTAATGAAAAATTATAGGTAATATTTTATCCCATCGCCAATCCAAAATATGGAATTTTGGAGATTTTTTCAGAATAATATGTGCAAAACATTCCCCTCAATCTATACAAGAGTCTTCAAAATTTAAAAACAATATTCTTTTATATTAAATGATATACATGTCATGTCAATATAATATAAGAACAACATCATCGAATTGGCTTGGACCGTCATTCAACAATACAGTGCTTGAAATTAGGGAAATTGTTAAAGGATCTTCAATGTAAATCTATAATGGAATTTTAAAAACAACATAAGATTATTTTTTATTCCCCATGAGGTTTCCAAATCAAGGGATCAGGTGAATTAAAAGAATTGTGTGCATCTAGGGACTCATGTGTCATGCATTAGAAATTATGGATCAATAATCCCACTTAAATAATGATGAACATTGAGTAAAAAAAAGATATATTCAGAGGTATGTATATAACATGAAGATCATACGTTCCACCCAACTCATATATGAAAGATGATCCATAAAATAAAGAGTTTCATTTTAACTACAATATAGAAAATTATATACCAACACCAAACCAAAGATAAGGGGTCTATTTAAGACATCCAAGTTCTTCAGGGAAATTAATTCTAGCCCCAAAAAATATAGTTTTAATAAAGGGATTGTTTCAACAAATATAGATTTTTTAATTAATAAATCATCATCCTTTACTATGGAAGTTCATATTTTATCATTGAGGATGTATGTCATACGATGAGTCTTCAGAGTAATCCTTATCTTTTACACCATCAATAGTCTTTAGAAAGAGATGATACTTTCTAGGGAATCATCCTAGATTATTTTTCACAATGATTAAAAAGAGAAACCATTTGGAAAAAATGAATCTTCATAAAGGACACAAGTTATGGTGAAATTTTAAAAGGAAATTTTCTCTTGAATATTATGATCATTTCAAGGGATGCCTTTATTGTTATCATCCCACTTTCCTTACCAATGATCATGATATAAAAATAATACAATTAGAATTAATATATTGTACTAGTATTGGCCTATTATAAACTATACAATAATAAGATAGAGTATTGGATCAGGAACATGAACTCTTATTTCTAGATATAGCCCACACTAATGTGATTAAAGATGAAGTGCATGCTTGGAAAACAAATTAGCTTTAAATTTTGGCACATCATTAATTTTTCCATTTGATACCCTCAGTATGTTTAAATCATATAAAATGGTAATGATTTGGCTATATCTCACATGAAACCTAATGATTTTTAACCTATCAGACTTTAGTAAATATTTTATAAATATGATGTAGAGAAGAATGGTTGATGAATCTTGACACATAATTACAGAATTAAATATCCATATTAGATTTTTTATATATGTATATCTAAATCCCAAAATCATAGTAGACCTAAATTCAAAGGATTGACTCTCTATATTTGTGAAATAATAATTATAACATTACATAGAAATTAGGGTTGCCTATGAAGTCAAATTATGGTATATTATATATGTAGTTTGGTATGACATCTAATTTAATTTGAAATATTTATGGATTTAATCAGATTATCAAATTGTGACATATTACATGAAAACATGAACTCGTATTTTTCTTTATAGAGTAATAGATGCTTTGATTTGCTACCTTAAAAGGGAATCTGAATAGAATTTGGTATTATAATAAACATATAGAGAAGAAAATCATGTGGATGATTCATTTTCAAATAAATATGTCACAGAGATGAATAGGATGTGGTCTTTTATAGCCCTATCATTATTATGTTCCAACTGTACATGAAGAAATGTGTGGTGTCATGTAACACCATTTTTTTTAATAATTCATTGTATTCTCGACTCATATTACACTTTTTAAATAAATTTCATAGGACTGGTTTTGATTAGAGGCATGTATTTTGTGAATATAATAACTTGAAATATTTTTTTTCATGTTATATGATGTTAAAAATAATGAACCATCTATTAAAATGTTTTATTTAAAAAATATTAATTCATAAAGGATTCAGTTGTTAATTTTAATTCATTTTGACTTAGGTCATATTATAAATTTTTTTTTAAAAAAATTGATTGGAAAATACCCATTTATGTTTATTTTTCATGTTTGATATAAAATTATTATATTTTTTTAATCCATTTTATGTTATAACATTCATGGGTTTTTTATTTTAAAAATGAGGATATTTTAGTGATTTTGTTTTCTCAAACCCTAGTGTTGTGAAATAACACATCAACTGTATCATCGTAATTCTATTATTAATTTATTCCACCCTATTATTTTATATTGGAAATTCAATTTTTATCTCGGGTGAAGGGAAATTTTAATTCGTATATTCCTCATTACTAAAATTATTTCTCATAAAAAAGTGATATTTTTAATAATAATTCTCATTTTCCAAAATGAGAATTTATCTTCAATGTCAAAATTTTAACCTCCCTCCAATGTATTTTTATAAACTATTATTTTGTTACCTCATGTGTCCATAATATTTTCATTTAAATAATTTCATAATAATGTTATATTACTCTTTTATTAATGTGGGTTTCCTATAACAGAATTTCAAATTATTAAAATATATTTTCCCATTATTTAATAATCAAATTCATTATAATCCTCTCAAAATTACTTATATAAAATATTCTTTCTTTTCAATGATATAATATTGAAGAATATTATTATAATTAAATTTCATCAAAATATTTTATAATAATTTTCAGAATGATCTATTTAATATGAAAAATAAATCCATTATTTTACTATAATGTTAGAAATGTATGATAATATCTGCATTATATGTGAACATATTCTATCAGTGATATTATAATTATCTTTAATGAATCTTATTTAATATCTTTTAAAGGAATTAATAAATTAATATTTTACATAGTGATATTTAGAATAAATTAGTGAGGTATTTCCAATTATTATTCTTAGTTATTTACTCAATGTTATATGGATGACTTAAAGAAATCTATATCCTTCCCATGGGGAATTTAAATTATGTTTGACATGTTAGTGTTTTTAGGTCCTCACAGAACCCATATGAATGGTTAATATTTTTGATGAATTAATTCTATTATAAGAATCCATTTTACTACTAATGATTTTATCTCATGAAATCAAAATGTTGCATGAGGTGTTAGAGCATGACCATTATTACAATGGTGGAAATAAAAATACAATTTGTATATAGTATTGATATCAAATGTTGAATGACTCAAAAGTTGATTATTGAATTCACATGAGAATAATTGTGGTAAGCCCAAAACTAAGGGTACGTGAGAGGATTATCACAAGAACGAGGGTAACTATGAGGATTATACCTAGAGAAATGGTACACAATAGGATTATCATAATCAAAATGGAATATAAGAGGAGTATACCAATCCCAAGAGTTCTTGGGGGTATTTATCTAAAGCCCAAGGGTGTATAGGTAGTGAGACTGGGCCCAAGGGAATGTGTATGACATTATTCCATCACCACTAAGTTATTAGAATATTTTATCAATTCCCAATATATTATTTCATTTTTTATTATTCTCTCACATTTGAATCATTTCTAAATTATATACTTATGCTCTACTATAAAGAGTCTTTAGTGTGGTATAATGTTTCTGTACACATATAAAATTGCATATATTAGATCATTAAAATATCAAAGTAATTCTTTTATTCATCTTGGAAAACAATTATCACTAAATAATCTTTTAAAAAATATATTTTCCCCATGATATTGCACTATCACATGATTTTAGTATACCATTTGATAAATAGTTTTCTAGTTTCCCTTACTCTGCATTTGTGATCACCCTTTATATATGATAACATTCCATTAGTTAAAAAGAATGGTATAAATTTTATAAACTCTAAATAAATGTATAGAATGATTATACTATTAGTAAATGTTAAAAATAATTGAAACATATAAAAAAATTTCAAAAATCCAGAAAGATACTAAACAATATGTCTTCTGGATTGTTAGATTCCTATTAGAAATAAAGTATATGTTTTACGAATGATATGGAATATATTTATATTTTTTATAGGATATCCATCACTTTGTAAAATATAGGGTTTAAATAAAATTTTGACACTAAAATAATGATTATATGTTTAGAGTTCCTGGGTTTCGATCAAATAATAATTTAGTTATTTGTAGGTATTAAATTTTCTTTATTGGGATTAGGATGATGGAAATCCGTGAAAAATATAGCGATAAGCACAAGTGCAAAATATTATCCTAAAAGTTAAATGATAACAATATTAATTCCAATCAATGATGTCTCTATCTTCATACTTAATGTACACGGAGAATCTAGAATAGATTCACAAATGGGAAAAAACCCCAAAAGGTTTTGTTTCTTATGAAGATAATCATCAGCCGATGCATCACATTGAATACAAACATCCATCATGAAATCAATCAAAGGGGGTGCTCATTAATTAATTAAAATTATATTTATAATCCATTGTGATGAATTTAAATAGAATTTTATGAATTAACATAGAACTACCTTGGTTGGAAAATCTATGAGTTAAATGATCATAGACAACCTATGACAACTAATGGTATGATATGCTGATCACATTATATAATAGTTGTATCAACATTATCATATTATCAAATTATGGTTTCATTAGATATGTCATATTAGGATTGATTTTTCATAATCATATATTCATTTAATATAATGTTATTGGATATTATCATTACTATTTGGTGTTTAATATTTTCTTGGTAATATGATCAAGAAAATGATGATATGACAGTATTCCCCTAGAAGCTCGTATAACGAATTAATAAAGCATATTTTTCTAAACCTTTTATGATAAAGTCAAATATAAATAAATTATTATATTGAATGAAATTATTTTTAAACTATGTTATAATAATTTTTGGATTATATATTATTATTATCATATCGTTACCTTCTAATAGATCAATTAGAGTCATTATTTAGTGAGTAAGTATTTAAATTGAGATAATGATATTTATTTTTATAGAAATTTAATGTTTATGGATTTTATTATATATCATTAATTTAATAAAATTAAATGATTTTAATATATACTATCATATATGGAAGAAAAATAAAATGGAACTTCATTACATTAAAAAAATATAATTGTTTTTTACCATTACAATATATTCAAAAAAATGAGAATTTATAAACAAACATAACCATATAATAAAAATTACATACCAAAATGATGTCAGGGAATAAAGAATTGTGTGTCTCCTTTTGTTGGCCCATTTTTCTAATCATGGAAAAAAGGATTCATAAGTTGGGTTTTCTCATGTCAAACCCAAAATAAACTCCAAAAATAGTTGTATGAGTGATAACATATAAAAATATAAGATCAATTTTTTTTAAAAATTCTCTGTGATACATGCAAGGTGACCCACTACCCATACACCAAATGAGAATTTGTCTTTTATTTATATCCAATATAGAGATCATGGGGGTTAAGTATGTATAAATGAATATAATACAAACATAGAATTACAATGTAATATAATAATTTTATATCAAAAGTGTTGTATACATTAATAATTATTTAATTTCAAGGAGAATAATGTGTATATATATACTAATGAATTTATAAAACATAAATAATGTATATATATATCTAATAAATTAATTATATTAAAAAAAATTTACCAAATTTTTATTATTTTTATTATTTTTTAAAAATAAATATATGATTCCAAAAATATAATTCATATTCAAATAATATATTAAGATGATTTTTATTATTAAATGGTAGGATATTTTAATAACAACATTTAATATTTTATATTGTTAATTTCCTATGAAAACGTTTTTAGTAAATTAATTTAATTTCAAATACCCAAATTTTTTAAAATTAAATTGGACAAAATAACATGATTTTTTTAATTATGATAAAAATATTATATTTCGATTAATTTTAGAAAATATTTAATTTTAGTGGAATAGTAAATAATTAATGTTTTTATTAATAAAATATCCTTTTTGACATTACTATGACATTAGAATTTCTTAAATGTAGAATAAAACATTTTTAATGTAAAATAATTTTTTTCTAGTAAAATAAATCATAAACAAATTAAATTTTGACTCTAAAAGTTCTATTCTTTGAATGGTGGAACTTAAGTAATATTTTATTCTTATAATAAAATATTTCTCTTCATTTTCTATTAAATATTATTTTATATTGTATACAACTATTTTTGGATTTTTATAAATCCACTGAATAATTGTTTGATTATTTAAAATAAAATTATATTAAGAAAATCCATTAATTTACATTAATTTATGGTAACAAAGAAAATATAATCATAAAATTATATAATTTAGAAAATGTATTTTACACATTTATGAACTATTATAAAAATTAATTATTATCGATCATAAAATTATTATTTTAAAAATATATTTAATATTTAAAAATATATGAAAAAATTTATTTAATAAGCCCTATTTTATTTTTACATATTAATAGTATATTAGAAAGAGAATATTTATCTTCAATAGTAAAAATAAAAAATGTAAAAATACAAAAATAATTGAGTAAAAGACATCATAATATGTCAAAAAAAACAAAAAAAATATTTTCAGTCTTTATTAGAATTATCTCTTCCTCCATACAATTATTTTCTTTTATTTGATCCATTTAACCTTTGAATAGTGATTTTACATTTTATATTATTACAAAACATCCCCTCTATACAGTGATAAAAAAGGAATGCACCCCACTTCTAGGACATTATAATTTCAAATTAATCATGAAAATCTAACATTTTACATACCCAATATCCCAATCCCATTTTTCAACCCCTTGATCAATAATAAATATACGTGTCGTTAATTTCGAAGGATTGATTCAAGAGATAGCCCGAATTCACATCCTATGTACTAGTCACTATTTAATATTTTTTCCTTATCTATCATTTTCCCTCAAACCTATCATTCCTTTTGATACACAACTTTATATGTATTATATACGTATTGGTATATTTTTTATGTTTATTTATTATAGAATTTCTTCATTTTTTCCTTCTAAAAATGAATAAAACATTTTTTGTGTATATGTGGATTATCAAATACACAATGAAAAACATACATTTTCCATTATTAATATAAATAAATTTTATATAATAGTTAGATAAAGAATAAATATATTTTTTATAACATGTTTAATATTATGAAAATTTGAAACAATTTATATTTTCATTACATTCTATGGAAAGGAAGTCGTCAGTCAGGTGTACATATGAGATATTTAAACCACGAGAGTTATGTAATTAATTTTTCATCTATAATTTTTATATTCATTAAAATCAATAATATTTTACTTACCTCATTATAAAAAGTGTAATTTTTTTGTAATTTTTTTTAATAATGATACTACTGAAAAATAATCTTTTTCATTATTATACTACACCACATATTATAGCTTATTCTTGTTTGGATCTATTTATCCACCAACATAGAGAATCTTATAAATAACTATCATTCATGAATTTAAATAAACTAAACATATGGTTTAATTAAAAAATAATAAAAAATAATTTTTTTAATACATTTTGAATATTTCAATATTTAATATATTATTCAGGTTAAAACAATTTGTTCATTAAGTACTATTAAACATGCTCTTTGGATACTTCATCATCATAAATCATAATTCGAACACTTTTTAAATGAAATTATATTATTTTAATATAGTATAGTGTATCAGTTACAATACCATTATTGATCTAATAATAATGAAATTTGAATCTTCAAACAAGAATTATCACTTCAAATAAAAAGGTGCTTGTAAAACAATCGAAACAAATATCATTTGATGATAGAAATTGAATATAACAAACTATTATATTTGAAAATAATAATTACAAATAATTTTTTTAAATGTAAAATGTTGGAATGTGTTTATTAAATTGTAAATTGAGAATAATATTGTTTATATGAGGTCAATGGAGCCTTTTTGTAATCAATGAAATAAGGTAAGGGTGTTAAATGTAAATTTCTATTATTTGAGATGATTTTTTTATTTATAATCATAAGTTTATTTAAATTTTATCTAAACTACATATCACATATATAATATCAGGAATTTTATTTTATTCACATGTTTTAATGTTTAATTTCATGATCTCTCTTTCAAGATGTGTTTATGAAAGTTGTTTTTTAATTCCTATAGGATTCTCATCTTAATTTTATTTATTTATAATTTATGCCATATTCCCAAAATTATTAATTTTTTTTTGTGTATATATTGACCATAAATGTATTATAATCATTTTATTTTTAGAATTAATGGATTTAAGAATCAATATTGATATATAAAATTCATTGTTTTTTACTTTTAAAGATAATTATGTTGTATGGATTTTGTCAACTCTGACCTCACATTCATTGAGTTATGATGTTTTATAATGAATATCATCCTTCAATTCAAGATTTCTTCCACCCTAATATATAATATTTGACATTATCTTTATATCTTTGTAAAATGATACTCTTGATACAAATCATCATCCTTAATGAATGTTTTCCCCTTATAAATTTAAATTATTATGAATAAATAAAATTAACTTTAATAAATATTTACTTTTTTTTCTATTCTTTCCATTATTAAAAAGGTCCTATAATTGTTTTAAATTTATTTATTATTTATCTCTTGTGGACTTCATATTTTCATTATCGACATTTTAAAAAGAAGTTATATTACACTTTTTTACATTTTGGATTTTCATCATTTGTATTTCTAAATATTTAAAACCTATGTTCTTCCTTTTATAGTCAAATCATTATCCTCCAATTTAAATTTGAATAATAAAACCTCAATATCTTAAAAATTTTCCACAATTAATTATTTTTTATAAAATTTATTATTTTCTAAAAAATCATTAAAAGTTTTTAAAAAAAATTGGAAAGAAACTCCTCAATTCCACTTTCTACCATAATGATAATAATTTTTTCTGAATATCTATTTTAGTGCCAACAATGTTTTTTATAGTTCCAAAAACTATTCTCAAATAATTTTTATTTCCATAATTTTATTTTTATTTTTCAAATATACATTTTTTTTAATTATTAAAAAAGGGTATATAATCTTATTTTTCAATGTAATTATCCTAATTATTTTAAAAATTAATTTTTCATCCATGAAAAAATCCATAATTTTTTTTATGTTACAATATGAATCCATTCCTGTGAAACCATAAAAAATTTATGCCCAGAAGTAATATAAAATTATCATGGGTTTTATTTAGGAATTACATCTATTTTCTTGGGGTGATTTAAGTGATTTTTAGAAATATCCAACTTTTTATGTTACTGTGGAACATATATGAATATAGATTGATATATGATAGGTTTGTTCTATTTTAAACATCCGACGTATTAATAATGTTTATAACACATGAAATAAAAATCTTTCAATGGTGGTCAACCAATTCCCAATGGCACTCATATGGAATACAAATTCATATTGGTACATGGGTGGATTATCCCAATCCTAGGGGTATACTAAATAATTATACCCACCCATGGTCACTGGGGTAGTAAGACCATTCCATGGTTATGAAATATTATTATCCCAAACTCAATGATATATGGGAATATTATCCCAAGACCAAGGGTATATGGGCATATTATGCCATACCTAGAGGTACTGGAGAAGATAATCCATAGCTTATAGATTTATAGGTGTAGTATCTAAATCCCATTGTTTTATGGATGTTGAGCCCAAGACCAAGAGGGTACACATGAGGTAATCCTAATACCAAGTTGGTATATTGGTAGTTTTGGCTTGCCCATTATGTTAGGATAATGTAGTATAAATTCCAACTCCACCAGGTTATATGCTTATATTTTTTTCCTTATTACCCACTTATAGGTTATATGTTAATGTTATGATACCATGAATCATGTATAATTTCACACGTATTCTCACTCTTATGAAATGGTATATTATGGTTCTTTTTAGAATTTAGATTATTATCTTATTCTTTGTCGACAAATATTATTGTTAATTATTATTTTTAGAAACATATATCTCAAATGTTCATTTTTTCTTATTTCTGTATGATAAAAGTTTTGATGAAGTTTTGATGAATGTTTTCCTCACTAATAATTTGAGATAACCATTTTATTATTTTTCTATTTTTAATGTTATGATGTTGTGTATAACATGTTATAACTCTAGGGGATATTCTAGTGTGGTTCAATTGTGGAGAAATATGAATAAGAATTCTAAAATAAGAATTTTATTATGGTGGCTCTCGAAGAAACTAAATAATATTTTATAACTATTATGTTTCATTTTGACGTAAATGTTATGGTATAAAATTATATTGAATATGTATTTTTAACATATATCAACATAGTTTCATTAATATTTAATTTTTAGAAAGTGTTTTTAGCACTGGATGTGGATGTGGGGTTATATAGCCCCTCATTCGTTATAATCCTTTATGAAGTTTTATTTTTTATTTGAAGACCAAAAATTGGACCATAAGAGAGTTATTCTTTAATGGTATTCATAATTTATAGAGGATTTTTTTTCTAAATATGTAATTTTTATAATTAGTATCGTCTATATAATGTCATTAGATATTTTTACCATAATATTTATATTTTTTCAAATATTTTATCATATTTTTTGTATGAAGATAAAATTATATATAAATATAACTCAACAGTAAACAAAAAACTAAATTTATAATGGTTCCCTTATTACTTATATAGGGTTTTTGGTTTTGGTCATTCCACATTGGGAATTAAAAGAGATTAAAATTATGGAAAATTTATAAATCAATGAAATAACTGATTATTTTTCTATTCCAATGTTTTTTTATTTCAGTTGAAAATTGGATACATACAGTGAATAATGATTTAAAAACTTATTTCAACAAAACAACTAACCTGGGAATAGTATTTTTACAATTGAAATAAAAATGGGTGTACTTTATATTTCCATGAATTTATACCCAAATTCATGAGTTGGATAATATATTAAAATTCTAAAAAAATTATGTAATACAACATCTATGTTTAATTATCTTAAACTATATCACATTTATATTTTTTTGTTAAAATATTTCCTTTAATGTGGAATTTCATTTTATGTTGGGGTTATTTGGGATTAAGATATTGTCCTAAACTAGTGATTCTTTTATTATAAACCTATTAGAAGACAATATACCCTAAAATTTCAATTTTTAAAACATTTTTTGGGAGTCATATTAGTGGATGATGAATGGAAAAAAATATTATCTTCACAATGAATTGTACTTAGACCACTATAGTTAAATTTTATTTCAATCCTATAATATCATCTTAATTGTAACTAAATCACCATGTTAATTAGGATTTATGACACACAGATTTTGTGTTCAATAAAATATTAATATAAATGGGCTTAATTTAATTAATTTTACTAACTATAACTGATAGGGGTATTGTTCATGTGAATAGTTACATTAATCAGTAACCACCCAAGAATCATGTCTCTAACACTAAACTATGATGATTATAACCAAAACCATAATTTTTTTTCATTATATCATTTAGAATGATGGTTATATACATTAGAAATTTCATTAATCATGAATAAATCAATTGGTATGGATGGATGTTTGTAGTGGTGGTTAAATGTGGAAAATAATATTGTACGTTTTATGGTTGAGGATAGATTTTTTTTAAATAATGTAGAGGTCACCGGTATATATTTGGTATCACGGTGATAGAAAAATATTGATGAGGTAATATAGGGGTTTCTAGGATAATATAAAAATTATTATGTGTTTCAGGTCTTCTAGTTTAATAATGATCATGGTTTATGGTGGAGATGCCCCGATGATAATGTCGGAATGAAAAATAAATGTCTCGAGTGGGTAAAAAAATGTGGCAAAATGATTTTAAGTATATGATGACTGATTCCCTTCTAAAGAAAAAACATGACATTATGGGGAAAACCATTTCATTGGGGAGATGACTAAATATAAGAGATGGTAAAAATTATTAAATAAATTAAAATGAAAAAATGTGAAAATAATAAAATTGGAAAACATAAATGAATAATTTGTACTTTTATGAATATAATATTATGAAAAATAATATTTATTTTATTTTTGATAATATTTCAGATTAATATTTACCATGTAAATAATAATATTTGAAAAATATTAATGTTTTACCATTATATATACATTTACATTTGTATAATTGTATAGAAATAGAGAAAAATATATATTTTCACAAAAGTATCCAATTTTTGCAATAACGAAGTCTAAATAACACTATATTCCATAAACATCATCATAGAAGGATGTTTTATGGGAATCTAGGTGTGTATTATGGTTAAGATAGGAAATTTGTGATATTAGGTTTTTGAATTAATGGTGGCTTACTTGGAAATTTTCTATGATGTGAACAAGAATATATTCATTAATAGAAAAAAATGATAGACCTAATTATTTTGGGAGTTGCTGTTCATAAAAAATGATATTTTGTTTTTTGAATTGAAATGGATTTTAACAATATTATAATATCTCTAAATTATGATTAACATCCAATGTGACATAAAATTTTAAGAAAAGAATATTTGGTTTTTTATAACCAATTATATAGAATTGTATAATTTTAAATGTTTTGTAGATAATGATACAATGAATATTCTTTGCATATTGTTACAGATATTCTAATTATGAAATGTGATTTGATGAATAATATAAATTTAAATCCTTTGTTTTATATTTAACCCCGAAAAATGGAATATTCATGAAAAGAACTGTGTGATGTGTCAATGCTCAATGGTTTACATTTAAATTTGTAATTGAATATTACATTTTATTATACATAGCCTGATATGGGATATGTACATAACATAATGATGACTATAGTGTGTGTAAATCATAATCTATGAGGATACACATGAGGATGATAGAATTATCGATATATTGATACTATATTTCAATGTTATTATAACTTTAGGAGGACCCTGTATAAATATTATGGAATGCCCTATAATCTAAGGCCATCTACTCAATAAAGTGGATGAGAATGTTGAATCACTTATGATGTTGATTATGATTATTTTATGATAAATATGATGATGATTTATGGGTATCATGATATTGTTTTTGAATATTTTCATAAAGATGATAATGAAAATGAATCTCAATATAATAATTATTTAGATAATTTAATGATATTGTATTTTATATGGTTTATGAATCATGCATATCATATTAAAATAACATATTCATTTCATTGAACAATTATTCAAATTATAATCTCCTTGTAAAGGTCATATTGATGATGTATTTATAGTGGGTATTACTAAGGTTCATTGTTTACCCAATGTTATTTCTCATGAAATTATTTATATATACATATTGATACAAATTTTTATTCCAGGTGTTATATTTTTTATATAATATTCAATTACCATATATGATGTTACTAAATGTTATAATGATTTATTAATTAATGTTGATATATAAATATAGTTAGTAACTTTTTTTATTGTTATTAATTATGATAGGTGTAAAGTCTCTATGAAAAAACCCACTTGTGTGAAGTTCCCTCAAGTGGGACCCAAATGATACCAAGTTAGTTGACTACTGTGATGTCCAAAAAAATAACATATTTAACTTTCATATTATGTGGTAATTACATACACGATTTCACGATTAGAGAGTCCAAAACATGGTTTCATTTGGAGTTCCATTTATGTCTTTTGAGGATTTTTTTTATAATGTATAAAAATTATTATTGTTGTCATGGGGAATAAGGTTATATCAATTAAAGGAAATAACATTAAAAGTGAATGATATCTATGGTTATATAAATACCTATAATATTATATTTTTTAACAATTGTTATGAAATATAGTGTGTTGAGTTCAAAAAGATTCTCTAGAGATTTTCTCTATTTTATAAATTTACAGTAACTATATTTACTAATTTATTATTCCCAATGTAGTTGGTCGACTTATAATGTGAATATACACAATGTATCTTCTATATATAATATTATTATTTATTTATATGGGTTTTCAAGTATCATTAACTCTATGACCATGGTTAGAAATATGATAATAGTGCGAGAGATTATTTTCATGTACATCGAGGTATGATTATTTTGGTTATTTCATTGTTAATAAATATTAAAAATAATGATTAAATTATATAAATCATTCATTTTTGTTATCATGTATGAAATTTATGAACTGTACCATATCATAATTTCAATTTATCATGGATATATTATTGTGAATTACATAATGGAATTAACGATATTATATATCCTATAGTTATTTTAACAAGAGATTATTAACTCTTAGTGTGATATGTATAACCTAGGTGTTTGTTACACACTAATTTCCTACTGTAGATGGGCTTCATGGGTCAACAAATATTTTTTATAGACTTAGGTGGGGTCCTTACAAAATAATTTTTAGAATTAGATATATAAGAACATTATTTAGAGATTGTTTAGAGTTTATTGTTGTAATATATATGAATTTATTAATGTTGGTGAGGTTGAGATACATAATAATTTGGGATTTATAAACAACATACATTTTCAAATAACACATGAATTATTTTTCCTATTCATTGACTTATTGTTAATAAAATGTAATTGGATATTTTAAATTATATATTATATTTATAATTCATTGGATAACATTTATATATAGTTTGATGCCCTGTGACTTTTTGAGATAGATTATTTTTATTTTATTTAATGTATTGTTTTTTACACTGCACCAATATTTTCTTGCAATATTTATAACACTATATTATCTTGCACTATATACAAAACAATTCATAGCTTGTGTTATATTGAAGAGTGACCTTCATTGATAGCTTGTGTTGTAAACATTACCGAGCGTCACTAAACAAAGATATATTATTAAAATATTATCAGTTAATGGGATATAAAGTAGATATTATGAATAGTATTAACCATATTTTGATTATTATATAACATTAATTTTCATCTTATGTATATTATCTACATGATATAAGAACCAATTCAATTTGTCGGATAGAAAATATTTTCTCATAAAGTACATATTTTTCTCCTTTTGATGGAACACCCATTTTAAATTTAGTTTTTTACGATTTCATATATTTTTTATAATATAATCTTCTTATTTATAATAAGAACATAAAAATTTAGTTTTTTAAGAAAAATTGTTTTTTTCTAATAAAATTCATATTTTAATGAATAATGAAAAATACTACATTTTAATTCAAAACTTTCTTTTCATGTGATATATATATATATATATATATATATATAATTTTTAATATGTTTTAAAGTGTAATTAGAATTTATTTTTATCATTTAATCCATTTTTTCATTTGACATAATTACACATTTAAATTGAACAGAAAGACATTAAAATCTTTTGATAAATTTTAACTTCTTAGAACCATGCTTTTTGGTTTTAACAATAAGAATTAATTTTAAATTAAATTCATCCAATTTTGTGTTATAAATTATGAAAAACGGATTCCTAATTTGGAATCTATGGGTCAAAATTATATTTATAGGTTATTTTAATTTTTGGAAATATTAATAGTATCTTTAATACTTATTTTAATTACCATCGTCAAAGGTATATCAAGTAATTAAAGGTAAATATAATATTATAAAATTATCTTAACAACTATAAAAAACCAATTTAATGAATAATTTTGACCTGAATCATTTATGGTTTGAAATGGAATCACTTATTTTCTATATTCCCATGAATATGAAAAGAATATAAACACATTAATGAATATTAGAAAATATCATACAATCATTTTATATAAGAATATTAATTTCCATTTATTGATTAATAGGGAATAAATTAGACTATATGTGTTCTATGGAAATCCAATTGAATAACCTACATCATAGAAATTTCTTATAATTTTTAGATATTACGTAATTATCATTAATGATGACTCAATAGTGATGCATAAATTATTTTATTAATATAAATATCAAATAAATGATATTTAAAATATTAAATTAAAAATAATTTTAGTGAATTAATGTGATCAATTAAATTTATAGAAGAATTTGAATTGTTATTTTGGGTTTAAATGAGTTTTTTTGAACATATCTCAATGTTATGATATTTCTAAAAAGTCGACTAGTGAATAGTGTCAAAATAGACAATAATGACATTTTAGATAAATTATATTTTATTAAATTATATAAAATTACTAAAAATAATAAAATCTAGAAGTTTAATAATTATTATGTCATATATGTCACCAATGGCCCATTTATGGCTCCATTGGCATTTTAGAGTGGCCATATTAACACTTAGTAAATAAAATGATATGTTTCCATGGAAAGAGTTAAGGGTTTTAATTAAGGGTAAATCAAATTAATAAGTATTAAAATAAAAAACAAACATTCCCATAAAAATTATTGGATGAATAAGATTCAATATATATCACAATATTATTGATTTTGAGTTGTTTAATATACACTTTTACATGAAAAAATTATATATTATTTAAAACAATGAATTTTACAAATTATCACTATCTGTTATTTTAAAATTTTTATTTGTCTGGATTGGGCCAAAATGAAGATATGAAAGAATAGAAATGTATATTTTGGTATTAATTAAACCATTTTCAATATTTAAATTTATTTCAACTTTTAGAAGTTATATAATTTCCTTAAAATTCTCTTCAATTATAAAACAATATTTATTCAATTATTATAAAAATAGAATATATTATTTTAATTATAATAATTTATTTATATTTTTTATTATTTAAGGTGTTTAAAAAATTTAAATAATCTATAAGATATATGTTAAATTTTTGGAAGAATTATATTCGAATTACCACTTTTTAACTATATTTTTAGTCAAATTAGATGAATAGTATTAAAATTTTTCAATAATATTATCTTACTGAATAAATTGATATTAAACCAATCATAAATCAAAAAAGTACAAAATAATCACAATGGGATAATATATGGACTAAAATTTGTCATAAAGTCTATTTATGGTCCATTTTAAATTAATTATTTGTAGATTATTCTTATTATATTTTAATATTTCTAGAGTTTCCAAAAGTGTCCCTCTCCTCTCTTATAAAAAGGAATCTCCTCCCACATTTCTGCACACCTCTTTGAGACTTCAAAAATGAAAAAATCCCAACCAATTATACCATAAACATTCTTAGTTAACATTTGGAGGTTTTAATTTTCCAAAAATTCCATCCCTGGTGTCCCTAAGAGGGGATCCAAAGGAAGTGCAATGAATAAGATATAATTGCTTTACCAATTCAATTCAATTTATTTTCTTCTTCTACATCATATTTCGATGTTTATTCTTTAGTAAAGTAATAATTCCAGTATATTTTACATTGTAAAATTTTATTATATTTATGGTATAACCATATACCACCTTTTATCCATCCTACAAATAACAATATCATCATGTGTACTTACGTATGTCTTATCATCTCCACGTCAAAGTGTAGCATGTGACTCAAAAAATAATTTTTTTTGGATGGGTATAATGACGAGTATAATGGATTTAAATAATTAATATAACATGATAATAATTCTTTATAATTAATATACGATCCAATTATATACCATTTAACCATCAAGAGGATGATATTGGCGCTCATTATTACGTACGACCAACCATCTCCACGACGTGGTGAGATTCGTCATCCATGTTAACAATTCAAGAATGATTATAAAATTTATATTATGAGTGGAAACAAAATTTGAACATAATTTCATGAATAAAATATATCTTATTCATAAGAAACATGACTTACACAACCAATAAAGAATGAAAAAATAAAGTTATTAACACAAAAAATAATGGTAATATTGAAATACTATAAACAAAATCACATAATAGGATCATATATGACCAAATAAATATGTTTATGGTCCTAATATAATTTAAGAACAATATATTTTACCATTGTAAAATAGGTGACCACAACCTCAACTAATGAAAAGTGCAAAGTAAGGGAAAATTTTACAATCTCATTTTTTAGAGATTGTTTACACGTATGAATTTAATAGGGTATATTTATCATAAACATCCATGTTTCCAAATTATGTGATATTATTTCTATTCATATACTATTTTTTATGATAATTTACCATTTTGTGAATATTTTATTAAACATTATGAAATGAATCTTTTGTTGTTATTCGATTAGAGGTACTTTTTGAATTTTCTGGAAACAATATAAGGGGAATGTTTTTTAAAATTACACGACATCAATGAAATTTTATGGATGCATGAAACCATATTTCCAGGAAACATCCTCTACAATATTTCATGATTATTTTAAACAAAATTATTTTCCTTTAAAATTACATAGCTTTTTGAGAAAAGAAAACATTTTTGAAAAAATGGATATTTTCCTCAGGAATTAAGTTCAAGTGTTTTATCAAAATTATTTTTCATCTACGATGACATATGGATATGTTTAAAATTCTTTTATTTTATTGATTTTATTATTTTTATTATGGAATTATTTATATGAAATATATTTATTATTATGGAATGAAATTTAAGAAACATATTTTATTTTAGTGGTTATGCTATTATAAATTTCTATTTTTTGGAACACGTAAGAATTGTTTCATTATTAAATGGATGGGAACAATATATACCTTCAATTCATTAGTTAATATTTATATGTCATGATATATACATGATTATAATGGAAATGAAATCCAATTTAGTTATACAGGGCTACAACAACGAGGAATTTTAGTACTTTAATACATGTCTTGAACGACACATATCCCCGGTTCGGTAATGGACTTGGTACAATATGATTGTTTAGGAAACAAATCCTTGGATAATATGGAAATAAATTTTTGTCATTAATTACTTTCTGAAATTACATGTTTTATTCAAATTCTATTTTCTAATGGTTAACGTTCCATTATGATCTGGGCCTTATGAACCGCAAATATTTATTTCATGACTCATGATTTTGATATCTGAAGACTCTATTCAAGTTTTTACATTTCTATATTATTGGTTTTATTTATATTCTCCCAATTTACCCTAACTGATCACTTGAGATCACTTTTTTATTTTTATATCCCCCAAGATATAAATAAAGGATTTATGTATAAAAAATGGATGATCTTTAGGGGATATATTAATGATCTTTCACCATGATAGAAGATTATATTCTATGTTTCCAAAGGCAATAAACTAATATAGTTTTGGGAATAAATGTGGTTCATTTTTTATGTATTCCAAATGAATTTTAATGCCTATGTATGTGAAGCTTAGGATGCTATAGTTGGTATCAGAGCGATGGTTTAGTTATCCCCCGGAAACAACGTTGTGAAAACTTCAGTGATTTTCCAAGATATATTTATAAGGTATGTCTATCGATTTACCTAAGGGTAATTATAACTATAGGATACAATCCTATAATTAGCATGAATAACATAGTATTAAACCTAATATTTTAGATATTTAATGTTCTCTCCCTTAATTATATTGTTTTCCTAGTATGATTTTTCCTCTCAAGATATTATTTTGTGGTTTTAGATGATTGATAGAACCTGAATGATCCATGTTAATGTTCAAATGACTAAGAAATATAATGATTTTCCACCTTAACAACCAATATTTTTTGGTTATGGAATGTAATACCTCGTTACTATACTTACACAAGAAAGGAATCATTATGTACTTCAAAATGATTAAATAAGAGACCAAAATTCTATTGAGTCCTTCATGATGAAACACCCACCTTCTTTTAGTGGGTCTTCTGATTCACTTGTTCTGGAACAATAGATCAGTTCCATTGAAAATATATGTTATAGCCTTCATTTTTTGGAAAATGAAAATTCCATTTTGATTGCTGACCGTTTAAATGGTTAAGCCGACCAGTAGTAAACTCTAATTAATAATACAAGGCTGTATGATGAAATTGAATCCATGGAATGGGACAAGTTAGAGAACAAGTTTTTAAATAATCAAATACCTTGTATTATTCAAACAAACATGAAAGAGGAGTTCCTTTAATTTATGTAAAATGATGATGAATCATTTGGTATATATAATTAAAATTTTACAAGGCATGCAAGGTATGCATCTAGCTTTATCATCAAACTTGAAATTATAGTTGATCAATTCAACAGTGGCTTAAAACCATGTCATTGAAGGGTATTAGCTATTATAGACATTAGTTGTAACTTCTTGCCCCATCCCATTGGATTTAGTGGGGGTGGGAATATTACCTTAACATAAGCGATGTTTCCAAGGATCCAAAGGAAGGAAATAAATTCCGAGGGCTTCAAGAATACATTGGTGAATGATTTTCTCTCAGGATAAAATAAATCAACCAAATATTGCATTAACAACAATGCTACATGAGGCATGTTAACAAAGTGACCCAAACCACATATTACCAGGAGTTATCCAAATGACCAAACAAATCCATACCATTACCAAGACTAATAAAACCAAACCACAACAATACCACCATCTATGTACTTAGACAATGACTGAATAACATGGCCCCAAATAACAAGGACACCATTCATAGCTCCACACCAACCTCCACTGCACTGCCAATGCATCACGACTAACTGCTGAAAAAAATTGATGCTTTATCTTTTCCTGTGTCCTAGAATACATCATCTGAAAAAGAACCCAAGTGAAAAAGAATGGGTGAGTACTAATACTCAGTAGTATTTCCCCGAATGACTTCCCTAGTCATTCCACTAGGTAATAACCTCAGGAACATTAAATAAAATAGTTTATATAAAAAATTAAATAGTGAATCCATTTCCTGAAGCCAAACATGCCCTTACCATGACATGTAAAAAAGGGAAATCTAAACAACAATGCCATAATCTACTTCACCACTTCACATTAGCACAAAAAAATCCATCCTGAGAAACAATACACAACATAGAAATCAAATGGGGGTGCTTTCGTCCAACTTGTTGAATATGATTCCAACTAGTAGTGCTTCCTTACCACAATCCATATTGGTGGCTCTTCCATCCACAATTCATCTCCACTTATAGTAATACATTCAACACACATTAATAATAATCAAAACAATCCATCACACTTAATCAAACAATAAGAAAAAATCACCAATGAAACAAAATAAGCACACCATCCTTCCTATACTTTCAAATAAACTTCTATAAATCACCCATTTATTGAAAAAAAACCCTTAAACCCACTTTCCATATGCAGCCACATTTCAATAAAAACAATTATGAATATCATATTTATTAAAACAGTTTTCTTAATCAACCACTATCAATTTTAAATTCCCAAATTTGAAATCACACTACAAATCCCTTTTTTGCAACAATTGCCCATTTTTTCCAAAATACCCAAAAATCATCACCAAATGGAATTACAACAAGATTTGTATATCATTGTCACAATTAATTTCAGGGAAAAAATTAATTGTGACCAAAACCACTATTTCTAAATATATGGAGTTAAGAGAGAAGTATCGTAACATTAGGGCTCCGATGAATTCGACCCACAAGAAACAAAACGCCAATATGGACCAACGCCCCACTAAAACCACTCTAGGTCTGCTTCCTTTTTATAAAAAGGACTTAAAATCAATAGCCAAGACAAAAAAACCCATGATCTACACAAAATGTGAGAAGATCATGGAAACATAGAAAGGGGGAAGAGTAGAACTAGATAAAACCACAATGAACTATGTGAGGAGACTTGATAGATGACAATCGACTCAACATCAGAAAGAATTCCCTTCAATTATCTTCCAAAATGAGTGGGATAAAACTATTAAATATTTATAAAATGAAATAACTAGTGAGGAATGAGTGAGAGGATGTTTGGGTGACGTTTTGGAAATCCCAACTAATCCTTGATTTTCAAAAACCCCATTTTTACAGGCCACATTGTTAGCTCACACTGTTAGGAAACTATGTGATATCTGTGTGCATTTTACTTCCTCGAATGGGATCCTCACATGGACCACCTGACACTCTGTACAATCCGTACATATCTCACGGCCTGCATGGTTCATTTCAAATGGTTTCTCCTAATAGTGCTAAAACTGTGCGACCTTAGAATTGCCTCCAATCTTTTCCAAAACCATCCCAAACTCTCCCAAACTCAACCAAACATACCTAGTACTTTAAATTCCTAAAAATTCACAAAAAAGTAATCATACCTCATACCGGGGGCTACGGAGTTATCCCCACCATTGTACATTCCATCCTCAGAATGTAGAGAACTATCTCATTGTTGAAAGAACTCGAGCCATTGCTCAATCATATCTTTCTCCCAGTCCCAAATCACCTGCTAAAGCTAACCATTCTTCCAAAAAATCCCAACAAATCCAATGGCTTTAACACACAAGACATTTAGATGACTATCCACAATCTTTACTATCACATTCACTTAGAAAGATTCGGATTCATGCTCAACATGATCCCAACAGAATCACATGGTCATGGTTCAGCTGATACTTTTTCAACTATGACACATGAAAAATATTCTGCACCACACTTAAATAGGGTGGAAAATCCAAACCGTAGAACACCTCTCCAATCATCTCAATTATCATAAAATGCCAAATATAACTTTGAGAAAATTAACCGTTCATTCAAAACTGATGATGTCCCAACCTAGGGGAGATTCTAAAAAATACATGATCACCTACCTTGAATGAAAACGATCATCAATGATTTTCCTATTATGATTTTTAAATTCATTGAGCCATCTCCATGCCATTTTTGATCAAAATGATCTTCTTCATAGTCTCTTGGGAATGGATCAGTCCAATCATCGAAGTCTCACCTTTTTCCACTAAACAAAGTGGAGAACAACAAGAACACCCATATTATGCATCAAATAGAGCCATATGTATTGATTCTTGATAAATATTTTTATAGTAGAACTCAACTAATGGTATGTGATCTGCCTATGAACCTCAAAACTCCATCACACATGGACTTAACATATCCTCTAAATTTTGTATCGTCCTCTCAGATTGGCCATTAGTTTGAGGATAGTACATCATTCTTATCATCAACTATGTCCCAAGGGATTTCTCAAAGGATTTACAAAAACATGATATGAAACATAGATCTCTATCTGATTCAATCAAAACTAGAAAATCGTTCCTATTTACCACTTCTTAAATATATATTTTTGTTAGATCGTTCACTGTATGAGATTCCTGAATCATAAATAAATGTGATGGATTTGTTAGCTTATCAAAAATAACCCATATAGAATCATGTTTTCTAAATGTTCTTGGGAGTACTATCACAAAATTCATTGATATTTTCTCACATTTCCTCACTATGATTGGTAAAGACTAAAACATGCCTATTTTCCATTCATGCTATGCACTCACTTGCAAACAAGTAAAGAATCATGAATTAAACTCTTCCACATTATTTTTCAAACATTCCCACCAAAACTATGATTTCAACACCTTATCCATATTCTAGATTCTATGATGAATAGCCCACCTGAAATGATGCTAATTATGAAGAAGTTACTCCAGAAAAGCCACTAGTTGTAAAATCTGATTTCAAAAAAACAAGAATAAATTTCCATTCAGTTCCCAAATATCAATGGTCTCTCCACCATTGAGTTTTGACCTCATCCCCAAACAAACAGAATAAGATGCATGTGCCTCTTTAAATAGACCATCTAAGTTAGGAACCAACGAAACCGAAATGAAGACCTTTATGACACCCAGTTCCTCGCATTCCATCAACATATCAGCTATGAACAACATCAACTGCCACTGATTTGATGATTTTTTCAGCAACTGGGAATATGATTTCTTACATATTTCATCCACCACAGATTTTACCTTACCCTATGTGTACATTAAGTCAAAATAAAAACATATAGAGATATTCTATTTAACTCCTTTGTCTCATGTTAAAATATATTTGTGATAAACTATTCTTTACGATCTTATAGTCGGTAAACACTTTAAATTTCTCACTGAAGTGATAATGATGCCACATTTTTAAATCACGAACCACTACCTCCAACTCTGAATCATGTTTTAGATATTTATTCTCATGTATCCTCAACTATTGTGATCCATTTACAACCACATGATCCCCATTCACGAGAACACACCACAACTCTAATCCCAAGGAGTTTCAATACAACAGATACCCCTTCCTCGTTTCATTAAAAACACGATATGTGATGAATTAAGGTGACCCTTTACCTCATAATTTTTTTTAAAACTGCTGATTCCATTGAAATGGAATATTATTACTTCTATGATGTCATTAGCGAAACCAACTATGAGATATAATGACAATAATGTTGACAATATCCCACTAGACCATGAAATCACTGTATCTCAAAAACATTCCTTGGGAGTTTCCATTAAATTACAACATCTATTATTTTTGGATCAACAGAAATACATTTCCTAGAAATAACATGACCCAGGAAATGAACCTCTTATATCCAAAAGTCACACTTTGAAAATTTGGCATATAACCATACAACCAATGATTTGTTATGATCCCCAAAACTATATCCATGTTCTTCTCATGATCTCCCCTTGTACTCGAATACACCAGTATGTCATACAAAAATACCACTATAAAAGAATCTAGATATCCCATCCTCAAGTCAATAATGGAGAACCACTGAGAACCCCTCAACTGGTCAAAAAATACTCAATGAATGGAAGTATATATCAGCTTTTTATATTAACCTTATTAAGTATATGATAATCATCGTAGAGCTATAGAGTTCCATCAATCTTTTTAACAGACAAAACTAGCATTTCCCAAAGAGATGTGCTAGGCTGGATGAACCCATTTTTTTTAAATCTTAAAACACAACCTTTAGTTCTCACAATTTTACTGGTTCCATATCATTATATGAAATTGATACAGGTCTGGTCCTCATATAGAGATATATTATAATCTCCACTTTCCTCATATGTGGAAACTCTGTGAATTATTTAGGAAACACATCCATAAATTGGTCCACAACTATCTGAAGAACACTCTACTAAACACCTACCACTAATGCCAGTGATAAGGGTGCTAACTGATATGATATCATGCCAACTGCTGGTTGCAACAAGCATATTGCACCCTGATTCTCACTCTTCTCCCCACTGCAAATATTACTAACACCATACTCTATCACAAAACTAACCATTAATGCATAACCATCAATGTGGGCCTTAAAATCTCCATCCAATACATCACAATATAAGAACATAAGCATCCATATCTAGCATTGATAAATCCTACATCAATTAAATGTCATTTACACCATAGAAACACACTCTACAGAGGAAAGATAAACACTCTCTTTGACCTAAAGGATTTTATTGTTCCAAAATAGAAGGTATCATTTACACATATAAACAAAACAAATCAATGATGAGATATGAAAGAAAATAATGGGAATAACTCATATCAAATAAAGCATGCATCAACATGGAATTTAAAAGAACTGTACCTCACACTATGAATGGTCATAATTGATCATCCCTTATAGCCTATTTAGTCAGAAACAAGTCAATTATTTCCACACACTGCTCTTTATTACCCCACCGAGGAATCATTATATTTCTAGAATCACCATGGCCATCTTTACTCTGCTATTAAGGGGTATGTTGTTGTCCCTGCCCTATCAGGGCATAAAACCAATGCGACCCCTTAGGAGTTTCACGAACACATGACCTCGAAGAATTCTGAATATAATGCGACATATGCCTCATTTTCATACAATTATGAAGTTTTCTAGGTTTTGTAGTGCATTCCAGCTTGATGTGGCTCATAGAGCCACACTGAAACCATCTCATATTACATTGAGGCTTTAGAAAAAGATTCACTGATCATACTATTGAATTCTGGGTCATACCCCCACCCTAGAAATAAGTTTCCCTATTTCACTTGAACCCATCATTTGAGTTCCCACTATTCCCTATGGGTACCAACTTACTTCCCCCACCTACAGCCCCAAAAATGTCTTCCTAATCCACAATATATCTTTTCAAAATTTGCATACAATCATTTATATAAAAAATTGTTATCTTGAAATGAATTTAGTGCCTCAACCTAGCTTAGAGAATTCATTCATTCAACAAATGCAGTATCCCCACCTCTGGTGAAAATTGTACTGTGTTCATAAACATAGTCTCATAATCCATCACCGAAATGTTCACTTTCTTAAAACTAATGAAATATAATGTATACTTCATTGTGAAGGTATGAGGAAATAATTGTTTTTTAACAATTACACAAACCCCACTCATGTCACACCTTGGTCCATCCCATCATAGACTGCTAGTTCTAACCATGGAAGGAAAAGATCTTCCACCATGTATGTGGATAACTTCACTTTTAGCTCTTCTAATGTTCCCCAGAAGGGAGATATTATATTCATTGTGTTCTTCCATGATTCATACCTTTATGGATCTGAATCACCCCTAAACGTGGGTGGATTCTATTTGTGAAACTAAACTGTATGATCCTTATTATTTGGTTTATCCACATTATTCGCATTTCTATAGCATAAAAATAATTCCATGTACTCAACACTAGCCGCTGGTTCACATGAGGTTCATGTGCAACCACATTTTTAACATCATCCTCCAATTGGTCAATACGATGCATACCTTATTCCATTTATGTCAACACAAAAACAATAATACACCCCACTCCCTTGACAATAATGGGTATACAATATTAATGTTAAATTAAAGAACAACTAACACAACCATACTTTCTACAAGTTCACATTTCCCATATTACAGTATTCTAAAAAATCCACCATGTTTTGAAAATCTACTAATTTTCAAAATACAACTAGTTTTCATGTTTCAAAAACTTTAATTTTGAACCCCAAATTTATATTCTCAAAATCCACACATTTATACCACTCTAAAAATCCATATACCACAATGAATTATGCAACCTATAGGAAATTAATTTCTACCATGCATGCCATGATCATCCCATTGTAAGCACCCACGATGATGAGATATCAAATGCATATAAGTGTCTCCAAAATCTTATGTACCCAACACCCTAGTAACATTATGTTCAGAAAAAAGGGCAGGAAATGTCATTTTATACTATACATTCTATGTCTTGATAATAATACTCCTTGCTACCATCACTACTCAATGAATATACCAAGAATGAATTTCAAAACCAAAGGTTTGGACAATATCTCTCACTTTAATACAAAGGACCAAACAAACTGATACAACTTGTAACAACCCCATCCCATTGGAATTAGAGGGCTGAAGAATGTTATTTTTTCATATTAGAAGTTACCAATGTGCGAAAGGCTCGAAATAAATTCCTAGGGCATCGAGAATAGATGAGGAAATGATTTTATAAAAGGATAAAATTAACCTACCAAATATTCCATTACAACAAATCTACATGATTCTTGTTAACAATGTGACACAAACCACATAATACCAAGAGATAACCAAATGGTCAAACACATCTATAAAATTACCATGAAAAAGAAGACTGAACAACAATAATACCACCATCATAGTAAAAATAGGAGACTAAATTACACAACTCAAAAGAACTATGACACCATCCAAATCACCACAGTAATCTCCATGCCCAAAGCTCCAAAATTATACCAATGCATCATGAAGAACCACTAGAGAAACGAGATGCTTTACTATTACCTGTGTCCCAGAATACAATATCAGCTAAAGAACTAATGTACCTAAGTAGGGGGTGAGTACTCATACTCAGTGGGATTTCCCCAAATGACATACCCACTCATGCCACTGGGTGATAACTATCAACACATTTATATAAGAGTATTTATATAAAAAAATAAACAGGGAAACCATTTTCACAACCCAAACATACCATTACAACGCCATGTCAACAAGTTAAATTCAAATAACCATGCCATAATCCACTTCACCACTACACATTAGCACAAAAAAATTCTATCTTTAGACAGAAAATATAATAAGGTAACCAAATGATGGAGCTTCTATCTATCCCTTTAACTACGTTTCCAACTAGTGATGCATCCCGACCACATTCCATAATGGTGGATCTTCTATCCACTATCAATCACATATTATAGTGCAACTTCTTTAACACTAAGGCAAAAATTAATAAAATCCATCACACTTAATCAACCAACAATCACAAATTACCATGGCCACCCAATAAGAACACCATCATTCCCATACATTCAAATTCATTTAAATGAATCTCCCAATTATTGAAAACTCCCTTAAACCATGATTTGTTTCCCAACCACATTTCAATAAACAATATAATTATAGAAAACCATCATTCATAAAACATTTCTCATAATAAACCATTAAATATTATAATTTCACCCATTTAAAATCACACAAAATAGAAACCTTTTACAATAATAAACAATTTTCTCCAAAATCCAACAAATCATTACAAAATGGATTTCCAAAAATATTTTCAAAACATTGTAACAATTAAACTCGTGAAAAAAAATTGTAAGAGAAACAAATAGTTCTAATCATGTGTAGTCTAGTGTGAAGCCACATTCCTTTAGGGTTCTGAAAAATTCAACCCACTAAAAATCACACCCCAATCTAGGAGAACACTCCACTAAAAATACAATAGATCTACTTCCCTAGCATCATTAAGACATAAAATCAACACCCAAGGGAGGAAAACCCCTATATATACCCAAAATGGGTGTAGATATAGAAAATATAAAGAGATGAAAGATTAGATCTATTTAAAACCACAAACAACTAAGCGATGTGACTTACTAGAGAAGAATCGGCTCAACCAGACCAAGAAAACCCTTCGATTTTCATCCAAAATTAGTGGGAGAACACCCCTAACCCTTGAGAAGATGAAATATCAAGTGATGATCGTGAGTTAAGATGTTTCGGTGTATTTTATGGAAATCTTATCTAATATAGGATTTTTAAAAAGAAATTTTTATCGGCTGCATGGTTATCTCGTACGGTTAGACAAACCATGCGCTAACTATGCACCTACTATATCCTAGAAGGGGCACCTTGCATAGACCACCCTGAACAGTTAGAAAAACATTTCTCAATGCATACATATCCCACTACCTTCATGGTTCATGTCTCTTTGTTTCTTCTAATCGTGATTAAACTGTGCTGCCAGACGAAGGCCTCCAACTTTTCCAATCCCTTCCCAAACACTTTAAATCACATAAAAACTCATCCCAGGGAATTTAAACGCATAAAAATTCATAAAAATGACACATACCTTAATCTAGGGGCCATATATATGAAGATATGAATATATTGTGTCTTCTTATATCAATTTAGAAATGGAAGTTGGTGTTACATATCAATCTCAGTATTTTGAAAAGAAACATAAGATTTAGTTCAAAGGAAAATCTCAAATAAAATTGGGAGAAGAAGAGGAATATTCCATTATGCTCAAAGTGTTGAAAGATGAATTGTGTAGATTGTCTTAAGCAGACTATAATATGTTTTAAGTGTGGAAGATAAGTTTATTGAGGAGTTGAGTATCGATATAATGGGAAATGTTTTGCTAATGTCTTGAATAGAGAAAAAAGTACATTGAATGAACCACCCACACTTCATTGCAACAAGTGCCAGGAAATGGGGTGTTATGATAACCAGTGCCCTAATCCAAGGGTTAATGCGGATTGAATTTTGCAAACTTCTTATGCCAAATAAAAAGTAAAACACATGTATTAAATATTGGTGATGTTGAATATAACAACGAAGTGGTGGAATGATTATTTTTTTATTTAATGTGATTTCAAAAATAGTGTACTAGGATCACCTTTATAATATTATGGAATATTGGAATATCAATGTATTGGCCCTATGTGGCTTTACATATTTATATGAACCTATAACCATGAAAAGTGATTGATTTTTTTAAAGGAACATGATATGTGTAAAATTAAAGGATAAAGAGATATAGAGATTCTTGACAGTAATATCATGGGTTGTGTATATTGATTTTTTGGAATTTTTGCTATATAAAAAGAGTTAATTTTGAAAAAATGCATGTTTTCACTATATTTATATGGTAATTCATGCCATCACCATGTTTCAACAAAATACATGAATAATGTATTAACCTGTTTGGAATGTGGCAACCAAGAACATCCAAATGAGTTATGGAAGACAAATGTGACGTCGATTTAGTTTACCTATTTCAAAATACATATATTTTCAGTTTTCGAAAGGATTGTAATATTTTATATTGAGGGATATTATTAGTTATATTCTGGTTTAAGTTTGTTAGATTAATCTATTATCTCACTCTAGGTGGACTTATTCATATATGATAACATTTCTTAAACTATTGTTGAGACCGATGGAATGAACTATCATTCTATCGTATGATCTCCTAGCACTTAAAGAATGTCAAATTCAATGGAATTTCATTAAATAAAAGACTATATAGTAATTGTTTAGGGAAATATATGCAGTGATATTGTAATAAAATAACGTAATTATTCCTTCTCATGAAAAATTCAATAACTTTAGGAAAAAGATCATGAAATAAAAAATTTTATCCTAGTACCTTATTATCGGATGAAATAGATAGTCCCTTAAATTATCATTGTTTTATGGATTATGGGTAGTTATGTTTCTCAGAACCGTATTATTTATCACTATCCACCTGAACATGATGGTTAGATTTCCCTTCCATATTCATGTTTTCACTTCTCACACATGTTCTCTTATGTGGAAACCCATTGATGAGTTAATTTGGGTGACTGTTATGTTTCTAAATTGACTTCTTAAAATGATGACTTAGTATTTTTTTTATGATGTTTGTTTCCATGGAATAATCATTCAAGTAGTAAATTATTTATTACCCTGAAAAATTTGATGGGTTAATATCATTTTATTGGAGGTATAATGTAACTCCCTGATATTTTTTGAGATAGATTCTTTTTAGTTTTTTTGATATATTGTGTTGTATAATAAAACAATATTATCTTGTTTTATAAGATACCATTTATTATCTATCGGTATACATAGTAATATTTTTCCAATTTATGTTACGTGTAATAGAAATCTTCAATGATAACATGCATTGTATGAAATACTCAGTTTTATTAAAGAACGATATATTATTAAAATAATTTTATTTAACTGTTTATAAAATATCTATTAAGAGTAGTATTAAGAAAATTATTAATTTTATATATCATTAACATTAATACTATGAATTGTTTTGACATGATATAAGAACAAATTTAATTTTTTGGAAAAAAGATTTATTTCTAAAAAAATGCAGTTTTGCCGCCTTTTGATGGGGCACACATTTTAATTTTATTTTTTAACACTTTTATAACTTATATTGGGAAAAAGAAACCTATTCTTTAGAATAGAAACAAAGAAATTAATTATTGTTTAATTTTTTGTATTTTTTTATTAAATTCAATTTTTAATGAATACTAAAAATGTCTGTATTTTAATTCCACAATTTACATATAATTTATTTATATAGTTAGATTATATTTTAAATTAGATTTAATGTTTAATTGGATATTTTTTTTATGATTTAATCTAAGTTTGTTTATTATTTATAATTTGACATTTAAATAGTACATAAACACAAAACTATCTTTTGATATGTTATTACATCTAGAAAACCTGTTTTGTTTTGTTTTTAACAACAAGAATTAATTTTCAAATAAATTATGCTAGTTATTTATTTTTAATTATGAAAAATGGATTCCATATTTGGAATTAGTGGGTCTAAATTATTTAAAAAGGTTACTTTTATTTTTTTCCATTATAAATAGTAACTTTAGTAATTATTTTTACTTCCATGGTTTATGGTAAGTTGGGTAATTAAAGGTAAAAATAATATTTTAAAATTATTTTTACACCTATGAGAATTATATTAGACGAATAAATTATACCCTTATCATCAATTTTTCGAAATGTAATCTCTTAATATAAACAATCCCATGATTATGCCATGAATATAAACCAATAATGAATATGTCAAAATGTCACACTCTCATTTTGTATAAATATATTCTTTTTAATTTAGAGATTGAATGGAAATAAAATAGACTATAGGTAGTATCGAGAAAGATAATAAAATCATCTAAATCATATAAATTTTATATAATTTTTGTGATTAAATATATATAATTAATATTGACTCAATAGTCAAGTAGAAATGATATTATTAATAAAAATATCAAAAACATCGAAGATGGTAACCATATATCATTATCTTGTATTTTAAAATGTTTTATGTGTCCATATTGGGTCAAAATAAAGATATGACTGAATCTAAATATCTATTTTTATATAAATGAATCCATTTTCATCATTTAATTTTATTTTGAATTTTTTAATGTTATATAATTCCCTTATAAATCTATTGAATTATAAAACATTATTTATTCAGTTAACAAAAAAATAGAATAAATGATTTCAATACTATTAATTTTGTTATATATTGAATTATATAATGTTTATAACAAATTTCCAATATAAATAAGATATGTTATATATTTGTGAAATAATTATATTAAAATAACCAATTTGTCTTATTATATTAAAAGTCAATGTAAGGAATAGTTCTAAATTGGGAAATAATGAAATATTATTGAATTAATTTATTGTAAAATTATATAAAAATACAAAAAAATGTTAAATAATTACAATGGGATATGATATTGTCAAAATTGTATTATAATATTTTTAAGGATATTTTTATTTATTTGGATCTAGAATAGTCTTACTATATTTTAAAATACTGAGAGTTTTTAAAATTGCCCCTCTCCTCTATTATAATAAGGTATCTCGTCCCACATTTCCTCACACCTCCATGAACAGTCGAGATTGATAAAACCCTATCCATTTCTCTAATAAACATTATTATTTAACTTTTGGGGGTTTATGGTTTTCTAAAAAGTCCATCCCTAGTATCCCTAAGAATATATCGAAAGGAAGTCCAATGAAGAACTGGTCATTGCTTCACCAATTCTATTAAATTTATTTTCTTATTCTACATCCACTTTATGTTTTTATTTCATTATAAATTAATAACTCTAGTATATTATAAATTCTGAGATGTTATTTTTGTTATGGGACAACCTTATACCTCTTTTTATTCAACTTACAAATAACAATATCACAATACATGTGTCTGTATGAATTACAATCTCCATGTCGCGGTGTTATTTTTTATTTAGAAAAACTTTATGAGGATGGGTATAATGATGAGTATAATGGAAATTAATAATGATTATTACATGATAATGATTCTTTATAATTAATATAACATCCAATTACATTTTATTTAACCACCAAGAGAATTATATTGTTGCTCATGCGTATGTACGACCAACCATCCCCACGATGCGGTGTGATTCATTCTCCATGTATAAATTTAAGGAATGATTATAAAATTTATACTATGGGTGATGATAATAATTATGATCTCAGTTTAATGAATAAAATACATCCTATTTATCAGAAACATGACTTAAATGGAAATTAAGAATGGGAAAACAAAGCAGTTAACACCCAAAATAATTGTAATATTTAAATATCGTTAACCAAATGATATAATAGGATAATATAAGATATCATAAAAATGGATATGGTCCTGGTATAATTTAAGAACATGATTTAATTGTTATATAGAAGGTGAACACACCATCGACTAGCGAAATTTATATGGTAAGGGATAATTTTACAGTCTAATTTTAATATTGTATTATTTATACGTAAGTATTTACTGGGGTATATTTAAAATCAACATACATGTTTCCTAATTATGTAATATTTTTCCTAATCTTCTTCAATTTTTATGGTTATTTTTCCCATTTGGAGAATTTTTTATTAAACTATATGAAATGAATCTTTATTTGTTGTTCGATTTGTGGCACTTTTTCACTTCTCTAGAAAAAGATAAATGAAAGTGTTTTTTAAACTTATATGAAATGAATTTAATTTTACAGTTTCAAGTCATCTTATTTCCATGAATCTTACACAACAAAATTTCAAGATTATTTTAAACTAAATTATTTTCTCTTAAAATTAAATGGAATTTTTCGAAAAGAAAATGTTATGGAGAAAGAAAGGAAATTTTCCTCTGGAATTAATTTCAAGTGTTTTATCAAAATTATTTTCCATCTAAGATGACACATGGTTTTGTTTCCATACATTTTATTACATTGATTCTATTGTGTTTAAAATTTAATTATTTTTATGAATTATATTTATTATAATGGAATGATGTTTAAGAAACCCATTTTATTTCAAGGGTTTTACTGTGATAGATGATATACGTATTTGTGGAACATATTAGAATTGTTTCATCATGAGATGTGTGTGACCTATATATCCATACAATACATTGGGTAAATTCTTATATCTCATTAAATAAAAATGACTATAATTTAAAGTAAATCAGGTTCACTAATATAGGGATGTAAAGACATGTACATGTAGTTCAGTAATACCTGGTTAGAAGGGCATGTAAAAACTGGTTAATAACAGACATTGTCTTCTTTTATGGTCTTTGAAACAAATCCTTAACTACTATGGAAATAATATTATGATAATAATTGTTCGACATAATGACATGTTTTATGACAATTTTATTTTATCATTGTTAATGTTCCATTATGATCTATGCCTTATGAACTTCCAATATTTATTTCATGACTCATGATTTTGATATTTAAAATTTATATTCATGCTTTTTACATTCTTATGTTTATAGTTTGTTTTATATTATTTTTATTTACCGTTATTGAGTATTTTAGCTCACCGTTTTTGTATTTTCATTTCTGCTGGATATAAAGATAGGTTTGAGGTAGTAGAAATTGGTTGATATTTAGGATAGATGTTAATGATCTTTCACCAATATAGAATATTATATTTCATGTTTCTAAAGGAACTAAACAAATAAATATTTGGTGCCGATTTGTGTCATGTTATTAGTGTTCCAAAAAAATATAATTCCCATATATATCATTCTTAGGTTGATTTATATAGATATGTATTAGATATGTTAATTCGGTATCCCATAAAGTGAATCCCATTTCATATAGAGTTGTCAAATAGAGAAATTATTTTCATTCAATTCTATCTTTCTTTCTTGAAGCATGATCTGATTACTGTAATATTTATTGAAATGAAGGCCTAAATTGAATCTTAAGATTCAAAATTGAATCTAGTCTACAAGGATATGTTCTAGAAATTTAATTTTCTTTTTCTAATGTTGGTCCATGGTTCCCTATAATGTATTATAAAATAATTTAGAGACCATATATATGAAATAGTTCGTGGAAGTGAACTTGATCAAATCCTATCAAAGTTAAATCCGTTTTTGAACGTAGGGATAATAAGAATGTTTTTAGAATCATATAAAAGAGGATTCAAAAAAATTCTATACATATGATGAATTATTTTGTAAAGGCCTTTATCGAAAATGACACTTCACATATTGATGAGTCATAGTAAAAAAATCATTTAATGACACCTACCTCATGTGACGATCATAATGGATGGTTTTAGTTCCATGGTTGGATGATAATTTAATGATTTTTTGATAATTTATTAAATAATTTCATAGAATACATTTCTTCTTGATTTGTTTTTAGGTTATGAAGGTAGGGGAATGAATACAAGTATTTGGGATCATTTTATTTTAGTATTTTTAGGGGCATTATGATCTTAGTTGTTATTGAATATTTTTTCCACTATTTATAGTATTATTTCCTTTTTTATTTGATTTAGAATGATTTTCTTTGATATATATAAGGAATATAATTTTTATAATGGGTTGAATTATCTTCATGAATGGCTGAATTATAAGAATTAGTCGTTGGATGAGAGTGAAGATGGTTGTTTTTTGATATCAGATATAATATTATTTATAAATTTTAATTGAGGTTCCATGATAATTTATTATTTGCGATCATTTTTTGGGACATGGATTGAATATTATATTCCACATGTATGAACTAGATGTTGATAAAAAAATATTAAAATACGCAATATAATGCATTAAAAACTTAAAAGGGGTAAATTATATAGTTAATATTCATTCTAAAATGAATCAGATTCTCATATTGGAAGGAAACAATTAAACATTCAAAACAAAAAAAACACTAAAATCATATATATTAAAATTATAAAAAGGAAAAAACAATTTTTTAATTTCTTCACTACAGAGGGATATTTAATATAATTATATAATGATGATTAGTGGATTTATAATGTAATAAATTAACACACAATTATGAATATAAATATATATAATAGATATTTTAAAATACCAAGGTAAGGGTACCATAATTATTTATACTTTATCTATTTTATGAATGAGCATCAATGAAAAGTATATATACATACTACTAATAATAGAAATAAGATGAATATTTGGAAAACTATCCTAATGAGGGTTTTCCATTTTGTTTCCCCTTTATGAAAATAAATAAAT
Organism: Viscum album; assembly: GCA_963277665.1. Classification (NCBI taxonomy): domain Eukaryota; kingdom Viridiplantae; phylum Streptophyta; class Magnoliopsida; order Santalales; family Viscaceae; genus Viscum; species Viscum album. Next base: position 344,546,730 of record OY728150.1, on the reverse strand, counting down.
TATTTTGAATTTTTATTAAATTAAATTTCCCAATATCTCTAGATATGTAAAATTTACATCTTCCCTCGTATTCTACATGGTTTCTCACATATTCTACAAAACTTCTTGTCATGTCACATAAAATACCTTCTTTAAAAATCAATATATTCTCATGATACATCTCTCAAATTTACTAATATTCAATATAATATCCTTACTATTCAAATTATGTTTACCAAAAATAACATAATTATCAATTATTTCTGTAAATGAATTAAATGTATGAAATATTTACAATCCAATGAAATTATATTGCCTTATAGATAACGAATAATTAACCTAATAGTCAATGATATGAATATAAAGTACATAGAATAAAAATAATTAAATAGAATAAATAAAATCAACATTATTTTTAGAAAACACATATATATAATGCACAAATATTTTGTTTATTCTATTCTAAAATGTTGTTGTGTCCATAATTTTATTGTATTCACAAAAACTATCAATAAAAATTCATATATCCCTAATATCATCCATAAATAATTTACTAATTAATTTAAACAATGTCTAGGAAAATGCCAATAATATGTGTATGAAATAATCTGATCATGAACTAAAAAAAGATAAAATTGTCATCAGTGCAAGCGTAATTATATAATATTATAGATCAACCAATTTTATCAAACAAAATAATTAAAAATTATAAAATTTCCTCTTGGAAGAACAACTAATATAATCATATTCTAAACTAACACATCAATCGTTTTATGATATATAATTTCCATTTAATATAATGTTAATATAAAATTTACTCTATAAAAATAGTCACATTTGAAGTAGTAGAATCATAGATTATAAAATGGTTTCTATATCCATTATACAATATATCTTTATTCTGTTATTTTTTTTAAAAATTTATTGATTCACTTTATTAACAATATATGACTTCTAAAACACCTCATATATAAATGATACGCTTTATTCCCATTTATAGCATAATATTGTACCCTACAACCATAAATTCTTAATCCACCCCAATCTCTACCCCCAAATCCACTAATAAATATTCAATATATAACATCATTTTTTAAGTGAATTTTTAATTAAAAAACAAATATGTCCATTCTTCATCACCATAATCATTTGATTAATAAGTATTACATTAGTTTACAAATGTATTTTTTGGGATTAATCATTCCAATTTTAGGGTTTTTGGTTGTAAAATATTAAATTGAGAATTTTAACACTCCATTAAAACATACATAAATGTATAATGTTATATATTTCAAACTAATTCAATGTGATAATTACTAAATGTAAAATATAAGATTCAATTGGTGAGTTATATGATTAATTTGATATTAAAATATTATTTAAAAAACCATTTTCAATTGAATTTATTATGACACTCCAGGCCTTCTTTTATCCTACATTATAACCTCCCATGTATTATTATTCCTCTTACTTCTATTACTGAAAAACCCTTTATTGTGTATATCTCTCTCCTATAATTAGAATTAGAAATTTGAAATATTAAAATAAATTTTTTTAACATTATTTCATATTAAATAAATTCACCCTTAGGAATATAAAACCGAAGATTATAATATCCTTTCATAAATGACTAGATAAGGAAAATATTTTATACAAAAGGGGTTATAGTATATGGAATGCCATTTAGATTTAATTTTTGGTCAAATAGAATAATTTAACACATGTTTCACAAATCCAATTTTTTCATATAAATTCATTAATATTAGAGCTTTATACTTATTTTTACAACTATGATATACCTTGATAATTCTATTTCAGGCATTATATTTTACAAAATTATACAATATTTCATAGTTCATTTATAGGTTTATCATATTGAGATTTTTTTCAATTCAATAAGATATTTTTCTAGATAATATTAACAGATATATCATTACTTCATCCTTGAGATCCTTCTATTTTTATATTATACAAACACATTCTGTGAAATCATTAATTTTTCAAATCCTCAGAGATTCAACTATGATATGTGAGGTGTTGTCTTAAATCATTCAATTTCATATCTTACATTTTCCTGAATTCAATAGTACTTTATATGTTTATAGTATTTCTATTCATAATATTTACATATATGTATTAATAAAAAATACCAAAAATATTGGTATTATCATCTGAAAATTCTAATACAAAATCCGAGGTAACATAAAGATACCAAAATTTTTTATTTATCATAAATTCATTTCATTTATAGTACTTTTTTAAAACATTCTCTATAATTTTCATCAAATCATGTGTTTCCACATTGTTATACAGTATGAAAAACTTATGATGTTTTTATATATAATTTATTCTAAATTATTTTATATTAATTAATTAATTAATTAATTTCTATAATAATGTGATTTTAAATTATTTTTTAACCATTTATAATGAACTATTTTGTTCTCATATTGAATAATTATCAAAAATTGAATGTGAATAGAAAATATTTATTATCTTATAACCAATTAAAATAAGTGAAATACTCAATCATAAAAATTGAAAAATCAAATCGCAATTATTTTATAAACCCTTATACTGATTCATTTTAAAATTTGAATGAAATAATATCATTCATATATTAATGTTACATAAAATTCAAAACCTTAAATTAAATAATTTTGAGGTCACTATCAACACAAATTATCATTATCTTTATATTCATCAAGTATTAATCCAAATTTGGTACCATTATTGGGGTTATTGGCACTGTGATGTCAGAAATAGAATAATTCCACTAATTTATTAGGAAGGTTGGAACATTTTTTATGTGGAGAAAACAGATAGGTTCAAATACCATATGAAATGAATCTCTTAATGGAACATATAGACCTTTTTCAAATACCACCCACATCGATCCTTCAATTTCTCTATATAATTGTATATGGAAATCGATTCATGATTCCATGCATTGAAGAGAATGGTTTCTAGAGGTAGATATCATCAGTAATTGGGTACCCATGTCCCATGAAATTTATATTAACAATTATAACACAATTTATAATTTTGGTTAATGTGGGGAATTATTTAAGATGAAAAGTGAGTGTGAATGAGATACTATAGAAACAGTTTAGATAATGAAATCTATATTTAGATTCTTCAATCTCCATTTCAGATTAGATATTACTACAAGTTTATTGGAAAAGAATTTAATGTGATGGAATTTGTGTCATTAATTCATTATTATCATTTAAATTCACATTTACCCAAGTTATTAATAGGAAAGGGTAATGGAACATCTAAAATGTGTACCCCAAAGTGACATCACCATAGTGTCATATATGGAAGCCACATCGCCTCATTATATTTTAGTGAACCTTATTCACCCTAGTTTGTACTAAAGAACTATATTCTATATTTTCGAAAATAAGTTCCCTTGTTTTCCAATGTAATTACTAGGTAACCATATCACATAAAAAACCCATTATATGGATTTATAGAACCTATGACTTATACTATTACAAAATTTTCATATCCCCAACACCAAGCCAACATGAATCTGACCTAGGAACTCCACACTCATAGTTCCTTTAATTAAGAAACATCACTTCCCCAAAAGGGCTCACACATTATCAGTGTCTTGAATCATGTTGATACTGAAATAAATAAATTTAAAATATATTTAATTCACCTAAGTTGCATGAATTGTATATTTTTTGAGATTTTTTCACATGAATTGTTCATTCTATTGGATATTTGATTACTAATCTGTGAAAATAACAGCTTAAATTTCTAATCCCAGTCATAAAAGAAGATTATTGTGTTAAAAATCATACATTACCCTACAAAAAATTTTCTATACCATAAGATTATTGTGAAACTTCTATTAGATTATAACTCATATCATGGATTCCATGAACTCATCCCAATAGATGATACAAAATTAATCAGCTTTTATAAACTTGATCAACTTAATAGGGCCAATTCAGAAACATATAAATGTTATTGGCCTCTTAATCGATATAATTAATAACCAATCATCCATTAATAATATTATCTTTATGACATATCAATTATAACATTCTTCACATTAGCTTATGATCTAGTGTAATCCCTAACTCATCCTCACTATCCCATATTATCCTTGAGTGTACTCCTCCTTTCATGTCTGTTTTCCAACATAAAAGTGGAGTTGGTAAATTCTAGGGTCATACACTAATGAATAAGAAGAAATTTAATTCTATCCATCCAATGTATTAATAGATATCAAGATATAGTAATTTCATTTAATATGTTATTCAATCACCATCCATTTTTGAAGAATCATTTTCCTGGTAGTTATAAATTCAAACAATAAAATATATAATAAATAGTATATTATTCATGAAAATAAACTACATGATATTGTTACTAGTCATAAGAGAGTAAAAATAGACACCATAGTCTAGGTGTAATGATATTAAAGGGTCCCCATTGATCTTATAGACACAATATACAAAATAACTTTTCAGGATTATGGTTTCATGGCCATAAACATTTAAAATGTTTCCTCATCATATTACCCTCATTGTTTTGAAAATTTCAATTTGGTGGAAAAAAATTCTGTGTATTTTTATTGAAATATTTTTAATATGATGGAATCCCAAGTGATGGTAATTATTCTAAACCCACTAAACTTATAACCTCACTATATACTGATATATAATATATTCCATTATTTTTTGGACTTAAAACATAGTGTAAATAACTAGTAATGATGAATAAACACTAATTGTTACATATATAGACATTAATCTGTTAAAAATATTGATCACTTTCATGACCATTGAAATATTATAAAAACTATGAAGGATTCCATGAATTCTTCATCAATTATAATGTGAGTCCTAGTGTCCACATTAAAGCCTCGTAAAGGATGACCATTCCACCCATCCTTTTGATCAATGTGAACATGAATGATTCACTAGTGTCTACCACTAACCCCATTTATCGGAAAAGATGAAAAAATAAATAAAACATCTTATTCACAAATCATGGAAGTAACTCATAATGGTTAAATAGATATGAATTTTTTTAACCATGAAATAGATCAATTGACCGTGCACTTTTACTTGTTATTCTACATTTATGGGGTTCATATTTATGTTTTCTCCATCAAGATCTCCCAATAAAATCCAAATTGAATCATCAAATTATATATCAATTTTCATGATTATTAAATATACTTGTAGTAATAGTAGGAAACCTTAGGCCTTCCCACATCCCCAATAGATTCTCATAATTTTTGTCTTTTATATCAATGAGGCTATGACCCCATAATCTAACCAAAATTTGTCACCCATTAAAAAAATATGGTTATTTAATATGTATGCCTTTGTTTTGAGTGTATAATAACAGAAACTCTATAAAATATTTGGTTTTAACATGTTAGTTCCCCTATGAGATAACATTCACATGGTCCCCAACCAATGACAGACCATGGAGAAATTCAAGGAAAGTATTCAATATAAAATATTTTTTAATGTGTATTCCTAGAGTGTATAAAAACATACTTCCCTTACCATAGGGAGTTGGATGAGGATGTTTTCAATGTCATTGTTTTTATTAGTATATTTCCTTGAGTGATCATGATAGTTTTTATCACCTATAATCCTATAAAACATTAAAACCATGAAAATATGTTGAGGATATTACCTTGGAGATGCCAACCCCATTTCTGAAGAACAATAGACAATGATTGAAAAACGTATTGGGTTTGATTTATACTGAATCTTTCAAACAATAACATATCCAATTTCATATCAACAATCATTATATTATTCATTATATTCTATTAGAAGATTCGGTTTAGGACTATATTCCTACTCCCATAAACATTGAAAGAGTTCATTGACGAATTATGATAGAAACCCTTGAGTAGGATTATATCTACAAAGTAATAAAATTCACGATCTCCATCAGTTTATTTTTATGGAATCTCCAAATTAGGATTATTTCCGTACTTATATCCACACAAAGGGATATCAAGGATAAATTTTTATAGTAATTATCAACGAGGCTAAGATACATACTCCCATTATTACCAACGTGGTTAATTTGTAAATTATAATGTTAAAATATGAGTAATATATTACCAATTAACTAATCAATATCTTAGTGGTTGTTGGGAATATTACAGGGGAAACATAGTATTGGTATAAAATCCATGTTCACATTAATCACTTGGATTCCCACATACATATTTATATGGTTTTTCTAACTTATTAAATTGGGACCACATTCGTTGAATATAAATCATGAAAACTCTTGATCCTTCTATCACACATTCCAATATTGAAAGGGTTGATTTTATTCCCCAATAGGGGTGATAATTTCATATATATGATGAAAATTTAAATAGTAGATTTTGGACTTTACATCCATATATTACACTATAGAGATACTCTCAGAGTGTGGGTCTACGTAATAGTCGTTCAACGTGTTCTTGAATCATATTATCAACACTATATTCATGTGGAACACGTTTAATTAAATCATTATATTCCTTATCATAGTGAACATATTATTATAAATATGAGGAGTATTACGGACTTTTTAGACATCATTGGGAATCATGGGAGTCCATAAATATGTTTTACAGGGATGGAAATTAGGGAATCCTTGGATTATCAAATATATAATTTTAGATTAAATACCCAGTGTGTCTTATGTTTTTCAAAGAAGTGACTTATTTTTATCCTATAAAATCCAAGGATCATTTCCATGAGAAACCCTATATAATCACTAAAGGCCACTCATAATCATTTAACGAGGCATCTAATTTTCATTTCTAAAGGAATAACTAGATGATCAATAATATCAATCTTTAATTTTTTCTATAGTCATTATATGCTCACCATAATGGGTTTGAATATTAGTCTCCTCATGTAAGGATATTTTATATTATCCAATAATAATTATATATCATTTTTAATCTCACCACATAAGAATAACATGCTTATGACATGGGGAATGATCAAAGGTTAATAAAATATGGAAACGAGGGATATGTCCTTTGACAATCACATTGTCTTCCTATTCTCATTACATAACAAAGGTTATGTGTGCCACAAAGGAAATGAACGTAGTCTCATAACCTATGGTCTAGATGAAGAGAACCTATTCTCCACATATTTCCTTCTTATGATTATTAAATAAGGAATATCATTATTGTAAAATCGGTGATTAATCATTGGCTCATCCATGAATGAAAAAATATAGATATCATATAATTATCACATATGTGTCTTACGATCATGAAAAAGTTAATCTTGGAAGATCACTTATGTTTCCACAGAATCAACACCTAGGGATGGGTTTTTTATAATATAGGTGGAGATTTCCTAGGGTCATCTTATACGGCCTATTAGAATTATCATACAAGTGATTGTTATAAAAGACTAATGGGATGGTTCGAAAAATTGTTTTCATGTTTAAAATATTCATAGGATGACATGTAGTGTGGATGAATACATATAAACTTTCCTTTTATAGTTAGAAACATATTTTTATGTCTACATAAAGACATCATAACATTCCATGTCTTGTAAAAACCAATATTATTTGTTGGATGTGTTTTTCGTACACAAAGAAGATGATCATTCATCAATGGTACCTTCAACATTAGGGTGTATTGAATTATTGTAGTATCAGGATTGAACTTTCAATAATAGAAAAAATTATCCATGGAATTTCACTTTTGAGTGTGATTGTTTTTCATATTTAGTAATGTAATATATATAAATAACATTGAAAATATGATAAAACATCCAAATATTATTAAATAAATGTGAAGATTAAATTTATATAATAAATATATGTATTATAATTAAAAATATTCTAATGAAATAAAAAATGGAAAATCAAGTAACTTTAATTTAACTATTTTGACATGATGAATCGACCTAAAATATTTCAATCATAAAAAACACTATTAAAATGAAACAAAATATTAGTAATATAGTTTTCACCTTGAATAATAACATTTATGAAAAATTGAAATTAAATTAAATTTAATTATGAATGAATGAAATATGTGTTTTTATAGAATTTATGGAACCCCAAGGAAAATTACAAATCTGACTGTCAGAATTTTAATATTACATTAATATATAATATAACCACTACGTAAATTTATAAAACAATTATAATAGTATCCTAACCTATGGGAGTGTACAATATTATATAGGTATCTTAAAAATTAAAAAAAGATGTATTAATTGTCAGGATACAAGAATATAATTGTTTTAAACAAGATAAAATATGTGTTTTCTAATTTTTATTATAAAATATTTTTTATATTTGTTTTTATAAAAAAATATGTAGATTGGAAATAAAAATTTATTATCAAAAATGATTAAATAATGTTATTTAATGTTTCTTAGAAATTTTAATATAATTTTAAGAGACAATAGGTTATTTTCAAAGGGTTAAAAATTATCAAAATATTAAAATTGGTATATTGTAAATCAATAAAGATTTTATTTTAACAAAATCATATTTATATTAAGAAAAATATTTTCATAAAATTTATTTAAATTTTTTGAATGTAAATGTTAAAAAAATGTTAGGTTTTTTTATGTAAATTTAAAAAATGGTTGAATTTTTTTTGAATAATAAAACACGAAAATATACATCAGTTTCCATTATAAAAAGAATAAATATAGAAATAAGTCAGGTCGAATGTAGGTGACCATTTTCTCAATGTTATGTGAAGTTATTACTATATAAATACCCCAAATTCATGAATATTGGTATCCTTGTAAATATATATTATTATAATTAATATTTTAATCAAAAAACACACCTAATCACCCAAAAAAGATAATACTTCTCACCGCCATTTCACCTCACACATTTTAAAAAATTTATCAATGAAAGAGACAAATATTTAAATTTGATCAATTTAATTTAAATTGAATGAATGATCATTAATTTTCTAATTTTATTTGAGTTTCATATTTTTTATATTTGAATGATATTTTTAGATTAAAAATAAAAATTAGATAAATTTAGAATTTAATCTTTTTTATATCTCTATTATATTTCGTTCATAGAATTTAGTATATTAATCCAAATGGTAATATTTTATAGAACTCCAACAGTTATGGATTTAAAATTTTATTATACTATATGCTCATTTGAAATACATGGGCACAAAATAATTCAACGTGTCAAATAATTTTGGTTGATATAATTTACTAATAATCATTAAATAAAGAATATAATGCGGTAAAAAGAACATATAATATATATCAAAATAGAAATGAAAGAGAAGACCATAGATACTTTAAAAATTAATGTTCAATTGAAATTAGCTCATTAACATATTATATTCATGAATCAAAGTGGTGGAAGATGAAGAGAGTATTTTTTCAAAAACATTGGTCATTATATAGTTGGTTATAACCTTTATTAAACATTTAAAATTGATTTTAATTTTTTATGTTGATGGAAAATGGAATTTAAAAAAACTACCTTTTATATCTCGTAGAAACATTTGACAGCCTATTGTGGAAAAGTAGTTAGACCATTGATGGATGAATCCTAGAGATGAAATTATTTATTCATCCTTTTTTATATTCACTGTTCTATGCTTCCATATTCTTACACATTCTCCCCAACTTCCATTCATATATATTTGTAAAAATAAAATTTAACTTGGATGGGGAGGTTTTCATTTTTTAATTCTTAAGGTCTTACACTTTATGGGATAAAATCCCAATATTTATTCTATTAATTTGTATTTATTATACTATATATTGTTTCTATTATCAAGAAAAATCATTTTTGTTTTAGGTTTTATATTATTCATTATCTTAGTTGATGATTGTTAGCTGCCTCTCCGAAGTTCATATACATACACAATGGAATATAATTAGTCATTGATTTAATATACTTTGTGACCATCACACAGTATAGACAGGGAAAGGGACACTCAATATTATTAGGATAAAAAAGTATTGATAAGTTATTTTATACATGTATTAGTTGTATCTCCTATAACTCTATTTGAACTAAGAATAGGTTAGACCATGCTGTGATTTTGGTAAGTCTTATTATTACCATTACCTTTTGAAAGGCGAAGTGAGTGAAAGGAATTGGGGATTACCAATTTTATTAGATAATTAATAGATGGTTGTATAACCTAGAGAATGGATTTAATTTTTATTAGGAAACCAATTTTTTACTTTCTCAGCATTCTCATGTATCTACTATTAATTTCATGCATCCCAAATTTATTTATTTTTCCAATTAATGACATAAAAATATTATTTATTCTTATAATTAATTTTTATTAACAAAATTATTGTTAACTCTTCTCCAATATAAAACATGTAAACCAATGTAATAAAAAGTAACATAAGAAAAAACTATTTCTATCACACTGGAATATATAAACACAATGAAATAGAAATATATTTCTAGGGAACCAAAAGAGACAATTTAACTCTAAATATATCACTATTTAAAAATTAAAATTGAAAATCTAAAATGGATTGAACTTTTAACTCCCCACAGAAATTATATTTATAATTACATATGACTTATATTGATATAGGTATTAATATTTTTAATTGGTATATATTTATTAATGGGGATATTCATGAATCTCTATTAGGATGTCATACTATCCATGGTAAAATTCTTGGCCAAGATGCTCACTGAGGTCTCAGAATACTTCATATTATTTAATGAACATTTAGTTTGGGTAATCATAGGGAATAAGAAAATATATATTAAATAATACATCAATGACATGTTAGAAATACTTTAAGAACTTTAATCCCTTAATATTTTAGAGATGATGCCCATGGAACTCATGGATCATCACATATTACCTGCTAAAACAAGTAAGGGGGTAACCAAATCATGAATTAATATGTTTATGATATTTATAAAACTTATTTGAAACATCAAACTACATGTTTTTCAATTATAGAATCAATGATTAGGAGTATTCCATATATGAATAAAAATATAAGGTGATTCTATACTTTGATTAAATTGGGATGGATTAAAAACCCTATCCTATTGAAACTATCCCATGTAGATTTTTTAAAAAAACTATAGCACTGTGGTTATCCACACAATGGTGAATATCATTACATATATTAAATTCATTTTCCATTATGACATATTGAATATCATAACAACATTATATTTCAAAACTATTCAGGAGTGGATTAGGAGAATTTGGCATTGGAAACTAATCATGAACCTTTGACATCAACCAATGAAGACTATATCGAGATTCATGTTATAGTGATGGATTCCTAGAATAATAAAAAATTGGTTGTAAAAGAAGTTGTCGAACCAAAGGGGGTGACTTAAATTTAATCCATAACCCACCCTTAAATACTTATCTCATTTCAAAGGGTATAAATTTGATAGAGTCTATCAATGAGGAGATCAATAAAAAAAGATATATAATGTATGATAGATAAAAATAAGGTAGTTTTTTATATTAAAGACAATTCCCCAACGATCAGACTATGGATAACATCTGGACTACCTATATGAAGCTCTTCAAAACCCAGAGCCCACAAGGGGGATAATCCAATATTTATGCTTAATTTACTTCATATATCAATATATAGCTATTTTTTCACTAAATAAAATTCTAAGATTTTATTTTTCTTATTTTTCTTATTATTTTTTAGTGCAATGAACTGTAGTAATAAAATCAATACTTTCATTCCAATATTTTTCTTATACCACTACTTAACACCTAATTTAATAAAATTAATCAATTAAAAATATTCTCAAATGATTAATCTACATGATTTCATTGAGGTAATTTCATAATTTAATTTTAGGGAGGTAATTGTAGTTTTTTTAGATTCTCAAAATTTATTTTCTGAAAGTGTTTTGACAGTATAAATTTTTTAATTTGTTTTTTATTTTAGAATCATGTGTGATAAAATTATTATATTTAAAATTTTTGAGACTCGGGTAGATGATTAGAATAATATATTCAATGAAACTAAATGTAAATTAATAATTAAAATGATATTATTCTATGTTCAATGTTGATAAATTCATGAAAATCACACATACTATTGATTCTCTAACCACTTATCATTGTATTCAAGATTATAATAATCTACCCACGATGATTTGTAATAACTTTTGACATATTATTTACCTTCACCTACTTTTATGAGAGAACCAATCCATGCGTCAATAATCCTTAATTTGTTATATTTATGCCAAAACATGAGAATTGGAGGTAATTATACTTTCAATTATTATTTCATTAAATTAGTTTAAAAGAAATCATTCTCAGAGAAATGTTTTTTATTTTTCCCTACCATGAACATGTAATATTTTCTAAATTTAGTATTCGTGAATTTCTAATTATAATAACTTTATTTCATTATAAATTTCCCAATATCACATGTTCATGAAGAAAAAAATAAATAATCTAGTTGAACTTTACAATGGTAAAACCTATATTATGGTGTAATACTATATTTTCTGATACATAAACTGGAAAATTAATTGTTGACATTGTTTTTACTAATGAATATGTCATTCTACAAAAAAAAACATTACTAAAGAATTTGGGAGAAATTAAAGAAATTGATAATATGATGATTGTAGTGAATGCAAAGAAAAATGATTTAAGAAAAGTTTAAGATATGTATGTTCAATCTTGAGAAAAAATAGGTAGTAATGAACACTTTATGATATTAAAATAATGCAATATTACATTAAAAATTAGGTCATAATGAATTAGAAAATGTTAATAAAATAATCAATACTGGTGAATTTTATTGATTGAAATACTTTTATTTCCACAAAAATGGTTAATTTTTAACCTTCTCAAAATTTTCATGTTTATTTGATGTTTATTTTGTTCTAAGGGATGTGCAGAGGAGACCATACATTATAGAAAATTATAATCATATATGTTTTCATCAAAAATAAAAAAACCACCTCATTTTTTCTTGGAATTTTTGACTTATGAATCATAAAAACTAAAACAAATAAGTTAAATAAGAAATTTGCTCATGATAAATAAATGATCGTGACTCAAATCATGTGTAGATATAATAATTAATCATTCCTTTAGGAATTATTTCTGGTGTTTGGATGATAAAATCATTATTGAAAATCAATATTTCTATGGTAGGGGAATATTATAGTCATGTATGGTTTTTCTGTGCATGGGAGATTATATATTATGTTATTGGACTGAATTAGTTGAATGGAGAACATAAAATAATGTGTTTTTAGGAGTGCTGATGTATTTTATTATTTTTTATAAATTTTTTGATTTTAGGGGATTGTACTTTTTAAATTTTACTTGGTTTTATATTGATGCTTGCCTATATAGGATTACAAGTTATATGTATGGTTTAATTAATAGATATCAACCTTTCATTTCATTCCATATAAATTTAATTGATTAAATTAAACATTAATTCTTAATTTCATAAGAATTGAAATTTTTTTGATTTTTGGGATTCATTTAGCATAAATTTTTGAATTTATATTTCTCGAATTTTATGCATTTTCAAATATTTTTATATTACTAGTATAATTTATCAATATTGTTAAAATCTCGAAATTCCTTTTTTTAATATTAAATATCCTTTTCATTAACTTACTCATGTATAAATGTTATCATTTTAATTACCCGTGGTTCTATTAAATAATCAAATGTGGAAATTATATCTAACAGATAGAATAAACAAATAATTAATAAACGATTCATATATTATGATAATTGTCAAAAAAATGTTATGATTCATGTGGGATATAAATTTTAATTTGAATAATGATATCCACATAAATATTTTTTGAGAAATTATCACCTCAATCTAATAGGTTCATGTTTCATTATAGAGGTAGATGAAGAGTATGTTCTTCCAAAAATGATATATTTATTAATTTTGGAATAATAATTTCTAATAATGTTCGAACGCGTTAAAATTTTGAGATTTGATACCCAATGAAATTTAGAAAAACTATTTGATTTTATACTAGGGATATTAAATCATATGAATGATGAAAATAGGGTAAAAATTTGAAAACTATATTTTGATTAAGGCATTTTATATTATCCCTTTTATATATACATAATTTTTGAATTCCTTATTCTTTGTCATTATTATATTCTTCCCTTTGTATTCAAGGGTAAAATTTTGATTGATTGGGGGTGAAAACGTACTACATTTTTAATAAATACCTTCTTGAACATTGTGGATTAAATACATTTCATTATTAAATTATATTATAATCAATACTCTAGTAAATGATTTCATTATAAACAAGTATTATATTTGGATTAATTTTCTAATATTGTTACTAACATACTATTTGACAATTATTTTGAAACAATATTTGTTTTTTATAAACTATTTAATATTCCAAGTCTTAGTGGGGTAGAAATAAGGATTATTAGTACATGTGATAGGGAGAATCCACACAATTGATTGTCTAAAATAATCAAGACATGGTCAAGAATTTATTTTTCTAATTGCTGGAATTTTAAGCGACACACCCATATATAAGATGGAGGTTATACAAAAAATAAGACATTACCAAGGTTTTCTCAGACTATAACCATATTACTATGTGACTGTGGGTAGTCTATTTTGGAATAACACATTATTAGGATTATCATGTAATGGTTAGATAAAATTTAAATTGTATATAATTACAATTAAAAATCCCACCATGACATGATCACCCTTATCAGATCACTTTTTTAAATTTCATACATTACCGAATAAAGTTTTAAATAATCCAGAAAAAAACCACGTATTTTCCATGTAATTTGTTGAAAAAATATAAATTTTGTGAACTACTCTATAGAAATAATATTTGAAGACCAACATAATGCAATAAAACAAAGGAAAAAATTATTTTGGGTACACCCAATTATAGACAAATTTTTATAATGGTACTACTGGTGTAGAGTATGTTCTCATATTATAGTTCAATATATAATTTTTTTTAAATTAAATTATAAAACCAAAAAATGGATACTTCTTTTTCACACCCACAACAAATTGAGATGTTATTTCTTAAATGTGTTAAATAAATATAGGAAATCATAGTTTGAATAGGTAAAAAAATTTATGTATATTTCTAATGATCTCAACTCAGAAATAATACTTTCCATACATAAAGGCTTAGACAAGGAGCTCACTGTGGTCTGAGAATACTTCATAGAGTTTAATAATCATTAGGTTCAAACAATTAAATAGAATACCCCTATAACCAATGAAGAATACATCCAATTGTTGTAAGGAAACTTTGAGTAACATTGAGTCCTAAATACTTCTGAGTCGATGCCTAAGACACTCATAGTGTAATAAATATTACATGTTAAACCACTTAATGGGGATTAGCATAAAATCAGTTCACCTATTTGTACTATTTTATAATTAATCCCAAATCTAATCCTTTTTTAAAAAAGGAGAAATGATTATTTTGGATTATTTAATAGGAGGATAAAATGAAATGGTGAGTCTTGGAGTTATTGTAAGCATGATTAATCTACTAAAATATCTCAATGAAACAAGTCCAAGAATAATCATTAATAAATATATTATTATCATTGACCCACTCATGGGAGTTTATCACCTCTTGTTTTTTATTCCTTTTTATATGTAACTTTTTAAATGAAAATATAGCCTATTATGTAATGAATATTCTATATTGTATTGGTAGAATATAGTCCTGGACAATGATGACGAACCTGCAACAATAAAAATTTGAGAGTACATGTAGATAGAAATTATAGAAAAGGATTCCTAGAATGATGTAGAATTTTCTGTACATGCAGTAGTTGAAGAAATTAGGGATGATCCATCAATTATCCTACACCCACCCTGATAGGCATAAATCATTATTAAGGGGATGGTTTTGATCCATTAAATCTATAGGGAACTAAAAAATAGAACGATGATGAATTTTAGAAAGAAATATATATGGCGAATTATCTCAATGAATATTTACCAACCATCATACTATGGATATCATCTATATTTCCCATATAGTGGAAATAAAAACATAGGGCCCACTAGTAGATTAAACAATGATTAATTTCTCATTACATTACCTTTTTTATTGAATTTCAATTTTTATTCCAATTAATTAATTAATTAATTAATTAAATTCATATTTTTTTAATTCTTTTTCTGTGAGAATCACATTGGAGATTAACCTTTTTTTCGCAACCGATAAATCAGGTTAAACCTCCCCTTATCACTTACCTCCTTTATCCAATTTAGTTAAAATACTAGTACATGTTAAATCTAAATGAATTGATATGGGGAAGCATCATATAATTTTACTGGTAGTTTATAGTAATGGATTTTTGTATTGTTTCGTTTCAAAAAAAATTATGATATTTTTATTTTGTCATTTTCTTTTTTTAATTTTAAAATTCATGCACAAATAAATATATTTTTCATTTTTTAATTTCTTATCAATGAATGAATAAATTGAAACCATGAAATCAAATGTAGGTGGATACAAAAAATGATTGTATTTCTAGTTAAAATTATTAAAATTTCATGTAAATACGTCTTATTTTTAAATCACCTAACACATATCACTACACATATCTTCAAATAACATTCAATTGATGTGTCATAACATTTTCTTACTTATTGTTTAAATTCATAACATGTTTAATAAAACCAATCTAGGACTTCTTTAAGATGAATATGATTTATTTATATCAAACCCTATGGGTTATGGGTAGTTCTGTCCTATATTATTGATGGATTTAAGTTGGTATTAAATCCGTTTTTCAAGTGAACAGATTTTTTCCATGTCTATCATATACATTTAGTAAATTTAACCATTATAAATGATGAATATTCTATTAGGTTATACACATTTCATGCCAATAATCAAAATCCAACCATCTTTTTAAGTTAAAATGGTTGATCTATTTGAGTGTAAATGTGTGTAAGAGCTACATGTTATGTGCTACATTTTTTGGTTCATCGTTGGGTTGAAGAGAATATTCATACAGCATGTGTTTAACACATAAAATGTTATTCTAAAAAAATTATCTTACAGGATATTTTCTGCAGAATTATAAAAATAAAATAGATTAATATAATGGAAAAATAAATTAAAATTAAAAACATTTCTAATATAATATCTCATTTAATTATTAACAAGGAGTAGAAAGTCAGAACCGCTACTTGAATTTACAATAATCATATCTACAATAAAAAATCATGTTTTTCATAAAATGAAAATAAAAAAATGATATATTATATTATTTTGAAATAAGATAACGGAAAATAATTTTTTTTATAAAATGATTAATGGTTTATCCTTTATGTAATGTTTTTATGATAATTGTAGTCAATTTTATGCTATAGGAAGTGAACAGGTGATATTAATTAAGTGAAATTTAGAGTCATGAAATTTTATATAAAAATTACCCAAAACCACATTATTATGTATTGTAATTTTTAACATATAAATCCAACCAATAAAATAATTTACACAACCATGAAAATTCCTCATGATTAATTATGGTACCTAACTCAAATAACATGTTTATATGATAATTTATCAAACCAATTGTGATTATTTCATGGGATTGGATTAGAAAATACTTAATGAATCTATACATATGTCTGATGATGGAAAATTCTAGTGCGGTACGTATTATATGTGAGTGGTAAATGAAATGAGGTGTAAATGGATGGAATGAGTTGAATAAACAACTTGAAATATTTTTTTGAGGATCCAATATAGGTTCATTTTATTTGTGTTAAATTGGTGGATCTCAATGTTATGGGAATTTAAATTCACATTGAGTTGATTTTTATGATTCATTATCTAGGACTCTGAGTGATAAGTGTGGTTCAATTAATATGGACTTAAATTTCATTACATTTCATTTAAATTTCACTAAATATATTTTCAAAAACATCCCAATTTTATATAAATTAAATAATTTTTTTATTTTAGGAATTTCTTTTGGATTAAATGTAAAAATTATTCAATTTGGTAATTTTTTCTATATTATATCACTAATGTATTCTGATAAAACAATTTCTATATTAATCCACATTCAGAGCACATTTATTTTTATTACATAACTCTAGGTCAGTAATTACTTACCCTATACCATGTGTTCATTCATAATACATGGGTCCCACATTTAATCAATCAATTTGGAAACCGTTTTAGGCCAATTAAATTTACCACTCCTCAATAAATGAATTATATTTTGTGATACATGAATATAAATGAGGGATTAAAATTTGATATAATATATAATTATATTTTTATGTCCCTGGTAAATTTTATTAACAAATTATATCACTATGATAGTAGCTTTATTACTAAAATTTTAGGAACATGAAGAGTATTTTCAGCCAAAAAATACAAACCTAAGAAATTTTGTAATTAATATTCATTCATAAGTTAATATGATTTAAATATTTTTCTATCAATGGAAATACATTTTAGAAAGACAATTACAAATATATTTTTGTGATATTAGGCTATCTAATGAGAGATAAAAGGACAAAAATTCCATATATAGATTTCCCGAATTAAGATTTCTTATTCTTCCGTTTCTATTTATATAGATTTATAATTCCATTTTTCTAATTATAAATAGTAATAAATAAAATGGATGGGTAGAATTAGGGTTTATTGGGTAAAGTGAGTCTTTATTTCATTATTTCATGATTTTTTACACTTCATGTAATAAAAATACTTTTTTCTTATTTTATATTGTTTCAAATAATTTTATATAAATTTTTATTATCATGTACAATCATTATTGGTTTTAGATTATTTTATTTTTAATATCTTATAAGATTATCATTATCTCCCTAAACATGGATCATGTTTTTATATGATAAAGCAGACCACATCTTAATGGTGAAATTATTAGTAATTGTCAGTCAATGTGGTAGGGTAATTGAAACTCATGATTGATTACGATTACCAAGACTGGATTGGGTATTCTCTATGTCAATATAGGGTTTTATATAACACTCTCTCACATATATAGAGGTAATTCTAGTATTACATTTTAGCAATTTTTTCACACCTTCATTATACAACATAAGGATTGAGAGTAAGATATTCTAGAATCTCAATTTAATCATCTTATCAAATGATGGTTTGATTATATAGAACTATGATTGTATTAAAATTGGAAAAAAACCCTGAATTGAACACCATTAAAATATCCCCTTTTTTGATATATTTTTTACCATATTATATTGGTTTTCATGTTATCACAAAAAACCCTCTATTTTTCTATAATTTAATGTGACTATCTTTACTTTTGTACACTTCACTCTGTGGAAAACCCGGTTAACCACTAAATTTATTTTAACTAGGGGAATAATTTTTTAAGAACCCTTATTGAAATATACATTTTTATATTACCCAAAATCAATCCAAATATCCCAACATAACTCCCCAAATACCTACATTCCACGGTCTTACCAAAATACCAATTCAGGGTGCCTTATGGGTAAGCTTAAGAGGATACAACATAAAGAAGAGTTAACTTTTCATGTAAACATCTTTATATATTATATATTTACACCACCTCATATTTTATCCATCCTATAAATAATAATAAATAATAAATTATATAATATACAATTATTTATTATTGTGATCTTATTAACCATCTTATACCCACCCTTTTATTGATTCAATAATGAAAATTGTGTTCATAATATTGTGGGTTCAACACCTCAATTGACTGTGTACGTCAATTTTCCCCACCACCATAAGGGATGGTTATAGAAATAAAATTATGGATTAATATAATTAGAAACATTATGGTATAATATATTTAATGTTCTATAATATTTTAAATTCCCTGGAGTTAATAAAAATGAATGCATATCATATAGGATGGTAAAATAGCCTAAATGAATTAATGTTCATGTAAAATATCTTATACTAAATGAATCATCATTATGTAAAATAAAAATAGATATTTTGGAAAATTTAAAATTCATTATATACATGAATATCAGTTCATTTAACCTCTAAACATATATTTCCATTTTATAATATTTTTAAAAAATATCCAAAATTGATCTTATCATAAAACAATGAAACAAAGGCCCTCAGAATAATAAAATTTAACAGGATCTCTAACTGAAGTGTTCATAATTGAAAATAATATAATTATTTTAAATAAAATATATATGGAAAGGGTTTTCAAATAATTAATTAATTAATCTATTTTTTACATTTGATGTTCTGTGAACGTGTATAATAATTATAAATATAAGGCAAGGGATATCTCTAATTGTATCTAGTTTCTTTCAGTTGAAATTTTACCTCTCTAACTAAAAGTATATCTCTATTTGGTTTTATGGTAAGCATATATAATATGTATATTTTAATCTTAAATATATACATAACTTATTTGTCATTCCTTTTAAATATATATATATTCTTTTATTTCATTTCACAATATTGTCTTTAAAATATGACATGATTAAGTTGAGGTTTTCTATACCATATCCCTATTATGTAAAAATCGATTAACATCATAATCTATATAAATTATATTATAAAATATACTATTATATTGTGGATACGTATTCATTTTACCTAAATTTTTAATGAATATTGTCAATTCTTTCTTTCTCAAAAATATTTTATCTAATTATTTAAAACAACATTTTAAAGAATCCTTTATCTATTGTACTATATACCCATTAATAGGAGAATTTACAATGAAACCCAAATTTTGGACCTATTATTTTATATTATTATATTAACTTATAATTCATCAATTTCCATATTCACTTTATAATTTATATTAAATTTCCCATTATTATGATTTTAGGTAAGATATTATTGACCATTTAGTTCGATGCATAGTTTATTTGTCTATTTATTATGGGATATTTCCAAATATGGATAATAAATACTTGTTTATGTTCTGATGGTTGAAATCAGATAGAGTTCAACAAAATTGGGAATTTTTTATATCCAATGAGATGGTATGTCTGTTATTATGCAATAAACCCAATATATAGTTGGTGATTTCCACCATGTTGTGTTATATTGGAAGGGATCTTTTGAGTTATGATTATATCATGGTTTATGTTATTCTTAAAATTAAATATTCTGAGGATATTATTATTATATGTTTATTATTTTTTATCCCAAATTATTATTTATTATAATTTTATTGTCTGATATCATATAATTACATTTCACTATTATACTATTCTAATTTACTGTGGTCATACAATTACTATTATTTATTGGTCACCCATATGAAATATGCTTTCCAAGATTATCATATGATATTTTAGGAGGTAAAAAATATTTAGGACCTCATTATGTTGATTAATAAAATGGTATTTAATTTATTTCTGTTTGGATTATTTATATAACAAGTATTATAATGACAATAGGACTCTCAATTATTGGGTTGTGTTTATTATATTTTTATGTGAAAAATAATGTAATAATTTATGTAAATAGAATCACAAAGATGCATACAATAAAGGTTTCAAGAATATAGGAATCAAATTCATATAGTCTGAGTTTCATAATTATTATTTTTGTTATAAGATGATACCATGTCATTTAACATCTTGTGGTAAGGGTGCTTGTGTCATGATAGTTTTTAAATTTGGTTATGTTTTATGGATTACAATTTGGCCTTCATGAGATATACCGTTCTTCCCCTCGTTATCCCTTGAGATATTTATGTATTATCATAATGGATGTCTAATAAACTTTAAATAGGGTATATTATGTTATTTTTAAAAGTTAATTTATAGTTTAATGTATTTCATTTGGTGGGATCATGATATAAAAATGGATAAAATTAGATATTTAGTGTGGATGAAACATTATTCTTCCATTGGATCAAATATTATTTTGAGGCCTTGGGAGGTTTCTTTCATTGATTTAATGATACAAGTACACACCGAATAAAATGCATAGAAGCTACATGGGAGTTACAGAAACATGAGGTGGATAGCATATGTATTTTTCTATAAGATAATTAATTTTGAGAATATTATATGTATTCTTTCAAAACAATATTGGATCCAAAATATCTGAAGATGATATTGTATATTCTTAATGGAAATTGAAAAAAAGAATTCCTAGTCCATTTCTAGGGTTGGGCGTAGAAATATAAACTCATGACACCAGTAATGTATATGGGTTTTTATGACTAGTCCAGAATTTGATTGATGTGTGTCCCTAAGTCGGTTATCATGTGAGTATATATATGCATTTTGGGTGGATGCAGAAAATGGGTATCACTGGTATAGGTTTTTCACAAATACTGATATTCATAAAATATATAGTTAAATGAAACATTGTTCTCAGATAATATATGCCTCATGGAAAGTCAAGGGAAAGGTTGCACACTACTTTTTTGTTCCATGTCACTTCGTATTGTGCAAAGATAATTCCTCTTGTAATAACTACATTGATCATTGATGAATTTTTTATAAAGAAATCTCAAATATAAGCCATCACATTAAAGGGAATATGTCATGTATTTTATTTATGATTCATAACTATAATATTATATGGGGGTATCTTATTTTAAAAACCCTAAAAGTAGTTAAGTGAGATGGGAATATGAAAAATTAACATTTATTTGGATATCTCCAAAATGTTCGGGGTGATATTGTATTTATAGGATTCCTATCTCATATAAAACTATTTCTGGTAAATTATGTTATGTTCATCCATGTGGGATATTAATTGTGTTTAAAATAATGGAATTATGAAAATATAATTTTTTAAAAGATACATTAATATTGTTTCTAGAATTTATTTTAATAATATAGTAATCATACATTCTACAAAAAATCTATTTATGTATTCACAACACATTGAGTGTCATGAATTTCTCTATATTTATGTTTTGACGATAGCTCTTGTATGCTTGAGACTGTTTATTTTATTGGATCCTCTAATATTAAGTTCAAACAACTATCTGTTACATGAAATTATATCCTTTCATCTAAAAATTCATATAAAAAAAAATCGATGATTCATCTTATTATTATTTTATAATTTTAAAAATATGATTTTTCAGTGCCCTCAAATGCCTCCAATCATAATGGGATTGGATAGGGAAACCGAGGATTGAATTATGATAAAATCTCAAAGAATGAGAATCATCCCATATTTTTTCATGGAACTATTTGTCTAGGTCATGGAGTCATTTTTAGGGGATATAAATCCTTCAAATTTATGAAAAATAGTTATTTTATTTAGATATTAATAGTATATAGGGAATATAATTGTCCATGAGCTCTTCATGAATCATTGACACTTACTCTCTAATGTTGAAACAATTACATGGGGATTTTTTGATATAAATACCTATCATTGTTATTTATTTATTTAAAAAAAGTCAATTTTTTGGAATAAGTCTCATGTGATCTTTTCATTTCTAAATATCAATCATCGTAATCTATGAATTAATTTTCACAATGAAAATCAATATTTCATATTGTAGATCAATGTCCAATAATAGAAATTCTGAAATATTCATAGAACCATGAGTTGAAAAAATTATGAGGGTATAGATATTATGGTTTATAAGAATGAGATAACTAATAACCTATATAACACCCCAAGTAATTGAATCACATTTAACCTACATGCACTGTTATATTTTCTAATCAAGCAATAGAGTGGCTTCTTGCCAAGGAAACAAAATCAATTTCATTTTTTCACCCATAATGAGCTCATCCTAAACAATTACCATTGAAACAACGAGGTATTGGCTCAAACCATTGGATGATACTTATCTAGGTAGAATAATCTATACAATATAGGTTATATGATATACATAGACTATGGATTTCTTAACACTATGAAACAAGGCTAGTCTAATTAATCCTGCATAGCTCACTATTAAAGAATTTATAAATCACTACTACAAAATATTTCATTTAGGCAACATGACTAATAATTGGAAATCATTAGAGTACTAAGGATCATAATCACGACAGAATTTTATAGATGGATGTCCCTTGGTGAATTTTTTATTATACCTATGATCATGTTTGGAAACAGATTCTCAAAAAAAATCTATTTAAGGAACTGTTGAATTAGTATTCCCTTGATAATAATCATTAAACCCATATTCTAGATTTGTTGACTATATATTTTATAGATAAGAAAACCTTTTAAATTCATTGTAAGGTTATAGGAATCATCTTGTTAAACATCTACAACATCAATTAGATCCTCATCAACCAATTTATATATCATGACTATTATCATGATTTAAACACCAGGAAATCATAGAGTATTCCCTAATGTTAAAAAATGTGTTATTGGATTATATAATAATAATTATGATATAGAATATTAGTATTCATCAAAATTTCCATACAATTAAATTATGGAATCCTTTCATCCACATGACCCAAAATTAGATAATATGTAGGATGAATGAGTTACTATGTATGAAATAGTGCACAAAAAAAATGGTCCATGTAGGGTTATTATAGATAAAGTCTATTAAAAATTATTTTGATATATTTTGATGAACTAGATATAGTGGTCTGATTCGCTACATTCAAGGTAGTCTTCTTGAGCAGGTGTCTTCTTCTTGTTAATTATGAGAACATAAGTGTTCAGATAACCACAATATTTAGGGAATCATCTTTATAATCTATGTATCAGATCATCCTTATTTCACTAGTGTATAAATGGATCGATGATATTGTGGGGTATAATATATTGTGGGAAAATTGTATACATTAATGTATCCCTATCCAATTCCAATACAAATAGGTAACTACACGCTTTTGGAGGAAATATCTCCTCAACCGAAATTTTCCACAAAGAAAAATATTCATTGAATCTACCTAAATTTTTTAGAGTTCATACAAAGTAAAACAATTATATGAGATTGTTTTATATGTTTGGATCCCCATAAAACCTTAATAATTAGATATTTTCAATCATGGCCAAGGGGATTTTTAGTGGACAACATGGAAACATTGAGTATAATTCATAAATGATGCATTTTTTCGGTGGGTGGGGGTTTTATAAATCTATAAAAACACTTAATTTGAGTAATGTTTCCCATATAGGTTTACTAATTAATTCCAATTCATATTTAATCTCACATAGTTTGTGTGGATCAGGGTCTTTAAAAGTGTAGCGACATCTTTCTGTGATAAATATGGAATATAGCCAACTACGATGGTAATGTAGAGGTGGTAAAACATCTATTTGTGTGTTATTTGATAAACCTAGTTAGGGGAAAAAATATACATCTATTTGGTGACATCTCATGTAGTATAGTTTCAATAATTTGTTTCATTAAAGTATTGGTTGGATAAATACTAGAAGAATTTGGGTAGATGTAAGGTCAGAATCAAAAGATTCAATCATTTAAAGAGGGGGATTTTGGGGAATATATATATATATAAAGTGATACTTGAATACATCCTATAATTAACTAGGTGGTACATTTCTTCTATATTAACTTGAAGGTGATGGAATCCTAGGTAAGTGATTGTGGGAGTTATATAGGAGACTTGAGATACGTGTAGTTGGGTCTATCACATCTATAGGTTAAAATATACATGACATGATTGATGATATTGATAAAATGATCCTTATACATATCGAGGAAGCTTTTTAGGGGATTTAACTGACATTAATTATTTAGAACATGTTTTTGAAGCTCAAGGGGGTGGATTTAGCTCTCCAGATGTTTGTCTTGATAGGCTAAGAATCCTAGCTAAATAGAAGAATATTTTTTATTAAATAATAGATTTGGAGGAAATGGTGTGCAATTGTGTTACGATTGAATCTTAAACTAATAATATTGGTGATATTATTAGTGTAATTTCCAATGATACATCATCATGTTATGTCCAATCGTATTTGGTAGATCATAGGGTGTCTGGTGATGATGACTCATGAGGAAGTGAAATGAATAAAGGAAGTTCTCTAATAGAGAGTGACCGTATTTCTACTAAAATTGTCTTACGTTATCTCATTTGTGGTGTGCTAAATCACCATCATAATGTTTTAATTATATAAATACAATTTAAGATGTACTATCCATCATTGTGTGATCCAAATAAGAATCAGTAAGGGAGGGGGAGAGGACTGTGGAAACTAATTAAGAGGCATCATAATCGCCTTGAGATTAACATGTTAGATAAGTGACACATTTTGAGAGGATATATTTTCTTGAATGTCTATACAACATGGTAATTTAGGGGGACATATGACCCATTATTTTTGAGGTGATGGAATATTATTGAAAAAACATGCTGCATAGGGTTCTTAGTTATCCACATTATATTGTGTGTCATAGGTAAAATATGATATTTTCATTACTCATATCTCTTTCTATATTTTTTACCCCTTTATAATGAAATGATTATATATTTTCATATAATTGGGTAATATAATCAACAAAAGAAATCATAATGGTAGTTTTTGTGGATCCCACTAGTACTAAGGGGACAAAAATGTCGATCGTTTCAACTAGAAGTATGGGCCCCAACCTAAAACCAAGCATGTTGTATTCTTACAATGAGATATTCAAAGGTATAACTATGTATTCATAAATAAAAAAGTCTAAATACTTAAATTATTTTATGTCTTTACACATGTATTTTATATATATCTTCTATACCATAACAGTTATAACTAAAATACAATTTTCTATGACAGTGTATGATGTTGGGATCCCTTCAAAGGTGTAAAAATAGGACATGAAAAAGGGCCAATAACATTTATACAACCCATGTTGCTGTGATAGAAGATCATGAACCTGGATTACCTATTGATTGAGATAGGGAGGAAATTTGTTTCATGATATCTAGATAACTACATGGGAATACATCTACTCATGGGGGTTAGATTGATGACATGTCAGGATAAGGTAAGGATTAAGAGGTAGAATGACTTCAATATCCCTAAGTTATTATTTTGAAAGAGAAGTTTGTTAGGAATTGGATGGTTGAGGTTGAGCCCTCACAAGAGGGGTATACTAAATATTGCTTCTCCCATATATATTTATTATTTCATCCACCACTTCTAGAGGAAGACATGGATGAAAAACACTTATTTTATATTAATTTTTATACAATAACAATTTTAATTGGGTTGAGAGGTAACCTTACATGGATTGTAATATTATAGGAATAAATCCCAATATAACTGATATGAAGGCCCATAGACTAGACACCCAATAACTACTTCCTAGATAATGGAATTTTAATATTGCTATAAAGTTCTCAAATTTCTTTGGCTGATCAACTAGATATACCATATGTAGAACAATATGGGGCATAGTATCGATGGAGATTACATAACCTCTCAATCATTCAATAATCACTGCGATCCATTTTTTCCACATACTAACTTCTACCTTTCCACACCTTTAATGTTGAATGAGACCCTTCCAATCTCCATGGACTTTTGTTTCATTACAACTGAAATGAATTGGCTAGAGGAATAATCTGAGAACCCTCATCATAGGACACCACAAATCCAATCATGCTTGACATCACCATCACAGTACCATTAATCTGAATATGTTCCAACTATTCATGGCTATTACACTCTTTAATTGTCCCATTGCTGATGGCACTCCACTAACTCATCCTTCCACCAAATTTCATGTTACTCGAGGATGTTTCACACCACATTCCATGCCACCAAGTCCAGAACTGATAGCACTAACCACCCTTATAAAGGGTTTTTGTGACATGAATCAGTTCTTATTAGTGTTGGATTATAGGGGTTTCTCTACCTTTAAGATACAACCCCTAATATGAAATGTAGACATAACTACTTATAGAATAATCAGAGTTAATTCTTGGATATAAGGATATGGATAACGTAGTGATAGATTTCACCCAGTATGACAATATGAATAGGTTTAATAAATGGATGAACATCACAAATTTTAGGAAATTTTGGGCACAAAATATAGGCGAGGGGTTGGATGAGAACCTATCACAATTTTATAGTTAACTAACTTGTCCATGAAATAAAATATAACCCACAATATTAGTAAATTATAGACATCAAGACTAAGCAGGATAATCTTCAATGTATATTGATAAATGCTATTACAAATGATCTCATATCTATGGGAATTACATCCCTTTCAGTGGTTAAATAGGTTTCCACACAAATATAAGAGAAATAATGTTATAAACAATTCATTTTCTCCATATAAGGCACCATCAACCATATAGAGGATATATTAGTCATTACTTGCGATGATTTTTCTAGAGAAATATACATGTTAGTAGTGTATGATGTTGAGAAAAATATTATTCTGGTCTGGATGGTTGGGGTTCTTGCATTGGTGGAGAAGGTTCTAAGTGATCTTTCTAGGTTACACAAAAGTTCAAATAATCACAACATATGTAGGATTAATGTGAATAGTCAATTGAATATGTTTAGGCATAGAGGAACCTTTTTTCTCATATTAGCGATGATATGGTATGTTTTGAAACCTTATCGTTTTCTGGTAAATCAATAAAAATGATGGAATGATTGGATTACATTTATTTAATTTTTCATATCAATTTCATTTAAATAATTAAAAATTAATAATCCCAAAACTAATTTGTTTCTACACAGTTTTAGAAAAAAGTCACAAAATCAATGTCTTCAAGTTACATGAGAATGTTGTATAGGGGAGAGATGGGTTGAGATCGAAATCTTATGTTAATATCCAATGGAATACCATGAAAATATGAGAATTGGGATGGGGAGACACCCAGGTTTGATAGACATAAATTTTCATAGAATGATGATATTAATTTGCAACACCAAGGGTAATATAATTCTGTATGACCAAAGGGAATATAAGGATAATTAAATTGTGATTCATATTAAAGTTGGTTCCCAAGAGATAAAATTTTAAGTATCATATTACATGTGTTGCAGTTTCTTATCTAATCATCATTGTAACATAACCATAAATTTGTATTTCATAGTGCCTTATGAAAATATTACACATTGAAGAGTCATTGATTATCCACATTATGAAGAGAAAATTTATGTGCCACTATAGTAATCTAGAGTATTGTTCTCTATAAAGATGATATTGTTTTAATGAATACAGATGATATATTCTACTCGGCATATAATTATCAAAATACATTGAGACAACTTTTCATGTTGTCCTCCCGTGGTAGTATCCAATATAGTTATTTATGATAGTAGAGCATTTTATTGGGAATCCAAATTTCCAAATTTCATTTGATGTTCTAACATACAAGTGATGGTTTTGATCCTTATATTTTATTATTATCATTATCTGATATCATGACTTGTGTAATTTTATGTGTTTACAACATCCATTAAGGAATATACATGGGGTGAGGTAGATTACCATGGGTATGTCTTGAGTGATATTACATTTTTGGAGAATGTGATAATTGATTTTCCATTCTATAAATTTTCTGATGTTGATATATCACCCTTAATGGGACTTGAACTTACTAGATAAATAAATGGCCATAGAGTTCAATAGGGAAGTTCATTTCAATAATGTCTAATAATGATACATCATGAATGTGGTTTAATTGAACCACAATGTAACCTTCATGATTTGAGATATCATGATAAAGGATTATATTACGTGGTAAGGGTTCATATGTTTTGATTGTTGTTGAAGAATTAAATTATTTCTTTATGGGTTACATGGCATATTGGTTAATGAAAATCATCAACTTTAGGTTGGTATACAATAATCCATTGAGAATGTAACCTATATTAGAAATATTACTTTATATTCACATTTTTAATTAAATTTTACAATTTTATTTATCATCTAAAAAATAAATAATTTTTATTTAGTATTGGATTATCATTAAAATTTAATCACAATATATTAAAATGAATAAGTGTGTAAAATAACAATTAAAAATAGAAATTTTCATTTTATAGAATTTTTTTTCACATGTATCAGGGAATAATGAAGTTTCATTTATTTATTAAACAATTATTATTTAAAGATCAGTACATGACATTGTGGTAATATTGAAAAAGTTTAAGGGTCTTATTAGAAATTATATTAATGATATTTAATTAAAAATTTCATTATCGGGTTTCACATACGATGATTTTATTGTTATTTTTATTATTATTTTTAAATAATAGTTGTATAATTAATAATAATAAATATGTATAGGATTATGTGAGAAAATTTCATAAACTAAACTGACTATAACAAAATATATAATTATCCCCCTTTCTATAATTACACTTTTTTATTCACAATGCATTGAAATAAACTATATTAATCCATAGATAAGGATAAATATATATGGATTTATCTTCTCCCCTCAATTCTCAACACTGTGAGAGAAAAGGAAATTTTCTTCATCCTTAAGAAAAGTATTGTTGTGATCCAACAATAATGATTAAAGTCACCATGAACAGCTATGTTATAACAAAAAAACATTCTACAACTAAATTCAAGGATTTTGGTAAACATATGGATCACCTTTAGAATAAAATATAGATATTCATTATATATCATAATGATCCACATCAGAATATCATAGGTCCAGTACCTTTGGATACTCGGATACATATAAAAATAGTTCAATGGTTATATTCATCATCTCGCACTAACACTACAAACTATTACCGTAGTTATAAAAATCATACATATTTACATTCTTCATTACTTGGGTAGAAGAATCATAATAAATTGTAAGATTAGATGCTCGGAAAGGGTGAACAAGGGATACAACAATATAACATTAGAAAAAGGGTACAAGAATAAGAGAATAACTTTTGAAACCAATAACCTATATATCAAAATCATAATATTGAGTCATTACCTAAATAAAGATTATTAATAGTACATGAATGATTTTGGAATCAAATAACATGGTAAATGATATAATAACAATAGAATAATACAATTATTAGATAAATACACATAAACATATCAAATGATTTCCTTTGTAGTAAATTCTAATTATAAAAAATATCATAGTGGAATTACATAAGTACCTAAACCACCATAGATTTCATGATTCACTACCAAGACCATCATAAAAGATAATTTAAATTAATAAAATGGGTTCATTCACTATTCTAGTCCTATTAATCTCAAGTCAATTCTATCATTACCCAATGCATTGGTGGAGATATCGGTCACACTCTCTATAGGTAATAATGGGTCCACCATCCTATGTTATAATGTAGATACCGTCTGTGGAAATTATGTAACCGCATTCCATGGTTAAATCATGACCACCTACAATTATTTAATAACATATATAGGTTTTCCAAAATATTATAAACCATTCATCTTTTCAAAACCTATTAAAAAATGGGGTTTTGTAAAACATAAATAAAACATAACATGATTTAATGAAATGATTATAATAAAAATATATTCATCATAAACATAAAAATATGGAAAAATAATAAGGTTTATATAACTGATCATATTCTTAATAAATATTAAGTAATATTAAATTATTTGATCTTAGATTAAAAATTACTTTTAATGATCACCTAGAAAATTCATGCGGAAAATAACATTATGAAATTTAAATTTACCAATAATAAATGTGTTCTTATGAAATTGTGAACATCCAATTATTTAAAAAAAACATAGAAAAAAATATGATGGATGATTTAAGACAATGATTAATCATGAATGTGTAAATAACTATTTATGTATTTTATGTTAAAACCAAAATTTCTTTTATATTTTTTCAAATATTCAATATTATATTCTTAGGAAAAGAAACAATTGATTCCTATAAACAAATATATAAAATTAAATAATGGGTAAAATTATATTTAAAAGTCATTATTAATTGTAAAAATATTCTTTAAATCATTTTTTAAAAAACATAGGAATGAAGAAAATGATTTTTATCAACGTTTGAAAAATATTCGGTTTATCTTAAAAAATTACTAAGGAGTTCATAAATGGAAAAAATAAATGGAAAAAATTTATTTTCATTAGAAATAATTATGAAAGAAAATTTATATGATTCTTTAGACTTAGATCTCAATATCTCTTAATTGGAATCGTAATAGTAAACAATCATAAAAAAGACATTATAATTTTATTTTTTTACTTTTTTTTCGTTTTAATCATAAGACCCATGAAAAAAATAATACTTTAATTATATATATATCACATAATTTTCCATATTATAATCATAAAATATATTTGTGTGCATTATATACACCACATAAGTGAAACAAGTGTTTTATATGGCATGTGTCCCATGGAAACAATTTGAGACGAGAATTCCTTAACTCTTTGGAACATATGAATCACAATAATCATTAAATAATATCATCAAAAGAAACATTTTAAATCATGAAGATATATATAATCAAGATATTACATATTAATGGGTTATTATTTACCCTGTAAAAAATGAACGAGTGGTTAATATGGAATATGGATCCCATTAATAAATGAGAGACAAGAAATATCTTTCCTTATTTTTCTCTATCCTTCATTAAAATTTGAAACACTAACGTATTAAATATAGGTTTATGATAAATATATTACAGAACCAAACTCATATATATTTTATAATATATTATTTTTTTCTTAAATGGTTAATATTTATTTTAAATATTCAAAATATGACTATGATTCGGGTAATAACTCCATTTTTTCCTGTATGATTTGGTTTTGTATTTTAGGTAATTTTATAATGATTATTTTTTCATAATATAAATAATTCTAAGCATTATATAAATATAATTTATTTTCATTATAAAACTACTTATAGTAATCCACTAATGATAGATACAGAAATGAATTACTCTATTCATAGAGACAAAAGTGTGTACATCCACATGAGAAATATTTCCATTTTCTAAAAAAATTAAATGAAATAAAATAAAATAATAATTTTATATTTTTAAAATATTTATATTTAATATATATCATATTTTTTCATTAAAACAATACTTATTACATTCCATTTATTGCTTGTGTGAATAACAGATCACATCACTTCATGTGGCATAAATCATCCGTATATAAGAGAGATGTTATCATATTTCCATTGAAATGAAGGGGAAAAATATATTTTAAATTATAATAAATTTTTATAATTATTTCATTAATATAATTTAAATATTTTAATTCCCCATTATATCCTTCAGTGATTGGTGGTTATGGAAAATGAACTACATCAGTTTTCAAGGAGGTAATTTGTCATACAAAAGATGGACTATTTTGTTTCCCACATTATGAAAGGGTTTGATATTGGAAATTACATTAACATAATAACTTCTTAATATATGGTATATTCTAATGATCCAAAATAATAATTTTTTAAGAATATTTTTTCGGTTTAATATAATCAAAATTCATTGTTAAGGACCATACCAATACTTTTGAGAACCCCATTATTATTAAACCTCATACCTTTATAAAAGTTATTAATAATAAAAACATGGAAAATAGGTTTTAAGGATGGATGCAAATAAATTTTTTTTCATTGTCCACAAAAAAAAAATAGAGGTTTTTTGAGGAGCGGATAGGGGGTGGACGTTTTTAAGGGAAGGAGAGGACACACAAGGAATTTGTTAAATGAGTAAGGTTTACCCAAGTGGTTAAGATGACAGGACGTGCCAAAATATTTTGTTAGTAAATAATATATGAGATAATATATATATATATATATAGGTTCATATAATTGAATTTAGAAAAATATTTAAGACCATTCTATTGTACTTTTTAGTATAACCCCTGATAAACATGTTTTAACCTTAACTGTGGTAAATACTT
Source organism: Viscum album (assembly GCA_963277665.1). Lineage (NCBI taxonomy): Eukaryota > Viridiplantae > Streptophyta > Magnoliopsida > Santalales > Viscaceae > Viscum > Viscum album. The sequence goes on along the minus strand of OY728150.1, from coordinate 344,512,976 downwards.
TTTCCTCTTTTTACTAATCAATTTGTCCAACAATAAATTTTTAATTATTATATAATATTTATTATTACATAAAAAATTAGTAAATTAATTTTTTTTATAAATTCATCTAACATAAATCCAAAATTTTAACTGATTATTAAACCCGTAGATGCAATAATAAATATATTTTTCTAAGATAAAATCATTATATGTTTAAAAAAATACATCAAAATAAAATATTAAATAAATTAAAATTTCTAAAATTGGATTAAATAAATTATGTTTGATATTATTTTACTTTTTTTACTAATTTAAAATAAAATTTAAAATTATAAAATATTAAATTGTAATGGCATTTGAAAAAAATTACATTTACACTATCTGTAGAAAAATTAATTTTTTAAAGAAATTCCAAAATATTAACCTTATTAAAATTTTGAAATTCATATTTGAAAATTCATATTTATATTGATATATATATTTCTTAAATTTCTCAAAAAAATTTAAAAATAATTGTTAAAAAATAAACAAAAACATATTTTCAGGAAAATGAATTTGTTTCAAGTAAAAGACGACTTCTTGATAACTATATGAAGATTACACTTCATTATATGAATTTAAATTACAATTTATAGAGATATAATCAATAGATATAATTTATATATTTCCTCATTAGGGTTTATTTTAGTTAATTAAAATGGAATTACATTTTCACGTTTAAATATTCTTAAAAAATGAATTTTTATTTTTAAAATATATTTATACCAAAATATTGAAAATAACCAATAAAAATAATATTAAAAATAATAATATAAAAATAAATATCATATTTCAATAGATGAAAAATAAAAAATAAAATATAAATTTAAATTACATTATTTAATGAAATTGAATAATAGTATTTACAAGAAGGAAATTTTATTTTATAACCCAATATTTTCAAAAAATTCATAAACCAATTCCATATAAACTTATTTAGATATGTAATTATCAAAATTTAAGTAAATATTTATAAAATAAAAATAATAAATGTGTTATAATATAAATATATTGTCCAAGAACATAATTAAGAAAATATTTTAGAATTAATCATATTTTTGATTACTAATATGATTTTATTTCGACAATTTTACCATGGAAAACATCCGTCACATTTTTTTGGAGGAGGATGCCCTGATAATTTCCCTACATTCCAACTTTCCAAAGGTTGGTGGTAACCATCACCTATTCCAGGACGTTTACTCATTGATTGAAATGGGGTGATGGGTGCCAGTTCCTCCTTCTGTGGATTCCTTCTCAGAACTCATTACCTAGTCCAGGTCTCCCTTATAGACATAAGGATTTGTTTGTGAAACTCTTTCCAGTTCCATGTCTTCATGGATGCCTATTAATTATTCTTGGTCTATCAAGACATTCCATGTGATCCAATCTGGGAAGAAAATATTGGTTGGTGAGTATTCTTGTTTGACATCGCCAACTAGTTTGGATGCTGGAACACAAATTTGTCTGAGTATCTACCCCTAATGATAGGTCTTCTTGAGTGTGTGGAAGCTAAAGGCATCCCATGTTGAATTCCGGGAATTATATTCCATAGAAATTTATCTGAGGTTTTTTTATCTTATAATGTTTGACACATGGTATATCGTGAGTTTAACATCTTGCAGAGACTGACCAGACTATTCAAAACACTGAAAATGGTGGATGGGATGCGTGAAACCCCAGGAGGGAACATTGATGAAGGTGCTAACACTTGGTTAGATACCATATTGCATCTACAAGCAGCGATAAGGTGGGTGACATGATCTTATCTGTATGTGGTGGACCAGGTAATAATCGTAATGTATGTGGATGGATGGGTGTGGATAGAGAATGATATGGAACTAACTTGAAGTCAACGGTGATGTCGGGCATGAGCCTCAAAGAGACTTCCTATGTATCCCTGTGGTAGGGAATCAATGTCCACATATTTCAGTGGGGAAAGGGGACACCTGAGGAGGCAACATTTGATAATGGATGCATGGTTGGGATCTGAATGATGTATATCCTTGAGGTTGAGTAACTACCTTCCAAAAACACATAGGCTTGATGGAGGGACCAGGGTGAGACATAGCTGATGGGATTGATCCTCAGGGAGGATTTATAATTATCATTGTGGAAGGGAATAAAAGTACATGTAGTTCAATATGGGGATAAAGAATCAGGGTTTACACATATGACAATGACCTGATGATATATTAATGGCTACGAGTGGTTAGTATCCTAGGTTTTTCTGATGCCACGGGGGCAGACCAAAGATATGGGTCCTAGCAAAGGGGACTAAGATAGCTTACCAAATATTGTGGTTCCAATGGATTAAAACTGGTGTGGGTTGAAAATGGATTGCTGATGCCTGTGGTTCACAACAGATTTCTATCGTGTGGGGAACACAATAACATACCATCAGTTGGGGAACAGAATGGCATACCATCTATAAGGATTTCAACAGATTACATTCTAATAGGGATTACAATGTCTTACCATCGATTGGGAATTACAACATCTTACAGTCGATTGGTAATTACAATATCTTACCGTTGATTGACAATTACAACGAATTACTATTGATTGGTATTGGACCTCAGTGATGCTTCCTACATACCATGTCTAGGAGAGAAGGATAAATAACCATGTAGTATGAATGGTTATAGTTTAACATCTTGTGGGACAAAAAGGGGCATACAGTTTTACATTATACAGGAAAAGGGTGGACCGACGTGAAGTGGTAAGGACCGATAGGTGTTGGTATTGAACCTTAGGGAGGCTTTCTACATAACTTGATTAATAAGATAAAGGATCAATATCCAAGTCATTTGTATTGAGGGATGTGCTTTAATGTTATGTGGGACGAAGGTGAACTGACCTGAAGGGGTCATGACATGTAGGTTTTGGGCATGAAACTTAGGGAGGCTACCTACGTACCATACCTAGGAGACAAGGATCATAGTCCACATTTTTTGGAATGATTTTTGGTGATTACACTCTAGGGAGGACTATGAAGTATTCCATGGTCAATTTTACTCTATGCCCACATGAGTCATGCTCATTGTGAGAAACAAGAGGAAACAAAGACCTAACGATCACGTCCCAAAAGGTGCATCTACAGGAAATGGATTGGGACGTACACGTGGTTAGCAGCCCAAAGAAGAAATTGGGGCTTATATGTGGTTATAGGCACATGATAATAAATATTGAGACTAACTCCAGGATTAGGGTATAATGGAGAACAATCCTTAAGGGAGAGGGATGGGGTTAAGAAGGTCCATGCGCTCATCTCTCCTCTGGTCTATAGCATGGAAGAAGAGAGGAGTGGTAGTGCTACCTCCCACCTGAAAGGCATGGATTTCATACAATGATGGCTGTCCTTCCCCATGAATAGTTTATTCTCTAACAAAGAGGATCTAATTCCATGCGAGGAAGATCTATCTCTATTGGAGCCAAGTGGGCCTAGAAAATGTCTGTTATGGGGAACCATGTGTATATTTCCCGGGGTGAGGCCATAGTTCAACATCAAGTCCTGAGGATGATGGTGAATATAAGTTGAACATTCTAAAACTCAGACAATGCAGGTTCACTCCACGCCACTAGGATATACACAACTGATACCCATCCACACTATGGGATGGGAAGCCATTAACAATGTCATGGAGAGGGGGTGTTGTGGAGTGGCCCACTACGGAGAGCATGTTTGTGTTTATATGTGAATAATGATATGGATAAGTAGCTCAACATAATGCACCACCCAAGGGACCTTGATATAACATTGTATGAACCTGGAGGGTCATACAAGAGAGGGGTGTGAAACATAGGTTTTGTACACGTAAGAAGCACCAGATGATAGTTTTTGGTAAAGTGACATTAAAGACATGCTCAGTGGGGCACACAAGGATATGGGGTTTCATGAAAAAGAAGGGGTTCGTGTTCAATTGGCATGAAAATGTGAACTGTTGTGCACAATAAGCTGGGTTGCATGGATAATAGAATCACACATGTAATTTGAGGAAGTTTGTGCCCAATTGGTGGTGCATTGTGCATAAGGGTCCATGGTTTGGCGTAGGTGGAGGGGTTTGGTTACAATAGGCCAATCAATAAAGGACCTAAGAGAGGGTTAAACCCTAGTGGTCTAACACGAATGTAGAACCTTGGGTGACCTGTCGCAGCACATCATGTACCTGAAAGTCAATTTTTGCACACAGAAGAGGAGTATTATGAGAAACAGAGAAGGATTGAAATCATAAACCACCGGATTTGAGTGGGTTCCCTTCTATTTTTTGGTGGTCGGGGGCAGTGGGGGCATGTAGAATTTGGTCTATGCTGAAATCCCGATCCAAGCATCTGTTGTGCGACAGTTTCTGCGCTGGTGTGAAAAATTGATCCAGATGGTGCTATTTTTGCGCAAGGAGAAGTGATTTTACATACACCCCTCCTATTTTCCAATAATCCTTTTTCCCATATCTGAATCAGTTTTTGAATCAATATATGGATTTAGTTTTCCCATGGATGACATCCCAAGGCCTTCGGTGGATTTTGGCGTCTAGAGAGTTGTACTGATTTTGTTTCGTATTTCAAAATAATCAGTAAATAAATTTTTATTCATTAGGGCTCATATATGTATCATTATGTGGTTTTTAAAAACAAATAGTATAATTTATATAGAGATACTAATTTAAATATGTTTATTTTAAATCATAAAATTTCAGGTATTACATTCTACCCCAAAAAAAGATAAATCTTTACAACTGTAAATTGATCTCAGTTTTCAAGGGATTGGAATATGAAAATTAAATTTAAAAAACATTATAAAATATTATTCACACAACTACATAAAATTAATGGGCATGTAAAAAATTAAATTCATATGCAACGACACATAAAATTGTTTCCAAAGAGGAAAATAATATTTGAAATTGAAGATATAGATGTGAAAGTGAATTAATATGAATAGAAAATTAATCATAAGATTGTGATAGACAAGAATAATGTTATCAAACACAAAATACTAAACCAAGATGGGGAATAATTGACTATCAATACAACAAAAAATTTGTAATATGAGAACATTTCAGTCTCCAGATCCTTTCTTATAAATTTGAGGGAATTTTTAATATCAAGAGTGAGAACAATAGTAAATCAATGTACCTGATTTCATTCTTATTCGTACGAACAGTATCATAATACGGTTGTTCTTAGATCGATTATCACACAATATATTACTCCATAAAATTAAGATGATTTTCATATTACATAATCACAAAAAGTTCATATGATTTAAAAAATAATGTCATATTTGTTCTTCTGTATCTAGTTGTTTTCTATAAGAAAATACGTAGCATTGGTAATCCAATATATGTAAATCATTATATGGTTAAATAATACATTAACCTTTAAAAACGCATATAATGATCATATGAAATAATATCATTAATAGTTAAACTTAAGATGAATCATAAATTCAATTAAATTTAAAGATGTTCCCAAAATTTCCCAAAATAAACTTTAGAGTAATCTTGACAATATATTAATGTAGATATAAATTTTCACATAACATGTATCTGAATACCTTGGTCAAATATTCTTTGAAAATATAGAAATGAAAATATTTAAAATAAATAATCGATGAAAATATAAATTCTCCCAAATTACTTAAATAAAAAATGAATTATTGTATATATTCCATAAATTTAGAAATTTTGTAAACTCCATTAATGTTATAATTAAATAATTATTCCATAAATCATTAATCATTCATAATGATATAAATTGATTCTAATTTATATTATCCATATTAATTTACATTTATCCACACCAAACATTATTTTCATGTTGTTAATAACAAATTAAGTATTATCCTTCCTTTAATATGGGGTTTTTATGAAATATTACTTATCCATTAAATAGAAATACTTGGTCTTCATCACTATTTTACACTTTCAAGTGATTCCTTAGTATAGTACATCTATTTAAAAATTATTATATAAATTTCAAGATTAACATAACATAATTCTTAAATTCTCTTACATAAAACCATCATTTAATAAACTTAATTCTTACACTATTAACTACTCTTCATCATATTATTCTGTAATACTATATTCCATTTGTATATTATTTTTAGTGTCATTATCTCTATTTTAAAACGCATTATTCGTGAAACATTACTTATCCCCTCTTTGTGAATTTATACATGGGAATATATTTTCATAATTACCACATTTTTTCACATTGAAAAAAATTAAATTTTCTAATGATTCCATAGGGAAACCATTATTTTCTACAAATAAATTAATTTTGAATTTGACTTTTTCATAAACATTTCATATATTGATCTATTCTTATAAACAAATAATACATCCTTTTGTCCCTTTAAGACAACCCCCTTTGTGATAATTCTAATATTATCAACATATAAGAAAATGAATTTTATTTCTTCCCTGGTCTCCACCACCCGATCATCCAGGACCACGATCATTCTATTTATTGGTTAATTCTTGTATTGGTAATGGAGATATTTTGTTAATAATAAATCATGATAAATAATTACACATATTCAAAATATCCTTCACTTTATTCATCAACCAATTTTGTTTCTCATTAAAAAAAATTCGATAACATTAAACATTAACCATGTTTGTTTCAGTCCCCCCCATTAACAAAAACCAAATAGGAATGTTTTAGAAATAATATTAATAGTGGAAGACCAAATAATCCTAAAAAAATTATTATGATTAAATAAAAAGGCCTTATTTAAAGTCTATGTCACCTTAGTTTTAACCAAGGTAATTTATGGATATGAACTGTATAGAAATATTCATTATGGTGCATAAATTGTTTGTGAAATTATAGAAAAAAACACATGGTAATGTCACACAAACTGTGTAGTAATACCAATTATCATGCACTAAGTGCTGATCAAGAACAATCCAATATACCCCTTTTGGATTTATTTACCATGGGTAAAAAATTTCCCAAGATACATCCAATTATAGTATCTTGAATGGGATGTAATCTCTCGGAACAAAATCATTCTACTCTTCATCAAATTACATGACATTTTCTTATATTCATACTTATCCTTATCCTTAAAAATAACCCTATGGATATCAATAACAATTTCTAAAGGTTAACTTAAGTATTTTATTAGACCAACTATATAAACCCAAACATTTCATATATATATATATTAACTCTTAATAAATTAATTTATAATTAAATAACACAACAATATATGTCATAATCATATATGTTTTGTGCCATTTGAAAATATGATAAATATAAAACATGTCCATATGTGAACTACATCAACTCCCAAAATAATTTTCATTACTAGACTATTTAATAGAAATAACATAGACAATATCATTCTTTATAACCTAGTGAAAGAAAAAAAATAAAGGGTTATCTCAGATGCTATGTAGGGGTAATCAATGGAAATTTCAAAACAATGTGAGCATAAACAGGTGAGAAAAAGAAAAAACAGTTGAATAAATACCATACATATAAAATTTCATACACATCAATTACGAAATAATTATTTGTAGTATGAAAAACATAAATAATAATGGAATCTACGAATTTGATTTATCAAAGCATAGAATTGGTAGGAGAAATAGAACCGTGGAATAATGATAAGCATAAAAATCATTTTATTAGTAGTACATGATCATATCAAAAACTATCATAGTGGGATTAGTTCACTCCCCAATATATTTTAGTATTCAAGGTCACAAACAAGAATATCATATTTGAAAAAGTCAATTTCTAAACTAGGATCACTCCATATTCCAGTCCTATTTATCTCATAAGATATGATTACTAACTAGACACATTTGATAGAGAGGACTGTCCCACCTATCCTCGGTTATAACATGACCACCTCCAATGGTTATAATTCCACCACTATCCTTGGAAATAATGTAATAACTATTATTGGATATAATATAACCAATGATAAATAATGAAACTATACATGGGTGTTCCATAATATCATAAATCATTCATAATTTCATAACCTAATAGAAGAAATGGATTTCATAAGTATTTCAACATAGCATAACCCATGGGCAAAAATGGGATTTATAAATATTTTTTTACCATAAAAATTTTTATATACATAGTATAGATGATATATTTAGATTATATACCTAGTGATTCTTTTGTAATATGGAAGGATTTTATATTATATTTAAAATGAATCAGAAATATCACTTGGAATGTTTATTTTGGAAAATAATATATTCACTTTATAAATTATATTTTTAAAAATAAATGTTTAACGACATTATGAATATCCGTTTATATGAAAATATACAACAAAAATTTATATACAGATCTTTAAATAATTATGTTCTCATGATGAAAAAATAATGTTCCTTCCATACACATAAAAAAATATTCCCATCAAATTTTTGGTAGATATGAAAAATACCTCATTAATAAATAAAAATAATATTACATTGAAGCATCCTGTTAACAATTACAATGTAGGAAAAAATGTCTATACAATACATTGTATAGTATATAAAAAATCTGTAAAACATTTTTAGAAAAACTGGACCTTGAAGAAAATGTATTTTTGACCTATGAGAGAAATTATGTTGACTTTTCAGAAAAATTTTATTTTGAATACTAGAGTACATTAATTGAGGAATATTAACGGAAAAAAAATATTTTAATGAGATAACCATATAGGAATTAATATTATGTGTTTCATGATATGAAGTTAATAACATCTCAATAGTGTAAGGTTATTCATTAAACATCCCTTCAAACAAAAAGATTAAAACATATAGTCAAAAACACATTAGTATCTTTAGAATCACAAGACCCAAGGAAAAATGAATATAATATTTATATTTTTATCACAAAATTTTCTTGTTAAGAATAATAAAATAAATATATGGGTAGTATATACACCACATAAAAGAATCATGTGGTGTATAATGATAGTGTCCCATAATAATAAAATTGAGATAAAAATCCCTTACCTCATTGAAAACAATTGAATCATAATACACAATAAATAATAAAATAAAATGAAACATTATATGTCATTAAAAAAAGATATTAATGAAATAATATTTCAAATGGATTTCATACTCCACCAAAAACAAACTTGTGGTTAATATTGTATATGTCTCTCAAAAAACATAATGATCCAAAAAATCATTTACCTTAATTATCAAATTCTATCACACACTAAAATGAATCATTTATAATTAATATAGGGTTATTATAAATATATTACATAACCATGAACATATTTATCGTAACATATATGATTTACCTATGACCTTTAAGTAGCTGGTTATTATTAATTATATGTTAAAATTGGGTTTTGAATAATATTTTTTTTTATTTTTCATGTATGTATTGATAGGGTATTTTAAGTCCTTTTACATTGATCATCGTTCCAAAATATAAATAATTTTAAAAAATATATAAATTTATTATATAATTATTACATAGTTATATATATAAATCCTTCAATTTAGGAGATATAAAATGAATTTCATGTTTCATAGAAATGGTAGGTCGTACGTTCGCATGAACATTTTTTCAATTTTATCGCAGGATTAAAAGAAATTAAGGTAATCAATAAATTTTATTTCAATATTATTTAATTATTTATTATATAATTCCTATTTTTTAAAAACAATATATATTACATGTCATGTATGGTGAAAGTGACGAACAAGTCACAACACTTCGTGAGGCACGAGTCCTGCATTGACATCAGCGACATTGTCATACATTGACAGAATGGAAAAAAAAGAAGGTATATAAGAAATTATAATTATAAAAGTTTAATTTTTTCATAAATAACATTTTTAGATTATAAAAACATCATTATATCTAGAAGACATATGTATTGAAGGAAAATGTGCAACACCGGTTCATGAGGTCATATTCCATAGTACACCCAATAGATAGTTTAGTTTCCCACATCATAGAAGTGTATATAGATATATTTAATGACATTAAAATTATAAAATAATATTATTTTTTAGATTTTTTTATTATAAACGTTTTATTGAAAAATATTTTATGGAATTAGAAAAATAAATTAAATGAAAATTCTTTGTTTAGGACTATACATCATCTTATGATATAACCTATCTGTTTGAACCTAAATCCCAAATAGTTGGGTTAATAATTTATTATAATGAATCTAATATGTGAATAATGAATAAAGGAATGTATTTTATATGTTCTTTTATTGAGAATTGGTTTTTAATGTATGGACAAAAGATGAAAGTGGGTCGCCTTTTATAAGTGGGGGAGAGGAAGGAGATAGATGTTTTAAGAAGAAATAAGTATACTATGAATTTAAAAAAGTAAAAATGAAAAATGAAACATTATAATGCCTAAGTTGATATAAGGTAATTATATTTCAATAAAATTGGATTTTTAAATTTTTTTTTTCAATTTAATGCATATTGTTCTACTTTAATGCCCAATAAACTATTTTTAACATTAAATGGGACGGTAAATTTTTTATATTTATTAATATTTATTTTGACCAATAATTAAGTATAAATTATTATATATTAGTAATTATTATTATTTTAAATATAGAATCCATATTTTTATGTTTCATTAATCAATTTTTAAAATATTAATTTAAAATTAATCCAAAGGAATGAAAAAATGGTTTCCAAAGTGATAATTTTCTAACGATTAAAATGTTATTATTTCATTATTCAATATTAAATTGACTAAAATTATCTAAATTGGATTAATTATAGCATAATTTTTCTACTAAACTTTTTTAAAAAATTTAAAATGTGTCATTATGAATTTGTTAAATAAAAATTCAGTTTTCAGGAACCTAATATTTATCACTATTTATAAAAAAAATTTAAAAATTACCAAAAAACTATATTAAAAAATTGAAGTGATTATTACAAAAATGTGGTTTATTTTGAAAACTGAATATTATAATAGTCTCACAAATCAATTATAAATAAATTTGAAAAATGTAACAGTAAAACAATTATAAGTAAAATGCATTTTTCTCAAGGAAAAGATGATTTTATACTTTCTCCCTTATTATTAATATTCATTATATTAATTTAAATTAATAAGCATATATTTGTAGTCTATAATTTTCTATTATATAATTCCTCATTAAGGGTTTTTTTATTTAATTAATATGAGAATCATTATAAACTAAAATATATTACTTAGAAAAAAAGAGTTGTTAGGAAAAAAATAGTTTCACATCAAATTCATCATAATTATATCTCTAAATTAAATTTATTAGATTATTAAATATAAAAAGTATCATATATAACATTATTATCAAATAATTAATACAATTACACATTAAATTACTTAATTTAATGAAATAATATGAGAGTATTTACAAAAATGATATTTTCTTTGAAAAACCATTCTTTTAAGAAAATTCCAAAATTTTCACTATGTGATAATTTTGATATGAGGTTAAAAAAATGGTGTAATTTTTATATAAATTAAATTTACTAAAATTAGTAAAAATATTTTATCTTATCCATAGAAAAAAATAATTAAATTCTATTTTGATAATAATGTATTTTTAAAGCATAAAATAACTTTTAATAAAAATTGTGTCCTTATACAAGAAGACTTATTCAATATATTTTTATTAATTGTGTCCCATAAATATATAAATATTTAATATTATATTCAATTTAATATTATGTTGTATGTAAAATTTTCTTTATAATAAATTAAATTTTTATGAAAAATAATTTCCTAGCATTTGAGGGTGTTAAAATTATACAATCAGATCAATTTGTGCAACAATGATATGATGAGATATAATCAATAAGATCATCAGTTAGTAGAGAATTAAATGTTTAGGTAATTCTATATAAAATAATAATGTATTTTAAAATTATATATTAATACAACCTCTTCTAATTTTGGGATTTTAATATAGTCATGTTATTTTAATCACTTGTGGTAGAAATTACACATAAATTAATATTAAAAAATGATTCGGTCATACCATCCAAAGTGATTATATTAGGAATATATGATAGAATTAAATTTTCATAAACATATTTATATATATTTAATATAGGTTTAGGAAAATTTATTTCTATTTTTGAAATATACGTTCCCCTATTGTGCAGATGATTATATCACCTGTAGGACGTCTACCCTAGATGAGAGGCGATATTTTAGAGAATTATACCATTAAATTAGGGGAGTCCAATATGATATGATAATGATGGTTCCTCTTGGTTAAATCCTTTATGATATGAGTCCATTAAAATAGATTATATGTTACAATTTGGGATCTTGTTTATACTTGAAAATTCATATCAATCTTAATGATGGGAAAAAATGTGTGTGGTGCCATTGACAACTATTTGAGAAGTCATCAAATAATATTTTTTTCCATAGTGTATCAATAATTTCAAGGGGGAGTACTGAATAAATAGGATACATGAAGACTAATAAGGAAAATTAATGCACAAATGGGGTGAGATACATGAGTAATGGATTTGATCAGGCAATGAGGAGGAGATAAATGGTGGTTCCCATGCCTCTTAGTTTATGGTCACATTTCCTAGTACAATAAAATAAATAATTTTTAAAGTTATTTTAATCATAATATGGAGGAATACATTTTTTGGTTGTTTAAATAGGGATACTGGATTATTAATTTTACAATTTTTCCTCCATAACCAATGTTACTGATTGAGTGTAATTACATATATGCTTCAACAAATGTTAGGCGAATAGTTTCAAATCATATGGCATGCATGATTAGTGTACCTATTTGGACCTTCCAAATAGGTCCATGGAAATTCCAAAATAACATCATGTGTAAAGGAATAAGGGTACTGTGTTAGTCTACTCTTCAATAGTATACAACCAAAAGTTGACATTCTGTGAATTAGAGAGCCTAATTGATAAGATAGAACATTCAATGTTCAGTTCATATATTGTAATATCTTTTTACATTGACTAGTCACTCCATGTACATATATGACTCACACAAAAGAAGTGTGACATCAAATAAACATGTTCCTTGGTGAAGAAGAAAATATTTCAAAATTCTAATAGATTTAGGGCCTCATCAAAAAACCATAAACCTATCACACATAGATTTCAGTTCTTTTTTTAGGACCATGGGGAGACACTATTACCAATTGGGTGCATTGGTTGGGTTCACCAAGATCAATGGACTATTAAATCCAAAACAGTCAAAGGAAAAAAGCAACACCCTTCCTTGAGTAAGATCCTATTTATCCTTGAACTTATATATTTTTATGTAATATATACTAGAAAATTGAATTGTGGTAGATTAATGGCATCATATATAGACCAAATTGGTATATGATTTATATAAATTTGAAAAAAACCCATTATTAATTTGAGATATTTGTGTAGAAATAAATGAACATGAGATAATACATTATATAGTATACTATCATTATTCTTCAACACAATAGAAAAAAAAATATAATCCTAACATGAGAAAATGAAACATGAAAGAGTAGGAAGTCTAAATGTGAACAAAAATTGTTGTTAATGGTGCACATCATTTAATGTCTTGATCGTTTGGATGAAGATGGAAAAATTTATTTATATTTTGATTAATAAAACATAACAAGAAATTGATATCAAAGTCACATTACATAGAATCATATAATTGTGTGAAAATATTTTATGGTTGTGATATTTGGACCACAAGGTTCCTCTTATCACCATGAATCCAAAACCCTTACCATCATATTTGGCATCACTCATTAAGGATGATATATTATGTAGTTTAAAATTATATAGTTATGAATATGAATGAATATAGAGGTATAATATATTCCATAAAATTATAATTAATTAACCTATATAGTTAGATGATCAATGACATTGTTGGGGCTTAATGTTGAGCCCCATAGAATAAGTGATTTTTTTATTTGGGCACTATAATTTTAACAAGTCATAAATGAGGTGTACATGTTGAGATATGAATTGATGTTTTTATAGGTCTCTCATTTAGGGTTTATAGTTTGAATATTCCTTTTACCTCATTACTTTGGTAGTTTAGAGACATTCATAATTTAATATGGAGGACAATGGTTTAAATTAACATAAAATTGATCAAGAGGTTATTTATTTGTATGTTCATGTAACATCAAACATGTCATACTATTAATTTGAGGGTATATAGTTTGGGATATAGGTGAGGCTATCCATAAAGCTATGGGAAGAGAATGAACTTATAAGACATGATACTATTAACTATAATCAAGGGTAAAGAATCATATTTTATTGTTTGGATACATAGACTGTTGGATTTGAAATATTTTTGTTTTTTCAACTTATACCAAGAAGTATTTTATAGTTTAATTTCATGGAAGATGGAACAATAGAGAAAAAATCATGGGGAGAATCAAGAAATTTTATGTCATAAATTGTGGCTTGAAGTGGATATGGAGTTTTGGTTCGTCAAATTTAAAACCATTTCAACCTCATCCAATAAAATTCTTGATATTGTACATGATAATGAGACATGATGAAGAAGTGTAAGATGTTATGAAATTGTAGATGTTATGGAAGGCATATAGTAGGAATTATGATAGAAGATATTAAAATCACTATGCATCTCATGGAATGTGAGTGAATCCACATTTATTTCAGTAGAGTTTGTGGTATCACCAAAATAGAGGAACAGTTAGAGACCATCCACACATAAGATAATATTTTTTTGGAATGGGTTTCATTGGATTAAAAATAGATTTGAAATCTTATTGAGAATCTATATAATTTAAATCACTATAATCTATATATGATTGGTTAATGTTATCATGGATAGTCCTAGAATTAGAGATTTATAGGGCACTAAATACTTTATGAGGAGGTAATTAGTCCTCACATGTTTCTAAATGGTCTAATTGTAACATCCCAAGTATGTAATGAGTAATAGATATTTTTATCTATGTCTATTAATTAATTAGATTGTGTTTTAGAGGCTTAAAATGAAAATAAATCCAATCTTAAGCATGGAATACACTAATATTTTTAAAAGATTGTTTTACTACCTTTTGATGGAAAACCATTTTTAAATCAATATTTTAACAATTTTATAAGATATTTTGTCAAAAGAAAATTATTCTTTATTATTGGGACATCAAAATTTACTTTGTCTGAATTTTTGGTATTTTTCAGACAATGTTCATTTTTTTAATGAATAGTGAAAAATTCTGCATTTTACATCAAAACTGCTTTTTAATATAATTTATTTATATGATTAGATTATATTTTTAATTTGTTATGAAGTGAAATTAGAATATATTTTTACCATTTAATCCGATGGTGGTCATTGGAATCAATTTCACCCTGAAATTGGACTTAAACTGGTGTCAATCTTTTGATACTTATTGTTTCACAAAAACACGCTATTTGTCATGACAACGGGAATTAATTATTAAATTTATTAATGTGACTTATATGTTTTGAATTCTGTAAAATAGACTTCATTTTTGAATTCTGAATATCAAATATAGCTTAGGGTGAATTTTTGATATTTTTCTGAAAAACTTCAATTTTTGATGAACAATGAAACCACTAAGTGGTACTTATAAAAACTGATTTTTCGTTTAAATGAAATTTTACCACTTCTGTGTTTTGAATTTCAAAATTCTGACATACATGGTTTTCATTAAGAAGTAAAATGTGGATCAATGAGATTAAAATAATTTTTTGGTGAATAGTAACTCTTAAGTTCTTAATCGCGATTAGAGGTAATTAGTGCAATTTAAGGAAAAAATGATATTATAATAAAATGAAAATACCTATACACATGTCCTACCCTTATTGGATGTGTCATGCCCGACCAAGACAAGCCATGGGTCAACTTGGGGACCCTATGGAGCCACTTTGGTTGGGAAATGACATAAATAACATTTTATTTATTGTTAAAGTAAAAATAACACAAACATGAGATGTTTTACTAAAACAATTTTTACATGGGGTTATACAAGTCAGATTTTTTATTATAAATATTAATTAGAAATATAAAAAGATTTCCTACATCATGATATTTGTTTTAAAATTTTTAGACATTAAATAAATTAAATTATTTATGATATCATGATGATGCAACGATGACTTCATTATTTAACGATTTAAATAAAATGGAATGATAATTTAAAATCTAAGACCTACACATTGTAAAAACCTATTGGATGGGTGGATTTATAACCATTATCACCTTATACTCGAAA
Organism: Viscum album; assembly: GCA_963277665.1. Taxonomy (NCBI): domain Eukaryota; kingdom Viridiplantae; phylum Streptophyta; class Magnoliopsida; order Santalales; family Viscaceae; genus Viscum; species Viscum album. Next base: position 344,496,738 of record OY728150.1, on the reverse strand, counting down.
CACATAAATATGGGACCTCTTAAATCCGAATACCATTTTAAAATAAAGTGACTTTTCTTTACCTTCCAAGAGTGCCCCTCCTCTCCTCTTATAAAAGGCCCCTACCTCTACCTCCTTACCCACACTCCCAAAGCCTTTGGCTCGGCCAAACCCTTCCCATTTTGGATCTCCACATCCCTCAATTACTCCTTGAATCCTCAATTTGGGCATAATTCTTCCCAAGGAAGCTTTTGATCTCAAATCTAAGAGAGTTACACGATTTTAAGGTAATGTCTTCTTTTGAGTCCTTTTGTTTGATTTTTTCTTCTCCAACCCCCTAAACTATATTTATTATTTTCTTTTGTAAAAACTCCAGTATCCTAAATATAATAGGAGGTTGTTATAAGATGTATTATAGCTACACTTACACACACCTACATCTAATGGTTAAAGGACATACTGTTTCCGTGGATGGTGAATTTATGCCTCCCGAAACGATGATTGTTCAACATTATTTTAACACCTTCAAAGGTGGCCATTAAGATGTAACTATATTTATATATGATATATAATATGTTTATGTTTTCCTTAAGCTTCTGTATTTTTCATTTTGGTCATACCTTTATGATTTCCATTATAGGTAAACGTGATATCTTCATTTAAGGAAGTGCGGACTACCGCCGCCTCAAAGTGATTTGATTCGTTAAATAACATATATGGGATTTATAAAGGATGGAACTATGATATTATATATGATATTATACTATAATTATAATATACCTTTATATCATTATGATTCCATTCTATAAAATACAAAATTGAAATGAAAGTAGCGTTCATGTGTACGTACGGCTTACCGTCTCCATGAACGGTGTATTTATTTTCTTACCTCTAAATGATTATGTAATATTATAAATGCATGTATATACTGGATATATATGATATATATATAATTATTATAATTCTTGATATAATGGATACATGAACAAAATGTAATTATAAATGGTTTATTTTTTACTCAAGTACCAATGATCGTTAAAACGACCATTATTAACTTAAATAATTACATATTGTTCATAACATGGAAATAAGTGATATAAAAGTAATAATTAACTTGAAAAAGGTTGTTAAACAAGTAGAAATTAACTCAAGTTTATTATTTAGGATATTAAAGAACGACTGAGTCAAGTCGGACCCGAGGTATGGGACTTCGTATCAATCTCCTTTCATTGAGGCATATTTTGTTTTCTACACAACCTTTTTTTATATGGTGTATAAACCCCTATGAATTTTACGTTTATTCAAAAGGAATATTTTTTATAAAAAGAATTTACTAAACGACAAAAGGGAATGTTTTTGTCGTACGTATGCGGCGACAATGAATTCTCTGCCATCGTGACCGTTATTTGTGTTTCAGCTTCCTCTACAAGCCATACCTTCTTTTTAAAAGCAAAATAAATACCATGTTTTAATTTTCATTTATTTTGGTATTGAAAATGGTTTTCATAATTTTTTTATATCAATGTGTTGTATTGATATCTTGTGATTGAAAGGTGGAAATATTATGTTTCCTTTATGCATGTTTTATGTGATACGATTATGTTGAGGTTCTTGGGCATTATTATGAAGACGGGTGGTTCCGTGATAGACTAAGGGCGGGTGAGCCCGATATAGCTCTCCAATTCATTGGGTAATGCGAAGGAGTGTAATGTTAAGGTTTCCCCGAAGAGATTTAGGTAATATACTGTGATGGGTTTTCCAAACGTAACCAAGAGGGTTAATCCCTACGTAAGAATGTTATGAATGCCTCAAGTTACCTTTATGTCTTATGATTTCTATGATTTATTCATGATTTGATGAGGTATGTTAAAGTGCTTATGTTTTATGGGTAATGTATGATTTCATTCTTATGTATATATGTACCCATGTTTCCTTTCCATATTTTTATATCCCTTACTGAGGTTTTTATGTTCATCCCAAGTTTTTTTGAAATGTTTTTCCCAAGTCAAGGGAAAGGTACATGATATGATGATAGTTTCAAGGAAGTGTCACGAAAGAATCCATGTTCTATTTTAATTATGTTTCCATTGAAGGGAAAGAAGAATACTATATTTAAATAACCACTTTGTTTATATGTGGAATGTAATGCTAGTTTTATGATCTAATTATCTAAAACTCTAAACTTGAAAAGATCCTCAATGTGTAATCTTGTAATAACTCAAGATTATGTAAGGGATAAGGCTGGGGCCATATAGTTGGTATCAAAGGGAGGTTTAGATAAATTTAGAAGATAGAATTCTATTAAGTGATTATCTAAAAAAAATTTATGGTCAAATTGATGTGATATAGTATTTGAAGATTACCATGTTGCTGTATCTAATACATGTTTGTTCAGAATGGTTTTCCGCAGAGGAAACAGGGAAGCAGTGCTAGGAAGGCATGTAGAAGGAAATAACCTTCGGAATCAGCATCCTAAGATGGTCGGAATTGGAACTGAATAGTTTGTTGTAGTAATGGCGCAGTTGACTCAAGCGATAAATGGCGGTGGTATCCATACACGAGATCAGCCAGATCAACAGCAGAGGAACATGTCAGTGGTGGAAAATTTCATGAGGCAACATCCCCCATCATTCAGAGGATCATCTGACCCTGTGCTAGCTGAAGGGTGGATTAAAGCACTGGAGAAGATTTTTGATGTCATGGGGTGTTCAGACAATCAAAAGGTTAGTCTTGATATTTATCGTTTGGAGGGTGAAGCAGATCAGTGGTGGTCGATGGTTAAATATATCAGGGATGATGATGAGATTGATGCTCTCGACTAGGATGAATTAAAAGGTATGTTTCATGAGAAGTATTTTACTAAGGTTGTTCGACTTAGGATGGAAAAGCAATTCTTGGAATTGAGGCAAGAGGAAGGCTCAGTGGCTGCCTATGATGAAAGGATCACTCGATTGGCAAGGTATACTCCGAATTTTATCTGAGACCTTGATAGTAAAATCAATCGTTTTTAATCAGGATTAAAGCCAAAATATCGAAGGGCATTAGCTTCTCGTGAGTTTAAATGTTTTGAAAAGCTTGTTTGATGTGCTGAGAAGGTGGAAATGGATTTTTACGATGATCAAGTGTTCTATAACAACCAACATAAGAAGAGACTGAGGCGGTAGGAGAAAGGTAAGAATTCTTCAAAAAAGTCTGATGGTAAGAAATCTGGGTTTCTAGTTTGTGATAAATGTGGAAAAAGGCATGTTGGGGAATGTCTTCTGAATTCTGGAATGTTCTACCGATGTGGTAAGATGGGACATAAGGATCGTGATTGCACTGAAAAAGATCAGGGTGATGGTAAGACCAAATTTGATTTACAGTTAGTGAAATGTTATAAGTGCAATGAGATGGGTCACTATGCGAACGAGTGTCCGACAAAGAGCTTGGCTGATGGGAAGCAGTTAGACTACAAGCAGAAAGGGGTGGTGAAATCCTTTGCAACTACTTCGGTAGATGTCGAGCCATCAAATGAAGTTGTATCAGGTACTTTGATTGTTTTTTCAGATTATGCCAGTGTGTTAATTGATTCGGGGTCTACACATTCTTTCATCTCTGAAACCTTTTCTTGTAAAATGGGAATACCATCTCAAGAAATGACTCCTGAACTTTTGGTAAAAACACCTGGGGGAAATGTTGAGCTAAAAAGAATTTATAAGAATCTTCCTATCCTTATCTGTGGAAAGAACCTACTTGCAAACCTTATTGTTCTATCTCTAGTAGAGTTTGATGTTATCCTGGGTATGTATTGGCTCTCTATTTACCATGCTAAGATTGACTGTAGAGATAAAGAAGTTTCTTTTCAGAAAGACTTTCATTTTGTGTACAAGAATGAACCTTTACTGTTGATAACTTATCAAGAGGCCAAAGAACTTGTAAAAGAAGGAAATCAATGTTACCATGCACACATCGTTGAAAATAAAAGAACTGTTCAGATTAATGATGTGCCAGTGGTAAATGAGTATCCTGATGTTTTTCCTGATGAGTTTCCTGGAATAATACCCGATCGGGAAGTTGAGTTTACTGTTGACTTAGTTCCTGATGCTAATCCAATTTCAAAAACCCCTTATTGAATGGCTCAAATCGAACTTTTAGAGTTGAAGGAGCAATTGCAAGAATTATTTGAGGAAGGTTTCATTCGACCTTTCACATAACCATGGGGTGCTCCTGTTTTATTTGTTAAAAAGAAAGATGGTTTAATGAGACTTTGCATTGATTATAGAGCCCTGAATAACATCACTGTTAAGAACAAATACCCTTTGTCTCATATCGATGATTTGTTTGATCAGCTCGAGGGAGCTCAGTATATTTCAAAGATTGAGTTGAGATCGGGGTACCATCAGATGAAGGTAATGGAAGAAGATGTCCCTAAGACCGTGTTCCATACAAGATATGTCCATTATGAATTTGTAGTAATGCCTTTTGGGCTAACCAATGCACCTTCTGTATTCATGGAATTAATGAATAGAATTTTCCATGAGTTCTCGGATACGTTTGTGGTGGTTTTCATTGATGACATTTTGGTGTTTTCAAATAGTAAAGAGGAACCTGAAAGACATTTATGGGTTATCTTGAAAACCTTAAAAGAAAAGAAACTATATGGAAAATTCAGCAAGTGTGAGTTTTGGTTGCAACAAATTTCTTTCCTTGGTCATATTGTTTCTAAAGATGGGATAACTATTGATCCTTCAAAAACAAAGGTTGTTGAAGAATGGGCAAGACCCAAAAATGTAACTGAGATTCGTAGATTCCTTGGTTTGGAAGGCTATTACCGACGGTTTGTTAGAAATTTTTCACGGTTATCTAGTCCAATTACTAAGCTAACTCGGAAGGGTGTTATGTTTATCTGGACAAAAGAATGTGATGATTGTTTTCAGGAATTGAAAAGAAGATTGGTGAATGCTCCAGTTTTGGCACTTCCTTCCAGGAATGGTGAGTTTGTTATATACAGTGACGCTTCATTGAAAGTACTTGGTTGCGTCCCAATGCAGAATGATTAGGTAATTGCTTATGCTTCATGACAGTTGAAAACTCATGAGTTAAATTACCCTACACATGATTTGGAATTAGCTGCTGTTGTTTTCGCTTTAAAAATTTGGAGGCATCATTTGTATGGAGTAAAGTGTGAAATATATATTGATCACAAAAGATTAAAGTATATATTCACTCGGAAAGAGTTAAACATGAGAACGAGGATATTGCTGGAATTAATCATGGATTATGATTGTACAATTCATTACCATCCGGGAAAAGCAAATAAAGTGGCTGATGCTTTGAGTCGAAAAAGTAATGCTTCATTAGCAATGTTGTGTTTGGAACGTGATCCTTTGCTTAAGGATTTGATGAACTTTGGCATAGAAGTTGTTGGTGTAGGAAGTTCTTCTGTTTTATTTCAGGTATCAGTGAGATCATGTCTATCAGATAGAATCAAGCAAGCACAGAAGCAAGACAATGAGTTGCAGAAAAAGGTAGAGCTAGTTCAGAAAGGTAAGTTGACTGAATTCAACATTGATAATGATTGCATTTTGAGATTTGGGAAGAGATTGTGTGTGCCTTGTGATTCACAGTTGAAGAGAGAGTTGTTATGTGAAGCTCATAGTTCTCCGTTTTCAGTTCCTCCTGGTAGTACTAAGATGTACAGAGATCTGCGGGAGTATTACAGGTGGGATGGAATAAAAAGAGATATTGTTGATTTTACTGTGAAGTGTTTGACATGTCAATAGGTTAAAGTAGAGCGGCAGTTACCGAAAGGGATACTTCAGCCTCTACCAGTGCCAGTGTGGAAATGGGATAATATATCCATGGACTTTGTTGTGGGATTACCGAAGACATCTCGAGGTAATAATGCAATCTGGGTTATTGTTGATCGCTTGACTATATCTGCTCATTTCCTTTCTATACGAGATACTTTTTCCCTAGACCAACTTTCACGTTTGTATCTTAAAGAGATAGTCAGGTTACATGGAGTTCCCCACTCCATTGTATCTGATCGTGATCCCAGGTCCACTTCTGTCTTTTGGAAAGGCCTTCAGAAGTCATTGGGTACTAAATTAAATTTTAGTACATCTTTTCATCCTCAATCAGATGGGCAGTCAGAATGAACAATTCAGACCTTGGAGGATATGCTACGATCTTGTTCAATGGATTATCAGGGAAGTTGGGACCAACATATTTCTTTAGTTGAATTTTCATATAATAACAGTTTTCATTCTAGTATACAGATGGCAACATTTCAGGCATTATATGGGAAGCAGTGTCGTACCTCAGCATTCTGGGATGGAGTGGGTGAAAGGAAGTTGATGGGACCAGAATTGGTAGAAGAGATGGCAGAAAATGTTCAACTGATTCAGAAGCACATGAGAACAGCTCAGAGCAGGCAGAATAGTTATGCGGATAACCGAAGGAAGGATCTATATTTCGAGGTAGGTGATCATGTTTTTCTCAAGGTTTCTCTTTGGAAAAGTGTGATGAGATTTGGTAAGAAAGGAAAACAGAGTCCAAGGTTTATTGGACCATATGAAATTCTTGAAAGAGTTGGATCAGTTGCATATCGGGTGGCTTTACCTCTGAGTTTATCTCAGGTACACAATGTTTTTCACGTTTCGATGTTGAGTAAATATATGCCAGATCTATCTCATGGTTTGAGTCCAGAGGTAGTTCCGCTGGAAGAGAACCTATCTTATGAGGAACAACCGGTCCAGATTTTTGACCACAGGGAGCACGTGTTACGGGATAAGGTGATTAATTAGGTAATGGTTTTTTGGAAAAACCACATGATGGCAGAGGCAACATGGGAATCTAAACATGCAATGAGGGATAAGTAACCCCATTTATTCGATAAGTAAATAAATTGCGGGGACTCAATTTTTAAAAGGGGGGAAGGATGTAACATCCCAAGTATGTAATGAGTAGTAGATATTTTTATCTATGTCTATTAATGAATTAGATACTGTTTTATAGGCTTAAAATGAAAATAAATCCAATCTTAAGCATTGAATACACTAATATTTTTAAAAGATTGTTTTACTGCATTTTGATGGAAAACCATTTTTAAATCTATCTTTTGAAAATTTTATAAGCTATGTTTGTCAAAATAAACTTATTCTTTATGATTGGGACATCTAAATTTACTTTTTGTGAATTTTTGGTATTTTTCAGACAATGTTCATTTTTTAATGAATAGTGAAAAATACTGCATTTCACATCAAAACTGCTTTTTAATCTAATTTATTTATATTATTAGAATATATTTTGATTTGGGTTTGAAGTGAAATTAGAATATATTTTTACCATTTAATCCAATGGTGGTCATTGGAATAAATTTCACCCTGAAATTGGACTTAAACTGGTGTCAAACTTTTGATACTTATTGTTTCATAAAAACACGCTATTTGTCATGACTGCGGGAATTAATTATTAAATTAATTAATGTGACTTATATGTTTTGAATTTTTTAAAATAGACTACATTTTTGAATTCGGAATATCAAATATAGCTTAGGGTGAATTTTTGGTATTTTTCTGAAAAACTTCAATTTTTGATGAATAGTGAAACCACTAAGTGGTACTTATAAAAACTGATTTTTCATTTAAAGGAAATTTTACCATTTCTGTGTTTTGAATTTAAAAAATCTGACATACATGGTTGTCATTAAGAAATAAAATGTGGTTCAATGAGATTAAAATAATTTTTTGGTGAATAGTAACTCTTAAGTTCTTAATCGTGATTAGAGGTAATTAGTGCAATTTAAGGCAAAAATGATATTATAATAAAATGAAAATACCTAGACACATATCCTACCATTATTGTATGTTTCATGGCCGACCAATAGAATCCATTGGTCAACTTGGGGACCCCATGGAGCCACTTTGGTTGGGAAATGACATAAATAACTTTTTATTTAATGTTAAAGTAAAAATAACACAACCATGAGATGTTTTACAAAAACAATTTTTACATGGGGTTATACAAGTCAGATTTTTGATTATAAATTTTCATTAGAAATATAAAACTATTTCCTACATCATGATATTTTTTTATAATTTTTTTAAATTAAATAAATTAAATTATTTATGACATCATGATGATGAAGCGATGACCTCATTATTTAACGATTTAAATAAAATGGAATGATAATGTAAAATATAAGACCTACACATGGACAAATCCTATTGGATGGGTGGATTGAGAACCCTTATCACCTTATCCTCTAAACACATCAATTTGGGACCTCTTAAATACGAATACCATTTTAAAATAAAGTGACTTTTCTTTACCTTCCAATAGTGCCCCTCCTCTCCTCTTATAAAAGGCCCCCACCTCTACCTCCTTACCCACACTCCCAAAGCCTTTGGCTCGGCCAACCCCAGCCCATTTTGGCTCTCCAAATCCCTCTATTACTCCTTGAAGCCTCAATTTGGGAATAAGTCTTTACAAGGAAGCCTTTGAGCTCAAATCTAAGAGAGTTACCCAATTTTAAGGTAATGTCTTCTTTTGAGTCCTTTTGTTTGATTTTTGCTTCTCCAACCCCATAAACTCTTTTTATTATTTTCTTTTGTAACAACTCCAGTATCCTCAATATACTAGGATGTTGTTATAATAATGATTCTAGCTACACTTACACACACCTACATCTAATGGTTAAATGACATACTGTTTCCATGGATGGTGAATTTATGCCTCCCGAAACGATGATTGTTCAACATTATATTAACACCTTAAAAGCTGGCCATTAAGATGTAACTATATTTATATATGATATATAATATGTTTATGTTTTCTTCAATCTTATGTATTTTTCATTTTGGGCATACCTTTATGGTTTCCATTATGGGTAAACGTGATATCTTCATTTAAGAAAGTGCGGATTACCGGCCCCTCAAAGTGATTTGATTCGTTAAATACCATATGTGGGACGTATAAAGGATGGAAATATGAAATTATATATGATATTATACTGGAATTATAATATACCTTTATATCATTATGATTCAATTCTATAAAATATGAAATAGAAATGAAAGTAGTGTTCATGCGTACGTACGGCTTACCGTCTCCACAAACGGTGCATTTCATTTCTTACCTCTAAATGATTATGTAATATTATAAATGCATGTATATACTAAAAATATATGATATATAAATAATGATTATAATTCTGGATATAATGGATACATTAACAAAATGTAATTATAAAGGGTTTATTTTTGACTCAAGTACCAATGATCATTAAAACGACCGTTATTAACATAAATAATTACATAGTGTTCATGACATAGAAATAAGTGATATAAAAGGAATAATTAACATGAAAAAGGTTCTTAAACAAGTATAAATTAACTCAAGTTTATTATTCCGGATATTAAAGAATGACCGAGTCATGTCGGACCCGAGGTATGGGACTTCGTCTCAATATCCTTTCATTAAGGCATATTTTGTTTTATACACAACCTTTTTTATATGGTGTATAAACCCCTTTGACTTTTATGTTTATTAAAAAGGAATATTTTTTATACGAAGATTTTACTAAATGACAAAAGGGAATGTTTTTGTCGTACGCATGTTGCGACAATGACTTCTCCGTCGTCGTGACCGTTATTTGAGTTTCGGCTTCCTCTACAAGCCATAACTTCTTTTTAAAAGGAAAATATATACCATGTTTTAATTTTCTTTTATTTTGGTACTGAAAATGGTTTTCATAATGTTTTTATATCAATGTGTTGTATTGATATCTTGTGATTAAAAGGTGGAAATTTTATGTTTCCTTTATGCATGTTTTATGTGATACGATTATGTTGGGTTTCTTGGGCATTATTATGAAGACGGGTGGTTTCGTGATAAACTAAGGGTGGGAAAGCCTGATATAGCTCTCCAATGCATTGGGTAACGTAAAGAAGTGTAACATTACGGTTTCTCTGAAGAGATTTAGGGAATATACTGCGATGGGTATTCCAAACGTAACCAAAAGGGTTACTCCCAACATAAGAATGTTATGAATGCCTCATGTTACCTTTATGTCTTATGATTTCTATGAATTATTCATGATTTGAAGATGTATGTTAAAGTGATTATGTTTTATGGGTAAAGTATGATATCATTCTTATGTATATATGCACCCATGTTTCCTTTCCATATTTTCATATCCCTTACTGAGCTTTTTATGCTCATCCCAAGGTTTTTTGAAATGTTTTTCATAGGTCAACGGAAAGGTACATGATATGATGATAGTGTCAAGGAAGTGTCAAGAAAGAATCCATGTTCTATTTTAATTATGTTTCCATTTATGGTAAAGAAGAATACTATCTTTATGTAACCACTTTTTTTATATGTGGAATGTAATGTAATTTTTATGATCTAATTCTCTAAAACACTAAACCCGAAAAGATCCTCAATGTGTAATCTGTTAATAACTCAAGATTAAGAAAGGGATAACGCTGGGGCCTTATACTAATGGTAGTGAACTAACAAAAAATGATGGTGTATACATTAGAATTAGGAATCATTGTACTATATATTATTATTCCATGATATGTGGATTATTTCATGTAGTTTATCCTCTTTTAAATTTAATTTTAATCACATGAATTAATATAATAAATTATGGTTGACAAGATTTTTGTTAAAGTTTAATGTAAATTAGATCAGATTGGTTAAAAGATGGGAGGTTGTGTTCATAAAATTTAATTTAATGAAAATACAATAATGACGAGGGACCATGGTGTCAGATTCCACAAAAAATTATTTATAAGGATATGGAAAAAGTATAATGTAATTATACACATATCATAGGGATAACACTATATTTTCTCGTTAGCTTTCAATGAATAGGGAGAACTGGTGGATTATATATGTGTTGTATGGGACACAATGGTTGTGAAGTACTATTTAAAATTAATAGTGGAAATAAATTTGGGATGGTGGTCTTAGGGGTCAGTAAGAACAATTCTAAAACTTTTCATTCTATAATTTTGAGGAAGGCACCATTTATGGACATGATATTTTGAATACAAAGGGGTTATGTAGTTTAATTTCATGTATATGGGACCTCAAATAGGGATCCTAGTTAAAAAAATGAATCACATCAATCATATTCGTTGAACAATCTACTCTTACACATATGTACGTGAGAGTTAGGATCAGTGTGATAAATGGGTAAAATAATTTCACCCATTTCACATAAGGGCAGACAATGTCAACTAATAGGTCATGGTTAGAACGTAATAATGAACATCAATAGAGATAATATTAATGGAAAGATACATTTGCGGTTGAATACACCCGAAATTTGTTTTCCAACTACCATAATTGAATGTATAAAAGGGTTAATTCAAAGGGTATTGAATTTTGGAGAACAAAGTGGATTATTACAGTTAAATATTGAATTATGGTAACTCAAACCTAATGTTATATGATATGTTCTTCGTGTATGATTGAAGACACATTTTAGAATATATTTTATATGATTAGATCATAAATTATGGGAATTATAATTTAGAATAAACCCCTGAACATTTCATAGAATCATGTGACATTATATGTAGATTGAAAATTTCATTCAATATATTTACCATAAATGGGAGGGAGGCCTTTGAGTTGTTGTTTTATTAATTTATATAATTATGTTCATATGTTTCAAATTATGGGTAAACAAATGAATGATGAAATGATGTATAAAGTGATAAAATGAATTGAAAAGGATATTTTGGTGGAGTTTAACACACATAGTGTTCTACCCCTCTTCATTGATCGCATCTTGTAGAATATCATGACAAGAATGTGTAAAACTATTCTTCTAATAGGAGAAAAGTATAAAAGTGAGGAAATAAGAGAGAATAAAATATAGGAGAAATTATCTTGGGGAGAGGGAGAGTCAAATTAGATGTTGATATTGGATTCACCTAGAATAAAGAACTCGGAACCCCAATATATCACATGAGATATGAATAAAGAACCATATAGTTTATCGAAATGGTAATTTAATGGACTATAATAAAAATGATGTGACTAACCATATTGGGAATGTAAATTAGAGAGTTTTAAATATTACGAATCATATAAAAATATATTTCCTTCTCAGATTAAGTGCATGTGTCTTGGACAAAAATTGGTTTAGTCTAAAATCATGCAGACATGGCGTATTTCATGAAATTTAATGTTGAATGATATGGTTTGAATAAAATTTATTTTATAATAATTTGATGTGGAAAAATTCTATTAGCATTCAATTTTTGTGAAATGTATTCATGTTCCATCAATCTCAGAGCATTTTGATAAAGTCTAGTCTTTTCAATCTCAATGTCATGATGAATGGATATTGGATTCATAATTTTTATGTCCTAAAACACTTACCATGTTTAATTTTTTTTAATTCTCTATATTAAGGGTGTTGATCATTCAATTAGAATCATATTGTGATAAAGATTGGTTTTGGGAATTTATTTCATGAATCTTGGATATGAAAATGAGTGCGAATGTTACACAATGCGAATTTTATAAAGACATTTGTTGGTGAGATGTGTGATATGCCCCAAGAAAATGGTGATCAATGAGTGTTTAATATTTGTGTAACCCTTGAGAATAGACATGGGGTACTCCCTTTGAGATCCAAAATTCCCATTTTTCTTATATGTGTAATTAGTATTCATAATTATTGAACTATGTCCCATTAGAGGAAAAAGAAAATGGAATCATCATTATTGACCGTTCAATAGAAAATATTATGGTAGATCATAAGTTTATGGAATACTGTAAACTATACATTTCAAATATAGATAATACTTTTTGATCGATGGTTATTTAAAATATTTTAAAAATACACACCCATGGACCACAATGGATTAGTGTATTTAGAACATAGATAAACATTAATATTATTTAAATAAATATATTCAAAATACCCAAATAATAACTTCCCAAATAGTACAACTCTAACAAATACCCAATATAAACCAATTATTCACTTCTTGGGGAATATGAACACAAAAGGGTGACGTAGATTAACAATATGGGTAATCTAGAAAGATATCTGTTATTAGAAAACCAAAATTAGATAATAAGGGTTTGATTACATGATCTATAAATTGAAAAAAAAATTATATGGAATGTAATAGATTATAATATTTCATTATGGAATAATTCTTGGAATTTCAAGAAACCTGAATAATAAATTAATATAAAAACATGAACTATGATTTAATTAAAAGGGAATAAGAAAAATATATTTGGAAAATATATATTTATGGAAAATATTTTCAATGGAAATGGTTAATTTTTTAATCTATCTTAGTGGATAGTGTTAATTCTATATTCCATTCTATTTATACTCCTGATTCACTCCCAAGACTATCATATTGGACGTAGTCCCTATTGAATTGGGTTAAATCACTATTACAACCCTTAATATATCATGAAATATTAATCATTAAATAGAACATTAGAGGTATATATAATTTTGGGACCACCCATAATATGATGGTAAATTATATTTGGTGTTGGTCATAAAATTACATCAAACACACACACCACACACACACACATAACTGGAAGGTAGGTAATACCAACTCATGGGATAACCCACCCAAACAAAAAAATTAAAAAATAATATATATTTTCCCTAATGTCTCATTGGGCATGTATCCAATTATATGGCCTACAGGCACGAATATTTTCCGAATGCCCATTCTGTGATTTTTGAAAGAAAGTCTTCATTCTCATTTTCTTTAAAATATAAAATGTACCACATTAATAAAAAGACAAAAAACATTATCAATAATTGTATAAAATATAAAACATGGGTAAGAAGAATTCAAAAAAAAATCGTTTGATATTATAATAATCATAATAAATATATTTTAGAAAACGTGGATAATGATGAAAAAATATTCCCTAACAAAATGTGAAATAATGTCGATTTTGCGAAATATGAAAATTATCAATAATTTTATGTAAAAAAATATCAGAAAATGGTTTATTATATTAAAATTACATGAAAAATAATAGGAAAAAAATTATGGATCTTCATTAGAGGTAGATCATGAATTATTTTCATAATATACTTAAAGACAAAAAATCCCTATAAATAATGTGAATAAAAAAAATAAATTCATTACCTTAAGTTTAAAAATCTTTTAATGTTTTCAATAATCATGTATAATTGATTAATATCTTATAAATTTTTATATTATAAAAATTATGTACTTATCTTATCATATATGATCAACATATAACATTTCAATACCTCTTTATTAATAATTCTTTATTAAAAGTTTAATTTTTATGTGTCGACTTCTTCTTTTTACATGAGATTAATAGTAATTTCATTTGAGTACATGAAAATTAACCATGGTTTCATAATCATCATACCATTAATCATGAACAAGTATCATATATATTCATTATATATAAAAGTATTTAGGGACATTTATAAAAATTTCTGATCGAAAAAATGATTTACCATGTTTATTGAGATATTAGTTCATTTATATGCATCAATGTTTCTTTTTTATGTCTAAAATATGAAAAAAATGATAAATATTATTTCATAATAAATTATGTATAATTATTTAAAAAAAATTATCAACACATTAAATCAATCATTAGTAAAATCCTCTAAAAATTAAAATGAAAACAAAATCATGCCTTTTTGAAGGCGGTAATCCATATATACGCATGAGCAACATTGTCATTTTTCATTCCATTGTAAGATAATAAGGTATATATGATGTTATAATTTCATTATAATAAATATTTCATAAATATTATATTGAAATTTTAATATCATTATAGTATCCTCTAATGAAAAATTAAGATGGAAAATGAATAGTTTCACTATGTGGCTCAAAATGTATTCCTGAACATTTATTCCACTTCTAATTTAATGGAAAATAGAGAGAATAATGGTGGCTCCATATTCTTAAAAACATTTAATTTTATTATGGAATCCTAATATCTTATTTATTGAAGAATAAAATTGAATTAGAGTTCTTTTAATATGAAATTATGGGAAAGAGGTTGGATATAACGATTACTAATTATTTTTTAGGCCTCCTTTAGATACATTTTGAGGGACACATAGATTTTTTTTAAATGAAAAAACCTCTAAATAGTGGATATGTGTTTTAAAATTTTATTTTCAATGTTTGGTTTATATATATGTCTCAATGTGTTTTAAAAAATATATATGATGAGTAATATTTTACAAGTTTGGGTGAGGACACATTTGATATTTTTTTAAACCATAAAATATAATAAGGTAATACCCAATTAAAATTATAAAAATGGCCAAAAAATAATATTTTGGAACTGATTATATTGATATATTGATATCTAAGATGATTAAAAAAAGTAAAAATAGTAAACGTATACATATGAAATCTTTTATACCGAGGTAAAATCATTAAAAAAATAACCATGGTAATAACTTTTAATTTTTCATCCAATATTTTTATTGAAAATTTATTTGAAATTAATAAATAATATAATAAATAAATATAATAAATATATAATATATTTTAACAAATTTATTTCATAATACATTTAAAAATGGATTATAATTTATTCTAATAACACGTAATGAAATGTTTCTTTCTAAATAAATTTTTATTAAGTAAAAAACCCTTTTATAATAAAATAAAACATAAATTAGGTTCCATTGTATTTAGTTAGATTAATACTAATATTAATGAACTATTTATACATTAAAATAAAATTGTAAAAACCCCCCTTATAAATCCTTAATAAACAGTTTTCCCAAAAATATGTATTTTTACTATTCATTGAAGGACCAATTCAATAAGAAAAATATCATAATATCACACAAATATAAATTTTAAAATATTATTTAAAAATTATTTATCTTTTTTAAAATAAATTTTCAATATAAAGTAAAAAAAAATTATTTTATTTTCCAACAAAAATAAATAAAAACAAATTTTCTTGGAAAATTATATTTTTGAAACATATACTCACTTCACTAAAAATCGAGCCCTAATTTTTCTATATTTTTGATTTACCTAAGAAAATTTTGGGTAAATTTCAATATTTTATTTATTACTAATATATCAACTAATATGACTACTAGGATAAAATTTCAAATAAATATTATTGTTAATTTTGTCTCATGTTTACTTATATCAAAATGTATCAACGAAATTAAATTTGTTTGAAGGGAAATATATCCTAAACTCATGGAGTGTAAAATTATACCCCCTAAAAATGAATTTGACTCTAAAATGTTTATCACTGGTATACAAACTAATGATGATATATATGTTATATCACATCCTATAGTTCACAAAAAGATTCATAGACCTTGTTTTTCCTATAGATATGTTTAACCTTATGATTAGTCTTCTTCGGTAGAACATTATCTCTATTATCATAGATTATTACCATTCTTCTTTATATAAATTATCATTATATATTTGTGAAAAATATTATTCACTTCATGTGAAATATATGTTATAGAATTTTTTAGGAGAGATAAATGAAACAGAATGTGTAATTGATATAAGAGTGGTTGTAACACCGAGTGATAAGTTATTATCCCTATTCAATTAATAATCTTTTTTTGTGGAAATGTATATAAGTATTGTAATTAACTATTTTAAAAATATCATAAACTTATTCCATGGATAAATTCATAGGAAAACCATCTTATAGACATTAAAATCTAGATTTTTCAGTGATTATCATCATTAAATTTCAATCGACATTGAGCAGCCATGATATACTGATTAATGAATCTATCATTATCTAAAAATTTCTCATCTATCATTAATATTGATAGATTTTTTTCTCCATATTAATCCAATAATGTGGGATTTATAAAATTTCTTTATTGTATTATTCACTAGGATCTTTCAAAATGCTCGATTGAAATCCATTACTATAAGAAATCTCAAATATAGGATGGTTTTGATCCGAACCTATATTAAAGTCCAATAATAATACCTGAACATATAACCTATAGTTTTAATGATTAACCTAGACTAAACATAAACTAATGGATGATAAGAAGTACTAATACACAACTCAGAATCCTAATCCTAATGAGAAATTCTCTAGCGTGTTTATTTGTTCCTCGGATCCTGTTCAAATACATTAAAATATGGTACTCCATAAAATATTACCCATTCCTCAATGTATATTTTTTAATGAACATAAAGAGGGAAATATCCTCTAATAGTAATAATGTTTTATGAATTCATAATTATATTGACTACATATTAAATATTCTATGTCCTTTAGATTATTTTTTTGTCCAAAAAAACATTCCTTGGTTTTTTTAATCCATTTCCATTCTATAATATATAATGGTTGAAAATTACAATGAGACATCATTCTCACTACCTTAACATGATGAAATTCCATGAACATACATTTATACATTAATATAACCTTCTTAGTTTTCTTTCAATATAATGAATTTTCACATTTTTATACATCTTCATATATCATTGATGATTAAAGAATTATGAAATATGTGGTTCATCCAACATCTCCTACATCAAATTTAGAATTAATTTGAAAAAGATGTGGTTCATAAAACATGTCCTTCCATATCAATAAATGTTGAAATCTAGAACATTTCATACCTTCTTTTTAAATTATATATCATCCTTTTACTTCTCAGTAATATTCACATGGATAGATGGTTGAACACTCATTTGAGAAATTTAATTTTTCTCCCCTTCCTCATGATTTCCAAATCCACCAAATTAAAATGAAAAAATTGATATAATTTTATCCACATTATAGGTAATGTTGCATGATAATTTCAACTAAAATAATTGTCCATCTTTTTTCCTTTTTCTAATATGGTAATGTATTGATAATTCATAATCATTAATTTCCTACAAACATCATCTCTGGTTCATATTTAGCTATTCTGAGCTAAAATATATATTAAATGTTTTGGATAGATATAAACCTCAAAAATTATACAAAATTATAATAACACCAACTCTTTATTTCAATAATTACTTTATGAAACTCCAAAATAGGAGTTGTGTAATTTTTTCCATTATCAACAAATAATTTTGATTTATAAGATATCACAAGATCACTCTTCGTGAGGATGATATTTGTTAAATTTTTGATGCATCACTAGAGATGAAATATTCTTATCCACTATATTATAGTGTAAGAATTTGTAAATTGACTATGATTTTCTATAATTCCCTTAAATACATTACACAATAATTTTTCCAATGGAACTGGGATCTATTTTGTATTAGCTAATTGAGTGGATTAGATAAATGTGAGAAATTTTTTCAAAACATCAATAATATCCAAATAATGATAACTTTGGATCACAATAAATGTGGTTGTTTATGGAACAATTCAATAAAAATGTTGATTCATATATCTATTGATATATCCTTTACTAATAATATATGAAGCAACAATTAAACACAATATATATAAAATATATAGTGGCCAAATTGATCAAGTGAATTTCTAATTCCTTACATTCTTCGGTACAATCCTTTTATGATCTTAACACTCTTATTTTTTATTGAAATATATATGAATATAATCAACATAGACATCCCCAAACCATTCATGTTAATCTATAAATACTATATTAATTACATACATGATGATTTAATGGAAATTAGTTAGACCAAGTTTCATCATGAAAATTTTATGGCATCTATAATTTGGATGGAAGGCCCTCTTGTGAATGTATTTACTTTAATATAAATGAATTGTTTTTAGATCAAAATTAAATCATAGAAAATTATTTATACTCATATAAATGATTGAAAAAAATCATAAATTTATGTAAATAATTGGTATTTGTATATTTTATGTTCTTGATAATAATTGTAGAGTAACATTAATCTACCTTAATTAATAAAAAAATGTAAATGTGTAACCCATGGCGATGCACTTGGATGAAAAAATCCTTTATCATTCTTCTCATGTAATTTCATCTTTAATTACGCCAACAAAATCATGTATATTTTAGATAAAGTCATTGAAATATGTTTAATGCTATGTATTTCATCTATTGAATGATCAACTGCATGGTTCAAATGATTACATGGAAGATTTAGCTTAAAAATAGTAATTTTTTCTCATAAAATATGCCTATAATCGACGTTTTGGGACTCCCCAAGAATATGAGAAATAGACCACCATTATGTAGGAATCCAGATCCATAAAATGGTTTTAATTTCCATTAGATATTCATATTTATCATAAAAATAATCTACAATCATCGGTTGGTTCATGATATTTGAAGACACATTATCCCTATTATCATTGAGTTAATTATTATTTTATATCATTGGCACTAGATTCATGAGATCTTATCAAATAGGGTTGAACAATTTTTTTATTCACGAAAAAAAGATATATGATTGAATAATAAATTAAATTTTAAAAAATAAAAATACTTAATTTTCATTCAAAACATCCTTCTTCTCTTTATAAGAACCAGGAATATCCACCAAATTAGACATAATGGAATCCTAGGAATAGGAAGCATTATAATGTGGTATGCCTAGATGCTTAGTGAGGGTATGAATATGGAAACATATCATAATGAATGAATAATATTGGAAAAATGAAGGAAATATAATATGGATATATTGTTATCCATGTTCTTATAACAAATAGATGGATATTTCTTTCTAATAAAATAATTTTGAGTATAAATTGAAATTATTTCTTACTGATGGAATGAACCATATGAGAGATAAAATGCATACTGCTTAGGCCCCATTCAAAGATAACATATATAAATGTGAAAGGCCTCATCCAAATTCCCAATTTGGTTTTTCCCGTGAATCCTACCAATTCATCAAATGGTTGTGATATTTTTGGGACCACCTTTCAAAAAAATATTATAATGCATTAATTGTATTAACAAATAATAAAACAAAATTATTTCACTTTAAAAATCAATAAATATTCATATTTTATAAACTAGAATATGAAATAACAATATGTTACACCATTATACTAAAAATATTCTATATATAAAAATATAGTGGATGTTATAATTAGAGTATATAATTCTGAAAATATTCACCATTAGATGGTGGAATTGGTTAAAATAAATTTAAAACATATGTAATGACCCATACATTTATTAATAAACATTCCTCTTCATTTAATTAAAATTTTTATTATGCAAAAGTGTTTTATAAAATATTCACTTACTTGTTTTTATGTTTTTGTGTTTCCAAATAACATTAATAACTTTTACCATTGCTAATATAGTCATTGAATAGTGATCACATGATTAATTCAAATATAGGGCTTTAACAAATCCAATTTCCACAGAAAAAGGAAATGGTGACCTCATCTAATACAATTTCTCTATATGAATCCCATTTTTTGTAGCTCAAAAGGGATGTGGCATCACTGGGATTCTATCTTGACCAAACTCAATCCGAGCATCAAAACATTATGATTGAACAGAACCGCATATGAGAGAAGTGGCAGTTAATAGAGATTACCACCCAAGTGATGTTATTCCGTCCACCATAGGAGTCTGCCACCATCACACACCTTAGACATAGGTCACATGCAAGTGTTAGAAGGAGATTTGTAACAATACCCTAGCACCATGAATGTGTGGTTTGTTTTCTTAAACGATATATATATATTTTTGTAAATAGTTTTAATGAAAAAATAGTATTTTTAGTTAATATTCAATTATGAAATCTATTTTTTTGGATTAATGGAATTTATATTTATATAATATTTTAAATAAATTTATTATGAAATTTAATTTTTAAAAAAACAAATTATCATATTTTTTGGAATACAACTGTAATTTTTATTAATGTTTGAAAATAGTTTTTTTCATAACCCATCAATTTTTTATAAATAATGGTTTTTATTTTAAAAGTAAAAATTCCATTATTTGAAAAAATTTATATATAAAATGAATATTATTTTTCTAATAATGATGTCAAAATTATCTAAAAGTAAATTTTGAATAATTTTCAAAAAAAGTCGTATTTTTGGATAAAAATTATATATATTTTTTATATATAATGTGTTTTATGACATCATAATGACCCAATAGTTATGTAGTAAAATACTTGAAATTTTTTTTTTGGAAAACATATGTTTCCACATAAAAAATAATGTGATATTTGGTTTGTTTCATTTATTTTACAAAGTCTTCATGGACACTCCAAGACATATAAAACATTTTACCATTTTTAAGTGTTCCCTTGAGAGTGTGACTCACCTCCACCAAAGAAAGCCTAATATTTTTATAATTTACTCCATTGGCATTATGAAATAATTTTTTTCACTCCCCATTGGTAAAACCCATGTGAATTAATCATCGAATGGTTTTTCGGTTTGATTAGATTAATGTCTGGGGTCAAAAAACTAAATAATAAACAATTCCCTCTCATTTACAGAATAAAACCACTCAATACCCTATTACTCTTCACCAAAACCATTTGGAGCTCGTCCAACCCATACCCCCTCTATCTAGAAACCTCACAAAGTTCCCCAAGCTCCGTAGAAGAATCTATTAAACCTCTCCCAAACCTTTGGGATTTCATTCTTTCTAATTTATTTTCAAATTTAATTATTTTTTTATAACCTTTTGTTTTTAGTTTCAAATGTTGTGTTATGATTTATCACCTCTCCCATACTACAATAATTAAAATTTAATTATGAGATATATCTTCCAGTCTCATTAATGCCTCTCACACACCTGTTAGCATTCCGAAATTCCATAACGAATTTCTCTCTTCACATTTACAATAAAGGTATTATTTTATATTATGAATTAAAATTACATTAA
Source organism: Viscum album (assembly GCA_963277665.1). Lineage (NCBI taxonomy): Eukaryota > Viridiplantae > Streptophyta > Magnoliopsida > Santalales > Viscaceae > Viscum > Viscum album. Next base: position 344,474,936 of record OY728150.1, on the reverse strand, counting down.
ATATTTTGGGATATATATATATATATATAACCCCCTTACATTCCATTTCATGTACATATGACGATATACCGCCTTCTCTATCATCATCCATTTTTATGAATACACATGTCACGCCTTTTTGTTGCTGAAATTGTATTGCGATTCTTCAAGACAAAGTCATTGTGTAGTGAATTCCATTAACATTTCTCTATCAACTGTATTCAACATTATAAAAATTTACATATTGATTATATAGTTTCATTTATTAATTCCACATTACTTTTTTTAATGAAATTATGATGTTTACTGAATCCGTGTTGTACGATCTATCTGGATCACTTGTGCATGAAATGAAATGATTAAGAAGGATGATCTCTGATAGTTCTCCAATACTTTGGGTAAATATTAGTATAAGGATACATTAATTGAAATGAGGTTTGAATCATGATAATTCATGTTAAATGAGGGTTTACACATTATCCATTTGCAATGACCCTTGGATCATGCAAGTATCATGTTTAATGTTGTTGTTGCATTTATAAGATATGTTAATCATGCAATATTATACCATAATGTTCATTTTTATCTTGTGCTCCATTGATATTCCTATTGACTAACATATACTATATTCCTAATGTTATGACTTTTTTACTTTTTTTCTAGGCTTTATATATCTCTATTTTATTATGTATGTTCTCAGCTTATCCCATGTAATGCTAGGTATGAAGGAATGTTGTAGTCATGTAAAATTAGTTTTCAATAAAGATGTTAGGTTTTATATTGTAAGTTGTTATTTAATGCTCCTAATTTCCCAAGATAATAGACCTTTTTATCCTCAAAATTTTCTGAAGTGGATGTTTATGAAATAAATTATGTTTAAGTGTGTAATATAAGAGCTAGGTTGTTATAGTTGGTATTAGAGGATAATTTTATTTATATGTTTGATTAGTATTAGAAAAACCCTACTAAATGAATTTTGGAAAAGACTATGAATAATGAAAACATCCCAAAATTTCAGTGAGTATTGATTATGTTTTTTATCATTAAAATACATCCTTATCTAGATACGAGTAGGTAGAGGTGGCTCTGACACAAATGTTTCTAGTGGTAAAACCTGAAAGCACCTCTTTGAGGAAACATGCACGAGAACTAGTGCATGACAACGATACTTGTTTCACTCTTGGTTATGAAATTCCAGGAGGTATGCTTTAGTAAATTCATAATCTTACTATAAACCATTATTAATGCAATTATAAAATTCCCCTAAAAATCTATGTTGGAAAGTAGATCATAGATAACATAGATATGTTGAGGAAATAAAAGTAATTGATAAGTTATACCATTTGTCATTACATTCTCATTTTTTATTGTAATCCTTATATTTACTTTTATTCCATCCAATGGCTGGAAATAGGATGATACCAATGCGAAGAAAAATGTCAGGACATTTATAATGAGTTTCCCAATCTGATCGGAGCAGGAATCACAAACTTTGTCATCATACTATCTCAGCTAACTGGATTTTATAATAGAAAAATGGGTCAAGGGGAATGTTCACCCCCCAATGAACATGACATAATATATAGATTCATGAGACAAAGAATTCACAATTATAATGGATCATCTGATTCCTCAATCACCGAACAATGGATCAACTCCACATTGAATATATTCTACATCCTTAAATGTTTTGAACAAGAGAAGGTACTTATGGATGATCATCATATGGAGGGTGATGCTAATCAATGGTGGACATTGATAAAAAATAAAATGCCTGAGGTAGGGATCGATGAATTATAATGGAATGATTTACAAGAAATGATTTTATATAAATAGTTTCCATTAACCCACAGAATTAAGATGGAAAGGGTCTTCATTGACCTTCAAATGAAGAAGATGAATCCATCTGAGAGTATGATGAAAACTTCACAAGTCTTGTATGATATTCCTCAATCATTTTCGTTACCCCCATATACAAGGTTGACTAAATCTTTTGTGTGTTATAACCTAGCCAACAGAAATCCTAAGCGATCCATGACTTCGAGAGCTATGAATAAATTTTACAATGCTCCCCAAAAGTTGAAATGGAGATCAGATAATATCAGGGGTACCATGGGGATAAAAATAATATAATGGACATTAATTCTAGTGGTCCGATGGATAAATCGAACTGTGCTATGAAATTCATGCACCCCACTTTCCAATGTTGTGGAAGGAATAACCATAGAAATTTCTTTTGGTGTGGAAGATAATATCACCTAGCTATCAACTATAGGCATGAAAAACCATCTATTGTGATAAAAGGGAGGAATTCTCCATTCGACTCTCAACGCACAATTCATTTCTTCAACAGAAAAGAACTAGGTCATGTTGAAAGTGAGTTCCCTAAGATATTGGTTTTGGAGGAAACCAACAACCTTTAAGGCAACAAAGGTGAGCTTTTTCCATCACAACCACCAAAGATAACCCTAAAAAAATGTGGTGACTAGTATTCTAGTTATTCATTCATGAATAGTGAATGTGCATTTTTATTCTTGTTCTACACATTCTTTTATATCTCGAAATTTTAGTAGAACCATCCCAACAACACCACAAATCATGGAAGTAGTGATGTTAGTGAGAATTATAAATGGGGAAATCATTGAAACCCATTAATATAATTCCTCTAAAATAATAATTTGTGGATTGGACTTCCTAAAGAACCTTAAAATACTCCCTATGGGAGAATTCGATTCAATTAAAGGAATGGATGGACATTACCTATATAGAGAAAACATAAATTTCTATGAGAGTGAAATCACTCTTCATATGGATAATCAAACCCCCGATTCTATACAGGTGAAAGGAGGAGGATGAATCTTCTTTATATCCCCCCATCTCAAGAATGGATATTAATTCCCTATAAGAACGTGTATCTTTCTCAGATGACTGAGTCTATGGAAGTAATCGTCCTTGAAAACAAGTCTATTGTGAGAGAATTTGCAGAAGAGTTTCCCAAGGAATTGTCTTTTCTTCCTCATAGAAGATATGTTTAATTAAAAATTGACTTTATACCTAGTTATTTTCCAATATCCAAGCCTCCAAATATAATGGATTTTTTGGAGCATAAGGAGTAGAAAATTGATATATGAGAGTCTGGATAAAGGGTTTATACCCCCATGTACTTCACCATTGGGTGCACTAGTCCTCTATATCAAGAAAAAAGTACGATATAATGCGCCTTTTCATTGATTATAATTTTCTCAAAAAATCACGACAATGAAAAAGTATCCTCTTCCATGAATTGATGAATTGTTCGGAAAACTACCTGGATCACAATAATTCTACATGGTGGATCTAATGTCAGTATAATACCAAGTATGTTTGAAGAAGGAAAAATACCCAACAATACTTTTCGTACAAGATTCATGCACTATGAATTCATAGTATTACCTTTCAAACTCACTAATTCACCAAAAATATTCATGGAAATAATGAATAGAGTCTTTAGATATTACCTCGAAATATGTGTGGTAGTATTTATAGATGATATTCTAACATAAATCAAAACTAAGGAGGATCCTGAGGAGAATATTTGCACTTTACTAGACACCATGGGAAAGGATAAGATCGTTGAAAAGTACAAAAAGTGTGAGTACTAGTAGAATGTGGTAACATTCTTGGGTCATATCACCAAATGAAATAGGATATATGTTTATCCATCTAAGACATCCACAATTGAGGGATGATTGAGGCCAACATCTGTGATGAAAATTTGTAGATTCCTAGGGATGTCAGGACATTATCAGAGATTTTTGAGAAATTTATTAGGATTATTTAACCCAAATAACAAGCTAACTCTAAAGGGATTAAAGTATTCTTAAATTGATGAATTCAATTATTTCTTCATGGATTTTAAAATGAGGCTTATCATTGCACCCATGATCAAACTACCCACTAATGGAGGACTTTTGTGGTATTCAATGATTCTTCGAAGAAGGGATTGGGAGGTGTGTAGATGAAAAATGAAAAATATATTGAATAATTTCAGGAAAATTTAATGTTCATAAAGAATAATATCTAGAACAAGATCTAGTGCTGGATGCGGTATTCTTCACTTTGAAAACATGGTGACATTATCTCTTTAGTGAGAAGTGTGATATATATACGAATCACAAAATCCTCAACTATATATTCACATAAAAACAATGAATATTCCCCAATGAAGATGGTTATAGCTAATCAAAGACAATAACAACTCAATCCATTACCACCATGGGAAATTGAACATCATTGTGGATACTCAAAGATGAAAGGACCCAACAATTCTATTAGTGATATGAGTTGAGAGGAATCTAATCTTCATATATTTGATCAACATGGAAATGGGTATCATAAAGGGAACATCATCAATCCTTTCACTTATGATTTCTCAACCTTCTCATTTGGAAAGGTTAAAGGATGAACATAATTATGATGTTGGAATTCAAAAGAAATTTGAAACTATAGAAAAAGGGAAAGCCTCAGAGTTAAATGTTAATGAAGAAATAGTTGTGAGATTTGGGACAATATTATGGGTTCCATCAAATCTGGAAATAATTAAATAACTTTTGGGAGATTCAATAGATATAATTTCACCGTTCACCTAGGAAACACAATGATGTATTGAGAAATATGAGCATTTTATTGTTGGGATAACATGAAGATGGAGATCGTTGAGTATACATAAATGTCTCTGTTATGCCATCATGTGAAGGTTGAGAGGCATAAGAATAAGGGGAAAACACAACCATTACCGATAACAACATGAAAATGGGATAACATCACTATTGACTTTGTCACCAGACATCCAAAGACATCCAAAGGAAACAATGAAATCTAGGATAAAATGTATCTTCTTACAAAGAATGTACACATAATTACAATTTGAGAGGATTTTTAATTGGATCAACTAGCACAAATATATATTATAGATGTGGTAAGGCTTTATAGAGTGCCACTATCTACTATATCTGATTGAGATCCAGGATTCACTTATATGTTCTTGATGATTCTTTAACATGATCTGAATTCTGAAACATACTTCATCATGACTTATCATCCTTAAACTAATGGCCAATTTGATTGGGCTATTCAAAATCTTGGGTAAGTGTTGAGATCATTCCTAAATGGGTTCAAAAGGGGATGGGATCAACATATTCCTCTGGTTGAGATCTCTTATAAAACAAATTCAACTAAAGCATCAAAATGGATCCTCATAAATCCATTTTTGGGAAGAGTTGCTAATCACACGCATGCTGGGATGAATTTTAGGAGAAAAAACTCCTTGGTCCATAAATGGTCAAAGAAAATGGGGTAGAAGGTTAAGACCATCCTGTAGACATTAAATCTTCTTAGAGTCCACATAAGAGCTATAATGATAATCGTAGATGATAACTAGAGTTCAATGTTGGGCATTTGTTATTCCTCCACATATCTATGAGGAATAGAGTTAGGGTATTTGGGAATAAGGTAAATCTTATTCCAATGTACATCAACTATTTTGAGATCCTTGATCGCATTAGAGTAGTGGACTATCGACTAGTAGTTCTGTCAAACCTATCTCAAGTACTTGATGTTTTCCATGTACCATTCTTAAGGAATTACATACATGACCCATCACGTGTACTCAATAAAGAAGTAGTACCATTGTAGAATTTCTTTTCTTATGAAGGTAAGTTAGTGAAGATATTAGATCATAGAGAAAATGTTCAACTAAATAAGAAAATTACCTTTATTAAGGTGTTGTGGCGAAATGACAGGTTTGAAGACTCAATGTGGGAATCAGAGGAAGGGATGAAGTATAGTTACCCTCATCTGTTTTAGTGTGGAAAACAAAAATTTTGAGGGAGAAATTTTTTAAGGGGGGAAGATTGTAATGTACCAAATATTTATTAATGAAAATTCCTATTGAACTAATTATATTTCTTATTATATCAATTGGTTATATAAAATATGAAGTTCCTTGGTTTTAGGTTTTTGGATTTCAAAATATTGTTAATAGTTTTTTCCATCGCTAATATAGTCATTGAACAGTAATCACATTATTAGTATAAATATTATGCTTTATCAAATCCAATTTACATTGACGAAGTAAGCAATGGCCTCATCCAGTATAATTTCTCCATACGAGGCCCATTTTTCATAGAATATAAAGGATGTTGCATTATTAGGCTTCACTCTTATCCAAGACCAAGATGAGCTTCAACACATTAATATTGAACAAAACAACTATAGTATAAGTGGATGTTTCTAGATATTACCACACAAGAAATGTTATCCAAGAAACCCCAAAATAATGTCACCATTGCAAACTATACCCTTAGGTCTTATGTGGGTGTTATAAGGTGAAATGTAACAATAACCTAGCACCATGATTGTGTTCTTTATTTTATTATAAATAATATATATTTATTATGAATTTTTTTGATTAAAAAATATAATATTTTGATAATATTAAATTAAGAAATCTAATTTGATGAATTAGTGGATTTTTTAAATAAATAATATTTTAATAAAATATATTTACTAAATTAATCTTTATTAAATATAAATGATCATATAATTTTTATGGATACATCTGTAATTTTTATGAATGTTTAAAAAATGTTTTTTTTCGAAACCAATAAATTTCCAATAGATAAATGTTATTAATTTAAAAGTAAATATTCACATATTTATAAAATTATATAGATAAAATGAATATTAATTTTGTAATCATGACGTTTAAATTATATAATGGTGAATTTTTCTTAATTTTTCGAGAAAGTTGAATTTTTGGATGAAAATTACATACTCTTTAAATATATAATGTGGTTTATGACACCATAATAACCCAGCTGTGATATAATAAAATTCTAAAACTAGGATGTTTGGAAAATATATGTTTGAAGTTTAATATAATGTGATTTTAGGTCTATTTGATTTATTCTACCAATCCAAGTGGATGCTCCAAGAGTTATAAAATATTTTAACATTTTAAAATGTTTCCATTAGAGTCGGCCTCACCACAACATAATAAAGCCTATTATTTTAATATTTTCAGCAAATGAAATTACAAATTAATTTTTTCCACCACCATTTGGGAAAAAACATTTGAAAACACCATGGGCTGGTTTTTGGTTCTGATTAGTTTAATGTGTTTTGTCCAAAACCTAAATAATAATAATTTCCCTCTCATTCCCTTTATAATCCCACTCAAATTCCCATTCCACTACACACAATCCTTTTGGAGCATGATTAAATCCTTACATTATTTTTATATACTCTTTCCAAGGCGCCCCAAGCTCCCTAGAAGCCTTTCTCAAGCCTCTCCCAAGCCTTTGGGTCCCACTTCCAAGTAAGGGATTTTTTTACTCTCTCATTAATGTCCAAATTTCATTATGATTTGATACCCTTTTGTTTAAATTAAAAATGTTGCGGTATGATTTTGTATATTAACCATACTTCCCTCATTGATATTGAATGATTATAGACCTCTTTTTATTTTATGAATTGTTCCCATGCACTCCTGTTTCCATGCGAAAATTATTTATGTAATTTCTCCATTCTCGTTTATATTCAAGAAATTATTTTATGTTATGCATCTAAATTCCATTACATCTTATGGGACATGTATATATATGACCCACATAATATAAACTTCATATTAATATGATTAGATACAAATTTATATCTCATTAACCACTTTTGTGAATTCTCGTGTCACACTGTTATGGTGACGAAATTGCACTGCAATACTACAAGCCAAAGTCAAGAAGTAGTTAATAGCATACCAATTTTTTCTATCAAGGGTATTCATCTTTATTCATATTTACATATTTATTATAGTGTTTCATGTATTAATTCATCATTACTTAATCATGGAATAAATGAATATGTTTAATGAATCCATGTTTTACGATCTATGTGGCACACTTATGCATGAAATGTAATGATTAAGAAGGGTGAACCCTAATAGCACTCCAATGAATTGGGTAAAAATTAGTATCATGATATGTCAAGTGAAATGATGTTTTACACATTCTAATTCATGTTCGATAATTGTTTCCACATTCTCCATGTGCAATGATCCTTGGATCATACTAATATAATTTTAAATTGTGTTTTCGCATTTACAAGTTATGAAAATCATGTTATATCTTCCCTTTATGTTCATGTTTCTCTTTTGGTCCATTGTAATGAATATTTCCTAACATGTAATAAAATTTTCATACTATTAATTTTGAACTCCCATACTGGGAATTATAGCTCACCATTTTTTATGTATGTCCTCAGGTTATCCCATGCAATGCTAGGTACGAAGGATTGTTGTTTTCATATAAAAGATGTTTTTAATGAAACTATTAGGTATTATGTTCTAAGTTGTCATGTAATGTTCTTAATTTTCCAATACACTGTACCTATCGATAATCAGTGTTTTATTATGTGAAATTTTATGTAATAATTTTTGTTTATGTGTGTAATAAAGAGCTGGGTTGTAGTAAGATTAGTGGAAACTTTCCTAGGGAAATAACTATTTCACATCAAAATCACTTATTTTAAGTCTAATCAATCTCTATAATATTATATAATTTTTTAAATATGTACTTGTAAAAATGTAAAGGAATATTCAATGAAATTAGTTTTCAAGAAGTCTGAATATATGTTTAATTCCTTATACATTAAAAAATATGTTCCCACTTTTGTAAAAATGTCAAAATTTACATCGTTTGAAAAAGGAAAATAAGATTAATTTTTATCAAATTCGTAAAAAAAAAGCATGATTAGAAATTAAATTATTAAATAATTAATGAATATTAAACAATTATTTTATCCACCTTATGGATATTATGGACATGGAATAGATGTGTTCTTGACCAAGTAGAAAATAAAAAGAAAACATAACATAAAACATTATTTTGGAATCATGAGTACTTTAAGAGTGAAAATTCAAAAGAAATGATTTATTTTATAGAAATAAATAGATTGGAAGAAAAAAATAGTTTTAATATAAAATTAAAAAATTATATATCAATAACATTCTTAATTATAAGTAATCATAAACAAATACGAGATTTTGAAATATACCCTTACCTCACATTCATCTTCTATTATATATGTAAAACACTATTGTGTAATAAATTATTATTATTTATAAATATACTAATTATCAATAAAAATAGTTATCATACCATATAATATTTAATATTAATCATTTATAACCAATATATTAATAATGTTTTGTTAAAATAACTCTTCAATGTAATGACAACTTCGTTTTGTCATGTATATTTTTGTTTGATAGTTTGGGAACCAATGATATGATCATTGTTCCATCCAATCAATAATAATAACAATTAAATAAATATATTATATTATCATTATATACATATTCATTATCAACCTTGATCTAATAAATAGAAAAATTAATTATAGTTTTCAAATAGATAATAGGTCTTCCCTATACGAAAACAATGCTTAAATTTTTCAATAGATATAGAAAAAAACCATTATAGTAATAAACAATCATATATTCTATAATACATAATTTAAATATTATATATTTCGTAAACATATCATTATTTCCTTAAATTTCAAAAAAAAATTAAATAGAATCACATCACTTCATAGAGGTGGTAGTCCAAAAGTATGCATGTGAATCACCATATTTTTTCCATATATTAGAAGGAAAAAATGTGTATTAGATATTAAAATTGAATTTTTGTAATTATTCAAGAAATAATATATATATTTAATACATATATATTTCCAATCATGTTAGTTAGTGATGAAAAAATTAATTACATTGGTTTTTCTATGATGTTATCCTTCATAGACACTATTGATGGTGTAATTAAACATTTGGTAATAGAGGAGATGGATATTTTTTATTGTTTAAACATTATAACTTCTCATTATATTATAGATACCAATGATTTAATAATGGTATTTTTATTAAAATATTGAAAGTTTAAAATGATTAATTAAAATTAAACTAGCTTGGTGAAGACAATTACATGCACTTCGACAAACATTTATTTGATTTCTTATGAATGACCCTAGGGATAGTTTTTTGGAATAAAAAATCTACATAAAATGGATGATGTTGTTTTGGAAGTGATTTTTTGTTTGTTGGCTGAGCTAAATAGATTATATATTTTTAAAATATTTTAGAGGAGGAACTGTTATTTTAATATTGAGAAGAGTGGCTCACATGTAAATTTTCAATGTTTTAAAGTGATGTCAAGTAAAATTATTGGAATAATAGAACCCGAATTTTTGATAATATTATTTGACAATGGTAACATAAATATACAGCTATCCCATCTATGTTTTTATTGTTTTTAAATCATATTACAATTATCAATATATATTAACATTGGAAAACCATTTTTACCTTTAACCGTGCTAATGGATTTTTACATTTTTCATTTTTACTTATGATCAAAAAATACCTTGAACTTATTAACTAATGTAGGTTATGATTTTAATATATTCTCATAGAATTGGGAAATTTTCCTATAAAATTGACCCCATAAATAGGATGGAAAAATAGATTTTCCAATGAAAATGTTTTCCAAAGAATAAAATGTTTTTATATTATAATTAAACATAAAATTGATTCCAATAACCTAAATAATATTAATAATAATATAACATATATAATGTTACTATTCAAATATATTTAAAACTCAATGTTCAATTTAAAGTTTTTAAAAGAGAAATAATATTTTTATTAAAAATCACAAATTTTTAATATTCATTTATAATTTAATCATTTAAAAAAATTATAAAAAATTTAGTCTTGGTTTGTTCTATGATATTGATATTAAAGATGAATATAATTTTTTAATATTAATTTTATAAGTGTTTAAATAATTGAAAATATTTTGTTCAAAAAATAAACAAATCCGAGTTAATGGGAAATGTATATTTTTGCAAAATATAAATACTTTATTAAATAAAATATTAAATATGTTTAAAACTATTCCCAATATATTTTTAAATGTGGATATAAATATTCATATCCTAATCTGACAGCATGGTAATATGGGAATACTATATTTTGATTCATTTAAACTTGGGGTTTCATGCTTCAAAGTATTTCATAGAAAATATATTTAAAAAAAAAGAAATATATCATAAAATCATAGGTTCTTCTATTCTACACCCACCTATAAAATTCATTATCACTAATAATTATATATTTATGATGATAAATAAAATTCAATATTTCTTTTTCATTACATCCTTAGGTTCTTAATTAGCCTTATTGTATTTATGATTCCAATGAGAACTTTTACTCATTGAGCAGTCTTGTTCTATAACACATTATCTATAAAGTCCATGATTTCGGGTTTTTATTATTTATAAAAATAATTATTACATTATGGAAAAACCAATAATTTTTATGTGATATATCATGTGTGTACTTCCAAATAAGAGACACATGGGGAATATCCTGAACTTGGGATTGGTTTGGACGATGTTTGAAAAAATAAACTACTCTTTGTACTTAATCAATTATCTCAAAGTGGCCAACATACAAAGGTATTTTATTTCTGTTATTCTATAATATCATAAATATATTACATTGAAAATTTATATAAAAACCTTCTCACCAATATCAAATGCAATATCCCATCAATGATTATCTGCATAATGTGTTTTTCTACTCTATGCTTCATTGATGTGATATTGACTAGTTCTGACATTATTTACCATTTTATTGTCTAACTCAAGTCCCAATATCTTTATTTATCCAACTTTATCCAAGGAAATTATATTTTTACACTTCATTCTATACAGGGCATCATATAAAGACATATGAATGCTCAATTGACTGTTATTGTTGTATGGAAAAATGACATGAGGAAGTTGTTGATCCAAAATATCAATAAAATCTATAGAAAAATATCTGATCATATCCTATAGGGTTTGAAGGTATATCTAAAATAGTCCATAAATGATATTTTGGTAAATATTAAAAAATATCTACATTTAAAATAAATCCTAGTGAATAATTTTCTATTAATTTAAGGTAATCCTTATATCAAAATAAAATAAAATAGATTATGGTACTCTAAGAAACCTGAAGATGTCCATTGTGAATATTATGGATTAATGATCTCGAGATAAATATTATTAGATATTAATTATGTTATTTTAATGTGTAAGGATATCTAATATGACTCAACAAAAAATATATCTTTTTAATATTTTAGAGAGTTCAATGAAAAAATCTATAGTGAAGTGTTTTGAATACAATTCTGGTATGGTTTATGGTTTTATAAGTCCATTTGATTTCACTATCTCATCTACAATTTTTTTAAATCTAGGAACTTAGATAAATTTACATCAATACCAAACACAATTTTGTTCATCATGAAATACATTTGCAACTTTTTATTCATATTCATACTCCTATATTGAATATGGAATAATAAACTATTAAACTTATCCAAAAGATCCTTCAGTAAATATTATATCGATGGAAAACATACGCATTTTCTAGAACATATCCTTAACAAAAAGATATTCTAAAATAAAACACTTTTTTTGTAATGTATGTGACACATAACATTGATCTTAAAAAACTCATTGAATATATTTCTGTAAATTTAATCTTTTCGATAAATTGTAGAACACACATCCCCAACATGAAATGAATAGTAATATTATATATATATCTAACATATTAGTTAAATTAGTGGGTATGAATATTAATAATTAAATTATGAAAATTTTGGTTATTGAATGATTATATATAAAATAAAATACATTTAAAAGTAATTGAAATGGAATATAAACAAAGGTATTTTTTCTAAAATATGATTTAGTCATTCTTTTTGCACATAATTTAAAATTAATTTTTAGCAATTTTTTATAATTTATTTGTTACACTTAACTTAATTATTTAAAATATAAATATCAAAATTGTCATATTGTGAATTTGATTCAACAATTGTTTAATTTTTTATTGAATAATGGGAAATAATTTATTTTATTTGAAAATATACCTTTGATATAAATAATTAGTAAATTTAAATTATATTTTGAATTGTTTTAAAAGTAAAATTAGTAAAATTATATATCTATTAATCCAATTTAATTCATTATAATCATTTTTATAATGAATATTGATATAAAAATTTATAAAAATATTTAAATTTTCACTTCTAAAACTCTCCTTCTCATTGTTATTGTGGGATTAATTTTAAATTAATTTCTTTTAATTTTTTAAATGGAAAATTGAAAAATAAATTTTATAGTTTTAATAGGAATTATTTTTATCTTATTATATGTTCATATTAATTTGTTACAAAATAAATTTTGAAAATTGAAAATATCATTTTCCAGAGAAAATGTAAAAATTGATTTATAGAGGGTTTAAACTAAAATGATAATTGTTTAAATGACCAAACAAATAATATTATATCTATTTTATTGACATATTTAGAACCTATTTTGTCAAAGGAACAAAAATAATTTATTTTAAACAATTATTTCAAGTGAAAATTTTGGGCACAAATTTTTCCTTTGAAAATTTACAATTGGTGCACTCACCTAACCTATAAAAGGAAACCCTATCTCTCATACACTGAAGGCCGTAAAACCAATGTGAATAATTCAAAACATACCCAAATAAAATCCCAATATCGAAACACTTATCATATAATGCTTATTCAGAAATTAATTATAGGAATATATTTCGTATGATCCAAAAATGTTTGATGGAGAAGAGGTAAAATTAATAATAATGCATATTCCATTTATTTATTCCTTTATATTACTAAATATATAGCCTTTAATGGTACTAAAATTATCCATTTATATTTAAAAGGTATTGATTAACATATAATAATTAAAATATATAGGATTTTATGAGTGCAATAAAATCCCAGTTAAAGTAATGCATTATCAGCACTAAAAGATCACTAATAAAAGGTTCCTTTTGTATGATTTAGTTTCCTATAATAAACTAGTTTTACTTCTATTACATGTATATTTAATGTATCATTACATATTTTTCGTTGTTCTGCATGACTATGATGTAATAATGTCCTAGTCTATTTTGTTACATTGATAAGGTCATCGATATTCCCGGCTATGATGAGAACTTTGAAAAGATATATTAATATTATTAAATATAGTATTTCAGTTGGATGAAATAATATGATGTGACACGTAGCATGAATACTGTCGAGTGAGTGTATGCATAAGAAGATGATACTTCCTCTCAAGAGGTTTGTACATGGTAATATCCAATATAGAAAATTATGAGAATAGACCCTCTAGTAAGAATTCCTCATGTTTTGGTGTCATATGATATTTCTATCTACGAGCATGTGTAATGATATTTAAACATTAATATTATCATTAATACGTTTCAAGGATTTCACTCATTGATTTACTGAAAATAAATTTCATATAGATAGTTGGCGGGATGTAGGGTATGTTGGGTGTGTCATGAGTGGCGTGCTAATAATGGATATGTTGAGGAAGGATTTGTCCCTTCCATTTAGAGAAGTTGATATCTCGACCCTTTGATTGAAATAGAACCATCACACAAAATTCTATTACCATGGTGCAACAATGAGTTTATTTCAAGTACCAAAGAACAATGTATCATGAATAAAAGTTGAAGACACTACCATGAAACCATCTTGATGAGATATTGTGACAAAGTGATTATATTACATCATGTGCATTCGTATGTGTATGTCATTGTTGCGACTTTACATTCTTTCTCTTGGGTACCATGAAACATTTCTAGATAGTACTCTAGGACATTAATAAATCCTTCGAGATGCCAAAAAGAAAAAATCATAATGGGTCAAACACTTTGTGTTTTTGGTGGTCTCAGTAAAATTCAATTTGAGTTTAATTAATGAACTACATTTTATTATCAAGACCATATCATAAATTTATTCGAGTTAAAATGATCAGATAAATTATAAATATATATTTATTTAATTTAATGAACATTTCATAAATATTTATTTACTTTTTTGTGAATAAAATATTTACTAAAGAGAGTAAATAATTTATTTATTTATTTTGGAGTTAAATAAATGGAAGTGTAGTTTGAGCGGACCAAGGCTGGTATAATAGTAAAATAATTATTTGTAAGACATTAAATAATTATTTAATTTTTTGGCACAAGTTAAATTAATAATTACACTACTATTTCGTGGTTTTATAATTAGTATATATATATATAACACCATTTGAAATGTTTATTTTCTCTGTTTCATTGATGTAATAATTTCCGTAGTTAATTCCAAATCATGAGTTGTGTTAATTTCCTCATGAATCTTCAATAATTGTGTGCCATAATCTGTCACCACATCATTTAGGAAGAGGATTCAACCAAATCCCATATTTGATGAATCAATGTAGATTACAAACCCTTATCTGATGTAGGGATGTATATGTACATTCATTATAATTATATATTTGAGAGTCTATTTACATCAACCATCACTATGAAATTAACCCCCATATGTGTAAAATTTGTTATTTGAATAGAGTCTTCACAAATCTCTCAAAAATCATCTCTTGTATATAATGAAACCAGGAAACTAAATATTTATACTATAGTGGTTGGTCTATACCACATATAAATAACATTATTCACTAAATTATCCATTGATATGCTTACACATGAGATTATATAAAACAAAAATGAAAAATTCTAAATCCATCATTCATTACTGGTAAATTTATCATGCAACTTATCCTTACTAAGGGTCTTGAGTAAAATTACCATATGTTCATAAAAATCATCTTTTATATTTGATTATATAATAAAATGATATATAAATAAAATGAAAAAATGACCGAGGTGATCTATAATGAATCTATTAATAAAATTGAGGAAGATAATAGGAGTTTTGGTAAGTCCAAAGTGTATTTGTATAAATTTATAATAACCACACCTCATATAAAATGTTAACATGGGTAAATAAAATTAATTGATCCATATTTGATGATACCCAAGTCAATGATAAATCATGGAAAAATATATAGATCTATTTAGTTTTTATAACACTTCAACATGAATAGGTATATGATACATTCTCATAAAAGTGATCTTGTTAATTTCCCTATAATCATTGAAATGATGTGTCAAACCACCATTATTATTGAAAAATAGAACATATGTACCCCATGATGAAGTTATTAGATTAATTAATGTCATATATAGATTATCCTATAGTTTCTTAATCAATTTGTGAAACTCAATCATAGTCATTACATATAGAGTCTTTGAGTTTTTCATAACACATGTTATGAGCCCTATAAAAAACTAAACTTCACAAATTGGCAGAAGACTAGGAAATTCATGAGGAAACACATCACAATATTCACTTATAATAGAAGAATTTTAAATATTGAGTTACTCTACAACTTATTAGCATAAATACTACCAATGAAAAGGTAGGAAAACAGATATGATAGAAAAAATTTTTGTCAGGTTTTTAGGTTGATCCTCTCATTGATAGATGAACGAATTTTGATTCTTAAAATAAAACAGAACTTCCCTACATCCAGAAATAAACATTGGATATATAAATTTAAATCCAACACATGCCGAAAATGTTATTGAATAATACTGGAGTAATAATAAAAAGATTCATTGAAATAATCATCGACCAATAATCTATCATAGAGGAATTAATGACATGAAATGATTTCATCCTACCATTATTATTTTTCACTAGAAACTCAATATATAATTATTGACGTGGAGGTGTGATATCATTAAAAATTTAAAAATAGATCAAATTTTGTGTAAAAATAGAGAAAAAGAAAATATTTTCAATCTTATAGTGTATGATGTGAGCCCCACTCACTGCGTCTCAAGGAACCTCCCCTTTGGAAGTCATAATACTATAATATTTTCCTTATCCCCTTCAATTATTTTTTGTTATATTCCTTTTATGTTTAGGGAACTGGTTAGAACAACTCCCTATAATATATAGTTAAATCATTAACTTGAGGGCTTCTCCTTTACTCATATTTTCATGATTGTGATGGAATTGGTATCCATATATAACAAAAAATACTTTTACATTTATGAATGTTACATGTTTTTTATATCCACAAGTGTCACATGTTAGAAATGTGACCTATCTATTCTTCACATAACCAATATTTTTCTATTTCATTCAATATTAACATAATTTATTTCTGAGCTATATGTATTTGGAAATCCTTTTTATTCCTTGATATAATATGATACAATATACTTATCTATCTAGAATTTTTTTAGAGACTAATTCCCTTCTATTGATTGGATTATGCCTCTTAAATAAAAAATAAATCATTACCATTAATGTATGTTTCAATTTTTTTAAGAAAACATAATTAAATATTACATGTTCTATTTACCATAAAAAGTAATTATATTTCTTATTTTCTCAAATTTCATTTATTTATAGATTTTTAGAGATTTAATTCAATTCTCTTGCATAACAATATCACATATTGAAAGTGGAATCTTATACATAGTATCTGTTTATTCCCCCAATCAAAACACATTAAAACAGACCTATTTAAATTTTATAATATACATTCATAATATTTTTTAGACATCATAATTTCACTTAATCATCCATAAATATCTATGAAATACATTTTAAAACATTGGGATGAGCACCAAAGTTCAGTTATAGAACATAAAAAGAAGAAATCAATTAGTGCAGTTAAAAATATGAAGACCCAAGAAATGTTTACTTTGACTTCAATGATATCTGAGTGGATAAAGTATATCATTTTTAAATAAAAAACATTTTTATTAATGAATCCATTATAACCCCATGAAATAATGTAAAACCCCTTTTGTAATAATAGATAATTTCATCTGCAACTCATTTTAAACCCATTTCTTAAAAAACAGTAGCCCAGATCAATATATATGATAAACCCACAAGTAAATCCCTCCTCTTTATTCAATAAATAAGGTATATTACCCAATTTATTAGAGAGATATGTTGATGAATTAATTTCATAACTGATTATAGGCTCTACTAAATTTATTTGGGTGCACCCAATGTATATTTTGTATTAGGGTCAAATATTGGACATGTTCTTCTTCTGTTAAATATAAAAAAATTATTTTTTTGAACTTTTCATCATAATACCTTGACAAAACTATTTTAACAACAGATGATAAACAAATTTTGATATTAATACAAAATTTTAAATACCAAAATACCCTAAAAAGTAATTGAGAAATATTCTTTTTATAAAACATGAATATATACAGAGGAAGAAAATATCAAATAATTGTTATATGAATAGAAAATACATTGACATAATATTGGTTAAATTAGTTCATTACTTTCAAAAGATTATTAACCAATCGAAAATAAATGTATTCCATAAAAATATTTTTTGAACTATAAAAATATATATAGAGAAAAATGAGGATAAAATAATGAAAAATTATCCTCTTTAATGAATAATACACTTCAAACATTATTTTTATTGATTGATAGAAATACCATTAAAATATAATTAAATCATTCATGGGAAAGCTAGCATTTTAATATTGAAATCAATTATTTTAAAAAATTCACAACTATAATGAACAATAGTTTTTATAAAAGAACCATTTAATATTAAATATGATAATTCAAAGAAAATATTATTCATGATAGTGGGAGAATATGTTCATGGCTTATACATTAAAAATCATTCCTTCAATAATTTTTTGTATAATGTCACAATGTAACTCATTAGGAAATTGAAAAATATATTCATTCCAAAATATTTTTTTAAAAAAAGTTACAAAATTTTTAATTATTATTTTAATAAATAATTGTAGATTAATAAAAAAACATATTTAATATTTTCTTGGAAAACATGTGTATGGAATAAAAAGAGTGTTTGAAGACAATCAACATAAGATTGTTTTTTTAAATGAAAACTATTTACCTTGAGTATGAATCATCATATGAATTATTTATCATCATGAATATCAATCTTATGATTAGTATCTTTTAATTTTTATTATTAAATATTTTATTTAAATTCTATGTTATATATAATTATTTAATTAAGTATCTCAATGTCGTGTGTATTTATGACGTTTGGCATAGATGTGAGAAATGAGTACAATAGGATGAATATGGTCATGTAGGTCATTATTCCACCATATATAGAATAATAATCATTACATAATAATCAATTTAATAATTCAATTATACTTTTAAAACCAATCATGAATGATGAATATGGAAAATATACAACCGTACAGTCCCAGATAATCTAGTACATAAGTAATCAAGAGTAATATTTCCTTCAAAAAATATCATTAAGGAAAGATGGTATAAATTAATTTATATTTTTATAATGATAATTATATATATAATATAATATTATTATTCTAAATATATATATATATATATCATCTACATAATGTTGTGATCAAAAATGATTTATATCGATTCATGGAGGTGGTATTCCACACGTACTCATTATTGACTTTAGTATTTGTCCCTTTATAGAATAGTAATATGGTAAATGATATTTTTTATATTCAGTATGATGAATATTTTTTGAATATAATATATTTGCATTAGTTGTATCATTATAAATATCCATGAGAAAAAATGTTGGAAAATAAATTACATTAGTTCACGAGGTGATAGTCCGATATACACACGATTGATGATTTCATTTCCCATTTACCGAATGAGGAGATAGGCATTGGTTGTATGATTAAAAAAACACCTCAATATGTTCACGATATATTTTTTATTAAATAATCACGGTCATGTTACATTTTATTGAAATGGAATATTGACTAAAATAGAAATTATGGATTAAAAATGATGCATCTTCTTCAGAAAGTATTCTTTTCATAACACCTTAAGGCCACAACGATTTTATTATATCCCAAATAAGTCCAATAGATAATTTTTCGGGATTTTATTTCTCTATTTAGGTAAATATTTTCTTAAAAATGTTTGTTTTTTAGTGTAAATTAATAGAAATAATACATTCCCTTTAATAATTAAGGAAAGGGAACTCATGGAATTTCTGAAACCAATAAATTAATATAAATTACATTTCATTTTAATATTTAATGAAACATATATATTTCAAATATAGTAATATTAGGGTTAAAAATAATATCATAACAAATAGATATGTTTTGAAAACGTATTTACCCTTTTCATTTGGTTTTAACACCTTGTTAACCCCTTTTACTCATAAAGTGAATAAATTGATTTTTACTCATTGAGGATAAATATATTTACAATAATTCATTCAAAGTCCCATAAATATATCTTGGTTGACATTATATACCATATCCGAATCACATGGCCAAATATAATATTTTTATCAATTTTTTATCTAGAAATAAAACATTCTTTAATATTAAATTTCATTAATTCGTATTTTAGAAGTATTTATTAAATTGAATCTAATATCATATAGGAAACAAGTAAAATTAGAACAAATTATATTAAAATATACATAACATTCCTTGTTCATAATTAATTTTTTTTGGATCAAATTAATTATAACTTAATATTTTTCATGTTATTTCATTATAATTTATCTTAATTATGGATTAATTGAATAACTTCTATGTCCGAATTGTGTACCCATATAGGGTAGTTATATATTAAATAAAAACTAAAAAATAACATGATTAATATAAATCTGTTAGATTCAAAAATAATATTTATAACATTAAATATCCAATGGTAAACCCTATATATATTTTTTTTAAAATGAAAATTTTCCCATAATGACAAGCCTCCATTATTGAGTGAAATATAAAACATATTAGTCTAAAAAGTGTTGTTTAAAAAGTCAATTTCCTATAAAAAATAATATTGTTAGGTACATTGTTGAATAAGTTGTGTTAAGGAGTATAAATCCATTTGATAGAAAGTCCATCATCCAAATAACATGCCTCTTGGTAGAAATGACTATTAATGTATTTCATAGTGGAAATACATTTCAAGAAGTTTCTCGACAGATCATTCAAATTCCATAAGAGATGTATATCTCAATTTTTGACATCATTAATATTAGTGGTGGAATCAAATACAGTCCAAAAACTAATATATCTACATTTATTTTAAATTTCCACAATATTAATAATGTCAAGCATTTCAATATCAAGAGATGTGAAAAAAAGACCACTGTGACATCCTACAACATATCCTCATTCATTTTTTGAAAATTTCACCATAAATAAAATAGTATGGGTCATATATTAAAACATCATAGGTATTTCATTTATGGTTAGCCGTATATTAAGATATTATATTTATTAAAAACTACTTTTTGACAGTTTTAACATTTTATTATGTAAAATATTATAATGGTTATAATTACCCACAAATGGACCAAAGTTATTATGAAATTGTCCTTCATGACTCTATATTATATGGATACATCAAATATACATATGGTATGTTTTAGTGTAATCTTATAATAATTTTGATTCAATTACTGTCATTAATTTTCTGATTTAACCATTATCGTGGAAACAAAAATCAGTAATGTTTTTATTAGTATTGGAAAAACATAAAAAGGAACTAATTTATATATTTTTACAAACTAATTCATAATAATTAATTTCTGTTAATCAAATTAAAAACAGTTAAATGTTTTAATTTAATTTAAAATCAAACATACGACACATGAGGAAAACAAGTTTATTCTAAAAATTTAATATTAAAAATATAAATTGTTTATATAATAATTCAATTATAAAATCTATATAAAAAATTTCATTTTTTTAATCATTAAAAACTACATAAATTTTAAAATTTATAAAATTAATAATTTAACTCTATAAAATCATAAAAATAAAATACATTTTTTAATAAAAATTTGTATTTTCACTGTTCATTTTAAAATTGTTATTTATATAATATTATAAAAAAATTCGAATAAAATTTTGATATTAAAAATAAAAATATTAAATTAGTTCTATCAAATTAATTTTCTAAAATTTAAAAAATTATTTAAAAATTTAACAACTTCATGTCAATAAAACTTCATTATTAGTAAAACATATATCTGAAGAATAACATGACTTTACTAATGTTTTATAACTTATTTACCAAGTAATAATTAATAAATTAGAAATAAGAAAGGCCATTATTGATATAATTATATGGTTATTAAAACTCATACTTTTCAAATTATCTATATGGTTATAATAGACAAATTTAAATAATGGTTTATAATTTTTTTTTGATCTTGATGTTACATATATTGTTCGCTATCAAACATAGTATTTATTTTAAAAAATAGGGACATTATATTTTACATAAATTAAAAAATTTCATACTCACAATTAAAAATTGCTATTAAAAACCAAGCGTGTGACCTTTCAAAATTAATTTTTTGAAATTTTAACCTCATAAAAAGGGTTTATAAATAACCAACTTAAATAAGGGAAAAGGGAAGTATAGAAACCATCTATAATAACACATAACTAGGTTTACATGTTGGAAGAAATTTATAGGATGTTAAAATTTCATATATAGTATATAATTAACTTACAATTCTAGATAGAGATTGATATTGAACATGGTAATGAGAAATTTAACTATCACAAAACCATAAATTGAATATCAGTAAAAATGAATTTTTTTTAATAAGAAAATAAAATATGAATCGTTTTAATTCAATAATAATTTTTCATGAGCTATCAAATTACTTTATCATCTATGAAAATAGAATGACAAAATATATTTGTCTTTAAAGATTTAATTTTTAAACAACCTCTACCACAAAAGTATAATTTTATTTAAACGATGAGTACTCCAGATGAATTTTTTATTATTAGTGGAATAGAATCAACTTTTAATGGTTCCTATAATACATAAAACATAAAAAACTATTCCCCTTACCATTATACGTTATCCGAAACAACAATTTTTATTAACGGTCAATATAATTTCCCAAATGAGTACACGGTATTATGAAGAAAACATACTTTAATTTGAAAAATTAAATTGTGTTAACCAAAATTCAACATAGATAATTTTTTCAACAAATATACATAATATTTCATCAAATTATTAATTTTTAATATTTAAACCCTCAAATTATAAGTATATAATCACATAGACTTCTAAAAAATAATAGTTACCTAAAAATAACATTAATCAATTTTAATTTCTCTTATAAAATCTATAATTTCTCTAATAACATAATCTGAAAAACGTTTTAATCATATATATAATTAACCATAACCACCACTATGCCAATATAATGATATATAAACCTCTAAAATACAACTAGACCATTATTACTCAAATAAAATCCCATTAGATTCTTCATTAATTAATAGTATAGTGTTCCAAAATTAAAATACATCTTCTAAAATAACATTAATCACATTATCTTCGATTTAAATTTCAATCTCATAGTTATATATAAAATATAAAATGAATTTCAAGAAGTAATATAAGATTTATTTTTTATGAAATTTCGAAGTAGAAAAAAAATTTAAAAATAACTAGGATATCACATAGGCCAGTGATAAGTGATGCACCTTAGTTTTCCTTTTATTGGGTGTCTAAGCCTTATAACCATTCTGAGTGTGATGGGATGTGGCTAAATAAGAGAGATTTCATTTATCTAAAAATATAATAATACAATCCTTATAAAATACTCTAAAATTTTATAAATATCCAGTAAATAATCATAATATATTAAGCATAAAATAAATGTTTCGTCATCAAAGTTTATCTCATACATTTACTTATTTATTCCCAAAAACATGACCACCAATATTTTCCAAAACATAAATGATCATATAGACCCATACGTAATTTATTACATTAATATTATGTCCATAAAATGAAAATATAGTTCTTCCCCAAATAACTTTTACACATAATAGAATTAATGGTTACATATACCGCAAAAATAAATGTCTTACAAGTTAATTTCATCACATAAAACATTAAAAGACATCTAATTTTGAGGATCATCCTAAAATTATAATTCTAAAATCCCCAAACATAGAAACATCAGTCATTGAACAATATTTAAAATCCTTTGAATTTTTTTTTCTTATTATTTTATACCTCTTTTTGATAACCAAAATATTATCCATTCCAAATGATTATATAATTTCAAAAGATCTCCTATGATATAATCAATACTATTCATATGTAATTTTTAGTTTCCTTGTCTTCAATAATAAGGAAATTATATATTGATAAAAATTCATTAATATTGTCATTCAAATACTTTTCATGAGATTCCAACTGTGGAAGATTATTTTCATTATGACCAATGTCCCTATATATAAAAACATCAATTGGTACCTAAGGAATAAATTATTTATCCATCATCTAGTCAATCAAACACTTTTTTCTTCCTTGGAATATTGTTGGTTTATGGACTACTTTACCACATATAGAATATATACAAGTTATTTTATGATATTTTCTGGGGTGATTTATTCTATATTCATGACACATAATTCATTGAATCATTTTGATATTATGATCATTATAAATGTTTATTCTAGGGGTATTTACATCTGTATTACTTGATGACTTGAGAAACTCAAATAGGTTCATGTTATTAATCATAAATCATAATAGCTAGATAGTAATAACCACAAGAGTTCACAATATATATCATATATCTTTTAGTTTCTCATTTAAATTACCATCTCATTTACTATCACCTACATAGTAACATGGGTTCTTACTAAATCCAACCATTTACTAAACCCAAGAGAATATAGCGTTCTGAAATCAATAAAATAAAAATAAACTATATTTTTATGATGATAAACACTATGATATCCTTAAAAGGGGTATCACCAACTCCTTTGATATAAAACCATATTTATAACTAATGTATTTATCTTTGTTGTTGTATAAAACATTATACTTATGTTAAAATAAAATCCTAACCACCAAATTTATATAAAAACCTTTATAATTCCAACTGTTAGGACCCATTATTAAATACTACATATTTACTGGAATTTATACTATATATATATTTCTCTCATATCACAAATATCACTTATGGTTGTAGTTATAGATAGATAGGTTATAAATCCCATATAACAATCCAAAATATTTAAAATTTGACACTTATTATTAGCATAAATTTTTTTACAAAAAATACTATTTTAAAATAAGAATGTATTTTTTTCATTAAATATATTAGAAAATTTTATATTTACTTCATCCTTGTACTTATTCATTTTAACTCCCCATGAAATTTTAAAAAAAATGTATGATGGGAAGAAAATGATCAGTGAGGAGAAAAAAAATAATAAATCTAGAAATCTTGTAAAAAGATTCAAAACCATTGAATTGTTTACCATATCCTCATTAATCTTTTTGAGAATGAAATAAATTATTTCCACAATATAAAACACAGTTTGTATCAAATTAAACTATTAAAACATGTAGTAATCAATTAAAAATAACTTATGATGAAAATTATTGCAACAACAAGATATGTTTTTAAAAATGAAATACCATGTTTGATAGTGTACATGATACACAACAAATATCATGAAATAACAAAACAATTATGTTATTACATACATGATAAAATGAATATATGGATTATTATTAAATTAATTATGAAAATATGGTCTACAAATGTGTATACGATTAATTCTTCAGTCACTAATTAATTATAAATAAAATGAAATGCTTTTCTAAACAACTATTTAAATGTGAACAAGTGTGGTTTATAACAAAAAATAAATAAATCAAAATTTTTGATTATATTAATTATATATATATATATTATTAATTATAATTTTTAAAATTCATCTTATGTGTTCTTTATACATTAAATATGAATACATCCAATTTTACGCAGAAAAGAATTATTTTTCAAAAGTGGATGTTTGGTCATCATTTAATGAAGCACTTGCTTTAAATCTAGTTTCTGAAACATTTACATATCTTATTTCTAAAAAATAAACTCTTTATTTGAAATATTAGTTTCAATATTTTATGGATTTGATCTTTTTTATTGTTCACCTAAGGTACATTTTTGATGAATAGTTGAGAAATAATGATTTTTTAATTAAAAATTGATTTTACTCAAATTTATTTTCTATGATAAATTATATATTTGAATGGTCTTAAAATAAAATTAGATACTTTTTTATAATTTAATCATATTTATGTTAGAGGTGTCATGATCCGTCCCCGAAGGCTCGTGCCTTCGCTACCCCAAACCCGACTTCCGAAGGCCAGGGGTTGGCGACTAGCACCAAAGGCGTAATTCCCTAATACATTGAAGACATTTACTTTATAACCTATAAAAACACAAAATAGAGAATAATATAAGAAAAAACACTAAGTAAAACTATATAAAAAAGGTGGGATCAATGTAAAAGGGGTCAAAAATACAAGCCCAATAGTAAAATACAAGAAACTGAAAGTACAATTGAAGAAAAGAAAAACTACTGCAGTGTTGTCCTCTGAGGTTCCTAGATGAAGGGTAGGTACAGATCACCTCCTCAACACTCTAGGTTTGTCTGTGTCCTCCATGTACCGAAACATTGTAAGGTACACCTCGGAGTACCATCCTGTCCGGGTAATCTCAGCCTCAGTCAGCATTTATTATCGTCTGCATCCAACACAACAATGTTTGAGCATAACCCGTGGATGGGTGAGTACAAAAATACTCATTACAGATGCAGAGTCCCTCAAGGTCACACAAAATCAAACTAGGATAAAAAAAAGTATTTAATCAATAGATAACCCCACTTATGTATATACCCATATGTATACCTATGTTATCATGTAATCCATCTCAATCATGATAAAAAACGTTTTTGACATAGCTCAACCAGGATTTTATTCACATTATCGAAACCACGGATGCCAGAGAACTCCTCCTCTATCGGGTACAATGGTCTTTCCGCGACACCAAGGTGCTCCCCACAATGGGTCTGCCGCCACAACCAGGCGCTCCCCCTAATATCTTGCAGAGGTACTCCTACTATCGAGTACCAAATGTCTGCCGCCACAACCAGGTGCTCCTTCACCATGGGTCTTCTGCCACAAACAGTCACTCCACATTGGGCTAGTCAAGTCACTCTAAGACAATCATCCAGTAATCATCAAGTCTTAGCCATCTACTAGGTCTCCGCACTCTGTCAGATCGTCTCTAAAAGGATCCACTCCATGAGTTACTGGTCGATACTTCAACTATCATGAAGTCCGACGAATAAGTATCTCAATGGTCTACCACATCATAGAAGTATCAACACAATAGAAGGGGATTCAATCGGACGTCAAGTTTGTGAGTAATTAGCCTTTCAGTCCTGAGGGTCCGGTTGGATTCGTGCGCGATCCAACTAGATTGCATCTCAACTATACCCAAAACTCTAGCGGGGTATACTCAAAGGGATCATCATGCTACAAGATTACCAGGGCCTCTAACATTTCGTCAAATGGACACCCAGTTCCAAATATTTGGCCAAAAGAATGTAAAGGGTCGTAATGTGCCCGGGTCTGGTCGGACCCACCCCGACCTAGCATGAGTAGACCCAGTCCGAGTCGGCTCAGTCTGACTTGTTGGGTCCGACCCACTAAGCCCATCCCAGTAGGCCACGAGGGGTCGCAGAGTGCTGTGAGAGCATGGACCGGTCACGAGGGATGTTTGGCTCTGAGGGCACTGTGTGGGAGGCTCGGCCCGGCGGGCACCGCGATGGTACGACCCAGCCTGGAGTTCGCCGCAAGGGGCTGGATTTGTGTGGCGCGGCCCGGGGGAGGGGCGGTGTGATTAGGGCCGGGAGTCCGGCTCAGCCGGTGCGTCATGGAGAACGTGGAGGCTGACGACCGGTTCGGCCAACAGAAACGTCGGGCGCGTGGGGTGCACAAGGTGCTTGGAAGGCAGAGACGCTGGGCGCGCGTGGAGTCCAGCTCATACGGGGCTCGGGAGGGTGCAACAAGGGGAGCGGGAGTTATGGGATTAGCAGCGTCCTGGAGCCAGGGAATGGGGCAGCCATAGCGCAGTGTGGCTCAGGCCTGTTCTGCCGACAGGCGGTACGGCCGGCTTACAGCGCGGTCGGGGCGGCGCAATTCGGACCGAGGTGTCCGAGCATCGTAGTAGCAGTGTAGGTTTCCTTTCTCACCTTTTTCATATCAATGCCTCATCTCCATAACAAATAACATCATGAAGAAGAACAATGAAGGGGTTTCAAGCCATGTTCGTTTGACCAACACCCTACATGTTTATGGTGGTAGCAATCAGTTCATCAAAACATAAATGTAGAACAAACATGGAAGATAACATAAAAACATCAATTCCCAATAATCCCTTATTAACAAAATATTCCCAACCCACAACGAAAAACAACCATAGATCAACATTATAGTTTTTTGGTCAATGTTCTTTGTTTTGGAAGAAACGTTACAATGGAATAATATCTTACTTCAATAAAATTAAACATTTACCTTTGCTTGTTATTCTTTGATGGAGTCACGGGGAAGAAGATAGAGTTTTCTTCGTTCATCACATCCGACACATACTTCCAATCCTGAGATCATGTTTTGGTTCGTTCACGACAATGAGGAGGGAGGGTTAGTCATCGAAGACGTCCCACATCGGTTTCTTCTGCAAGGTGCTTCCAAGGAAAAAGTCAAAGATGCTTGTTGCCTATATACTTCGTTGGAATAACGCATTCTTTGTTATATATTGGGGAGATCATTTCTCTCTATATATCTTTCCTTCTTTTCCAAAAAATGATAAGGTATCCAAGATTAATAGATTATAAAATCTATTATGTCATTGGCATAATAATTCAAATTTGGTGAATTAATTAAGTTGGATCCACTTAATTAATTCATGAAGTTTCCATAATTAGAAGTGGGGATGGGTTGACACCATTAAAGGAGGGGGTGAAGAGACTCTCCCTCATTAATGAGGGGAGTTGAGAGGTTGTCCTCTTCAACAATTATTAATGGGGTCCAGTCCCAGGTGGTCCCCACATCGTAACTTCTCACGGGAGGTATGGTTCAGGTGGGCCCACCACCATAACCTCTCATGGGAGGTTATGGTCGAGTGGTCCCCACAATTTAACTCTCACAAAGTGGTTTAGTTCTAGTGGACCCCACTTCTAACTTCAACATGGTGGCTCAGAAAGAAAATAATTTTTTGTTCATTTTATTTTATTTTTTTCCACGAAAAAACCAAAAAACTATCTATTATTCTCGACCCACTTTCGTCAAGGTCAAAGACTCCTTAACCCTATACCAGTGCTGTGAGTTCAACAGTGACCTCATATTTCAATTCCAAGCCCCGGTTCAAAAGTTATAAAATCCTACTCTTACGTTTACTAAAACTACCTGTACAAAACATCAGAAATTGATTTTGGTCACTCCGAGCCATAGAATCATGCATGGTCAAGTTTCTCGGACTCATAAAATTACAATTTAATTAAAAACAATTACATGGAAATTCTAGGTCTTTACATTGTCCCTACCTTAGATATTTACGTCCTCGTAAGATACAACCCATAACAAAGGTATCAAGTGGGGGTATTGAGCACGCATGTGAGCCTCTCGCTCCCATGTGCTCTCCTAGAGGTCCTTGTGTTGCCAAAAAAATGTGCACCAGATGTATCAACCATCCATGAAGGACCATCTCCTGTCAATCCTCAATATCTACTGGAACCTCTGTAAAAGCCTCCACATCATTGACATCCATCTCACCATGTTCGATGATGTGGGAAGGGTCTCACATTTATTTCTTCAACTGTGATATGTAGAAGACATCATTCACCTGAAGCAACTAAGGTGGAAGAGCTAAGTGGTAATCCACCTCACCAACTCTTCTATGGAACTGAAAAGGTCCGATGAATCTCGAAGATAATTTTATGCATTGTCCAAATATCCATAGACCTCGTTGAGGTGAGACCCGATGAAAGACATGGTCACCATCCTCGAACTCCAGAGGTCTCCCTCTCCTGTCGACATACGACTTCTACCTGCTCTGTGTAGTCTTCATCCACTACTGGATGATCTACAACTTCTCTGTGGTAGCCCATACCATCTATGGTTCCACCAATGATGACCCTCCTGGGTCAGTCCAACAAAAAAGTGATCTGCAAGGTCACCCATACAATGCCTCAAAAAGTTCCATCGCAATGGTGGAGTGATAGCTATTTTTTATGTAGATTCCACCAATGGAATGTGTTCCTCCCATCTGTGACCAAAGTCTACGAAACAAGTATGTAGCATGTCATCAAGGATATACATGGTCCGCTCAGTTTGACCAACCATCTGAGGATCGAAGGAGGTTCTCAAATCAATATGCATCTCGAAAGCTTCCTACAACAACTTCCATAGCCGCAAAGTAATGTGTGAGTCATGATCGAAGATAATAGTGAAAGGTATTCCATGTATCCTCACAATCGCATGTACTAAGAGGTGTCCCAATATCTCTATTGAACACCACCCTCTGATCTGTATGTAGTGGGATGACTTGGTGAGTCGGTCAATGATCACCCATATTGAGTGATGAACCCTGGATGTACGTGGGACTCCAATCATGAAATCCATGGATATCCAATCCCACTTCCACTCTGGGAACTCTAAAGTCTAAACCAAGCCTGTTGGTACCTGAATCTACGTCTTCACTTGATGACAAGTGATTCATCGAGAGATAAACTATGCAACTTCTTTCTTCATTCCCGGCTACCACTGTTGTCAATGATGATCTTGTACATCTTTGACACTCCTGGATATACCGCTATATGGGATGTGTGGAACTCCCTCAACACTTCCTCCAGAAGTGAGACCGGTACCATGATATGTCCTTTGAAGATGATGACGTGCACCCCACCATCAAATAATCTATCATGTGGATGTCTTATGGATATCCTAGCATGTCGTGTCTCACAGTCAGTGTTCCCATGCTATGCCTCGCTGACTCACTGAAAAGTGCAGGAGTTACTATAAAAGACTGAAGGATGGATTCTCCATCTCTATCCACAAAGGATATATGTAAAGCAGCTAGCTTCTCATTCACCTCTCCTAGTAGTTGTATACCAGTTCTCCTATTGAGTCCATGGAAACAATGTTCCCCTTCCCAGGAGTATAGACACTCTCATAGTCATAGTCCTGGAGAAACTCAAGCCAACGTCGTAGCATCATGTTTATGTCCTTCTTAGAGAAGATATACCTGTGACTCATATGATTAGATTAATTGATAAAATGTTCACCCATTAGGTAGTGTCGCCACATATTCTAGGCGAAGACCACTACTGCTAACTCGAGGTCATGGGTATCATAGTTCTGCTCATGTTGTCTCAGCTGACAGGAGCTATTTGTGATCACTGCTCGCTCCTGCATCAGGACACATCTGATGCTAGTCCCTGATGCATCATAGCAGACTATGTACCCTACACCTTCCTTTGGATACCTCATTATGGAGGAACTAGTTAGCCTCTTCCTCGGCTCATGAATGCACTGCTGGCATCTCTTCGACCACAAGTGTTGCCCCTTATTCGTCAAAGCTGATAGTGGTGCTCTATCTGTAGATAATTCTGGCACAAACCACCGGTAGTATCCAACCAAACCAAAGAAACATCTTACTTCTATCACACTCCTAGGTGGATCCCAAGCATGTACCATCTCAATCATCACTGGATCCACTGAATCTCTATCGACATGTCCTAGAAAGTGAACCTTTCAGATCTAGAACTGGAACATCAAGTGCTTACCAGAATGTTGGTGCCCTCGATGTGTGTCCAGTACTACCCACATCTGATTGGCTTGCTCATCCTCAGTATCTGAGTAGATCATAACGTCGTTGATGAAAAATATGATAAAGCAATCAAGGTATGGCTAGAATATCACGTTCATGAGTCCCATGAACTCTGCTGAATCAGTGGTTACACCGAATGGAATATATCAAAACACATAGTGGTTGTATCGAAATATGAAGTTTGTGTTCTACAAATCCTTCTCTCGAACTCATAGCTTGTGATAGGATTATTTGAGGCCTATCTTCGAGAACCATCGTGCTCCCTTCAATTTATCAAAGATTTCATCAATCCCCAGTAGTGGGTACTTGTTCTTCACAATCACCTAGTTCAGGCACTGATAGTCAACATAAAGCCTCAATCTCTAATACACATTCTTGGCAGACAGAATTGGTGCTACCCTGGGAGAAACACTGAGCCAGATGAATACCTTCCCCTAAAAGTCCTCAAGTAGTACCCACAACCCGCGAAGCTATAAGGGAGCAATCAGATACGCTAGTGTAGATATCACTGATGTCGCAGGGTACAAGTCAATGTAAAAGTCCACCTCTCTGTAAAGAGGTAGACTTGGTACATCACTTGGGAAAACATCTATGTACTATTCCACCACTACAAGATAACACAGACTCCCCACATCAACCGCTCTGAGGGTAAGGGAAGCCAATTGATGAGTGATCTGTTGCACCCTTCTCTGAGTAATCCATATTACACTGCCAAGGCTCCCCTCTCACCGGTGACGCTAAACGTGGTCCCATTCATGTGGAAACACCATAATTTGCGCATAATACATTCAATATGAGTAGTGACTATAGATAACTAGTCGATACACAATATGATGTCGTAAGGCCTCAAATATGATACTAGGAGATCACATCTAAAGCTCTTGCCTCCATGAGTAATCTCACACTACCGACACCAGTGGGTAATCATCAAATATGCTCCCGTTGGAGTCTCTAGCTGTAAGGATCGAGCCAACGGCTCCGTCATAATCTCTATGCCCCGAATAAGGTTAGTGGAAATGAAAGAGTGACTTGAAATTTTGTCTATAAGAACTATATCTAAGGAGGAATAGACACAGATTGTACCTCATATCATATCCGGAGTTCCGTGATCTTAGTCCTCAGATTCGAAGAGCTGAGCTCTCCCCTGCCTACCTACTCCCTGCAGTCGGTGGTGGACCTCCTGGTGGTGGTGGTGGTGGAAACACCTCCAAACGTCATCCACCACCAGCTGCATGGCCATCTCATCTGCCACATCTACCTGCTCCCTAGGGAATGCCTCAATCTAATCTGTGTATATGATTGGGTGGTTCATCGATCGTCTGCTGATTTTCCGAATGGTGGGTTGGACATTCACAAGCCAAGTGACCCTGCCTGCCACATGTGAAACTATGCTCGCTCCTGGAAGGTATATCTTTGCTTCATGTGCCCCTCACAACCGATCCTGGGTCATACGGTCATCCACAAAAAGGTATTGTACATTTGGACCTCTACGACATCTATATGCTGCCAGCTGAAGAAGACTCCACTACGTTTCGACTGGTGTTGGATCTTTCTACTCGAGACTGCTTAGAAAATAAACTTTCCACTATGAGGGTTGTCACTAACTCCCATGACTGCATCGGAATTCTGAATGAGATCATCGAATCTCTGATCTCTCCCCTGAGTCCCAACTCTAAGGTCTGGGTCTTGGAGTAAGGGACTCGTACAATAT
Source organism: Viscum album (assembly GCA_963277665.1). Taxonomy (NCBI): domain Eukaryota; kingdom Viridiplantae; phylum Streptophyta; class Magnoliopsida; order Santalales; family Viscaceae; genus Viscum; species Viscum album. The sequence goes on along the minus strand of OY728150.1, from coordinate 344,441,485 downwards.
CGGTGGAGTATCATGAGCGGTCTTTGAACCTCCTTGAGTACTAAGCTACAGTCATACTACCCTACTATAGACGAAGTAGCTCATGTATGCGCACTACACAAAGAGTCGCTGAGAAAAACTCTTCCCAAAACATGATCTCCAAGTCTACCCAAGGAAACATCATCTTGTTGTGAACATGGAGCATCAAGATCCACCATCTACCTGCTGCTTCCTGTAGAAGGCTGGCTGCAAGAATCACAATGAAGGAGACTGGTGTCCTTCCAGTCAGAAAACACTCACCACAGCCTTCAGCCAATCCTCAGCCACATGTGGGTCAATATCACCCCTAAACCTGGGTGACCTCCGGTGCTGGAACATGTACAACATGCTCAATTAGGTTCCATAATTTGATGCTAGGGCTGGTGGCATCGGTGGGCCAACGGGAAGTGGATCCGCTAGTGCCTCTACTGGAAAATGGCCCTATACTGAGGCCTCATCGCTCGAAGGGCTATTAGTGCGTACATCTCTCGAGATTATAGCTGGTCATCCGTGGGGAGGCATCCTGAAAGATATATATGTTACACAGTCAAAATATTATACCTGGTGACCAGACTTGTTTGAGCTGACAAAAAGAAATTTTTTTAAAACACACAAGTAATCAGTGTTTTCGTGAACCGAGTTGGAAATCAGAAGTCTGGGTCTGGGTGTATGGATATGTCAGCCGCCGCACCAACAATGGACTCCCTGAATTGAGAACCACACTCAATACTCTTAACTATATTGATATATTGAAAATAATGACTAGGGTCCTATGTTCTGCGGTAGACATGACTCCTCTAATACCAATTTTTTACTACCCGCCTCCCGGTGCACATTCTATGAAAACCCCCTACCTGCCTTCCATAGGCTAGAGGCTGGGGACTAGAACCAAAGGTGTACTTCCCTAGAACTGTGATGGATTTTCCATTATAACCTGTAAAAACACATAACAAAGCAGAATATAGAAACAAAAAACTATGTAAAACAATATATCAAACGTGTGCTAAACATAAATGGGGCCAGAAATACAATCCCAACAGCAAAATACAAGAAACTGAAAGTACAACTTATGAAATGAAAAACCGCTGATGGTTCTTCCTTAGAGGTTCCTACATAAAGGGTAGGTATAGATTGCCTCCTCACTACACTAGGTCCTTACACATCCTCTGTGTACTGACACTCCATAAGGTACACCTATGAGTACCATCCTGTCCTGGTACTCTTAGCCTCAGTTAGCGTTTCCCGTCGTCTACATCCAACACAATGAGGTGCAGGCCTAGACTGTGTAGAGGTGAGTATAACGACACTTAGTAGGGTCCCTGAGACCCTCACGGTCTCAAAAATTCCAACAAGGATAATCCATAAAGTATGTAATCAACAGATAACCCCACTTAGGTATATGAACATACATATAACTATGCTATCAAGTAATCCATTTAATTCATGACGAAAACACAAATGTTAATAACATAGCCCAACCAGAATTTTATTCCCATTATCGAAACCATGACTAATGGAGAACTCCTCCACTGTAGAGTAGAGTGGGCCTGCCGCGAGACCAAGATGCTTCCCACTAACCTTGGACTTCTGAGGTACATCTCTTGTCGGGTACTGTGGGTCTGTAGCATCACCAAGGCGCTCCCCACTATGGGAATGCCGCCACAACCATGTGCTCCCCCTAATAGCCTGCAGAGTTACACCTCTTGTCGAGTACCACTGGTCTGCCACAACAACCAGGTGCTCCTTCGTCTTGGTTCTGCCGCCACAACCAGGCATTTCCCATTGGGCTTGTTCTGTAACTCCGAGTCAATCTATATGCAGTCGTCAAGTCAGAGCAAGCTACTAGGTCTCTGCACTCTGTCCACTCATCTCTAGAAGGATCCACTCCAAGATCTACTAGTCACTAAATCAATTGTCACGAAGTCCCACGAAGTTGTATCTCAATGTTCCGCCATGTCATAGTGGTCTCAACACAATAAACGCCGCGTCAATCAGACACCTGGGCTATGAGTTATTAGCCTTTCACTGCCAGGGGCCCGGTTGGATTCGTGCGTGATCCATCCTGAGGATATGTCTACTATACCACAAAATCTAGTGGGGTGTAATCAAAAGGACCTTTATTCTCCATGATGACCAGATACACTGATGGTTAGTCAAACGGATTCTCGGTGCCAAAGATATGTCCAAAAGAATGTAAAGGGTCATAATAGACCCATGTCTGGTCTGACCTGGCCCGACCTCGGATCGGCCGACGTGATCCATGTCGACCAACCCTGATCCTTTCGGTCTGGCCCGACCCATTAGGCGAGCCACCCTGTTTGGTCCGTCCCAGCCCACTATGCCCGACCCAGCAGGCCATGAGGGGTCCCAGAAGGCCGCGAGAGCGTAGACCGGTCGCTAGGGCGCTTCGCCCCAGATGACAGCACATGGGTGCCTCCCCCCATAGGGCACGATGATGGTACATCTCGACTCGGAGTGCATCACGAGGGGCTGGCTTCAGGAGGCTCAGACTAGGGCCGGGGCCGAGAGGCTGTCTCGGTTGAGGCCACGCGGGGCGCGCGGAGGTCGGCTGCCGGTTCGGTCAGCAGTGACACAAGGCCCATGGGGCGTACTGGGAGTGCATGGAGCACGGGGTTCACGGATGGCAGAGCCATAGGGTGCATGAGGAACATGAAAATGCATACTCGACCGGGGCTTAGGATGGTGCCGGGAGGGGCAGGGGAGGTGCATGAGGTATGATTGCCGGAAGCCGGGGCGTAGTGCGGCCGGAGCATGTCTCGTCTCGGGTGAGGCATGGCGTCGGCCGACACAGTCGGCCAGAGGCACGGCTGGCATGTAGTGTGGCTGGGGCAGCACGGTTCGAGCCGGGGCGACAGTGCGTCGTGGGGGCGGCACATGTTTCCTTTGTCACCTTCATTGTCTTGTCGCCATACCGAAGAACATCACAAAGAATAACGATGGAGGGGGGCCGGTCCATGTTAGTCTGGCCTGCACCCTCCGCATTTTGGGTTGTAGAAATCAGTTCATGAAGAACATAAACGTAGAACGAACATGGAATATAACATAAAAAATTCAATTCCCAATAATCCCCTATTAACAAAATATTCCCCAACTAAAAGGAAAAACATCCAAAGATCAACATGATAACATGTCGGTCTGTATTCTTTATTTTGGATGAAAATGGAATAATATCATACTTAAATAAAATTAATCCCCTACCTTTTCTCGTAGATCATTGACGGAGTTGCGGGGAAGAAGCTGGTGTTGTCATTGTTCATCACGTTTGTCACGCACTTCCAATCTCGAGATCGTGTGTCGGTTTGTTAGCGAAAATGAGGAGGGAGGGTCTATCGTCAATGATGTCCAAAATCGGTTGCTTCTGCATGGTGCTTCCAAGGAAGAAGTCGAAGATTCTCGTCACTGGCGTTCTTCGTTAGAAGAATGCTTTTTTCATTGTTCATTGGCGGGAGCTTTTCTCATAAAAGAACCTTCCTCCGTTGCCAACAAAAGAAAAGGTATCCCAGAATAATAGATTTTAATGTTAATTAAGTCGTTGGCATCGTAATTCAAATTGGGTGAAATAATTTAGTTCGATACACATAATTTTTTCATAAGGTTTGCACAATTATAAGAGAGGAAGGGTTGACACAATTAAAGGACGGTGGTTGAAAGACTCTCCCTCATTAATGAGTCTAGTTGAGATGTTTTCCTCTTCCACCATTATTAGGTGGGTCAAGTCCTGGGTGGTCCCCAAGTCATAACCTCTCGCGAGAGGTTAGGTTCGGGTGGGCCCCACCACCATATCCTCTCATTGGAGATTATGATCGGGTGGTCCCCACACTTCAACTCCCACAATGTGGTTTTCTTCTGATGGACCCCACCACCATCTTCCACATGGTGGCTCAAAATAAAATAAAGTTTATTTTATTTTATTTTATTATTTTCCACGAAAAACCCAAAAAATATATTTTATTCTCGACCCACTACCATCGAGGTGAATGTATCCTTAAGTGCATATCGGCGTTGTGAGTTCAACGGTGCCCTCAGATTTCAATTTCGAGCACTCGTTCAAAATATATAAAAACTCATTGGTACATTTACTAAACCTACCCATACAAGACATTAGAAATTGATTCCGGGCACTCTAGGCCTTAGAATCATGCGTCGTCAGGTTTAGCGGACTTGTAAAAGTCCCATTTAATTAAACAATTACATGGAAACTATGAGTCGTTATAGTGGGATCAATTTCACAGTGAATTTGAATACAATTACATTTTAATCTTTTGAATGTTTTAACTTTGATAACATATTTTTCTGATCTGTCAATGGGATTAATTGTAAATTAATTTTGACCAAATATTTGTTTTCATTTTTTGAAAAATTGATTATATGTATGGAATTAAGAAGTAAAAATTTAATGAATAGGTATTTTTTATTTTTTGATAGTATGAATTGAAAATTTTATAATATCTTTATTACTGTAGATGAAGGAATATAAAGTTATTTTGGCTAGAAATAATGTTAAAATTATTATAAAATTTCACAAATATTTGATCAACTTTTATTGGAAGAGTAATTTTCATCTCTAATCATTAAATACTTAGTTAAGATACCATTTAAGGCCATTTGGACGAGAAACAATCAATTTTTAAATTATATTCAATGGAAAGTGAATTTTGACATACTTTTGTTTAAGAAAAATGAAATATATTAATTTTCGGGTTATATAAGAGATATTTTTAAATATAATTTGAATTTGGAGAGATTAAATTATTATTTTCATCATAATAATTTATTTTAAATTTTGAGGGAATATATAATTAAATTAATGGCTTATACACTGATGTAGTAGTAGTAGTTTAATTAAATGATATATCAAATAAATAATATTAAAAATTATAAAACAAATATAATTTGATATATCAAATTTTATACATGAATTTTCTAGATGACATTGTCATATTTATGATTATTTAAAATAATTTGTTCAAAGATAACATGTGCTTATTATATTATTAAAAATTCATGTATGTAATAGTGTCCAATTTCAAATAAAGGATATTATAAAATAAAGAAAATAATTTAATAAATCATATATAATTCACAAAAAATAAAAAATTATACAAAATTATTTGGATATATATTAAAATGTAATAAATGTCACTTTTATTTGGTGTTTTATATTTTATGGTAAATACATTAACCCTCAAAATGCAAATTACATAATTTCATGGTGTTGATTATAATGGACAATTAAGTGTTTAAAAAAGTTAAGGATTGAAAAATATACAAAACATTTCTAATTTTATTTCGATAAATGTATTTTGACCCCTCATAATCAGATCTTGTAAATTAATAAATTTTTTTTCCATTTTGAACAAAAAATTATATAAATTTAATAATATTGAGAACTCCAAGATTACCCATTCTCTGTGATAAAAAATGGTGCCCATTATTCTATATTCTTTACACTTAAAACCCTCTTGGGTTTGTCCACGATCTTCCCAGAAACAATCCTAGAATCCCTTACCATCTTCTAGATATATTGGTTTAAGAATATCACTATCCTTATTGCTCTTAGGGAGTTATGAAAAGGATCTCATCCAAAAAAGAGGAAGAAAAAGTTCATACATGACTAATCAAACTCCATGTAAGGGCCTTTTTATATAAAAAAAATTTAAATGTTTCAAATATTATTTATTCAAAATATTTATTTTTTATGTCCATGTTTTTGAAATGGGTTTTATGAATGTATTTTAATATGCATGAATGTTTCAAAATGGTATTTTTTATGTCTAGTTCAAATGTTTGAAAGTTGTATGGGACACTAAGATTTACCAATATCATGTTAAAAGTGATAAATTGGTTTTGAAAAAGGATTGGTTATTAAATAACATGTAATGTTTTCATATGAGTGAAAATGAAATTTTCAGACAGGCATGTTGACAATTTAAATCTTTTATGTGTTATGATTATATAATGTTACATGAAATTTTGATGGGTGGTTACATGATAAACCAATGATAGGTGGTTCTATGATAAACCAAGGATGGTTGGTTGCATTATAACCAACAATGCATTGTCTATGGACGTTGACAGAAGGGTTATTACATTTATATGAGTGCTATATGTGGATGTTGACTGCATGGATATTCCATTTTAGTTATTTTTTCCCCATGCTAACTATTTATCTCTTATATTCTGGATTATGAGTTTTCATGAAAATCGTTTGATTTTAAAATGTGAATATAATGATATTTTTTAAATTTTGTTCCATTTTAGGGTTGGAAGGCATTTTTTAAATGATATTTTTATGGTTTTTTAGTGGAATGATGATTACCTCTACATTAAGTCCCTTATTTTAAATTTTATGGTTTCCTCATGTTTTCAATGATGTTCAAATGACTTAAGTATGTGTATGAATTTGGATATGACATGTTGAATTTTGTGAAGATATTTCATGAAAGGGAACTTGATTTATTTTAAATGTTTTTTATTTTGGAAAAAATGTATCTTTTTTGAATTTCTACATTGTATAATTATGGTATTTTTATGTATTATTTATTTCCTAATTATCTGAATCTATATAAATTTAAAGATCCTCAATGATAAAGAAAAGAAAATTCTTGATTTAACGCAAGATTATGTAATTTTTTAAGGTCATGAACTTATATTTTTTTCAAATCATTTGAAACCCATTCTGAACCCATGTAAAAAATAAAAGGATCCCCATAAAATGTATAAGATAAACTCGTTATTAACTCTATCATCACCCCAAAAGAAAAACTTATACAAGCCAATGCATTGTAGTTCTATCTTTGTGTACCTAGATTATAATTTATAATGGGCTCCCCATAGGCAATATGAGTCTTCTAAATGTCTAATAGGAATCAACCTCAACTGACTCATATATAAATCACATATAGAATTTTAAAAAATTTATTCATGTTCATCTTCATCATGAAACTGTTAAAATACTATTTTAATTCCCTATGAAAAAACATATTGGGATATTAAAATACCCTTCTCATCAAATAAACCATTTTCAATGATAAAATAAACCAAAATGGTAAAGAATGTTTTTTTAAAGAAACATGAAATCTTATAGAGGAATATGAAATTCAAATAATGGTTACCGAATAATAATATTCATTTTCACCATATACATTAAAAAAAGAGAGTTCTTTTCATTACATTATCATCCCATGGAAGAGAAAAATGTTCCATGAAAATATATATTAATTAATTTTGATCCATCAACAGAATGAATGAGGATTATATAATTAAAAAATATCCCTATTTAATCATAAATAACATCAAGGGTCATGGTATTAAATGAAAATATATACCTTTAAATATCCTTAAAATGTTCCTGAGGAAAATATTATTTCTATTTTAAAATTACATAAACAAAATCTAAAGTATTATGTAAAATTTTCTTTTAAAAGACCCTTGTAAATTTTCAAGGTATGCTTCAATTGTAAAAACAGTCATGGTGGTGATAAATTTTTGTATTCTGTATAAGATAAAAAATTTATTTCTATATGTTTTTAGAACCATTATAATAAATCTCATTTAGAAAATAAAAAAAATGATTATATTCGCACCATTTGGTAAATAGAAAAACATATGAAAGAAATGAATGTAAAAAATTACATTATATTATTAAGGACACTATTTAATTTTCTTCAAAACATATATATATATATATAATATTTTTAAGAGAAACATTAATGGTGGATTTTGATAAAATAGAGCCCCTTTCTTTGTGTCTGAATCATTATGATCATTCTTTATGATATTGAATAAAGAAATTATGTTAATTTTATATGTAATTTTAAAAAAAAATCATTTTTATTATTCATAATTTTTCATTTAATACCATTATATATATAAATATATATACTGATTTTATAAATTCAATTTATGATGATCGTTATGACAATATTTGGCACATATGTTCTACATTACATTGGTAGGTTGACTGTGGTCAAAGAGGTAATCATTATACCATATCTAGAATAATAATTATGATATAATATTACTCATTATATATAAATTATAATTTCTAATCCAATCAGGATATATGTTTATGAAATTGTACTTCATTAAAATCATAGAGATAGTATGTCATATGTTCAGATGAGTGACATTTTCATTCATCAGTGACCACAATGGAATGAAGGTATGTACTATCTTTTATAACAATAATTATTATATTATCAAAAATATGATATTAATAAATTAAAAAAACTTATTTATATCCTTCAAATGGTGTGGTGATGAAAAATGGATGACAACGCTTCGTGGTGTTGGCGGTCTAAATGTATGAATGAACATCATTATCATTTTTGAGTTAATAGAAGTCATAGAAGGTAAATGTTATATTATCTTTTAAATGATATATATTTCACAAATAATAGAAATTAAAATCAATACCATCATTATATCTTTTCTTCGGAGATAGAGATAGAAAATTAACTAAATAGGTTCATGTGGTGGTACTCCAACACACACACAATCGATGGTTTAATTTCCCATTTGATGGTAGTGGAGTGAATATAGTTTTTTTAAATATAAATTTAATGACCTAATTATATGAGAATTTTTTTTGTTTTTACTTATTAATTTTTAATAAATATTTTAATGTTATATAATGAGAAGTAAAACAGAAACACTCGGGTAAAAATGATACCTCTTATTCGGAAAACCTCCATTGTTTATCACCTTGAGATCACATAAGATAAAATTAAAACATAAATAACGACTCTATAACATGATAATTTATTATAATATTGTATTTGGTTACATAATGGAAAACCTAATAGGTTTTTTATTGTGATGTAATTTAATTAAAATCTTCCCTTTTAGAAGGCATGGGAGGGGAACTCTTGGAATTTTACAACACATTAAATTAAAAAAAATTGTTTTCAATAAAATATATCAAAATGGAATTATTTAAAATATAGGATGAGTAAAGGTCTCAATAATCCAATGAAATAAAAACTAGACATGTTTTTACCATGTTTTTAGCCTTATACTTCCTTTATAACCGCTTAATAACCCCTTTTACACATACCGAGTACATAAATATTATTACAATTTGAGAGATATTTTAGTAAATATAAATGGAAAACGCACCATAAATTTTTCTTGGTTGATATTATAATCCATATATTAATAAATGTGATTATTTGAATATTTTTATAAATTTTATATAATTTAATTAATTTTTTTTATTATAAATTATCCTTACATATTATTTTGAAAACTATTCATTACATTGAATTTAATAAAATCACGAAAATAAGTAAATTAGAAGAAGTTAATTTATTTTATCCATAAAAAATCATTTTCATCTAAAATATATGCGTATCACATTAATTATTTAATTTAAAATTATTTTTTAATATTTATGTTACCATGTAATTGATATTTCTATTATTTGAATAACTTGTCCATTATTATTGTGTTGGCCATTAAGATACATATTTGATGACTAAAAAATAAAAATGAATAAAAATAATGGATTTGAATATTGTGTGTTTAAAAATTATACTTAGAACCTAAAATATATTATAGATTAATCTACACTAAAAATACTACAGTTATCAAAAAACCAAACTATGGAATTTCGTACATTTCATTAAATAAAATATAATAAATGTAATAATCATGACTAAATAAAAAAAGGTCCTATTAATTATAGATTATTATAGATGATATGAACTCGTAAAATTAAATTTAGCAAAATTATAGGACCATATTTAAAAAATATCAGCATTTCTCGCTATTTAGTGAAAAAATTAGTTATTTTATAAATTTGTGATAAATTTATAATAAATTAATTTGGACATTCTGAATTCAAAATGAAATTAAATTCTACCATTTTTTTAAAATATATTCATAACCAATTATAATACTCACTCCGAAAAAATAAAATAAAACACTTTTATGAAAATTTATTTTGGATGAATAAAAAGACTTTAATAAAAAATAATTTATTAATTATTAAGAATTAATTAAAATAATATAAATTATTTAGAACAATATATATTTCATAATAATGATAATAAAAATCAGTCTTACTAGTTTATTGGATAGGTTATAACAGTAATATTTAAATCGCAATAATTCATCGTTCATTTAAGCTCGGTTATTCCTATCTTATATGCTATCGAATATATTAATTATTTTTAAAACATATAAAAAAATTAGATATTGTTAATTAATCTCTGAAAACATTGTAATTTTATCTTCATACATAGAATCAATTTCCTCTTACTTTTCTCTTAATCTCACAAATTGGCACTCCAAATCCATTCATTGTTTGTAAGTAAAATATAATTACAATAAAAAGCATTTTAAATACTTCCATTGAATGATTTTTTATCCTTATCATCCTTACTATATCTAATAAATTTACACCATTTATATGTATCCATATTTAGTTGATAGATATCTATGTTAACTTTCTCACTTATATTTCTTCTAAAATAGAGAAATAACTTCATTATAGAACTTATCAATTTCTCTGCTACAAAATAATTGGAATCCCCATTGAATGATGGAGGTTACTGATTCATTTATCTATATAATATTTTTACACCCCATTGAATTTTAGTACGATGTAATATATGGTATTGGTTATTGATCATAATCTAAGTCAGCTTCCCCATAATAGTTATACTTTGTCAACACTGGATCCATCATCATTATCTTCTCCTGAAGGAAAATTCATACACAGAATAATTTAAGGTGTATTATTTTAGTTTCTCCATATTTAATATATTTATAAAAAATTGAATATACTATAGTAGATCATAAAATTAGGAATCACAATGTAAAGTATTAAATATATTGAAACATTTAACATAAATTCAAAATTTTATGCCGGGTTAATCTCATAGTCATAAAATGGTTTCTTTTGGAATATTGTCTAATCATATACATATTTTAAAATATTTCATGTTGTGGTGTAATGAAAATTGAAACTAACCCAAGAAAATCTGATAGGATTGAAAAATAAGCTATGTAGTAAGGACACACTCACCATTCTCCATAATTACTGATGAGATACACTCGAACCAACTCTTTTCTAGGTTTTTATCCAAATATGAATCTATCCCAAAACTACACTAACATTTAGTATCAAAAAATGGTTTTATATATAGGAAATCAATAAAATATCTACCTTGAAATTATTTATTCTGATACCTTAGGCATATAATTATCCTCAATATTGGTCTTTCAGATATATTAGCTTATATATAATTCCATAAAGAGTGTTACAAGGTTTCTATTATAGAATATTTGATACAAATAGAAATGACCCCAATAATTGTAACCCAACATATGTGGATACTTTATTACATTTATACAATATACAAGTGTGATCATCCCAAGGGATAAAATAAATTAGTAGCATTTTAAAACAATATACGAACTTGAATCTCATATTAAATTTTAAAAACTAAAATAATATATTATATTATCATTCAGAACAACACGAATCCATTTTTCATATCCCTACATATAAGTCATAATACACTTCTTAGAATTTTGGGGAATCAAAATATAAGAAATGGGTGACATTGGATGATCAATAAGAATATGTGGAAAATATATACTAAAAAGGAATGTATTATATGAACCATATAAAGGATATTCAAATAATTCCATATAAATAATAACATGAGAATGGAAATTATCCATGGATATCATAACTAATTATATATTTAAATGTTCAAGAAAATATGGTTTCATAATTATGGAATGTATATAGTCATACTTATGACACATACTATATGGGCCTCGTTCAAAAAATTAAAATATAAATGTTATGATCCTTAGTAGAATACCCAATGATGTTTTTATTATGAGGCCTGCTGATGAATTGAGGGAATATATAATTTAATTCCCATCCTGTAACATAATAAGTGTATTTGATTAACTAGAGGAATGGATATTACATCTCAATTAATAATCCAATAAAATATATAACTATTCATATTGAATAACTAGATTATGGAATATCACAACAATTCTTTTTGTGGAAAATAACATTTTCACTTTGAAATCCCTTATATATTGTCATAAATATTTCCAAAACGTTGAGGTTAAAATTTTATATCATATTATCCATCTATATTTAAATAAATTATTAAAATAAAACTATATTCATGAAGGAGTTAAATTCAATTCATGTCTTAAATATTAAAAAAAACTCATTTCATACTTTTGTAAAATGGTAAAAATTGCCTCGTTAGGGAAATGACAATAAGATTACTTTAAAACCAACATATAAAATGTAAAACATTTGTAAAAACGTGGATAATAAATCATTTTATATGTTTCAAATATTCTCCTCAAAATTTAACAAAAAGTATAGACATATGAGAGAAATATTTTTGTTTTACTAGAAACTTCAATGTCAACATCGTATAAAAATATTCTTTCTATATGTTTTGTACGTAAAGAAAGGAAAATTAGAGGAAAAACATTTAATTTAATTAAATATCAATGTTGAGATAAAAAAATTACTTTTAAGGTAAAAGGATAAAAAAATACTCAAAATGGAGACATAAATAGAAATAGTATTGAATAACAATGAGATTGTTAAAAAACCCATTACCTAAGGATTGACTTCCTTTGTATGCATCTAATCCTCCCATACAAAAAAATAAATTATTTTTATAAATATAATATAGAACCAAAATCATATATATAATTCCATATATAGTTTACTTATCATATTTTATGTATTTTGTACAAATAATTCTCTGTTAAAATCATTGTTTGTGGAAATAATTGTTTCCTTTGTTTATATATATATTTGTTAAATACTTATGGAATTTTTTCATTATGATGTTCATATCACTTAATTAATGTTAAAAATGTTAAAAATTTCATATATATTCATTATATTGTTATTTATGTCCATCTAAAATAATATTAATTGAAATTTTAATTACACCATTTATGGAGATTGTAGGATATACATACACATGGACAATGTTTAATTTTTTCAAAGGATAGAAAATATGAATGGTAAAGAGTAATTCATCATTAAATAATATTAATAATATCATATATATTTTTTATATTCAATAAATATAACCTTATTACCATCAATATTAATATAAAAATAATAACAAAACACATTGCTCTTTAAAGGTGGTAGTCCACACGTACAGACAAGCGATATTATTTTTTTCGAAATAATTGGATGGAAAATCATATAGATGTTATATAACTATTAAAAAATTATAATGAAGTGATTTTAATAATATTTATAATTTATTTTCATCATTATATCAAGACATGGTGTTTCATGATGGAAAATTAATTATATTGGTTTGTGAAGCGCATATCCTTTTTACACATGATTAGCTGTTTCATTTTCAATTTAATGGAAAGGTGATGGATATAGGTTATTCAATAAATGTAATAACAACTATATATGTAGAGACCCGAAGCCTGACGTACATGGACATTACATTACATTTGCGGAATACTTAGTACATAACAAAAAACACACACACAAGGATCGTAATAGTTTAGTGTCTTTGGAAACTCGGAACATAATCTTCTAATCCTGGTGAAAGATCTTCAATATCTCCCGTAAAGATCTTCCATTTTTTTACCTAAAACCTTTCTTTATATCCTGGGGAAGAGAAAACATAAAAGGGTGAGCTCAAATGCTCAGTAAGGGTATACGAAAGAAATAAAAATCATATCATATCTTTTTGAAAATCATAACCTGCAAAAGAGATCATAATATCTTAACATGGAACAAATCATAGAAGTTAAAATGAGATCACCATAATCATAACATGAAACTTGAAACTTTGTGGCATGCACACATAATCATGGAAAATCATTTCTTGTTAGTCATGACTCATTGCCAAGACTATCTTAGTGGACAAAGTCCCTTTCTGAATCGAGTAACCCTCGTTTCAGTCCTGTTTCACTGAACCGGTATAACCTACCATTCCAGCCATGTCTATCTCATGAGATATAAAATCTTTACCCAATGCATTGGAGGGAGATATAGGTCCCACCCATCTTATAATGAATCCTTTCTTCTGTGTGCCACATAATCATAAATCTTACATCATCACATAACCCATGTAATAAAAATGGGATTCTTAAACAACATGACATCATAAAACCATTCATATAAGATAAAGGAATTCATAAACATAATTCCATCACAACATAGTCAAATCAATGTAAAAATATGGATAGAAACAGAATCCTTTATTATCTTAGATGGAAAATAATTTTGATAAAACACTTGAAATGAATTCTTGAGGAAAACATCCTTTCTTCTTCAAAATCAATTTCTTTTCACAAAACATCATGCAATTTTAAAAGAAAGAGATTTTATTAAAAATAGTCATGAAATATTTTGGAGGAAGATTCATGAAAATAAGGCTTTATAAAACCGTAAAAATCCGTTCGTGCCATTTAAGTTAAAAAAAACATTCTTCTTGTACTTTTGTCGGAATAGTTAAAAAGTACCCCGTACAAAACGACAAAAGATTCCTTTCATATCTTTTAGTAAAAACTCATAGAAGGGTAAAATTGGATTTAAAAAATTGTAGGTGGATGGAAATAATATTACATATTGAGAAAACATGGATGTGGATGATAAAATACACCCCAGTAAATACTTACGAATAAACAATCTCGGATAAAAATGAGATTGTGATATTTCCCTTACCTTAGGTCCGACTTGCTTTGTAAGTGTCCGAACCTCCTGTATAATGATTTAAATCATGTTATTGACTTATTAAAGAATCATATTCATTGTTATGATATCATATATGGTTCACTTATGATATTATATTACCCGTTCTTTTGTAAATTCCATGTTAAAGAAGCGTTTTGGGTAAAATCGTTTCATTTATCGTAGGTGTTTTGACTTGTTGTTCTTGACATCATTATTACTTATATCATGATTTACTTACTTCCAGAATATAAAATATTATTTATATATCATATATATTCAGTATATATATATATATAATAGGTAGATAAATAAAATGAAAAACACCGTTCATGGAGACGGTAGTCCGTACGTACGCATGAACGCTGTTTTCCTTTCCTTATTGTCTTGAAATGGAAGTAAGTAGATGACATACATATGTATATATATACATAAATCCAGTAGCTTTATAATGTCATATATTTCATTATTATTTCTTATATATACTTTATAATCATTCTTAAATGGTTAACATGGAGAATGAATCTCATCGCATCGTGGAGACGGTAGTCCGTACGTACGCACGAGCGATGATATCATTTATATAAATATTGAATTGAATTGGAGTGGATTATACAATATATCAGAATCAATATGATGTTGTAATAACTATGTATAGTTATTCTTTACACCATTATACCCATCCATGTAAGGTGGTGGTGGAAAATAGATTACACCACGGCGTGGAGACGGTATTCCGTACGTACGCACGCGCGGTGATTTCTTTTTCCGTAGGATGGATAGATGGTGAAATAGGGTTGTTTCATACTTATAATAACATATCAGTATATTAGTGATACTGATGTTATTACTTCATAATGAAACAACCTAAGAAGAAGAAGTGGAAGAAGAAATAAAGATGAAAGAATTGGTAACGGTAATTACCTCTTCTTTGAAGCGCCTCTTTGAGACCTCCTCTTAGGGCACTAAAATTGGACTTTGAGGAAGACCAGAACCCCTAGGATGTTTCTAGGGAAGTGTAGAAGAGATTTTGGCAGGGGTTGGCCGAGCTTGAGTGCTCAAATTGGTGTGAGGAGGAGGGGGAGGAGGTGTCCTTTTATAGGGGAGGAGAGGGGCACCATAGGAATATCTCAAAATATTATTTTATATTAAAGTCAAAATCGGTTTATAATGGTTCCAAAGGGTCTTATTTCGAAGATAAGGTGGGGAGGGGTCGAAATCCTATCAACCAATAGAATTTAGACAAATTTAGGATATTAGTTTAACCTTATTAATTAGATTTAACTCTAAGTTAAATAATTTAACTTTTACCATGTCTTTTTGTTTTCTTTCCCTATATGGTTAATAAACATACTATAACATGCCAAACGAACCCCAAATTGTTTATTATTAATATATATATCCTTATCTAAGTCATTTGGCCGAACCTTAGATTTTTAGGAATACAATAACAACTAATAATATAATATTTGATTTAAAAACTATTTTGTGTCAATTTTGACACTATTTGATATATGATTTTTGTGAAAGTCATAACAGAATTAAATGTTCTAACCAAGTTGATTAAATCAACATTCTTATATCATAGTAACCTATAAAATTAGTGGAATTCATAAAAAGTCTCAAATTACATTAATTTTGGTGTTTATAATATCAATTATGTCAATATTTCATTAATAAGATAATTACTGAATCATCATTGTGTCATATATAAATTAACTTATTTAAAGTCTAAAAATTACAAATAAAATACCATTATGTAGGAAATCGTTTTATCTTTCTAATGAATATTTATAATCTAAAATCCAACATATATAACCCTATATAACAATTGTTTTTCTAAAAGATATATGCTTGTGTCAATTTTGTATTCATTTTAACTTAATTAAAATAAAGTGTCATTATCACTTACAAGTGGATCAATGGGGTCCCAAAATCGACCCAAAGATGCCCATGGTCGACCATGTATCAACCAATGGGGTTAAGACACGTTTTAGGGTAATTTAATATTATTATAATATTATTTTTTAACCCTTATTTACCGGATTTACCTTTAACCATGGTAAATAAAATATTTACCGCAGTAATTATTCAAAATGTCTAAAAATAAAAGTTATCTATTTACACAATTTGAACATCCTGATTCCAAATATGGAATCCATTTTTCTAAATTCAAAACACAGAAGTGGCAGAAATTAATTTAAAATTAATTCCCGCTGTCAAAACAAAAAGCGTGTTTTTAAGAGATAATAACTATCAAAAGATTGACACTTGTTTATGTTCGGTTTAATTGTAAAATTGTGTCCAATGACCAACATTATATTAAGTGGTAAAAATATATTCTAAATATACTTTAAAACCATTCAATATTATAATTTAACCACATAATATATTACGATGAAAAAAGTTGTTTTTAATTAAAATATAGCGTGTTTTTACTATTCATTAAAATATGAAAGTTGTCGGAAAAATATCAAAACTTTATCTAATGTAAATTTTTACATCCTGATTCAAAAGAAGAATATTATTTTGTCAAATTGAACATATAAACATGTCAAAAACTATATTTAAAATGGGTGCGCCATCAAAAGGCGGTAAAACTGCATTTTTTGAAAAATACTTGTTTTACCCGAAAAATTTATTTTGTTCTTATACCATGTTCTAGAAATGTGTAAGATGAATAATAATGTTATAAAATTCGAAATTTAATTAATACTATTCATAACGGCTAGTTCATGACAATATTATAATAATATAACATTGTTTATTAAAACCCAGTATTGCGTACAACACACGCTATTGAGGAAGGTCGCGATTGCATGTAATGCAAGCCAAGTCAGGGTTGCGTGTTGTGAAAGAATCCTTCGTTGTTTCATATAACATAATCCAACCATATTTCATTTATACATTTAATATATATATATATATATATACTCAATGTTGCGTAGAATAACTATTATCAAAATTGTGTGTAACACGGTCCAAGAATAGTGTTGCGTATACTGCAAGTTAATACAGTGTTGCATATAGCGCAAGGTAATCTTGGTGTAGAATACAACAAAAGACATTAATGAAATTAAAATAATATTTTTCATAAAATCATGGGGTGTTACATTCTACCCCCCTTAAAATGAATTTCGCCCTCGAAATTCGTCGGGGTTATAAATGGTTTACTATTTGAAAGTTTCTTTGATAGAAACCCACATCGTAAAAAGGAATACCAAAACTTATCTTTAAAAACAAAAGTATGAAACGTAATGGTTACCCAAATAAACTAATCACTGGGTTTCCACATAGGTGAAAATATGGATATGGAAAAGAAATCTAATCATCACGTTCTGATGGAGAGTGGTAGAGAACATGGCTATGGAAAAGCTAGCAATCACAAATCCATAAATTTGTGATGATCTAGGGTATCATCTGATTAATCGGATATAAGATCACTAGGAAAACATTTTTGGTTTTCAATATCATTTCCCTAAAGTTGAAAAATTTTAATTAGAAGAAATACTTACTTGATTTTGGTATAATCTCACTGTTGTTCGTGAATTGAAAAATTTACACTTCATCCCTTAATGAAATCAAGTCGAATTTGTTATTCGTAATGTGTTAGCAGATCATGTGATAGAATGATAGGTCATTCCATCTGTCTCAAACAAAAGGTTAGCAAAACTTATATACATAAGTCGATCTATAGTGAGATTAATCATATATGGTTCCTAAAATGTACTTATACTTCATATATCATACTGCTTAATATAATAAAACTAGTTTCTACTAAACAGGGACTTCCTGTAGGTCAGTGGTAGGCGATAAAGGCCAGTCGCACTTCGGTTGTGGGTTCGATTCCTACAGCCTTGTCCGAAGCGATGGGTTGTCGCCCGTCCTGCAGGTTGTCCTTTTTCTAAAACTACATTACTATAACATCCCATCAATAATATCGAAAAAACTTTTATCCTTAAACAATACTAACTTATGTCCAACATAATCCATTCCAATCTTTAGGCTTATCCATAATACTGCAGTCCATTCTCATAACATAGTGAAAACGATTACCAGAGATTTAATACCATCGTTGATCCCCATATATCATAAGATATGTTTTGTTGGTCACATTCCAAACATTCAAAGTCCTTAATCATGTATTCTCTTGAATACCCATTGAACCTTATTGAAAACATGAGTGCTGTTAAAAGTTAACTCTTTCCACATACCAAAATCCTAAAAATTATTTATACTCAAACCATGATATCACTTAGTCCTTATATCAATCATGAGCTCATGAATACAATCAAACATCTCATTATCTTCTTATCCTTTCATTATGCACTTATCATCTACTTTCCAAAATATTTGAATCACTTTTCATAGTTACCGGTACCTTAAAATTATTGAAAAACACAATAGACCAAATCATAAAAGTACCTCAACAACATTATTCTTGAATACCAAAACACTTCAGTCCATCCACATCAATGATTATCCTGAAATAAGTCCTTCCTTGATTTAGAAGTAACTTTTTAGGTCAGGGCATTGAGTTGGGTAATGCCCATGTTCTCCACAAATAAGACATTGAACTCCATAATAGTCTGTCACTCTATGACCCTTTTCTCCACACAGATAACATCGGTCCCTCCATTTGAGGTATTCCTCAAGGTTCTTCTTCCCTTCTTTAGAAATCCCAATCTTCCTTTCTTTATGCTCCTCAACATGCGAACATGCATAATAGTCTATCTTCCTCTTCTTTGATGAATTAGTCATACCACTAAATTTTACCTTGTTAATCATATATCGCGATGATTGATTCGGCATAATCATAACATCTTTCTCTCTAGGAATTACACAATTTTGTTGCTCATAGTCACCAATTTGTCCATTGGATTCAATGTTAACTGAATTCCTTTTGGTTCCCTCCATTAACTAAAACACAAAAATAATTTTGTGAGAATCAAAAATCATGCTAGAGAAAACAACATAGTAAAGGGAAATTATCCTCAATACATAACTTCTTAGGTTTAATCTAATATCGTTACCATAGTTCTAGGAATATATCCTATATGTATACTTATCCTTAGGGACATCCCTATACCTTATAAATATCTCTAAGGATCTCACTAAATTTCTCGTATCCTAGTTTCCAAAGGTTGACTAAACCTCCCTCTGATACCAACTGTAGAGACCCGAAGCCTGACGTACATGGACATTACATTACATTTGCGGAATACTTAGTACATAACAAAAAACACACACACAAGGATCGTAATAGTTTAGTGTCTTTGGAAACTCGGAACATAATCTTCTAATCCTGGTGAAAGATCTTCAATATCTCCCGTAAAGATCTTCCATTTTTTTTTACCTAAAACCTTTCTTTATATCCTGGGGAAAAGAAAACATAAAAGGGTGAGCTCAAATGCTCAGTAAGGGTATACGAAAGAAATAAAAATCATATCATATCTTTTTGAAAATCATAACCTGCAAAAGAGATCATAATATCTTAACATGGAACAAATCATAGAAGTTAAAATGAGATCACCATAATCATAACATGAAACTTGAAACTTTGTGGCATGCACACATAATCATGTAAAATCATTTCTTGTTAGTCATGACTCATTGCCAAGACTATCTTAGTGAACAAAGTCCCTTTCTGAATCGAGTAACCCTCGTTTCAGTCCTGTTTCACTGAACCGGTATAACCTACCATTCCAGCCATGTCTATCTCATGAGATATAAAATCTTTACCCAATGTATTGGAGGGAGATATAGGTCCCACCCATCTTATAATGAATCCTTTCTTATGTGTGCCACATAATCATAAATCTTACATCATCACATAACCCATGTAATAAAAATGGGATTCTTAAACAACATGACATCATAAAACCATTCATATAAGATAAAGGAATTCATAAACATAATTCCATCACAACATAGTCAAATCAATGTAAAAATATGGATAGAAACAGTATCCTTTATTATCTTATATGGAAAATAATTTTGATAAAACACTTGAAATGAATTCTTGAGGAAAATATCCTTTCTTCTTCAAAATCAATTTCTTTTCACAAAACATCATGCAATTTTAAAAGAAAGAGATTTTATTAAAAATAGTCATGAAATATTTTGGAGGAAGATTCATGAAAATAAGGCTTTATAAAACCGTAAAAATCCGTTCGTGCCATTTAAGTTAAAAAAACATTCTTCTTGTACTTTTGTCGGAATAGTTAAAAAGTACCCCGTACAAAACGACAAAAGATTCCTTTCATATCTTTTACTAAAAACTCATAGAAGGGTAAAATTGGATTTAAACAATTGTAGGTGGATGGAAATAATATTACATATTGAGAAAACATGGATGTGGATTATAAAATACACCCCAGTAAATACTTACGAATAAACAATCTCGGATAAAAATGAGATTGTGATATTTCCCTTACCTTAGGTCTGACTTGCTTTGTAAGTGTCCGAACCTCCTGTATAATGATTTAAATCATGTTATTGACTTATTAAAGAATCATATTCATTGTTATGATATCATATATGGTTCACTTATGACATTATATTACCCGTTCTTTTGTAAATTCCATGTTAAAGAAGCGTTTTGGGTAAAATCGTTTCATTTATCGTAGGTGTTTTGACTTGTTGTTCTTGACATCATTATTACTTATATCATGATTTACTTACTTCCAGAATATAAAATATGATTTATATATCATATATATTCAGTATATATATATATATAATAGGTAGATAAATAAAATGAAAAACACCGTTCATGGAGACGGTAGTCCATACGTACGCATGAATGCTGTTTTCCTTTCCTTATTGTCTTGAAATGGAAGTAAGTAGATGACATACATATGTATATATATACATAAATCCAGTAGCTTTATAATGTCATATATTTCATTATTATTTCTTATATATACTTTATAATCATTCTTAAATGGTTAACATGGAGATTGAATCTCATCGCGTCGTGGAGACGGTAGTCCGTATGTACGCACGAGCGATGATATCATTTCTATAAATATTGAATTTAATTGGAGTGGATTATACAATATATCAGAATCAATATGATGTTGTAATAACTATGTATAGTTATTCTTTACACCATTATACCCATCCATGTAAGGTGGTGGTGGAAAATAGATTACACCACGGCGTGGAGACGGTATTCCGTACGTACGCACGCGCGGTGATTTCTTTTTCCGTAGGATGGATAGATGGTGAAATAGGGTTGTTTCATACTTATAATAAAATATCAGTATATGAGTGATACTGATGTTATTACTTCATAATGAAACAACCTAAGAAGAAGAAGTGGAAGAAGAAATAAAGATGAAAGAATTGGTAACGGTAATTACCTCTTCTTTGAAGCGCCTCTTTGAGACCTCCTCTTATTGCACTAAAATTGGACTTTGAGGAAGACCAGAACCTCTAGGATGTTTCTAGGGAAGTGGAGAAGAGATTTTGGCAGGGGTTGGCCGAGCTTGAGTGCTCAAATTGGTGTGAGGAGGAGGGGGAGGAGGTGTCCTTTTATAGGGGAGGAGAGGGGCACCATAGGAATATCTCAAAATATTATTTTATATTAAAGTCAAAATCGGTTTATAATGGTTCCAAAGGGTCTTATTTCGAAGATAAGGTGGGGAGGGGTCGAAATCCTATCAACCAATAGAATTTAGACAAGTTTAGGATATTATTTTAACCTTATTAATTAGATTTAACTCTAAGTTAAATAATTTAACTTTTACCATGTCTTTTTGTTTTCTTTCCCTATATGGTTAATAAACTTACTATAACATGCCAAAAGAACCCCAAATTGTTTATTATTAATATATATATCCTTATCTAAGTCATTTGGCCGAACCTTAGATTTTTAGGAATACAATAACAATTAATAATATAATATTTGATTTAAAAACTATTTTGTGTCAATTTTGACACTATTTGATATATGATTTTTGTGAAAGTCATAACAGAATTAAATGTTCGAACCAAGTTGATTAAATCAACATTAATATATCATAGTAACCTAGAAAATTAGTGGAAATCATAAAAAGTCTCAAATTACATTTATTTCGGTGTTTAGAATATCAATTATGTCAATATTTCATTAATAAGATAATTACTGCATCATCATTGTGTCATATATAAATTAACTTATTTAAAGTCTAAAAATTACAAATAAAATACCATTATGTATGAAATCCTTTTATCTTTCTAATGAATATTTATAATCTAAAATCCAACATATATAACCCTATATAACAATTGTTTTGCTAAAAGATATATGCTTGTGTCAATTTTGTATTCATTTTAACTTAATTAAAATAAAGTGTCATTATCACTTACAAGTGGATCAATGGGGTCCCAAAATCGACCCAAAGATGCCCATGGTCGACCATGTATCAACCAATGGGGTTAAGACACGTTTTAGGGTAATTTAATATTATTATAATATTATTTTTTAACCCTTATTTACCGGATTTACCCTTAACCATGGTAAATAAAATATTTACCGCAGTAATTATTCAAAATGTCTAAAAATAAAAGTTATCTTTTTACACAATTTGAACATCCTGATTCCAAATATGGAATCCATTTTTCTAAATTCAAAACACAGAAGTGGCAGAAATTAATTTAAAATTAATTCCCGCTGTCAAAACAAAAAGCGTGTTTTTAAGAGATAATAACTATCAAAAGATTGACACTTGTTTATGTTCGGTTTAATTGTAAAATTGTGTCCAATGACCAACATTATATTAAGTGGTAAAAATATATTCTAAATATACTTTAAAACCATTCAATATTATAATTTAACCACATAATATATTACGATGAAAAAAGTTGTTTTTAATTAAAATATAGCGTGTTTTTACTATTCATTAAAATATGAAAGTTGTCGGAAAAATATCAAAACTTTATCTAATGTAATTTTTTACATCCTGATTCAAAAGAAGAATATTATTTTGTCAAATTGAACATATAAACATGTCAAAAACTATATTTAAAATGGGTGCGCCATCAAAAGGCGGTAAAACTGCATTTTTTGAAAAATACTTATTTTACCCGAAAAATTTATTTTGTTCTTATACCATGTTCTAGAAATGTGTAAGATGAATAATAATGTTATAAAATTCGAAATTTAGTTAATACTATTCATAACGGCTAGTTCATGACAATATTATAATAATATAACATTGTTTATTAAAACCCGGTATTGCGTACAACACACGCTATTGAGGAAGGTCGCGATTGCGTGTAATGCAAGCCAAGTCAGGGTTGCGTGTTGTGAAAGAATCCTTCGTTGTTTCGTATAACATAATCCAACCATATTTCATTTATACATTTAATATATATATATATATATACTCAATGTTGCGTAGAATAACTATTATCAAAATTGTGTGTAACACGGTCCAAGAATAGTGTTGCGTATACTGCAAGTTAATACAGTGTTGCATATAGCGCAAGGTAATCTTGGTGTAGAATACAACAAAAGACATTAATGAAATTAAAATAATATTTTTCATAAAATCTTGGGGTGTTACAATATATAACTTAAAAAATTGTGTTATTGTATTTTAATTAGTAATAATTAAATATATAGAGTAAAATAAATATAAAATATAATGAGTTTGGTGATTACAATGACGTTTTCATTGAAATACCCCATTTTGATCCCCTAATAAATACCATAATTCTAGTCTTTTAAGGTGACCAAAATATCTATAACATGGTTAATTACTTTGGCTATTAATTTATTGAAGTGTATAGTCATGAAAAATGTCTCCATATATGTAAATAAGTGAGGGGGTTTCCTTCGGTTATTGAGGTGAGTTCCACATATGTATTTAATAAATGTTATAAAGTAATTTCAATTCCCTTTCCCTAGAAAATTGCTCCAAAATTTCCAGATTTGAATGTGGCCAGATTAAGTTAAAAATAAATCCTACACATGGTGATTAATAAATATTATATTTTATTTTTACCCTTATCATTATAGATTAACCCCGTGTAAATTTCATTTTTCTATAACAATGGTAATAGAATTACACAGTATATTATATTCATTATTAATAAAATAAGATGAAATTCGTAAATATTTATTATTATTTTGACACCAATTATGGAATTTATTTTATTAAATTCTTTTTTTTGTATTTTATTTAAATTTAAACCCACATATAAAATAAATTTTTTTTAAATAAAAATTCTTCTTAAATAAAAAATGATTTTGTTTAAAAATTCGACATAAATTGATTCCAATTATATAAATTTTATTATGGATAATATAATTTAACTCATTATACATTTAAACAAATTTCATATGAAATTAAACATTGTAAAACCATTATCTCAATATAATGTTCTGATAAAATTATTATTTTTCATGATCATCGAAAAAATTACAATTTTTAAAAAAATATCAAAAATTAAGATTGTGATAATTTTTGCAGGTTATTATAAAAAATGATTTTTATTTTTCAAAAATAAATATAAAAGTAAAAAATATATATATATATATATATTATTTTCCCATAAAATATAATAAAAACCATTTTATTTAATAGTTGTCTCTTTGAAACATATAGTGACATTAAAAGAATGTTTATTTTCTTTATCTGAAACCTATATAAATTTTTAAACAAAATTTGTTATTTCTATTCATATTTCCTATTTAACAGATAGTTTATTTTTTTATTCTATATTTTTTTCCATTTAGAGTCATTTCTTGTGTGGATCAGAAGATATTAAAGAGGTAAAATATTTTTAAAAAGAAAAAGATCTTAATGTATTAGGTTGTTACAATTTCAGTCGTGACTTCCCTTCTAAAAAAGTAGATATATAATTTATATAAAGAAATCCATTTCAATCCCAAAATATCATAAAATTTTACTATAAGTGGAATAAAATGATTTACAAGATCTTATTCACCCAAAAATACAAAGATAAGTATCATAGACTCATGTTTTTATTTTTTATTAAGTATGAGATTTCACTACTAATTAAACATCTAACCATCGAGGTGGTATTTTAATATCCTTTGAAAATTATTTTCATATAAAATATTTAGTATATACAAAATAAAATAAAAAATTATATGTTCTATAGTATTGGAAAATTCTATCATTCCCTACTTCATTTTCACACCCATCATCGACTACAGTGATCACATGAGATTTCACTTTATCTCTTGGATAAAGAGGTTTTCATTTTCAATCATCATCATTATCATTAAAATTGGGGCATTGCTTGACATGATTTATATTGTCATTTAAAATTAAAAATTTTAGTGTGACAAGTGCATTTAGTGGTTCTTTCTCTCCATTGATAGCGAACATCTTCTTCCAATCACTTTTTTAATCAATTTAATAATGACATTATCTTCTACACATGAAACATTTACTAATATACATAAAACAATTTACTCCATGTTTTCTTCAACTCTTCAATAAAGAAAGAAAAAATCATCTTCTCCCATATATGGTATTTATTATTATAATTTCCGTTGAATTACATCATTTTTTTGTATCAAACTCATGAGGCCATTGGGAATCACTAATATCTATTTCCACCATGATATAAAATAAATGAATTATTTGTAGTTACTAAATTGCGTTTTGACAAAATACCAATTGATATTTGGTTTTAAGATACTAAAAAATAGACCAATCATACATTATAGAAGGTTGATAATTCTAAAAGATTACATTTCATGTAATGTAAAATTTTCCATATAGGTATAAAAATATTCATTATAAATTGGCTTATACATAAAGAATTCATTCTTAATTTTCAAATGAATAATATAGGGAACGTACTTTAGAAACATAATATCATATAGTCATTCAACATCATGGATTAATTTTAATTATGTTTCCCCATGTTTTTAAAGGATTCCACCATAAATATCATTTGACACCCTGATGATAAAAAAGTAAAATAAATTTATCAATATCATAAAAATTGAGAATCGAAATATCTTGTAATCAGTTCCAAAATATTTTATAGAAACTATTTGATAAATATAACCTATATAATAATGCAAATGTTTCCTCATAATTAAAACCATATAATATTATTCCGTCATTTTCCAATTTGAATGATTAGAATTTTTCATAGATTGGGAATTTTTAATATGAATAAAAAAAGATCTATTATTCTTGCTTCCATAAAATTTGGTTTCATTAAATAATATGCCTTAAAAATCCTTCAAATTCAGAGTTATCATAGTTCCTTTTGTTTTAATACATTTAATAAACCCAAAAATAATACTTTGAGAAACAATAAAAATCGTGGGTATCCACATAACAAGGGAAAATAATTTATAGGATCTCTAAATCATTACAAATTCGTTTCAACCAATGACACTATAGATTTATCATAGCTCACTTAGGATAATCATCTATTCACATCATGTATAATGGTTTATAAAAAATATTTGAACTAACCAAAGCATATCCCCCAGGTGTGTCAAACCAGTAGTTCCATAAGCGAACACTCACAAGGTACTAAAAGGATGGTTGAGATATAATTTAAAAACTCTTATTGGGGTCATTCCACATAGATTCATCTGTTCCAAATCCCAATCAAAATATAGTATCATGATATGGATTAATTGGAAAATAATAATAAAATCTATTACATAAAAAGCATTATGATGTTATCTAATAATTACAATTATCGCTACATTTTTTACTATATTATTTAATTATATTTTCAAATGATTGACTAAACCTACCTGTGATACCAACTATAGTGACCCATAATTTTTATACATAGATAGTAAATGTTAATAGTTTAATATAAAATATATTTTTAAAATACATGACCAATAATATTAATTGTTTATCTTATTTGGATTGTATATACATAATATGTTTATTCAATTAATAGTTTTAATATATTCTCATAATGATATTCCCATATTTTACACTTCTTATACAAACCGTTATAACATCATTTCACAATATCCAAGGGAATGGAATTATAGCAAAGGATGAGTTAATATTCACATTATTGGTAAAAAACGGGAGTTGTCAATGATAATATAAGGGTAACATGATAATAATGTTATAAAAATATGAGAATAATATTTGAAACTCCATATATATCATATCATATTTTATAATATTTAAACATGAAACAAATAATAAAATTTTGTAAATAATGATTTATAAAAAAATTGATGAACATGATCCAAGAGAGAATAACAATGGAATAAAAAATTAGATTTTTCTATTCACATAAAAGTTGAAAATCATTTCCATAGTAAAGGATCACTTTTAATATTATCATAATTGATTCGATGCCCCCCCCCCATTTCATCATAGTATTACTTGTGGTTCAATTCAAATACAGTCATAGTAGATAGAGTCCCATATTGAACTATGGTTACACCACATTCAAGTGCTTATTTTCCCATGAGATTCCAATTTTCTGAATAAGTTAGAGTGATATTTAATTTTGATCCCACACATCTAATTATAATAAATCATTAATATGTTAGTGATAATATCATAATAAAATAATTGTATACCATAATCCTTATAAAAGAGAGTGTTTTTATTAATATGTAAATATTTATTTATGGAATAAAGAATGGATAAAAAGGGTTACAAAAAAAATTCATCTCTATAATCATAAACAGTCTAATAAAATAATAATGATTGTATCGTTGAATAATATCAAACATTAAATCATATTTAAAATAAAATGATGATATCATAAATGAAAATTCATTAAAATGATCACTTGGAAATTTTATAATTAATATACAATTCTTAATTTTAGATTATCATCTTTAAAATATAAATTTTTCAAAATATTAATGAAACCATCTTCAATGAAAGTTGCAATGTCAAATTG
Source organism: Viscum album (assembly GCA_963277665.1). NCBI lineage: Eukaryota > Viridiplantae > Streptophyta > Magnoliopsida > Santalales > Viscaceae > Viscum > Viscum album. The sequence continues at coordinate 344,412,858 of OY728150.1, read as the reverse complement.
TAATTTAAACATAAAATCTACCAGTGCTAATAATGGTGTGAAATTAATTTCTTGTCATGTATGTTAAACAACATTCCTTTTTAATTTTTAGTGGATTCCAAAAGTACCTCTTTTGTAAAATTATGAACATATTACTTTTAATATTTTCTAAAAAAACAAATCATCAAAAAATTGATTAAAAAAATATTTATTATTAAAAGCATATGGTATTTTTTTATGAATCATGGATCTAAAAGAATAATGACTACTAAAATAACAATAAATATTGTATATTTTTCAAAAAAAAATGATTCCTGGATTATTTTATATACCAAGTATATAATAATGGAATTATTTTTTATAAAATTTCTAAAAAATCTATTAGAATAATTTCTATGATATTTTTAGAGGATTATCCTAAAACATAATCATCATAAACGTAATCATAAATAATCTTGATAACAAATTCCATTATATCATAAAACCCCAACATCATGTTCCAATCTCATTAAAAAATCTAATAAACAATTTAATGAATTTAAATTTATGATAATTATTTAAACAAATAATTATTATAAAATAATATATGATCCACTACTTTAATTTCAATAACAATTTATTAATAGTTACGTAAAAAATAATCATTTACGTGGTTTAATTGTTTCATTTTCAATGAGTGTCTCAGTCTAAATGTTCTGGCATATAAAAAATTATCATGGTTCAATAATATCCATAATTATAATCATGATAAAAAATTAAAATATATTTATTATATATATACACAAATAAATGTAAAACAATGCGATAGAAAAGTCATGTAAACTGTTCATGGGGATAACAAGTCGTACGTATGCATAAATGTTGAATTAAATTTTAATTAAATCAGAGAATAAAAAATAAATATTTTTTAGAAACTACCTAAAAATAATAATTTCATAAATAATATATATATATATATATTAAATATTTTTTTATTCCCATTTATGTAAAATATAAATTAAAAGTAATTCACATTTCGTCGCGGTGACGATATTCCACACATATGAATGAGCGATGATACAATTTTCCATTAGAGTGGAACGTAAATAAGTAGATATAATATTATAACTAAATAATAAAAAATAATATTTTAAAATAATATAGAAACTATAAACATATCGTTAATACCACCAATGATAATTGGTGATTGAAAATTAATTATACCCCCACATTGTGGTGGTAGTCCACATGTAGGCATGAGTTATAATTTCACATGTCATTTCATGATAAATATGGTGAATACCAGTTATCATATAATAATAAGAAAATGTTAGTATTATTTCTATACAAAATTTATTATCTTTTTATTAATATAATAAATTTTATAGTGGCATAAAAGTAAGAGGTGTCGTAGGATGATTACCACTTCTTTAGTACACCTCCTTTAAATAATTTATTAAGTGCACATTAATTTGTAGATAAATATTAAAAAAACATTTAATTTTTTTGGGAAGTTAAAAATATTAATTTATTGGTTTTGGTTAATCTTTATGGACCATTGTGGTGTAATTGAGAAAAAGGAGGGTCATCCCTTTATAAGTGGGGGAGAAGACAAACATGAAATTTCATATATGATTAAAATATTATGAACCTTTACTCAAGGTAAATGTTTTTAAATTGAATCATATTTGAATTTTTTGTATGATGATGTCCAACTATGTCCATCCAGTAGGATTAAGAAAAGTTTAATATAAAAAAATACACTAATATCATGGTTAAAACCCATTGTTAAACCTGGTAAAAGATAAATTGTAGTAACTAATTTTTTCTTTTTCTAATGTTCACTAGGTATGGAATAAGATTAAATTATTATATAATATTAATTATTATGACACCAAATGTGGAATCATTTTTAAAAATTCAAATCACAAAAGATCCATAATTCAATTTAATATTTATCTTGTAAAATTGGTTGAACAATAGTTTTCCAGAAAAAATATTTTCTTATGTATATTAATTTTTTATAAAAAAATTACAAATTAATATTGAATCCAATTAATATACTTATATTATTCATTATATAAATGAAAAAACTATATTGAAAATATTTTTTTGAAAAAAAAGTTACCTTTTTTAATTATTGAATTGAATTGGAATTTCTAAATATAAATTAAAATTTTCACTTGTTAAAGAAAAATAATTCATTTCAGGAATTTTTTAAAATTTATTCTTTGCTAATTTTGGAATACATATTTTAAAAATGAATTTAATTTTTTCAAATAAATTTTCTAAAAGTGGAAAATATTATCTATATCATTTCCCCATAAAATGAATATTTTTTTTAGAAATGCAATATTTTTCAATCATATAAAGTCATTACTAAGAATTTATTATTTATTTGACAATATATTTAACTTTTCTAAAACAGTTATACATTATGTTCAGAAAAATATTACTATTCACTCTTCCAATTCAACGATTTGGATATACTATTATACTATATTCTGGTTCATTTAGACTCAATTTTTTCTTGTGTTGTAAGGTATCAATGAAATTGAATTTTTTAGAGGAGAAATATAACCTAAAATTTTAAGGTGTTACCTGAAATACATAGATATTTATATAACTAAGGGATAATCAGTTAGATACACGTACATGGTTCATTGTCCTTCGCATTAACTAATTTTATATTTTTGTTGAATGTTAATAAATGTGGACCTCAATTGGTAGCACTTCTTCTCTTCCATATAACATGGAGAATAGAGTCATGTGGGTGGAATTATGTATCATAGTTTGATATTCACACTGGGATTTTAAAATCATATCTGGACATGATTTCTTAGTTCTTTAAATTTTCTAATATAGAATGTTAATGCGGGACTTATTGGACCCATCCATCTATTCATTTTCAAAGGCATAGTTTTAGTAAATATTATTAGATCGAAATGCGTACATTGAAAACAAATTCATTAGATTGATGGATATGAAGTTCATACTAATTTCCATGAGATAATTGTGAGGTATCACAATGTAATAGCTCATTTGGGATTGTATGATGTCAACCAAAAATCTTTTCATGCAATTTCAAATCATAAAATCATCAACCCACATTTAATTATAAAACAAGTAGGATTAATTATTAAACTAAACTTCTAAGATTTCCCTGGTATGTAAAGAACTATTAAATCAATCCCCTGTATATAAAAGATTTATAAATATTAGGAGGTTTGAAGAATATATTATGGATAATTATATATGTATGCTTGATTCTGATATAGAATAAAAATTAGTTTATTCCTTGAAATCATAAAAAAAGGTGGAAAAAATATTGCCAAATGATAGATATTATAGTAGAGTTTCAACCCATCATGGTGATACATAAGTGAAAAAACTTTCAATTTCTATATATCCTAATTTATTTACACTATTTGAATGCAATGGATATTGATCTCATCAAATTTAAATCATTATATGACCATCTCTGAGTTGAGGATATAACCAAGCATATAATAATCAACAAACTAATATATTTTCTCGCACTAGACTAGTTTCATAAAAAAATTATTTTATCCACTAATTCATCCACTTATCTACTTATTCAATGATATTCAAAATATTATCATTCTACATTGGACGATCTTGTTGTGAATTGATTTAATTTTTCCATTGGATAGCCTTACAAATGTTGATAACTAGCTAAATGTCTTGATGTTGTATTTTCAGATTAATGATGAATTCATTATGTATCATGGGTTAGGTAAGATCAAATAGTCCACAAAGGAATTCCAATCATTTGGTTGATACTTAACCCTCCTTATATTACACATATTGTTCATAAACAAAAACTATTGGACATGTGAAATGCATTTATGAATTTCTATTAATTTACGAACTCATTCTTCTCTTTTGTAGGTTCATTGATAGAAAAAAAATGGTGATGGTGGAATATTTATAAATTCTCACTTAAATTTTCATGTTTCTTTATCGATGATAGTTTTTCCATATTTAATAAGCCCCTTCCCTCTTTATATGAAAAATTAATTTTTGTGGGGGGGTTTAAAATGGAATGTATACTATTGTAATTTCTATGATCATGGGGTGTCTTATCTCATGATAATTATATTGGTTATTCTATGATCAAGTAAGACTACTAAACATTTCAAGAATAATTTCATCCTAATCAATGTTAATGATCATGGTTATTAAATTTTTGGGATATTATATTCTGACCTAAACACATTTTTCCCATTATGTCCATATAGAATTTATTTCTATTTTTTTATTATAGTATAATTAAGTATATATATGATTATTGAAATTCAAAAAAAATTATAAATTCGTTTTTTGTGAATAGTGCATTTGTATTTTCTATAAATCAATAAAACATACCCCATTATGGAATCTTCAAATCAAAATTTCAACTCTATAAACCATTTTTTCTATCTTAAACCCCCCTAACATAAGATTATACTAATGATGTTAATAAAAGAACAACCCATTCTTAGAGAAAATAATCACATAATTGAGTCAACTAAATATAAATTTCAATACTCTGTGTGTTCAAATCCACTGATGGATTAATGTTATTTTGAGCATGGAATGGTGAGAAATTAGTGAATCCATCAGTTTCAATTTAATTAAATTATATCTATCAAATGATTTCAAATAGATTTTTCCAATAATCCTTGCATCCTATTTTGTAATCAAAAAATGATTGAAGTTAATCTAATTTACTATTACCTAGAATGAAAATTAATTATCTTTAAAATAGTTACTCTATTCATATACTCAAGACCTAGAGGATAAAAAAATTTATATTAATGGATGAAACACCTTCCACTCCTAAAATATCACCAATCATTATCGCGTGGGTAAATTATAATTATATTAGACTATTGGGTTATCACATGGATAATATAACAGAAATGAACACTACTAAGTAAAAGAGTAATAGAATCAAGCATGTGTCTAACCCATTATGAGTCAGTTTGGATATAACATTTAATTATTTAATGTTGATAACTAAGGTATTCTAATATAGATCTTTGATGCACCTGTAACTCCATTTTATAAAACAAGATGGATTATTCTAGGATTGTATTATAAGAGTCACATTTACAGTAGAGGGAAAATAATCCATCATATTGTAATTTTTCATGAGATATGGAACCAATTCCTATATTCAGATCATTTTTACACGTTATATAAATGAATATATTAGATTCTCTATTATCATAAGACCATATACGTTTAATATTAAAGAAATAAATGAAAATGGTGATGATGAAAAGATACTTTAACCCATTTTTGGTGCATCGATTTAAGAGGTGGAATGAGTTTAGAATGAGGACTATGGGGGGAGTGAAAAATATTACTAGAAGAATATCCAATTTTTCCACATGTATATTAGGTCTTCTTCTTATTGTGATCCAGGTGTCACTATTAAATTGAATCTAATAGAATGGTTTTTTATAGAAATGATGGCCTCATTTGTTATGTTAACATTAAGTACTAACTCCATAGAAGATATGTTCCCTCTAACAAATCAACATATTATTTACAATTGGATGACTTTCAAGGAAAGAAAAAAAATTTAAAACTACTAAATGATCACTTACCATCATTGTAATTATCCACTTAACATGAAATATGTTAGTATTTTCATTAGTGGTTATATATGTGAGAGAAATTGTACCTTATAATATTGTAGATTGTGATGACTCTTTTAGACTGTGAATACTGAGGCCTGAAAATTCAAATCAATAAGAGAGTGCATAACTCAATGTATATCCACATGTGTCTATAATAGTAAAAAAATTTATCTTCTCTTTTTTTATTATTCATGACTAATATGAAAGTAATGGACAATCCCAATGTAGTCACATAATCGATCAACAACATACCTAGGACGGGTTTCATTAGAATAACATGTCATTGTACATACCTTTATATGAAATCTAATTAATTATTGTATTCTTTATCTAATTGATATTGGAAGTACTATGTAATTATCATCAAAAATGGATTTAATTTACCCACAATAGTGTTGGAAAAATATCATAAATATGGTAGATGACCTTGGTGTCCTCTCATCTCATTAATATTTCGTGAAGGAGTAATTCCACAGATGGCATTGAACATATATTATATAGTCTCAATACCAATATATCATACCCATATTCCATAATTTTTCTTAGAGGTATCACTGACTACATGATTCAATGGTATCTTCTTTATCCTATGATTGTGTATCTTTCCAAATACTTAATCAAGATCTTTGTGATCTTCCTTGTTTTGGTTGTATTTTACAAAAAAATCATTCACATAACACTCCATTATTTTTTTCTATAGAGATTAAAGAAAATAGTATGCAAGACATACTAAGAGTATTCTACAACTTTCTCTAATACAATGTACTTTATTCAGTATGAGTATATTCTTTTTGAAACCCTAAATATATTGACATTAACATCTTCATGATACATATTGATTTCTTTGTACCTCTAGTACCTTATCATTAATTAATGAACTTAATATCCTACCGTTTTATCCATAAAAATTTATGTGGATTGTAGGATGAATTTATTATTAATGTTTTGTCCATTTTGTTCCAAAAATTTCCTAAAATCAATGATTTTTTAATTATTCATATATATTGCGATGTTTTTATTAGCTTGTAGTTTTTATAAACCAATCAAAATATAGTGGGATTTATCTTTTTGGATGTTTTTTAAATCCATATTATTGGTCAGAATGAAAATAATATGAATACAGAATTTCATTTCAATATTTGGAATTAAATTGTCATTCCAGGAAAATATAATGTAATTTTTTGTAGAAATATAACATTGTACTGTATCTCATCATGTGAACTGAAAAAACTAGAATATGTTGTCCTTAGATTTTAAGGGGTTGTGGTTCAACTATATATTCACATTGACGGAGGTGGATTATCACTATTTGATGGTTTAATGATATTCATCTATATAGTCTTCATCATAATTATAATAAATTAAGGGAGGAGATAACTCATCTGGTTGAAATTATTGAGATTTGACTTCTTCATGCTTTATGATAATATAATATTCCGGATCAAATTTCAATACTTCCATCCTGAATAGATCATTATAATTATAGATAAACCTTTAATTATATGATTTCTTTTCTTTATGGTTCATACCTTTTATATCTATGAATTCTATGTCATACAACATTTAATAAGTCAATTTTTATCCATGATAGGAAAAGTTAAGATTAAAATTTCTTGTGGGGGTCAAACATTATAGTGTTTAATTAAAGGATCCATCAGATTCTAATGAACATGCGTTTTTTAGATGTATATTTGATTTTAGAGAATTTATATTTGGAAATTATAAAATTGTCCACAAGGCCTCATGTATTAACCTCAATAAAAGGTTTGTTAATGACTTAAATTCTCTTCATATAATCCTAGATATATTCTATGGTGGTTTTGAATTCATTTTGGGTGTTGGTGAGCCTGTGATATTTAATATGAGGCTTCTTTCCCACTATATTTTAAAACCCAACCTCAAGGTGGTATTAATAACAAGAGATAATGGGATATGATTCAATATGTTTCAATTTTAATAAAATATAAAGGCAGTATTTATAGGGATTTTAATATAATGAAGGGATAACAACATGAATGTGGAGCCAATGCATTCACAGTAATCCATTGAAAGATGTGTCCTGCATGAAAACCATGAAATCAATATGAGATACAATATTTATAAAATGGATATTCATTTGTATCATTTAAATTAGATTTTGGCCACCATTTTTAAATCATTGATTCATCACTATAGATAGGTCAATGTTAATATCTGCCTTGACAAATTTGTAGAGATCACTCATTATGATGAGATTGATCCCAAAGACAGTTCCCACAAAACACAGATTGAATTATACGACATAGAACTTTAATTTTAATTATAGATGGTGGTTTTTTCCCTTGAAAATTATGGATTAATCTTCACTAGATATGGATATGATAGACTTATATTCTTTTCTTTCATATTCTTCTTCATGTTCTACTTTTGCAGAAAACACTTTATATTATAATTAATTGGGGAACAATAAAGCCTCAATGAGTGCGTGATAAAGATCCATTGATAGGTGAGTAATATAATAGATTGTGAGATGATAAGTAATACTGGGGAAGTTCTTTATAATTTAATTTTCTTGGTTGTGGGAATGTGTTTACATACCATGTTGCCACTCCATAGTAATACTTGTTCCAAGAAAGTTTCCTAAGGTGAAGGTGTCTGATGGGAAAATGATAACACCTTCTGGTGATTGGTTTTTTATATGATAATTGAATTAAAATGGATAATATATATAGTTAAGAAACATATTATTTCATGGAGATGAACAAGAGGATTATTCCATTAAAGGATGTACATTCTGGTTCTTTCTCAACACTAGTGTTATTAATTCAATTTTTTAATTAATGATTTAGCAATAGATACCCAAGAACTATTCTTGAAAATGTGTAATTTTCCATTCCATCATGATAATATACCATATACATCAGATAGAGAATATTTTTATTCTTAATCTATGAAATTATGCTTGTGTTTATCTAAAATTACCAAATTGATGAATCAATAATCCAACTCTTCATCTGAGATGTCGTCCAAAGTTGGACTATTTATGTAGCGTCTTCTCATTGTAGTATTCATGAAGTCTGTGAGAGTGTAGACTATAAGAGGCATCAAATAATGTTATAAGCAATACCTTTGTTATTATTGTCCAATATTTCAATCCTCAAAAGTATGATAAGTTGATGTGTCCATTTTGGGAGAGGGTATAATGGATTGGTTCATTGATTCAGCTAGGGATGAATAATATTATGGGCTCCGGTGATTAACATTTTAGAAGTTCAATCTTCAATCTTTTGAGATCCACTATTTTAAAGGTTCTTTTTATCCCCTGCATCTTCATCATCAAAGATGGATTAAATGATACATATGTCATGAACCAATGAACAAACAAATTCCTCTATGTGAAGAAATAAAATTTACTAGATCACTTTGATGAAGTTGAGCCATTCCATTATTGGTATTTGAGTAATCAATTCTAGGTGTAGTAGATTGGATTTATTACAACTTACTATCGTATTCACTCTTACCATTTGGGATATTAATAATTATATAATCGGTAGAATTGATAAAAAACCATTGACTAGGTCCTCCATAAATGAGTAATACAAATTCTTCCACTACAAATAGATATTGTGTGTGATTTTGTATAATTAAAGACTTATATATCATTCTCTATGTGAGAATATTCATAAATGGGTAAATTCTATGGGCCCTCATAAAGAGAGATTGTCTAAGTGGAAAGAGACAATGTGATAAAATCTATTTCCACTCTTAAAGGATTTAATACAAGAGTGGGTGGATGTAATGCGAAAACCAATTATTTGGTTCACTATATATATTCATTGATGCATATAGATCTATAAATGAATTCATTAAATTCATTAGAATACAATAATTAGAAGAGGGGCTGAGCAAACTCTTCCTAAAAAAATTCCACAAATTTTCCCAACTTTTTCTCCCATAGATCCCTAATATCTAGAGAATATTCAAATCTCATACAACAATACTTGAGTATGACTAAGAATAAATTATATTTCTATATGAAAATGGATATACTTTTGAGAATCATTATTTTTAATTATGATATAAACTAGTAGATAAAATTATATGAAAGATTATCATGGTTTGTTGTGGATCTAGGTGTGAAATGAATATATAATAAATGGAAGGTAATTCCGAAGCCAAGATAGATAATTATAGCTCCTTATCAACAACCTACTCAGAGGTTCCCATCACTAAGATACACTAATATAGGAAATGTTAATGTGTTTCAATGGGTCACTAAAACTAATAAAAAATTTAAATCTATATTACTGGAAATATGGTCATTTGAGAAAATGGTCTAGGAATAATGGATATGAAATTCATTAAATAATCCTCATAGATATCTATTTATCCACGACTTCTAGTAAATTAATGACGGGATTAATCAAATCATTTTTTTAGTGATGATATAAATGTTTATTATGATTGGTTCACTAGATCATGATGTACTGTACCTATTTCCCACAATGAGATATCTCACTGATATAGTAGAAAAGGAATAGTGGGAATGACCAAGGCCTTCATCATACGGTTTGATCCTCTATCTTCCTTCCTATATACATGGGTAGGGCCACTACCTTTCATTATTGGAATCAACTGTGAAAAATTTTAAATTATAATTTATGGGGAAGAATTATGGGATTTTCTAAGTTATCCCTTTGATAAGTGATATTTTTTAAAGGATCTTAGAAATGTTATTATTGTGAATTTTAGGCTCCTGATGAAATGTAGTGATATTTTTAATCTTACACAATGTCCTCTATGTTCTCAAGATCACCAAAAGATACAAAATCCCATTAAAAGTTTCAATACATTGTTGGATGGTACTTGGTATTAGAATATTGTCCAGAATTTATAGTAAATATAATAAATCTACCAATGGTATTGAACACCATTTAGAATATTTATCTATGATTATTGGTAATAATGTGGTAGATATTCCTCATATTCCTCATCACTATAATATGTCCAGTAATAATTAAGATGACTTACTATTATGAGATAGACAATAATCAGGGTTAGTGGTGGGGAGGTTTTGATCTCAATTTAAAAACTGGTACCATGAATATGTCATCGATATAAGTGGGAAATAAACTTTTTTGTAAGATACATCCCTCTTCCCCAAATATTAATTTATTGTAGGTGACACTTGAGCTATCCATATAAACATGATAGGTATTTTAGTGAAATATATCTATATGATCTGGTAGTACTGATATGTGTCATGATACTTTTTCACTGGAAGCGTGGAATGATCAACCATATGAAACTACTATTCAGTGTAATTAATGTGATCATGTATTCTTAGATAGGCGAGTTAATGAATTAATTTATGGATTATGATCACCAATAAAATATACAAGAGGCTTTGAAAATTATTTTTAGAGATCAATTCATTGAGAAGCTTCAGGACAGATAAATACTAGGTTTTTTGTGTCAACAACATTAGAGAAAATTTGTTGATGGATAGAATTTACCATTGGTAATAAAAATATATATCAAGTTTAGGATGGTATTATTATTATTATTATTATTATTAATATTCCTAATTAGATAATTTGTAATCTAGAGGAAGAAGCGGTTTAAAAATTTTATACTCCTCATCATTGATCAGCAGTGAAATAATATGATAAATCATTAATTGGGTGGAAGATCAATCCCGATTATTGTTTGAAATATTCAATACCATGACAATTTATGGTGTATATTTCTCATCATATGGTTAGTGTAATATATAAATTAACATTCTTGTATTTATTAAATTTTTTTCTTAGTGAAGTGAATAAATCAAGATGCCAATGTGTCTTATACATTCAGCATGTAGTTGGGGATGAGGTATACGAATTGTGGTAGGGATGGACGAATAAATAGTACTTAAATGGACTCAAGGGAATCCACCATGTGAACATTTTTACGGAGAGTCCTCAAGGGGTTTCAAACCCAAACATTATGAATATATAACCACAACTGATGGGTGACCACCCCCAGCTGAGAACCACTTGTAACATTACCATAGATATTGGGGATGGTGTTTTGGGAATGACCTCTGTGATGGATTGTGTCCCATCCTTATTTTGGGGTAACTTTAGGTCTATGGAATTCATTTTAAAATGGGGTAAATTCTTAATTATAATTTTAATTGATGTTATTCCCTCCATGATATGTATATTTTTGATGAGAATGACCTTGGTGATGACTAATGAAGGGATTATAGGTAGGAGAGTCTAGATAGTGACCCTTGTAATGAAAAATGGTTTTGATTCCCATATTGAAAAAATATATCCCTATGATATGGAGAAGATAACATAGGATCAATCAATGGTTTTATGGGATATATAGTCAATAGGGGTTGAATTCTGTTACGCATGACTAGTTATTTTTCACTAAGGTGTGAGCCATTTATTATAGACCAGTCCAGGTCATGCTAGGAAAATATCATCTTGTTCATCTAATCATGTGGCCTCTAGATATTGTCTAAAATGTAAATTGGTGGGAACTACCACTAGGAACCAACAAGTCTTATTTTTGGTCATTTTAGCTTTTAAATACATTATCCCCCTTAGATAGTGGAAATATTTGTTATTTGTTTCTATTGAGTGACTCTTGGGTTTTTTGGTAATGATAATATGTTTTATTTACCATAATTGTCTCCTTTTATCACTGCGTTATTTTTGGTGCTACACCCTCAATGTTCTCTAAGATCGTATTATAATTTATAATCTTTCCTCCCCATTAATATTATCAAACAAGTGAGTTTATAGCCCTCTATTTTATGATTTCATATCAGTGGATGGGGAAAGGGAACCAAAGATATGTGTAAAAGATCTCAATATCCTATAAAGGGTAGTTATATGTGATTTCCAAATGATTTTTTCTCCTATCCCTAGCATATTGTTTTAGTTTAGGGATCATTTTTCAGCACAATTCTTGTATAAAATTATAAAATAAACTTCTGAATCTAACCATATGTACATGTCAGGTGATGATAATGTTAAACATACACTTAATCATCAATATATTTTGTTGTTGATGTCCCAATTTTACTCATCCATAAACATTATAAGGGATATAGATTTATGTTGGGTTTATCATTATATTGTATTAATGAACATAAATCCTACAGTTACTTAGCAGATAACTTGTGAAGGATAATGAATTCACATCATGTTATCTATTAAATTTTTATGATTATTTATGTGAAGACCTCCATCATTGGATCTTCATCTGGGAGAGTTATTATTCTTTATTACCACATTCCCTCTATCTAAATGTGGGAGATATTCAACACCATGGGTGATGTTTCCAAATCATTGATTTGAATGATATGTTGTTATGTTGTCCCTTCCTTATATATATATTATATTTTGTATTTCCATAAAATGTTTTCGAATCCTATATATATATATATAATACATGATCTTAAATCCGATTACCAATTCCATCATATTGTGGAAACATGGTAAATTAATTTATTTTTTTCATTAGTTGGGTGAAAAACAATTTTTTTTGTGGTTGAGTGTTGGGAATTTGATAAAAAAACATTCATTATATTGTGATTCAATATATATCGTCATCAACATGGGCCACAAGGGATTCATATGTTTATAAAATATGGAACCATAGGTTCAAGACCCATGAAATACATTTTTTTCAAACATAGGGATTTATGTTCATTAGATATGGAATATCAATTTTTCTCTAGGAATACCAATATATTCACATGATACTAATTAATCTCATCACACATGTCATCATATTCTCATCACAAAAAGAAATAGTTCATTACCTTATGAATCCCTAACTTTTCACTAGAGGACTCCTGTGAGCATAACATATTAAAAGAATCTCCAACTCACCACCTAATAAGAGAATGTCGAGATCTAATAATTTTAACATATAATTATTATTCTCTTAAAATAAAAAATAATTTTCTCATCCAATGATGGAAGAACAAGGTCTCATAATTTATGGTTAGAGAAATGATATCTAATTTTTACACAAAAACTACTTATTCTCAACACATAAGGCATCTCAATCTCATTATAAGAGGAATGAACCTAGGATTTTAAACTATGAAAATGACTAGTACATTATATGCTCTTCACATATTCTTACTATCATTTTTACATAAGAAAGTTTATTCTCATCATAAGACAAATAAATATCAACTCATCGGTTAATGTAAAGGCAAAGAGATCATATGCTCATCATGTGGTTTTCTTATTCTCATATCATATGGATTATTATTCTAATCCCTTAATATGAACTAGTATATTTTCTGAAGGATGGGTTTTTATGAACTATTTTATATTCTTATATGCTCATCACATATAAGCTCTTTGGATCTTCACATGAGAGAGTGTCATAGTTTGGTGTCTATTAGGGATTCTGCAATATATATCCATAATGATTGGGTCTTCAATGTTTAACATCAAATGGGGACGAATCCATGTATAATGTCGGAGTATTGGTGGGATCATATTTCATTTCCTTTGGGGGACACCCTAGAGTCTCAATTTCTATGTTAACATGGATAATAGGGGTGAGGAATTTTGAGTAATCCAAGAAGATGATAATGCTTTTGAGGCACTACCTATAGTGTTGGAGATTGAATTATTTAAATGTAAATATTGAACTTCAAAGTGGAATCCTATGCATACCACTAGAAAAAATTAATCAAAATCCATAGAGTTCTAGTTTTATAGTTTATTTTTAGTTTATAAGTCTATACCACGTTGTTTAATGTCACGTGGACGGTGTGATTGTGCTATAATAGGAAAAACAGTAAGGTATAGTATGTGGATTACTATTTTTGATATATGAAATATGGGTATTGTATCATTACTATAACATAATTTATATTGGTCTCAGCACATATGGTATCATAAGCATAAAAAATAGGGTATCATATGTTCATCATGAAGTGTATATTGTATTTTAACATCAATTACAAATAATCCTTTCCCTATAACAGGATAAACAATGAGGGGTTGAATTGGGTTTATAGATTATTCTTCCTAGAGGGAATATAATAGTCTATGGTATTGGGTGGTATCCATTAATAATTGAATTAATGGACATTTCCCCTAGTATGAGTCCCATATGTAACATGTTGTTGAGGAAGGGTTAGTTGGGAAGTCACTTTTTTATACTAGTATAATGCTTGAGAGAAACTTGAAAGGGTGATTCTAAGATGTCACATACTGTGAATCAATATATGTGGGTACCAATTATTTTTTATAAATTTTAACTACACTTCCCATTACTTTCTCTTATATACAGATTATGAATATGTATCTAATACAATTATTTTGAATAAATATTTTTCTTAATTAATTATTGATTGGGTGGGAGAAGGGAGAAAGAGAAATCAAATTATCTGTTATAATAGTTAACTGAAAGTAGGATACAATGAGAGTACATTGTATGTGGTTCTCAAAATATTTTAGTTTAATGAAACATAGATATTTAAGAGATAATGGTCTCTAGAAAATAATTTTTTAATTGATATACAAGGTAGGGATTCCATGAATGTAGTGTGTTTTACAAAATATTGAGTGGAATGAATGTTTTCCCACATTAAAGAACCATATTTATTATCAGAAAACGTTGTTGAGAATAATATCCAACACAAAATAATTATCGGTGGACTAGTATGAGGTATTTCATCAATGTTACTCACTTATAATAATCCATAGGGGTTTTTGGTTGTTTGAATTAATTAATAGATAAAATACATAAGCTAGGAGAACAACCCTACTACATCTCGAGTTTTTCCCTAAAATTAGTTGGTAATGTGGTATTTATTATAAGTTTAACTCATATTAAATGGTTGTTAATTCATTATTACTGTTTTTTCATAAGTAGTACTTGTCCGATTATTATTGTAATTTATTTATGGAAATTTATGTTCCATCATGTTTAAAAATTAGATATTTTTTGAGTTTTTTAGAATGGGTGGTACTATAAATATGCCTCCAGTTATATACTCATGTAATATCATGTAGTGTAATATTTAGCCATTTAATTTTGTGCTGATGGATCAGACACATATAGTACTCTATATTTGGGTGGTTCCACTACTTATGAGATCACGAATCTCCTGGATACACAAAAATATACACATTTATCCCCAATTACATATAATGGTAATTCTATTCCTCAATAATTTTCAAACACATTTCAATATGTTACTAATATGTAGTTTTAGTGAAAATATATAGAATTACAAGAGATACAATAGAGCATTCCAACTCATGAATATCAGTTCCTTATATGTACTACCCTGATTTAAATAAAGACATAAATCCAAATTTTTGGGAAATTAACATATGGATATAGGCATAGATGCAATAAATCCACAATATCTATGTTACACACTTTCCATGGGTATGTTAACATCATCGAGTTATAATAATAAACAATAATAGTAGCTGTAAGATCATAAATCTCTCTATAAAATGGTGAAAAAAACTATATTTTGACAAGTCCTCATTGAAACCATATAAAAAAACAACTCTGGATGTTCTATCTAATGTAAAAATAACATGTGTGCTCCATTTTATTCTAAATATAACATCCTTGTTGTTCATCCTGATAGTAGTATATAGATTAACACAACCATGTATGTCGGATTTTCAAAATTCAATACACATTAGTGGTAAACTTTCATTTAACTGAAAAATCAGTTTGCTTGATTACCACTTAGTGGTTTCACTATTCATCAAAAATTGAAGTTTTTCATAAAATTACCAAAAATTTACCCTAAGCTATATTTGATATTACGAATTCAAAAATGAATTCCATTTTACAAAATTCAAAACATATAATTCAAATTAATTAATTTAATAATTAATTCCCGCTGTCATGACAAATAGCGTGTTTTTTTGAAACAATAAGTATCAAAAGATTGACACCAGTTTAAGTCCAATTTCAAAGTGAAATTGATTCCAATGACCACCATTGGATTAACTGGTAAAAAAAGTTTCTAATTTCACTTTAAAACCAATTAAAATAATAATCTAATCATATAAATAATTTATATTAAAAAGAGGTTTTGAATTAAAATACAACATTTTACACTATTCATAAAAAAATGAACTTTATCAGAAAGGTACCAAAAATTTACACAAAGTAAATTTTGATGTCCCGATTCTAAAGAAGTGTTATATTTGGTCCAAAATAAAGTATAAGAGTGATCAAAACAATATTTAATGACGGTTCACCATTAAAAGGTGATAAGTGAACCTTTAGTGAAAATTAGAGTATATATGCCCTAAAATTGAACTCTTTATGTATTTTAAGCCTTTATCTTTTATTGGGTAAGTGTATAAACATTTAAAAACATATCTAATCATATTTTAGTTATTTCTATCCATTCCCGCCAGTACAATGGCTACTTGTTAACTAACATTTAAAATAATATTATTTTATTACTAGTGTGCTACGTAAGTTTCAAAGAAACTCATCGTTGCGTATCGGGTACGCTATCGAACATAGCAACCCCTTTAAAATAAAATTAATATTTAATTCGTAAATATTAATAAATATGAAAATTCTTTATTCTTTATTTACCTGGGATGTTACATCCTTCCCCCCTTTTGGGAATTGCGTCCTCGCAATTTTATTCACTTATCAAAATAAGTGGGGGTATTTATCCCTCACAGCATTTTCAGATTCCCATGTTGCCTCTTAAATCACATGGGTTTTCCTCAAAACCTTTACCTGATGAATCACCTTATTCCGTAACACTTGCTCCCTATGGTCAAGAATCTGGACTGGTTGTTCCTCATAAGATAGGTTCTCTTCCAGCTAAACTACCTCTGGACTCAAAACATGAGATGGATCTGGCATATACTTTCTCAACATCGAAACGTGAAAACATTGTGTACCGGAGATAAACTCGGAGGTAAAGCCACTCGGTATGCAACTGATCCAACTCTCTCCAGAATTTCATATGGTCCAATAAACATTGGACTCAGCTTTCCTTTCTTACCAAATATCTTCACACTTTTCCAAGGAGAAACCTTGAGAAAAACATGATCACCTACCTCGAAAGATAGATCTTTCCTCCGGTTATCCGCATAACTCTTCTGCCTGCTCTGAGCTATTCTCATGTGCTTCTGAATCAACTAAACTTTTTCTTCCATCTCTTCTACCAATTTTGGTCCCATCAGCTTCCTTTCACCCACTTCATTCCAAAATGCTAGAGTTCGACACCGCTTCCCTTATAATGCCTCAAATGGTGCCATCTGTATACTAGAATGGAAACTGTTATTATATGAAAATTCAACCAAAGAAAGATGTTGGTCCCAACGTCCCTGATAATCCATAGAACAAGCTCGTAGCATATCCTCCAAGGTCTGAATTGTTCGTTTTGACTGCCCATCTGATTGAGGATGAAAAGCTGTAGTAAAATTTAATCCAGTACCCAATGACTACTAAAGGCCTTTCCAAAAGATAGAAGTAAACCTGGGATCACGATCCGATACAATGGAGAGAGGAACTCCATGTAACCTAACTATCTCTTTAAGATACAAACGGGAATGTTGATCAAGAGAGAAAGTATCTCGTATAGAAAAGAAATTAGCAGATTTGGTCAAGCGATCAACAATAACCCAGAATGCATTATTACCTTGAGATGTCCTCGGTAATCCCACAACAAATTCCATGGATATGTTTTCCCATTTCCACTCTGGCACTGGTAAAGGCTGAAGCATCCCTGCCGCTCTGCTTTAACCTGTTGACATGTCAAACACTTCATAGTAAAATCAGCAATGTCTCTTTTCATTCCATCCCACCAGTAATACTCCCGCAGACCTCTGTACATCTTAGTAATGCCAGGATGAAAAAACAACTCATTCTTCAACTATGAATCACAAGGCACACACAATCTCTTCCCAAACCTCAAAACACAAACACAAACTTATCCAAGAACTCATGGAAAATTTTATTCATAAGGTCCATGAATATGGTAGGTTCATTGGTTAACCCAAAAGGCATAACAAAAAATTAAAAATGACCATATCTAGTACGGAACTCAGTCTTCGGAACATCTTCTTATTTTACTTTCAACTGATGGTACCCCGACCTGAAGTCAATCTTCAAAAAATACTGAGCTCCCTGGAGCTGATACCACTTCATTCGATGGCCCATCATCTGCTGAAGTTGTTGCAAAGGATTTCGCCACCCCTTTCTGCTTGTAGTCTGGCTGCATTCCCCCAGTTGAGTTCTTCGTTGGACACTCGTTTGCATAATGACCCATTTCATTACACATAAAACATCTTACCGTTGGATTATCATTTCCGTCTTGATCATCTTCCTTATAGTTACGAGCAATATGACCAGACTTACCACACCTAAAGCACTTACCAGACATGGATAAACATTCTCCAGGATGTATTTTACCACACTTCTCACAGGATGGATATTTGGTTTTCTTACCTCCTTGTTTCTTTGATGAATTCTTCCCCTTTTCCTTCCAACTAGACCTCTTATTCTGTTGTTTTTCATAGAACACCTGATCATCGGCAAACTCCATTTCCACCTTCTCCGTACATGGAAGAAGTTTTTCATAACTTTTGAACTCACGAGAAGCTAAAGCCCTTCGATACTTTGGCTTTAACCCTGAGTAAAAACGGTTTATTTTACTATCAAGATCTCGTATGAAGTTTGGAGCATACCTTTCCAATCGAGTGAACTTTTCTTCATAAGCAGCCACTGAATCATCCTCCTGCCTCAATTCTAGGAACTGTTTTTCCATCCTAAGACGAACCACCTTAGGAAAATATTTCTCAAGAAACATACCTTTGAATTCGTCCCAGTGAAGATCCTAAATCTCATCACTATCCCTTATATTTTTCACCATAGACCACCACTGATCAGCTTCACCTTCAAAACAGTAAACAGCAAGACTAACCTTTTGATGTTCTGAACACCCCATGACATCATAAATCTTATCCAGTGCTTTAATCCACCCTTCAGCTTGCACAGGGTCAGATGATCCTCTGAATGATGGGGGATGTTGCCTCATGAAATGTTCAACCACTGACATGTTCCTCTGCGGTTGATCTGGCTGATCTCGTGCATGGATACCACCACCATTTATAGCCTGAGTCAGTTGTGCCATCACTGCAACAAACTGTTCAGTTCCGATTCCGACCATCTCAGGTTGCTGATTTGGAAGGTTATCTTTCTCCTGATGTCGTCCCAACATAGATTCTCTGTTTCCTCTACATAAAACCATTCTGAACACAAAAATATCTTAGGTGAAGCAACATGGTAATCCATAAATGCTATATCATTTCAATCATATTATAATTTAACACTTTTCTAACTCCTAAAGTTGTCTAAACCGACCTCTGATACCAACTATAAGGCCCCATCCTTAATCCTTACTTAATATTGAATTAAATGAATAATTCACATTGAGGATCTTTTCAGGTTTAGAGTTTTAGAGAATTAGAACATAACTATTACATCTTAAAAGATTACAAAGTAGACACTTCTACTAAGTTTCCATAAAATAAAAACTCTTAAAAAGAAAGATGTCTAGATTCCATGTTTTAGATAGCATGACATTCCCTTGATCCCATCCTTGACCTTATTCCACTTTAAGTCCTGTGAAAAACATTTCGAAAAACATGGGGTGAGAATAAAAAGCTCAGTAAGGGATACAAAAAAGAATGAAAACTGTTAGTTTTTCAAACATCAAGTAAACCAAATATACTTTATCAAAGTAATACCTTCACCTTCATGAAGTAGTAAAAACTCTTCACAGAATAAAGTATCATTACTTACCATTTTGTAACCAAAGGATAACCATAAAACCCATATAAAGAACACATAACATATATAAAGGTAACTTGGGACATAAACATACTTAAGTGGAATAACCATACGGTCGACTTACACACTTATCACTTAATGGAATAGCCATACGGCCAATTTCCATACATACTTAATGGAATATCCATACGGCCGACTTCCATACCCAATGCATTGGAGGTTATAACGTAACCACCTGTCCTGGTATTCACGGCACCACCCGTCATATGGTTTATAACGTAACCACCCGTTAAAATGTCCAAGTACCAATTTAAAATCATAAAACATAAAACCAATATAAAGGAATGATAACATTACCATATTTCAATCATAATATAACATAAATATATCGACATAATAGAATCCTTTATCAAAACCATTTTCAATACCAAAATACATAAAAGATTATATGGTATTTATTTTATTCTAAAAACAATACGGCTTGTTGAGGAAGCCAAAGACCAAATAATATTCGCGGCGGCGGAAAAATTCGCTGTCACCGCGTACGTTAAAAAAAACATTCCTTTTTGTCATTTAGTAAAACGCTTCGTATAAAAAGATTACATTGGTATAAATGTAAAAGTAAAAGGAGTTTATACACCGTATAAAAGAAATTTGTGTATAAAATGAAATATGCCTCAATGAAAGGAGATTGAGACGAAGTCCCTTACCTCGAGTCCGACTTGACTCGATCGTTCTTTAACGTCCTGAATAATAAACTTGAGTTAATTTATACTTGATTAAGAACCTTTTTAAAGTTCATTATTCCTTTTATATCACTTATTTCCCTGTTATAAACATTATGAAACCATTTAAGTTAATAATGTTTGTTTTGTCGATATTTGGTTCTTAAGTCGAAAGTGAACTTCTTACAATTACATGTTGTTCGTGTGGTCAAAATTTCTTTATATCCAGAATGAAATTCCTGATTTGGATATCATATATATCATATATATGCAGCATATACATGTATTTATAATATTACATAATCATTTAGAGGTAAGAAATGAAATGCACCGTTCATGGAGACGGTAAGCCGTACGTACGCATGAACGCTACTTTCATTTCTTTGTCATATTAATGGAATTAAAACTAAATGAGAGGTATGTATATTTTAATTACAGAATTATATTCATCATTTAGATATATCATTAATTATATATATCCATTATATACATGTACTTTTAATAGTACATTACATTTGGGGATAATAAATGAAATGCACCGTTCATGGAGACGGTATGCCGTACGTACGCATGAACGCTACTTTCATTTCTATATCGTACTTTAATGGAAAGAAATAATAATGATATAGAGGTATATTATAATTCCAGTATAAAATCATATATAATAACTTTAAATCCATCCTTTACACATCCCACATATGGCATTAACAAATCACATCACTTTGAGGGGGCGGTAGACCGCACTTCCTTAAATGAAGATATCGTGTTTACCCATAATGGAAACCATAAAGTTATGCCCAAAATGAAAAAAACAGAAGCATAAGGAAAACATAAACATATTATATATCATATATAAAAATAGTGACATCATAATGGCCACCTTTGAAGGTGTTAAATGAGTATTGAACACTCATCGTTTCGGGAGGCAGAATTTCGCCATCCACGGAAACCGTATGTTCTTTAACCATTTTATGTAGTTGTGTGAGAGTGTAGCTCAAATAAATATTATAACAACATCCTAGTATATTGAATATACTGGTGTTGTTACAAAAGAAGTAAATAAATAGAGTTTAGAGTGTTGGAGAAGTAAAATAAAACAAATGAACAAGAGAGAAAGAATTACCTTTAAAAGTGTAACTCCCTTTTGATTTGAGCCTAAAGGCTTCCTTTGAAAGGATTCTGCCCAAAGAAAATCCTCTAGGATGAGGAGAGGGATGTGGAGAGAGTAATTGGGCAGGGGTTGGCCGATCCAAAGGCTTGAGAAGTGTGTAAAATGAGGTAGATGTGGGGTCCTTTTATAAGAGGAGAGGAGGGGTACTTTTGGAAAGTAAAGAAATATTACTTTATTTGAAAATGTGTTTCGGTTTCAAAAGGTCTCACATTGATATAATTCGTGGATAAGGTGATAAGGCTTCGAAATCCACTCATCCAATAAGTTTTGGACATGTTTAGTTCATATATTTTACATTATCTTTCCATTTTATTTAAATTGTCAAATAATGATGTCATCGCATCATCATTATTATGTCATAAATAATTTAATTTATTTAATGTCTAAAAATTATAAAAAAATACTATGATGTAGGAAATATTTTTATATTTCCAATTACTCTTTATAATCAAAATTTGGACTTGTATAACCCCACTCAAAAATTATTTTAGTAAAACAATTTATGTTAGTGTCATTTTCACTTTAACATTAAATAAAAATATATTAATGTCATTTTCCAACTAAAGTGGCTCCATGGGGTCCCCAAGTTGGCCCATGGCTTGTCTTGGTCGGCCATGACTCACCCAATAGGTGTAGGACAAGTGTCATGGTGTTTTCACATTCTTATAATACCATTTTTACCTTAAACTACACTAATTACCTCTAGTCGTGATTAATTAAAAAAAAGTTACTATTCACCAAAAAATTATTTTAATCTCATTGAACCACATTTTACTTCTTAATGAAAACCATGTATGTCGGATTTTCAAAATTCAATACACATTAGTGGTAAAGTTTCATTTAACTGAAAAATCAGTTTGCTTGATTACCACTTAGTGGTTTCACTATTCATCAAAAATTGAAGTTTTTCGGAAAATTACCAAAAATTCACCCTAAGCTATATTTGATATTCCGAATTCAAAAATGAAGTCCATTTTACAAAATTCAAAACATATAAGTCAAATTAATTAATTTAATAATTAATTCCCGCTGTCATGACAAATAGCGTGTTTTTGTGAAACAATAAGTATCAAAAGATTGACACCAGTATAAGTCCAATTTCAAAGTGAAATTGATTCCAATGACCACCATTGGATTAACTGGTAAAAATATTTTCTAATTTCACTTTAAAACCAATTAAAATAATAATCTAATCATATAAATAATTTAGATTAAAAAAAGGTTTTGAATTAAAATTCAACATTTTACACTATTCATAAAAAAATGAACTTTATCAGAAAGGTACCAAATATTTACACAAAGTAAATTTTGATATCTCGATTCTAAATAAGAGTTATATTTGGTCCAAAATAAAGTATAAGAGTGATCAAAACAATATTTAATGACGGTTCACCATTAAAAGGTGATAAGTGAACCTTTAGTGAAAATTAGAGTATATATGCCCTAAAATTGAACTCTTTCCGTATTATAAGCCTTTATCTTTTATTGGGTAAGTGTATAAACATTTAAAAACATATCTAATCATATTTTAGTTATTTCTATCCATTCCCGCCAGTACAACGGCTACTTGTTAACTAACATTTAAAATAATATTATTTTATTACTAGTGTGCTACGTAAGTTTCAAAGAAACTCATCGTTGCGTATCGGGTACGCTATCGAACATAGCAACCCCTTTAAAATAAAATTAATATTTAATTCGTAAATATTAATAAATATGAAAATTCTTTATTCTTTATTTACCTGGGATGTTACAATATTTCATATATATCAATTTCTAATCATCATATTTCCATTTCTGAGATATAATTTTTTTCAACTAAATTTTGAGGAAAAAACAATGTTTTGAGAATGAAATGTTCTTCCAAAAAACACCTTTTACTTCTCGAAATTGTTTCTTATTCACCCAAAGGTGATGATTCATGTCTGTAATTTCCTATTTCATTTAGAAACCAAACATTTATGTATGTAGTGTTCGGAAATGAAACCCATTCCTTTCCATGGGTTATTATATTATCAATATTGATGTATGTTTTATGTGTCATGAATGATAATGTAAATGTCATGATGTGATGGGTGTGCGCGGAATTATATAGTGAAATATAATTTTTATGATATGACAGGTGAACCCAAAATGATATATAACTCGAATGAATAGGGTAATTTTTTTTATCTCATGTGAAAAGTGATATATTCATGACCCTGATGTTATCATTGTTAAAAACTATGTGAGTACTTGACCATTAAGACATGTTGTTTATTTTATTCATTTCCACCTTCCATTCCTTTTTTAAATTCTTCCTCTCGTGATTATTATATTATGCCTATGTAATTATGATAATTATTATTCGCACCTGATGATATATTGTTTCATGATATTATATATCCTCTGATGGGGATTTTAGATCACCCATTTTTAATGTATATCCTCAGGTGATTACATGTACTTAGGAGAATTCAAGGGCCAATAAGAATCTAGAGAACAAGGAATTAAATAAATTCGTATGTTTCATTTTATAAATGTTATGTAAGGACCTACTTTACCCAAGACACTATGCATGTGGATCCTTGTTGTGTATAGATGTTATGTTGGTTATATTAAAAATAATGTAAGAGTAATGTAAGAAAAATAAAGGACTCTATAGTTTTTATCCGATGAGGGTTTAGTTAATTTTGGTTATTAGTGTTGTTGAACTTTAGT
Source organism: Viscum album (assembly GCA_963277665.1). Lineage (NCBI taxonomy): Eukaryota > Viridiplantae > Streptophyta > Magnoliopsida > Santalales > Viscaceae > Viscum > Viscum album. Next base: position 344,387,848 of record OY728150.1, on the reverse strand, counting down.
GAAAACACTTAGTAAGAGACTATGTATAAGTAAGATCCAAGGAAAAGTTTTTTTTAAAAAATTCCTGAAATGGGGATCCCACAAGATATTCCTATGGGTGTAAATTCACAATGGAATATATTATTTATTCATTACTTGTTTACTTATGATATCTTAAATCCTTTTTATATTTTATAAAATGGTGTGATCCATTAGAAAATAGGCCAAAAACCTATGCGATGGACAATGTAGTAATTTATGGAATGACATCCAAAACGTATTGGGAGGTGGAGGTCGAAAATTCATGGAAATGGTTACCTAGTTGTCTCATGTTATGAACAATAATCTTTATAATGTGAAATTTACACCATAACCTAATAGGGAGAAACTCACTACCAAATGTTTTATGTGGCAACAGACATCGATGATTAACAAAACTTCTGATCCACTTGTTGTGGAAAAGTTGATCAACTTGATGGAGAATATCTTTTCTATTCTTCACTATTCATAGATGTTGAATTTTAATCTATATATTTATCTTCTCTATGGATAGGCCAAAAATGATGGGATTTTATTAATAACATCATGGAGATGGTTGAAATTGAAGAGATGGAGTGGGAATACATTAAGATAAAATTATTAAAAATTATTTCCCTTAAACTTTTTATAAAAATATAGAGGTATAATTCATAGAGATGAAGAAAATGGTAGAAGAATATATTATGTCCTATAAAAAAATTTCGCAAGGTTTGTATGGTATGTTTCAGGTTTGGATATCAACTGGTTTTGAAAAATTGACCGATTTTTTATTGGATTAAAAATACAGCTTCTAAAGGATATTTCAATTAGAGTCTTTGGGAGTAATGATTAAGTTAATCTATGTTTTCTCAAAGTTTATATGAAGTATATATAATGGTCATATGGCCATGGTGATATGTAATTAAATTTTTAGTTTCAAGATAGATGATCAAATGAGAATTGTGGAACGAAAACTCAACCAACCACATATGGAAAATGTGAGAAGATGCATCATGGGAATTGTCTTAATGGGATGTGAAAATTCTTCATCTGATAGGGAGAACACCACGAATCTCATGAAAGATGAAAATTAATGTGAATTTAGGAAAATGTAGGGGAGTAATGGATAGAACCACCCATGGTCCAATGTTATAACTATAGGGGGAATGACACTATGTAATCTAATAAACTATGCCTTGAGTTCTGATGGGTTGTTATCATAATCAGGCACCAAATAAAAATGATCAATGGATCACTTATTCTATAACTACTATATATATGTATCAATAAAATTAAGTCATATAGATTATAATTTTTATTTACTCCATAATGGAAAACATTATTTTATTCTAGTTATACACATTCCTTTATATCTTGTATGTTTTCTAGAACTGTCTAATCAATCCATGAATCCTTAAAGTATATATACATTTAGACAATTTATGTTTTGAAATCTTTGAAACCCATGTGTTGGACTCTTATCATGTTGGTTTATTTGGTAATATTCTTCAAAAAATATCTGAATATGTTCTATGATGGAAATCAATACTATATTGTTCATTTATATAGAGATCATACCAATTTTTGGGAAAATAAAATATATTTTCAAATTTCTAATCATTCCATGCTCCTATAAAAATTCATGAAATTTCATTAATCTCATTTGGAAAAGCATTCAGTGGTGTTTTTGTGGATTTATTGGGAAGAATCATACCTCGCTCAAAAGGTTGAGTAAATGGAAGTTATCAAACTAGGGGAAATTCCCATTGTGTGGCAATATAGTGATGTATTTCCTAAAGAGTTATCCATGATCCCCCGTATATTTTGAGGTATATTTGTCCATAGAACTCATACACAGCGCTACTCATATATAAAATATTCCTTATAGGATGCCTCCTATCGAACTAGAGGAGTTAAATAATAATCTATAAGAGAAATTGGATAAAAGGTTCATACACCCTTGTAAATCACCTTTGGTTGTGCTTGTTATATGTGTCAAGAAGTTGGATGGAATAATGTGGCTATGTATAGATTATTGGGAACACAACAAGATCTTGGTAATGAACAACTATCGCCATCCATGGATTGATGACTTGTTCAATTAGTTGTGATGAGATAACTTCTTCTCAATGGTGGATCATTGTTCTGGATATCATCAGCTAATGGAGAAGAAGGTAGATATTAAATATTATTCCTTCTATAAAATATATGGTCCCTAAAAGTTTCTTATTAAGCCCATTAGATTAACTAATTCCCCTATAATCATCATGGATTTTATGAATAGAGCCTTTAGACATTACCTCAATAGATTTTTTGTAGTGTTTATCAATGATATTTAATCTACTCCTAGATAAACGTGCACATTAATAACCTCAAAGGCATGTGTTGGTGACACTGTGGAAATATAATTTGAATAAAATGTTTAGAAAGTGTTTAGATTGGAAGTACGAAGTAACATTATTTGGATATTTGATCACAATTTTGTGATGTTTCATAGACCATTAAAAAACGTGATTGACAAATTTCACATACCCTCTATTGTCATAGAAATACACATTTTTTATTTTTTAGGGTACTATTATCATTTTGTGAGAAATTTTACATGATTTTAATGCTTGATAACTATGTTAACAAGGAAAGGAGTAAAATATTTCTTGACCGAAGAATGTGAGGAAAGCTAAACAGACTGCTTTCCACTTCTCATGTACACACATTACCGATATGTGTAAAAACAATTCTGATATAAAGTTATTATTAAATAAAATACATGGGTTATGTACTCATGATAAATGATAATTTCATATCATATTCATCATAACTGTTGGATATATAGGAGACGAACGACCTAATGTATGATCAAGAGCTAGTAGTAGTGATTTTTACATTGAAAATATGGTGGCTCTACCCCTATAGTAAAATGTGTGACATATATACCAGCCATAAGAGGATGAAGTATATAATCACATAAAAGGAGATCAAAATGCATCAAATGATATAGTTTGAGAAAATCAAAGACTGTGATTTCTCTATTCACAATATTACTGGAATAGAAAACATGGTAAGTAATGCTCTAAAAAATAACCTTATACTCTATCAATGTTTCTGATTGAGATAGACTCGATATTCAAATATATTTAACGGATTGATGTGTAAATAAAAAAAATTAGGGAATAAAACCAACCATTTTCAGATTATTTCCTATAAATATATCTAGGAGATAATAAAGGAGGACCAATGAGAATATCTAGAGTTACAAAAGAATGTTAATGAAATAAAATTAATAGAAGATAAATTATTTCCATATCAAAGATGATGGCGTGATTATGTTTGGAATAAGGCTTTGTGTGTCATCATAACATGGGATCAATAATGATAAATTGGATAATTCACAAAGAATAACATTCTCTATCCATCCTAGTAGTAGCATTATGTCCCCTGATCTGCATGAAAACACTTGTGAGATAATATGAAAAAGTAGATTGTAGAATATATCTCAAGGTGTGTTATATGATAGAAAGTTATGTTAGAGTGAGACAAATCCAAAGGGATGATATAACCATTACTTATACCCATGTGTAAATGGGAGAAAGGCCCAGTGGAATTATTCAATTTTCTCTCGAAGACATCAAAAGGAAACAATACGATATGGGTTGTAGTGGACCAACTAGCCAATAAATCCAACATTATCGTTATCCAGGAAGACATATTTCTTGAACAACCTTCTATGATATATTTGATGAATTTAGTGAGACTGCAAGGGATCCCAATCCAAATTTTATCTTATCAGGATCCTAGTTTCACATCTAAATTCTGGAGGATTCTTTATTATAACTTGAGTACTGAAATAAATTTCAGCATGGCCTATCATCCCCAAACTGATTGCTGGTATGAACTACTAACACGCTCATTTATATATTAAGAGGCAGATCATTATAATTCAAAGGTGGATTGAATCTTCATCTCCCATTTTCTTAGTTATCATATAATAATAGCATCCAATTGATTATTGAAATGGTTCTATGTGATGCTATTTATGGAATGTGATGTAGAACTCTTAACTATTGGAATGAAGTTGGATAAAGAAATCTACTTGGACCTGATCTCGTGCGAGATATAAATGTGTAGATTCATTCCATCTAGAAATATATCAAGGATTATTATAGTCGAAAAATAGGTATGTTGACTATTGTTTAAGGGACTTGGAGTTTGACATTGGAGATAAAGTCTTCATTTGAATATCACCATGGAAGATAGTCGCGTACTTTGTAATGAATGGGAAGCTATCCCCATGGTACATTTCCCCTTTGAGAGCATTGATCGAATTGGATATGTGGAATATTATCTTGAACATCCACTGAATATAGATCATGTTCATGAGGTGTTCTACGTATCACTAATTAGGAAGTACATATCACATCCTTGACATGTACTAAACATAATGGGTGTATAGTTGGATGATTATCTCTCTTATGAGAAGCATATAGTAATGATTATGGACTGGAGGTATAAGGTTCTACAAAATAAGACAACCTGCCTTATGAAAGTGTAGTAAAGGAACCATATGTGTGAAAAAGAAACTAGGTAACTAGATGATGTTATGATGGATAAGAATCCTCACCAGTTTATATAATACCAAATTTCGAGGGAAAATATAAAAAGGGGGGAAGAATGTAATGACCAATACTTTAATCAAATAAATTTCTTTCATCATATAGTAATTTTATATAGTATAAATGTAAGACATCGTGATTTTGAAAAATAATAATTATTTAATGCATGAAACACTAATTTGTGACAAAACAACACTTTTTTATATCCTAGTTAGTAAATATAGTTATACCACCAATGTGATTAGAATTTTGAAAAACTAACTTACATGGTTGCATTCTGTATGATATTTAGAGACTAATAAAATCAACGTAGTTTTGATGATTAGTAACATAAACTTATGAATATTAACATAACTTTATGAATATAAATAAATAGTAAATCAGCCTATAAAATAGAAATTCCACCCATGAATGTAAAAATATAATTTATAAATCATAAAACTGAAAAATTGATCATAATATTAGTATTCTTATTTTTTAATGTCATAAGTATTTTAATTAATTTTTTAAGATTTATTTAGAAATTTATAATGGAATTGTATTTATAAAAATTTAATGATAAATTGTTATTTTATTTTCTGGTGGTTATAATATAATTCAATTTGACCTTGATTAATTTTCCATTGTGTTATAAAACAAGTTATAGTTTTAATGATGTTTTTTACTAATAAATTATGATTTTATTTAAATATAAAATATAAAATATTTATAAAATCATTTTTAAAAATTGGATTTCGTTTTCTTAAATCTACACATTGAAAAATGGTTAGGGTAAATTTTTGGTACTTTTCTAAAATACGAGACTTTTGGATGAATTGTAAAATTTGATAATTTACGATAAATGAAAAATACATGATTTATTGGGACATAAGTGATGTATGGATGATGTAAACCCAATAGGTTCAAAATCATATTCACTTATTACAATTTGGGGTCACACGAATCAAAAATATTGGTAGTATTTGAAGGAAATAATAATATATGGAATAAATTATTCACAAATAACTTTTCTCCACTAATATAAGAAACCCCTCACTATCTCTACTCTTCAATCCAACCATGACTTGTGCCTTATATAAATTCTTCCCAAATGTCTTCTAAATCTCCTCTAGTACGTCAGTCATCCCTTGGTGTTATAAAAATACCAAAACCTCTCCCCTAAAGAGGCTCTCAAGGAATACTGCTTAAAGATGTATATCCCACTTTTCATTTATTTTATTTCAAGTTCAATTCCTTTATTTTTCTTTCCTTGCCTCCTTTCATCAATATTTTGTGATGACTGAAGTACCATGCATGTACGAGAGTTTTTTATGATAAAATAATAATTATTCGTCCTCTCTCTTTTTTAGTACATTGATAATAGAAATTAAAACACCATATGAGATGTGTTAATTTATCACATTCAAGGACGATGGGTTTTTAATTTCCATTACCATCTTCAATTCTCTACATTAAACCATTTTTACGGTTGATCTAGACTATAAAAGTTGTATTATAACATCATTATGTATTTTTAATCCTTTTTTCACATGATATTAATTTACCAATCAAAATGATTTCTTTGTGATCTAGAACCTCAAATTTACCCAAACAATTGTCATTAATGTTTTATATAATAATTAATCTTCACTCACTATAAAAAAATGAATTTTATTTCCTTGTAGTATTATAGTTGTACATTAATAACATAAAACATATATTCTAGCTAACCATTTTCATTATACTTATTTATACATAAATGAACATAAATAAACATATCATGAAGACAAAGGAATAAAACACACAAAAACAGTGAAATTGAGTCTGAAAACCCATAAAATGGAAATGAATGCACATAATATAGTTATAATAAATAAATTACATGTAGAGTAGGTTCTTTAATTATTAATTTATGAACCTAAATATTATTATGATCAAGTTAATAACACCTTCGGGCTAAAGGTAAGGGTTTTCTACCCAATCCTCCATTATTATTTAGGTTACTTTTATTGTCTCATTACCTCAATGACATTATTATGAATTATTATGTACTCCACATAAATTATGTGTGAGTGTTCTGTATATGTTTACCTACATGAATCATTCATTATTTTAGGGTGAGATGTATTTTATTATAAAACATTCAAAATTATTTCTAAAATACAAGTCCCATTCAATGAAATTTCAAAAATTAATACCTAATTTCTATGAAAATATATAATAATTTTTTAATAAAAATTATCTAACTAAAACCTAAAATATTATTATTATTATACTATTATGATTAATTTTTTTTTCTAAAAGGTATTTCCAAAAATTAATCTTCTTAAAAAAAGAGTTTTATCCCAAGAATTAATAAATTATATTAGAAGAGTGTCTAAATCTGTTTCGAAAATCTTATTGATTATTATGTAAAATATAGATTAATAATTTATGATGCCATATACCATATTTAATTGAATGTTTTATGATTATTTTTACCGTTTGTACTCTATCTTAAAACCATTAACAAATTTACTCTAAATTGATAGTTTTTATGATTAATGGTTGGGGAATGTTACTTTCATTTCATATTTGAGTTTAAATATGAATGTATATGTTTTTTATGTTTATCAAAATTCATATAAGGAGTATATGGGACTTATTATATGATTTTTGGGGCTCCCTATATCCCCTCAATGAATCTATTTGTATCATGATACAAATAAATATGGTCTTCGATAAGGAATTGCCTATTTTTATATATAGTTTTTGTTGATGCCTTAATCATTTTTAGATGTATTGGATGAGGACATGATGGTGTATTTTATAATGAACTTATAATTCATTTCCCTCATTATAATGTAAGAAATTCATATATCATAAGGTTATTCAACTAGTAGAATACCTAAGATTATGTTTTATATGGGAAATATTTACTTATCTCATATTCTTGATATATTAGGTTCATGTTTATTTTTAAAGGCATGTGTTTTCAATTATTCACAATTCCCATTTTTTATGTTATTTGCGTTGTAATGTTTACCCTTAGTGAGCATTTGAGATCACCCCTTATTATGTTTCAATTTTCTAAGGACATGAATATATATATTATGATTGACTTTTAGGGTAAAACATAGAGTGGTTGATGTTCCCAATAGAATTTATTTTTATTTTATTCATTTCAAGATGTAATGTTGAACTTTTGTATGAATCTGGATTTCCAAATCTAGTAAATTATTCATTACAATGAGAAATAACATTCTTGTAAACATTCTGATGTAATGTAAGAAGTCCCTATCTCCGAGAAAGATGGTTTGGGTATTCATAGTTTTTATTAGAGTAAGTTTATTAAAAAAACATTTATAATATATTTACAAAATTTAGACATCAGAACAAAACCCTATGATTATTTTGGAGGATAAACATACAGGAACATCCTAAATTTTTTATAAGGATTAAATTAGGTGTTTCTTTCTAGAAAATACAACCTTTTATAGATACTACAAGTGGAAATGTTATTTGTAACGATTTACCAAGGAGTGAATAAACATACAGGGAGTTTTGGGTTTGTCCAGGGGTATACTAATACATTACAATGGGCCTTAATACGAACATGGTTTGAGACTCCTAGGAGCTTTTCTTAGGATAATTCAAAATTTCATTACAAGAAATTAAAATGGATTTAAATGTATATTATTCTTCAAAAAAACCATGTTTAGGATTCTGGGATTTTCCATGCATAGGATTTTAATTTATGTTCCGTATATTTTTGGTCAAATAGTATATTATGATCCATATCATAATCTAGTGTATGCCATAATTTAGAAATGAATCCTTTTAGAATGAATTTAAACCACATGAACACAATTAACCCATGTAGGGATTTCCCTTTAATGAAAGATAATGATATTATCTCTAGAGTAGTGACCGGTGCGGAGAATCATATAACTATACTAGGGAAACTTTCTATGGTTATGAACAATAACCTTAACTGTATGGAGAATATGGATCCACATTGTCAATGATCTATGTTAGATCATTTAATGTGACAATAGAATACATAATTTAATGAGACTAAAAACCCATTCACAGTAGAGAAGTGGATAAGTTATTTATATAATATATTTACCACCATGGGATGTAATTAAAGGGAGAAGTTTGTCATTTATGTTTATCATGTGTCTAAAGATTTTGATCAATGGTGGTCCCAAATTCATAACACAATGTAGGAGTAAGAGAATGAAAACATTAAATAAATTTAATTTAAATAACACGTCTTAGAGAAATAAATTCTTCCTGAATAGTGAGCAGATATCGAAAGGCAGTTTCAAAATATGAGGTACAAGGAAGATGAGAGTGTAGAAAAGTATGAATTTAACATCATATGGTTAGCAAGGCATGTTGTGGAAAATATAATTAATCAAATGATCAAGATTGATATATTGGTTGATGACCTAAATAAATTTCTCTAGAAGGTGCTGACCTACAAATCTTTATTATCATTCGAAGATATAGTCTTATGTGCTATCAATACAGAAATAGAGTTCCCAAAGTAGTATAAATTTAAATGAAATAATGAGAATAAGATGGTTGATTAAAACTCTGGAAAATGAAATAAGAAAATGGTGAACAATAGTAGATTTGACTTTACACCCTGTAATAATTGTGGAAGCAAACACTCTGGTTCCAACATCAATGAAAAAGGGTTGTGCTAAAGTGTGAATATAAATGACATCATGTTGGTGTTTGAGAGGGGAAGAAATAATATATTAATGATAAATTTTATAATTATAGGAATATATTACACTACGAAAATTATTTTCCAAATCGTTAAGGAAATGTGCTCCATAAATTTCGAAGGAATTAGGGGAATGCATATGCAATCAGAACAACAGATCTTGAAGTTCCTAATGACATGGTGGAAGTTATTTTAATTGTTTCCTCAAACATAACACATGATTGATTTAATTCTGGATCATTTCATTATTTCTTATATGTCTACATTAACAACAAAATTTCATGCTTCCATTTTGAGTTTATAAGGAAGTTGTCAGTCAAAACACTTAAGGGACGTATCATTGAAATAATGTTGTGACAAAGAGTCACAATTATGGCATATATATGTGCTTTATTTGATTATTTTTTATAATACCCATGACTGAATTTTATATACACCTCCATTTGGATTGTATTTCAAATCAATATGCCAAAATTCATTTCCTGAATAATGAGGTTAAATTTTTTGAAGATGATTTGGAATCCCTTATCTTTGGGGAAAAACATCACCATCTGATTCGCATCTTGATCTACCCCCAGTAAATCAACTGAAATCAATTATTGGGGCAGAAGAGAATACTATTACAATAGGAGAGGCAAAGAATTTCCAAATAGAGTATGTACCAATTGTGAGACAATATGTGGATGTCCTTCCAGATGATTTATGTAACACACCAATATTTTATAGTACATTATCTCTTCAATGTAATCCAATAACATTCACTATAAACAACACAGAGTTCAAGTGTAGCATGACTTACCAAACTAGCCATTCAAAAAATGTTATGAATAATGAATTTTTTGTGTTTTTAGGATAACATTCATATTTGGGTGAATAGTGAAAAATACTAAATTTTAACTAAAAACAACTTTTTTAATAAAAATAATTTATAATGTTCAACTATACATTTGAATTTTTTGGAGGTATAATTAGGTTATATTTTTTCCATTTAATCCAATGTTTTCCATTGTATGTAATTTCAATTTTAAATTGGACATAAACAATTGTCAATATTTTTTTAGTTATTATTTCTTAATAAAACGCTTTTTGGTTTTGACAACGGGAATTAATTTTAAATTAAAAAAATGCAATTTCTATTTTTTTAATTCGATTAAATAGGCTTCATTTTTTATTTATAAATATCAAAATTATCTTAGGATGAATTTTTGATATGTTTCTGAAAACATAAAATGTTTGATGAATAGTGAAAAACACTTCGTTATTGGTTAAAACCGAATTTTTATTTAAATAAGAATTAAATTTATTTAAATTTATTTTATGTCAAAATAGATACATAATACCTATATATTTTCAATATAATTCTTTAGAGTCATTTTTAATTATTATATATATAATTGTATTTAACGTTTCACCGAATTTTACCCACCTCTTAGGAGCCTTTGCAAATTTACAGAAAACTTAATTTTACTGCTTCTGTGAGTTGAATTTCAAAAATATGAGATTCATGGTTGATATAATTATTTAAAATTTGGTTCAATGAGATTTAAATAATTTTTGATGAAAAGTGTCATTTGACTTTAATTTTCCACTATTAAAAGTCAATATTATTATTAAAGGTAAAATTTATATTATTATTACCTAACAGATGTCCTAATTTTATTAGATATGTGTAATTCAACCAAAAACATCCTTTGTAATAAAAAATTATCCTTTAGGTCAACTTAGATTAGATTCGGACATTTATTATAATTTAATTCAAAGAAGAGTTAAAAGATTTAAATTCAATGTTTAATAAGAAACCATTTTTAATATAGGGTTACATATAGGATAAATTATACTATTAATATTCAATATAAATATAAAATTATTTCCTACATAATAGTATTTTATTTATAATTTTTAGAAATAAAATAATTTAATTTATTTACGACACAATGATGATGCAGTAATTACCTTTTAATGAAATATTTAAATAATTGATATTATAAATACCCAAATAAATGTAATTTGATTCTTTTTATGAATTAAACTAATTTTCTAGGTTAATATGACATATTAGGGGTGATTAAATAAATTTTTTTTTGAATTACTAATGCTTTTATGAATTTTAAAAAAACAAAATACCAAATAGTGTCAATATTGACATAACAGAGTTTTTAAAACAAATATTATATTATTAATTTGTATTCAATTCTATAAAATCAAAGTCTCGTCCAATGGGCTTAAATACTATTATAAATTCCATTAATTACCCATTTGGGGTTCTCTTGGATGTTTATAGTATGTTTATTAACCATATAATATAAAAATACAAAGAGACATGGTAAATGTAAAACTATTTAACAACGAGTTAAATCTAAAAGATAAGGTTAATATAGTGACCCAAACCTGTGTAAATTATATTGGTTGAGTGGTGTTAGACTCATCCCCACCTTATTCTTTAAATAATTAATTTTTAATCTATTAGGAACCAAAATGGAATTTATTATAAAATAATATATTATATTTTTCCTAAGATGCCCCTCACCCCTCTTATAAAAGGACACTTCCCCTTCTCTCAAATTCACACCTCCAATGCCATTTGGCATGAAACAACCCTACCCAAATATCCTCCAAACATTCCTACCGTCATCCTAGAGGCCTTAATGTGGTCATAAAGCCAACCTATGGATCCCTTTTGATAAAATCAATAAGAAGAACTCAAAGAATAGGTAAATATTTCATCACCTCTTTCAAGTTCCATTCTTCTTCCACTTCCTATTTCTTTATTGTTTCCATTCTAAACTAATAACTCAATTTTATTCTATATAATGTGATCTTATTATAAATATTGTAAAACTATATTCATTATTCTCTCAATCCTTTGATTTACCTGTAACCATAAGTGCGTAGATACGGATTACCATCTCCATATCCAGGTGTAATTGTTATCCAATGCATTATTATTTTGATGGGTATAATAATGATGTGAGATTAATGTAAATAATATATATAACACGTTAATTATTATCTATATATGATATAACATCAAATTACATTCGATTTATCATTCAATATAATGATATTTCCACGCGTGCGTATGTATGGATTACCGTCTCCATGACGTGATGAGATTCATTTCCACGTTCACCATTCAAAGATGATTATAAAATATATATCATTAATAAGTATGTAATATATGACATTATAATGATTCTAGATATATATATATATATATATATGTGTGTGTGTGTGTGTGTGTCCTTACATATATCTTATTCACTTAGTTCCATTCAATATAATATGAAAACAGATACAATGTTTATGCGTACGTATGGACTACAGTCTCCATAAATGGTGTTTTCAATTATATATATATATATATATATATCTATTATTCATATCATATATTCTTAATATATATGATGTATAAATCATGTTTTATACTCTATATGTATTAAAATCTTGATCAAAGTGATTCAATCAAGAGTAACAAGATAAATAATACGATTATTAACCAAAATGTTTATTATACACAGAAATTATTATTAAATGGCTAGTATAAAGTCATAAATGAATCATGTATGATATCCTAAATATTAATATGGTTCTGGTATATTTTAATAACATATTATGGTCTGCATACAGGAGGCTAAATGTACCCTCGACTAAAGGAAAGTGCATGGTACAGGTAAATTTCACAATCTCTTTTTTATCCGAGGTTGTGTTTACGTAAGTAGCTACTGGGGAATATTTATTATCCATGTCAATGTTTAATGAAATAGTTTTAAAATTGATTATTTGAAGGTAATTTTTTACTAAAAAAATATTTCAAATGTTTTAAATATTTAATCTTCTAAATAATTCTCATTAATTTCATGTTTTTAAAATGGTTTTTTTAGATTTATCAATATAGACATGAAAGTTTTCAAAATGTTAATTCCATTAAAAAGTTTAAATGTTGTATGGGACAAATTTATTAAAAAAATATATCTAAATGACTTCCTTTCTAAATTTTGTGACTTTTAAATGTTTTCATGAAAAATAGATATTTCTCTCAAAGAGTATTACAAATCATTTTCATCTATGTCAACATCCTTTGATGGAATTTAAACATGTTTGAAGATGATTTATGATGATACAAATCATCCATATTTTATTGATGTTTTTGTTATATGAATGACTGTAGATGTGTTATTTTTATACCATTCATGGTTTATGGATAAAGTATTGACATTTCATATCCTAGTTTTAATACACATGTTTATGTTATATTTAAACCTTTTAAGATAAGGAATGCATTGGAATTAGTAAGTAACGGGTGGAGCCTACTATTTCTCATCGATGCATCGGTAGGTCTCATGATACAAACTAGATTCTTGGCACAAGGCCTTGAAAAAATTTTATTTGTATTATTGGAACAAGGCCTTCACTATGTGGTTATGGATGTCTGGAATTATTCATTGCATCATTCTGAAAGTGGCTATTGATATTGCATTTGATTATTTGGATATTATAATTTCCATGTGAGTATGTAAATGGAATTATTTTGATTTATATTTTCCATATTATGATGAATTTTATGTTGAAAAGTATTTTTTTAGTTTTTATACATTTCTATAAATCTTTACACTTATTTATCAATGTTTCTGCTATATTGTCATCCTTACTGAGAATTAAGTATCACCCCTTTCTTATGTTTTATATTCCCAGGATCCCAAGATGTGTTTTCTATTGGGGATATAGGGTTAAGATAAAGGAAAAATGAAATTATCAAATATTTCTTTGTGTGTTGTATGTTAGAATGTGTAATGTAATGTTCATGCATGTAATCTATTTTTCAACACTGCTAAACTGATCAGTTATTCAGGAAATGATTCCTTCTAATCATGAAAATGTAATGAAATAATGCACTGACTCTGGGAATCTAGGTTTGGGGAATTACAATTTATATTTCCATCCTCTAGAGAGGGAAATAGAGTTTTCAATTAACTTAATTCTGGAATTAAGAACCATATCCAAGACCACTTATAGAATGGCCACTCTAGAATTAGTGGAACTGAAGAAACAACTAAAGGAATAGAGTGATAAAAGATTTATTCACCCTTGTATTTCCCCATGGAAATACCCTATTCTTTTAGTTAAGAATAAAGATGGATCTATGAGGTTATGAATTGAATATAGGGATATCAATGCTATAAAAATAATGAAAAAGTATCCCCTACATCACATTGATTATTTATTTGGTCAACTTCAGGGAGCTCAAAAAATTTCAATGATTTATCTTAAATTTGGGAATCATTAGTTGCTTGTGAGGAAGGAAGACATTTCGAATCCCAAATTTTGAACCAGGTATTGCAATTATGTGTTTACAATAATGCATTTTTGACTGACTAATGAACCATATGTTTTTATGGATCTAATGAATTGAGTTTTCAAGTAATATCTTGATGACTTTGTGGTGGAATTTTTTTGATGATATCTTGGTATACCCCAATAGCTATGCAGGATATGAAAATCACTTGCATACTTTTTTGAAGAGTTTTAGAAGAAATGAATTATATGGGATGTTTAAGAAGTGTCAATTTTGGCATCAATCAGTTTCCTTTCATGGTAACATTGTCTCTATGAATGGTATATATATTGATCCTCTATAGAAAATTTTTGTGCAAGAATGGACTACTCGAATTAAAATATATGTGGTACAAATTTTTATTTGTTTAAGTGTTTATTATAAGAATTTCATTCATAAATATTCCCATTTTTCCAACCCATGGACCATGCATACACGTAAAAGGGTTATGTTCATATGGAAAAAAGAATGTGAGAACTGTTTTTGAAGAATAGAAGAGGTGAATAGTGATTTCACCAATCCTAACTCTACCATCAAGGAATGATGGGTTTGTTATCTATAGTGATAAATCAATAAAAAGACATAGTTGTGTCCTTATGTAGAATTATAGGGTTATTGAATATATATCATGGTAGTTAAAAATCATTAACAAAACTATCCAACTCGTTATCTTGAGTTAGAAAAGGTAAAATTTTATCTAAAGATATGGAGAAATTATCTCAATGGCCAAAACAATGATATATAAAGGGATCATAAGAGTCAAAAATATACATTCTAATAGAAAGAACTCAGCACGAGGAAAATTTAATGGCTTGAACTACTCAGGGAATGTGATTGTTCCATACAATACCACTAAAAAAAGGAAAATAACTTGTTGATGCATTGAGATAGAAAGATCATGGAGTTCTCTACATAATTTGGATTGAAAAGGATCTTTTTATTTGGATATAGTGAGGATGGATTTGATAATTATATAAGAATGTCAAACATTACTAATTTTTCAAATGGATTCCCTACCATATTTATTTGAAAATTTTAAAACATCATAGTCTGATGATGAGATTTATCAAAAGAAAATTAAAGGTGTGAATGATCCGAAGTTGGCTAACTTCGTTTGTAGTGATGGAATTATAAAATCTGGGAAGAGGATTCCTGTTATAGCTATACCTGAGCTGAAATGGGAGTTATTTGATTATTCCCATAGTTTAAATTTCTCAATAAACCATGGTAGCACGAAAATGTAAATATATTTGAAAGAAAATTTCTGGTGGGAAAGCATGAAGTAGGAAATTGCTGATTATGTATAAATATGTTTAGTTTGTCAACAATTGAAGGATGAAAGACAACATCCTATAGGATTCATGACAAATCTACCTATTCCTACATGGAAATGGGATGACATCGCCATAGATGCTACCACTGGATTCCCAAAATCTCTTATAAATAATGATGAATTGTCGGTAATTATTGATCAACTTATGAAATCTACACATTTACTCGCAATAAGAAAGGATTTTACACTATATCATCATGAACGACTCTATATAAATGATGTTGTGAGCTATAATAGAGCACCTCCGTCATTTTTCTCTGAACATTATCCATTATTTACATCGGAAGTATGGAAATTTCATTAGAAATATTTGGGTACTAAGCTTCGATTTAGTACATCTTATCAACAAAAAACAGACAAGAAAATGGAATGGATTATCCAAACCATAGAGGGCAAGTTGAGATCATGTTGACTTGACATTCACGATATGTGGGCGAAATATATACAATTAAGGGAGTTTTCCTACATTAACAATTTCCCTTAAAGTATTATAATGGCACTATGTAAAGCATTGAATGGATATATTTTTTATACACAAACATGTTGGGAGGAAGTTGGAGAAAGGAAGATTATGGGACTCGAGATTGTGCTGGAACCAAAATTTAAGTTAAAGACTATTCAAACTCATATCAAAGTATCACAATTCTAAAAAAAAGAGCAATGTTGATAATAGAATGATTTGTAATTTCAAGTGGGATATCTATTTTTCTTAAAAGTAACTCCATAGAATGGTGTTGGAAGATATGGAATGAAAGGGAAACTGAACCCTAGGTACAAGGTCCATTTATAAATTTTGTAGAAAATTGGAGCTATTTCATATCATTTTTCTATACAACGAAGCCTGTCTAAAGTACAAAATGTGTTCCTTGTCTCATTGATAAGAAATTAAATGCAAGTCCCAATGCATGTTGCCACTTTTTATGGTATAGAATTGGAGCCAGAACTATCTTACTGTGAAGAGCCTATGCAGATTTAAGACACTAATAAACAAGTGTTGAGTAAATGAAGAACTTGACTGGTAAAGATAATTTGGATAAATCATCAAATCGAAGTGTCAACCTTGGAACCTGAGGAGAATATAATGAAATACTAACAAAATCTTTTTATGAGGTAACATTCTGGTTGTTTCAAGGATGATATTTTTGTGATGTAATATTGTAACACCCCATGAATTTTCAAATAAATTTAATAATGAATTCATGAAACACTAAGTCAGTACAAAACACCACTTTGTGAAAACCTAGTCAATAAACATAGTTTTACCACCTCTGAGATGGGAATTTTGTAAAACTAACACACACAATATTGATATGTATGATGTTAAGAGTATAATAGAATCAATGTAGTTTTTAATGAATAAAAATATATCATTATGAATTGTAATGAATTGTAAATTAGAAAAAAATAGAAACATTAGCTATGAATGGATAATTACAGTTTAGACATCATAAAAGTGAAAAACAATCATAGTATTATTAATGGTATTTTTGTATATCATAGATATTTTAATTAAAATTTTATGAATTATTTAATAATATTAAATGGAAAATTATTTTCAAAAAATATAATCATATGTTGGTATGTTTTTTATTTTTGTTATAATATTATGTTATAGGAGCTTGATTAATTTTTCAAGGTGTTCTAAAACGAGTTATAGTTTCAACGTGGTTATTCCTAATAAATAATGATTTTATTTAAAAATTAAATTACAAATATTTCATTGATTGTTAAAAAATTGATTTCATTTTTGAATTGAACACGTCGAAAAATACTTTCTGTAATTTTTTTTGTGTTTTTAAAAATACATGCCTTTTGGTTGAATAGAAAAATATGATATTTATGATAAATGATAAATACATGATTTATTGGGTCATGAGTGATGTAAAGATGATGTAGGACCACTAGGTTCAAACTCAAATGATCTTATTATAATTATGTATCACATGAATCAACACTATTGGTTTTCTTGAGGGAAATAATAAAATAATGTATAAAATATTCACAATCACTCCTCTCCTCCAATATAAAAATCCCCTCACCCCCTCTTCTCTTTACTCCTCCTGAGACTTGTTCCTTGTCTAAATTAATCCAAAATATCCTTATAAGCTCGTTCACCATGACCTTCAGGCCCTAATCTTATAAAAAGACCAAATCCTCTCCCCTAAAGATGCTATGAAGGAATATTACATCAAGAGGCAAAACACTCTGTTCATTTTCTTTTATTTCTAGTTAATTTAATTACATTTTCATTCCTCACCTACATTCATCAAAATATTGCGATGACTCCATTACCTTATATGTGTGGGAATTTATTTATCATATTTAATAATAATAAATCATCTCTCATTTCCCATTATTTTATACTAGAAACAAAAACCATCTAAGATGTGTCAATTTATCGCATTCAAGGATGATGAGTTCTCAGTTTCTATTACAATCTAAAATTCTAGTAATGAAACCATTTTTATGTTTGAACCAGAATATAATAATTGTATTTTTACTTATTTAATGTTCTAGAATAATTTTTCACTCATTATGTTTATTTAAAAAATAAAATAATTTCGTTGTGATCAAGAACCGCCAATTTTCCCAAACAATTATCATTAATGTTTTATATATTGATTAATCTTCACAGACAATAACTACATGAATTATATGGCCATTTAATGTACTTTTTGTTCAATAATAATAATAATAAATCTTCTATTTTGGAGATCCATTCTCATTCATCAGTTTAATCCTTACATGAGTATAAGTAAACCGGTCGGGAAAACCAAGCAAGAAAACACTCCCAAACAATGAAATTTAATATCATAACCCTTCCAAAGGGCATGAATGAACCTAATATGGTTATAATAAATACATGAAATGTATAAGTGGTTATGGAATAATTAATTTATGATGCTAAATTTTATTATTCTTTTCATTAATATCATGTGACGAACACTTTCGGACTTACGGTAAGGGATATCGACCCAAACATCAATTTTTATTTGGGATACAATTTTTGTCTAATTAACTCAATGAAATTGTTATGTATTATTTTTTACTCCTCTTAATATCTATGTGAATGTATTATATATTTTTTTCAACAATAATCCTTCCTTATTTTGTGGGTAGATAAATGCTTTTAAATGAACTTAAAAAAATTCAGAAATCCAAGCCTCATTCAAGGGAGTTTCTCAAATTCATAAATATTTTCTACGGAACTGTATAATATGTTTCTAGAAACCATTATATTAATAAAATAAATGATTTTATTATGAAAATATTGTATTAATTCAGTTATGGTTTTATACCATGTCTTTTCCAAAATAACTCTCATTTTTATAATAAAAGAGTTTTTATCTGAATAATTGCTCGATGATTTTATAAGATTATATTCAACTATTTCAACACTCTTATTGATTCATATAAATTATTGTGGGTTATTTTTTATGATATAATCTACCAGATTTATTTTAATGGTTTATGATTATTTTCACTGTGGATGAGAAAAATTGTAACAATTCACCAATTTACTCTTAACGGTTAGTGTTTATTCTTAATGTTTGTTGAATGTTATTTATAATTCATATATTAGTTTCAATACATATTTATATATTGTTTATATTTATCCCCATTCAAATGAGGAATTCATTGTTAATATTATATAATGGGTGGGTCCCTCTATATCCCTTCGATTCATTGGTAGGTATCATGAGACAAATAGATATGGACTTGGCCAAAACATTTATTGTTTACATATATTGGTTTGGATGAGGTCTTAATCACTTTTAGATGTCTTGGGTAAGGGCTTGATGATATGTTTCATAATATGTGGCATATACATTTACCTCATTATGAAGGCAGAAATCCAAATTTCATGAGGTTATTATACTACTAGAATACAAATGATTATGTTCTCTTCTGAAAATATTTACACATCTCATATTCATATCATAATCTATACATGTTTATTTTTAAATGCATGTGTTTTAAATTAATCACAATACCTAATTTCTATATTATCTTCTACTATATTGTTTACCTTTAATAACCATCTGATCGCACCCATTATTATGTTTTATTCATTCCACGACATGAAGAGGTATATTATGATTGACTTTCATAGATAAACATAGAGTGGTGGATGTTCCCAATGGAACATATTTTTAATTTTTCCTTTCATGTTGTAGTGTTGAACTTAAGTATGTATTTGGCATTCAAAATATAATTAACTATTCATTCCTTCTAGAAATTAATTTAATGTTGACATGTCAATAAATTGTAATAAGGCATCATCTCCGAGACACAAGGGCCGAGTCTTCATAATAATTTTCATAATATCACTTATTCACTATAATAAATTCATTATAAATTAATAAATAATGATATAAGAAGTATTTTTATGAGTTAATGAACTTATACCGATAAAATAGTTACTAGACCTTCGTAATAGTAATATGACCCTTATGAATAGTAAAATGACCAGATAAATAGTAGCCTTACCCCTGAAAGTATCAATAAAATTTAATGATCCCATAAATTAAATTTTGGTATAAATATATTATGTACTATGTAAAAAAATGTTTTAAAAATTATTTATTAAGTGTAGGAATTTTTATAAGTCATACATTTTTTATTATAATCTTATAATAAATTTATTCATTTTAACAAAAAAAATTATTTGCACAAAATTTATCCATAAATTAATATTTCAATGTCTTATGGTTCTAAGATAATATTATTCCACCCTATGGAATTTTTCAAAGGGTAACAAAATCAGTTATATTTTTAAAATATATAATTTCCATGTAAATTATTATTATAATTAAATTTTAAATTACACATATCTATAAAATTATTTTCATCAAATGTGGTTCATTTTTTTAATTCAAAGATCAAAAAAATTAATAAGAAATTTTTGTTTATTTCTCAAATATTTGAAATTTTAAGGAATAGTAAAATAAGATAATCTTCAATAACAACTAAATACATAAATTATTCAGTAATATAGCATGTAAGGCTGTTGTAAGCCATAAATATGGAATAATACTTAATTATTTTAATATATTTAGAGGTAATTCTCAAAATATTTATATTTTTGGTCGATGAGAATAAACTAATGATTAAAACTATAAAAAAACACCGCTCTCCATCACTATAAATACAACCCTCACCCCCTCTTATCATTACACCTCTCAAAATTTTATCTTTTGAGAAATTCTGATCAATACTCTTCTGTAGACCATCCCCCCCATCTAGAGATCTTTGTCTCATCAAAAGACCAAAACTACTCCCTAAGGAGGTTCTCAAGGAGGATAAATTCAAGAGGTAAATCCCACCTCTTTCTTTTACTATTATTTTAATTTCATTTATTTTCATATTCTCTCATAACCTATTAGCATACAAAGAAAAATATAAATACAATAACATAAATATATTGTAATTATATCTTGTTTATTTAACATCAATCATGAAACACTTCCTTCTTACTCTTTTATTATAAAAATGAAATTGTTTCCCTTGATGTGTTAATTCACAAACATCATGGGCGATGGACATTCATTTTACTAAAACAACATTAAATATTTTAATAAAACAATTAAATTATTTTAAAATGATTTTTATTATGATGATATAACAAAATTTATGTTTTGAAAATAAAATTTACACAAAATAATGAATTACAAAATGAAACCAGATTGTCATGGTTGAAAAACCACCAATGTTATCCTAAAATGATCATCATTAGTTTTTATCTATTGCTTCATCATCATATAAAATTAAAAAATTATCTATATGATAACTTATTCTTTTGGAGGATCATTAGATAATTATAATAACAATTCTGTAT
Organism: Viscum album; assembly: GCA_963277665.1. Taxonomy (NCBI): domain Eukaryota; kingdom Viridiplantae; phylum Streptophyta; class Magnoliopsida; order Santalales; family Viscaceae; genus Viscum; species Viscum album. The sequence continues at coordinate 344,366,038 of OY728150.1, read as the reverse complement.
ATCTATCCTCATTTTACATAAATTACCATTCATGAATACAAGCGAACGGAACATGACAACTGTGAAAAAAAATACCAAGTAATGGTCAAATTAAACTCTATAACTCTTAAAAAGTCCCATAAATGTAATTAATTAGCCTATAATGAATCAATTAAACGTATTAAATTTTAAGGATATGATAACTAAATAATATAATGTGATTATATAGGATATTAATGTGAATGAATCTTTTAAACCCAAGTTAAGGGGAATTCTCAAATCCTACTCTCTTTCTTTTGGTTTTCCATATTTCACCCAATTTTTTGTATTTATATTCCATAAATGTATTCTAAAAATCATTATATTACATTTTATAGGACATAAATGTTTTGTATATGATTTTATGGAAAAAACAATGTTTTCCAAAAGAACTCTTCTTTAAAAAAACACCTTTTATTTCATGAGATTATTTATACTTCACTAAAAGTTGATGATTATATAGTGTTATTATGTATTTAATTTGGGAACACAAATTTTTATTTTTATTTAAAATTAAACCCATTCCTTTGCAATGGTTGTTTTACTATCAATATTGATATTTGTTCTATGTGGCATGGATGATAATGTAAAGGTTATGATGTTACGGGTGCGATCGAAATTATATAGAATAATATAAATGTTATGATATGATGGGTGATTTTATTAATAATTTAATGAATTATTATATAACCCCTTTAATTTTTTATATGAAATGTGCATAATTTTTTTGAAATATTAATGTATTAATACTAAGACTAATTTTTGAGCATTTTTAGAAGTAGTCCAATTGTGTCAGTTTATTATAATATTTATACCTCCCCCCTATGGATTCAAAATTATTTGTACTTGTTTTTTAGAATTTATAATTCAATATACAATAGTTCATTAGAAGAGATCATGGGCCAATTCTTCCATTTGGAGGCTCATATGGACCACACGAGAGGGCCTACCAAATCTGTGAAGAAACTGGACCAGCCCTAAAGATTGAATTACTGGGCTCAATCAAGAGGTTAAAATTCTTTAATTCTCCTAAAAGGTTTGGGGGACAATTTAATGAGTCTTGGATAGAATGTTCAAATCCCAAATCCAAATACAAGGGGCCCAACTGATTCATTTAGACTCAGCCCACCATTCTGAACATGAATTAAAATCAATACAGTAGTCATGACATTTATCCTAATCTAGTCTCCAAATCGAGCTATATTTTTCTCTGTGAAAGAGAATATATAGAGATCGGACTACGTTGAAGAACAAATTTGGATTTGAAGAAATCTTCCTATTGGAAAATCCATTCACATTTTGGGCATCGAAAAAGCATGGATTGAAATGGAAAGTTTAATTTTGATTAATCAAACCACCATAACGTGGCTACATGGGTTCAAATGATTGAATTTGTTTTTTGGAAATCAGCCAACTTTATTATTAACAACTATTAATAAGGAGATATCTCAGGTTTCGGTTGAATGGATGTCCAAATGGTCCATCCAAGTGGAGGGACATATTGGGAATGCCAACAGTCCACTTCCTTGGGCTATGAATACATCCCCCTACACTCCTTCAAAAGGGGTTGGAATTTAAGAATATAGAAGCACATATTGAAAAGACTAATTCCTTAACAAGGGCTTGGAAGGACCTTCCATACTCATGTTTTAAATTGAGACACCTTTCCTACTCTCTTTGTTTTCATTTACTTTTGGGTTCTTCATTTTTGTAATCTTGTATGTATTTTTCATTATAATTCTATTTTAATGCACGTTTATTCTTTAATATCTCTTATTCTAATACAAATTATATAGTTTAATATTAATATTCTTAAAATATTTTAAATACAGTTTAATCCCCTTCACATCTTTTTCATTCTCATTCAATCAAAAGTTTGTTATTAATTCTCATCATTGTTTGTGTGTGTGTGTTCGACGCAAAACTCTTTTTTTATTCTTTTGATTTTTATATCTTCTAAATTTATCATCATAATCATTATAAAAAAATTACTAATAATTTCAATGTGTGAGTAATCACTCAGTGGGGTGAGTTATAATTTAGGTATGTTAATTTATTGAGAGCTTATGCTCGATGAATATTTTTCAAATGAACATTGTGTATGTTGAACTTTGAATGTCATGGATTAATGACTTCTTTGTTTAACATATGGATTACATGGATTATTGAAACCAAAAATACACTACCAAAATCTAGTAATGATTGAGGTTATAATCCTAGTTATGTTAAGGCCTGGATTAAATATTTAACACTTAGGAATTCCAATCAATGTCAACTTGGGACATGAGTGTTAATTTAATGCAATATAAAGAAAATATAAAGGATATCACAAGCCTAACTGCCAAATGATGAACTCACCCCAATCATTATCAAATTTTTAAATCAAACACCTATCATTAATCACTACTTTTAAGCTCTGTAAAAAAACCCCCCCAATCATCATAAAATCAACAAAAAAAATCGACTATTAACATTTATCATCACTGAGGATTCGACCCGAGTGCTGCAATAAAACTTAGTAAAACATAAGATATTTGACCGGTCGATAGGCAACAATTCTCCAGGAATTTAAAATGTGTTGTTACCAAGGATGGTTCTTTGTATGTTCATTATTCTATGGTTATTGTAACAAATCCCCAAAAAAAACTTTATAACAAAATTGAAAACAAATCACAAAGAAAAACCCACCTTCTATTAAAAATCATAAGCTAAATAAAACACCAAGAAAAACCCATCGTCCACTTTCTTCCAACATCTCTCTTAATTCCCCGTAGCCTCCCAAATAATCCCTCAGATTTCATTTACCCTGAAATTTAGCAAACACTACGCTAACTAGGAGGACCATTAGAGATAATGAACTCATTCAAGAACCAGTCCTCATCAAACAAATTGAATTAGATATGGCTAATCCTATGGAACAAACACTTAAAGATATTTCTACCCCTAATAGGAATTATAAACACCGTTGTAATCAATATAAAATCATAGATTCTGATTTTTCACTCAAATTGGAATTGAATCATCTTCTACCTCAAACACTAAGCATTCAATTTCTACCTAGCCGACTCCACCAAGTCATTGCTCTACTACCTATCTCCAGGTTCCATAACCACATGGAATGACATGAAGTGAATCTTATTAGATTAATTATTTCCTGCATCTCGTACAACTTCAATCCAAATGGAAATAAGTGGTATTCATCAATTCTAAAATGAATCACTCCATGAGTACTGGGAGAATTTCAAAAATCTTGTTGCAACCTATCCACACCACCAAATCCCCAACCAACTATTGATATAATACTTTGATGATGGGTTATTGGTGATTGAGAGAACTCTCATTGATGTCACAAGTGCCAGTGCTATTGTTGATAAAACTCATTCTACTGTAGGATATCTCTTAAGAAACATGGATGCGAACACACAACAATTCCATACTAGAGAACATGATCAAGTAAAACATGTCTAATACAATGTATCCATAGATCCAAACAAGATGACCAAGTGGATGAGTGAACATAATGGTCATCTGCGACAACTATTTGTAGTTACCAATGCCCCAACCTCTTCTTCTCTACAATCAATGTTTTGTGGACCTGTCAAAAATAGTGGAATCTTCACTTCTCCATCTCATCCAACATACACCTATGCAAAACTTCACAAAGATCAATATGATTCATCTAGACAAATGGATCTCAATGCATAATATTCTCAGTAAAACCCCAACCCTCAACAATCAGGTCAGTTTGTAAGAAACTTCAACCAAACACACTCTAAGCCCTTCTCTTCATCCTAAAACCAAGTCCTACGGTATCGAAATTCTATATCTCATCCCCCTAAATATCCTCATCAAAATAGAAAATAGTTCCAATATGGGCAAGGTGTTTGTAAAATCCAATAACATTATCATTTTATTCCTCAAACTCAAATGAACAATCCTCCATTGGATTCCAATATCCTAGTGAGCCTTCCCATTTCCAAAACCAATACAATCGCTTTCCGAAGAAAAAAAATCTACTTAATACCAATTTTGTATAAGCCACTTCTTCCAAGAAACCATCAGAATGTGCAGTGGAAGATCTTCCCACCTTCACCCATTATAGTCTAAATAACATTGAAACCCAAATAGATAACATGCATCCAAACTTAGTCAGCAGCAACCATCTAATTCTTCCCAACTTCCAGCGCAACATTTACGCAAACCCAAGGGTAATGCAAGTGCAATTTCACATAGATCGGGAAATATAATTTTTATGCCTCATGTTGAGTCCCCCATCCCTCCATTGAATGTTGACCTGGAAAATAAAAATAAAAAGAAATATGAAAAGGAACATGAAGACATTCCCTCAACTCCTTACATTCCACTTAGGAATCTAATTCCTTTTCCTCAAGCCATTTATAAGATGAATAAGTCCTTTGAACACAATCCTGAAATGCTTGAAATGTTTAGACATGTTGAAGTAAACATACCCATCATAGATTCCATAAAACAAATCCATATGTTTGCCAAGTTTCTTAAGGATTTTTTCACCCACAAGAGGCAACTTCGGACCTTCGAAAAAGTTTCTACCCAGCAGTCTATTCCCATAAAGGGAAATGATCCAAGGACTATTAGGGTTTAATTCCAAATTGGAAGTTATAACATCGATGATGCACTCATATACCTAGGAGCCTTAATTAATTTCATTCCCAAATCTATCTTATCCAACATTGGTCTAATTCCCCTACATCCAGAAGGTGTTTTCATTTAGTTATCCAATCAAAGAACCACCAGTCCTGAGGGAATAATCAAGGATGTTGTTGTTCATTTCAATGATCTTATCTTCCCAGCCGATTTCTATGTCCTTGACATGGAAGTTGAGAAGAACACATCTCGATCTCCCTTAATTCTAGGAATATGATTCCTAATGATAGTGAGAATGAAGATTTATATCCATTCAGGAATCTTATCCATGGAATTTGGTGACCAAATTCTCATGTTAATCATTTTCCAAGCCTTGTGATACTCATCTGAGGATCACTCTGCATTCACAATCCATGCATCTGAGTAAACTTCTAAGAGTCAATTGAACCCCAATCCATCATGTTATTCATGTTCAAGTGATAAAAGATCTTTTGAAATATGTATCATGATTATCCAAGTTATAAATGCTGAAGTTGATGTAGACCTCTCATTTATAGACTCCAACAATCTAGATGATCATGGATACTCTCTTGAATCCCACATCAATTCTGATTTCTACTACTCCACCATAGACTGTACTAAGGAGAAAACATCTGAAGCAACTGAAGTCCCTTCCTTAATTCCCGAGTTTTCTATCCCACAAAAGAAAGATGACACTGATCTGAAACCTCTTCCTAAACACTAGAAATATGTATTCCTTTTCCATGATCACTCTTATCCTGCCATTATCTATTCATCACATAATGAAACTGAGGAGTCCAAACTTATTAAAGTGTTATAGAAAAAAAAGGCCTTAGGGTGGACCCTAGATGAAATTCTAGGAATCAACCCTATGCATTTAATTAATCAAATCCATTTTGAGGAATCATCCAAACCAATTAGACAACCACAAAGATGAATCAACCCAATCATCCTTGAGGTAGTTATGGAAGAGATCACGAAGATTCTTCAAGCTGGTATTATCTACCAAATTTCTGATAGTGAATAGTTTATTCCAATTCATGTTATACCTAATAAGGGTGGGATAATTGTTTTCACAAATGATCATGGATAGGTAGTAACAACTCGAGTAAAGAAAAAATGTCGTGTCTGCATCCACTATAAGTAATTGAATGTAAATGATGAATAGATCACTACCCTCTACCATTCCTTGATCAAATGCTAGAACAATTTGCAGAAAATTAAACCTATTTCATTCTTGATGGATACACTGGCTACTTCCAAATCCCAATTGCACCTCAAGACTATGAAAAGACTACTACAACTTTCCCCATTGTAACATATGCTATATGAGAATGCCTTTTGGGCTTTTCAATGCTCCCACAAAATTCCAGAGGTGTTTGATGATTATCTTTTCTGAATTCATTGAACACTACATGGAATTATTCCTCGATGAATTTACCATTTATTGTGAGTCATTTGAATATTACTTTAATTCACACTCTCTAGTCCTCCAAAAGTGGTTTATGTGTAACTTTGTAGTAAATTTTGAAAAATTTAACTTCATGGATTCAAATGGGATTGTTCTAGAGAACATAGTTTAAAAAGATGGTATTGAAGTCAATCATTCCAAAATTAAAGCGATTCAATCACTTCCTAAACCCACCAATATTCGAGACATCCATTCATTCCTTGGTCATGCTAGTTTCTATCGGTGATTCATCCATAAATTCAGTAGTATTTCACTCCCACTCAATCGGTTGCTCCAAAATGTTGTCACAATCCATTTCGATGAGGTTTTTGAGAGAGCCTTCATTGATCTCAAAAATTCTCTTATATTTTCCCTGATAATCCAACCCCCAGATTGGTCCTTGTTATTTGAGTTGATGTGTGATGCTTTTGATAGAGACTTTGAGGTTGTTCATGATCATAGAAGAGAAAAAAATTCCTCATGTCATCTATTATGCCTCAAAAAAATTTAATGAAACTCAATCTCACTACACTATCAGTGAAAAAGAACTTATAGTAGTTATTTTTTCCTTAGATAAATTCCAGGCCAATCTCTTAGGTGCCAAAATCATTATCTTCTCATACTATTCTTCTATAAAGTTACTACTCATGAAAATTGTTTCCAAACCAATACTAATAAGGTGGATCCTAATGCTCAAATAATTTTACCTTGATATCAAATATAAACTAGGAAAAGAAAACCATATGGATGATCAATTGAGTAGAATTTCTAATTCTTCTCATTCTAAAATCATGGATCTTGAATTCCGCACTAAGAACCTTTCATCTCTCACTCTGAAAAAACTGTGGTATGCCCCAATTGTAAATTACTTGGTTTCTGTTGTTTTTCCCAAAAAATATTCAAAAAAACAAAAAGTGTAGATGAAAAGTGATTCAAAATACTATTTTTGTGAAGAAAACAATCTTTATAAATCTAGGGATAAATGTTAATAAGGAGATGTGTCATTGAAAATGAACATTCATCCATCTTATAATTCATTCACTCAATGCCTGGTGGTGGCCACATTAAATGACAAAGGACCTCCCAAAAGGTTGTTGACTCTAGATTCTTCTAGCCTTCACTCTTCATGGACTTACATGAGTTCTTTAAATCATGTCCCAATGGCCAAAAGTGTGGCACAATTTCAATGAGAAATGAAATTCCCCAAAAGCATTTAATTTTCTGTGAGATATTCGATGTTTGGGGTATCCATTTCATGGGACCATTTCCCCCTTTCAAAAGATTCTCATACATCTTATTGTAGTTTATTTTTTTATAGGTGGGTCAAGTCCAAAATCACTATAAAGGATGATTCAAATATTGTTGTTGAGTTCTTAAAGACACATATCTTCCACCGATTTAGACACAACACACCTTGATAAGTGACTTAGGAACCGATTTTTGTAATAAAACCATGAAATCCCTTTTGAAAATGAATGGTGTTGTACATATAATGTCAACTGCATATCACCCCCATACAACTGGAATGGATGAAATTTCTAATAGGGAAGTGAAAAGAGTGCCTGAGAGAATTGTAAAACGCACCAGAGAATACTTTCCTAGAAGTCTTGGTGAAACACTTTGGTCATACCAAACTACCTATAAAACACCCATTGGGATGTCTCCGTTCAGGATAGTTTTTGGTAAGTCACGTCATTCACCATTTGAAATCCAACATAAGTATTTTTGGGCTGTGAAAAATTGTAATTTTGATTGTGAAAAATCTAGTGAAGAATGATTGTTGTAATTGGATAAACTGGAGGTGCTTCGACATGATTTATATGATAATTCCAATTTGTACAAAGAAAAATCCAAGGCACTCCAGGATAAACACATCTTAAGAAAGGTATTTCAGGATGGCGATAAGGTAATTATCTTCAATTCTAAATTTTAACTTCACCAAGGTACGCTTAATTCTCATAGGGAAGGTCCTTTTGTTATTACTAATGTTTACCCATTTGTTGAAGTTCATGTCTAAGAAACCTCTTCCAAAAGGAAATTCCCGGTTAATGGAAATCAGTTAAAGAATTAACACGAGAGGACGCACAATCCTGGATCAACATCGACTTCCATTGGACCCCCAAAATTTGCAGTCGACCGACCACTAGATGATGATGACAACCCACAAACTCCAAACCAGGGGAACCACATTCCCATTAACTCACTCTATCTCTCTTCCTCCATCTACCTCTTTCTTATTATTCCTAAATCTTTCATTTTTTACCACTCTCTTAATCAATCACTTTCTTTTTATATTTTTATTTTGTGCGAGTGAGTCTTTATTAAAAACATGAAAAACATGAAAAAAGAAAAAAAAATCATATAAAAAAAAATTCAATAGTCATGCTTACTCACCATCGAGTTTTGAAACATTCTCCAACCGATTTTTGGAGTCAATAGACATCTTTTCATATAAAAACTTTTGTATTTTCATCATGACTTTGGATAAATAATTTTGAGTCAAAACCATCAAATATTGAATGCTCACTTTTTTATTTGAAAAATGATTTACCCCAACCATGAGGAACAAAATTATCTTTCATGCCAAGGCCACCTATGGACATATTTTCAAAATCACTATTTCCACCCCCATTTGGGAGTTATGAGGTTGTGGACATTCTTTCTGAATTTCTTACTTTATTGTACATTAAAATGATAGAGGCATTTTATGAACCACATGAGAATCATAATAGCCAAATAGCATCCCATTTCCCACACATTAATCCTTATTTTGAAAGCCACTTTGAGCCTATAAAAATATTTTCCTGGATATCCACATTACAATCCCAATACCTTGTTACACCCAATTTCATCATGGATTTTCATTGCATAATTTTTTGATATTTATGTGTGGGGGGAATAGATTTTATATTGGGTACCCTTTTTTTGATTTCACCATGTAATCATATGGTTGAGGGAAAGCTTCCATTTTATTTTGGTGGAGAGGTTGTCATTCAGTGAGTTTTGGGGAATTTAATGAACTTATATTTATGTAATGTTGTAAATGTTATTGACAAGTGTTCAAAATAATAAAAATGATGATAAAAATTAATAAAAAATGAAAAAAGGTTGTCGCTTGGGTAGGTCAGCAAATCAAAATTTCTCAGCCTTTGATCTTTTTATAACAATTAAAATTAGTTTCATAATGATATCAATCAAGGGTTGTGATATGAGTGTGAGATCTTTTTCATGTTGAACTTTCGAAAAAAAAGAGAAAAAAAAGAACACTTGCATTATATACTTGTGTCATTGGGAGAAGCTTTGTGGTTTGTAAATATTTCATCTTCTCATACCAATCAAATTTTCTTCCACTCTTGTGTCTTTAATCAGACAATAATTATCTTAACAATATGTGATTTCATTTCCTTCAATGGTTCATTTAAAAAAATGTTCATTGATTTTTCAATGTTGGTGTTTTAACCCCTTTTTCCTATCTTTTGGATATCATCTTCCTAACATACCATAGCAAATGAAAACCCCCCTAAAAAGACCTCTTGATTTTCATCACATTAGGATAGGGATTGGAAGATGATAGCACATTCAAACTCTATGATTTTCAATTTTGGTTGGGGAATGAGTGGACCTCCATAAATTAATGGTATCATCTTAAGTGGATTAAGTTTTGTGTGACACAATTTTCCATTTCTATATATGATCAGGAAAAAAGAATTGTTTTTGGAACATTGTTTCTATCAAAATTTGATGTGTAATTCAATATGGATGAGTGAAATAGTCTAAACCTCCATTGATTGGTGAAAACAAAATTTTTATATTTGTTGGTGACTGAAAATGATTTTGTCATGTTTTTATATTTATTGCACATGAGGTCATAAACAAGACAATGTGTAGGGGATATAATTATATTAATATTTTCATGACATATTATATACTCTTGTTACTTATTTTATATGATATGTGAATAATTTGTGTGAAATATTAATGTTTTAATACTAAGTATAATTTTTGAGCATTTTTAGAATTAGTCCAGTTGAGTATGTTTACTAGTTTATTTATAAGTCACCCCTTACAGATCCAAATTGCGTGGTTATTTTTTTGGATTCCTAATTAAATATAAAACATTTCATTCAATGGGATAATGGGCCAAGTCTACCATTTTACGACTCATATGGACCACAGGATAGGGCCTACAAAATATATGAAGAAACTGGACCAGCCCTGAATATTAAACTACTGGGCTTAATCTAGAATTTTCAATTACTTCATATTCATAAATGGTTTTGGGGACAAAGTATGGAGTTTTAGATTGAAATTTCAAGCCCAAATCCAAATACAAGTGGCCCAATTGATTCATTTAAACTCAGCCCACCATTCTAGCAGGGAATTATAATCAAAACAGTATTCATGACACGTATCCTGATATATTCTTCCAATAAAGTTTATATTTTTCTTTATGAAATATGAGACATATTCGGCTGAGATTGTTGAAGAAATAATTCATATTTGAAGGCATCTTCCTATTCAAAAATCCATTCACATTTTGGCCATCGAAAAAGCATGGATTGAAATGGACATTTTAACATTGTTTAATCAATCTACTATAACATTGGATACATTGGTCCAAATAACTCCAAATCTATATAGAATTCTTCCAACATTATTATTTACAACTTTTTAGTAAATGATATATCGAAATTCAGATGTCTGGATGTCCAAATCATCGAGCCATGTAGAGGGACATATTGGGAATGCTAACAGTCCACTACATTGGGCTATAAATACACCTCATCCTCTCCTTCAAAGGGGACGACATTTATGAAAATAGGAGTATATATTACACAACCAAATCCTTTACAAGGGATTTGGAGGACCTTACATACTCCAGTTTTCACTTTAGTGACATTTTCTCCTCTCTTTGTTTTCATTTACTTTTGTGTTCTTCATTTTTGTAATATAGTCAGTCTCTTCTTTTGTAATTATATTTTAATGAAAGTTTCTTATTTAATATCTATTATTCTCATCCACCTTATTTAGTTGAAAATTAATGTTATTACAATAGTTTAAATACAGAAAAATCACCTTTCCTTCTTTTTCTTTCTCATTCAATCTAAAGTTAATTTTTAATTCTCATCATTTTTCATGTGTCTGTGTTTGATGAAAAACTATTTTATTATCCTTTTCTCCTTATTATCTTCTTAATATACCATCATAATAATTATAACTAGATTTCAAATCATTTAAATGGATGACTAATTCTCTCATTTGGTTGAGTTATAATTTATGTATGTTAAGTGATTGAGAGATTTCTCTTGATAAATATTCTTCAAAATAACATTGTGAATGGTGATCTTAGCATGTTATGGATTAATTACTTGTTTTGTTTAACATGTGGATTCCATGGATTATTGGAACCATAAATATGCTAACAAAATCAAGTACTAATTGAGGTCAGAATCCTAGTTAAGTTAATGCTATAATTAAGCTTTTAACACTTTTTAATTCCATTCAACGTCAACTTGTGACATGTGTGTTAATTTAATGCAATATAAAGAAAAGATCAAGGATATCACAATCTTAACTACCTAATGATTAAATCACCCCAATCATTATAAAATTGTTAAATCAAACACCAATCATTAATCAACTCATTTAATATTTGGAAACAAACCCCCAATCAAAATACAATCAACTAATAATAGTCGACTATTAAAAAGTATCATCACTGAGGATTCGACCCGAGTGCGACTATACACATTAGCAGAACATTGAAACATGGACTGGATGATATGCGACAATCGGCGGCGCATTTCAATGGGTTAACATTGAATTATATAGTACTCTAATGAAAAGGGTAGTGTTATTTAACTCGTGAAAAATTGGAAATATTCATGAATATGACGCTATATTTGATCACAATAATGTCTGGTAGTTGACCTCTAAGACTTAATGTTTCATTTTAATTCATTTCTACATTCCATGATTTTTCTTAATACTTTCACTTAGGAATATGATCCTATGCCTATGTTATTATTATAATTAATATTCCCACCCCATGTTATACTATTTTCTTATATTATCTATCCTCTTATTGTGTTTATATCTCACTTATTTTTTTATGTATATCTATATGAAGTTTCATGTAATAAGGAGACTTAAAGGGAAAAACTAAGCTAGAGAAGAAGTAATTAAAGAACTATTTATATTTTAATTTGTAAATTATATGTATTGTCCCAATTTTCCCAAGAAACTAAACATTTAGAAACTCATTCTGTACTAATATTATGATTTTTGTCTTTGAAATAATCTAATAGTAATATAAAAAATGATGCGTCTCTACAGTTGGATTATAAGAGAATTCTTTATTGCAATGTAAATTTAGAGACAAATGTTTTTCTATCCCTTTTCCCTCCCCTTACTCTTTTTTCTCCTTCCACCTTACCTTCATTATTGTCCTGATCATGTCTCCAATATTAATTTTTTCCATTTTAAAGTATATTTCTTTCCATTCATACGTTGTTTTATTTATGGTAATGGTAACTCCACAATATAGATAGATATAAAATTTGTTACACCTTTTTGATGATTAAGAATCATAATATATAAATTCATATCATGTGTAAATCAAATATGATATTTAATATACTCAAGAAGTATGATATATAATTTCTCCTCCATTTAAACCTAAAAAACCTCCCAATCCATACATTTATGAATTTCTACACATTAGTGATAAGAAAATGAAATGGATAAGATATGTAATTGAAAAGAAATTAAATATACCATCAAAATAGTTTTTTAATTAAGGTTTTTTATTGAAATCAAAATATAATTTAATTTAATTGTAAAACGTATAAAATAAAATGTTTTGAAAATAATAAATTAGAAAAACCAATTTCGTCCCTCTGAGAATAATACAACTTAGAAGAGAGAGTAAGAGATAGAGGGAGAGTATATCTTCATATTACTTTGATAGAAAAATTATTGTTAAATACATCATGAATCATGTCTCTATATAGATAATAACTGACATCACTAGATAAGTATCCCCAAAATTAGTTTAATTAATGATGAAAATAAGACTTCTCCACAAGAAAGAGTAAGGGTAAAAATAATATCAATGATTATAAGGGGAATTAATAAGTCTGAGAATAGGTATATGATGTTTGAAAACTAACCACATCACCTACTATTAATTATCCCACGAGTCATTCTAGACTAGAGCCACCAAATGAATTTTAGGAAGTAATAATGATTTTATCCTAACTAGAACCCCATTTAGAATAATAAAGGGATGTTTTAACATTATTATTTTATTTCATTGTCATTTTGTATGTAAGAAATTATATTATAATATATTACATTTTTTCATACATAACAAGACACATCTGATGAAATATTATGATTTTTCTTTTTTGGATGAAGAAATGTTTTCTTAATTATATTCAATTTAATCAACCTATTATAGAAGGGTTCTATATAGAATTAATTATTTTTTTAATATTCATCATAATTGCCCTTGAAATTAGTTGATATTTTGAATATTTTGGATTCCTTTTCTTCATTGGATTATTTTTCATATTAATGCTTGCTGGTTATCTTGTACATCATGAGGAACCTAAGAATCTCCTCAATCTGAATGTTTTTATTGAATTTCTATTCTTGTATGGATTTTACGTTATGTTTCATTGGCCAAGATAAATTCCAAATTAGTTTCATATATAGTTTTTTTGATGAAAAATAATCACCATGATATTTTCAAACATGAAATATGTCAATAAACCATGTAAACACTCGGTAATGTATTCATTATAAAACAAACTAAAATTTTCAACATCTCATGTATACCCAAATTGATTAGTTTCATAAGCATAGTTAATTCCAATAGGATTTTATTAAATGAAATTTCATATTTCATGATCCATTTTTTATGTATAATAAAAAATAATTTATTTTAGTGTAATCTACAGTGAATAAAATTCAGAGACTTACCATATAATTCAAAATTAGATATATCATTGGGTGTCTATTTTTTTGTTTTTATGTAGTCTCAATATAATAATAAACTTATATTTTTTAAATTATGAGGAAACTATGTCTATAAATGGTTTAAAAAACTTTTATGCAATTATCATTATTGTAATAATGAACATTTGGTTACTTTCCAATAAACCGTCCTTTCAAACCACCATGGGGGTTCCAAAAATATGCCAATTAAATATATGGATATTTTAAATTAGATTATATATTGAAATTTAAAATATAATTGAAAACAATTTTTTTAATATAAAAAAATTACTTTTTATGGACAAATATCACAATTAATATCGAATATTGTTTGATGATTAATTTAGAGAAATTTTATGGGAAATTGAACAAAAGAGTACTAAAATATATATAGTGTAAGTGCATTGGAAATATAACATATGTAATGAAATTTTTTTGGTGAAATTTAATATATTAATGTAGTTAATAATTAAATTATAATTACGAGGTGCATGAAAAAATTATTTGAAATTAAAGGGATTATAAATGAAATTAGAGAACTATAATATCGATATTATTTTTAAAAGATAATTTCAACTTTTTTTAAGAAGGAATTCTATCATATTTAGGGTATTCTAATTATGTTATTTTTAAATTATAAATGAATTTCATATATATAATTAAATAATGATGAGGGATGATGATTTGATAAAGGTGTCGAGAAGTTTCTTTATGTGAGCCACCATGACTCATCCCCGTGGTTTGAGAGGTTTTTATATTTTAAAATTTATTTTAATAGAGATCATGAACTAATTCTTCCCTTTAATATTGGTGGATCTAGAAACAATCCAAGATTTCCTTTTTTCTTATTACTAATTACACATCCCTGACACAATAATTAAGATAACCGTTTATAGAAGAGGGGTTGGGAGGATATAATTTTATGAAACAAACACATTACAAATCATGTCATGTTCACTTGAAAAAAATAACAATATGAGAGGGATACTTGTAGACACACAGGTAGATGATTATATTCCAAGTCATTTAGAATATTAATTGAAACTAGAAAGGAATTTTAGGGTGATAAAAATATCTCTTATTTCAAAATATGTATTCATTAATCCATTTCTCATATCATTCATTACATTAATTATATCATTTGTGCCACAAAATTCTTCAATTTGTATAATACAATGGAATAAAAAATATTATGGTATTAATCTTGGTTTTCATGAATCATCAATATTCAATAAATAGATACCAGGTTAACAATATTAATGAATTCCATCTTACTGGATCAGCTCTACTGGCTAGCCCGATGATCCCACTAGCTTGCTAGTAAGACTGCTGGAGATCTCCTTACTCTATATACTTCCTCCAATATGCATGTTCTTTACTACCAGGTACTCACAAGACTTCATATACATATGTGGTCATATCCTAATAAAATTGTGTAGTTAGATAGATATACTATCTATCTGAAGATTCTTACAGATTCAAAATCTTTCATCTTGTCCCTTCAAGTTTTCTATAATACGTTTATTTGATCTACCATCATCCTTACATGATGTAATACCATTAATTAATACCAAAATTGATACTTATAATCTTATTCATTGTATTCAATATGTGTCCAATAATTCAGTTATATTTTATGATAAAATTAAGAATTTTTATACAACATAATGAAATAAATTCACATAGATGAAGTGTTTAAATAAAAAAATTGGGAATTTGTGTTTTTGAGAAAACAATGAGACATGGATAGGTTGTAAGAAATTGACATCATAGAGGTATTTCTAGGAATAAATTTTTGTTATAATATCTTTTATTGTTAATGATATTTATTTCATGATTATGCGGATCCTCAAGGGTGGTTCATGGGTTCTGGACCTGAAAGGAAAGAAAATTTATCCAACCTTTGCAAGGCATACGATTTCTGCTTGGTTTAGTAATTCGTCCAGCATTCCCAGGAAAACCATGAATCCTTGGATAATGGAACTATTCGTGGTTGGATCATGGTTAGTCAAACCATGTGGAGATCCATATGTAACTATGAAACCATACTTACCTTAACAATGGTTTAAATATAATTTTCACATGCTTTCGAAAAATGTATGTGTAATCATTTTTGACCACTAAAAGTTGGAAAAATTAAGGTTTTTCTATTATGAGATTATTATATCCCCATCCTAGTTCTCCCTCATTTCTTCCCCTCTCAAAACTAAGGATGATCCAAATTTACCAAATATTTCTATGGGTGGTTCCCCTTAAATTCATGGATGTTTGAAGTGTCGATGGTTTTTAATAAATGATTTGGAAGAGTGTAATCGCGCTAATATCGCTCTTTTCCATATTAATGATTGTATCTTGGGTTATCGTCTTCCAAATCCCAAAAACCACTCTTCCTTAGTGGAATTTAGGTTTAGGAATCAAGGGGTGCTTGAATCCAGATCCATGGAAATGATAAGAAGTGCATTCATTGTCATATTCAAGGTAGGTTGTCTATAAGTTAAATCTCAATGTTCTAATTTGTGCATGTGCGTTGGGATATTGTATATACCATAAAAAGTATTTGACCCATTGTGTAATATTCTATTAATTGTTGGGATAATTAATGATTTATACCAATCAAGGTCTTAATGGGATGCGTTGAGGATGATTATAATGATTTAGGCCCACCCATGGGGTGGACCATAATTTTCGAACCTATAAAATGGATAGTTAAGTGTAGAGTTGTCATGTGATAATGTATGGTCCCATGTGATCATGTTAACTATATTTAGTTGAGTTGATAGTGGATCATTGATAGTGTTCCTATGTTTTGATAATGTTATAATGGGTTGTTTTGTGTGTCTTGGTAATGGGTAATTATGTTAATTGATATTGTCAAAATAGTTTTAACAATTATATTAAATGATTAAAAGGATTAGTTCATATGAAATTATGAATATGTCAAATTGGTAATGAATTTTTAATCATAGAATATGTATATGTGTTTTGATAATGAAATTTGTTATTTTGTTGAATGCATAAATACATGGTAATTATGGGATATACATAATTATTTGAATAGGATAAGGTTTTTTTTCTATGTGACTCCTAAATTTTAATTGAAAAGAATAATGGGTTATATAATTGGGAATTATGAATGGGTTAAGAGAATTAAAATCATTGAATAGTGGAATATGATAAATGGGTTGATGTAGGGGAACTAATGATGTTTCTTAGTGAGTTAGGAATAATAAAGATGAATTGGAATAAATGTCTATATAAGATAAATGGAATGTGTATCAATGGGTTATGAAAAAATTGGAATTATAATATTGATTTTTAGGGATTGTGTTTAATATTGATAATGGATATGGTTTCTTGTGGTGTGGTATGTGTATAAATACAAGATAAATAATCATGTGCACACTGCTTGGTAGTGTGGGGTATTAATATGAGGTTCTGCACCCACACGTAATGTAAGAAAGTGGATTTATACTCCATCCCAAAATGTGTGGGTTAGGGAAGGGGATGGAGGATCTATTCCTATAAGAATTTCATTCTACCAAGATTGAGGCTCTATGGTGAGTATAGTGTGATGAGGTGATGTGATTATCCCTAGTTGTATTGTGAATTGATTTATTCTATTATGCATTGTGATTGATTGACTTGGACCCAAGTGAAAATAAAGTATATGCCTAACCCATACAACATGTGACGAAAATACATTATATAATATAGTTGTAATGAATAATGAAAATGGTAAAATGATATAAATTCCGAAATTATAGATTATTAACTAATGAATTCTCTGTTTTCCATAGGTTCTTTTATTTTTTGTATTACATTAATTCACTATCTATTTAGACTAGAAATTTTATAGACAATGTGAGTGGTGGCCTACTATGTTGTTCCCACACCCTACTCTTGTTGTCTTTGGATAACAAAGTAGATCTCATAGTGTTTTCTAGAACAAGGGAAATGTCCATATGATAGGATGTTGAGTTGGTCTTGGTAAATGAACGATTAAGGATTTTATCTTGGAGTTAGGAATTAGTTTGGAGTTCCACTATTGTATTTAATTTGTGTTTTTATTCACATTAGAATTGCTTAGAATGACATGACATGTTTTTCAGATTTATGGTGGACTTGTACCATTTTGGGAAATAGTCTGTTATGCGTTTTCATTTTATGTTATATATCATTTTCCCTATTCCATAGTTAATATTTGTGGATTAGTCTTTTAAAGGGGGTATTTTATCCCCATATGACTTATTTGTCTCTCACTGCTAGTCTTCTACCAATGGCGTATTGGGAGGTGAACTTGAGGTCAAATGGTGAATTGGTTTTGGGAAGAAGTTTAGTTTCTCATAGGTCCTAGATGTTACAAAGTGGTATCAGTGTAGTTTATTTATGTGTACTTTTTCTTTGGGGTGGTATAAAGGAGATTTTGATTTGTCAGGAATTAGAAATAAGACCATGCTTGGGGAAAACTAACCATGCCTGAGGGAAAACCCAAGTCACCAATTATGGGAAGTATAGTTTTAGATGTGTGTTTTTAGAATTTCATGTTATTTAAATGTTGGATGAAGTACAAGTTTGTGTGATGTGACAGATTTAGGATATTTTTTTCATGGCTAGAATTTCATAAGGATTTATATCCCTGAATAATTTTAGGAACCTATGTATATAGTCATCATGAACCATGATATACACACTTGAGATGGGTGTGTGGTGGCGTAGTGCAGACCATGCATTTTATATACTTTTAAAATTCGATGAAAATGTTGTCTAATAATAGTGATGAAAGTGGGTAAATAAAACTAATACAAATGAATAGTTCAGTATTAGTTTGTATAATGAAATGTTTTGACCAAGTTAAAATTTGGTGTTGTGAGAAATTAGAAAGATTTAATGGTGTATTAATAATATGGATTTTTGTAGTGACCAAAAATAATATTAATTAATTAGGCCTAATGAAATGTGTAAATGCGTTAAAATAATGATTGTAAGTAATAGTATAAGGAGGAATGTTCTTAAGAGAAAACATTTGTGATTATGTAATTTGGTTACCCATGTTAACCATGACTATTGGTAGGGATAACATATGGTGGTGTTTTATGTGTGAAGATGAACATTGAGATAGTGTATATGGAGTGTGTTGTTTATGATTGATAGTGTAAGATCTTTTCCATCTTTAGTTTCATCCAATATATCATTCATTAAAGTATGTTTGGAGGAAAATGATTTGATGTAAGTTCATAAATAAGGAAGGTAATTTCAAAATTTTTGGTGAATGAGGAGTTTAAAATTTGATTGCTTCATTAAAAAATGATGGAGTTAATTATGAAAGGATGTGTAGTGATGTAACTTTTCAGAGAACTAGATAGTTATCATTACTAGTGTTTTCAATTTGACCATTTAATGGGTTGTCTAAGGATGTGATATTTCCCTAGTTAGAGACCATTGATTTAGGTTTTGAAGCATTTTTGGTTAAGATATGTCATCAGAATGTTTCCTAGGGAGACCTCGATAGGGTTCTATCCATTGGCTAACGAGGCATTGTTCGGTAGAGGGAATGTGGGAAACCATGTGGGTCATGAATATACCATGTGTATGCGAATACATATGTATCATACTGATATTATGGGGACCATATGAGTAGGGAACTTGTGATTGGTGATTTGGACCACATATAGGGTGATTAACTCATAGTACTGATGTATGTTTGTGGTTACATTTGGTGTTGAACTAAGAGAAAACGGTCTCTTTGTGAACTATGAATATGTGGGTATTAGAATAGGTGTGAGAGAGTCATTATAAAAATTTATTTTTTATGGATTGATGTGTATTCTTTAGAAGAGTTAAAAAGGTTATTAATTTTCGTGACTCCATTCTAGGGGTCAATATCATTCGACATTCATGATGTCCTAAGAGAGAGGTCAGGTGAGATTCCTAGTTCTTTTCAATGTGAGTCACATAGGTTGATGTTTAAGAATTGGATAGTGGGTTATGGACATTTTTTTCTAGTGTTAGTTTGGCACAGATGGCTAAATGGTATGGTTGATGAGTTGGTAATGCGATTCAATTTGTGGTTACGTGTAGACAGTTTTGGTAAAATCAATGGTGACCTTGTTGATGGAAAACCTATAGATAAGGGTTCATTGTAATATGAAGCATGAAAGATGATTTAGTTTTGGAATCAATGCATACATGTACCATCATGTTATGTTAAATGGTATGGTTGTGACCTGGTTTATTTATAATGGAACCTGAGTTCTTGTAGTAGGTTATAAGGATTTTTTTAAGGGATGTATCATATGAATTATTGACCCATCTATTTTTGAGATGATTAAAGGATGACCCAATGTTTTTTCCAAGTAGAATATAAAAGTGTCATTGCAATATGGTTAGATGATTTTATTTTAAAGGTGACACCTAGTTTGAGGGTGGTCATGTGGAATAGCTTTTTTTACAAATGGATTAGTTATTAACTTATATGATGAGGAATCCATAGATCTATTGGTTAGGGTGGACCAAGAGGCATGGTTAGTTGAGTGATTGGGGACTGAGATATGGTCCTGTGATGGTTTTCAGGTGGGAACTGAAGTTGGTTTTAGAGTGTTCATAGTGATGTTCAAAACCATGAGGGTTTAAATTTGGTCTAGTTATGGGATTGCACCGGTAAATCAATATTTTGATCAGTATATGAATTTTTTCCCTTTGAAACCACAAAGGGGGGGAGTGGGTATCTGAAAAATTTTTGGTTTTAATTTTTGTTGTGGGTCTTTGTATTTTTGTTGTTCACTTTTAGGGATATTCCAAAATAACTCAAGTGGTGTGTTTGAAACTGTGCAACCAGTAACATTGGTTCATGACTTCTTGGTGTATGGTCATATAGTAGTGGTGATCCTTGGTTGTAAATTAATCCTTTGGGGTGGTGGATATGTTCTAATGAGATGTGTTTGGGCATTGAATCCCAAAATTAGAAGCAAATCATTGCATCCCACTGATGGATGTGACATCATCAACGGATCAGTTAAGGTTGTGTTATTCTAAAAATTCAATTCATTATTTTAACTTTTTATCATCATACTTAACATCATAACCTCATCATGTGTATGATGAATGTTATTTCTCTTTATGCCTAGAAATCTGATGTATTTTTGTTGGATGAAGACATCATGGATTTTACACTATTGGGGTGGTATATGTGGAGGTGGATTTTGGGATGTGCACCATCAAGGATTTATGGGTAGGTTCCTCAGGATGGATGATGGGTCGATGAACATCATGGGTGTCATTTATGGAATCCGAGAATGTGCACTGGGATATGTTAATTTTCTTTTTTTGTGAATAGCTAGACATCAATGCCAATGTTTTGGGGTTTGGCTTGATCTAATGTGGGCTGTGGTGGTTAGAATTCTTCATGTAAATTGATTGTTACAACAATCCTATGGTGGAGAGTGTCATGTAAATCCTATAGGGGCTAGGTGGAGAATTTTGAGTTGATGTAGTTCTACAAGAATAAAAATGAGAAACCCAAGAGGTGCCCATTGTGATCCTCTATAGAATTATAGGACGACCATGATTATTGTGGATGATTGAGCCAAGTAGATTATTTTGGGATCAGTGTAGTTCAAAATGAGAATCTGAGATGCATATTTTAAAAATAATTTTGTTATTCTAATACATGAAAATAGTTTTTCGAATTAGTGGTTAGGTTCTATAAATCGTTCATATATTAGGAGTAGACAAAGGTATGTGTCTTTAGGTGGTATTGGAATGTCTTGAAATTTGAAGTCATTTTATCCATGTTGTTTAGTATCACTATAACAGTGCAGAAATGAATCCTAAGATTATTCATCTAGGGGTATAATTTATGTAGTGAAATATGGATGTTCTGTGTAAATCCATTCTATGGATGTTTGACATGATATTGTTAAAGGGAATGAGTGTCGTAACTGTGACCCATCGCCAGTTTGACAATTGATGTAGAACGTGAATCTCAGAAATTAATTCATACATGAGTGAGGTTACGTTTTTTCTTAGTCCATGAGTGGATGTCATAGGAATATTTCCCCATGTGGTCTTAATGGTGAGTCTGTATGCTAATACATGGTGATGTCCTAATGAATGTCTGATTGCGGTGAGTGGGAACATGTTAGGTATGTTGTGAACTTGATTCATCGTGACAGTGTCTTTTTTGATATGGGGGTGGGGGTTTTCCAATCACCTAAAGATATTAGGGGTGAGTTGAAGTGTATTTTGGAAAAAAACTACAATGGTTAAGGGGATGGTTGGGGTTGAGATCCGTGTTTCGGGATGGATGTACTTAAGTGGTTTTAATTCATGGAATTTTCCCATAATAGCGAGTGTCGGATTCGGTTGTATCAGTTTAGTGCATTGAGTGTTGTGGTTGTGATTTATACATTCAATAATGGACAAGGACCATTAGGCAATGAGTTATGGATTAAAATTGTTTAGGAATTGTGTTTGAAAAATATTTTGTGTTTCTTAGGGTGTTTCCATGTTTGTGTCATCATTTCTATTTTAAAATTGTGGTGTAATAGAACCAAGTGGTTTGGTTCCTGATTTGAGAAGGGGATCAGTCCAATGGGTTTCAAATTGGTTCTTCCAAATAGGTAATATGTTGTGATCAATGTTTAATTATGTTTGGAATTAATAATTTTTATTTAGGCTTTCCTATAAAGTGAAATTTGTTTCTGTATTAGTAAGTTTGATGCATCCTTTTTAGATATTTTGATTCATATTGTGGGTTGTGGGGAGGAGGTCCTACTAAGAATGACCATGACTTTGGTTATAAATATTTTCATATAATTTCAAATTTCAATTAGAATATTTGAAAAATGGGAATAGATAAGCTAGCATAGTTGTCTAATATTTTTGTTTTGGAAGTTCAATTTTGATTGAGAGTGTGGATCGAGTTAGAGATGTTAAAAGGTTGGGGGTTGTGATATAATCGACTTCATAGAGGTATTTACTTGATTAAATTTTGTTTTTTACTATCTATTTATTTTTTAATGAGTTTTTTTAGTGTGTATGACGATATTAAGGGGATTTTAGAGGCGTCGGGACATGAAAGGAAAGAAAATTAGTCGAACTTGTGCAAGGCGTGTTATTATTGCTTGGTTTAGTTAACCATGGAGAATTCACATGAAAACCATGAAACCATGGACAATTTCATTATTCATGGTTGGGGCATAGTTATTCTACCATTTTAGAGATCCCCAAATAACCATGCGACATCACTCCCCTTGGAAAGTGGATTCTGTATTGTTTGAGCACAATCTAGAAAACTGTGTAGTTAAACTGTGTGGCCCATTAAATGATGGAAAATTTGTAGTTTCTCCATTATATGAATTTCAAATCACCACCATAATTACCCCTCATTTATTCCCCTCTCATCCTTAAGGACAATCCAAATTGACCAAATATTTCAATGGGTGGTTACCCTTCAATTCTTTGATGATTGCAGTGTCGTTGGTGGTGAAATGAATAACCAGGTGAATCTAACACCTCTCACATCTCTCTTTTCTAGATTTGGGGTTTTATCTCGGATTAAATACTTCCAAGTCCCATAAAACTAATTTCCTTGGTGTATTTTGAAGCGACTCAGGTTTTGGCCTTGTCAGATTTTGGAATATTCCAATGAATATTTCTAGAGCTAGGCGTAAAGACGATGTGTGATTCTGAGGCCTGGTGTGCCCGAAATTAATTTAATAAAAATATTATGTATTTATATATGATACATGTGGTATGGTTTTTTTCTCTCCTAAATGTAAGCTATAATCAGAAAACAATGGGCATGGTTGTGTCTAATGCTTGCTGTTTCCCCTAGGCGGGGTGTAAACTTTGTGGGCATGGAACTGCTGTGGAAAAGGCCACCAGGATCATTTTCATAAATAAATGTATAAGCTTATTTATGTGAATCAGCTCAAATAACTCTTTAAATGGGTCTCAGATCAAAATTTTGAGATCACAGTTGATCATGCAACACCATGTTGACCCTAGGGGTGGCATAATCTTTTCCAAGCAGGGAGGTTCGGTCAGGGGTGTTAAATAATGGTTTAATTAATTATTTAATTAATTAATATAACATAATCAACCCCCCCTCTTTGACGAAACAATTAAGTAGCTCCTCCTCTACTCCACATTCCTCCCCTGACGAAGAAATTGAGGCTGAATCGTCGATCCAAGGGGCTGTCAGACTCTGATCTTGACGGTGAATGCTCCTGTATCGTGCAGTAGCCACAACAGAGCATGAAAAGCGTCGACGATCCACCGAAAGGTAGGAATTTCAAATTTTAAAATCCTAGATCACTTTTATTTGTATTTTTTCTTAAATTCTTTATAATGATTGGGTATTTCTTGACCTATGCTTTCCAAAACATGTTTCAGATCTGGATATGGAGCACTGGGGTGCTTCCTGTGGCTCTAGGATGTTTTCAGAGGAAAAACCTAGTTTGCGATGGTGGTATTGGAAATTTCCAATGGATGAGACTATGGTGTGGTGGCAACATGGAGGATTCCGGTAGGCGGTATTGGATTCAGACAAGTCGTGGTGGTCTGATTAGGCGGCAGTAGTGATTTACGAAGACCAAGCGGTGGTCCGACTAGATTTTTTCAAGGAGGTTTTTAAACCCCCGTAACTCACTAATCATATGTCCCATTTCCAAGGAATTTGTGGTGATGAGATCATCAAGCCATGTTATATCTCTTGAAGATATTTCAAGAATTTTAAGAGTTGGGTTTTTTGTCATAGGCCCATGAAATGTTGAAAATACAAATAATATTTTATTATTTTCAACTTCGACCCACCGTAACATTAAGAATGAGTGTCTGATTGACATGCCATCAGTCAAGTTTTGATCCTGATAGTTAGGAAAAAGTTTCAGTATAGTTTCCAGGCACTAGGATGAAGATCAAGGTGTGGGACCCACTACTATGGTTTTGGGCGTTTACGGAAAAACATGACTTTTTCATCGGGTGTCCGTTTTGGACAAATAGGTAGTCAATCTCGTGCGTTTTCGTGAGGGGTTCTCAATAGTAGGGTCCAATTGATGAGTTTCAGGATCGAGTTGAGGTCCCAACTGGGGCTTGTTGTGGTGAATAGTGTTGTTTTCATCAATTATCTTTTTTGGTTGATTAAATATCATATCCAGCATGTTTTCCCATGTAGATCGGGGTAGTAGGCTCGATATAGGCCTAAAAGGTGTGCATTGTGGCAATGTTATAGGTCACTCCTGTTAGAGATGTTTGGAAATGTACTGTTGGAGTGTACTCCCATGGTTTATACCTATGTGGGTTCATGTGGAATTACAACCTTTGTATAATATTGTGATCCCCTCAATAAGATGTTTTCCTGATAGAGTTGTGGCATCCCTTCAGAGTGTCTGTAGTGGGATCCTCTAGCTTTTCTTCTCTAGATCGGGTTATAGGTATCGCTCTTACCACTTATCCCTGGGAAGTGATCCCCTATTTAGTAAGTTAATCCCATAGGATTTGAGGAATCATCATGAATATGACCCCCAACATAGTGGGTCATGCATAGTAGGGTTTTGGCATCGTCGGGTGTAAAATCCCCCACTGAGCATGTTGTTTATAGTAGGGATGTGGTATCTCCAGGTATACAATCCTCTACTCAGCACATTGTTTGAATAGAGTTGTGGAATCATTTTTTATAAAATCCCTTAGTCAATTTGTGGTTTTTATAAGGGGTTTAGAATGGTCAATTTGATCCCCTACATCACGAGTTATACCAAATGGGGTTTATTGCATCGTTTTGACAATATTCACATGAGTGACGATCATCTATCTGAGTGATGTGACCTATAGAATGTAAGATCGGGTTCTGGTATCCCCCAGAATATCTTGGAGTGATTCCCAATCTATGAGATCTCTGAGATACTAGAGTGGCTTCATGTATCCTATAATAGACACTAGGAGTGATGCCCTATTAGAGAACTTTGGTGTTTTGGTTTTTTTTTGCATGATGTTCTTAGTGAAGATATGTGACGAGCGTGAAATCATGGATGGGAATCTAGTACGTTGGTGTGAGACTCAATGGAGTGTATCTCTCAAACGAGTGTCATCTGGGATGACAAAACGCATGGAGTATGTTCTCCTAGTTTTCAACCTGTCGCAGGTGATGAGGTCATAACTTCATGAGGCTTTGTGCGTGAATGTGTATATATGTCTTTTCATGTCATATGTATGGGTATATACCAGAGAGAATGCACATGATTTATATATGGGAATACATTTGAGATGATCTGACTAGTCGTGTTTAGCTGAGGATGGTCTGGTGAAAAAGTATCTCTCTCATTTTGGTTCTCTCTGGCTGGGATGACCTTATTGTTGACTTTCCATTGTCCCTATTATTTAGGGGGGTTTTGGGGTTCCTAGTAAGTGTTTTTATACTCACCCATACATGGGATTTTCCTACACATGTTTGTGTCTCGTACAGACCACAAACCTTTCGACGGAGTCCTATGAGGACATAAATTAGGTGGAGCTTTGTGAGAAAGAATGACTAGGGTGTTTACTAGAGTTGTGTCAAGGAGATTACTGGCGGGTACATTTTATAGTGATCCCCACCATCAGAGTAGGTTGGATTTTTCTGCAGTTTACTTTTGGGGTGACCTTTATTTTCCATTTTGTAATTTTGTTTTACTCTGATTGTGGGTTAGATGTATGCATGCCTTTCTTTTCAATTTTCAATTATATTTATGCACTATTGCACGGAGGAGTATGATGGTGCATGTGTATAGGTAACTTAGGATAATTCATCCCATGTGTGTGATAGCATTATCAGGCCAAGTCACCAGCCCCTGGCCTATTGAAGGTGGGCTTCGGGATTTACAGATCCAACCTCGTTGGGTCGGGTCGGGACAGAGTGGTATTAGAGGAGGTTACACCTTTGGTACCTCTGAGTGTAGGTGTTCTAGCTGTGAGTTTGGTTTGGGTTTCATCGCAACTGTGTTAGAATTTTTTTAGTTCAAATTTTAGGCCATAGACTCTAGTGTTGGTTTGATGACCGACATATCCATTCACCAGGACGTTGATAACATTCCATTCGACTGATGACATTCGTACATTAGTCGTAGTGACATAATGATACACACATCATACAGGACTGGGTTTTGGGTTTTCCTTATTATTCATGATTCATATCTAAAGAGATACTCTATGGATTTGGTACGTCTTGATTATATTAAATGATTCCTCCATGATGACATCCAGTAAGGGTTCCACTGCGGAATTGGGGTGACGATCCTCCCTGGGTAGAGGCTATGGACCATGGCGCAGGTTCTGAGGCTGGACCTCCATATGGTCTGCCAGTTGAGCCACCACTTGTCATGCAGATCGTTGCTCCAGGAGTGTAGAATGAGGATTCAAGTAGGCTGAGTGCACTACACGAGTTTCAGATCAGTAACCTTTGAGGTTTCGGGGTGATCTAGACCCCCAGGCAGCTGATGACTGGCTCGAAGCAGTCACCTGAGTTTTATGCCTAGTGATGACACCTCCATATCTTATGCCAGTCTTAGTGAATTGCCTTCTACATGGTTCTTCCAGGCGATATTGTAGTTTGGTGATGCAGTCCAATGACGAGGATAGGCTCAAATGGGAAATTTTTGAGCGGCTCTTTAGGGAATATTTTTTATCCAGTGATGCAGTGGTCGTTACAGATCTTAGAGATTCGGTAGCTTCGATAGGAGGGCATGACTATTTCAGAGTACTCAGTGTGGTTTAACAACTTTCCATGCTACTACCTATATATGGTTCGATACACGTTATTTAGGGCTCCGACATTCGAGAAGGGGTTACGCCAAAACATCCAGGCAAGTGTGGTTTCATTGTGTCTGCCCAGCTATGGGGGAGTGCTGGAGAAATCCTTAACGGTGGATAGATTTCTGGTTTAGCAGATTCAGCTAATGAGTGCTAGGAACGTGGCATATGAGGCCTCAGCTGCAGGTAGTCGACAATATCTGCAGGGGTCGGGACGTGCCCGATGTTTCAGGAGGCAACCCCAAGATAGAAGATCTGAGGCTCTCAGCCTTCATGGCTCTCATGCCAGTTTTGGTCAGCCACAGGAGAGGCATTGTTTTTTATTTGCGATGGTCGGGGACATCTTGCTAGGGAGTGAATATCCTACTGTTCAACTGAAATGTAGATTGTTGACAGGCCGACATGTTAGCGGAAACATTATGAGTATGGAGGCCCATAGGTTAGTGGATGTGGTGATGGAGATGGTGCAGCAGTTGGAGGTGGTAGGCGGTATAAGATGCCACCACTACCACCATCCCCAGGTGGTCCACGCCGAGCTCTGGGAGTTTGAGGGTGAGGGTGAGGACAAATGCAATCCTTAGAGATTGTATACCTAAAGGATTTTCTAGTGGATGGAGGTATGCTCTATATCATTTCTACAACTATAGTTGTTTTGATAGACACTGTTTAGCGGTACCCTTTCCTTTTCATTGTTTTCCCGAGGTTTGTTCCACGCATTGGAATGACCCTGTAAGGTTTTTGTTTGATGTGATACTAATGTACAAGGAATATAGGTCATTTCCCAAATGAGACATTTTTTTGGGACATGATTAAAATCAAGTGGGTGAGTCAGTGTCAGCCAAAGTAGATAATTTCAAGCTGTGGTGAACGAGTCCCCCTAACAGATGCATTCAGGAAGGGGTGTGAGTTGGCGAACTCACTGCTGTGGGAGACATAGTTGAGAGTTCAGTTTTTTTAGTTGGGCCTATGGATTTCCAGAGATGAAATGATCTAAGGTGGGGAGGATGTAGGAAATTAGGTTTTGGCCCTATTAGACTTTAGAATATTACAATGAATATTTTCAGAGCTAGGGGAAAGATGACATACGATTCCGAGGCCCGGTGTTCCTAGAATTAATTTTATAAAAATATTCAGTATTTTTATATTATAGACATGGAGGGGTGGTCTTTTCTCCAAAACGGTTGCTCAGATCAGAAATCAAAGGGTACAGTTGTGTCTGGAGAAATGCTCTTACCCTAGGCGGTGTGTAAAATTTGCGGGCGAGGGCCTGGTGTGGAAAAATCCACCAGGGGCAGTTTTTTAAAAAAATGAAAAATTTATTTATGGTAATCGGCTTGAATAACTCTTGAATGGAGTCTTGAATAAAAATTATGAGATCACAGTTGAGTCAAGAACACCACTTTTATTCTAGGGGTGACCTAATCTTTTCCAAGTAGGGATGTTTGGTCGGGGGCGTTAAATGATGGATTAATTAATTATTTAATTAATTAATGTTACATTATAAATCCCCCCTCATTGACGAACCAATGCAATAGCACCTCCTCCTCTCCACCGTCCTCCTCCGATGAAGAATTGGAAGTCAAATAGTAAAAACGAGGTGTCCTCGGACTCAGATCATGACGGTGGATGCTCCCTGATCATGTACCAGTAGAAATGAAGCATGAAAAGAATCGGTGATCTTCCAAAAGGTAGGTGGTATGAGTTTAAAAATTCTAAATCCTGTTTATTAATTTTTTTTATTCAAATTACTATTAGGTTTGTGTTGTTCAGGTCCCGAGATTTCTGAAACGTGTTCAGATCTGAATTTTGACATCTGTGTGCTTCCGGTGGCTCCGAAACATTTTTCTGGGGAAAACCAAATTTTCAGTAGCGGAAGTGGTGGTTTTCGGTGAGGGAGGAAGTGACAATGCGGTATCGTGGCGTATTCTTGTAGGTGGCAGTAGATTTTGGCAGGCGACGACAGTCCGATCAGGCGACAGCGATGGTTTTTGGCCGCCCAGTGGTGGTTCAGCAAGATTTTTATTAGGGAAAATTTAAACCCCCGTAACTCACAAATTGTATGTCCAATTTCCGAGCAGTTTGCGGAGAGACAATACACGTTAAGAGATGTAAATCTGTTGGATTCTTCTAAAAAAATTATATGTTTTTTTTGGATCGGGGCCATGAAATGTTGAAAATAATAATAATATTTTATAATTTTCAACATCAAACCACCGTAACTTTTACACGGAGCATCTGATTGAATTTCCATCAGTGAAATTGTGATCCTAGTATTAAGGAGATATTTTCATGATAGGTTTTAGGCATGGGGACAGAGATCAGGGTTTGGGACCCATGAGGTTGGTTTTTTGCTTTTATGGAGAAACGTGACTTTTTTTTTTCTACTGTCTATTTTGTATGAATGAGTATACAGTCTCAAGAAGTTATCTGAGGGGATCACAATTTTGTGGTTCACATAATGCGTTTAGGGATTGATATATGGGCCGCACCTAATCTTGAAATGGTAAATAGTACCTTTTTCACTGGTTGTCCATTTTGGGTGAGTAAATAGAATATCTGGCATGTTTTTTCATGTTCATCATGGTGGTGGCCTCGATATAGTCCTAGGAGGTGCACATTGTGGCATTTTTGTGGGTCACTTGGGTTAGTGAGGATTAGACCAACAGTGGTTGAGTGTACACACTTCTTTCATTCCTATGAGGGTTTGTGTGGCATTACAACCTTAGTATAGCTTTGTGATCCCCTCGATATGATGTTTTCTTGATAGAGTTGTGGAATCTGTCCAGTGGGTCTAGAGTGGGATCCTCTAGCTTCACTTCCCTGGATCAGGTTCCTGGTATAGTTGTTACCACTTATCCTAGGTCAATGATCCCCTATCTAGCAGGCCAATCCCATATGGTTTGATGCATCATCATGAATATGATTCCCTATGTAGTGGGCCATGCATATTAGGGTTCTGGCATCATCGGATATACGATCCCCCACTCAGCATGTGGTTTATATTATGGTTGGGGTACCATCGGGTATACGATCCCCTACTAAGCGCATAGTTTCTGTAGGGTTGTGGAATCTTCGGTTATATGATCCCCTACTTAGCGCCTGATTTTCGGTTGGGTTGGTGCATCGTCGGTTTGATCCCCTAAATTGAAAGTTATACTATATGGGGTTTCCAGTATCATTGTGACCATCTTCACATGGGCGATGATCCTATATCATAGTAATGTGAAGAGTAGAACATCAGATCGGGTTCTGGATTCCCCCAAAAGATTTTGAGAGTGACCCCCTATCTGTGAAATCCTCATTATACTTGTGTTGGTCCTTGTATCCCCTAGCATACCCTAGGAGTGATCCCTTATCCATGAAATTTGGTGATTCCATTTTTGTAGTGTGATTTTCTCACTGAAGATATATGATAAGCGTGATCTCTCTAATGGGTGTCTAGGATGTTGGTGTGAGACCCAATAAAGTGTATCTATCAGATGAGTGTCCTTTGTGATTAAATAAATCATGGAGTATGTTCTCCTAGTTATTTACTTTCCACAGGTGATGATGTCAGAACCTCATGAGACATGTTGCGTGAGTGAGTATATCTAGTTGTTCATTGTATATGTATGGGAATATACCTGAGAGGATGTTCATTACGTATGCATCGAAATACATTTAAGATGATATCACTAGTTGTGTAAAGACAAGGATGGTCATAAGAAAGAATTTATATCTTGTTTGGGTTCCCTCGGGCTAGGATGTGATGACTTTTTTCCTTCCCGTTTCTCCCTTTTATATGTGGGGGTTTTGGGGTTCCTACTAAGTATTTTTATACACACCCCTACATAGGCTTTAACTGCACATTTATGTGTATTGTGAAAACCATAGGCCTTTCGACAGAGTCTCAAGAGTACCTTTAAAAGGTAGAGCATTGTGAGAAAGACTGACCAAGGTGTTTACTAGAGTTGTGTTGAGAATGTTATCAGCTAGTACTTTTGATAGTTATCACCTCCTTCTGAGCAGGTTGGACACTTTTGCAGTTTACTTTTGGTGGGTCTTTTATTTTTCATTTTCTAATTTTTCTCTACTCTGGTTGTGGATTACAATTTTTCATTTATTTCTTTTAATTTTATATATATATATCTATGAATTATTACATGGAGGTGTGTGTGTGTGTGTAGGTACCTTAGTCTAGGGCCTCTAATGTGTGTGATAACTGACTCGGCACTAGTCGCCAGCCCTTGGCCTATTAGAGGTGGGCTTGGGGAGTCACAACTCAAGCCCTATTGGGTCGGGTCATGACAAATTTTATATGAAGGATTCAAGGGGTGCATAGATAAGGATCTATATCCGTGATTATGAGTTCATTAATCATTGGATTTGATGTTAGTAATCAGAAAGTAATATATCATAGTTTTGTAAGTGTTTTTTGAATGTTTGGGGAGATATTGTTTTTCCTTGTTGTTTGTTGGTTCCCATGAGTATGGTTTAGTAAAATTGTTGGATAATTAATTATTTAGAACCCTTATGTTCCCTATGGGTGTTGAGGATGCTTAAAATGTTTTAGAACCACCCATGGAGTGTGATGTGATTTTTGAACATAGTAGATTCTAATTTTAAGTGTAGAGTTGTCATGAGATAATATAGGGCCCAATTAAAAATGTTAAATTTGTTTAACTGATTTTTAATGGAACATTTAAAGTGTTCCTAGGATTTTATAATTGCATAAGGTGTTGTTTGTTGTGGAATAAAAAAGGGTAATTAGCTTAACTAATATTTTTTAAAATGGATAAAGAATTATGTTAAATACGTAAAAGGATTAGTTCATATAAAATGAAGAACATGATAAATTGGTAATGGATTTTGAATTGAAGGATATATAAATGTGTATTCAAATAAATATTAGTAATTGTGTTTAATAGATAACTACATGGGAATTATGGGGTATACCTAATGGATTGAATGTTATAAATTGGTTGTGTTATGTAACTAATAAATTTTACCTGAAAATCATAAGTGTAATATTGTATAGGGAATGGTAAATGGGACAAGTGATTAACATGTTATAATTATAGAATATGATAAATGGGTTTATGTAAGAGAAAAATGTTAACATGCATAATGATTTAGGAATATGACATGGGAATTTTCATAAATGACAATGTAAGTTAAATGGATAGTGTGTTAATGGGTTATGGAAAAATGTGAATTCTCATGTTGATTGGTATTGTTTAAGTGTGCGATTGATATTAGATATCATTGTTTATGGAGTGGGATGTGTACGGTGAATAGAGAAATTAGAATGTACAGAAGGATTGATAGTTTGGGGGTATTGATATGTGGTTATATGCTCATGGTTTGTGTTAGAGTAAGGTTCCAAACTCCACTGCAAAATGCACAAGCTAAAGAATTGGATAGAATATGTACACCCTAACCGTTTCATTCCACCTGGACGAAGGCTTCAATGTGAGGATAGAGTGTGGATGTGATATTTTTATCCCTAGTGACATGGGGACTCGACTTTTTACCTTATTCAAATTGATTGATTACCTGATAACTATGTTTAAATAATGTATATGCCTAACCCAAGGAACATGTGATGAAAATAGATTAAGTAATGAAGATGTCATAAATGATGAAAATGATGAAAATGATAAGAATGGTTAATTTATATATTATTAAGAATTTGATTATGATTTTCCAATGATTTATCATCATTTATCTATTACTTACATTAACTATCTATTTATAATTGATATTTTGTAGACACCATTGGTGGTGGCCTACTAGGTTGTACAGACACCCTATTTGGGCTACAATTAGGTACTCAAGCAGATCCCATGGTTACAGGTCAGGAAAAGGGAAAGGGACCAATGCTAGGGAGTTGAGTTTTTCTTTGTACATGGATTATTGAGTATATGAACATGTATTCCTCACGTATTGGGAGTTCCATAGTTGCCTTACATTGTGATTATTTTCACTTAGGCTCTACTTAGCATGACATGATATATATTACTCATTGGTTGTAGACTATTAATCTATTTCATAAATGGTATTCTATGAATGTATATTAGTTATTATATATTTTTTCTTAAATTTAATTTATAAATATTGTGGATTATAAATATAAACAGGGTATTGTCTCCCCACATGACTTAGTAAACCCTCAACAGTAGTACAAAACCACTAGAATTTTGCGAGGTTCAGTTGAGTTCATGGGAAGAGTAGTATCAGTGAACCGGTTTAGTGGATCCCTAGTCTAGGATCGTTAATAGGTATAATAGTTCCTCCTTGGATTCATGTTTTGGTGGTCCACCCTATATCAAGATAAACAGAAACTATAGAGTTCCATCATAGAACAAATTTTGTAGTGGCTATACCTTTGAAAACAAGTAACCTAGAATAGAGTTACTTCAAATGATAGAAAGCCATTAATTACTAATGATATCCACTCTAAGGATTTCATTGTGATGCCCATCCTCATAATGAAAATTATCATTCAAAAAAAGGATCTACTTGTTTATGAACATCTTTGATGTTTGCCTCCATACAATAGGTTGTAATAAAACAAAGGATAACTATATAATGTTACATGAAATCAATAATAAATGACAAACATTGTCAAATGAAATTCCATTGTGATGATTAATATCTAAAACACCCTTCTATAGAACACCATAGGATATTATTTTGTATTTTCTAGGAAATATAATTCCTCATGAATATGTAGTAGAGAATCCACACATATTATCAGATATGGTTCAAAACCCCATCAACAAGGAGGGTGAAAAATCCCTCTTCTAGTGGATTTGACATGATGAGAATATAATATCAGTAATGTTATATGCAATGAAGATCTCTAGTATGTGATATAATTGATATTTACTATTGAATGTATACTCATATTCATCACAATATTTAGGAGACCATTTAAATTCCCAAAACTAGATACCTATCTTACGAGAAATATATAAAACATCTAAATGAAGTTTATGTGCATTGTAATCAATATTACATGGTATCCTTTTATGTTTATTAAATTTTTTTTTTGGAAATATGGAATGTTTATCAAATATTATTATCTCATTTGTATAAATGAATTGTTCCATATATTTTCTATCATCAACTAGAAAAGAATTTCATTGGTTATAAAGAAACAAATGATCGATATTTTACTATTGACACTAGAAGGCTTTTATTGTTTTTGTAAGGAAACATTAAATATCATTAGTCTAATAAAAGTATGATTCCCTTGATCTATTAATGCTAGTAATTATATTTAATGACATTATTCCATCTCTACATCATAAAAATGGAATATTCAAGTTGCATGATCCATTGATAGACTTATGTATCAGGACTATAAATAGGCCAAACTTGTATCCTATCTATATAAATGGAATAAAGAAGTTATAGAGTTGTCTTGATGATAAGTACATGCGACCATGATAAGGAAAAACATCGATCACATTCTAGGATAAATTCTCAATAGACCATGAATTCTATTTTCATATTCCCATCTAGAGAACAATGTAGTCTTTAAAAAATAGTTCGAGGATAATTTTCCTAGAAATAAAACACTTTTAATTATTAAATCTACAAGGGGGAAGATCAAGAGACTGAGAGAGTGATTTAAAATCCATCGAAAAGGTTTGGGGAATTATAACCACCCCATCTTATTTGGAATAAAATAACTTATAGACTATTATCCTCATAATATAAAGTTCCCTATAAACACATTCCAACAATAATCAATCCCAATAAATAGGATATTGTTTTCTAAAATAAATATGTGATTCCCTTTGGATGACCTTCCAAACATCTCTTCTAGTTCTGCATCAATGATAGTGTATATAACCTCATATGGTTTTTAAATAAAAATATACCACCATCTAGAATAATTTCATTGGGGATTATGATCTATCTTTAGATGGATATTCTACAGGAGATTAATTCCCATTCAACTACATCATATATAAATAAATGATTCTCATTAACTATTTTGTGTTAGTATATTTTATTATAATCATCCCCAAAGATAATTAGAAGAATGCACCTTATGTAAAATAAAAGTATAAAGATAAAATTATTCAATATACATTTCACTATTAAATATGTAAATATTTCATACACACTAAATATAAGAGGCATGATCTTTAATTGAGAGATAATAAAAACATAAATCATCAACATAATCCAAAATTATTTAATAATGATAAATATAATGGTGTGGATATATCTACATCTCAACTTAGATAAAATGATGTAGAGATGATTTCAACTATTGAATTAAAGGATTGGTGTGAAGTTGAGATGGGGAATGTTTCGTCATTCAATATTGATTTAATTAATGAAAATATACCTGTGACAAAAAAACTCCAATAATGGGTCCAATATATCTCATATAGTCAATACCCATCAAGAAGAGTGGACCACATGAAAAGTAAGAGGAGATTATAGTCATCTAACTAACCTAGGGCCTAGAATATTAATTTATATTACCCTAATGTTAACAGAGTCTCAAAAACAACTTACAATGGGTTATGAAACACAACTATATCAAGTGATATACCCCAAACTAACTCATGATTTATATCAACATCTTTTTTATGAAATATAACCATTATAGGCCCTTGTTCACTACATACATCTAAGAATCAACATAAGAAATAGTCCCACTAAATCTCATTAACAAAATTGATCCCATTTCTAACATATAATATTCCATGTAAGGGTTATACATAATAGTGTTATCAAATATGATGTTGTATCAAATGTTGGGTTATCTAAAACCTCTTCAATTCATATTAGATAATCATAAAAAAAATCTCAAATAAATAATAAATTGTGTGTAGAAACTTTTTAAATTTGAGTCTCTATATGAACCTATGATTGGAATTACAAATAATGAGGAAGTTAATAATTACAAATGCTTTCTGAAAAAACAGGGAGGACATGTTTCGCATGGTTCCAAAAAATACCAACCAATTTTTTCTTTAATCCGGTAGAACATTGATGGGAATAACTAAATAAAGAAATATTTTTTAATGAGGGAGATGAAAACCCAAAACCGATCAAATTTCAAACAGTGTGAATATGATATGTATTTATTCTTCATTTCCATGTGAATGTGTTTCACCTATTCACTAAAAATTCATATTCCAAAACAAAAAAATATTACAAATAGGAAAATAAAATACATTGTATGAATATTAATCACCACTAATTCCCTTAAATACTAGTGTGGTTTATGGTTGATTTAAGTTGTATCATAGTGAATTGAGGATGTTATTTTTTTATTTTAAATAAAAATCTCAGCTAATGTTGTGAACTCAAGAAACATAATCCACTTAAGTTTATTTTTTTGAAATCACCCTCAGAAAACATTGATTTAATATCCAAAATAAAGGCCCATCCAATAAAATGTATTATATATATTATAATGGATATAGTATCAATAAATCATAAAATGGATTAAAAGAAGGAAATAAGTAACTAATGCAGTGTAAAACATATGGACAAGGTCAATTATTTTATAAATAAGTATATTCCATGTTTTTTTACATCTACCATGTATGAAAAAAGATTAAAATTATAGAGACTCAAATTCCAAGAAACTATTCTCTTAATGATCACCCCAATTACTTCACCTTCTATATGATATTAGGGGATAATATCAAGGAATTTTTTGTATAACAGAAATTCCATTGAAGAGATTTTTCTAAGTATTTGTAATTTTTGTTAAACACTTGTTGTTGATGAATTAAATTTCTTCTATTTATCTAGAATAAAAAGAATATTTTCATGAATTATTATATAGAAGATCCCTAAAATTTAAATACTAGATGACTATAAAATTCGGTGCCCCAGTTAATGCAGTTATCAGGATGAAACAGAATCATCATATTATTACACTATATCCCCCTATTGTGTCAAATGAAAAACCTTCATTATCATTTTATTCAAATATTTTATGTAGTAAAAATATAATGAGAATGATATATGAAACATATCCACCCAAAAATAAAAAATTTTATTCTATAATCTAAATGACTCTATACCCCCCATCTATTGGAGGATGGGATCTACAAATCCCACCAGAACCATTATCTTATGAGGATAAAACATATGTCCATATCAATGTAAAAAAAATGGTAGACCACATTCCTAGTGAATTGTAATCAAATATACATATATTATCTAGATATAATAATGTAGGAGGTTTTACTGGAAAAGGACGATGAGGATTAAATAAATAATATTGGTGTTGAATAATTATTATTTAGGTTCTACATGAAATGTAAAAAATGGTAGGGTTGTCAATGGGAATAAAAATAATATCATATAACTTATAGGTCATGATATAACCTGATCGTATTATTGGACCAATAATGATATATATGATTATCCAGTACACACCTAATAATGAATAGATCATTGACACCCATCTTAGAAATAGTTAGGGTACCACCCCACTACCGATCATGTGATGAAACTATTCACATATTACTCTTTCATCCCCAAGCCTCAATCCAAGGAGAAACCTCATGGTTGGATACATATGCTCACTGTCTATAATTTTGATTTTTTAAGAATATACATATCGACATAGAAATACATTAGAGTAGGGATACCAATTATATTTTAGAATAACTTATATAACCCTTAAATGAATATACATAAAGTCCAGAATATGTTGAGACTGTATCATTTATTTACTAGATTTATCACATAGATTATTGTTTAATAAAAACTCATTAGGTCATTTAATTAATGGAAGAAGACTAATATACATACAAATAAGGGAATACAATGTGTGTGTGTGTGTCCCAAGACCTAAATGTAAAAAACATACATTGATACAATGTTGGTAATAATTCTTCGATATTTCTAATCATGGTATAAACCCTTTAACATATGGGTTATAACATGAATGTATTATCTCTTTATGATATCAAAATACAAGGAGATAAAAAATAGATCAAAAGGTACTGAAGATTTTTAATTGTTAGGTCGATATATCTTCTCCATTCCTTAAGCTTTTGTTTTGAAAATCACAAACACCATCATCGTAAATATATTTTCCTTACACATTCATATATTTCCTTACAATTACATAAATTACCTTATAATCAAAATTTCCGTAGACTTTTGAGTTAAATATATTTTTATTAATGTTTTTAGAAATTATTTTTACCATACTGGAAAAGTAATTAAGGTTCGGAATTTTGTTTCATGTTTATACTATACCAAAATTCCATAAGACACTATTTTTCATTCACTGTTTTCACTGCGATACCGATTTATATGTTGAATGAAATCTAGTATCATATTTTCCTTTTACATAGTCTTCTAGTATTTCGGTTCTCTAATTTTATTAAACTCTAACTTCCTAGTTATCGGTACTAAGGTTTCGTAAGATAGATTTGTCATACTGATACTAGAAATACCCATCCCAAAATATTTATACTAGTTTTATTCTATCATGCATTAAATCATGATACCGATACCGGAATTTGTAAATCCAAGTTTTCATAAAATATTTTTTTATAATTTACTCATACAGATTTTATAAAAATCAATTTCGAAATTCATAGTTCCAGAATCTATTCCTCAAAGATTCATTTACTTAGAATTCAAAATCATTTAATTACATTAATTAATATAATTTCAATTTTATCGGATTCCATGTTCCTTACACTTGAAGTGTAAGATCATTATATTAATTTTTGTTTATACAAAATGATGTCAATTTTTATGCTATAAAATAATTATTGTATGTTTTCCACCATCACTGCCCTTCTTCCTCTCTATGGATCGGCAACATCCTCTCCTCTTGGTTCTCCTACTCGGCATCCTTATGGAAACATTGTGCTCCTTCTATGATTTTTTGACGTCTCTCACCTTTTTCTTTTCAGACTCCCATATTTCCCCTTCTATAGCTAGGGATGTCATTGGTATCATGGTGATGATCATGCGGTTGGGATCTTTTGACTGAGGTTTCGGTTTCACCGTCAGATGGGAGTGTATGGGATTGTCCGCTGTGGTCTCCAGGTGAGGTTATATGGCGGAGATGGGTTTGCGATTCTTCCTCTATGGCGTTCGGTGTTCTTCATAGCACAAGGTGTGTTTTTGAGGTTGTTATGTTTACGATTTGTAATTTTGGGGTGTCTTCATCACAGATGATCCCTGCATCGGGCTCATAAAGCCAGCGGGGATCTTGGGCTCCGTCCAGCGTCTAGGTTGTTGGTGGAATTTTCATCGGTGGATGGTGATGGGTTTGATATTTAATTTTTCATATGATTTGATTCGGTTATTACTGTGATGTTTCCTTTTTTAGTGAATCTGATGTTCCAATCAGATTGATT
Source organism: Viscum album (assembly GCA_963277665.1). Lineage (NCBI taxonomy): Eukaryota > Viridiplantae > Streptophyta > Magnoliopsida > Santalales > Viscaceae > Viscum > Viscum album. The sequence goes on along the minus strand of OY728150.1, from coordinate 344,325,787 downwards.
CAGGATGGGTGGTGTATTATGATATGCGATTCTGGTTGATTCTAGTTGGGTGGTGTATTTTCTTGTGCGGTCAGAGGTACTTGGTTTTATGCTTCCATATCTTCATCAGGGGATAATCCAGAAGATGTAAGTGTTGAGATTTTCCATTAGACCATGGATATTTGGATTCGGAAGATTTATAGGTATGGATTTTGCCATCGGTACAAGGACCGTGCATCTTCACACGGGAAGACTATCCGAGTATTGATGAAAAGGATGAACCTAGACTGATTGATTTATGCTAGGGAGGGGCTTCCATTGTTTATTTGATTAGGTTTTATGGATTTTGATCCTTTAGAGCACAATTTAATGTATTTTTCCTTTGAAGTCATGTTGGGTTTCCCTGAAGCCCATAAAAGGTGTTTATGATTTAATAAAAATAATAATTTTTAGTCTGGTTGTTTTTCATGTGCCTATGTCCCTCCGATATTTAAGGAAATATGATCATTGGAGTTTAACCGACTGGAAGATTTTGAAATTTAAAAATAGGACCTCATTTGATGAGATCCATACTAGTTCACTAGTTCATTAGTTCATTAGTTCACATGCTTTCATTTTAGAGTTCATATCTCTAAAAGTAAATTTCTCTAGCATGATAGGCTCTTATAAACTCTCAGGGTTCATGCAGAAAATTTGAATAGATTTAAAAAACATTCCTTCATGTAGAATTACATTAGGAAGAGATACGAGTTCCTCAAAATGAGAGACTTCATGTTGTGAAGTCAGAGGTGCCGAATTCCATAAAAATTGAGGGCTTGGGGATAGAAACACAGATACTGATCTTAGGATTGAGGGATTAACTGTGATTGGGTATGAAAGACACTCTTGTAAGTTTAGAACAAGGGACCTTTATCGCAGGTTGTTTGAAATCCTCCTCTTTGTGTTAAAAGAAGATTGTAATTTTCATCTTCTTTGTAATAGTTAGGAAGTTTTCTTCTTTTCATAATCTTTGTAACTTGTATCACTAATTGTAAGAGATTCTATACGCCTTGTGGTAGAATATATTTGTAAGGAATGTTTCTTAATAATTACACTTAAGAACATTATATTTCTATAAGAACGTAATTTTTTATTAGAGGTTTTGTAAAGTTTGTTTATACAAAATTTCATTAAGAAATTTTTAAAACATAAAATTCACCCCCCACTTGTATATTGTGCATATTCAGTACTGTTGCGATCCTAATATTTGTATAGAGTTGTATTTTATACTCCATACCAACCTATCAATTGGTATCAGTGTTGGTTGCTTCTTACTCTGAATAAATTTGTAAATTTGTTTCAGAGTGTTGGTTCAATATAAATTAATTTCACGATTAGATTCAAGGGAGAAATCATCATCTTCTTCATAATATTTTATGAATCATATTTTTGGACTCACAAGTCTAGACATGGTTTTTTATGCTTTACAATATTTTTCATAAATTTTTCTTTAAGAACATTATACTTTCTTTAAGAAGTAATACTAATATTTTGGTTAAAGAATGTTTTTTTAGGGATGGATCCAGGCATATTGGTTCTTTAGATAATTTAAATCCAACCAGACCACCTATTATTTATGGAAATGATTATGAGTACTGGAGATATAGGATGAAGATTTTCGTTATTATTACTAGAGTTGACAACTACCTAATACTAACAAGAGATTATATGATTCCAGATAAGGAATTGAGAACATTTACTGATCTGGAGAGAGAAGAATATCAAACTAATTTCTAAGTCAGAAATAAAATGCTATGTTCCATGACTAGGAACATCTATAGTCAATTATCCTAATGTGAAGCTGCAAACAGTATCTAGAATAAATTGGAAGTTACACATCTTGGAACTTCTAAAGATATATAGGCAATAATAGCTCTGTTGAGAGCTAAATATCATAGCTTTATCGTTATTTATGGAGAACCCATAAGCAATGTTAATTAATGGTTCATGAACATTGTGAATAGATTACAGTCTATGAGAGAAAAAGGTCTTCATAAGGAAATACATGTTGAAAAGATTGTAGACATCATGCCTAATGAATGGGAGTCTAAGAGGACAACAATTGATGAGAACAAGAAAGTCACCCAGATTTCGTTAGATGAGTTTTTTGGATCTATTATACAGTGCGAGACTAGAATGAAGAGAGATGAAAATAATATTTAGAAAAATAATGAAAATGGGAGTGTTTTATTCACAACATCTTATAACCATACAAAATCTAAAACTGCAGAATGTGTTACTAGATCAAAGTCATAGAAAGTTACTATTCATTCAGAATCAAGTGATATAGAAAAATATGAGAATGAATTAGATAATCTTGCTCAGATAATGCACAATATAGTATCTTAGAAGATCTATCAAAATATGTTTAATAAGAGAGACTACAACGAAAAGAATGATGGGAATGTTACTTGCTACGAATGCAGAAGAACGGGTCATATAAGACCTGATTGACCTTTTTTGAAAAAGAATGATAAAAATTAAAGGAACGGAGAGAGAAACATGAATATGTTATACTATTATAAGCACAAGAAATGTCTTAAAAAATGAAACTTGGAGTGCTAGTTGTGGAGATTATTCTGAAAGTGAATCTTTTTGAATATGATTCATCAGCACAAAATAATATCAGATTCATTACTACTGCTTCTTTTCCAAATACTTGTCTTATGGCCAAGGTATGCTCAGCAAAGGAATTATCAAAGTTATATCGTGATATTGATTATTATCCTGAATACATTACTTACGATGAAGATTCTTCATCTTCAGATAATGAAGAAATCCCTCCCTATGAAGAAGTATATAGATTTTCCATGTTGTTAGAAGAAAAAAATTGTAAAAATTATAAGATATTAGAGAAGAAAAATACTATAGAAGAAGTTATTATAAAAGATATTTCAAATCTCACTAAAGATCCTGAAGATAAGGATGAGCTGCTAGAAAAACGTTATAAAGACAATAAGGAAGAAAATTCCGAATAGGAAAACTTTCTACTGTTCAGAAAAATGATATTTCAAAAATAAATGTTTTTATAGAAAATCTGACGGTAACGAAATAATTCATGCAGATAAGAATTTAGTCATAAGACCAAAATCTGAAATATTTTCCCTTAGGAAACTTGTTTCTAACATTACTTCTTGTAAATAAAAATTGAACAAGATTTATTCCCAAATCTGGCGTAACAGAAATACTTCTAGATTAGGTTATACTCCCAGAAAACCTAATATCAAAAATAAATATTTTATTCCATTCAAATACACCTTATTTAATAAATGTCAAAGTGGAGGACATTGGAGGAAAACCACTTCCTTAAATAGAATTATATCTCTAGGGTTCTACAAGACTTATTTTTTCAAATAAATGTGTGTAATTAATATTTTATTTTTGAACCCTGGATCTAAAACCGTTTGGATTCTGAAGATCTAACTTTTTTCATTACAAGAAAATGAAAAATGTACCGACAATATATGGTATATGGATAGAGGATATTTCTATCATATGACTGGGTGAAAAATTTATTTTCATAATAATTTCAAAAGTAAAGGCGGAAAAGTTACATTTTTGGGAAGATTCTGAATGAGAGATTGTCGGTATAGGTAATATCATTCTTTTTGGAAAAGTTTTAATTTCTAATGTTTTATTTTTTAATGGTATTAAGCACAACCTTATAAGAATAATTCAATTATGTGATGAAGGATACATTGTGAATTTTAGTAATGATAGTTGTTTAGATCACAATTCGAAGGATGAATATATTCTTACTGTTCATAGGCATGAGAATGAATACACATTAAATATAGAAGACTTAAGAAGTAAATATCATCATTGGTTCAGTGCAATTGAAGATCAATCTCAGATTTATCATAGAAGGTTAGGACACTACAACCTTATGAACCTTACTAATATCTCAATGAAAGGATTAGTTAAGGATCTACTGATTCTATGTTTGGATTCTTCAAATGTTTGTGACCCTTGTCGGTTTGGAAAGCCACACAAATCTCTCTTTAAATATATTAGTGAGGTTTCAACATCTAATTACCTAAAATTAGTGAATACAGATTTATTTGGTCCAACACAAACTAAATGTATTGGAGGAAAATTTTATGTTTTTGTTCTTATTGATGAATATACTAGATAAACATGGGTATATTTTCTATCAAAAAAATCTAAATCCATTTCTTATTTTAGAACATTTCAAGATCAAGTTAAAAATTAGAAAAACCTACCAATGATAACTATTCCTAGTGATCATGGTGGTGCGTTTGTAAATTAGGATTTTGAAATTTTTGTTTTAAGAAAGGTATTACACACGATTTCTCAGCACCTTGAACTCCTAAACAAAATGGTATTGTTGAAAGAAGGATATGAATCCTTCAGGAGATAACCAAAACCATGTTGAGTTAATATTCTATAGCAAAACATTTTTGGACCGAAGCTGGAGGTATTAACTCTTATACTATAAATCGAGTTTTGATAAGACCTTTTCTTAATAAAACTCATTATGAGCTATGGACTAGTCGAAAACCAAAAGTTTCTTAATTCATTTTTTTTGGATGTAAAGTATTTATTCTTAATACTAAGGATAACTTAAACTAATTTTCACCAAAATTTGATGAAGGTATTTTCTTAGGCTATCCACTAACTGTAAGTCTTAGAGTATTTTCAATAAAAACTCATGTACTATAGAGGAAAAAATGTATAATTTTATGAAATTGATCCTTTTATTTTCAATCACCCTGTTTTAAATCATCCATACATATTTTCTAAAAATGATCAAAAACATATAATTGAATATCCTTCTAGAATTTTTTTTACAGAAATATTCTTGAATCATTTACCCCTGAAGATTTTCTACCTTATATGGATGATCAAGTTTTATAAAACCCCAATCAGTTTTCACTAAGAAATTATCCTACTGATAATGTCATAGGAGACGTCAATCAACCTATAAGGACTAGACATTCCTTATGGAATGAAATTGAAGATGTTCCCAATTCGAGCGAAAGACTCATGAGGAAGCCTTAGGTGTTGATGATTTGATAATGGCTATGCAAGATTAACTCAATGAGTTTGTAAGGAATCAAGTCCGTACCTTGGTTGAGAGACCTAAGGATACTTCTGTTATTGGTGTAAAATTTGTCTTAAAATATAATGTAATTAAAATGGGATTATAGTTAGAAATAAAGCATGATTAGTTTCTAAAGGTTATAACCAATAAAAAGTCATAGACTATGAAGAAACCTATACACCGGAAGCTAGACATGAATCTATCTGAATTGTTCTATCATTTGAAGCATTCTATAATTTTAAACTTTATTAAATGTATTTGAAGTCTTCGTTCCTTAATCGATATGTACAGGGAGAATTCTATGTAGTCCAACCTCATAGTTTTGATGATTCAAAACATCTTAATCATGTATATAAACATACCGAAGCTTTATATGGCCTTAAAAAAGACCATAAAGCTTGGTATGATATACTTACATGATTGTTACTTCAAAACAACTATTCTATGAGAACCTTAGATCCAACAATTTTTATAAATATTGATATGAAATACATTTTAATTGTAAAAATATATCTTGACACCATTATATTAAGATCAACTCCACAATCCTTAGCTGATTCCTTTGTGAAACTTATGAAGTCTTAATTTGTAATGAGTTTGATGGGTGAGTTAACATTTTTTCTTGTTTTTCAAATTTCTCAAAAAGTAGAAAGAACTTATATATCTCAACATAATTACGTCAAATCACTTCTTAAAATATTGTGTATGATAAGACAAAGAGTATAAGTACACCTTTTGGAACTTCTAATACTCTTGATATTGTTGATGCATGAAAACCTGTGGATCAATGTTCTTATAGAGGAATGATAGGAATTTTACTTTACTTATTTTCTATTCAACCTGACTTAATATTTTATATTTTCTTATGTGCCAGATATCAACCAAATCATAAGGAATCCCATCTTATGGCTGTGAAAAGAATTTTCAGTTACTAAAAAACAACTTTGGATTTAGGACATTTTTATTCTTCTTGAAATATTTTTGAACAAAAAATCTTTTCAGATGCTGATTTTTCTAGTTGTAAAATGGATAGTAAGAGTACATCCATATATTTTCATTTCCTAGGATATTCCTTAGTTTCATGGTCATGTAAGAAACAACACCCAATAGAACATTCCACGGTTCATTCAGAATATATAGAAGCTGTATGTTGTTGTGTTCAAGTGTGGTGGATGAAACACACACTCATAGAATGTGGCAGGAGTTTTACCAAAACCGAAATCATGTCTGATGACACTAGTTCCATAACCCTATGAAAAAACCCATCACATCACTCTCATTATAAGAACATAGATATTGGGAATCACTTTCTTAGGGATCACATACTCAAATGAGATATAATTTTTCAATTCATCCAAATGGAGGAACAACAAGTTGATATTTTTACCAAACTATTACCATCCGAAAGATTTGAATATATTAAAAAGAAACTAGGAATAATATATGTGAGATAATCATTCATATATACTTAATGTTTAAACATATCCTAAAATTAAGATACTCTTAAATTCATGGGAGTACATATGTTTGAAATTCGTAAAAAAAATTTTTACGTGTTTTTTATGGAATCAATGAGTTTTGGAATTGAGATATTTTTCTGGTATTTGTTTTCTCAACAGACCTGAAATTTAACTGTTCTAATTTTTTTAGGTTTTTCATTTTATTTTAAAAACTTTTTCATTAAGGAAATTTAACCTTAAGAAAATGTTTCCTTAAGTTAAATCAACTTAATGTTTTTTTCCTTCATTCAAATTTTCTGTCTATTTTGAAAATTCTGGAATCGAAATTAATAGAATCCATATTTTCAGAGTTGAAATTCTCGGAGTTAAATTTACAGTGTCTAGTTTTTATTTACCCCATGAAGTTTTTCTTTGATACAGATAATTTCTTCAAATATTCATTAAAGGTACATTTACCTACCCCTTATTTATTTCCCTACATTTCTATTTGTTGGTATTTATTTCTTTTAAGAAATTTTTCTTCAGATTTATATTTTCTTAGAATCTAACTACTATTTTTCTAAAACCTAAAAACTTCGGTATGGATATATCTTTTCAACCATCTTCAACTATTAGATCATTTTTGACAAATCAAAGCTATTTGATTCACTTATGGATTTTGAAAGGTAGTTGTTTCTCTGTATAAGGTCTACCCCACTTCATGAGGACCCCACTAGTTCCTTATCCCTTAAAGTCGATGTTCTGCTTCTTCAGATTTCTTCATTCCAGATTTCGTCATAGATTTCTTATAGATCCGAATTTTAGGATGTTCTGACCAGATGTCAGTCAAGTACAATAAAGACAAGATAATATTTTAGGAGAGGCATGTATGTTCAGACTTTTTCAATTTGTATGACTCTCTCATATCTCATATTATCAAATGTAGTCATTGGGAGAGTACCTTTTTAGAAAAGGACATGTTTCAAGATCCTTTATATCTAGACCTAGTCATACAGTTTCATGACTCTGTCAATTTCTATGAGAAGGACCGAAAGTTGTTTTTCAGGTTTAAGGCTTATGAAAAATCATAAACTGTTTCGGGCTAGAAAGTAGCTGACATTATGCAGATATCCTACGAAATATAGTCTCTAATAGGTTCTTACAATATTCTTGATATGGATGTTTTTTCTGAGAAGAATGGTTCTTTGGAACGTCTCGACATAAAGGGAGTTAAGACTCTGAAGCTTACACACTTATCGGTAGACTATATGTAGGTGGCATTATGGATGTCGGGGTTCTTTATTCCAAGGAACGTGGATAATGATTCCCTAAATATGTGTGACATTCTCTTGTTTGAAATTATAATCATCCTTAGGAAGGTTTATTTTGTAAAATATATTCTTCTTATGATTAATGATGTGAAAGTTGGTACAATCAAATCCCAAATCCTGAACTACCCTGCCACTATCTCAGGATAGTTGTCATGGTTTTAGCTGAAATTAAAATAGCATGGAAGTCCAATTTTAATCCTTGCAATATTATATTTATACGTGAAGATTATCTTAAGAGAATGTTTATTTCTTACAATCTGGACTCTAAGAAGTTTGAAGAAGTTTTGACACCGAAAGCTCAAAATCCAGTATTGAGGGAATCTATTACGGAATCAACCAAAGAGGCATCAAAAAAGTCAGTACCATAATATTTTAAAAGGTCTCAGATGAAGAAAAAGTAAGATGAGGTTTCTCATGATGATAATATCATAATAGTTCAGGATTCATCTCAATAATTGATAATGAAATCGAAGTCTCACTATAATGATATCGTAACCAGCTAAATAAAGTTAGTTGAATCAATGATGGAAGGAGATCCAACCTTTGGGTTGAATCCAGCAGAGGCAAAGGCTTAGAATATTCAAACTGCTGATGTGTTTCAGAAGTAATCTAAGGAGAATAAGCAGGAAAGAAGGGGAACTGAGACAGAGATTATACAATCCTTGATAAATGGATCAGAAATTCCTATGATAAACTAACAGTACCCAATGTCACAATGGAACCTAAAAAGTTGAATAAATCGATAGTAATACCAGAACCTATTCCAGAACCACATGTAGAATCACAAAAAGAGTATGAGATAATTCTTGAAGAATAAATTGATGTGATTAGACTAGTTGATTAATATGTTGCAACACCAGGATTTTCTTCCATGGAATAAGAAGAAGAAGAAGTTGAGAACCAAGTTGAAGAAGTATAATAGGTAGAAGAACATATTGATGTTACAGGATATGATGATTAAATAAATGAATCTAGAAATAGTGATATCATGAGTGAAGAAGATAAATAAGAAGAGCAGATTCAAGGAGGATCCAGAGATAACGAGGCTATAGAAAATGAGGAAGTCCCTCAAGGTTCCAAACCCTCTACGATGCTAAAATTTGATAAAGGGAAGACCATTATGGTTTCCCCTTCTGATGCCAAATCTTCAGAAAATCATGAGAATCCTGAATGCTCTGCTCCAAAGGTAAATAAAGAAGAATCTATCTTCGAGTCCTCACCATCTATGGGCGATAACTTTGTAAAAAGTTAGTTAAGGAAATTTTTATGTACCATTCTCGTACTTGCTGACATAGATTCCTGGAGCCAAATGATGAAGGAAACCTTAAATAAAAAAGCAGATTCAACATCTATGCTGATGGACATGTTTGTGAATGGTGAAGCAAATTGTAATAATATTCTCATTATTTACAAAGATCAAAAAGTTTCCTGTCATAAAGTGATGATCCCAACATAACCTTTATCAGATATAGCTATACAATTCTCAGACATCATGGAATCGACAAAGGGAGATTTAAATGATGTGGAAAATGAGCAGACCAAAGTCCGGTCTTCTTTCTCAGAGAAATTTTCATGTGAGTTAGCTGAGAGTAAAAATGAATGTAAATATATTCTTTATCAAATGAATACCATCACCGAAGATGTCACTTTTTAGAAAGGAATATCTCCTGGTCTTGTAAAGAAATCAGATTCACAAGAGGAAGTGATCAATGTTCTTAAAGATAAGAATCAATCTTAAGAATTCTGGATCTATGATTTGGTGAAGAAGATACCTGAGGAAGATGCCTTCATAAAGAAGGAGGTACATTTTTTTCCATTATTAATTATTGTTGTAAAACATAATGTAAATTTCCTTGAAAATCATTTATATATATTGACTTGTCTATATTTCTTTCTAACTTTATTGGTCCCTTTCCATTCCTTTTTGAAAATCTCAAAAGGGGGGGGGGGAATTCTATCAAAGGGAGAAGTTAAAGGAAGAATTTTTTTAAAAGAAAAATTTCCTTATGGTAAAATCTACGTAAATATTTTTTTGTAACCTTCATCTATAATGAGTATTTAAACATATAAGTGGAAGTCTCTCTAAATAGAAGAATATATATTTGATGGGGAAATTTTTGTACTCTAAGTACTTGAACATAAGGGAAGAATAATTTAACCTAAGTTAAAAACTTGTGGGGGATGTAAGTGTTTCTTAATCTAAGAAATTATATTTCATTTGTAAAGTTTTTTTGAAGTTGTTTGTACTTTAAATAAAGGGGGAGATTGTTAGGTCTATAAGACCTCTCCATTCCTTATGATTTTGTATTGAAAATCACAAACACCTTCTTTGTAAATATATTTTCCTTACACTATCATATATTATCTTACACTTAAAAAATTACCATATAAAAAAAATCTCCATAGACTTTTGAGTTAAATATATTTTTATTAAGGTTTTTAGAAATCTGATTTACCATACCAAAAAAATTCTTAAGGTTTCGAATTTTGTTTCATCGTTTTACCATACCATAATTCCTCCAGACACAGTTTCTCGTTCTCTGTTTTCACTGCAACCCCGATTTTCATCATGAATGAAATCCGGTATCATATTTTCCATTTACATAGACTTCTAGTATTTTCGTTCTAATATGTTCTTAATCTCCAACATCCTGGTTGTCGGTACTGATGTTCCTTAAGAGAGAATTGTCATACCAATACTAGAAATAAAAATACTGAAATCCTAATACCAGTTTTATTTTGTCATGAAGTAAATCATGATACCAGTACCAGAATATGTAATGTTATGTTTTTATAAAATATTTCCATATACTTTACTCATACATATTTTTTGAAAATCTATTTCAAAATCTGTAATTCCAGAATTTATTATTCAATTCTTCATTTCCTTATAATTTGAATCTTTTAATTACTTTCATATAATTTCAATTTTATCGGCTTCCTAGTTCGTTATAATTAAGGTGTAATATCATTATATTCATGGTTGTTTATATAAAATGATTTCAGTTTTTCTATTATAAACTAACCGTTGTATGTTTGAAAAGATTGTAGGTCCCTCTGAGATATATTGAAATATTACAGTTGGAGTGGAACCAACTAGTAGATTTTGAAAGCTATAAATAGGACCTTAGATGATGAGATCCATACTACTTCACCAGTTCACTAGTTCACGAATTCACACACTTGAATTTTAGATTTCAGCTATCTAAAAGTGAATTTCTCTAGAGTGAGAGTCTCTTATAAACTCCCAGGCTTCGTGTAGAAATATTGAACGGCTTGTTCAAACATTTCATCATTCAAAAGTTCTTCATGTGGAGGTGTGATTTCCATAAAATCAGAGACATGAGGTTGTGAAGTCAGTGGTTCCGATTTCTTTACAAATCGAGGGCTTGTGAGGATATAAAGACAAATAAAAATATTAGGATTGATGTCTTACTAGGGTTTGGTTAAAATAGGATTTCTATTAAGTATAAAACAAGGGACCTTTATCCATGGTTGTTGTATATCCTCCTCTTTGTGTTAAAATAAGACTGTAATTTTCTTCTGACTTGTAATAGTTAGGGAGTTTTTTTTTAATAAATATTCTAACTTGTATCTATGATTGTAAGAGATTATGTATGCTTTTTGGTAGAATATATTTATAAGGAATGTTTCTTAAGATTTAGACTTAAGAACATTATATTTCTCTAAGATGGTAATTTCTTATTAGACATGTTGTTAAGTTTGTTGATACAAAATTTCCTTAGGAAATTATTAAAGCATACAATTCACCCCCCCTCTTTTATATTGTGCATATTCAGTACTATTTCAATCCTAATATTTGTATAGAGTAGTATTTCATACTCCATCCCATCGTATCATTAATGTTAAAAAAATATTTGATAATCTCTCTCCATGATAAAAACTCATCATAGTCCACAAACACAAAGCCATCAATTACTTTTTGGGGGGGATGGTTTCCCATGGATTTTTTATTTACTTCATTAATTAAAAAATACCTGACCTACTTAGTTGATTGAAAATTTTATGAACTACATGTTTATGACATCCATATTAATTCATGTGTATATTAGTATATAGATTGGAGAAACTAAAAAAGGTATTGTGTGCAGTTTTTGGTAAAAATATTGGGTATCGATTTCATCCCCCAATGTTCTAAAAAGAAGTGTCAGTTAATCATTGGAGTGAATTCAGTGGAGATTTTGTGATTCGTATCAATTGTAATGCCGAAGATCTTTATATTTAGAGTCATTTTAATTTGACTTTCAATTTTTTAAACCAACAAACTATTTATATATCTTTTTTATATTCACACAGATAGTTCAATTTTCCAGCTACAATCAATAATAGAGATGATCACTACAACATTAATGAGTATATGACTTTATATAGAGATCCTCTACATCAATATGTGGTTAAAATATATTAATTAATCCCAACCATGTATTATTAATTAGTAGGATATGATCCCTAAAATAAGAGTACATGGTTTAGAAACAATCTTTTTCATTATCATGATTTCAACTACACCATATAAACCACAATTTTTGGATGAATGATATAACCTCATAAGATGTAACAATACTCATGTATGATATAATATGTTTAGAGTTACCAATCCACCTTTTATTTTATAATGTTGTGATGAAAAATAAGAACAATAAGAAGAAAAATTATAACAATAAGAACAATAATAATAATAACAACAACAATAAGTAGAAAAAGCTATTAGGGGCATCCTATAGTATTTATGGAAGGATTCATGAACAATATTGATGATGTAAAATGGTTAAATCATTGAAAAGAGGATGATATGTAATCTACATCAATTATCACATCCCAATATATTTAATAATATTATAAATATATAAATATTATTATTTGTCAATGAATTTTATTTTCCATGAATTGAATGGGAATTCCCAGATTGGATCTTCATGTGGCCATTCAATATTTATGCTTTCCATATATCCATAATGGATATAAATATATAAGAATTATAGTGAATCCAACTTATGCTACCTAGGTGAATCCCAGATTGATAAGCTAGTCAAATCCAACATCATCTACATACATAAAAAAATTTTCTTTGATTCATTCAAACAATTTAAAAAAATTAGGAGAAATTTTTTTTTTGAAATGACATCAGTAACTACTACTTCAAATGCATATTTTCTAGAAATGTTGTTATAAAAGAACATATTATAAATTTCAATAATTCGGATTTACATAGATGGATGTATCAATAATTATTTAGTGCCATTAGTATAGGGGCTTGCCAAAAAGGTTATATGACCTGCCAACGTCCCACAAATCCTAGTTTTTTTATCTTTTACTCGTCAACAGACTCAACTCATATTCCCTAACAATCTCCCCCCACTGATCAATTTCTTGAATTGATTATTATTCATCATCTAAAAATTTTTTTTAGTGTGTATCAACTATTCTTTTGAGCATCGTATTTATTTCTATATAGGTATAAAATTAGAGTGGAGATCCTCTATGGTTTTTATTCATCCCTATTTATAAAAGTGGAATTTTTTATAATTTATTTTTTATAATATTTCATAATAATTGTGATTGTATTTAAGATTATTAAAAACTATTTAATTATTTTCTACCTATATATAAATATGGTATAATATTATTTTTCACAGAAATATATATAGGATTATATAGTCAATAATTTTTTAAAATTTTTATTTTATTAATGTGTAATATTGTTATATAACTATTTATTAAATTATATTAATTTAATTATTTAATGATAAAAAATATAGAACAAATAATTCTTGTCTAATACTCTATAAAATGTTGGAATTTGAATGTTCATAATTAATGGTGTTTTATTTAATCTATACCTCTAACTAATCTTCTAATAGAAATGTTTTCTATCAATTCGTAGCTCGATACATCATTTGGTTCTCTACTAGTATGAAATTATTATTGACTGTTTTGTTTATTTTGATATATTTGGAAAGTTACTACTGTTCTTTGATAAAATAAGTATTATAAATTAATTTTGGATTAAAAAATTTTCACTGATCAATATAGTTGGGATATTTAATTATATTAATCAAGTATTATAACTATTTTCCCTAATAAAAACAAATATTTAAAAATTTGTGTTTTTTATCATGTAGAAATATTTTTATTATTAATAAATGTTTTTAATGATCATGAAATATGTATTTAGTTATGATAATATTAATTCAAAACATTTACTCAAATGATTCATAGTTGTCATGAATTTTTACATGATATTCTTATATGTATATATAACTATAATTTTTATTTCTAATATAGTGTATAAAAGATTAATGTGTGTTGCTTATTAAATGTAACATATATTTCAAATTAAGATGATTTATTAATAATGTGTAATAAAAATTTTATAGAAAGAAGAATCATAATTTTATATTGTATGAATAATGTCAAAATAACTTCTTTATAATGAAAATTCAATATCTTAAATATAATAAATATTTAGATCATAAAAATATATTTTATCTAGTATTCAAGTGGAGGGAGAGTGAATTCATAGATTGTTCATGATCAAAATAAATAAATGGAATGCGGTATTTTATATTTGATATATTTTCCTATATTCATCCTAATAAGTACTAAAAAATTACAATATATTAATATAATGGAATGAGTACACTGGATGCAACTAAAAAATTATGATAATGAGAGAGTGGATAAAATAACGAATAATGTAAGATCATAGTATATCAGAAATGTTATAAAATGATAATTTTTAAATTTTAATGAAAATATATCATGGAAATCCAAATTATATTATTTAGAATACTGCTATAAATTACCTTCATTCCATTTTTAAGAAATTGATTTTTAATGGTATTATTTTTCTCTCATCTCATTGTAGGGAATTGATGTTACTTTATCAGCTGCATCTTTCAACTAATAAAATTCCAGACATACCAAATGATTGAATCATATTTTACCCATAGTACATTGGCCTAAATTTTGTTAATTAATATGATATAATTTAACGGATTCCAAATTCAGAAGAAATATTATCTCAGGATCAATGGAATGTAATGTGTCACATTTTATTGATTCTCGGTCTACAAAATCATTTCATATCTAATGAAATATCAATAAATATGTGATGAAATTCTATAAAGATAATTAAATAAAATAAATATTTGTTTTTTCATATATAAGGGATATAATGGAAAACTTTTGATGCACAGTTTCCCCATTTTCAATTAAGGAGTATGATATCTTATTAGGACTATCAGGTGAGAGTATTAATGAATTTAAAAATATTATTACATTTTACACCATGTGGATAATTTCTATTAACATTTTTAACCTTCCTAAATGGATTTGAGTGAAAAGACTAGTACATTTATTGAAAATACCACAATATATACATTTAAATCATCTTATTGGTAATGATTTGTACAAACATCCTATTAAAAATTAGTTGAATTTACTTTGGTGTGTGTACAAACATTTCTCCTTTAAAAGACATATTTCATATGTATATTATTCTTGAATAGATGATAAAATGTGTTCCTAATTATGAAATGTTTTTTGGGAGGATCATGATGGGGGTAATATATTCCACAATTTATATGAATAATTTATGACCCTAAATGAATAAATATTTTCCTAGATTTCTTTTCATGGGTCAATGAAAATATCATCCAAAAATTAATCTATACTATAATTATTAACATTAAATTGAGAATATCATTGAGACTAAGAAGTCACCTGAAAGTATATCTTGGGCTAATGTATTAGATTAATTTAACAATTTCATTTTTATAATTTTTTAATGGAAGGATGAAATCGGGAAAGATGAAGTATTATCCGCTAAATCCATGTAAAATTTGAAGAATAAAAGTATCCTCTATTATTTTATATATTGGTCAAAAAAATTGCATGTAATTTATTTTATGTAATTTATTATATGTAATGTAGTTGGAAAAATATATGTTAAATATTTTATTGAATGAATATAAATGACATGGGGAAGAAAAAATAGAATTTTAGGTCTTTTATTAACATTGAGGATAACAACATTAGACTATAAATCTATGTTGTGTGTATTGGTGAAAATAACAGAAATGTTTCTTATAACTCTTATATTATGAAACAATATTATAAAAATAAATTTCAGGATTTATTATATACTATCATGAGGCCACCCTGATATCCTCATGTAGAAGAACTTGATCCATCCAATAAAAATGCTCAAAGGGTGTTAATAATACAAATATTGGGAAATTTTAGATTACAAATCCAGGAAACACTATATGAAAATATTTCATCAAATATTAAACTAAAAATAATAATCCATTCAAATTATAGTAATGAAAAATTAAATTTCAACTCTAAAAACAATCATATTATTTGAACTAAAAAAGAAAAAACATCATAATAAGTAAACATTAAATATTATAAGGATGGACCAAACTAATAGAGAAAATATATAAGAACAAAATAATTCCAAAATTGAGAAACTAATAACCAACTTTTTATGATTAACTATTTGTCACCAAATTCCCTACCACCACTATAGGATCTTCTCAAACATCAAGTAAGATGCTTCATGATTGAGTTCATTAATGAAAACAATAATATACATATACTCTAATTTTAGCATATAGGTTTTAAAGGAAGTGATCCCAATAGGATCCCACTATATAGTTTTTTCAATTCCTTCCGAAAAAAATTTCATTTATGAAACTATGAAAATTAAAAGATAATACATTATTTGAGGAGAAATCAAAATAGAACAATATTACATTTTTCACCATTAATAATATCATTACATTTTATATAAAACATTGTAAAAATAGTCCATTTCAAATATCACATCAAAAGATTTTATTTAAAATCCTAAAAACCTATTAATGTCAAATATTTCTTTAGAAACCCTATTTAATAACATTTTTTGAATTTATTTTTTGAAATATATGTTTCATGAGATCATTAAAAATGCCAAGTATGATAAATACGATCTACAATACAATAATTTAAATAAATTAATAATAGTTTTTAAACAAAATATTTTTCCATACATGACAATCAAAACATGGTATAAAAAATAATTTAAATAAAATACCCAATTTAATGTCATATAGTTATCATGGAATAATGAAAAAAACAATTTACCACTATTAAATGTTCTTATATATTAAAAATATATGATACACATTTTTTGTCTTATTTGTATCTAAAAAATAAAAACAACCCTACGCGAATGCACATATCCTCATTGAGGGAACTCCCTAAAATCCATGGCATGTAACATAACTATGGAGACATTGGTAGAATGTTACAATATAGTGTAGCATATATCGTGACCTATTTATTATCCTAGGTGTCCTAGGAACATAATCAGTAGGGAAAAATAAAAAAATCATGTCATTTGATCGAAAAATCATTATCAAATGTAAATCTGTTCTCACCTCGAACACCCTATATAAGAAATGACATCATTCACCTCGTTGAAAAAAATACACTTTAGGTTCTCAATTCATATCAAAAAAAGGGAATTAATAGGTTATAACCCAAAACAATTCCACATAAATGTTATTTAAATGTTTCAAATTGTCCTTATTTAAAATATATTAGAAATAATGATCCTTTTATAACCATCCATGATTTTCATAAACAATATTAAACATAATTCATTTTAAAAAATAAAAATAAACTAGGAAAATGAATCTAAATTTTAAATAATATGATAAGTGTCTAAAACATAACATATATATTAATTTAAAAACCCAAATAAAGTCAATGATTTTTACTAATTAAATATTTTTAGAAACACCCCTTAATGAAAATTGTAACACTTCTATAATTGAAAAGTTATTCAATAATAAGAAATCATTAATTACCATTTATAAAAATATTGAAATCATTTGTGGAAATATGTAAAATTCATCAAAAGTAACACATATAAACATATGTTTATAAACAAATAATTTAAAACCATCTTATAGATAAGGAATTCCAATTATTTAAAGCACACTAGAACACCTTCGCCCTTAAAATATGACACTGTAAGGACCTAGCCTTAATCATTACATAATATATGGACATTAGAATATAATTACATTTAGTTAACTCCCAAAAATATTTTATATGTATATTTATATATAATTAAGAAAATCACATAAATAGTAAACCATTACATGACAAGTGGAAGATTATACTCACAATCCCATTTTCACCAAAAAAAACATGTCTTCCATTCTTAGCATAGCTTAAAAACATTTATCATGTACTCATCCTTGTCCTTAATCATCATTATTTCCACGTGAAACAACATTTTAAAATGTGGTATGAGAGAAAAAATCTCACTAAGTCTCATGCAATAGTAATTTAGTTGGTAAAATTAAAAACATGAAAAAATATGAAAACCCTATTCTTAAAAACATACATTTTAATCTGAAAAGTTGGTAAAATTTTATTAATTAAGATTTTTATATTACCATTTGAAATCAAAAAAATTCTATGAAATATAATTAGAAAGAATAAAAAATTCATGTGGTGTTTTTGGGACTTCCTTACCATATCTCTCATACAATTAATATTATAATCACTCAGAGAAATGTAATAACTATATGATTGAATTCAAACTCTAGAGAACCAAAATCATTATAATAATATATTTTCACACCTATCATAATAAAACATGTTTCATCCCTAAACATGTCTCCTGCGACAGCCAATTACAAGGACTGAAGGGTTGTCATTATCCCCATGGACTGGATACTAGTGTTAGGAATCAAAATAATGCAATTGGGAATGATTTTTCCCATAAATATTTCATATAAATAAATATCAACAATAAAAAATAGTATCAAAAAAATTAAAATAAAATATCACATACCTCCGTATAACCTTGTGGGTCACCATCGACCACTAAACCTATTTTACCCCATATAGACCGATACTGAAAAGGAATAAGCACCAAAGCTAAAAATAAAAAAGAAAATGTTGGAGTGATTATTAAAATAGAGTAGGAATTCCAAAAAAATTAATTCCAATTTTTTTCCTTTAAAAAAATGATGCTTCAATTTTAGGTTTGAACATAATATATATAAAACATAGGTTTAGAAATCTTTACCCTTAAAACTCATTTATTTTTTCCCTTTCTTTTACCCAAAACCATATTATCTTATATGAATGATACATTGTAATTATAGTTTGAAATGAAGAATTTATTCTTAATATTTGAGAAATTTATTGTACAAAAATTGAATACTTTTTCTATAATAATTTTCTACAAAAGGATTCTAAAAAAAGTTTAAAAAAATTGAAACTCTTTAGAAAAAGAAATTCACCCTAAAAAGTAGAAATAATACAAATCACCTAACAAGGGAAGGGGATATATCAAATATTAGTAACTAAACAAAAAATGCAACTTAATCATCAATCTTAGATTAGAAATTACAGATGAACATGGAAGAACCTATGAGCTCAATAAAAATCTAAATCAAACTATTAATGTGACTCACCCTAATGGAATTCCTTACCCGATGACATTCTAATTCTCATAAATGTTGATCGTAGTCAACATAATCTTGAGAAGGGGAACAATCCGAAAGAATATAGTACATACTAAGGGCTACTAGTCAATGAATAATCTGAACTAGTGAAGTTATCATTCATCAAATATTCTCTTCCATTGATAGGTTCCCATGTGATGAATAAAAAGGATGGTGAGCCAATAAACTCCATCCAAGAGTCCAAACACATGCACTAACATCCCACACAATCAACACAAAAAACAAATTCACCATCAAGGTATCCCAAGGAAGAAATCCATATCCTTTTTAACAATTTTATCTTAAGTGAGTCCAACACTGTTGACCTCACCCAACATACACCAAAATCAAGGCAAGAGGACAATATGAGGAGAGTTTTCAAGATTACCTATTTAACAAAAATTCTAACCAGGCCTTACATGACATTCACATTCCAAATAACTTCTAAAGAATAAAAAAGGCCCACATTCAAATCCAACCTATTTGGAACCCCTATTTAAGAAATACATTTTAGAAACCAAAAAAAATTTGACACATGTTTTTCTTTAAAAATCACAATTCACATATAATGGTTGGATGTGAAATTTGGAAAAAACATTATATTCACAATAAATTAAATAATTTCATGAAATTGAATAGAATGAGGGATTTACAATATTTCACAACATAAATTTTTTCTAAAAATAATACAATACTATATATCATTAAATAAAGGTCAAAAATATAATAAATCACTTTATTATAAAATATAATAGAGAATGTAATGGGAAACTACCTGAAAAATACTGATTTTCGTTTATTACCACTCAAACATGCCCTTTTTACTTATGCATTGATGTATTTATAAACACATATATAAATTTTGCATGATAAAATTGACATATTACTCTATCCAAGATTGAATAAGTAAAAATATCATGTCTGTGTATGTGTGTGTGTCTACCATACACCTGTAGATGTGCATAATTAATCCTTGTATCTTACAGATGATAACACAATAAATATAATTTACAAAAACACTGAAAATCACCAAAGAGGACCAACAAAATTGAATCAAATAAATATTGTAGGTGAATCAAATATCAAGAAACAAAGGGATAACTGAAAAAGAACCTCTCCAATTTTGGCATTAGATGCTGAAACACGCAAGATTCCAATCTGAGAGATCCTTTGGATGCCCAACAATCAAGAGAAATGTCAAAATCAACCAACCTGAAACCCTAGGGTTTGTCCGAATGATATTGGGAGAAGGGTAGAAGGGAAATCATCCAAAAGAGGGGAAAATATGGAAGATGATACACACCGGATATGACTACACACCAAAACAAGAGAATTATTGACCACCAGAGGGGGTGAGTGGTGCATCGTAGTTCACTCGGTCGGTCAAGATGGTGTTTGTGTAACACAAGAGGATTGGTTTCCCCTTTTTCGGTTCTAAAAATGGAAAACCAAACTAATGGTAATCATAATCATAATCAGAATAATAATATTATCATTAATTTTAATATTATTATTAAATAAATTATTATTATTTTTATTTTATTTTTTATCTCATTTTAGTTTAATTTATTTTTAACATAATTTTATTTTTGACAATATGGCAGGGTGTAAAATATTGATGCACTATCTTCCAGACATTATGCCAACCATGAAAGTCATCTATGAAATTCAAAAAATCTATCTCATATTCTTATCGCGCCGTTTTCCAAAATGTTTCCGTGTCATTCATTATGTACCTGATGTCGAAAAAATCTTGAATAATCACTACTGGACCTTGAAAATTTTGGTTCGTACCATACTCAAACCGTGCATAGGGACAAAACCACCTAAATATTCCAAAACTCAAAAATGTAACCTAGAAAGACTATCTAAACCTCAACTAAATGTTCCAACACCAATGAAAAAAAACAATATTTAGGAAACCCATGGTTATTGTGTAAAAATTATGTTCACCACAAAAACATTATTCCTCCAAAAATTCACCCATAAAAATGTGGAGTCAAACTCAAGATAAAAACTAAAAAAAAGAAAAACAAAACAAAGAATTTAGTGTTACCTTTCACTCTTCCATTCAAACGCAACCAACTCTAATATAAATCACAATGATATGAACAATGGTAAAAATAGTAGGGTTCTCCCTACCATAAAAACCCATCAAGAATGACCCACATGTAATCTCCCTGCAATATCGAACACTAGAACAACAAACATAAACCAAATCTGAAACCCTTAACCCATAACAAAAAATCCCACAAAGATCAACCAAACTCACCATCAGGAACATCAAACCCACACCAAAACAACCCTTTTCATGGGTAAACCAAAAATATAGATCAAACCAAATAGTGACCTGAACAAAAATCATTATTTTCAAAAGAAACAAGAATCTAAAAAATGATCATAACCTAAAAAATGGTCTATTAGAGGGGCTAACCACACATGAGAGACAATCATCTCGAGACTCACATCCACAATGATACGACCTTCCATTTATTCACTTCAATAATCCACAACAACAACCACATAGGTTAACAAGGATACATGGCCCCCAAGATATTTTATAAACAAATAGAATCTAAAAAAACAAATACTGGAATGGGAAAATGCAGATTATATACATTTTACAAAAAATGGAACCATCAAAGATGATGAATCTACAATGTCAAACTTAAAAATTCCCGATTCCAACACTAAGAATAAAAAACTAACAAGGTCCCCCACATCCAATTATTCCAAACTGCATAAAAACAATCACTCTAGAACAAATGGTTGGAGTCTAAATTTAATGAATAATCTCTTTCGGCGTTGTTTTCATCTATCAATTGTCAATTAGAAATTCCCATTTTAGTGTTGTGACATAAAAAACCCATATAGATTACCCAAGAAACCATATCAAACAAAAAAAATATTTTCATAATCCACTGTGAATGATAAATTCATCTGTTCATTAGAGAATTAAGGTGGGAGACCAACCGAGCAGACTCAGGTGTGCTCCAATGTTAAGAAGGGATCTAGCTCCACCACTGAATTAAGAGTCTATATAGAGTCTTCAATGAGAATACCCAAATAAATACTTATTCAATATTTTTTCAAAAGCAATAACGACGTCATTTTTGACATATGAAATCCATTAAAAATTGAATTACAGTTATTCCCAAAACAAACATTAACCAAAAACTGTAGGAAGGAACCCTAGATTCTGACTTTATACTCATTACTGGGACTTTTCTAGGGTATAGTCAATAACAAGAAGCATAAAGACAAATCAAGTTTCATCAAAGTCAATAATTCCACCCATCAATCAAAAAACAATACCCAAATTCAAATTAAAAATCCGATCTTTTTTTAATCATTTAAAAACTAGGATCCCATAAAAGATAATTCCAAACATGAGAGGAAAACTCCAAGTAACTACTCACTCACCATTGAAAACATTGAAATTCGAATTTTTTAAAACATTTTTTTCTAAAAAATAGGACAATATAAATACTCACCATCTGTATCCAATGAAATCTTACATATATTCGTCCTTATGAATGCTCATGAATCCATACACACATTCCACCAGTTATCCACATTCCACATGAATACAATCATGTATTTGACTATTCATATAAATACCATGGTTTAATTCAAAACACTTCTAATTTCCCAAAATGATCATTCAACCTGAATCATTAATTCCCAACCAAACAATAAGTTGATAGAACCTTCCCTGATAATGAATAGATATAAAAACCCAAACACATCAAAAACCAAATCTAAGAAAAACAATTTTTAAACAAGAAAAAACATCATAAAAAAATCCAAACCCCTTATATTAGAAACAAACATTCCCCTTCCACATTCAAAACCATTTTACCCCAAAATCATTTTTGAATTATAAGATTATTTTTCAAATTAAATTTAAGCACAAAATTACACTTGATAAACAATACAATTTTCCTAAAAAATCATTTCTCATTTGATAACCATTTTCCAAAAACCCTTCATTAAATTTAATTCGCATTTCAAACTCAAGGTCGTATTCTATTTTATACCACATTTTCTACTATAAAGACAAAATTTTCTTTTGATGAACCCTTTCATATTTTTTAAAATTTATGTAAACCAATCACTCTAATAAAAAAATTGATAAAACATAACTCACATCAAGAATTTATGAATAAAGAACTAGTGGCCATAACCCACAAATATAGCATAGAATACCGTGATCTAAGTGATCATAAACCACATGAAGCATCTTTAACCATGTTCACAAGCTACACATAGGTCATTAATCCATGAAATATCATTATGTATCATCAAATATCCCCCATGTTTCATTCCTTATCCACATGGAATGATAAAAAGAAAAACTCAAATACTAGACTACCCCTAGAATCTCATGGATCAAGATGGGAAAGGGTTCATCATGTCCTTCCCATAACTATCGTTTGAGTCCCGAAAATCCAAGTCATCAAGATACATGCTGTAATAAAAAATAAGGGCTTTCACTAAAACAATTTTATCATGAAAAAACCTGATTCAACCCTAAATTGGTCACCCGTGCTAGGATGTGACATTTCCTGAAGTGAATTCCCAATACCCAAGGGTTTTATACTAGTTTGGGAATCAAAATAAATCAATTTGGAATGATTCCGCCCATAAAAAATAAATAATAAATAAATATAAACAGAACAAAAACACATAAAAACACTCAACAGAATATAAATAAAACTGCACATAACTCTATATGAACATGTCGGTCACTACCAGTGACTAAATCAACATCACCTCAGGACAACTAAGACCCTGTTGGAAGCAACACAATAAAAAAAAAAAATATTAAAATATAGGTATAGCGACCTTTCCTTTTATTACATTACTATTAAATCATTATAATGAAAAGAAACATAATAGCATTATAAATAGGGGATACAAAGGATTAATGTCTGGGAAAAACTAGGACCATACCTAACAATTATACAATAAGCATAAAAATTTATTTTATTTCTTATTCTATAGCCTCTTATTGGTAGTTTTCCTCTCCTTAGTACTTGTAGCCACCTAAGGATATACATCAAAATGGTTGACAGGGAAGCCCAGTAAGAGGATAGATAAGAACAATATAGCATAGGGTCATCATAACCATAACATGGGAAAAATATCATGAACATGAGAGGAAGAATAAATATAATACTTGAAATGTGGAAATGCCTAAAAATGAAACATCATGTCTTAGGGGTTAACTACCACACATACTTGTGAACCTAGAAAGCATATTTTTTACACTTCATTTCACATTTACCCATGAGATTTATCACTTTACCAAATTAATTGGAGCGCTGTATAATTCAGGTCTCACACGTCACATTAAAACATTCATATTGCGCTATATAATTTCGGGCACACTCGTCAAATAATAACATTATCATCATTATGCTTGCCACATAGAACACATATAAGAAAATTAAATAACTAACTCATGGAATGGAATGGGTTCCATCTCATAATAACATATTCATAAGCTTTGGGGTCCCCAAAGAAATAGGGAATAACATACATGTTACATGATCTATTCACTTTTAGTGAGAAGTAATGGGGGTGTTCTTGAAAGAGGAGTTCTTTTGGAAAAATTTTCTTTGACATAAAAATTATTGAAAAACATTTATATCCATGAAAAGTAACTACAATGATGAAATAATTATCCTTATGGGGTAACAATATAATAAATGGAGTGAAAGAGGGAGAACCTAAAGGAAGATAATTGGGATCGAGAATTCCCCTTAACTGTTATCTGAATGCTTCCTTCTCTTTAATGTCCAATATAATGACATTATATTCATTCATTATAAATCAAGAACCATGTATACATTAATATGGTTCATTATGGTGTCATTATGTGATTTTATGTGCCTTTGGATGAGTTATATAGTTTTAAAAAATTATTCGAGAATATTTGTTTTCATGGTTTTCTTAAGTGGTTCACATGCATTCTTAAATTGATGTTCCGGTAGAACATGAATAAACATTCTGAAATGATATTAAATGTTATTAATTATATTACAGGAGTTTGAATGATCTTATAGTGAATCATATTATATCCATGGGGATGAATCATTAGATAATAATTAAATGATGATTGTTTGGGTTAATTTGGGTGGTTTTTCAACCACAACAAACTTGTTATAATTTACGGCCATAAGTTATTTCCAGAACATCAAATAGGAAATAATAAATATAAATAATCGAGTTCAACAATAAAAATGGTTTCATGACCAGATAAGAAGGTAGAAATGGTTGAATAATGTATTTCTTTCTTGAAGGTGATAAATTAAGACCTCACGAACAACGTTCTCTTTAATAAAATAAAAGGAAGAGAAAAAGGGGTTTGGATTATATAATATCCAGTTATATTCATAAAATTATAGTATATGTATAATAATAGAGTTAAAATTCCATTTGGAAGAATATTGGTGGGGATATATGAAGAAATGAACTTGAACTTGAAAGGAAATTAAAGGAGAAGAGGGAGAGAAATTACCTCTTAAATCCTCCTCTCGAGATCCTCCTTAAGGAAGATAGGCTTGGTATGTTGATGATTCCATACACTCTTGAACTTGGGAGAGGGGATAGGGTTGATGTTTGGGCAGAGTTTAGAGATATCTTGGAGCTTGAGAGGTGTGAGTAAATAAGGGTGTGAAGGGTGGATTTAATAGTTGAGGGGAGAGAGGTTTCCTTAATATAAAATTCGTTAGTTTATTAATTTCCCCCAAGACAAGGAATAGTGTGTCTTGAATGACCAAGAATAGTAATTTTATCATGTGATCTCGAACAAAGTGGGATTACATCATTAGAACAACACCCATGAATCTATAATTAGCAAATTTAGCTTATTTTTGTAAATTACTGTATTTCACTATTCATAAAAAAATTCAAGTATTTCAGAAAATTCGAAAAATTTATCCCAACCCTTTTTTAACGTGTTGAATCCAAAAATGAAGTCCATTTTTTCAAAAATAATTATCTAAATATTATTATTTTGATATTAAATGAAAATCATAATTTACATAAAAAACAGTTTTTAAAAGTTAAAATATATTTTATACTGCTTTCAAAAATTACATAGGGTCTTATAAAATTATCTAAAAACTATAAGACATTGTTTTGAAAAATTATGAACACATGTTAAAAAAATAAATTTTCTTTTAAATTAATTAATTAATTATAATTATGTATTTATGAGTTACAAAATTCCAAAACATTTACTATGCTAAAATTGTCACTTTCTAATATGTATAAATTATATTCAAAAATTCATTGGTAAGGTTAATCTTATGTGGGGTGATTTTATATTCATAAGGGTCATATTACAATTCATAAGGGAATGTTACTATTCACCGAATTTTTTTTGGTTTCATTAGACACCAAAAATCATCTTGAACACAACCGTGTATGTCAGATTTTTAAAATTCAAAACATAGAAGTGAAAATCTTATGTTTAAAGGTCACTTATCACTTAGTAGTTCATTATGTTGTGTTTTCATAACATAAATACAAAAAGGGAATTTCCCTTGAAAAACATTTGGTCATTACATTCTTCCCCCTTTAAGAAATTTCACCCCCGAAATTTCACTTTACACAAACAGGTGAGGGTTCTTCTCCTTCATTACCTCTTATAGTTCCCATGTTTATTCCTCAAACTTATGGTTCCTCCAAAATAATTTGACAAGATGGGTTGTCTTGTTGCGTAGAACATTATCTATCTTATCCAGAATCATTACTGGCTGCTCCTCATAGGGGAGATCATCATCCAGCTGCACCACCTCTGTGTTTAGTACATGTTAGGGGTCTGGAATGTACTTCCTCAGTAGTGATACATGAAACCCATCATGAACTTGATCCATATTCTCTGGAAGTGCATGATGATAGGCCACATCTCTTATTAGGTCAATGATCTAAAAGGGGCCAATATACCATTGGATTAACTTCCATTTCTTCCTGAATCGCATGACTCTCTTCTATGGAGATATTCGAAGGAAGACTTTATCTCCAACATCGAACTCCAAGTCCCTTGGACGGTTGTCATGATAGCTCTTTTGAAGAGATTGAGCATCATTGATGTGTTTCAGGATGACTTGAACCTTCTCTGCCATCTTTTGAACAAGATCAGGTCCAGGTAGCTTTCTTTCTTCAACATCATCCAAACAGGTTAGAGTTCTACATCGATTTCCATATAGAGCTTCATATGGATCCATCTGAATACTCGAGTGGAAGATATCATTGTATGATAACTCAACCAATATGAGATATTTATCCTAACCACCTTTAAATTCAAGAGAGCTGGCTCTTAGCATATCTTCGTGCATCTGAATAGGCCTTTTAGAGTGGCCATCTGTTTGGGGGTGAGAGGTCGTGCTGAAATTTAATTCTATACTCAAATCATATTGATGGCTCCTCTAGAATTTAGATGTGAACCTATGATTATTGTCAAAGACAATTGAGAGTGTAACACCATGCAGTCTCACCACTTCTTTCACATATATCATTGAATGTTGTTCAAGTGAGAGATCTTCTCAAATAGCGATAAAATGGGCAATCTTGGTGAGTGGGTCATCCACAACCCATATCACATTATTTATCTTTGTTGTCTTTGGGATACCCGTGACAAAGTCCATAGTAACATTTTCCCATTTCCACATGGGTATAGGAAATTGTTGCATCATACCATTGGACTTTTTTCACCCAGCTTTAACTTACTGACATACCAAGCACAATGATATATATTCCACACTCTCCTTATTCATTTTATCCAACCAGAAGTGTTCCCGGAGATCACAATACATCTTGGTACTCTTCGGATAGATATAGAATATTGATCTATGTGCATTTTCCAATATCTCCTTCATTATCCGGGGTGATGAAGGAACAAAACGTCATATTCCAAACCGAATCACACCATCATCGTCGATATGGAACTCTTGAAACTTACCTTCCTTTATGGGTTCAACTTCTTTTTCGTCTCCTTATCGTCCCTTTGTGCTTCCTTAATCTTCTCCTGGATGGGTGGTTCCACAATAATTTGGGAAAGGTAGGATATATCCCCTACCCATTTTATTTAAAAATCCATCCATTGCATATTTAAGAAGATAGGGTCTTTCTCAATCCATAAGATGGATAGAGTAGCATGTTCTTTTCTTCTTAGAGCATCAGCTACCTTATTCGACTTTCCAGGATGATAGTGAATAGAGAAATCACAATCCATGATTAGCTCTAACCATTTCCTTTGACACGTGTTGAGCTCCTTTTGTGTGAATATATACTTTAGGATCTTATGGTCAGTGTATATGTCACACTATTTGACATAAAGCTAGTGCCACCAGATTTTCATGGCAAAAATCACGGCTGTCATCTCTAGATAATGAGTCGGGTAGTTCTTCTCATGGATCTTCAACTTTATTGAGTCATAGTATATCACATTGTCATTTTTCATGAGTACACAAGCCAGGCCATTCTTTAAAACATCACTATATATCACAAAACATTTTCCACTTTTAGGTAGTGTGAGTATAGGTGCAGTTATCAGCCTTCTCTTCAGATCCATGACGCTTCCCTCACATTCTTCTATCCATACATATGTTACCCCTTCCCTTGTTAACTTAGTTAGCGGGATTGAAAATTGTGAGAAGCTTCTCACAAAACGTCAGTAGTACCCAACTAATCCAATAATACTACGGATTTTTATGACATTAGAGGTCATAGGCCATTCCTCGATTGCCTTTTCCTATGAAGGATCCAAGGAAATTACCTCACTTGTGATCACATATCCCATGAATGTGACTTGTTTTATCCAAAATTCGCACTTTCTGAATATGAAATACAACTTCTCGTTTCTCAATGTCACCAACACAAGTCTTAGATGTTCTCCATGTTCCTCCTTGATCTTGGAGTAGATGATAATATCATCAAGAAATACAACCACAAATTTGATGAAGTAATGTCTAAAGACTCTATTCATCAAATCCATGATGATTTCAGGTGAATTAGTAAGTCAAAAGGGAATCACCAAAAACCCATAGTGCCCATACCTTATACGGAAGGATGTTTTATTAATATATTCCTTCTTCACCCTTACCTGTTGATATCCAGAACAAAGAACCACCTTTGAGAAGTATTGAGATCCTCTTAACTGTTCGAACAAGTCATCGATCCTTAGGAGGGGATATTTGTTCTTTATGGTGATCTTATGGGGTTCTTGATAATCGATACACATCCGCATTGTTCCATCCTTCTTCTTCACAAAGAGCATCGGTGCACCCCATGGTGATGCACTAGGGTGTATGAACACCTTTCCTAGATACTCTTGCAGCTGCTTCTTTAACTCCCCTAGTTCGATAGGAGCCATCCTATAGGGACACTTCGATATTAGAGTAGCTCCGAGCATGAGTTCAATTGAGAACTCTACCTCACGATGCAGGGGACTTCTGGTTAACTATTTGGGAAATACATCACTGTATTCCCTCAAAATGGGAATTTCTTCAATGTTGGAACTTTCCTTCGACTCAACAATTTGGGTGAGGTATTACTCTTCATAGGGAATCAACGCCCACATCATTGAAGGATTTTTAAAAGGATATTCATGATCTTCATTTAATTTGTAAAGGTGTATGTGATGGTTCAGAATATGAAAAGATATTTCCTTTTCCCGACAGTTGATATGTGCTCTATATAATGAGAGCTAATAAATTCCACTTACAGTGTCAAATTCCACCAAGGAATGTAATATGATATTTGTTGGAGGAAGCTTCCCACATATGCCAACACGAGAAGATTCAAACACTTGGGTTGCAATGATTTCACCACACAGTGCTTTTATAGATATATCTACTTCAATGTTTTAGGGCTTCGATTATATAGTTCTAGAAAACATGATTGATATAAAGGATTGTGTAGAACCAGAATCAAATAATACTTTGTACATTCTTGAGTGAATAGGAAGTGTACCTTGTACGACTTCATTATCATTCTCCCCATCCGCAGTTGTGATGTCATAATCCATCCCTTGTTCATATGGATTTGGTGGCTTCTGACGTTGATTACCCTCAAGAACATGCGCTTTAGTGCACTAGTTTGCATAGTGTCCTAGCTCCCAATATTTTCATCATTAAACAATTACTTTTTCTCTCCTTTCATCAAATACATTCTCCATCCTTTCATGTCTTTTTGACACTCTTGAACATGGTGTTCGTCTTTCCCACACTTGAAGCATTTACCAGTCCCTTTGAGGCAGTTCCCATGGTTCAAAATTCCATATTTTTTCCGTGTGGGTCATTGATTTTTATTCCCACCTTTGTCATTAGATCCACCATCTTAAAAACTCCATCTTTCTTTTCATATCACCATAACCATTGGATTATTTTCCTAACTCTCTCTCCACTTTGAAATCACACCTAATAACTTCTTCATAACTCACAATGTCTTGAATTTCAATAGCCTTTCAAAGGTGTGGTTTTAATACACTAAAGTATATAACAATTTTTCTATAATTTTTGATAATAAAACCCAAAACATACCTTGAAAACCTTCTGAAATTCACTTTATAAGTTGTGACAAATTCTCATTCTTTTTTCATGAGCTCTATAAATTCTCTCTCCATCTCTGTGTGAAGAGATCGTGGGAATTACTTATTATGAAACATTATCTTAAAGTCTTCCCATTACGTCTCTTCAATTTCCTCCCTTGGCTTGGTGTGGTTAATCAGAACCCACCATTGATCGACTTCTCCATCTAGACGATAAATGGCTAGGGTCACCTTCTGCATCTTAGAACAGTGAAGAACAAAAAAGACCTTCTCCATGGAGTTTACCCATTATTCTTCAACTAGTGGATCAAAAGATTCACTAAACATCGATGGCCATTGCTGCATAAAACATTTTATAGCCAATTTCTCCCTATTCGGTGAAAGAGGATCTTCCCTATTATTATGGTTATTGTTTATAACCTTTGATAAGTGGGTAAGAATCACCATGAAGTTTTTAACCTCACCTCCCAAATTATTGGGGATGTCATTCGAGAAATTGATGCATTGGCCCTCGCACGAGTTGTTGGCCTGATTTCACCTGGTTCCCAACATTTTATAATATAGAAAAGGTTAGAGAAAAACATAAGTAAATAATTCTAGAATAACTTATTCATTTAAAAACTTTATACCAAAAACATAACATATGGGTTCCCTATGTAAATATTTTTGTGTGAATATTATTACATAGTCTAATGCTATAGGTTTTCTTTAGGGTTCACTAATCCAAAATCCCAAATTAACTAAACCATTCCTCAGATACAAAATATAGCGACCCTACCACTTATTACATTAATATTACATCATTTTAAAGACAAAAAACATTATATCATTACACATAAGGGTCCAAAGGTTTAGTGTCTTGGGAAAACTAGGACAATAAATAACCATTACTACATCAAGCATGGACATTTATTTAATTTATTCTTCTCTAGCTTATTTTTCGATCTTTTCCTCTCCTTAGTACATTATGGCACCTGAGGATATACATAAAAAGTGGTGAGCTAGAAGCCTATTAAATGTTTGTTTTCATTGTTTTCTTGAGTGGTTGACTTGTATTCTTAAATTAAAGTTCGGGTAGAACATGACTAAACATCCAGAAATTATATTACATGTTATTAACGATATTACAATATTTTTAATGATATTATAAGGAATCATATTATATCCATGTGGATGAATCATTATATATGAATAAAATGATTATTGTTTGGGATAATTTGGTCTGTTTTTCAATCACAACGAACTTGTTTTAATTTATGGCCATAATTTATATCTAGAACTTTATATAGGACATAATACATATAACATGTTATGTTTCGACCATTAAAATGGTTTAATTACCATATCACAAGGTTGAAATTCCTAAAGTAATCATTTTGTTCTTGAAGGTGATAAATTAACACCTCACGAACAACGTTCTATTTAATAAAATAAATGGAAGAGGGAAAGGGGGTTGGATGATATAATATCCCATTAGAATCATAAAAATATATTATATGTATAATAGTATAATAAAAATAAAATTTATAAGAATATAGGTGGGGGGATATCGAGAAATGAACATGAACTTGAATGTAAATTAATGGAGAAGAGGGAGAGAAATTACCTCTTAAACCCTCCTCTTGAGATCCTCCTTAAAAATGTATGATTGGTCTTTTGAGGAGACCAACAGCTCTTAAACGTGGGAGAGGGGATGGGAGGTTTTTTGGGCAATGATTAGAAAAGGCTTTGCGCTTGAGAGGTGTTCGAAAATTAGGGTGTGACGGGTGGATTTTATAATGGAGGGGAGAGGGGTTTCCTTAATATAAAATTCATTAGTTTATTAATTTCCCCTATGATAAGGAATAGTGAGTCTAAAATGACCAAGAATAGTAATTTAATCATGTGACCCCAACCAAGTGGGCTTACATCAGCAGAATGTCACACATGACTCTATAATTAGCTTATTTAGCTTGTTTTTGTAAATTACAGTATTTCACTATTCATTAAAAATTCAAGTATTTTAGAAGAATCCCAAAAATTTACCCCCACCATTTTTTGACGTTTAGAATAAAAAAATGATGTCCATTTTTCAAAATAATTTTCTAAATATTATTAATATTATAATTAATTAAATTCATAATTTACATAAATTTTTTTAAAGTGAAAACATATTTTATAGTGCATTCAAAAATTACATACGGTCTTATAATATTATTTAAAAATGATAATACATTGTTTCGATAAATTATGAACACATTTTAGGAAAATAAATTATATTTTGAAATAATTTATTAATTATAATTATTTATTTTTGTCTTACAAAAAACAAAAATGTTTACTAAGGTCAAGTTTTTTCTTTTTAAGAATTCTAAATTTTATTTAATTATTCATGGGTAAGGTTACTCTTATGTTGGTTGATATTCTATTCATAAGGGTCATATTACTATTCATAAAGGTATTATACTTTTCAATAGGGTATGTTACTATTCACCGAAAATTATTTTTGTTTCATTAGGCTCCATAAATCATCATAAACACAACCGTGTATGTCAGATTTTTGAAATTCAAAACATAGAAGTGAAAAACATATGTTTAAAAGTCAATTATCACTTAGTAGTTCATTATGTTGTGTTTTCATGACATAAATATAAGAAGGAAATTTCCATTCAAAAAATTGGGATGTTAAAATAGGCATTAGTATTAAAACTCAGTAGGAATTCCCAAATAAAATATTAAAATTGTCATTTCCATTAAATAAAAGAGACATTAATTTCAGGTTTGTAAATAAAATGTACACAATAGAGGTTGTACACATTTTCCCCTAAAAAAATCAAAACCCATTTCCTTTTATGTCATTCAAATATATATTATTTTGTAGTAGTTATACATTAACATTTTAGGGGGAAGGGATGTATTTTTTACTTAAAAGGGGAATAGAAATTGTAAAAACCTTTCAAAAAAATTTACATAATCTTTTTCCATAAATGTTTTCCATAAACATTTTAAAACCAATAAATCTCTTTTTACAAATAAATTATCTAAAAAATGGGAAATATCAATAATCACAAAATAATGGAAATGGAATATATCACATATTTTTAACCGACCATCAAGTTCCCCTCAATCATTTACCAAAGATAAATATGTTCTTATAAAAATGGGAGAAACTAGGAGATCGTTAATAACAATGAATATACTATACATCTGACTCACCATAGTGGCATGCCTAAACCAATGAAAACATAATTTCTAAATGATTGATCAGACACCAGCTGGCCTAACCGAGGTGAACAGTCCCAATGTAGATAGTCTGTACTAATGGCTACTAGCTAGTGTGTAATATAAAATAGTAAAGTTATCCTTTGATGAATATTTTTTCATTATTCTAGGTTCCCTTATAACAAATAAAATGGTGTTTGTGCCATCCAATTCCAACCAAGCATCCAATCACATGTACATTCATCACTCACAATCAATATAGACAATAATTTCACCCCCAAGCCACCCCAAAGAACAAGTCCCTTTCTTTTCAACTATTTAATCTAAATGTAGTACAATAAGGCATAACTCCAACAAAAAACACCATATCCAAGGAAATAGGACCATCTTATGAGTGTTTTCAAGATAACTTGATTTACAAAAATGCCAACGGGGTCTCACATGACTTTCACATCCCAAATCATTTCCAAATAAAAAAATATGCAACACATTAAAATCCAAACCATTCAGAACACCATTTAATAAATCCATTTAAGGAACCAAAAACAAAATTTCAACATATTTATTATTTTAAACTCAAAATTCACTTAAAAACGATGACTGGGAAATTTAAAAAACACTTATTATACACATTCAGTGAAACATTTTCATGAAAATGACTAGAAAGAGGCATTTACATTATTTCACATTATAAATCCATTTTAAAAACCACATATCATTTACTATAATTAAATAAAAGTGTAAAGGAAATGAAATAAATGTATTTATAATTTTAATGGAAAATGAAAAGGGAACCTACCTCTAACATGCTGTGTTTTGATGATGACTACTTGAATCGACCCTTTTCCCATACAATCACATGATGTTATAAACATATATATACCCCGAGATGCGTAGAACATATTCCTCTTTCCATGAGGGAATATGTAAAAAGAGGGAATACGTATATATATATATATATATATATATATATATATACATACACATATTCAATACCCATGTACATGCGCATAACACAACCTCATGAACGGAAGATAAAAACAAACTAAATGAAATTACCATAAACAAAAAAGAATACCAAAAACAACTGAATGAAATCAAGAGGGATGATGACACCAACATCAAGTGGTAATGGGATTCCTAAAACATACCAACCCACTCCACCTTTGTTGGAATAATATAAAACATCCAAGATTCCAACCCGAGAGGGCCTTTTCAAGACCTAGAATCTAGATAAATCTCAAAATATAGCCCAAATGAAACCCTATGGTTCAGTTGAATATTATATGGTGATGATGGGGATACAAATATGATAAAATAATGGATAATATGGGTAATTAGACTCCGTAAAGAGCACTACACCCCAAAATAAGAAGATAATCGACCACTAAAGGAAGAGGAGGTGCTGCATTGCTCTCCTGGTTAGCCAGCTCATGGGAGCAGGATTGGGCGGTTGCGTCACACATGTGGAAAGTTGAACCCCTTTGAGGTTCTACAAAAAAGTAAAATATAAATATTAATAATAATTTTATTATTATTAATCATCATAATGATCGTAATAATGTTATCATTGAATTTAATACTAATAAAAATACTATTTTTATTTAAACATTATCATTTGAATACATTTAATTTTTATCTCAATTTATTTAATTTAATTTTATTCTATTTTACACTAAATAATATTTTTGAACACATGTTCAGATGCATGGTTTGGATGAACAGTCTTTGAAACTTTGTTCCAAACTTGAAAACCATCTCGGTTGTTTGACAAAACTATTTCACATGCATGTGACATGTTTTTTCAGACCACAAGCAAGCTGTGTGATTTGAACCTATCATTGAAAGAAGGGAATGTTATCATAGTTGAACCTTTTCACAGTTTGGTCCAAACCTTGATCAAACCATTCATAGGTCCAAAAAACCCAAATGATTTTAATCTAAAAATATTACACTTTAAAATTGTCATACTCCTCAATAGAATGATCCAACAACAACAAAAGAATAAAAGTAAGGAAAATATGGTCATGGTGTGACATCACCCATAATATAAGATATAACAAGATCACACAAGATATATAATTCAGCCTCTACCCTCCATATAAAATTTACAGGTACCATATCATGAATAAAACCCTTTAAATCCCATTTTAACCCATATGAAAAACACATTCTGATATCAAATACCCTTTTCTCCTAAAACCCCATTTTAAAATATAAAAAGTGTACACAAAATAAAGAAATAATTTTTCAATGAAGAGAATAGTGAGAAAATATTAATTAAATTTAAATACTTCAAATCCTTGCGGTTATTGTAATTTTTATCCCTACCATATATGTAAAAAATATATTCATTTGTGATATTTTTTGAAAAAGGAACATTGGATTATTATTTTTAAAAGAAAGTGTCTAACCATTAGTCTGACATGCCACATTCATTAATTATCCTAATTGATAATAAAATAATATTAAATATTTCATTTATTGAGAACTGTTCCCATTATTATTATTATTTTTATTTCAATAATTATAATTTTTTAAAAATTTAATAATTATTTAAGTCCTTGTCAGTTGTTTTGATGATATTCTATTTTTAATTCCTAAATGAATTTGGTAATTAAAATATAGTAAAAGTGGACATTAATAAACCATATACACAATATTAATAACTAAATATTTATCAATTTTTTAAATGAATTATAATTTTAAATATAACCATTAAATATTGTTATTAAAAATGAACCATGTTACAATTATTGAGATGGTTGGTCAAATATACTTATGAGCAACATTTCCAATTACCATAAAATACCTATATAAAGAAGGGTAATTTAATATTATCTTTTTATATTGATTATAAAATCATAAATTTAAAATAATATTATTTAAATATACTCTTGTATATCATCCATGTGATGTGGTGGTGAAAAATAATCACATCACTTTATGGAATTGGTAGTCCACTGTACACAATAACAATGAATTCAGTTCACATATGATATAATTAGATATTGATATAGAACATTACACATGAATAATAACATATTATTAAATTTTTTTATTTTATTTATTATTTTATTATGTTTGATTATGGTTTTATGGATGTGTAAGAAGAAATAAAGAAGAAAAATGTAGATAAAAACTATACATATTATTAGGAAGACCTCCTCTATTAATATTTCATGACCTCTAAGAAATGATTTCCTCATGTACTAAGACCTCTAGAATGATGGGATATAATATATTTAGGTATTTTCTCAATTATTGGAAAGTTTTCTTTCTTATGTGTGATTAAATGAGAAGAGGAGGTGAAATTTGGGGAGTGGCAGTCTTGGAAGTTTATAAGATATTAAATTTATATAAATTTTAATTCAATTAATAATGTCTTCAAAGCTAGTTATTTAGTACATAATAGGAATATGTGTATAAATCGACTCATAAAATCAAATATAGAATGTTTTCTATAATATTTATACCCTTATCTCTTTGATTTAATCCAGTTAACTCTTATAGTGACATAAAGGATTTTTACACATTATGGGACAATTATGTTATTAGAAAATGATAAAAGAAAATTAAATGGATCATGTATGATACATTAAATTATAAAATAATCACCATTCTAAATTTAATATTTTTATTATTTTTTTATAATTTAATTATATATAATTTTATATAAAATATCCACAATTTTTTAAGAACTTTTCATTACCTTCATATTAATAGTAACTTGATAACACTAAATATTTCAAAAGGCATTTATAAAAAGTTTTATTATTTCATATATAAAATTATATTATTACATTAATTATCTAAATTTATATTTATTTTAATTTTTCTATTATTATTCATTTGATTTTTCCATTAGTTGAGTAATTACAGTGTTAGTATTAAGTAAGAATTTAATTTACTTATTTCATCAATAACAAATTATGATAAAATACGATAATGATTATTATTATTTTATTTTTTATAATAAGATTTATATTAAAAAACTATCTTTGGGACCAATCAATATTAAAAATATTATACTTATAAAAAACAATAGTGTGACAAGTTTTACATTTCATTAAATAAAATGATATGAATATAATAATTTTTTCTAGTTGGCCCAAATAAAAAATAAATTCATTATTGTTGAAATAGAATCACTATATAGTATTCAGATAATTTTATTGGGTATATTTAATTCTTTTACCATTTAATTTCAAGCCTATATTACATGATTTACCAATTAACATGGTAATAATAATCACTAAGGTGCCTTTTTATATTGTAAGAAAATTAAATGTAAATATTTATAAAATTTTGTTCATATTTATTTCAAATATTGATTACATTTTTCAAAATTCAAAACACATAATTTTCAGAAATAAATTTAAAATTAAATTATAAAATTGCAAAGACACCAAATTTTTTGGAAAACTATATGTTTGAAATATAAAATTTATTTAATAAAAATTTAATATATTAAAACCATTTTAGAAACCATAGTCGGATAATTTTATTTAAAAATCTACAAATTAAAATTTTAAATTAATAAAAACATAATGTGATCTTCTAAATTCACTAAAATTAAATAGTTTTTCTCACACCAATTTTTTTTTAGTTTTCACCCTTCATTTTGGATTCTATTATGTTCTGGTTGTGACAATTTTGAATTTTGAGGTGATCGTTATCTTATTATTTGTACCATGATTATTAAATAGTAATTTTGTGTTTTTTTCTAGAAATTATTGTTTTAAGGCTTAGAAGAATGTGGTGCATGGTTGCCACAATGTTATGGGAAACTGTGCACCTTCACACAAGAGACCATGTGTCTCCGGGTTTGGTTTTTGGGGCATGGCGCACAACCTCTACATAATTTTAATAACCATATGGAATATATGTGGTAAGGTCCTGTATCTTGTAAAATGACTTTTATAATGGTTGGTGCATGCTTAGGGAATGTGTGTGTCCAAAAAAAGTGTAGGTGCCCTTCGGGTCCAGTAAGGGGTTCATGTTTGGCACACATTTTGGTAAATCGTGTGGCCTAACCATGTGTGGTTCCAAGATCATTAAAATGTGGAATTTCATTTCTAACATCTTATTATTTTAGCTCCGAATAAATTCTACCCTTCCTCCTCTAATTTTATTTGACCCAAAGGGATCCTCCCTCATCTTCTACCAAGAATCCCCTACTCTTCCATACTGTAGATCTAGGTTTTATTTAGAGTTTCTTGGTAAATATTCATGTTAATATCCTCCTCTCATACCCTGATTCCTCATTCATCCATTTATTATTGACTTCTTCTTCTTCCATGGTAATATAGATATAGTGTTCGTATTATTTATTATTTAGGTTCGGTTTATTTAAATGTCCTTGTGGTTTTCCTTGATTCTTAAGACCATTTTGAGTTGGTTTTAGGTGTGGATTGTTGATGAGAAGTGAGTTTGAGGTAATTTTATCTTTTAACATTCCCTTTAAATATATGATTCATTGATTTTTTTTTCAAACCGTCTTTATAGGGTAAATAGTGACTTCTATTTTTTGAAATATTTATTTTCTGTGAAATTTTGCGATTTATTCCATATTATGATGTGAATGGTAATTTTGTTCGAAATGATAAACACAAAGTGTTTCATAAAATCCTCCAATTGTATTTTGTTATCAGTTCATGATATCTATGTCATGTTTGTGATTTGCAAAAAACATTTTTTCATTTGGATGATTATTTTGATTTATTGAAAATGGTTTCCTAGTAGTTTTAAAATTCCAAGAAGCATGTATTTGTATTTAGAAAATTCATAGGCATGTTATACTGTGTTGCAAATTTGGAATTTTTGGAAAGTATCTCTACCTTGTAAATGATGTGTGAGTGATTATATGAATTTTTTTTCTAAATGAAGATGAGATGTAAAATGGGTTTTTATCACCTTTTTGGAATGGTGGTTTTGATTATTAGGATAGAGGGTTCTTAAGGCCCATTTTTCCCTTTTTGAAAGTAATTATTATGATAAGCTTCCCTATATAATAATATTAACTTATTTATAATTAATGAATATGATATACTTGTTTTGGAATCAATGAGATCCATTATGTTAATTTTTTTGGAATTTCCTCACTATGAACTCTTCATGATCCATTTCTATTATGTAGAATGGTTAATCAGTAGTGTGGACTCATTTGAGATGTAGGAGTTTAAATAAAAGATAATGATCCTTGGGGTGACTCGAGATTACTCATGCAGTGTTGAATTATTAATATATGATATATGAGCATGTGGTTATATTTTTGTTTGGAATTGGTGATCTCAACCCCTTTATATTCATGAAAAAGGTACTAGTAATAGATAGAATGTTTAGTAAGAATGATTGTTGTACTAGTTTTGATTAGGCTATTCCAAGTGGAACATATAATAAAAGTAGATGTGTTTTGTTCATTATGGGATAGTTACCCTTGGTCGAGACATAAAGGGTCTCATTGAGCTTGTGTGAGAAATTATATGTCCTCATGTGATGCATTATTTTTAAAATGTGTCAATATATGTAATATGATTTGATTATTCCGAAAGCTCCAAAGTTTTCCCATGCCTCTTGGAACATAGTTATCTATATGGTTGATTGAGATTCATGGTTGGTTGGTTAAACTTGTGTGATTGTTTTCCATTTCCCTTATTATGTGAATTTTTTTGGTGCTTTGTTGTATATTGTATTTCATTCGAAAATTATGAGGTGTATTAAAATGGTTTATAGAAAAATGTTTTTGAAATTTTTTACCCCAATGTTTTTTCTATTAAATGAACAAATTTCCTTTTTCCTTGAAAATTTTAATGTTTATTTTTTGTAAAAAATATTATTTGATAAATATAATAGAAATGGAAAATGTTTTTATTTTAATTTTAAATGTGTGGAAAATTAATTTTTCTATATTGTATTTCAAACTTGAAATTGATGAATCATTTATTTAAATGAGATAAATTTGGCATATATTTATTTGTGAAAACATATAGAGTTTAAATACTCACACATATATTCATTTCTTATTTTTATCTTGTGGGTGATTGTTGGTTTTGGTCTCCAAGAGCGACCCTCAGGGTTAAATGGAGATGTTGTGGTACTCATGTTTAGATTGTGTTTTGTTGTTCAATTATTACAATCGTACATTTTATCAAATGATATTTATTTAGGATATTAAATTTATATTGGTATTATCTTTTTACCTATTCTATTCAATTTATTTATTTTAATTTTGGTAATGTATTCCCATACAAAATCTAATTATGCCCAATACTAGTTTCCATATTGGTGGGATCGGGAACTCCCACCGGACCATACCCTAGATCGACTTGGGTGATCACCTTGGGGATGAATTGGGTTGGATGGAGTAAAAATGGTATCAAATTAGGGTTTTTATTTTTTGAATGTAACATTCAAATAACCCTTTTGTTATACGGGTTGTCAAGGAATATGGAGTAGGATTATCATAAAATGGAGTTTAGGTGTGGGGGTGTATCTGGACAACACATTATAGATTGAACCATTAGTTTCGATTGTAAATTAGTTTATGTAAAATTACTCTTATTTATATTGGTTGTTTTGTGTTGGGGTTATGAAAAGGAAATAGTTTCAATAGTCACAGTAAGATTTAAACACCTAGAAAGCTATGTGGGGTAATGGATGCACTCTAAGAAAACTCTCTATAATGAAGAGTTAAATAGAATATAGGCAACAATTATATGGGTTTGTCACCAATCTATAGTAGTTTCCCCCTTTTGAGTTTTTTTGAGTTCCTTGTGATTATGAATAATTGTTTTGAAAACCCTTGTTTTTGAATTGTGAAAATTTGATTTTGTAGGGGTAGCAGAATTATTTTTTAAAGGATTGAAAAAGTGTTTTCAGGATTTTATTTATGAAAGCATTATAAAATTGGTTTTTCATTAAATGATATTGGGGAATGAAATAAATGGCTTAATGAGGCTATATTTTTATAATAAAACCCCCAAAAAAAAGTGTTTGTTTCAAAAATAGATATATATTTTTAAAAAATGGTTTCGAAATTGGTTTCAAATTAGAATATATGAGTTTTATTCAGATAAATATTAATGAAATTGGATTTTTTGATCTATTTAATTTTTTATGAATAGTGTGAATTGGATTTCTGATGGGATCTATGATATTAACATTTAAGAGATATAAAATGGATTGATGGGTGATGTTTGAAAAATGGGTTTTGAATAGTGTTTGGTGATATTTGGAATTTTTTTAAATATGAAATGGATGTGGGTTGAGATTTTGAATACATGGGAGGAATATTTTATTTTGGAAAATGGAACAAAATGACCTTTGTTGTTTCCATGGGTTCTCACATTCAAGGATGTGTGTGGAAAGGGGATGGATGGTGATATGGGGAGATGAGTTCCATTTTTCTCATGATATGTGGATTGTCTCGGGAAGAACAATATTTTACATGTGTGAGGATTCCTAGAATTTCATTTATGAGTGTCCAATCCACCATGTTTGTGTCCATTGAAAAGTATTTTAAGATAAAAAATGTGGTGTTTTAAAACTATTGTTGTGTAGTGCTTCCTTTTGTGATTTGGGTATGTTGCCTACATATGATTCTAGTTTAATTTTTTTTGGTCTATTTGTTTTTTAAGTTGGGTCTATCATATTTCTATAAAATATTTGGGGAATATCTATGCTGATATCCTCTATTGTGATGGTATTTGTTTGATGTTTTTTTGGTTTATGAGATAGTTTTGATTGATCCTTTGTCTTTCTTGGTTCCTAGTGTACACCCCAACAATGATTCAATGGATATTCAAGGTGCATGTATGGGGGGTTTTCCATTTGAAGTCCTTATAGATGATCAACCTACATACTTCTTACTTGAGTTTTGAAATTTGAATACTCCCTTATTTTTTGGATAATTAAATACCCTTAATGAAGAAGAGTGGGTGCACAGAATTGAAAGAATATTTAGTCTCCTCGAGTTTCTAGAGTTATTAATTGTTATGTTTTCTACCTTTATGATATATTTTACAACCTTGAAGAGTTGCATAATGGTATCCCAAACCAAGTCCTAGAAATATCATACCTAGGAGTACATCAATGTTTTTTTTCATTTGTTATTATTTATCTGATATAGTGA
Organism: Viscum album; assembly: GCA_963277665.1. NCBI lineage: Eukaryota > Viridiplantae > Streptophyta > Magnoliopsida > Santalales > Viscaceae > Viscum > Viscum album. The sequence goes on along the minus strand of OY728150.1, from coordinate 344,282,500 downwards.
AGTATGAGAAAGGGGATAAAGATTTTTTATCTATAGTAATGTGATGGATTAGTGTTTTATTTCTTTTTTAAATTTTTTATATATAGTACCTTACTCTTCGAAATTGATTTTAGATGAGTCCTTTATGGTTCATCGTTTTTAGAGAATGATTCTTCTGGATCTGCAGTCGAAGGTGTAAGAGTACGGTCTAATAACCTTTGTCGATGTGTTGAGAAAAGTTGATCATGTCGAAGCTGTGTTAACTATAGTTCTTAAATAATTCATCCTTCCTCTAATATCATGATGTTTTGGAGGTAATAATATTATGATGATAGGGAATTGTCTATAAAATGATTGTTCGAGTCATTGTATAAAAAGTCCTTTAGATTAGTCAACATCATTATTTATGTGGTTGATCAAGATATTTCATCAGGTAAGAAATCCTATTCATAAGATGCTATTTTGTCCAAATTCTGTGAATTCCTTCCATTCCTGGGTATACCTAGGACACTTGAAAAAAAATTGTGTGTTTCTAGGAAGTGATGTTGATCCAATTTATAAGAGTAGGGTATTTTTTGGGATGAGTTTAAATTCCATTTTCATTTTTTCTTCTAGTATTTGAAATGGAGGTGTCTAGTGGTGTCTAAGGATGTTTTCATCACTATAAAATGTAAAAGAAGATGTTGTGAGTCCTATTCGAATTTTTTTTTCAAAAAAATCATGTTTGAATTTATAATGTTTTGAATTTTTACCAACCTAAGTAGATGTGTGCCTCATTGAGCTCCTTGATCATGTTATTTCTAATTAAAAGTGAAAATTGATGAGTGAGTTTATATTATAAATCCATGTTATGATAGATAGAATAAGTTCTAATCATATTTTATCTGTTCCTAACTATGAGGATGTAGATTCATGAAGACATCATGGCTCCAGCCATAGGCCCTGGAGCGATGCTTTTTCATAGTTAGGAATACCTTGTGTGTAGATGAATTTGAGCTTGATTTGGATTCCAATTTCGAAATGTGGATATTAAATGTTTTTCTTTTGTATTTTTTTGGACGAATTATTTGGAAGTGTCATTGATTCCTCGTTTCTATCATTCTAGTCTAACAGTTCCACTTTGGTTGTAAGGAGGTATGTTGGTCTTGTATTCGTAATATTTCATTGGTGGCGTACCTTTTTTAATGTGAATCTATAATAAATTGTTCATGTGGATTTATACCTTGTTAATTAGTTATGGGTTTTTTTATATGTTTTGGAGTCCTTCATCGTGTATTTTCTCCATATTGTGGGTGTATGTTGGACTGTGTAGAGAGTTCTGGGTTGGACCATGACAGGTTTCCCCATGTTTTTCTGTGTTGGCTGGTTTAGGCTGGTCATTTCATAATGGTGGGTAGTCCCACCACAGATTTCATTATGATCTCCTCCAAGGATTGACTAAAGGTAGTTCGTTTCTAATGGTGGGAAGTCCATTCTAGACTCCTATGTTTTTAATTTTTTTTGGTTTGTTGTGTTCTTCTAGTAATATGTTTTCCTATTATAAAATTGTAGAATTTTTATCTACCCATGCATTTGGGAAAATGTGGGGAACTTGAGGTAGTGTGTTTCGAGGTTTACATCATGATTATGGAATTGTTTTTGTATCATTGGATCATTCTGAGTAAAGAGTATGTGATTCTTTTTTTGTGGTTGATGTGTTCTTGATTTGGGAGGTTGGATCTTACAGTCATGGAAGTCCTTTAATAATAACATTTCTCATTATTTCATATTTAAACATGATTACTTATGTAAGAATACATTAGATAAAACTCATAAGATTAGGAGTTCTAGTGTATTGGGGTATTGGGAACATTACCGAACAAACATAAAAAATTAAATAGTACATCATTATTGAAAACATCTTTACATTACCGCAACATTATTTCATACATAACAATACATAGGATATCGTGAGTAATGAACAAAGAAAGGGGTGATAAATAAATCCCAATAAGGGAGTAAATAAACCCTAACATGAAGAATACAATACATGTCAAGAAATAGGCATATAAATGGATCATAAGAAAAAACATGAACCTAAAGTAATGATATAGTATGATTTTCATAACATGAAAATGTGGAAACAACATAATACATCATTAACTTAAAAGAATATGGTAAACCATTATACTGACATTGTGAAAAAAATCATATAATGAAATGAGTTAAATCACTATCCCAACATGACATATCCTCTTATTAAACATTACCAATTGCATTTGAGCGCTATTACGGTGCACCAATCATAATAAATTCAATTTCATTTTTAAGTGAGCCACATAGACCATATAACAAATATTCATTCAACATCATTATTTTTTTAACGATGACAAAATGAGAAATTCATACATGAACTTCACCATTCGATAAGTTTATTTTCATAAATGTGAATAACATTGATAGAATAATTTTTAGGTTCTCGATTCATGATGATATTGGTATGAAAAATCGTGATGCCATATTGACAGCATAACAACCTCATATAAAAATTCATAAATTGGTTTGATTACCGAGAAAGGGGTATCTCTTAAATTATAAATATGTTATAAGATCCTATAATGTATACAAAAAATGGAATTTAATGAGGTATGGGAAAACCTATCCCAAACCAATAAAATTGAAGTTAAAGGGCATGCCATAAAAGAAGTGCTTGATGAAAAAGATAGAGGAACATCCCTTAGTTTGATGTGTGACTCAAAATGCATGTGAGAGGCTTCTTGGGGTCTTGGGGCACATTGGTAAGACTCTAAGTAAGATTTTGATGATTTGGGCTGAGATTCAAAGTACTTGAGTTGAGAGAAATGGGAGCTTGGGTAGTTTTATATAGGAAAAGTGGGAAAATTCTTTATTATTTTGGTTTTGGACAATACACAATAAAATATTCAAAACCACAAACCATATCATGGTTTTCCCATGATTTATGGAAAAGGAGAGTGGTATAAATTATTTTATAAGGCAAAGGTCTGATGATATTAAAATATTTCTTTTTCTTATGTGTAGGTGAGTCACATTTTAATGGAAATGATTTTATAAACTTATATTATTTTATATGCCTTGTAAAATTCATGATGGATTTATAAAATATATCGAATAAAACTGAAATTAAATTATTTTAAAGTAAAAAAATATATATGTCCGAATATATCTTTTATAGTGTTTTATTACAACATTATTAGGTCATTGTGATGTAATAAAACATATAATATATTTATACAGTATTTAATTTTTTCACAAAACTATGACTGTTTTAGAAAATTATAAAAAATTATCCCTTGGATAATTTTAACATATTGATTCCCAAAATAATAATCCTTTTATCTAAATAATTTTATAAATATTTCAATTTTTACTTTTAATATATAAACTAAAATTTAATGGTTACTTATTGGTTTTGACAAAAAATATTATCAGAAAATAAAAAAAATTATATTTGTCTTCAACAATACTATATGATCACTTATATTTAATAAATTAAATTTAATAATAATTTTTCATTAAATTATTATTTAATAAAAAATCCATTAATTCATCAAAATAGTTTTCATTATTGTATTTAAATATTAATCTAAAATAATATTTTTGCATTAGAAAATCATTTCCAAAGTAACAATAATATAATGAATGTATATTCATTATTATATAAAAAATAATCATAATGAAAAGGTCTTGATACACATCCCTTTATTACACAGTCATATTCCCTAATAGTAATTTTTCCAATGGTGGCACTTTCTTGGGGCTGTTTGGTGAAAAAGGTGTCTGTCGTGATCTCAATGTGCTTGAACTTATCCCACTAACAGTATCTCTCATGATTAAGTTATTAGATAATGGCATTTGTTTAGTCTAGGAAAAATCAATAACAGATATGTCCCATAGAAGCTTCGATAAATGGACTTCATAGGTTATGATACTACTTTTGGAGACTATCACTTTCTTTGTCTCTATCAAAAGCATTATTAAAAACACTTTATTTATACAAGTCATTTGATCACAGTTCAATGACAATATTATCAATGGTAAGGATACTTAATGATGATTTTAATAATGTTGGATATAATTATATAAATCTTCTAAATGCATTTTTTATATCCATAGGACATTTAATTAAAATAAAAAAAATTATTCATAAATGTTTTGGTTGTTACACCATCCTCGATGATCAATCAAATAGAATATTATATGTCATTTTTAGCATAGAAACTTAATATGGGGGAGAATTGTCACATCTTTATTTTTTAATTTTCTTCATTCTGTGTTCTATCATGTTCTATGTGTGAAAGTTGTGAATTTTTAAGTGATCCTTTTCTTATACATGGTCACACATTTATTCCATAGTTCCTTCGGTATTTTTTATTTAAATGTGGAGTTTCAATCTTGGTAGTAGGTGGCACATGGTTGGAACACTATTTGGGGAAACAATGTGCCTCCACCCAAGAGACTGTTGGTATCATGGTTTGGTGTGTGGGACATCACACACAGCTTGAGCATCGTTAGAGAAACTATACAGAATGTAAGCAATGTGGTTCTATGACATGGAAAGATGCATTTATCATAATTGATGCACATTTTTGAAACTATGTGTTTAATATATGTGGGTTCCATGTCTGTCAAGTATGGGGTGCACGGTTGGTGAAAAATTTGGTAAACCGTGCAGATGAACCACGTACTATACCCAATTAATTAAAAATGTGAAATTTACTTTTTTACACTCTTGGGATTTTATCCCCAATCTACTTATCCCCTTACTCATATGATTCTAAAGAACCAAAGGGAGCCTCACCCTTCATCTCCAAGGATCCCCTCCTCTCCCATGGTGTGGATATATGTTTTCCTCAAATATTTGGGGTAAATATTTGAGGTAATCTACTCCTCTAATCTTCATATTCCTTGTTCCATTTTAACTATAGTTAAACTTCTCCCATTATCAGAAGGATGAAATGTTCCTTTTTGATGTGTTTAAGTTGGGTTTTTTCTGTGTTTAAGGATACTTGTTTTTATTCCTAATTCATAGAAACTATGAGAGACTATTTCGGGTGTTCATTATTGATGTGTTGTGATTTTGAGGTAGGTTTCAATTTTCACATATACAGTAAAATTAATATTCCATGGTTAATTTCTTTTCTCACCTCAATTATATGATAAATAGTGACATGTATTCTTTGGGTTAATTATTTTTTGTAAAAAGTGGTGATATATTCCATGTTATGAATTTAATGTTATTGTTTTCCAAAAAATTTCACTCTTAGTGTTTGATAGAATAATTTCTAGGATTTTTTGAGTGATTCAGGATGGATAAATCATGGTGTATCGTGGTACCTAAATTTGTGACATTTGGAAGAAGATTTGGTTTTCATAAAAATGGTTTCAAATTTTTTATGTAATTCATATATGTGTGTATTCGGATTTTGAAAATGGTTTAGAATGTAATGATTTGTTGCTCATTTTGAATTTTATGAAAGTAGTATGGGATTGTAAATTAGGTATAACTGATATAATGGAATTTTTTTCTAAATAATTTTAAAATATAAAATTGTGTATTAGCACCATTTTGGAAATGTGTTTTTTGATTATTTTGGAAAGGGTTATTAAGGATTGTTTGTCTATTTATGGAAATTATTACTATATAAACCATTATTGGATAATGTTCCTACATTATTTATATATAATGGACAAGGGTGTATTGATAAGGATTCCTCATGATCCATTATTTGAAATTGTGGGACATCTTCATTGTGGACTCCTCCAAAACAATTGATTTATAACCCTAATGGGAGATCCTAATTACGGGGATCTATTAGATCTATAAATTGTAAGGAAAGATATTTTTAGTTCAGGTGACTATAGGTGATTCCTATTTTCTGAATTATCTATATTTGATATATGTTCATGTGATTTTATTATTGGTTTGAATCATTTGGCTCACCACTATTATACTATTTACATGAGAACCTGACATATCTAGAGAATTTTATGAGAATTATTGATGCACTAGTTATGAATTACCTCCCACGAGTGAAACATAACAGGGAATTGAATTTTTAACTTATTTTTATGGGATACGGGACTTGAGTCAAACAATTTTTGGTTTGATTGATCATGTGTGAAAAATTTGAAGTCATCTAGTGCGAAATACATTCTGGGATGAGTCAAGATGTAACTTACTTTCTACATTATTTTCACAATCTATAATGTTCTCCCATGACTCTTGGAAAATAGTTTTCAATAGTGTACGAATGAGATGCATTTTTGGTTTGTAACCTTTTTTCCTTCTCTTCCATTTCCCTTATTATTTGGTGATTGTTGGTAATCTTGTGTGTGGTGTCTTTCATTGGAAGTGATGAGGTGGATTTCAAATGTTTATGGAAAATGATTTGTAAATATTTTGACCTCTAGTTTCTTATTTGAAAATAAATAATCATCTTTCTCTATGAAAATTTTAATGTTTATTTTTGGAAAAGAAACTGAATTTTAGTTGGAGAATATAAGTGGATTTTGTTTTTTTTAAGTGGGAATGTGTGGGAAATTAAACTTTTATATATTTATTTCAAATGGGAAAATTATTTATCTTTTACTTATATTAATTGAATTATGGATAGATTTTTTCATGAACTCCTATGGAGTATTAATACTCATTCCAATAATTCGTTCTTTTTTAACTTGTGGTCTAATATTTAGATTGATTTTAGTCAACATGAGAGATTGTTGGTATTTGTATCAGAGAGTGATCCTTAGGGTCACATGGATACATTGTGTTCATTAGATTATGTTAGGAGTTTTTTATTCAATCTTTTTATTCTCAGGATTTCTAAAATGATGTTCAGTTTGTATATTCTATTTATATTAGGTTTTCGTATTTATTTATTTTGTCCATTTAATCTATTTTTATTAGGATATATCATTTCATTCGTAACTCTAAATATGCATGCCATAGTTTTGAGCCCATTGGGATTAGGAAGACCGGTTAGTACATACCATGGATAAACTCTAGTTGTCGACTTAGGGTCGACTGGGATAGTTCATCATATTTGTCATAAAAAAAATACTATTATCACTATTTATTGAAAATATCTATATTCTAAAAATTCTAAAAAAAATAATCTTACGATAATATTTTCATGATGAATTTATAAACGAAATTCTTTTTCAAAAATTACAATTCTATAATATGAAAATTAATATTTTGAATAAATTATTATAACAAATGAGTTTAACAAAACCATTTAATTTTTTCTTTTAATAATAACATAATATATTTATAATTAATTAAACTACATAATTCAAGAAATATAATAAATATTAAAATGATTTATTCTACCATTACCTAGGTTATAACCTTCACCCATACCTTGTCAAATTACATCCTTTATATTTTAAAATCAATCTCAATAACAAATTTTCGACATAACAAAAAATATTACAAGAAAAAACCCTTTAAATTAAGTGTTAATAAAAATTCCAAATAATAAAAGAAAAAAATTTAGTAAGAAAAATATCTGGAATGACACATACAAGTATTAAATGTAATATAATAGAAGTGAGAAATCAATACAAGGATATTCAAGAGGAAAATAACTCCCAAGGATAGATATAGAGTGATAGATAATATGGTCATGAGAGTGCTAGCATTAGAAAAATCATAAATCTATGATTGGTTAAGAGGATATTTATTTCATGGTAATAAAATTAAATATAAACTGTTTTGTTTCAAAACCCCTTTCTTAAATTTGTGTTTCACGATCAATCCCAAACTAGGGCTCAAGTCATGACTACCCAAAGCCCACCTCTATAGGCTATGGGTTCTGACTAGCACCGAAGGCATATCAAAATTCAGTGAGGACTTTTTTTATGTAACATTTTGCACACACACAACAAATATTGATAGAAAAAGTTAACAGTTAATAGTATAAAGATACAACATAGTTATAATGTAATCTAAGCATGTATAACCTATAGGGTGGACATGAATATGGCAGAAAAATATGAAAGGTAAAGGAAAAAAATAAAGGCGAGGCCATAAATAGGTTCCAACCTTAATATTTTGGAAAAGTAAACTATTAATATATACCTTCTCATAATCTCTATGATATGACCATCCTACGTGGTCCAAAGATCCTTGTATCCCTATGCTCTTCTCAAGTTACTATAAACTTCTATGTCATCTCCATAAGACACGAAACATATAGGAAATCCCCATGTAGGGTTTTTCATATATATTCAAAGTAAAAATCTCTAAATATTTTGGGGGTAGTAAGAGAAACCACAAGAAAGGAACGATAGTACATGAAAAACACAATCAATTGGAACAACTCAACCAAAATGAATAGTGAAGGTTACCTCATCCAAACACAAGGGGTTAAATATAATGAGTACCTGAATGGCACATAGAGTATTCTCCACCAATAGCAGGATAGTAGACTCAATCAACCATGAGAAGATAAACATTGATATAATGTGGGATACCTCTTACATATTCACCTCTCATAGAAGGAGGGTAACCATGTAAATGATGTCGATAAAGAAGGATATATATATATATATATACTCATTCCAAATATTCCAAATGATACAGTAATGTTATCTCAATCTCATATATTATCACAAGATGAAGATATCCCAACAGTTCTAAAATCCTATAAATGATTCCTGGAATCTCATATTTCTTCTCAGAAGTAACATTCCATGTCAAGACATGCCCCATAATTATGTCATAGTATAGAGGTGACAAAAAATAAATGTAAAATAATCACCCACTAGTATGTCACGGGCTTCTACTAAAATAATATTTTAGTGGGACAATGCACATGCAGAAGGGGGTTCTACTCTAGTAGTCCAAAGGACCTCTCCCTATCTATTAAGTGGTACAACTCAGAATTTAGAGGACCCACACCCATGCTTATGGGGGATTCACTCTAAAGTTCAAGGACATGTGCCCTAGTCTGTCATGGTGGTTCCTCTCTAGTCATCAAGGACACATTCTTTATCTGAAAGGGGGTTCACTCATAAGTCGAGGACCTTCTCCCTTATACCATTGGGGGGGGGGGGTCCACTCAGAAGTTAAGGACCCTCACCCTTATACCATTGGGGGGGGGGGGGTCCACTTTGGTCATCGAGGAAACACTGCCTACCTATTAAGGGTTCCATTTGGAAGTGAATGACTCACACCCTCATATAATAAGATGTTCAATTGTGGTTATCGAAGAAACCCATCCTACCTGGTAGTGGTTTCCAAACAAAACATAGCTATAAAAAACTAAAACCCATGATGATGGTGGGATCCACTCTAATTTTGAGGTATTCACATCCTATATCTACTAGAGGGTATAAATACGTAGTATTTCGGGATTTTTTCAATATCACATTCATCATCAAGGATAACCTAATTAAGAGAAGTCTTCAAAACCTTCAAAAACATATTTATAAACCCTCAACCGTGAATTCCACCAAATTCTACACCAAAATACACTCATGATAGATAATGCAAAGTCTAAAATACTTGTAAAAAAATGATATACAAAATGTTCATTTTTCAACAAAAGGGGTCATGGGGTACATGGCATGTGAGGGGAACCGCACAACTTGTGGTCCTGCTACACTGCATAATCGTGTACCTAGACATCACATGGTTTCACTCCCATTTAATATTAGAAAACATGTTATTGGAATACATGGTGTGTCCATGCTAATTGGGCTTCTGTCCCATCCTATTGGGTGGGTCCATGTTTTGAATCTCATGCATGTGTAACAGACCATGATTCTGTGTACTTGGGTATATGGTCAGGTAGCTTTTTGTGTAGATAAACATAGGTTCCTACTCATCTAATCCTATAAAAAGTTGTTCATCAATGGAAGGGGTACACCGTATGTAGTGGGAATACATTTTGTGTGATCCTAAAGGGGTACACCGTATGTAGTGGGGCTACCCGACTTGTGTTCATCCTTATAAAAGGTGTCTAGTCATGTTTTTCTCAATATTCATAGAACTAATTCCAATGATCGAATATGGTCTTCTTCATATAGATCTGGCCCTATATACATCAAAAACAAGGATATCTATCCGAAAATCCTAGATTTTGGCAGCCTCTTGCTGTAAATCAACACTGGTGGTTTTATGGGGATTCACAGCACATCTTGAATGATACTATTCATTCTACCATTTATTTAATTGCCCAAAAACATATAAATGATCATCCTCATATTGAAAAATTACCATATCTAGACTTATATTGTCAAAATATGGTTTCATTCCAATCCAATATGTTTCTAGAGGTCCAATCTGGCTCGGTAGTGCTCGAGAAATTTCAAATTTAGATAAGGAGGTCATGCAGGTGATGAAAACGAAGAAAAAATGAGGAAAAAACCATAAAAATACTTAAATGTTCATTTTAAAATATGTCACATCCATATATCATAAACAATGATATGGGGTTACAATCCAATGAAATAAATTAACTTTCCAATAGATAGGCAAAAATAATTGGCCATAATTGGCGTAGATCCAAGAACAATGGTTAGTAAATTAATCTATTTAAATAAAAGGTTAAATCACTAATTGAATAGTTCTTTATATGTATTGGATCATTAATCCTTGAATAATGTGCATGAAAATGGTTATAAGTTTCCTTTACCTTAGTTTCATCCCAATATGCTCTTATCCGGTGTTTCTGTACAACCAGATCACATTAACAAAGGGGATGGTTTGTCCACATAAGGCCCTCTTCTGATGATCATCACTTGAAAAATGTGTGGTATGTAAATTTGGGTCTATCCTTAATGTCTATATTTCCCATCTAAATAATTTTGTTGGGGTCATATCTTTATCTCCTTCCTTGTGACACGTGGAAGACATTGTTCACTTATTCTAATTATGATAGTATGGTGAGGCTTTAAGAAACCACTCAAACCCTCTGAATGACAAAGGAAGGCCTGATGAGACTTGGGGGCTTTCCTCCCCCCCCCCAATCCTCCACAAACCTCATCATATGGAGACTCTTATGAACAGATGGTATCTTTACATGAGCTCCAAAGTCCCCGGATGGAAATCTATGTAAAACATTTCACAACTCCAGGCTAGCAACAACCGCTCATGGAGGATCTAGACCTTCTACATCATGACTGGAAACATGTATGGGAAGACTAGATATATCTCACTAATATCTATCAAGCATAATGGTTTTCTATGGGGTCTCCAATAGAGGTCAAAAATATATTACATTTCATTGGTAGAGTGGTAGCTATTGTGTACGCAAACTCTTTCCATTGGAAGGTGATCCTCCAGACTCTATAGACAATGTATAAAATGATCACCTTCATCATAAAATCCAAAAACTAGATATTTGGAATAGTCTACCTAGTTCTAGGGGTGAAAGATTATACTCTTTCTCCTTTTTGTCTTTAATTCCTCTTAATTGACTCTCAATAATCATGACCAAAACCATGCATCATGATCAAAGCCAATACCCCACTAAGGAGAATGATCTCACATATGTACATCTTCCCCAAAATCTCTACCAAACTCTACTCCCTAATATAAAGGATGTTAAAAAACATAATGAGTTGATAAATTATCTTCCAATTATTTTCCTTCACCATTTCCATTCATGGAATCCATTTCAAAATTTTTGTGATTATTTCACCATATTACTACTCCAAGATCTCAAGGGATTGCCACAAGAATGTGGAAACATGGTGCTCAACCTTCACCTGCTTATAGATGTGGCATAAAGTGGTGAACATAGTTATGGATCTTCACTTTTCGTACCACCATAACAGCTACCAATAGTCTCTTTACATCTTCCCCACATTTGGATGTATATCTAGGGGATTAGTGGGGAACTATCACATCACATCCTTCTGCATCTTGACTTGGACCATCGTACATCCCTGGAAACAATAAATTGATTCCATCCTCCATAATATCCAACTAGTGATTCTGTCATGGATATCTATTCATGAAAGACCAGATAATAAATGCATCACATTTGGGGCTCCCCCACACACTCAAGAAGTGGAGGAGTCAACACTCTCGACTATATAAATGTTTTTCCCATCAATTCCACCAGGTCCAGCTATAATAAGGAAAACTACAATGAATCCCCCTATAGTAAGTGAGCCTATGAATTCTAACTAATGTAATTTTCTAAAAAAAAAATCTCTTGTAGTATAGAATATCTCAATGTCATAGTCTAGCATATACTCAAAGAAGTTTCTTTGTCTCTGGTTCATGTATCTTTTCATTAATATATACCTAAGACACTGCTCGTCAGACTAAACCTCATAGAACTATCCCTGAAGGTAGTTCATCCACATTCAGAGGATTGAGTCTACTGTGGTCATTACTAGGTCACGATTATAGTAGTTCTTCTCATGTGGTCTCAACTCGCTAATACCATTCAAAATATATTCTTGTCACTACATTAACCCACATCAGATCCTAGCTCTTGATGTATCATAATACACTATAAACTCTAATCCCTCCACTAGTTGTCTCAACCCGAGATAACTTATCATCCTCGGCCTAAAATCCAAAAAGGATTTTCCACTACTCAATCGAGGTAAACAACTTCCCTTTTCCCATCCCGATAGTCAATAGGGAATCAATATTATAGAATTCTATCAAAATCCTTCTACAGTACCTTACAAAACCATGAAAGCTTCACACCTATAACACACTCTTGCGTAGCTCCCAAAAAAACTACATCATTATTCAATAGGGCTATGTTCAAACTATGCTCAAAATTGAAATTCCCAATAACATAGTCCTCATATATCAAGAACTGGAACAACAATATTTTCACAAAAAGATGGTTTTATTGAAACAAAATCTAGTACCATCTTCAAGTGCTCTACATGCTCCTCCCATAATGCAAATTATACGAGTATATCATCGATGGAGATTAAAAAATCATTCTATGTAAGGATGGAAGACTCGGTTCATCAAAACCATAAACATGATGGGTTATTCTTCCCACCAAAGGGCATAACTTGAAACTAATAGTGTCTGTAGTGACATCAAAATGTCATCATTAGAATATCAGCCTCGCGAACCCTCAGCTGGGGGTAGCTGGACGTGATATCGATCCGTAAGAACAATCTTTCACATCCCAACTAGTCGAAGAGGACATCAATCCTTAGTAAATGGTAATTGTTCTTTACCCTATCCTAGTTTAGGTGACGATAATCTATAAAAAACTACATGCTATCATCTTCCTTTTTCATGAACAACATAAGAGCTACACTGGGGAAACATTGGGTCAGTTTTTAAAATTTATCTCAAATGTCCTCTAACATTAAATGCATATCTAGGAGCTCGGTATGGGCCATCCGATGTGCCATAGAATATAACGGATTATGGACGATTCTAAGTCAATGAAAAACTATATCTCATTCTTTAGAGGTAGTCTTGGAACATACTCTTGGAATACGTCTATGTAATAATCTAAAACTAAAGGAACCCAAATCCCTAAAAAAATAGTTTCACCAAGGGCTATAATAACCAATTAAGGGGAAATTTCCTATAGCCTCCTTCAAAAATATTACTCTCATCAAACCATGAGATCCCCCTCCATAAAAATAGAGAATCACATCCCATATGTGTATAGGAATCTTAACATTCTATGGTAATAGCCAATACGGTCTCAGACCATGGACAATAAATCCACATCCAAGATGACATCATGGGGTTCCATCATGATGACCAAAATGTCTCACATGAACCATTCTCCACAAAGAGATAGCTCACAATAATGGTAGATAATTGTTACATAAGTTGATTTCCCTATATGATCATTACGGCTAAACAGTTGTCCTAGTTCATCAACCAGTATCTCTAACTCTCATACAATGTGTAAAGAGATGAAGGAATTAGTGGAACATGTGTCAACTAGTACTGAAGGAGGATTATTAACACACATATCATTCCATTGATTTTTCTTTTCATTGAATGAACATAGACCACCAAATTCGGTATCTATATGTGGCCCAAGTTTATAGCTCCATTTGACTATCTCAGGACACCTATTATTGGTGGTGGAAGGATCTCATAACATCATCTAGCCCACATGGATTCTCCTGATCCTCTAACATCTCCATAACCATGGGAACATCCCGATCCATTCATGGGAGATCGTTGATCAAGGTGATGCCTATAACATGGTGGTTAATCATCTATTTTCATGTGCTACATAGCTAAAAAATTCTGGAATTCTCATTCCATGTGACCTCTCTCATTACTAGTAATGTTATTCCACACTCTAGGATACCCTAGTGATCTATGATTTCCATGGCCACATGTCAATGTCTGATCATGGGGGAATCTCCTATGCCAATGTCCTTCCACCTAGCTACTATTATATTATATATATGACTCATCTCGGTGGTGCCTACTATCAACTCAAGCTATCTTGGGTCACTCTGACATAATGTTCTTCATCACTAGTACCCACTCCAAGTCCCTAACATAGGTGGTATTCCCAAAGGCACAATGATTAATCAGATCTCTCTAATGATACCTTACCAAAAACATCAAGCCTTTAATTAGTTATCCTAGATCATGTAAATAGAGTACCTTGTAAGGTCTGTGAACATTACTACATACTGAGTCAGCATCATCCAGCCTTGAAACATCTCTATAGGCTTCTGGATCTGGATTGAGTTAATGTTATATGGGTAGTACTCCTAATGTAATATTTATGGGATTTTGGTCAATGAGAGTGTCTATTCATCATGTATATGCATAATGTGACTCAAAAACCACCCAAATACCCCATGAAATAGGATAACTGTAAGTGGAACCACTTTATTTGTCGGTGTCTTTATGAGAATAAAGACAAAGACCAACGATAATATCCATTCCTCTACTATATGAGGATCTATCTTGATATGGATCCACATTGGTCTCTAGGGATGTAAATAATGGATTGAAATAATTATGCACACATCCTTTGAGTACTCTCCTAAAATAATCAAGAGCTTAATGGGTGGTGGTGCTACAACATTTTCACATAGTTGTAGAACGTCATGGGATAGACCTTGAAGTGAGGTCTCATTTCTCTCCATATTAGCATCACCATCATGAACTAGTATCCTAGACAACCATTGTCACAGAAAAAAAATTATATTTATTAAGATATACCATGTTCAGATGAGCACATATATATATACATACATATATATATATATATCAACATAAAATGGGGATCAAACTCATAAAGGACCGGAAAAGACTCATCACTATTTGATGCATGTACAATTGATCCATGTAACAAATGTCTCATTATGCCTAGTTGACAAGAAGTTAGTCAAGGTCTAGTTGAATGGATTGTTCAAAAACCCATAGAATCTCTTGACTCCCTGACCAACAAGCCTTACTCGAGACACATAGAAACGGGTTCCCTAAACCCAAGAAATAATCTTAAGGGAACTATTCTGAACAATAACCCAATGAGTGAGATTTCTCTAACACTAATTGCTCATGACGTGAAAAATGATAGGGATTGATCCATAACTAGCCTATGCCTGCCTCCAAAAGCCAGGGGTGGTGACTAGCACCAAAAAAATATCTCTACTTGGGGATTCCTTTGAATATTAACCTATACACATGCACCCACACTACTATAGATGAAAATTTGTAGAGGAAAGATTAAAATATGCAACATGGATATAAATTTCTCTATGAATTTATAAACACAATCATGTGTAAGAGTAAGAAAAAAATGAAAATAAAAGGGGGAAAATACACACCCAACTAGAAATTTGTCGCATCCACAAAAAACTAGAAAAGTTAACTTCTATGAGAGCCCTCATCATGATCTCTAAGCCACGTGCATCGTATGTGGTCTAAAGAACCCCATGTCCCTAAGATCCTTTGAAGTCAATACCTACATGTCCTTATAAAAAAGACACGAGACATTCCGGAAAATCCCATATAGGTGTGTGTATGTACATACTGAATAGGAAACTCTGAAAGAAAAAGGAGGATTTATAGTGGAGATAATGGGAAAGGAAGGACTGTAGAAAAACGATACTATCAAATAAAATATCTCACCCCAAACCAAGAGTGAATGTATACTCGACCAAATATAAGGGGATAAACACTGTAAGAAGATGAACAACAAAGTGAGCCTTTTCCACCTATAGAAGGAATTTGAACACATCCAACCATGAGAAGCTAAAAATTGAAATCACATGGCATACCATACACATCTTCACCTATCCTAGATGAAATGTTACTAAACCCATCATGTAGTTAAATAATTATTGATATATATATATATATATATATATATATTAAAACCAAAATAATATCAAATGAGAGAGTAAAGGGATCTTAATCTCATAATATAGCCCATGAAGAAGAGTATCCAACTGTTCCAAAAGTCCATTTACAATTCCCAGGAACTGAAGTGTCTGCTCAGCACTAACCATCCAGGTCAAGCCACACCACATCACTATGTCTCATATTAAGGGGTATATAAACTCAGAGTAGAGGAACCACGTTATAGTATGTTATTGGGGGGGACTCTGATGGTATCTATAGAGGACCCAAGTCAATGCCAACAGGGGATTCCACTATTGTGGTTAGGGATACTTGTTTTTATTCATTATTTATAGAAATTTTGAGAGTTGGTTTCAGGTGTTCATTATTTATGTTCTATGATTTTCAGGTATGTTTCAATTTTCATATATACATTAAAATTAATATTCCACAGTTTCATTCTTTTATCACCTCTATTATATTATAAATAGTGACATGTATTCATTTGATTAATTCATTGGTGTACATAGTGGTTATATATTCCATGTTTTGAATTTAATGTTTTTGTTTTTATAAAATTTTCACTCTATGTTTTTGATAAAAAGCTTTCTTTGATTTTGTGAGTGATTCAAGATATATAAAGAATGATTTTTTCTTTTTTACTTAAATTTGTGACATTTGGAATATAATTTGTTTTTAATAAAAATGTTTTCATGTAATGTTTGAAATTCAAATACGTGTGTATTTGGATTTTGAAAAAGGTTTTGAATGTAATGATTAGTTGATCATTTGGAATTTGATGAAAGTAGTTTTCGATTCTAAATTAGGTATAACTGACTTAATGAAATTTTTTATAATATATTTTAAAATGTAAAATTGATTATTAGCACCATTATGGAATTTGTCTTTTTGATTCTTTTGGAAACGGTTATCGAGGCCCGTTTGGATATTTTTTAAAATTATTTTTATAAAAACATAAAAGGATAATATTCCTACATTATTTATATCTAATGGAAAAGGGTGCATAGCTATTGATTCCTCATGATCCATTATTTTAAATGGTGGGACATCTTCTTCGTGGACTCCTCAAGAACCATTTATTTATAACATAATGAGAGATCTAATGGATTGTAATAGAGTGAGAACATGATCTAGAATAACACGTACGCATCTTAGAAGTAATATAATAGAAGTGGGAATTGCAAACAAGGATATTCAATAGGAAACTAACTCCAATGGATTTTTATAGAGTAATAGATAAAAAGGTCATGAGATTGTTGAATTTCAAAAAATCAAATATCTATGATGGGTTAAAAGGATATTTATATTATGGTAATAAAATTAAATAGAAAATGTTTTGTTTCAAAACCCCTTTCCTAAATTTGTGTTTCACAACCCAACACAATCCAAGGCTCAAGTAATTACTACACCAATCCCACTTCTATAGGCTATGGGTTCTCAATAGCACCAAAGGGATATCAAAATTTAGGAAGGCCTTTTTCAATGTATCATTATTCACACACACAACCAACATTGAAAAAAAGATATTAGTTAAGAGTATAAAGACACAACATAGTAATATTGTAATCTAAGAATGTGTAACCTCTAGGGTGTACATGATTATGACAAAAAAAATAGAAAGGAAATGGGGAACAATAAATGCCCAGCTATAAACATGATACAACAAAAAAAATTGGAAAAGTAAACTATTGATAGATCCCTTCTCATAATCTCTAAGATATGGGCATCATACGCGGTCCAAAGAACCTAGTAACTCTATTATCCTCTCAAGTCACTATCAACCTATATGTCATATGCATAAGAAAAGAAACATATAGAAAAACACCATGTTGGGTTGGGAATATACATACCATATAGAAAACACCAAATTTTGAGGGGGAGAAGGAAGAGAAATAACATGAAATGAATGATAGTATATGAAAGACACAATCAATTGGAACAACTAAACCTAAATGAAGAGTGATTGTTACCTCATCCAAACAATAGGGGTTAAACATAATGAGTATATGAATGCCCCATAGAGTATTCTCCACTAATAGCAGGATAGTAGATTCATTAAACCAGGAGAATATAAACATTGATATAATGTGGGATACCTCTTGTATATTCACCTCTCCTAGAAGGAGAGTAACCAAGTCTATGTTGTTGATAGAGAAGGATATATATATATATAATCATTAAAAATAATAAATATTGATACAATAATAAAATATCAATCTCATATATAATCACAAGAAGAAGACAAGCCAATAAATGATTCCTAGCAACTCATATTTCTTCTAATAAGTAACATTCCAGTTTAGGCCATGCCCAATCATTGTGTCACAGAATCAAGGGGACACAAACTAAAGGTAGAATAATTACAACCTAGTATGTCACGAGGTTCTACTCTAATAAAATTTGTAGTGGTATAGTTAACATGATTAATGGGGTTCTACTCTAGTGGTCCCAAGGACCTCTCCCTATCTATTATGTTGTACCACTCAGAATGTAGAGGACCCATGCCCATACTGATCGGGGTTCCTCTCTAATGTTCGAGGACCAGTGCCCTAGTCTGTTATGGTGGTTCCACTCTAGTCATCAAGGACACATTCCTTATCTGATAGGGGGTCCACTCAGAAGTTGAGGACCAGCTCCCATGTACCATAGGGGTGGGGTCCACTATTGTCATTGAGGAAACCCTCCATACCTAGTAAGGGTTCCATTTGGAAGTGAAGGACTCACGCCCTCATAAAATATTATATTTAACTATGTTCATCGAAGACCCACACCCTTCCCAGTACGGATTTCCGCATAGAACGTAGATATAAAAAACCCATGACCGTGATGATGGGGGGATCCACTCTAAATTATAAGGACTTCACATCCTATATCTAATAGAGGGTACAACTAGGTAGTATCTGGGGGTTTTTCCCAATCACATTCATCATCATGCATCACCTAAATTAAAGATGTTCTCAAAACCTTCAACAATATATTTTGAAAGCCTCAACCATAGATTCCGCCATATTCTACACAAAAATCACTCATGATAGACTACTTATAGTCTAAAATACTAGATAAAAAGGATATACAGAACCTTCAATTTTCCACAAATGAAGTCATGGTGTACATACCATGTGAGGTGAACCGCACAAAATGTGGTCCCACTATGCTACATGATCATGTACCTAGCGATCACAAGGCTTCCCTCCAATTTAGTATTACACATCATGTTAGTGGACTACATGGTGTGTCCAGGATAATCGGTATTCTTTCACATCATGTTAATCAAGTCTAGGTTTTGAATCTCATGCATGTGTACCAGACCATGTTTCTGTGTTCTAGGGTATATGGTCTGGTAGCTTGTTGTATACTTAAACATAGGTTCCTATTCATGTGATCCACTACAAAGGTATTTCATATTTATAAGGGGTACATCGTATGAAGTAGGGATACATGTTTCTTGATACTTAAATATTTCCAAAAACAAAACCCCTACTGCTGAGGGGCTACAGACCTTGTGTTCATCCTTATATAAAGTGTGTATTCATGGTTTTACCAATTTTCATCGATCAGATTCCAATGCTGGAATACGGAATTATTCATATAGATATTGCCCTATACCTATCAAAAACATGCAGATCTATCCAAAAATCCTGGATTTTGTCAGTCACTTGCCGTAAATCGACCATGGGGGTTTTTTCGGGTTTCACTGCACATCTTTCATGATACTGTTCATTCTACCATTTATTTAATCATCCAAAAACAAAGAAATGATCATCCTAATAATGATAAATAACCATATCAGGTCTTACTTTGTCAAAACATGGTTTTCATCTAATCCATATTTGTTTTAGAGGTCTAATCAGGCTCAGTACATCCAGAAAATTTCAAATTGAAACAATGAGGTCATGCCGATGACGAACACGAAATAGAAATTAGAGAAAATACAATAAAAATTCTTAAATTTCGATTTTAAAAATTTTCTCTTCTATATATCATGAACAATGATCTGGGGTTATAATAAAATGAAATAATTTATGATTTCTATAGAGAGGCGCATAGAATTGGTCACAATTGGCACTGATCCAAGAACAATGAGAGATCAAATAAATATATTCAACTAAAAGGGGAAATCACTAATTGAATAGTCCTTCCTAAGTATTGAATCACTAGTCCTTGAATAACATGAATGAAAATGGTCAGAACTTTCCTTTTCATTTGTTTCATCCCAACCTGCTCTTATATTGTGTTTCTATACAACCACATCATATAAACCAATGGGATGGTTAGTCCACATAAGGCCCTATTCGGATGATCATCAGTTGCAAAATGGGTCGTATGTAAATGTGGGTATATCCTTGATGTCTATATTTTCCAAGTAAATAATTTTTTTGGGGTCATATATGTATCTCCTTCATTCTGACATGTGGAAGACATCATTCATGTATTCAATCTATGAGGGTATGCGGAGGTGATATGAAAACTCTCTAACCCTTCTCATGATAACGAAAGGCTTGATGATCCTTGGGGGCTTTCCTCCCCACCTAATCCCCTACAAAAATCATCATATGAAGACACTTAAGAACACACAGTATCCTTAAATGAACTCTAAAGGCCCCCGATGACAATCTGTGTAAAAAATTTCTTAGCTCTAGGCTATCATCATCCTCACATGGAGGACCAAGACCTTCTCCTTAATGACTGGAATCATGTATGGGAAGACTGGAAATATCTCACTAATCTCTATAAAGCATAATGAATTACTTTGGTGTCTCCTATATAGGTACCCAAAAGGATTCTTTTTATTGGTAGAGTGGTATCTATTGTTCTATACAAACTCTTTCCATGAAAATGTGATCCTCCTGACTCTAGACAATTTATAACATGATCACCTTCATCATATCCTCCAACACCTAGATATTTGGAATAGTCTACCCATTGTTCTAGGGTGAAAGGCTATACTAATTCTCATTTTTGTCATGAATTCCTCTTAAAGGACTCTTCATAATCATGACCAAAACCATGCATCACGATAAAAGCCAATACCCCATTAAGGGGAACGATCTCATGTATGTACATCTTCCCAAAGATCCCTACCAAAATATCCTCCCTAAAATAAAGGATGTTAACCAACTTATTGAGATGATAAAATATCATCCAAATATTTTCTTGTACCCATTCCAATCATGGAATCCCTTTCACTATGTTTGTGGTTATTTCATAACATTAATACTCCAATATATCATGGGGTTTATACAAGAATGTGGGAACACGGTGCTCAACCATCACCTGCTAAGAGATGAGGAATAAACAAAGGAACATAGTTATGTGTCATCCCATGTCAGACCAACAAAGTAGCTACTGAAGGTCTCTTTACATCATCCCCTCATTGGAATGTATAGCTAGGGGAGAAGTGGGGAACTAACACATCACCTCCGTCTGCATCTTGACATGGACCATCGTACATTCCGGGAAAAATATTAATTGATTACCTCCTTCAAAATAACAATCTGGTGATTATACCATTGATATCTAGTCATAAAAGAGCACAATATAAAAGTATCCCAGTTGGGGCTACCTCAGACACTCAAGAAGTGTAGGAGTCAATATTGTCCACTATATAATAGTTTTACCCATCAGTTCCACCAGGTTGAGCTATAATAATGAATCCTAAATGAATCCCCCTATAGTAATTGAGCCTATGAATTATAACTAATGTAATTTTCAACCAAATTTCTCTTTCATAGAGTATTGACTATCTCAATTTCATATTCTAGCAGATACTCCATGAAGTGTCATTGTCTCTGGTTTATGTATCTCTTCCTGAATACACACCCAAGACACTGGTAGTCAGAGTAAACCACAAAGCAGTATCCCTGAAAGTAGTTCATCCACATTCATAGGATTTAGACTACTAATCTCATCTATTGGTCATGAGTATAATTGTACTTCTCAAGGTGTCTCAACTTCCTAAGCCCATTCCCAATATCTACCTATGGTTGCATTAACCCACAGCTGATCCTAGCTCCTGAGGTATCATAGTACACTAACAAAAATAAGCCCTCCTTTGGTTGGCTCAAATAGATATAACTGATCATCCTCAGCCTAAAATCCAAAAATGAATTTTTCCACTACTCAAACTAGGTAAAAAACTTCCCTTTCTCCAACCTGGTAGTAAATAGAGATTCAATTTTACATAATTCTATCAAAACCCTTCTACAATACCCTTCCAAACCAAGAAAGCTTCACACCTATAACACTCTTTGGTAGGATCCCAAAAAACAATACATCATTCTTCACTAGGTCTATGTTCAAACCATGCTCAAAATTGACATTCCAATTATCATTCAGCCCATGTATCCAGAACTCAAATGTCAAGATTTTCCCATAAATATGGTTTTATTGAAACAAAATCATGGACCATCATCAAGAGCTTTGCATTCTCCTCCCATGATGCAAATTAGATACGTATGTCGACGTCGGAGGCAAAAACATCAGTCTAGGTATGGATAGAAGACCTATCAGATCAAAACCATAAACATGATGGGGTATTCTTCCCACCAAAGGGAATAACTAGAATGTAATAGTGTCCATAGTGACATCAAAATGTCATCATTAGAATATCAGCCATGCGAATCCTCAGCTGGTGGTTGTTGGACCTAATATCGATCTTTGAGAACCATCATTCACATCACAACTAGTTGAAGAGTCTATCAATCCTCACCAAAGATTACTTGTTCTCTACCCTAGACTCATTTAGGTGATGATAATCTATATGAAACTGTATTCTCCCATCAACCTTTTTCATGATCAACATAGGATCTATACAGGGGAAACATTGGGTCTGTTGAAAAATGTATCTCGAATGACCTCTAACATCAAAAGTAGATCTAGGAGCTCGGTATGGGCCATCCAATGTGCCATAGAGGATATCAGATCAGTGATTGTTTTATGTAAATGAAAAACTATATCACATCCCTTAGAGTTATTTTTGGAAAATAATCAAGGATTAAATCTATGTAATCCTCTAAAACTAAAGGAACCCAAAACACTATATAAATAGTTTCTCTAAGGGATATTATTACCAATTGAAGGGAAATTTCTTATATAATCCTACTCACATGTTCCAATCATCCAACCATGAGATCTCCCTTTCTAAAAAATAGAATCGCATCCCATAAGTGCATAGGCATCTTAACATTCTATGGTAATAGTACTTATGGTCTTAGACCATTGACAAACAATCCACATCAATGATGACATCATAGGGTTCCATCATTATGACCTAAATGTCTCACACAAACCTTTCCCCACAAAGAGATATCTCACAGTAATGGTAGATAAAATTTATAGAAGAAACGTTCCATATAGGAACCTTAAGGACAAACAGTTGGCCTAGTTCCTCAACTGGTATCTCTAACTCTCATACAAAGTGAAAAGAGATGAAGGAATGAGTGGAACATGTGTCAAATAGTACTGATGTAGGATTTTAAACACATAGATCATTCCTTTGAATATTTTCTTCATTGTAGGACCATAGTCTTCCAAATTCGATAGCTATCTATGGCCCTAGTTTATAGCTCCCTGATCCCAACTCAGGCCACTAATTATAGGTGGTGGAAGGATCTCATAGCATCATCTAGCACACTTGGATCCTCCAGATCCTCTACCATCTCTACCCCCATGGGAACCACCCGGTCCTCGCATGGAAGATCCTTGATCACAGTGTTTCCTCTAACATGGTGGTTCATCATAAATTTTCATGTGCTACTTAGCATAACTGGTCTAGCTGTCTCATTCCATGTTACATCTCTCATTTCTAGTAATGTGCTTCCACACTCTGGGATACCCTAGTGCTCTAGGATTTCCATGACCACATGTTAGAGTCTGATCATGGGGAGTTCACTTATTCTATTTTTCTTCCAGCTAACATCTATTATATTATATATAAGACTCATCTAGGTGGTTCTTACTACCACCTCATGCTATCTGGGGTCACTCGGACATAATGTTCTTTATCACCAGTTCCCACATTAAGTCCCTAACATAGGTTGTATTCACAAAGGCGCAGTGCTGAATTGGATCTCTCTAAATATTCCTTACCAAAAACATCAAGCCTATAATTAGTTATCATATAATAGGTCAACCGAACACTGTGTAAGGTCTGTGAACATTGCTACATACTTAGTCGCCATCATCCATCTGTGATACAACTCCAGAAGCCCCTATATCAAGATTGAGTACATGTAAGATGGGTAGTACTCCTAACATAATATTTATGGGATGTTGGTCCAGGATAATATCCATTCATCATGTATCTTCATAAAGATACTTGAAAAGACTCCATCTACCCCAATGAAATGGATAACTGTCAGTGGAACCACCTAATTTTTCAGTGTCTGCATGAGCTTAATGACAAAGACCACCGACAATAGCCAATCCTCTACTACATGAGGATATGGCTCACTATGGATCCACATTGGCCTCTGGGGATGTAAAGAATGGAGTGAAATAATTATGCACACATCCATAGAGTACTCAACTAAAAAAAACTGAAGCTCAATGGGTGGAGGTGCTGCATCTTTTTTAGATAGATGTAGAAGATCATGGGATGGACCCTGATGTGGGGTCTCATATCTTTTAATATCGGGATCACCATCATGAATTGGTATCCTTGAAAACAATTGATTCAAAGGAAAAATATTATTTATATAGATGTACCATACTCAGATGAGCACATATATATATATATATATTATTATTATTATTAGAAAATGGGTACCAAACTCAAAAAGTACAGACAAATACTAATCCCTATTTGATTCATGTACTATTGATCCATGTAACAACTGTCTCATTATGCTGAGTCGACTAGAAGTTATTCAAGGTCTGTTTGAATGGATTTTTCAGCAGCCAAAACCATCTATGGACTCCCGGGCCTCAGAGCCTAACTCATGAAACATTGAAATGGGTTCCTTAAACCCAAAAAAATATCATCTTAAGGGGAATATTCTGAATAATAACCCAATGGATGGGTTTTCTCTGACACTAATCACTCATGACCAAAATAAAGATAGGGATGGATCCATATCTACCCCATGGCTGCCTCCAAAAGCCAGGGGTGGTGACCAGCACTGAAGAAATATATCTACTTGGGGATTCCTTTGACTAAGTACCTATACACATGCGCACACACTGTTATATATGAAAAGATTTAGAGTGAATATTAAATGACTCAACATGGATATAAATTTATCTATGAATTTATAACCTCTATCATGTGTAAGAGTATGAAAACAAAAACTGAAAAGAAAAGGGGTAAAATACGCACCCAACTAGAAATTGGTCGCAACCTGAAAGAACAAGAAAAGTAAAATTCTATGAGAGCCCTGATCAAGATCTCTAAGCCATGAGCACCATACATGGTCTAAAGAACCCCATGTCCCTAAGTTTATATGAAGTCACTGCAAACCTTTCCTTCTATATAAGACACGACAAATTCGTAAAAATCCCATGTAGGGGTGAGTATGTATATACAGAATAGGACACTCTGAAAAAACAGGCGTATTTATAATAGATACAATGAGAAATAAATGACTATTGATGAAAGATACTATCAAACAGAATATCTCACCCAAACCAAGAGAGATGGTAAACTCATCCAACTATAAGGGGATAAATAGTTTAAGTAGATAAACAACACATTGATCCTTTGCCACCTTTAGAAGGAATGTGAACACATCCATCCATGGTACACTAAAAATAGAAAGCACATTGCATACCTTACACGTCTTCACCTCTCCTAGATGTAATGTTACTAAACCCATAGTGTAGATAAATAATGATATATATATTATCAATCAAAATAATACCAAGTGACAGAGTAATGGTATATCTATATCACAACTTATCCTAAGAATAAGAGTATCCAATAATTCCAAAATCACATCAACAATTCCCAGCATCTCAAGTGTCTGCTTAGCAATAACCATCTAGGTCAAGTCACAACTCATCACTAGGTATCATAGTAAGGGGTATATAAAATTGAATTAGAAGAACCACATTGTAGTAGGTTATGGGGGTTCCAATATGATGGTAACTATAGAGGAACCATGTCCATATAAATGGGGGGTTCTACTATTGTGGTCATGAGGACCCACACCCCATCCCATGTCGTGTACCACTCAGACAGTAGGGGAACAATGCATATGCAAACTGGGGGTTCCACTCTAAAGGTCGAGGACCCGCACCCTGGTGCATCAGGGGGGTTCCACTCTAGTAATAAAGGAATTGTTCCCTATTTAATATGCAGTTCCACTTGGATCTTTAGGACCTTCTCCTTATAAGTTGAGGACTCGTCTAGTAGGTGTTTTTATATTTTTTCTTATATCTAATTCAACACTAGAATCATGTATTCCACCCTTAGGTCTACCGCTATCTCCACCTGAAACTTCTATATAATGATGTGAATTATAGATTCCAGTCATCTCTCATTAATAATTGGTTTCAGTAGTTCATTAGGGTTATTATCTTGTCCCACATGAATCCTTTCATTATTCCCCTAATTTCATGATCTAAAAACATCAAAATAGTCAACCGAATCTCATAAAAAAATTGTGATCTCGTCATGGTTTGTTGATCCTTCATTTGTTTCTTGATCATTCGTTGTTCTAGGGGTCTAATTGGGCTCAGTAACACATAGTAATATAAAACTGGGACCATGGGGGCCTTCCAGTATAAAATGTGAATAAAAATGGGATAAAACAACCATAAAAATTTTCAAAATATTTTTTTATATGTTCATTTAAAGAAGTCAATAGAGGAGATCCGAGGATAGAAAATAATGATAGAAAATAAGATTTCAATATATTGGCATATGGAATTATCCACAATTGGAACCCACCCAATAATAATGATGAATAAACAAAAACCATTTAATCTAATGGGAATCAATAAAAAAATTTAAATTCACTTCCAGGATATTTGATATTTCATCATTGTATAACATTCTAACAAATGATTGGAGGACATCAATGTGTTCTCTACATCTCAATCTTCTCTGATCTGGTGTTTTTTCATCATCTGATGTGATTATCCAATAGATGGAGGAATATAATCATCATTTCAAATTAAATAAATATGATTCTAACCTAATCAAATTCACCCTAATAGTATTCTTTTATAGTATTTTATTATATCGAAATGAAGGAATAAATGAATTAAATAATCATTTAAATCACCAAATGTATTTCTAATGATCGTAGAGTCTGAACACCCCCACACAGACCCATTTTAAGTCACTAATTTGCAAAAATACTATGTTTCAGACTCATTTGATGTATCCAATTTCTACTCTATGATTATATTTAATATTTATCATTTTTTATTTGTTAATCAACACTATCATAATATACAATATTTTTAATATTTTTTAAAAAAAAAATTTGTCACACTGAGCCTAAGAATTGAACGTTGTCTTAGTACCTCGCTCAGGAAATATATATAGAAATATTTTAATTAATTAATTGGATAAAACTAGACCCCTATATCATGACATTAATTTTTATTATTTAATATTGATATAAGTATATATAATTACTTGAAATGTTGAATTCCATCCATTAATTAATTCCCTATATAATCTCATATTTTTCCCCAAATTATTTATATTCATTATAAATTTTTTATACCTGAAGTAGTATAATAAAGTTATAATGTAACACATAAATCCCAAAAAGGATTACAAGTTATTACTCTTATTAAAAAAATTAATGACAACCAAAATGGTTAGGATTAGACAATATAATTCCCCAAAATTAATAACCCTTCATATGAGAAAAACTAATATAATATCAAAAATTCAAAAGTAATAACAAAATGTCAACACATATCATTAAACAAATAACTATCCATAAAATTCACTTATAATTAAATATTCTTGGATTGAAATAGAAATATATAAAGGATTTTATCACATAGTCTTCCAAGATAAATTTTAACATTAATCATTAAATAACATGAACTACACTTAAAGCCTAATACCAAAATGTGTACACCTTAAACATATAATATCCTTGATTTGTTAATCACTTCCAAAAATAACAAAAATATCTTTAAATAGAAAATAGAATAACATATGCTTCCCAAATATAATTAATCATTTATTCCATATATAAAATCACCTATTGTTCTTTTTAACTTAATCCTATAATGTTCCGAAAAATTTTAGTGATTATATTTGTAAATAAATTTAATCAGATAATCAAAAAATCATTTTACAAGCACAAATATTATCATTATGATATTTTTTTCCCAAAATCATTTTATTCTTCATCCTTAAAAATCATTTAACAAAAACAGTATTTCATTCTTTCTATAATGATACATAGTCCAATAGTAGTCTATACACCCTTATTTTCCTTTAGTAGGGGGTTTTAATCCCCACGAACTTGTCTAAAATGAAAGGTTGTCACCCATTATATTGGTTTTAATTTTTTTAAAAGAGTTTAATTCTTATATAATTCCAAGAAATATGATGAACATATTTAAAAATAACTATAATAATATCATCTATAAATATAATATTTTAACCTCATTGATTATCTTATACCAATAATTTTGCATAACATTATTTAATAACATATAATGTCTTCAAAATCATAATTCATAATGCCTTTTATATCACTAAATTTGATATTTCAACTCACAATGAATTAAATAATACTATTCTAGTATAAAAAATACCATACCTTGGTCAACGTGTCCACCTAATTTAATTATAATTTTCATCATGTAGATTGAAGGTTCATGCATCACAAAAAGTCATTATATCATCTTCAAGGTATATTTCATCCACTATCCAATGGTAGCTTGTATAATTTGGGTTGGGTGTTTGTTGGTAGAGAAAAAGTTTTGAAATGGAAAATTATGGCATATAATATGAAAATAATAAATAACATATGATTTTTATAAAATATTGTGGTCGGGTTTTTTTGAAACATTTATCAAGGTTCATTTTAAAATACTATAGTCTAGACCCATAAGGATTATAGTTCAAAACAAATATAAATAGTTAGAATGAGATTCTCCTTCATTGGGAGAAGTATAAATTTCATAGTATGGTTCAATGTATTATGATTTGACAATGTATTTGATAAATAACATGCTGATATTTACATTTTTGGGAATGATTAGCCAATTTGAATGCTTTGATTTCATTAAAAATATCCTATAAACAATGGTGGTATCGAGGTATACAAGATGATTATGATTATTTATTAAAATATTTTTAGGAGAGTTATATGATAAAAATGTTTCAACATCATAAGTACTTGAATATGAAATAATTATTATAATAAATTTATTAAGAATAGATTGATTTTTTTTGGGAACCTTCCCATTACAATTTTAACAGATTTTACTCAATACAAAAAAGTATGAAAAAAAGGATTTTATTAAATGAATATATAATAATCTATGTTTATGAATAACAAAAATTCATAATCTCAACATAAGTCAACAACTTTCTTTGATACGAACTATACAGAACAAACCATAAAAATAAAAAAACTAACATTGCACTACAATTATATTTCATTCATTCCAAAATATATTTTTGGCTTCATATTTTAGATAATTATGATAGACATAAACATAGTAAAAAATTAAATTATGAGTGGACACTTATACTCAGTATAAATTTCTTCAACCAAAAAAAATTGTTTCTATTCCATGAAATATCTTAAAATTTTGTTCTTAACCTCATACATGTACTCAATAATCATTAAACACTTTTCAAAAAATGACACGAAATTAGTGAAAAAATCTTAGAATGGGACATAAAATAACAAATTCTTTTGTCCATTGGAATGCATGAAACCCCACAAAAAACATTTTCTTAAAATCATACAGGTTAATATAAAAGTAGAATTAGTTTTCATAAAAAATCATAATATTATCTTTTTAAATCGAGTGATTTACATGAAAACTATTTAGAAAAAATATAAAATTCAAATAGTTTCCTAGTAAAATCCTTACCAGAAACTCATAGAATTGTAATTACCATATGATTTTCTCCCACCTCTGGAGAACCCAATTCTTTATAGTGATATCTAGGTTCACCTATCAAAAAAGCTATAGTAGTCTCACTTGTGTGCTATTATGGTTCGTATACCTCGGTAAAGAAGATATCCATTAACCATATCTTTAAGAAAACGACTAAAAAACCATTAAACCCATCTTAAAAACACATTCTAATATCAAAATACCATTATTCTTGAAAACCTCCTTTTCAAAATCATACAAATGAGAACATAATAAATAAAAATAAATTATATAAAAATAACTATGAAAAATTATAAAGAGTACGTAAAATATTTATGGAATAATAATTTAATTAAATTATATTCATTTCTCAAATGTAAAAAATACTTTCCCATTTACTTTTCTAAAAAATTGTAAAGCGGAACTTTTAAAAATAATTTTTTAAAAAAATTACCATACCTTGAGTCTGACATATCATGTATGATATTTATATTCTTAGATAATAAGATTATGTTAATTATATAATTTCATGAGAACTTATTTATTGTTTATTATTCCATTTATTTTACTTATTAACATATTTTGAAAATTATATAATTATTTATGTCCACGTCAGATGTTTTAATGATATTCTGTTCATAAGTCTAAAGTGACATCGTTAATTTGACTATATTTAAATATATCATTAGTTCTAAATATCAATAATAAAAATGATCAAATAATTATCAATTTCTTAGTTAAATTATAATTTTAAATCTAACAATGAAATATTATTTAAAATTAAATATGTACAATCATGTAGACGGTAGACCATACATATGCATGAGTAACATTAATATTTTCAAAATATATTTATAGAAAGAAGAAAAGTTATTATATAAACTTCCTAAAATGATAATAATATCATAATTATCATATTGTTTCATTAAATATAATTATATATATCTTCCATGTGCTGTGTTGATTAAAAATGAATCATATAACTTCATGGAGGTGGTAGTCCACACGTACACTTGAACGATATTATAATTTTTTAGTGTATGAAATTTTAAAAACAGAAATGATATATTATATGGTTATAATAATAAATATTCCATTACTATTTTATAATAATATTAATTAAATAATTGTAACCAATCTTGAAATTTTTTGATGGAAAATGAATTACATTTGTTCCCAAGAAGGTATTCAGCCCTACACAAGATCAATGGATTCTTTTCACATTTGATGAAATGAGACATTGATATAGGTAATTCCACAAAAATAAAAACACCTATGTATAATAAGGATACTATACATATTATTTTACTATATTTGTAGAATCTTTGATGGATTTTGAAGAATTAACAAAACTAAATCATTTAGATAAAAACTATACATCTTCTTTGGAAAACCACTTTTTCTTAAATAATTAAGACATATAATATTACTATTAAGCCTAAAAAAGACCAATATATTAATGGGAGGGAATATTATAATTTAATAATTATGGTATTTCATGAAAACAATGTTGTTTCAAGTGTGAAAAAATGAGAAGAATATGTCCCCTTTTATAGGAGAGAGGATGGACACTAATTGCATTTCTCAAAATATTAAATTAATATAATTTAATTTTGAAGTCCAAATGATAATATAGAAAATTATTTATAATTTAAAATGTTTAAGGGTATAAATATAACCATTAAATAAAAAATATAAAACATTGCACTATATTCCTACACATATATTTTGGTTTTAACTCATATTTGACCCCTTTAACTCTTACAATGCCAACACGGATTTCTACTATCCTATGTTCAGCATTAACACTATAAAATGAAAAAGTACCCATAAGTGGATCATGGATCATGTTTTCAAAATTTTCCTAAAACAATTTTTGAATTAGATATTTTTATGAATTTTATATCTTTTAATAGAATATTTTTTACTATAAAATATCGATAATGGTAATTTTATGAACTATTCATTACTATGAAATTTATCATATTAAGATAAATATTATAAATAAAAAAATTATTCTAACACAATACAATCATCTAATGGTAATAAATAATAATTATGTATTAAATTGCTTTTCTCAAATCAAATTTCTTGTAATATTTTTAATATGATTTATTATATTTTTTCATTGGTGGAATAATTACTTCGTCGGTGTTGAGTAAGTATTTAAGGTAAATTTTTAGGTACTAAAAATTGAAACTGAATTGATAAAATATAAATAATTATTTTATCTTTGAAAATAGTATTTATAATCAAACATATCCTCTTTATAACTCTATATTTAAAATAATACTCCTATTAAAAATAAAGAGTGACATGTTAGACTTTTCAAGAAATAAAATACTATTAAGTCAAAATCTCATCCATGTTGCCCAAAAAATTCATTTTTTTACTTTATATGATTATGGTCATGATATAATCATAAAATAATACTTATAAAGGTATTTGGGTTCTTAGAAGGTAAATATGATTTTTTATTAACCTAAATTACATGACCTACTCTTTACCCTGGTAAAATAAATTACTAAAGGGCCTATTTAATAAATTTGGACACATTGATAAATAAAATTTAAACCATTCTAATAAACTGAAAACAAAAAAAATTATAAATTTTAATTAATATTAAATCATAAAATCCCAATGAAATTATTTTTTAGGAAAACATCCCTTTCAAAATATAAATTGTTTTTCTACAGAAATAAAGTATAATGTACATTTGAATAACCATAATTGGATTATTTTAAATTATTATTACCCATAAGAAATTTTAAAATAATGTATAACATAATTCTAAATTTAATACACTATAAAAGAAAATAAATTTTTCAAAAAAAAAATTATTACACATTATTCCTTGAGTAATAAATATTTCCAAAAAATTACCAAAAATATATCCTAATTTAATTTTTCATGAATGATTTTAAAATTAAATAAAATTTTTAAAATTATATTTCTATAAAATTAAAATTATACATATAAATAATGTCTTATAAAAAATTATTCAATAAGACCATTTATTTATAATATTAATAATTATTTATTATATTTTTGATGAATACAAAAAAAATAATTATATATTTATAATAAATATTAGAATGATTTATTATACCATAACCTTGTTTTTTTATTAACCACCCAACATAGCTAATAACATTTCACCATTTATGGATAATGCTAAGGCAAGCATAATGATGAAACCTAAAACACATAAATGAAAAAATATGCACAATTAATCAACCACCACACATGAATATTGAACATAAAATCCCTACTGTTTTATGGAGATTCTGAAAAATAATGAAATTGGTGGAATGTAATATGAAAAATTATGAACAAAATAATTAGAAGCATTTTCTTTGATAAATCCACTAAGAATAATCATGGATGCTAGAAAAAGAGGATAAACTGAGTGTGAGATCACATCAACTGAACTTAGGATTGGTTGAATAAAAATTATGTAAGAAATGGGGTTATTCATTAAAACATAGGATACCTATGAATGAATATTATTTTCATATATTTTATATTTATTATTCTAAAATTTATTTTTCGTTCAAATGGTTTGAAATGGATAATTGAATAATTCATATATGATAAGAATTTATTTGAAAATGCATAATTCAATGTTATGTTGTGCATTAAACAATATAATATTTAAAAATTATTATACAAAAAAAATTATTACTCACCATCTAATAATAAGATACTTTAAAATGGAACACTATGTTCATTAGTGTATAAGATATGCCATATTAAGCATAAACCATACTGTATTGTTATTTAAGTTTTACCCATAAAACTAGTATATTAATTTAGTGGGTACGGATAAGAATAAATTATTTTTAGAATAAATATGTAGGTCTTAATAAATATAAATTTATGGAAAATGTTTGGAATATAACAACATAGTTTTTAGTAAAGTCCTTTTAATCTTCAGAAACACATTTTCATACCATTTTTTATTTATTTTTATGTATTAATATTAAAAATAATTTTAGGAAGATTTATAAATTTATATTGGGAAAATGAAGATAATTTATTATTTACGAAGTATAAAATTATTTTATTCTTTAATTTAGTTAATTTTCAATAAAAATTAATATTTTGGTGAACATTCAATTTTTTTTATAAAATACGATATCTTTTTTGATACTGTAACGACATAATTATGATATAAAGTATTATAAAAAATTGGAATAAATAGAGAATGGTTTTATTATTTAAATATTGTACAAAAACTAATCATATCATTTAATTTATAATTTATTTCTGGATAAATATGAAAATAAATTTATTTATCCATGCAACGCCTATGTAGTGTTGAAAACATAAAATTTGATGCCTCGTAGATAATAATCGATATCTAAAAAGCCATTGCAGGTCCTGTTTATTATATATTATTTTTTGGTGGTTCTTTTTACATGTAGTTTAAAAGTTTAGATTTATATAACAATAATATTTTCCAAATGATTGTGTAATGCTTGTACAATGTAAAAAAAGTAAAATGAAATTATTTATTTATGTTTTCATGATATAGATATGGGTAATATGAATAATTAATCATTATAAAATATTATATTTTTCTTAATTTATTTTTTTTTGGTTATTTTATATGATTTTAGTTTTTATATATGAAATAATTACCATAAAATCTAATACAACACTAACTGAGTGCATCTAAAATTTGAAGAAAAATTAACAAAATAATTCAATTAAGATTATAAGAACAATAAAATGACCCAAAAATTAGATCAAATTTTATTTTATGAGTAGGAATAAACCATAGTCATCCTTGGGTAAAATTTTGGACCTTTTGAGACCACTTTTTTGACATTAATTCCCTTATATAATTTTATTTCCAAAAATGTAAAAATGTTCAAAAAATGGTTTTTAATATGTAAAATTATTTTGATATATTATTTAGGGAATATATGTTTAACATCAATTAAAATTCATTAAAATAAAAAATTTATATTCATTATGGGATTTTTAATAAAATTGAGCAAAAAATAAATATATTAAATTCTTGAACAATGAGGATGCATTAATTATTAAATTAATGGAAAATTAAAAAAATATTTTATAAAAATTAAAATAAATATAATTTGAATTAAGTAATCAGTTAGATAATTTATTTGGTTAAATATTTCATTTATAGGATATAAATAAATATTTAGTTTGGATTTGAAACTTTTTTATGATATTAAATCACGATAATGAATGGTATCAATATTGGAAATATCGATATATAATGAATATTATATTTTATTAAACTATTTAATAATAATAAAACACATTAATTAGTCCCAATGGGAAAAAATATTTTTTATAATTTAATCATCTATGATTTCATATACCATTTTTAAGTCTTTGACTTTATAATATCCTTATAATGATTTAATATTTTTCAAAATTCTAAAGAATCTCCTCTCCTCAGTTATAAAAGAGAACCCCTCCCTTCACTTCCTTTCACCCCATTGAAACTTCTAGCTTGAGAATACACTGAAAATGTATCCTCTATACTTCCATATACTCATTATATAAGTAACTTTTAATGAAAACACCATCCTTTTTTGTCATAATGAGTTATTCCAAATGGAGTTTCCAAAGAAATAGACGATAGAGGTTATGTGTGACAAATTAGACAAGAGGAAAGGGATAACATAATTATTTTCAAGCACATATTTTTGAATGAAATATTATTATTTTAAATAGATGAATAATTTTTTAATATTTTCATATATGTACTAATATATGTATATATATTCATTCTCTTGACATGTCAATCATTTTAATTATTTTTTTTAAATTTTAATGGGTTTATATTCATGTATTATTTATGTAATTAATTCAGTTATGTAAAATATATTTTTCTTAAAAATGATATTTTAAATATTTTGATATTTTACAAAATAATTTTCTTCTTGGAAGATAATATATGTATTATTTTTAAAACATTTATATAGTTTATTTATAAGGAATGTGGTTCTTATAAAAATTATTTCTTAAAATTCAAACTGGTAATTTCATAACAAAATGTGATAAGGGGTGAGTAGTGAACCAATTCCTCAAAGAGAATTATTCCGACTATTTATAATACTATGATTACACATGGGTTCTGTTAGATCTAGTAATTAAGATTTTAATCCATAATAGAATTTCTATTTTAAAAATGTTTTTAGGAGAAATCGACAAACTTGGTAAATAGTATTTTTTGAATAGATTTAAAAAATTTACATAATATTAAATGTTTTTAATAATTAGATTTGAATTAATATTTCATAAAAATGCATTCTAGATATTTTTTGATGTTATATATAAAATCAAATATTTTTTATTTAATATAAAAGTTTTTCAAAGGAATTTCAAATTATTTTTTACAAGTTTTATAACAACTTACTGGGAAATTTTATTCTCATCCTAATATAAAAAAATTTATTCATAGGTATTTTAGATGTCTTAATTTAGATAACTTCAATTACGGATTTAGGGAATGTAAATACATGTAATTATTAAATATATTTTTCATGTAAACTTTTATTATAAAGAATGATTTTACTTGACTCTCTTAAACCAAGTGTGGAAAATATTCTCGATTGTGAAATTTTTTGTTTATTTTAAAATTTATTTTTTATAATAAAAATAGAAAATATAATTTTATTATGGAATAAAAAATTACACATTCTGGCCTTTACAATTGGTATTTGAGGAGCAATCTAGAAAATATTTTACATTAGGATTTTTTGTTGGAGGAAAAAATCTAGTCATTCGATTTTATTTTGATCATTTATATAGATAAAAACAATTAAAAATATAGTAGTTCACCCATTCTTTTGTTTATAGTAGTTATAATGATGGGAATTCAAAATATTTATAAGTACAATGAATGAATTTCATATGAAAAATTCATTTCACTAGGGGTTATGTAATATCCCATGATTTTAAAATGAAACACGTTGATTTATAGTATATGAAATATTCCGCATCAAGCATAAACAATGATATTTTATTATTTAAATGTTATATTTATAACCAAGATTTTTATTTTAATTGTATTATATAGATTAATTTTTTTTTGAAATAAATATTTAATTCTTAATTAATATAAATTTATTGGTACATGATAATAAAATTTTATTTTTCTATAAAGTCATTATAATCATTCAAAATTCATTTTCTTAAAAGATGAGTTCTATTTAATTTTATAAATTAATTTTATAATTAATTTTTGGAAGTTAAAGAAATTTATTTGATACAATTAACATAATTTTTAAAATCATCATATCATTATTTTTAAAAAAGTAAATTTTTTAAATTTTCTTATAAAAATTAAATTTTTGATTAATAGTGTAAAATATTGTTTTTTAATAAATAGTGTATATTTTGTAAAATCATCCTCGAATAATTTTGAAACAAAAAATATTAACCCCATCGATTGACTAATTTATGGAATTATTATATAAATATTATTAATAAATAATTCATAACATGTAAATTATAATCTATTTTATGATTTTATGAAAATAATTTTAAATGTTGATGCAGTGCATGCACAACATTGGAATAGCCAAACTTGTTGGCTTATAAAAATGAATGAAGATATAAAAATACATTTCACTAATTTCATATTAAATATTATGTATTGATTATTGTTTTTTATGTATATTTATTATTGATATGATTATATAAAAAGAAATCATATCCAAATGATATTGAAATGCTTGTAAAAATTAAGAACAATAAAATTAACAAATTAAATAACTTTTCGTGACATGTATACGAGTAAATATACATAATTAAAAAATATAAAATATTATCATGAACATAACTAATTTATTATTATGATGGAAATTAATTTTGAATTGTTATATAATAAATAATTACAATTATTTTTTATGCAACATTGATAAAATGCAGGTGAAAAAAATGAAGAATCCATAAAATTGTTTTAAATAAAATTATAGGAACAATTAAATGACTCCAAATTTTGATTAAATCTTATTTTATGAGTTTAATTTGAAAATAATCATCCTTTGGTAGAATTTAAGACCTTTTAATCCACTTTTTGGACATTAAGTCTTTTATGGTAATTTATTTAAATGAATGACATAATATATGAACAACAGTTTTTACTCAATATAAAAATTTTAATATATTACATCCCAAAAAAATGACCATAAATAGTCTTGGGAAATATAAAAGATTTATCTTTTTAATGAAAATTTAATTTTTTATTTTCAATTAATAAATAAATTCCTTAAATTCATGTACAATGATGATGAATAAATTATTAGGTAAATCGAATAAAAAAATAAATGATAGTAAAAAATTAAAAAAAATATGTTTTTATAATTTATCTGATTTACTATACATCGTGACAAATATATAATTTCTAGGATATAATGAAATAATTGGTTATAATTTTGCACCTTGTTTTAATGTTTTCAAATGTCTTAGTAATTAAAAGTATTATGTTTTTTAATAATGAAATACCATGAATATAATATTTAATTTAAATATTCAAAATCCAAAAATTATTAAATAAAGAAAAAATAGATAGGATATGGTTCATAATTTCATCCCATATAAGTTCTTAGGCTATTTGGAAATCTTTGGCTTTAGAATATCCATATTAATATTTTATATTTTTTGAAATTCTCAAAATTTCCCTCACGTAAATTATTAAAGGGAACCCATTTCTTCACATCACTTCCATGCATTGATCCATCTAGATCAACAACACTCTAAAACATTATATCATACACCTAACTGTATACATTATAGATGTGATGGGTTAGGAAAACTTCTTCGTTAGTTTTCCTAAGATGTTATGAAAAAATGATTTTCCAGAGAAGAGGATGATAAATGACATGCATAACAAATCAGACTCAATGTAAGGGAGAAACTTTTAATTTTGAAAAATATTTTTATGAAGGAGATATAATTATTTTTAATAAATTAATAATTTAATATGAATTTTATACATGTAAGTATATACAAACATTTTATTTGTGATAATATGTATGTAATTTAAATTGAAGAAATTGTTTTCAATTTAATGTGTTTAGGATCAATTATTTTTAATGTATTTAACAGTTTTATAGAAAACGGATTTCCCATAAAATTGATATTTATTCCAAGATTATATTTTATGAAATTATTTTATTCTAGGAAAATAATATATTTAAGATATATAAATATTTTAAGTGGGTTATTTATGAGAAATAAATAACTTATAAAAATGATTTGTTAAAATTAAAATTTGTGCTTTCTTATCAAATGATATGATATGTGGTGGGTACTGAAACCACTACCTCAATGGGATGTTTTCATATAATTTATTATCTTTTGAAATAACATGGTTTTCCTAAGATCATTCAAGTGTAATTTTATTCTATTAAGGTATTATTATTTTAAAATGTTTTCTAAGGAAGAAAACCAAGTATTTTTCCAAGGGTATTTCTGAGTTGTTACTGAAAATAATATGTATTTTTAACGAAATTAAAAATTATTTTTATATAAATTTTTTTATAAAAACATTATATACTTATTTTTTACCTGTTCTGAAACTGTATACTAAGAAATTTTATTCTCCTTCCCCTTTTTGAAAAACAAATAATAGTTATTTTAGAATTTTTCATATTGATGGATTAGTTTAATTTATTAGAGAAAGAGAATATAAGTACTTTGTGAATATATTTTATTTGAAAAATATGATTTTATGTAAGTAGTTTTCCTAATTCTCAATAACCTAGACCTTCAATGATCCTCTGTTGTACAATGTACATTGATTTTTTAATAATGATTTCATAAAAAAATACACAGCTTGTTTTCTGTACAAAATCATGAAGTGTGGGTTTAGGCCTTCACATTTGATATAAATGGAATGGTCTAAACGACTTTTGTGATTATGAATTTTTATATGAGGAAAAAAATTAAATGATAGAATTTTATTTTTGAACTTTTAGGTAGATAAGTACAATTGATAATAGAAAATTTCAACAATTCTAGTTTTTCCTAATTCTAAAGTTATAAATTCTGAATTCTATTCAATAAAATGAAAAAGATTCAGAAAAATTCATTTAATGTGGGGATAATGTAACATAATGATAATTTAAAAGTAATCACTTTGTTCAAAAACATATAAGATACATAACCTCAAGCATAAAAAACAATATATTATTACATAGATGTTTCCATTAAAACCTATACATTCATTTGAAATGTATGAATTATAAAAAATTATTTATGAATGATATTTTTAGGTAATAATCAATATAAATTCTTTGTTAAATGATTATAAAATAATAACACATTTTTTTAAATACATTTTAAAAATGATGAATACATTTTCTTTAAAAATGATTTTTATCTGTTTTTGGATGGATATTATCATTAATTATAGGATTTTATGGGAACATTATTTGATAAAATGAGATTAATTTTTGAATTCCTAATATCAAAATTATTTTATGATGTTTTTTATAATTCTCTTCGAAATTTTAATTTTTTGTGAATAGTTAAAATTTTATCTTTTTATAAAACAATGTATCTTTTGTTATGTATTAAGGACATAATTATGAAATAAAAATATATTAAACATATATAATGAATAAATTATGATATTTATATATAAAAACTGTATATAAATAATCAGATGATAGAAATTATAATTCACATTATGATAAAAATGAAAATCATTTTCCGTGCCAAAGCAGACCCTTCGCAACATTGAAAATGTAAAATTTCATACATTAGAGAAAATATTTGGTTGACAAAAATTTTTTATAAAATTTTTTTATTTTATATTATGAATTTATGATTACTTTGATTCACATTATTAAATTGTTTATTTATATAATGAGTATCTAATCCAAATGATTGTTTAATTCTTGCATAAGTCAATGAAAAGAAATTAAAAAATAATATAAGCTCTATTGAAAAGGATATGTGATAATATATATAATAAAAAAATATAAAAGATTATTTTTATTCTAAATAATTTATTTTTATTATATTAATGAACTTAAAATGGTTATATAAAAAATAATTACCTCTAATTATTATGCAATACAGACACAGTGGTTGTACAAGCAGAAGAAAAATCATTAAAAGGATTTTAATTAAAATTATATAAACACTTAAATTATCATAAAAAATGATTAAATGTTATGTTATGATACATTTTAGACCATAATAATACATGGGTCAAATATACCATCTTTTTTTTTTACTTTTTTGAAATTATGTACCTTATGGTATTTTAAATAAAATGATGCCTAATTATTCTATCTATGGTTTTTCATTATTATAATATTTTTAATATATAGTTTTGAAAATTTATTTTAAAACATAAATAGAATTTATAAATTTAATATATTAATCTTCTTCATGGAAATATATTTTAAATTTTTAATGAAGAAATAAATACATTATGTCTTTGCACCATGATGATCTAGTAATTGTAAAATTAATTTAAAATCGAATAAATGATAATAAATAATATTATAATAAATATAATTTGGGATAATTAAGATGATTCATGAGTTCTATACATTGCAATGACATGTCTTTGATGTAATAAAATACATTTTTGGAATTTTACACATCATTTTTATGCTTTAAAATTCCAAATGATGAATAGTATATAATTTTACAGTAATGATATGCCATGAATATAATATTTTATAAAATTATTTTAAGAACATGGAAATATTAAATAATGGAAAAGGGTATGATATATTGTCAAAACGTCATAAAGTATTTATAAATTTTCAATATTTATTTCTTTGGCTTCAAATTAGTATTATTATATTTAAAAATTTTAAAAACCCCTATAAATACCCCAAACGTCAATTATAAAAGGGCACCCATTACTTCGATTAATTTCACTAAAATAATCTTTTTTTTCAACAAAACTAAAAAATATATTTTCTAAACAAACCATTCATCATTCTAGAGTTATAGGTTTACCCAAAATCTATCATTTTTTCTATTAAGGTGTTTAGAAAAGGGTATATTCTGAATAAGATGAAGATAAGGGAAATGTGTGACAAATCCGACTAATGTAAGGGGAATTGTAATAAAAAGGATATTCTGAATAGAAAGGTTATTATTTTAAAAAACTAAAGTATTTTCTATTAATCTGATTCATGTAATTTGATATGTCCATATTATTTCTCATGACATTTCATGAAGTTTAATAAAATAAAATTTTGTCAATATAATATGTTTATGTTCATGTCTTTTTAATGTATATAACTCTTTTCTAGAATATGGATTTCTTTAGAAAATGGTATTATTCCAAGATTAAGAGTTATGAAATTATTTACTTCTAATAATATAATATATTTATGATTTCATGAAGGTTTTAATAGATTCTTTATGAGAAATAATGAACTTCAAATAATGTTTTCTTAAAATTATTATTAGTGCCTGCATATCAAATGAATTGATAAGGATTGGAGTGTGAACCCTCTACCCAAATTGGGTTTTTTCCTACCACTAATACCACTAAGAGACCCCATGGGTTTCATATTATCCATTATGTATCATTTTAACCTAAAAATGTATTATTATTTTAAAAAATTTCTAAATGATAAATCGAGGTATTTTCCTTCGGTATTTTTGAATGGTCTTTAAAATGATAAGTATTAATTAATGGTTTTGAAATTTATGTTTTTTATTTATTCATCATAAAAACTCTATATTTTTATTTTTGGACGGTTATATATAATATAATAAAAATTTTATTTTACATAAAAAATATTAAATGCAATTTCATATTAGTTTTTAATGGTTTTAAGACCCCTTACTAGAGAATATAATGATCAAACCATGATTGAAGTTGTTTTTAATAATAATTTTAAAAGTTTTACGATTTAAGTATTTATTTTTATGGATTTATCACAAGAAAATAAATTTATTTATTATATATATATTTTTGTACAATATTATTTTGCATTAAGATTTTTTCTAATCTTCCACAACATATATTTAAAAAAAATTCTCGAGTGTATAATATAATATGTATTTTTCAATTACATTATAATAAAAAATACACATCAAGTTATCATAACTGAATCTGGAAGTATAGGTTCATACCTTACACCCTTTAGATGAATACATCCATTATAAGTGCATAAATTTATATGGGGGAATTTAAAAAAGAACAATATATTTATAACCCAAAAATACCCTAGATTTTTTTCCATAATAGGGATCCAAAATAGCTAAAAAAACCAATACTAAGGAAGATGATCATTAATGGACAAATCAGTATAAAAAATTTAAATATGAAATGAATACTATGTCTTTTAATGTGAGATTGTAATGAAGTGATAATTTTATAATTATATATATATATGAATGAAATATGGCCATTCAAATTATATTCATTCGAAATATGGTCATTATAAATGTTTTCTTTTAGAATCGGGTTGTTGGGTTCAAATACCTTAGTAAAATTAATTTCATATATATTATAGTAATACCATTATAAATACATAAATTATAATGAAATAAAAATATGATATTAAAATATTATTATATATATTAAT
Organism: Viscum album; assembly: GCA_963277665.1. Taxonomy (NCBI): domain Eukaryota; kingdom Viridiplantae; phylum Streptophyta; class Magnoliopsida; order Santalales; family Viscaceae; genus Viscum; species Viscum album. The sequence goes on along the minus strand of OY728150.1, from coordinate 344,238,622 downwards.
TATTACAGTTAATATATTTGTGATAATAATAAAAAAATGTGATATGATAGTGATATATATAATGTGGCACACAATGATTTTAGAATTTTAAAGTAACATTGTATAGAATATATGACTTGTATAATAACGAGTAGAAGGGAATATAACATCTTGATACTTTACTATATATATATTAAATAAATTCATTCTCTTAAATTGCTTATAGTCCACACAATAGTGGTATTAAATGAAACCAAATACTATTTTAAAATATTTTTATTTAAATATTACCATTATGACCAAGGTATCAAATTTTAATGTATGAATAGTACATACTAAATTATTAAAATTATATGGTTTACACTCATATAATAAAATATATTGGTTTTCTATTTGTTAGTAATAAAATATGATTTAATTAAAGGAAACTCGAATTGTTCTTTTAAAAAATACTATTTTTTTAAAACACCATAGATTAGTGCTTCATCAACATAATTTAAAATAAATTTTTTATACATTTTTAAAACATATTTGATCATATAAACTTCATTTTTTTAAATCATATTAATGCATTTATCATATAATATATATATTTTTTTATTTTTCTGGAATGGTTCATTTTTTAATGAATAGTGAAATAGTGAATTTTAATTGAATACTTCATTTTCATTGAAACTATTTATAAAGTTAAAATATATTAAAATTTAGTTGAATAGTAAAATTATTTCAATTATATATAAATTAATCTAATTAATTTTATTAGAATCATTTTCATGATGAATTTCTCCATAGAGTTTTTAATCTTTTGAAAATGTTATCATTAAAAACATGTTTTCTCATAGCATCTGAGGGATAGTTTTAAATAAAAAAATGTATAAATATATAAATTTAATATCTGAAAATTGATAAAAAAAATTTGCAATATAATAATATATATTATATAATATTTTTAATTGAATTTTGGACCAAAATGTTTTGTTAAAATATGTAAAAGTTACTTTCCATGGTTAAGGTAAAAATGTATTTTCTTGGGGTTAAACTAAGATATATATGCTATAAAATGACAAACAACACTTCTAAAATGTATTTTATATCAATATAGTTTCCCTATAATGTGTACCACTCACCTCGCCGATAAATTTCTACCTACTCTCCTCTCTTATTATCACTGAAAATTATTTTTTAAGGAAATACCTACCCAATTCACATCCCAACACAAATACCCTCATCTTATAATCCTTATTTTGATAAAAAAAATTGATCCTTGGAATGCTTCTGAGGAATACCAATTGAGGTTACCTGAAGAAGAGGTATCATTCATCATTGAGTTATTTTATTTTAGTTCATTCTACACCAAAAAAAATTATTTTAAAAACATTTTGATATTGAAAAATTATGTTCATGAATATATTAATATGTTATTTTGATATGATAATGACCTTCAACCATCCCAATTCAATAAAATTTGTTATGAAATCAATATTCTTGTGTATGGTGGACTACCAGATAGTGTACCCATGTTATTTTTTTTATTATCACCAATCATGGGTGGGTATTAGGATGTATGTATATAATATATTTGATATTTATAAAATATTTAAACACCTTTAGTCAATATAACATATATAACATTTTACTTTCCTTTCTTTTGTGAATATGATAACACCACTCGTTTATATAGATGATTTTCACCTCGTGAAATGATATGATCCATCATTCACATTCATTATCATGGATGGTGGTAATGAAATTATTAACATATATATTTTATATTAGGGAAACATATTTTGATATTAATGACATATTTTTCACTATTAAAATATAATAAATAATTTTCTTTCTTACAAGTAAAATAATATCGACATTTATGTATGTGTGGACTGCCACCATCACCAAGAGATTTGAATATATTTTTATCCCCACACCAAATTTATTATATATTTAATAAAATTTATAAAAAAAATATATTATATATGATATTATTATAAATATCTAATGAAAAAATAATACATAACTTATTTCCATTAAGATCATTGAAAAAATGGAAACATTATTGATATGTACACACCTCACACAGTCTTTATGATTGTATTATAGTTACTTTTTCATAATCATATGTCATGATTCTTTTTAAATTTATAATTGATTTATAAATATGATAATTATTCCTGGATTAATATTGTGGATATATATAAATAATGACCACTTTGAACATTTTCAACCTACCAAATTTATTTCTAATACATTAAATTAATATCATCTAAACATATGATGTAAGCATAATTCATTTTGTAATCATATAGAACAATGTAATAAGTAAAATAAATGGAATATAAAAAATTAAAATCATTCTTAGTAATATAAATATTTAACATATTTTATTATTCTGGTAGATAAATAATTTACGTGATGATTCATTCTCGCGGAAATGGGTTCCTAGTCTCTATTTTATTTTAGGGGGACATATGAAAATTCCCCAATAATTTATTTTTTGTAGTGTATATAAATTCCTTATTACATGTTATAAAATTAATATACTTCTTATAATGGCATTATATGTTTCATTTAATGTTATATTTCATGGGGATTTTTATTCGATGTTACCAAAGGTTTAAGGGTTTTATGATATAATGTCACCATCTTTCTGGACTCTTCCTTATTATGAATATAATTAATAAATACTATGATATATCTCTCAAAAAAACATGTATATTATTTGTCTCTAGTTATTTATGTATAATAAATGTATACCCTTTGAATTCCACTATTTAATTAGTCGGGGTTTCAAAATGATGTTTTAAAGAAGAATTGTATTTATTTCTCTCTTTAGTTGAAAATATATTTTGTCCCAAAAATAATGTTTTCTAAAAAAATTTCAAATAATTATTAATATATTAATTTTAATATTAAAAAAATCATTTTCAAACATTTATGTAGTTCTTAAAAAATATTCATTATTTATATTTTAAAAACATTCCCCATTTTTATTTTATAGATAATATGTAAGGAATAATTATTTTAACCCATACATCGTAAATGGTATTTTATACCATCATGACCTCTAACTGTTTTAAGGATCCATTTATATGTTTATAAGGTCATTTTCAACGATGAATATTTTAAAAATGTTTTTCATTTTTAAAAATTATTTTCAATGTTAATGTGATATTTTCATCAAGAAGTGTTTTTACATAATTTTCTATTATTCCATTATATGCCTTCAATGTTATTTTAAAAAAAATTATTTATAAAATATTTAGTGTTTTTTTCAAGATAAAAATTTATTTTCAAAGAAAGGTTATTTTCCTTGAAGAATGTTCCATGTAAACCTTCAAAATCATTTTCCATCTACGATGAAAAACTTTTTTAATACATGTGCTTTAATGGGTATATAATGCTGTGATAAAAACCTAATTGTTTTTCCAAATGGTTTATGATCAGGTTTACATGGGATATACTAAATTGATACAATTCACTTTACACTATAAATTTTGTGATTATGTTTATTGTTAAGGGAATGTATTTTTATTTCTTATTATATTATATATTTTATTGTTTATGTGATTTATGTTTTACCCCTTTAATATGAGGAATTAAATGGGCTTAGTAATTGATGGGTGGGGGAAACTATATCCCATTGATGCATTGGCAGGTCTCACTAGAAGAACATGTTTAGGTTTTGGTTGATACCTTTACCATTTATATATATTTATTAGAACAATGGCATGATTGTATTAGATTTATTAGAACAATGTCAAGATAATATTTTAGAAATGTAAAAAATTATGTATTCCATACATAAAAAATTAATTATTGATAATCAATGTGATTTTTCTAGTTGGTAGAATATCATGGGTTAATTTTAATGATCATTTTATTATTTAGATTCCATTGTTATATCACTATTTATTAATTCCAAATTAGGATCATGTGATTGACTAATACTCAAGTGTTTATGTTATTTACCTTTGCTTATTTATTATTCCGTATTAATTCATATCTTCCACTATATGAATACCCTTATTGAGAATCTGATATCACCCCATTCTTTTGTTTTAAATTCAACATGACACAAGGAAGTGTTTGGTTGTTGATATGAATGAATAAAATTAGGGTAAGAATGTAATTATAAAATGTAACTCATTTAGAATTTCATTTATTTTAATTGTATTGTGAATTTCGTGTACGTATATAGTTTACCAATATTACTATACCATTTGGTCATTTAGGATGAAATTACATATACGATATACCAACATAAAAAAGTTGACATTGGCTTTGGGTATCTAGTGTCATGTTAATTAAAGTTTTTATTATAGGATGTTTTTTATAAACCATGATAGTGAGATTTATGAAAACATAAATTAGGGAACGATACCCTATGAGAGAAATTGAGGTTAAGTATAGAAGAACATCATAATGATTTATTATGGAAGGATTAATTAGGTTTTTTCTTAAAATATACAACACCTTTTGGATACTATAGTTTGACCTGGTTTAAGAATAAATGTACTTAGGGGTAATAACATTGAAAATAATTCATTCATATTAACAAGATCATCAAATGGTGCACAATCACTAGACTTATCACACACCTAGTTTAACACTCCTTATGGATTGGCTTAGGATAATTTACAATTTTCATAAATATAAATTATGTAGTATTTGAAAATATTTATATACCCAATGAAACCATGTTTATGGGTATAAAATTATTTATGTATGAAATGTTCAACTGATGTTTGGTGGTTCACTATTTTCTGTTAAACATTATGTTTCCTAATGTTATGACACAATAAAGTGTATTAATTTTATTTTATGTAACACCTAATGAAAGAAATTGGTACATTATTAATGTACATACTCTATTTAGGTATTACCCTCATGGGAAAGATAATAAGGCAGTAGATAGAGATATTGTTGGAACTAATCAAATTATAGAAATATTAAAGAAACTAACTCCTATTATGCGTAACAAACATTCCCATTTAGTGGAGCCTTCTAATGCACCATGTGGTTTAACAATAAAATAACATTTAATGTAATATAAACATCCATCGTAAAATGGGAATAGAAATCCATTCTTATATTAAAAAATGGATATGTTCCATAAAGAAGATATTTCTCACTATGGGATGTAGTGAAAGAGATAATGTTGTCATGGAACCTTTTAACCCCTATAGAGATGTAGATAATGGTGGTAAATTATTCCCAAAAAAATAAGAGTGAATATGAAATAAAAAACATTGAATTGAAGGATTTTAAGGTATTATTTGTGGAAAAATATTTTTATCAAGATCTGTGAGAGGATATTGAAATACAATTCTTGAGTCTGAGATAGAAGGAAGAGGATACTGTTTCTATGTATGAACCTAGTATTACATGGATAACAAGGAATACTATGGCTATGTCCATAATCCAAATATCATTATTTATCATTTTAAAAATTGTATTGTAAAATTACATTGAAGAGAACTAGAATGTGAAACCATCTCATAAAACAAGGATATAATATCACACTCTATCAATATAGTAAACAAATTCACTAAGACCTGTGTCATAGAAGGGAATAAAAGGAGACACGGAAAAATAAAATAAAAAATGGATAATGAGAATAAGTGAAATAATGATTTTCTATCATGTGGAACATGTGTAATGAAATTACATGGTATATTATTCAAAGGAAAATAATTTTTCTACAATTTTAGAGAAAAATTATACTATACTCATGATTTCATGGGTAATAAATAATCTTCAAATTTGGAACACTTCCACCGTAAGAGGATGAGGCACTATAAAAATTAATTCCCCATGTTTCAAGGGAATATACCTCAAAATAAGCTATGGGATCAAGGGAAATATTATGATTTTAATATAGAATATTTTGGTTGATTAATGTCTTTATTTTTTATTAAATACTTAATTTTTAGGGATATTGTAATCAATGATATCCTGGTGGTATGAATTATGAGATGTATAAGGATTTTAATATTGTATTATTTTTAATAAGTTCGTGAAATCTTGTGTTTAATTTTACCTAGTTAATTCATTCAGGGTCAAGTTGACATTCTTGGAAAAACATGATTATTGAGGGTAAACCATAATATATTTTATATGTTGTTATAAAATGTTATTTGCAGGGGATACTATTTTTTATCATGAAATATATTAGTGGTTTGATGTTTTTTGTTAAAATTTTATGATTTTAATAAATCAATTGATTTATGGAATATATTATAGAACACATGATTTTACTTTCTGAAGCATTCATATATTCATTATAGTTTTATGGTGATCAAATTATTCACATATTTCGAATGTGACATTAAGAGACACATTTTATAGTCTAGGGAATATATTATTGATTTAGTGACCTTCATTAATAATTTAGATAGGAAAATTTTTAGTCAAGATATAAGGATAAATATTTTTAGAATAAATTAAATTAAAATTTGTAGGGGGTAATATATAAAATAATTCTAACCATTTTTTTATCAAATATAGGTGGGAATCATTTTTACTCTTTTAGGGATCTAATGATCAGTTAAATCATTATTTTTAAGCTTTAGAAACAATTCAATTGTAATATTTTCATAGAGATTGAAATTAAGATAAAATTGACCTATGAAAAACAAAAAAAAATTACTTTTTCAAAGGAATAAAATTTAAATAGGTATATATAAATTATCCAATAGGATTTATCAATTTTTAGAAAATGATCATAAAATACAATGTGATCATATTTAAATTGTTACTAATGATACAAAATAAAATTTTAACACATATTTGGTTTATGGTTTCATGGTTTTGACTATTATATGATCATTAACAATCTTTTTATTAATTATATCTATCACTCTCCATAATTAGTTATACTTTAGTATTTTATTCCACATCCAAATCTTAATTTCTCACATATATTTTCCACTTTGGAAACATAATATATTTTATTTCTGATGAGCTCCACACATATATTTATATAATATCAAGATGGTGTATTATTGTTTCTCTAAATTATTCATATTTCATAAAAAAATCCATTATTTTGTTTAATATTCAGTTTTTATTTTTCATATTTCAAAAATGTTATTTTCAAACTAAGGTATTTTCAAATGATACACTCTTGATTACCGAAAACAAGAATAACAGCCTGATATTTTAAAATATGATCCACATTTTTTATATCATTTATGATATGAAACACCAATAATAAATTTTAATATAATATAATTTTAATTTATGAGTTTTTAACTAAATTAATTATCTTGAATGGATTACATTTCACAGAAGAATTGGTTAAAACGAAATGTGATACTCTATTAAAAGAATAATATTTTAATGTTACCACTATCTCATATACATTAAATTGGTCATTATGAATATTAATAAATAAATTATGGAATTATGTTTTTATAAACAATGTAAAAACAAATTAATTGGTTATCTATTTATTATAAAATAAATAAGAATCAATCAAAAGCAAGATAAATGTCTTCAGAAAAACTTTATTTTCCTAAAACATCATTTAGTTACACTTTTCCCAAATAAATTCAAATTAATTTGAAAAAAATCATAAAATTTATTCTTCAAAATAAAATTAGTTTTTTAAATAATAATTTAAAAATTATCATCAAGAATGTTTTTGGTATTTTCTTAAATGATCCATTTTATTATGAAGATTATAAAAATATATAATTTTTTTTGAATCATGCCTTATCGATTAACATATTCATAAGGATAAATTATATTTTAAATTGGATTTAATGTATGTTTAGTTCAATTATATGTCTATTAATACATTATATTTCATGGGAATTATTTAATATTGAATTCTTACATAGATTCTTTGTAAACTATTCAAACTTTTCTCTTCAAAAAAACAAATTTTTTGTCACTTATACAATATTAATTTTAAATAAAAATATACCACATAAAAGAATAGAATATAAAAAATGGATTCAATTTTTAGAAAAAAAATAATTTATATAAATAAATATGGTAAAATTATTTTTTACCAAAGTGAAGTGTAACCAATAAAAAATATTTAACTTCGGAAAGGTAAAATTTTATTTAATAGGGGTTAAAGTCTAATAATATTGTTAGAAATAAACTACACACTCGTCTAAAACATTTTTATTTGTAATATTTAAACCTATTAATGTATAAATATTGATAATACTTCATTTTTGATACTTTTGTTCTATGAAAAACGTTTATACAACTTTTTGTTTAAAAAAATAGAATGTGTATTGATCACCTCATCTATAAAAAGTCACCCACACTACTATCATTTTCACTCATTCAAAACATTTTGGTTTATTGATTTCCTACATAAATAACATCCCCACTATTATAAAATCATCGTTGAAGCCTTATTCTTTGGAATAAATCTAACATAAGAATCCTTTTGTTGCAAACATAAATAGGTTACCCAAAAAAGAGTTAACAATATTCAATTGTAATTTTTATTTTATTTAACTATCCACCACCTTCAATTATTATTAAAATATAATGATATTATAACCTATGTAATATAAATGTGCTTTTTTTATTTAATTTTGAGGTAATTACATGTAACCATCCCCAATTATATCAAATGGGTTACAAATTCATCAATATTTTTTATGGGGAATAACTACCTTATAAACCTATATCATTTATTTTTTCCTTTACCTCCAATTAAATATGGGTATAGTGATGGAAAAAATAATATATTTGATATATATATATATATTTAATATTCATCTTGATTAATTAAACCATATATACCTTTTTTACATTACATTCTATAAGGGATATGAAAACATTTTTTGTGTGTATGCTGGAAAATCGCCTCATGAGGTGATGTAATTTTCCTATCACTAGTGATTTACATGGATGAAAATACAAGTAATTTTAATTAATATCAAGTAATATTTATCATTTTAAAATGATATTATATTATTTTCTTTATTACAATTAAAAATAAAATCAATGTTTGTGTATGTGTGAACTACCACGAGGGAGGCCTCTGAGTGGAGATGATTCAATATTTTTGATGGCTAGGGTTTTCGACCTCTAATTTCATTCTTTCCCCTCTTATAGTGTGGTGCAGTGCATGTTGGTGTCAACTTCCTATGATTAGTGTCAGTTTTCCTCATTGAAGGATAGAGAGTATACAATCCAGCATCCCTATTGTGTCGGCTTGGTGATGATTTAGGAGAGGATCCAGATTTGTTATCCTTGTGAGTTGGCTCAGAGAAGGTTTAGATCTGACGTCGACTACCCTTATAAAAGCTATGTTATGGTCTTGTCTAGAGCGTTTCCTTGGCGAGGGGGTGGATCTTTCTTTGACATCCCTTGCAAAAGATATACCATGGTTTTAGTTTAGATAGAATGTGATTCCCCTCAAAGATTTCCAGATGAAAATCTATTCCTGAAAGGATCAGCACATGCCCCAGTGTGGTGCGGAGAGGGGAGGGCCTCTCATTTCTTGATTCAAAAATCTTGGGGATATCATTTTAGTTTTAATTTTGTTTTTATTTCCTTTTGGTGTTTATTTTGGTGAAGTTATAGAGCTATTTTTCTCAATATGGTGTGAAATATTGACTGTGTTGTTGTGGAATGTTGGAATCGTATTTTGGTGGTGATCATTGTGACACAACGGTTTATGGTTTTAGATTTAACACAATTACTCTCTTACAAAGAGTTTTTATAGATGGGGTTCAGAGCATAAGTTTTCTATTTTTATTTCTATTCAGATTTGGTTGTTTGAGAAGGTATGGCTTTTCCATCTTTATCATGCCCACACATTTATGCATGAGACCGCTCTCTGTGAAGTGATGAGTAGGGGGTAATCGATCATAATGTTTATGATGGGTAGGGGCTCTTCTATACAAGATTGAACTAGTTATTTCTTCTTAATATTTTTTATCATGGTTATTTGATTTTTTTTGATGATATTGTAGTTGTGTATGGTTTCTCAGTTTTCTTCAATAGTGACTGAATAATAAAAAAAATTTGCAGTCAGTATGAGTGGACTACCGGAATCACGATGCGACATGAATCTCTTTTCATCCCCACACCACATGAATAATATATATAAATATATTTGAAGAAATAATATAGTATATATAATATTATGATCAATATGTAAATATAAATATCAATTAACTTTATTCCATAATTATCATTGAAAAATGGAAACTTTACTCATGAGTAGGTACAACTTATCATCTATGTTATTGTAATGTAGTTCATTCTTCATTACTATAATTCATTATTAGTCTAAAAAGTTTAATTAATGTATACAAACTATAATTATTTCACGGGTATTATTCTGATGATTTTTAAATAATAACCACATGGGCCATAGTTATCTTACCAATTTGATATTTGAGAAATAAGAAAAATGTCAACAAAACATCTGATATAAATTAATAAATAATGTAATAATTTATAAACTGGTAATAAATTAAGAAATAATAATATTGAAATTTTTTATAAAAAAGTTAATTAATGATCATAGTTTTAAAAATCAATATGATAGAGAATATATGTGATGAGTTAGACTCAAATTAAGGGATTTCAAGCCACTCATTTATTCATGGGGTACAAAAGCAAATTCACCATTACATAATTTTGTGTTCTTTATATATTACAACTTTGGATGTTTATATCATGGATATTTATATTTTAATGAATGATATCATTTAGTTTACATTAATATTTCATACAGAATATGATTTAAATATACAATAGTGGTAAGGATTTAATGTTAAAAAATTGTCATTTATAAAGGTTTCTAATGATTATTCTAATAATGATGAAATATTATGATCTATCTATGAATAAATCCATATAATTGATTAATAAATGGTAAATTTTTCGAAATAAATGTATTCCCTTATTTTTCCTTTATTTATTTACTTAATAGTAAAAATAATTTTTTAAAGAAGAATTTTCTTAATTTATATCTTCATCCAAAATCAATTTTCTCCCAATAAAATGTTTTATAAAAAAATTAGAATTTTTTACTACTCTCCAATTATTTTTAAAGTACATTTTGTCAATGTTTGACTTTTTAAAAAAAATTAAAATATAATATTTAAAATAAAAAAATTCTTAAATTTCATTTATGAAAATTTTAATAGAATCATTGTTTTAAGTTAAACCAATTGAAAGATATTTTCCATAGGAATGACCATGGATAGTTTTAAATATTCCCATATATGTTTAATATTTTATTTCATAGGAAAATATTTTTAAAATGTAATTTTTTTAAAAAAAATCAACATGGAATGATTACTTTTTTCAATTGATTTTTTAAATTATTTTAATGAATAATTTTTATTTTGTCAATGTTAGTTTCAATGAAATTTATTTTTAAATGAATTTATGATGTTTTTGTTTTTAATGTTATTTTCAAAGAAAGGATTTTTCCCTCAAGTAATTTTGTAAATGATCCCTTAAAATAATTTTCCATCATAGAAGATGTTTATATATGTTACTTATGATTTAATGGGGATATAAAACAATGTTACAAAACATAGTATTTCTTTGGATGGTTTGTGGTTAGTTTGACTAGGAATATAATATATCGATACCATAAACTTTTTATTATGGACAATTTATGATTGTGTTTATTGGTTGTAGAAGTATTGACATTTTATTTGAAACATTAAATATAAATGTTTATGTGAATTATGTTTCACCCATTTCATATGTGGAATGCATTGGACTTATTATTGGATTTTTAAGGCACAAAATTTCCCATAGATGCATAATTGGGTCACATGAGACAAAATAGATTTTGTTTTGGATGTGATACCATTTATATATATTTATTGGTACAAGTCCTTGATATTATTTTTTGTCTTGGTAAAATGCTTGCACATTATGTTATAGATGTCCAACAATATGAAATATATCATTATAAAGTTATGTATTGATATTCCCAGTGAATCTCTTTCCCTTTAATGAATTAAAGGGATATCTTGGGGTGTAGGATCTATTAACGATACACAAGGTGTGATTAGAATTTATTATTAGAAAATGAATTTTGACCTTAATGAATTCTAAGAAACATATACATATGTCTGGATCAAGGTCCATGGGCTTAACTTGGATCATTGGCACTGCGCAATTATAGCATCCCGCCTTTTTATAACATAAACTTTCATTACATTACACAAAACTGAGGATCTTTAAGGTTTAGTGTCTTGGAAACTAGGAACATAATACATGAAAACAACATAAAACATTCCTCTTAAACACTTTAAAGGCTTATCCTTATGTTCATACTAGGTTCATTACTGCATCTCATAACCTGGGGACATACATCAAAAGAAAGGGTGAGCAAAAGGCCCAGTAAGGGAAACAAGATGAACATTTTACATGTGAACTTGAGATACTTCAATAAGGACATGAAAATAACTTTAAGGCATGAGAAAGAAATCATGAGGCATTTCATAATAAAAATTACATTTTTCATAACTTGAAGATGTGGCTGCAGCATTTAATATTGAAAATCGTTTCGTTTCACCAAGGTCCATCCCCAAGGTTTCATTAAAAATTACCAAGGTTATTCACCAAGGCGTCGTTAAAAATGGTCATCTCTAGAGATTAAGTCATTACCCAATGCATTGGAGCGCTATCAGGAAGAACCATTAAATTTGACTTTATTATCATGTGAGCCACATATATCATCATCAAACATTTCATAAAGAACCCATGTAGCACAAAATAAATGGGTTTCATTTCGTAATCATAACATTTTAAAAACTGCTTTAAAGATATGATCTTTACATCACTTTAAAACCCACAGAAAAGAAAGGTGGGTCTCATGTATGTAAATCCCATAATTTAAAATAGAATATTTCAGTATATATGTGAATACCCCTTTAGAAGAAAGAGCTTTGAGTATTCATTTAATAATACAAAATAACTTTAGAAAAAGAGTGAGACATTTTGAGATGGAAATTCTGCAGCATAACGGTTATGTTACGAGGCTTTAGAAGACATTAAAAACAGAGGGAAAATGGGTCAAACATTCATAAATGACCCATAAAACAGTAGATGGACAGAATAAGAAGGATACATGAACATGGTAATGAAATTTCAAGGACATACCATTTGAAATGAAAAACATTGAAGAAAGACAAAAAATAGATTTCTCTTATGAAAGTTCGGTAGCCTAACGACGTTACTTAACCTTCATACACAATGATTTGAAAAGATCAAATAGGGTCTCTCATCATGTGAAAATAAGAGTTTAGTATGATAGATATAGAGATAATTCCCAACATAATTAAAAAGGAACTTGAAAGACTTGACATGAAAGTAGAACTTTGAAAAGAATGAGAAGGGTGAAAGAATCCCCTAAAAATTCGGCAGCCTAACGGCGGCACTTAAAACTTCAAAATACTGAATTGAAGAGATCAAATGGGGTCTCTCATCATATGAAGATAAGAGTACATTATTATAGATATAGATATCATACACCAACATAACAAAAAAGGAACTTGAAATAATTGACATGAAAGTAGAACTTCAAAACAAGAAAGGTGAAGAATCACTTAAAAATTCGGCAGCCTAACGACGCCACTTAAAACATCAAAATACTGAATTGAAGAGATAAAATGGGGTCTCTCATCATATTATCATAAAAGATCAGTATGATACATTTATAGATCATAACCCAACATAATAAAAAGGAACTTGAAAGACTTTACATGGAAATAGATCTTGAAAAATGAGAAGGGAGAAAGAGTCTGTTACAAAAATTTCGGCAGCCTAACGGTGCCACTTAAAACATCATAAAACGAAATAATGAGAGTAAGAGGGGATCTCTCATTATATGAACATAAAAAGGGAATTAAGAGGAGTATAAAAGAACATCCTCCAACATAAGAACATGTAGCATAAAAGGAATGACATAAAAGAGATTACTTGAAATGAAACAGAGAGGTCGGATCCCTTACCTTAAAATGTGACTCTTGAAACTCAATGTTTTGGACCTTGAGGGCTTGGGGGCACCATGGGAGGACTCCTTGGGAGGTAAGGAGACCAGAACATCGTTGGGGGAGAGTTGGGAGTGAAAGCCAAAGGAGGAATGGGTGGGTATTTATAGGGAAAGTGAGAGGGACAAGGCATTAATGGCCAATGGACACCTCATTAGTGGTTTTGGAAAAACCATGGGCTTGCCCATGGTATTTGCCCATGGTATTGGCCACTTGGGACACGTCATACCTTATCTTACTATTCAAAATTCGACCATATTGAATATATACTTAATACATCATTTAATAATGTCAGTAGACACCCGTAACTTAAAAACTGTATTTTCACTATTCATCGAAAATTCAACTTTCTCAGAATAATCCCAAAATTTCACCTTAAGCAAATATCAACGCTCTGATTAAAAATATGAACTCCATTTTATAAAAATAATTTTCTAAATATTTTTAATTTAAATTTTAAATAAAAACACTATTCACCGAAAATTCATTTTTTTCAGAAAAAACCCCAAAAATTACCATAGCATAATATCAGTGCTCTGAGTTCAAAAATGAAATCCGTTTTATAAAAATAATTTTCTAAATATTTTTAATTAAATTTTTAATTAAAAAACACTATTCACCCGAAAAACTAATACTTGAATAATAATTTATGAAACCGTTATTTAACCATTTTATTGAATCACGTTATTTAATCAAGGTGCCTAGATTATATTAATACTTTTTTAAGTGAGATTACTAATCCATTTGGTCACATTTCTAATCCTAAGCATAAAATTACTATTCATAATTTACTATTCATCAAAAATCATTTTGATCTTATTAGACTCAAAATTTCGCAGTGAACATAATTGTAGAAGACCATTTTTTGAAAATCATTACACATTTTTATTTATTTAAGGTTTACATAAACATTTTCAAAATATCCTTTCTCTAAAATTTATCAAAAATATGCATACTATATTTATATGGACATTTGAAAATTCATAAACTTCATCATAAGAAGAAATCCAAATTTTTATTTAAAACAAAGGATTACACAAGGCAATCACGGTCTCCTTACATAGCCCCTTATCACACCAGCATAGGACCTAAGTGTAAGGTGTGCTAAGGTGAGAGAATCCGAGGGAGCCTCGGCCAACATCGCACGAGTCGTAATTTCTATTCGTTTGAACTTCACGTGAAGGCGATCCCGTTCTAGCTTCACACGATGAAGTTCAGCTTGGGTTTGGTCCAGAACAAATCCCAGTGGTGCTACCTCCTTCCCAAGTTCTGTTAGATGGGCTTCGATCAGTCCAAGACTACTGGGTGAAGCCATCAAATCTTATTTCTATATTAATTAACCAAGATTGCTTGTATTTAGAGATAGTAATAAAAACATTTAGTTTCCAGCGGTCATATTGACCAATGGTCAAATAATAGTCAAAACCCAACAGTCTCATTTTAATTATACTCATGTTATCAAATGAAAAATATTTGTTGAGTATAAAAAAAATAAAATAACACATAAAATTAGGAAATAAGATTTATTCAAAAATTTCGGGTCGTTACAATCTTCCCCCCTTAAGAAATTGCGTCCTCGCAATTTTTAAAATTGGGTTTTGAAATTTCATTGAAAGTCCCACATCGGAAAAGGACTCAGTAAAATTATTACTTTAAAAGAAAGAAAGGGAAGTAAAAAGGTCACCCGAGTTAACCCATACTAGGATTCCATGGAGGAAAACATAGACATGGAAGAAAAACAAAGGGTCAATTTCTGCGGGAGAGTGATAGAGAACATTATTAGGAGAACGTTAACCATAAGGAAATCCCAAACTTATGAAGTGTGTAAACGGTCTTTGATTACCAAGTGCGAAACGTAAACCAACAACGTTTTTGTTTCACGTTCCTTTTCATAATTTTTTAGGAATTCATTTACAACATAAAACAAAAACATAAGAAAATATACCTATCATCATGTAGAGTTTCATCCTTTAATAATTTTCTACCCAAAACCAATCTTTTCTCCAAATTATGAGCATTCAAAACTACATAGTCTCATAAAAACACAAGAATCATCTTCATAATCCACACAAGATTAACTATCTATTTCTTCTATCTTTAAACATTATCCCAAAAACATAAAGGGTAAGGTAAAACAACTCTTCAAAAAGAAATAATCCCATAGGAATGGAAACTACTTTTAAATCTTCAATGTTCCATGGTACTACCCAAAGTTCATCATAGTCCATTCCATAAATAACTGTCCTTAAAAATCCTCAAAATAAACTAAACTACGATTGAAACCCAAATACAAGAAGGATTTGATAACATAGTCTTCCAAGGTAAACTTTATCATTCATCTCCAAACAACATCAACCACTCCTAATATCAAAAAAAGGTAACTAACCTAAACATATTTACCCCAAGATAGGTTAATAATATCCATAAGTAACCTAAATTACTATAATTCCACCTTAAATTCATTGATTCTTCAAAATATAAGTCAACCCTACTCTTCAATGAAAATATCGTAGTAATCTATTTACCTCGATCATATAGGGTCCCCAAAATAGTGAAAATCATCCAAAATAATAATCATATTTTAATCCCCTAGTCATCCCTGTCATATTAATATGAAAATCGTCGCATTTCCTATCACATTGGTTGTTTGGACATGTTCTTCCATTTCCCACCATTAACTATCAAGAGAAAGTGTAATTAGGGGCTTAAGTACTTAGCCAATAATCATGAAAAGGAACTGAAAGCATATAAGGATAACTTTTAGAATAAAAGTATACCCTAACTTGTGATCCCCAAGGTTCCCATCTAGGTTATCCATGATCATATATTCTTATGTGAATCTTTATTTTATTTTATCTTTGTTCCTTTAACAATGGTTCATACTAAGCTTATGAATTTACCAAAGCATATCCCCCGGGAGTGTCGTAACCAAGAGTGCAGCAAGGCCCATTGTCGTGTACCAGTTCCCATTCAAGTCTAGCTCAAATCGGTGTTTTCGGGTTTTACCCCTATGTACATCTGTGCCAGAGCCACCTCTACCTTCTCATATCCAGACAGGGATGTATTTGCTTGGAAACCCCTTACTCAATACTCACCAAAATACCAGGAAGATTTCCTTTTTTTTAACTTTTCTATAGGGTTCTTCCTAGAGTTTTCATATCCTAATTTCCATAAATAACTAAACCATCCTTTGATACCAACTATAGCATCCCGCCTTTTTATAACATAAACTTTCATTACATTACACACAACTGAGGATCTTTAAGGTTTTGTGTCTTGGAAACTAGGAACATAACACATGAAAACAACATAAAAAATTCCTCTTAAACACTTGAAAGGATTCTCCTTATGTTTATCCTAGGTTCATTACTGCATCTCATAACCTGGGGACATACATCAAAAGAAAGGGTGAGAAAAAGTCCCAGTAAGGGAAACAAGATGAACATTTTACATGTGAACTTGATATACTTTAATAAGGACATGAAAAGAACTTTAAGGAATGAGAAAGAAATCATGAGGCATTTCATAATAAAAATAACATTTTTCATAACTTGAAGATGTGGCTGTAGCATTTAATATTGAAAATCATTTCGTTTCACCAAGGTCCATCCCCAAGGTGTCATTAAAAATTACCAAGGTTATTCACCAAGGCGTCGTTAAAAATGGTCATCTCTAGAGATTAAGTCTTTACCCAATGCATTGGAGCGCTATCAGGGTGAACCCTTAAATTTGCCTTTATTATCATGTGAGCCACATATATCATCATCAAAAATTTAATAAATAACCCATGTAGCAAAAAATAAATGGGTTTCATTTCGTAATCATAACGTTTTAAAAACTGCTTTAAGGACATGATCTTTACATCACTTTAAAACCCATAGAAAAGAAAGTTGGGTCTCATGTATATAAATCCCATAATTTAAAAAAGAATATTTCCGTATATATTTGAATACCCCTTTAGAAGAAAGAGCTTTGAGTATTCACTTAATAATATAAAAGAACTTTAGAAAAAGAGTGAGACATTTTGAGATGGAAATTCTGCAGCATAACGGCTATGTTACGAGGTTTTGGAAGACATTAAAAAGAGAGGGAAAATGGGTCAAACATTCATAAATGACCCATAAAAGAGTATATGGACAGAATAAGAAGGATACATGATCATGGTAATGAAATTTCAAGGACATACCATTTGAAATGAATAACATGGAAGAAAGACAAAAATTAGATTTCTCTTATGAAAGTTCGGCAGCCTAACGATGTTACTTAAACTTCAAACACAATGATTTGAAAAGATCAAATAGGGTCTCTCATCATGTGAACATAAGAGTTAAGTATGATAGATATTGAGATAATGCCCCAACATAATTAAAAATGAACTTGAAAGACTTGACATAAAAGTAGAACTTTGAAAAGAATGAGAAGGGTGAAAGAATCCCCTAAAATTTCGGCAGCCTAACGGCGCCACTTAAAACTTCAAAATACTGAATTGAAGAGATCAAATTGGGTCTCTCATCATATGAAAATAAGAGTCCAGTATGATAGATATATAGATCATACCCCAACATAACAAAAAAGGAACTTGAAAGAATTGACATGAAAGTAGAACTTCAAAACAAGAAGGGTGAAGAACCACTTAAAAATTCGGCAGCCTAACGACGCCACTTAAAACATCAAAATACTGAATTGAAGAGATAAAATGGGGTCTCTCATCATATGATCATAAAATATCAGTATGATAAATTTAGAGATCATACCCCAACATAATAAAAAGGAACTTGAAAGACTTTACATGAAAATAGATCTTGAAAAATGAGAAGGGAGAAAAAGTCTGTTACAAAAATTTCGGCAGCCTAACGGCGCCACTTAAAACTTCATAAAACGAAATAATGAGAGTAAGAGGGGATCTATAATTATATGAATATAAAAAGGGAAGTAAGAGGAGTGTAAAATAACATCCTAAAACATAAGAACGTGTAGCATAAAAGGATGACATAAAAGAGATTACTTGAAATGAAAGAGAGAGGTCGCATCCCTAACCTTAAAACGTGACTCTTGAAACTCAATGTTTTAGACCTTGAGGGATTGGGGGAAACTTGGGAGGACTCCTTGGGAGGTAAGGAGACCAGAACTTTGTTGGGGGAGAGTTTTGAGTGAAAAACAAAGGAGGAATGGGTGGATATTTATAGGGAAAGTGAGGGGACAAGGCATTAATGGCCAAGGGACACCTCATTAGTGGTTTTGGCAAAACCATGGGCTTGCCCATGGTATTTGCTCATGGTATTGGCCACTTGGGACACCTCATACCTTATCTTACTATTCACAATTCGACCATATTGAATATATACTTAATACATCATTAAATGATGTCATTAGACACCCGTAACTTAAAAACTGTATTTTCACTATTCATCAAAAATTCAACTTTCTCAGAATAATCCCAAAATTTCACCTTAACCAAATATCAATGCTCTGATTACAAATATGAACTCTATTTTATAAAAATAATTTTCTAAATATTTTTAATTCAATTTTTAAATAAAAACACTATTCACCGAAAATTCATTTTTTTCAGAAAAAACCCCAAAAATTACCATAGCATAATATCGGTGCTCTGAGTTCAAAAATGAAATCCGTTTTATAAAAATAATTTTCTAAATATTTTTAATTAAATTTTTAATTAAAAAACACTATTCACCCGAAAAACTAATACTTGAATAATAATTTATGTAACCGTTATTTAACCATTTTATTGAATCACATTACTTAATCAAGGTGCCTAGATTATATTAATACTCTCATTAAGTGAGATTTCTAATCCATTTGGTCACATTACTAATCCTAAGCTTAAAATTACTATTCATAATTTACTATTAATCAAAAATCAAGTTGATCTTATTAGACTCAAAATTTCGTAGTGAACATAATTATAGAAGACCATTTTGTGAAAATCATTACACATTTTTATTTATTTAAGGTTTACATAAACATTTTTAAAATATCATTTCTCTAAAATTTATCAAAAATATGCATACTATATTTATATGGACATTTGAAAATTCATAAACTTCATCATAAGAAGAAATCAAAATTTTTATTTAAAACAAAGGATTACACAAGGCAATCACGGTCTCCTTACATAGCCCCATATCACACCAGCATAGGACCTACGTGTAAGGTGTGCTAAGGTGAGAGAATCCGAGGGAGGCTCGGCCAACATCGCACGAGTCGTAATTTCTAATAGTTTGAACTTCTTGCGAAGGCGATCCCTTTCTAGCTTCACATGATGAAGTTCAGCTTGGGTTTGGTCCAGAGCAAAGCCCAGTGCTGCTACCTCCTTCCCAAGTTATGTTAGATGGGCTTCGATCGGTCCAAGACTACTAGGTGAGGCCATCGAATCTTCTTTCTATATTAATTAACCAAGATTGCTTGTATTTAGAGATAGTAATCAAAACATTTACTTTCCAGTGGTCATATAGAACAATGGTCAAATAATAGTCAAAACCCAACAGTCTCATTTTACTTATACTCATGTTATCAAATGAAACATTTTTTGTGAGTATAAAAATAAAATAAAATAACACATAAAATTATGAAATAAGATTTATTCAAAAATTTCGGGTCATTACAATCTTCCCCCTTAAGAAATTGCGTCCTCGAAATTTTTAAAATTGGGTTTTGAAATGTCATTGAAAGTCCCACATCGGAAAAGGAGTCAGTAAAACAATTACTTTAAAAGAAAGAAAGGGAAGCACAAAGGTCACCCGAGTTAACCCATACTAGGATTCCATGGTGGAAAACATGGACATAGAAGAAAAACAAAGGGTCAATTTCTGGGGGAGAGTGATAGAGAACATGATTAGGAGAACATTTACCATAAGAAAATCCCAAACTTATGATGTCTGTAAACGGTCTTTGATTACCAAGTAGGAAACGTAAACCAACAACGTTTTTGTTTCACGTTCCTTTTCAAAAAAAATTAGGAATTCATTTACAACATAAAACAAAAACATAAGAAAATATACCTATATTCATGTAGATATTCATCCTTTAATAAATTTCTACCCAAAAACAATATTTTCTCCAAATTATGAACATTCAAAACTACTTGGTCTCATAAAAACACAAGAATCATCTTCATAATCCCCAAAAGATTAACTATCTATTTCTTCTATCTTTAAACATTATCCCAAAAACATAAAGGGTACGGTAAAACAACTCTTCAAAAAGAAATAATCCCATAGGAATGGAAACTACTTTTAAATCTTCAAAGTTCCATGGTACTACCCAAAGTTCATCATAGTCCATTCCATAAATAACTGTCCTTCAAAATCCTCAAAATAAACCAAACTAAGATTGAAACCCAAATACAAGAAGGATTAGATAACATAGTCTTCCAAGGTAAACTTTATCATTCATCTCCAAACAACATCAACCACTCCTAACATCAAAAAAAAAAGAAACTAACCTAAACATATTTACCCCAAGATAGGTTAATAATTTCCATAAGTAACCTAAATTACTATAATTCCACCTTAAATTCATCGATTCTTCAAAATATAACTCAACCCTACTCTTCAATGAAAATACTGTAGTAATCTATTTACCTCGATCATATAGGGTCCCCAAAATAGTGGTAATCTTCCAAAATAATAATCATATTTTAATCACCTAGTCATCCATGTCATATTAATACGACAATCGTCGCATTTCCTATCACATTGGTTGTTTGGACATGTTCTTCCATTTCCCACCATTAACTATGAAGAGAAAGCGTAATTAGGGGCTTAAGTACTTAGCCAATAATCATGAAAAAGAACTGAAAGCATATAAGGATAACATGTAGAAGAAAAGTATACCCTAACTTGTGATCCCCTAGGTTCCCATCTAGGTTATCCATGATCATATATTCTTATGTGAATCTTTATTTTATTTTATCTTTGTTCCTTTAACAATGGTTCATACTAAGCTTATGAATTTACCAAAGCATATCCCCCGGAAGTGTCGTAACCAAGAGTGCAGCAAGGCCCGTTGTCGTGTACCAGTTCCCATTCGAGTCTTGCTCAAAGCGGTGTTTTCGGGTTTTACCCCTATGTACATCTGTGCCAGAGCCACCTCTACCTGCTCGTATCCAGACAGGGATGTATTTGCTTGGCAACCCCTTACTCAATACTCACCAAAATACCAGGAAGATTTCCTATTTTTTTAACTTTTCTATAGGGTTCTTCCTAGAGTTTTCATATCCTAATTTCCACAAATAACTAAACCATCCTTTGATACCAACTATAGCATCCCGTCTTCTTATAACATAAACTTTCATTACATTACACAAAACTGAGGATCTTTAAGGTTTAGTGTCTTGGAAACTAGGAACATAATACATGAAAACAACATAAAACATTCCTCTTAAACACTTGAAAGGCTTCTCCTTATGTTCATCCTAGGTTCATTACTACATCTCATAACCTGGGGACATACATCAAAAGAAAGGGTGAGAAAAAGGCCCAGTAAGGGAAACAAGATGAACATTTTACATGTGAACTTGAGATACTTCAATAAGGACTTGAAAAGAACATTAAGGCATGAGAAAGAAATCATGAGGCATTTCATAATAAAAATAAAATTTTTCATAACTTGAAGATGTGGCTGCAGCATTTAATATTGACAATCGTTTCATTTCACCAAGGTCCATCCCCAAGGTGTCATTAAAAATTACCAAGGTTATTCACCAAGGCGTCGTTAAAAATGGTCATCTCTAGAGATTAAGTCTTTACCCAATGCATTGGAGCGCTATCAGGGTGCACCCTTAAATTTGCCTTTATTATCATGTGAGCCACATATATCATCATCAAACATTTCATAAAGAACCCATGTAGCACAAAATAAATGGGTTTCATTTTGTAATCATAACGTTTTAAAAACTGCTTTAACGACATGATCTTTACATCACTTTAAAACCCATAGAAAAGAAAGGTGGGTCTCATGTATGTTAATCCCATAATTAAAAATAGAATATTTCGGTATATATGTGAATACCCCTTTAGAAGAAAGATCTTTGAGTATTCACTTAATAATATAAAAGAACTTTAGAAAAAGAGTGAGACATTTTGAGATGGAAATTCTGCAGCATAACGGCTATGTTACGAGGTTTTAGAAGACATTAAAAAGAGAGGGAAAATGGGTAAAACATTCATAAATGACCCATAAAACAGTAGATGGACAGAATAAGAAGGATACATGATCATGGTAATGAAATTTCAAGAACATACCATTTGAAATGAAAAACATGGAAGAAAGACAAAAATTAGATTTCTCTTATGAATGTTCGGCAGCCTAACGGCATTACTTAAACTTCAAACACAATGATTTGAAAAGATAAAATAGGGTCTCTCATCATGTGAACATAAGAGTTCAGTATGATAGATATAGAGATAATTCCCCAACATAATTAAAAAGGAACTTGAAAGACTTGACATGAAAGTACAACTTTGAAAAATGAGAAGGGTGAAAGAATCCCCTAAAAATTCGGCAGCCTAACGGCGCCACTTAAAACTACAAAATACTGAATTGAAGAGATCAAATTGTGTCTCTCATAATATGAAAATAAGAGTCCAGTATGATAGATATAGAGATCATACCCCAACATAACAAAAAAGGAACTTGAATGAATTGACATGAATGTAGAACTTCAAAACAAGAAGGGTGAAGAACCACTTAAAAATTCGGCAGCCTAACGACGCCACTTAAAACATCAAAATATCGAATTGAA
This sequence comes from Viscum album, assembly GCA_963277665.1. Taxonomy (NCBI): domain Eukaryota; kingdom Viridiplantae; phylum Streptophyta; class Magnoliopsida; order Santalales; family Viscaceae; genus Viscum; species Viscum album. The sequence continues at coordinate 344,214,877 of OY728150.1, read as the reverse complement.
GAGATAAAATGGGGTCTCTCATCATATGATCATAAAATATCAGTATGATAAATTTAGAGATCATAACCCAACATAATAAAAAGGCACTTGAAAGACTTTACATGAAAATAGATCTTGAAAAATGAGAAGGGAGAAAAAGTCTGTTACAAAAATTTCGGCAGCCTAACGACGCCACTTAAAACATCATAAAACGAAATAATGAGAATAAGAGGGGATCTTGCATTATATGAACATAAAAATGGCAGTAATAGGAGTATAAAAGAACATCCTCCAACATAAGAACATGTAGCATAAAAGGAATGACATAAAAGAGATTACTTGAAATGAAAGAGAGAGGTCGGATCCCTTACCTTAAAACGTGACTCTTGAACCACAATGTTTTGGACCTTGAAAGATTGGGGGCACCTTGGGAGGACTCCTTGGAAGGTAAGGGGACCAGAACTTCGTTGGGGGAGAGTTGGGAGTGAAAACCAAAGGAGGAATGGGTGAGTATTTATAGGGAATGTGAGGGGACAAGGCATTAATGGCCAAGGGACACCTCCTTAGTGGTTTTGGAAAAACCATGGGCTTGACCATGGTATTTGTCCATGGTATTGGCCACTTGGGACACCTCATACCTTATCTTACTATTCACAATTCGACCATATTGAATATATACTTAATACATAATTTAATGATGTCATTAGACACCCGTAACTTAAAAACTGTATTTTCACTATTCATCGAAAATTCAACTTTCTCAGAATAATCCCAAAATTTCACCTTAACCAAATATCAACGCTCTGATTACAAATATGAACTCCATTTTATAAAAATAATTTTCTAAATATTTTTAATTTAATTTTTAAATAAAAAAACTATTCACCGAAAATTCATTTTTTTCAGAAAAAACCCCAAAAATTACCATAGCATAATATCGGTGCTCTGAGGTCAAAAATAAAATCCGTTTTATAAAAATAATTTTTTAAATATTTTTAATTAAATTTTTAATTAAAAAACACTATTCACCCGAAAAACTAATACTTGAATAATAATTTATGAAACCGTTATTTAACCATTTTATTGAATCACATTACTTAATCAAGGTGCCTAGATTATATTAATATTTTCTTTAAGTGAGATTACTAATCCATTTTGTCACATTACTAATCCTAAGCGTAAAATTACTATTCATAATTTACTATTCATCAAAAATCAAGTTGATCTTATTAGACTCAAAATTTCGTAGTGAACATAATTGTAGAAGACCATTTTTTGAAAATCATTACACATTTTTATTTATTTAAGGTTTACATAAACATTTTTAAAATATCTTTTCTCTAAAATTTATCAAAAATATGCATACTATATTTATATGGACATTTGAAAATTCATAAACCTCATCATAAGAAGAAATACAAATTTTTATTTAAAACAAAGGATTACACAAGGCAATCACGGTCTCCTTACATAGCCCCTTATCACACCAGCATAGGACCTAAGTGTAAGGTGTGCTAAGGTGAGAGAATCCGAGGGAGGCTCGGCCAACATCGCACAAGTCGTAATTTCTATTAGTTTGAACTTCTCGCGAAGGAGATCCCGTTCTAGCTTCAAATGAAGAAGTTCAGCTTGGGTTTGGTCCAGAGCAAAGCCCAGTGGTGCTACCTCCTTCCCAAGTTCTGTTAGATGGGCTTCGATCGATCCAAGACTACTGGGTGAGGCCACCGAATCTTCTTTCTATATTAATTAACCAAGATTGCTAGTATTTAGAGATAGTAATCAAAACATTTAGTTTCCAGCGGTCATATTGACCAATGGTCAAATAATAGTCAAAACCCAACAGTCTCATTTTAATTATACTCATGTTATCAAATGAAACATTTTTGTTGAGTATAAAAATAAAATAAAATAACACATAAAAATAGGAAATAAGATTTATTCAAAAATTTCGGGTCGTTACAGCAATTATCTTCGATATAGCTTCGACTATTGGCATTCCAATCAGAATGAATAACACAACTAATACTGCCATATATTGACACATTGCAAGAATGCTAATAGAGGTCGATCTTAGCATTGTATTAATTGAGTGTGTTGTTCTTTCAACCCCAAAGGTTGATGTTTTACTTAGTATTGAATATGAAAGACCCCACCTCCTTTTGTACTTCTTGTGGTATTATTGGACATCTACTCGCTAAATGTAGGGGAAATATATGTTGTTCAAATTTTCTTTTAAAATGACATGAATCTAGTCAGTGTTAGAAAAATAAACATGTTGAACCCTTAGTCAAGTCAGACAAAAAAAACTAAAAAATCAAAGCACACATCTCAGACTGTTTCCCTACCTGCTAATTCATATCAGAATCAACCTATGGCTGAAAGTAATTTGAAGCCATAATTACTTGTTGGAGCTTAATTTTCCACAATGTCTGATTGGTGTACTCATAAGTACACCCACATATCTCATTATGTTAAATAAAAGTTAGTGTCTCATAAGCTAAAGCTGGATAACAAACAAAATTTGTTTTGGTCTGATTCGATTAGTGTATCCCATCATTACAACTCTTAGAATGGTGCAGATAATGACCACACTAAAGATGAATCTGATGATAAAAAGAATGTTCAAGAATTTTCCAATTAAGAAGATGTGGACTTGGAAATATGGCATCAACAGAAGTGAATGGACTCTAAGGTTTGCCAAGGTAAAGAGGAAATGGAAGCTTCCATATCTCTAAAATCTAAACACAAAAAATCATCTACTGTGTAGGGTTTTATTAATAAGAGAAATTATACAGCTGCAAAAACACTCAAAATGGTGGAGATTGGGACATTTAATCATCATTTGGAACATGCTTCTTGTAAGATACATGAAGGGAATTCCAAAAATAAAGCAGATTATTCACTTTTGATATCAACTAGAAATTATAAATCAGATTGTCTTGTCCTAAAATCAGTTGTACATGATATCTTAGAACCGATCCAAATAAATTGAATGGTATGTGTAATTTAACCGGATGCAGATCAAGGTACATGGGGGACTCAAAACCCCATTGTAGAGAAGATTCAACCATCATTTGGTCTAGGATCCAAACAATCCAAAATCAGAACTACAAAATTTAAAAATTCAACAATAATCACTCATAATTCTTTTGATATGCTTGCATCTAGAAGCAGCAAAGATGACGAGCATAGTGATATTAGTGTTATAGGAGAAGAGGATATGAAATGGGTCATCGATGTTGGGCCCTTGGAAGATGGTGGAGGATCTTGGGTGTTGGTGTAGAAAAGAAAAAGGTTCTCTTGTGATAAGGGTGGTCGACCCTCTCTACATATTATGTGTAACTTTTCATGATCAATATAATCTTGTTTTGGTTGGACTTTTGTTTCAGTTTTATCCTCATTGAACTCTCTTTTTACTATTTATTTCTAAATAAGATGGCAATATCCTTTAAAAATTTGATATTCCAAGTGAATATTTGATTACTTATAATATCCAAGGTTATGTTTTATAGTCATTTGATTATTTATATAGAATTATTTGATCATATTTTATTTTTACCATATTATGATAATGATTTTTATTAAATGGCATAAGTTTTAGTTATATATCTTTTCATATTGGTTATGCCTTATTTATTCATAGATTACATTTTATGCTTACCCTTAATGAGAAACTAAGTTCCCCCTTTCTTATGTATTATCTTTTATAGATATGATGATGTGTCTTATGATTGATATGCAAGGATATAAAAAGGGGAATAATTTAATTCACAATAATTTTTTTTTGTGTTTTTTTTAAAATGAAATGTTAATTTCTGGTATGTATTTATTTTACTAGTACTACTTGACTATTTTTTAGGATATGATCCTAGGTGTCTAATTACAATGTTACAAAGTATAAATCATATCTAGGATAATTAGGGTTGGAATTTTACATATAAAATTCATTTAAATATAACAATATAAATAGACCACTTAAATTAAATGTTTGTTTATAAATATTAAATTTTAATGGTATTTGGGAAATTGAATTTAGTAAAAAGTAATATTTTATTTTTAATGAACTCTATTATTAATTATTTTTTTATCCACATAAATTTAAATAAAAAACGTTTTAAATATAAACCTATTTAAATAATTTAAATTATAAATTGATGTGAAATAATATTAATGGCAGAAAATGAATAAAAATGAAAATTTTCAAATAATTAATTTTATTATTATATATTTTATATTAAATATAAATATAAATATAGAATTTAGAATCTTAAAATGTTGAAATAAATATAATTTTTTTATAATGTAAATTTAATCTTATTTTAGAATTTTTTATATGTTTTTGTAACATTTGATTTTTTCATGAGTGGAAAAAAACATATTTTTACAATTACCAATACTTTTATGACATTTTAAGCATATTTTAATTAATTAAATACATATAAAACAATTTTATAAGAGAATATATTTTATTTATGTAATTATAAATTTAAACATAATATTTTTAGTTTAAAAAACTATATTTTATGTTTTACAATTTATGATACATTTTCTCTTAAATTTTTTTTCAAACAAAATAAATTTATTATTTTAAAAATAATTTTCAATAATTGTAGAAAGTGAATCAAATAATAATTAATTTTAATATTTAAATTTTAGGTAGAAATTAATTAATTATTATCACATTATTTTTGCGCAGAACGGATGAATTCCTCAAGTAAAAAACTTTTTCCACGATAAAACGGTAAAATCTAAAATAGTAAAAGTTGTGAATATTAGCATTAAAGGGATTTAAACCATTTAAAAATACATCCTATGGAATGGTAGATATATTAATGAACTTAAATCATCTTATACTTCGTAATATTTCACTTTAGAGTCTTCAGGAAGTGTAAATAATGCTATTTATTTATTCTATGTTGAAATATTTGAAAAAATACTTTTCTCACCACATATAAAAGGGGCATCTCGACACCACTTTAAGGCCACTCTCAAAATTATGTTTTCACAAAAAACAGTTATCATAATCATCATTTTATAACATTGTTTACACCCTTTGATTTTGATGTAAATAATGTTAATGTTTTGAGACCTCTATTTCAGAAAAATCATTTAAGGAAAACATAAGGATCCCAATGTGTGTACTAATTTTTCTTAATTTGTTTTCTTTCCATATCACCTTTTAAATTATAATCTTTTAATTTATCTATAATTACATCAGTAGTATTTTAATATTTAAATCAATTATTATATTATAATAAATATTAATCATATTTCACTTTATCTATGGTGAAAAATGAAATTGTTATTGAGGGGATTTATATATAGAGGGCTCCACAAAGTGATGAATAATGTTTCTGACCAACACCACTCGTAATAGTTTATATGGGGGATATTTAAGAATATGTGTGATATATATATTATAATTAGTGTTATGAATTTAAAAATCAAAATCCCCCCTGTTTCCTTGTCATTATATTGGAAATAAAAATAATAATCATCTATTTTGTGGAATACGACATCTAAGAAGTAATATATCTTGTATTTAATATAGATTAATTGATAGTTAATAAAATATATTAATATATTTTAAAAAAAAATTAAATTACATAAATTAAATAAAAACTATTCCATGATATTTATATTATTCCAAAGCAATACTCTTTCATAATTATATTCATTTATTATTTATGGGATGTACTTATTTGGGTCATTCTAACAACATAATTGAAAAATAATATATAATAATATAATATATGAAAATGAGAAATTAGTTAATGATAATATATTATATAAATACAAAGAAATTATTTCTTTATTTAATGGTACCATTATAATTAAACTCTCTTATTTAGATTTCACCATTCATTGGTCAAAACACATAAAAAACATGATTTTCACTATAACAATTACAAGTACCCTAACCAATAAATCCATATAATGAAATTATAATTTTTTTAATAAATATAAAATACAATTTATAGTTTTTTTATGACTTGGTAATGTTGAAATTTCATAGAATAATTAAAAACAATAATGCAATTACAAAACAACTTCAAGGTGATCTTGATTAAGAAAAATGATATAAAAAAATTATAATAACTCACTAAAATAAATGTGGAGAATAATTGAAAATTAATATAATCAAAGGATATAGATATGAATTTGTTCCTTGATTAGATGACAAAAATGGTTATTTGTTATAGATATTTGAGTTCTTGAGTAACATTTATGAAATATGGTAATTCGCTCCTTGTCACATATATATTATCCTGAGACATATCTCTTAATGTAAATTATGATATCATAAATATGGATATATTTAAACCCAATTAATAAATTATAGCATATTAAATGTCTTATGCAGATCCTTATCATGTTCTCTACTAAATGGATTTTTATTTAAATAATTCCCCATTTGAAGTAGTCTTTTTAACTTATCATCCTCTCTTTATTTATAATGCTTCTCCTTGAAATTAATTCATAGAATTTTGTTTTCATATAGATACTAAAATTATTTTTTGTAATTTTATATACCAATCTAGTGGTAAAAAAACGTTTTAATTCAAAAATTATTCCTTGATAAAATTTTATTCCCAAAAAGTTTCTCCTCATTTTAATTATTATCATCCAATATAATGAACGTTTCTTAAAATAATACATAATTGCATTTTATTCCAAATATACCCATTATAATTGGAAATATAATTTTTTCTTCTCTCATTTAACCTATATATTATCCACCTCCTCTATTAGAATTTGTGTCCAGTTGCTCTATTTATGATGTGTGTATGTAACAAAGATATTTAAAAACATTAAAAATACTTTTCCATCATTTCAAATATAATGTTTTATCTTTAAACCCACATTTATTTTAATGACCAAAATATATTATTATATATATATTATTGAAGTTCATTTTTTATATAGTACAATTATTTTCAATATTTTTACTTACTCATGTGGAAAATAACATTAGAATGTTACCTATAACATAAATATTTTACAAATTTCATTTTAAAAATCTTTTTTATTGATTTTTCATGAGGAAAAATTATTCCATTAACTATGTTATTATTTATGAAACATTATCTCCACATTTTCATTGAATCTAAAAATAATAAATTTGACTATAAATTATCAAATATTTATTTCAAAATAAATTTAGAAATCAATGATAACTCTTATTTCTAAATCTATTTTTTAAAAAATTCATAAAAATAATTTGTCGACTAATTTATTTTTCATTGACTTGTATTATAATATAATGTGAAAATTTTAATTTTAAAAAATTATAAATTTAGAAATTCTCATAAAAATTTATATATGCATTTTTTTAGTAACATAATTTTTTTTGAGGAAAATGCTCAACATGATAGAATTGATAACACATTAGTATTTTAGGTCTTACATTACAAGTAGAGTAAAAATATACTCTAGAATAATAACACTATAGGAAATAGTACAAAAATAATATAGAGATTTAAATCTTACAGTTCACCCAGAATAATCACATTCAAAAAAACATGGTATAAATAAATAAGCATTTTTCAAATGAATTTTTTTTAAAAAATAAAATAATAATAAATTGAGATAAAATTTAATTTTATGAAGTTTGAAAGAGATATGTGTTATTTATTTATGGTTATAAACCCATAAATCATTTAAAACAATGATTTGGAACACTAATCTTACAATTTAAATATTAATGTGGCTATTAGGAATAGTAACTAGACCATTAAAATACTAACCATGATAATGAAATTATAAATTTATATTTTTTAATCTGATAAAATTAATTTATATTAAATTTATATGATTTTATAATAGATTATGTGTTTTAAAAATTATAAAATAATTTTTGGGTTTTCTATGAAAGGAATTTTTTATTCAAATTTTTATGATCAAAATTAAAATTTTAAATTAGTTTTATTTTTATAAACCGGTTTTATAAAATAATATTATATTTCATTATAATGATTGAAATATTTTATGAGACATCATCAACTTCTTGAAGGTAATGAAAAATGATCATAATATTAAAATATGGGTTTTTATGTTAAAAATGAAATTTAATTAAAATTATTTTTTTAATAATTATTTATCTATTTTCAAAAAATGGATTATATTTTATTAATGTGGAAATTAAAGAATATGTAAGATGAATCTTTATTATTTGTCTTAAATTTTTAGTTTTTTAAATATTGAAATATGAAAATATAGTAACTTAAAATTTATGTTAAATAATTGATTAATTACCTAATAGGATATGTAAGAAATAATTATCTAGGAATCACATTCAATAATTATTGTTTTTATTCACAATATTCATCAATATATAAAATATTAAGATAAGGTAATAATCTAATGAATATTATATTGAAAACACCCCTCTCCTAGCCATATAAATACCACCCATCACCATCAGTTCTCATCAAACATAATAATACCTAATGAGATCCAAATTTATACCCAATTATCTAACCAACCATCTCCCACACCCTCTTGCACTACTTCAGTCACAAAATACTAAACTTAGGGCCCTATATGTTTTATTTAAATTATTGAAATTCTTTGTGGTGATACTCTCAATATTTGTCATTCAAAAAATTTTATTATTATAGCCCCTCCTTGGCTTCCAATTCAATGATAAATAATCAATCTGGTATAATTATTATGAAATAATGTAATTATTTAATTAGCATATCAATACTATATCCTCTGGTTATTTCATTCCAAATTTAAAATGTGGGTTCATATTATGCTTCATTCGCCACCTCTATGATCATCCTATATTGTTTTTCTGTCCCTACTTCACGTCTAAGATTAATAAATATATTATGTGGAAAATTTATCTAAATGAAGATATTATTTATTTTCTTATTATCAATATTGGATGAATAGTTATATGCTAAATTAAAATCATGTATATTTATTTTTTCCAGAAAAACAACATAAGTGATTTTGCCTATAAAAATTATAATCGAACACTATAAACCATTATTTTATACAATATTAAATTTACAACAATAGTAAACACCTATAATAATAGGTACATACCTATATAACACTTGTGATGTGATAAATTGTTTTAATAAATATATTTTATAATTAACAATAAGGGATACTGTGTTGGAACCGTGTGATAAACCACCATGGGGAATTGAATATAGACTCTATATATCAAAATAACTTGAAAATAAATAAATATTAAAACATAAACAATATATGAATAAATATATTTTTAAGGTTTTTTATAAATAATATTCTACTATTTATTATTTTATGTGGATTTTTATAATGGATCAAAACCTAATATATGGGATAACTCTAAACGACGCTATTTTCTATAGGTAATTCTATTTTCTCACTGCATTACATTAACTATATATTTACCACTATATAATTCTTATAAAATATGAATAAATTTATAATAATCACATATATATTTATATATATCTTATCCTCAATTTCCATTATGGTGTTATACATTCCATATTTTAATTTATCAATTCATACATTCCAATCCGACTTGATTAAGGGTAAATTTTATTTCCCTTAATCCTTCAATATAACATAATATTTTATATTAATTTAATCATTTAATTTTTTCATAAAGTTAGAAATATTTTTAGGATAATCATTCTCATCTACCCAATGTTTTAATATAAAAATATATATTTTTCTATTCTTTATGTTTCTTTTAACTATTCATTATAATATTTATTATAATTGATAATTTATATACATAATTCTTACATTTTTTATGAATTTTTCATAAAATGATATCTATAATTGATATCTATGATTATTGATTAAAATATGAATTCTTTCAATATTTAGATACTTATTATTATTATAATTTTATGTAGTATCCTTGAAATAATAATGGGGCATGATTATGTAACCAATTAAATTCCATGGGTATTTCTTATGATAATACTTTATGTTGAATCCCTTATATGTAACACATATGTGGGTATATACTGTGATGTATAAACCCAAACATCATTCTAATAAAGCGGGTAATGTTTAAATATCATGAGATGATATATGTGGGATTATTGAGTAAACTTAATCCCTAATGAGACCATGTATACCATGTTATTGAGTCCACATAACGAAAATTCATTAATGATTATATTTGGTATTATAATGATTCCTCATTCCAATGCTTCTATGATCTCATGATTTCAAATTCATAATCTCATTAAACAATATAATGATTGAAGAACCTTGAATTTTATTATATTATATTATTTCATTTCATTCATATGATATTCATCATTATCATACTCATTTCTTTATAAGGAATCACAAATGACCCCATTTTTATTTATTCCCCATGTTATCTTATGTAGTTTTAGAGTCTTAAATGTTGAAAAGATAATATTATGCATATTAAAATAGTAATGTGTTATTTAAGTTTCAAGTCTATATGTTAGGAACCTAGTCTCCCACGTATTATTGGACTCTTGATCCTTGGTTTGGGATTTTTTGATATTTATGTAAAAAAATTTATAATAATATATGTATGAATCTTCGATAAATGTAGTTTATTTTATATGGAGGTTTAGTTATTTTTCATAATTATGAAAAAATAGTAAAAACTATATGGATATGTCTAAGTGTAGGAAAATATTATGAAATTTTGGTAAAGTATATTGCGAGAGATTTCAAGGTAGAATATCGATGTGTAGATACGAAAAGGGGTTGTGGTTCTAGAATAGATAAACCTAGGGGTAATAACCCCAAAAAGGTACATTGTGTATTTACATGACATGTACCTGGTGAATGAAAAGGTATCCTTGTTGCATAATTGATTTCACACTCCTATGGGATTTGATTTATTAAATTGATAAATATTTTACGGTATATTAAAAATGATATAAATGGATTTATTGATAATGCAACCTAATATGAATACGACCATGGGTAACATATATTGAAACTTAGAGTCTAAATTTTTTTGGAAATACAATTTATTTATAAGTATGTTCTTCTATATTTATATTCTCCTGAATGAGTTTCAAGACCTAATAGGAGTAAGCGTAGAGAGAATCATGATATTAATGAATCAATAGACTCTAATGAGGCCTAATAACTTGAATCCTTTGGAATACCCTTATACTCTTAAATAAGTGATTGTTTTGTTTTAGTCATTTATATAAAATTTCCTCCTAATTCTTCTGGATCATCAAACCCACTGATCATAAAATAGTGAATTACAACCATTGAGAGGAAATAATCTATCCTAAAATAAACTCTATAAGATAATTTCAGGTTTCCATTTATATCATTGTTAAATAAATAGATCGGTTGTTGACAATGATTAATTGAAGAAATTACATTGTTTAAACTGAATCCATATAATGAAAATGATTCATGAAAATATTATTTGATAAATATTGTCCCCAGACATTGTATCATAAATTGAGGGGAATTCATTGGAATGAAAAAAATGGATGATGAGCCTAACGGGGCATATGAGTCAATATTTTCAGGTCTAACATGGTACTCCTTAGAAATTATCATCAAAATATAGTGTTAGGAGATCCTCTTATTTGGTAGATTAATGACATATAAATGAAACATTTTGGTTAGTTGAGACTATTAAAACTATAAAGATATTATTCATTATTCTATTGAGGTCTATATAGAGATATTAGATTCTATGTAGTCATGAGAGGAGTTTAGATAAAATGGTGTAAATATAATTTCATATTTTAGGATAAATAAACTAATACAATTATGGAAGGACAACACAACAGTGCACATGACCAAAATGTTTGAAAAGGAATCCCAAAAATAATCTCATAGGATTTCAGAGATAATTCACATGTGGAAAATATCATCATCAGGATAATCAATATCTATGTTGAATGAAGAATCCACTTATGAGAATGTGAAATGGAAATATATGATTATTTCCTATAATAATTTTCATTGTTTCAACTATAAGGAACACATGCATAACAAAATCCAATGCTCTAATCGATTTTTTTTTAAAACAATATATTATAACAACTTCCAAGTCATAAATACATAGGAAGGGCTTATGATATCACTATTTTTAGGTTGAAACAAATAATTATATTGAAATAAATATTCAAATAATTTATTAATGAATAATAAAAGAATTATATGATTCTGGCTCCATACATTCTATCATATAATGTATGTCCAATAAAATTATTCAAACACCACCACCCAACATTATGGTTGATTTATTTCCAAGATATATAAATTAACAAATTATTGAATTTAAAGTATATAAATCTTCCCTAATCAATGTTTTTGATATAAACCTTCTATAATATCATTTAACAATTCCTATAGTAAACTTCGATACTATACTTTGAATGGATTGATTATCCTTATGTATAGTCAACCAAAATTCTATGCAAGGAAAACCACTCTTCATATCTCAAGTAAATATTTTATTATATACATGTTTAAAGAAGAGGCTCTATATCCTTTTGAATCTTTTTCTCAACATTGGATATTATTGACCGATGTAGAGGATTAAAGTACTAAAATTATTAAGATTAATAATGTAATAATTATAGAATTCATGAACGTTTTGAGGGACTAATGTAATTTATTCTTGAAAAAATTAACTAATCTTAAACTTGAATGAGAGGTTTAGTTTTCTATTGAACATATACATAGATGCCTTACCAAATCAATGAACCTTGTAGAATGACCACAATTGATTTTAAATAATATAATATAATTTCAAATGAGTTTCAAGAAAATATCATTATATGAATGAGTGCTTCGCCATGGGTATCGTCAGTCTCTTTAACAAGAAGATGGATGGGTCAATGTGCATCTACATTTCTTATAGTAAACTCAAAATATAACGATTAATGTTAACTATCCACACACAATGATTGATAAAATGTATGATGAAATATATGGGAGATATAAAATATATATGGTGAACCTCTGGTGGGGATATCTCCAATTAATATAAAAAAGAAGATATTCCCAATGCTTTCTTCTGAACAAAGAATAGAAATTATGATTTCACAGTGATTCAATTCATTCTCTCAAATGTTCCTATATTTTTAACAGGCTTGATTGATAATGACCTTAGGGGTCACCTTCATAAATATTTGAGATTCATTATATATTATATAATGATATTCTCTATGAATAAGGATGAATAGAAGGATAATTTTAAGATTATGTATAACACATATGGAAAGGATAATAAGAATGAAAATTATAGTAAATGTGTATTTTGGATGGGGGAAAAATAATTTTTTGGAATGATATCAACATAAAAGGATAACTTCGTGTTAATATATGATATTTGAATTTGAGGAGTTCCTCAATGATATATATTTTATAAATATTCATATCTATTTTTTGGAATAGTTGTATACTATTTATGATTTTTGAGGAACATATCATTAATATCAGACACACTAACGAAAGTAATAGTGAATGGATTGATTTTTTTCACCAATAAATGCAAATAGATCTTCAGGGAACTGAAATGTGACTTATCACTACATTTGTACTCACACTACCCTCATGTGTATTACTTTTACTGGTATATAGTGATGCTTTATAGAAGGTTCTTGGTTTTGTAATGAGAAAAAAGAAAAATTAATAGAATATCCTCAATGAATTTTAATGTTAATGAGACATATTATCCAACACATGATTTGGAGTCGACGACACTAGTTTTTTATGATGATTTGGTGGAATTTGTTTTATATGGGGAAATGTAAAATTTATATAGATTATAGAACCATGAAATATATATTCATAGTGACAGATGATAATATGTTATAGAAAATTTATCTATCGATAATTAAAATTATATGACTGCACATTTCATTGCACTCACGTGACATAAAATAGAGTGGGTAATTATCTATGTAGAAAGATTCCAACAAATATATCAATGATGAGAATTGAATTGAATCCAATATTTTTATATTATAATAGGATAAAAAACTATGTTATAAGGGAAGGAGTAATATCCATCCTAGATCAAGTTACTACATAACATCTAGTTTAGGGAAGAATACTGATTATCATTTAGATGGTGCATAAATGTAGAAGAATTTAGATTCAATATAAACAAGGATATATATATATTTTATAATGAGGAAAAAGGATTTTAAATTTTTGTGATATTACTATGTGTACCATAAAATTTTTAGAAAAGGAAGGATCTAGGTAATGATTCACATTACTTTACATTCTTTATACACTAGTGATCTGGATGATGTATGAAGATTTTTATAATCATTAAGGGGTGGAAATATAAAATTTCTTTTATCAAAATAAACCTCTAAGTGAATAATAATCCACAAAATGAAGTAATAGAGGATAAAGTCCAAGGGAATTATGATATATTCACCCATACGTATATAAATATAAGAAACAGTAACCATGTAAATTTTCATAGAACCTCCAAAAACATCCAGATAAAATGATTTCATATAGGATGTGGGAGACTTTATTACAAATTCTTTTCATTTTATTGAAGTTTGATAGTTATATTTTATCAAAAAACTTGTGATGATATACATTAGATATATGGTTAATCTTCATAGAAGACCATATTCAATTATATACAATTGATATCCATGGATCACTCAATGTTATTGAAGAGTCTGTAATATTAACTAAAAACAATGTTTAACATTACTATGTATTATTATCAATAAAATGATGTTACTTCTAATAGTAATATCTTGACAATAAAGGATATGTTTAGATAATACATAATGGTAATTATTGGTGGATAATATCACTAACTTCTTTTAGTCACGTTCTTTTAAAATAATGATATTCACTAAATAATCCTAATAGATCCACAAGAATCACATTTTCAGAAGTCATTTAGAACCCCTGTGTGATGGGATTATGTTTATGAACACTAATTCAATAGAAAAAAAATGTTCAAATAAATTGTAAAAATTGTCAAGGCCATTTATAATCACATTTAGGTGGATCATAGACAACAAAATATCTATAATAATAAATATAATATATTTATGTTGTTTGAGGTAAATTGTTCCCCTTTATTTCTCCATGGAAGATAGTAATGATATTTGAGAATAATTGAAATGTTAGACCCATATACATTTTCCCCATTAATATTATTCATCACATAAGAGCATTAGATTATCAAGTAGCACTGCCACAATGTTGGACCATAATATTTTATTTTGATTTTCTTAAAATAAATTTGATATCATTTTTTCTTTCTTTATAAGAAATGCTTAAATTAATTAAATTGTGATATAATATAGAAAAACTATTATTTAATGTTATAGTTATTTCATTATAGTTGGATGGATGGTTATCAAAATTAATTACTGAATTATTAAAGTGTATTTATTAATCATTTATTACATGAACTAATTTGTTACCATGTGATTATAAACAAACATAATATCATTTTCAAGTAAAAGTGATATCTAAAAAACTATTTATATAAATGAAATAAAATTATATCCTAAAAATAAATTGATCTCTATTGATAAACTATTTGATGAAATATATTGTTTATGTATACAATTAAATTTTTTATATTCGTCTAATTGTTTTTACTAGTCATGGAATATGAATGAATTCTTTTTTCTGAAAAATTATTATTTTTTTATAAATAGTATTATTTTTCTTTGTGAACTTATTATAAGAATAATTTTTACAACATTTTCAATTATATGTTTACTTTTAAATCATTTTTTGAATCGAAATATTTATTTTATATTATAGTTTATTTTAGATATTTTTATTAAAATAGTATATTTTTTTTATAAAAAATGAATATGCTAATTTCCACAAGTACTATCATCTTTATGAATTTATGTTGTAATCATTACTTAACAAATTTTGAAACCATTGGGTCAAACAAATATATTTTAAAATTGAAAAATAATTTATATTAAGACATTATTTTTAATTTGTGAACCTCTGAATGGCTTTTGTGAACATAATTAAAATATTGTTTATATTAAAAACAAATTTTCATTATTACATTTAATAGAATGTTTGGAAGATGAAATATGGTTTTCCTTGATCCAAAATATTAAAAATATTTCATTATTTATTATTTTACCAAAAAAATATGTGGAAGGAAAGTTTTTCCTAAAATTAAAGGTGAAATAATATTTATCCTAAAATCGAGTAGTGTCGAAAAAACTGTTTCTAATAAATTTTTTCCATAAATTACAAATGATTTATTTCAACTGTAGAAGATTAATATGATAAAATAAATACTAAATTTATAATCCTAATATAAAAAGTTTTTTAAGTACGTTTTTATATTCCATTCATATAATTTTGTTATTATGTTAAAAATGAAGATTATCATGATGGAGGATAAAATGTGTTTATAGTAGTGTAAATCGTATATGAGACTTAAAATATATCAAAAACATGTCAATCAATGACTATTTGAGATTCTTTAACCAATTGTATCTTCTATTTTAATTTTATTTATTGTTTTCCACTTTACATGGTTATGATATATATATTACTTAATCAATGTGTGTATTTCCCTCACATATAAAAGTGGGCTCTTATACTCCCATATTAACAATGTTTGAGATTTATAGAATTGAAAAAAAATTACCCTTATACCATCATATATTCCTTAACCATGACATATATCATTTTCCAAAAAAATAACATCCAATTATGAAATAAGGTATAATTCATAATATGATTGTCTGTGAAGAGGTATAATTCTTATGCAAGTACATTGAATTTTATTTCAGCATCAACTTCCTATAAATTAATAATATTCAATATAAAAATATTACATTAGTTTTTTAAATAGTATTAATTTATATTATTATTATGTGATATCTATTATACCCAACCATTCCATTCT
Source organism: Viscum album (assembly GCA_963277665.1). Classification (NCBI taxonomy): domain Eukaryota; kingdom Viridiplantae; phylum Streptophyta; class Magnoliopsida; order Santalales; family Viscaceae; genus Viscum; species Viscum album. Next base: position 344,198,031 of record OY728150.1, on the reverse strand, counting down.
ATGAGAAATAGAAAGGTTGTTTGTGGATATCTGTGTACTACCACCTGTATATAGCTATGTGTTTCGTTTTTGTTCATTGATTCACATTGACAGATATAATTATAAATTTAAAAATTAATATGATATCTATGTTATTATTAAATTTATATACATTTTATTTAATATTTATCTTTCGTTCATTATAAACATAAAAATTATTAAAATAACTTTTGAGTACGTATAAACTCTCATCTCTAAAAAGTGATGTAATTGATTTTTTACTGATTTATGTAAAAATTATATAATTTTCTATAGTGATTACATATTAGAAACATAAATTCATATTAATGATAAATATTATTGAAACATGATAAAATTACATGGTTCAAGACTGTATAACTAAAACAATCAAGAAAAATGAAACAATAATCCCCCATAATAGTGTTATTATATGATTTTAAAAAATAGTTTCTATGACATTTTAGGTAAATAATATTTGGTATGATATATATTATTTTCATTATAAAATATATGTATAATAAATTAATATTTATTTTTTATGAGGATCAACCACATATGAATATAGATTTTAAATATGTTAATAGATTATGACTAAATAGCTTCTCTTTTTTGAATTTTTTGTTCCCAACAATTGGTTGAAGGAAGTATAATGAATATTATACTTTAATGAAAAAATATTTTCTAATAATATGTTTATTTAAATATTTTTTAAACATTTTTATTATTTTTCCCTTATTTGTGTATAAAATGATATATATCTTATATGGAAGTGATGTCCATATTTCATTAATGGTCTATGAACATTTTCTTCTATTCCATGCTCTTAAAATTTATTTTATAAAAATTATTACCTTTACATGTTTTTAATAAAACGTTCTTCTTATAAATCATTTAAATTATTAAAAAGTATTTGGAAATAAATATTTTTAAGGAAACATTTTTGTAAAAAGTTATTTTTCAATTTTGAAATGTATTGAATGAATGTATTCATTTGGAACTTCTAACAGGAATAGATTTTTGCAAAATAAAAACCAATTTTTATTGAATTTTTTCTTTACTAGTATATATGATTTTTACAATGACAATTATTAGCATATTATTTTAATAATTTTACGTTTAAAATTAATTAAAATAAAAGGTTGTTTCTGGTGTTTTAAAGACTAGTTTGAATGTTATTTTAAAGGTATTTATCATATATTCAAACATAGTTTAATAATTTTTATTTTTTACTAGGAATATTATCTTATAATTTCATCTAATTTTCTTAATGACATGTTATGATGATGATTCTATGTAAACATTTCATTCTCATGCATTAATAATGTTATTATATGATCTTTATGAAACTCATTTACTTTCCATGTGTTATTATATATTTATGTGATAGATGGTTTTTAATCATCAAGTATGTATATTCATGGTTTTAATTATATTAAGTGTGGGACTATTATTTCCCCCCATATCATTGGGTAATTCCTTATTTTATCATGAGATTATTATGGGAAAAAGACTGATGTTCTTGATCCACTATGTGAAATAGGTGGTGATGCTTGATAGAATGCCTGAAGGGCATTATTAGTTTCCTTTAATGAAAAAAAATTTAACAATTTTTTAAAACTATAAAAATGTAACAAATATAACTAAAAAAATTGGTGGTGAGTTATATTTCAGAAGCATATAGACAATTCAAGTTTTTATTTTAGAAATTTAAAAACTTATGATTCAATTTGTTTCAGAAAAGGGAAAAAATAATGAAAAATATGGTTTTTTCAATAAATTTAATAATGTCCCATGGTTGTTTTCATTTAGGTATTAGAAGATTATGAATTTACTAATTAATTTTTGTTAATTTGTTTTTTGTGATAGAGGTAAGACTAGGGTGATCTTTTTTTATGGATTCCACTCATTAATATATAAATACCTATTTTTCCAAAATCTCAATGTTGGATCATGGTAAAATTAAAAATAATTAGGGATTCTCCTTCTCTTTATATTTTATTTTTTTATTTTGTTATTATGCATAAGAACTGCCTCACATCTACCGCCCAACCACAAATGATCAAAAGATCTTCGATATGGAAAATTTGATTTTTAATCCTCCCCAGACATTACCCAATATATTTTTATTTTATTATATTTTTATTGGTTAGTATTATTGTACAAATATTGATTACATGACCAATCCCCAAATCATAGGAAAATCCCACGTAAAGTTTTTCAATGGAATATATCCCTATACACCTAAGAGATCCTCTCCTCTACCCTTATTTTATTGAAAATCACATGAAAAACTATGAGTAGGGTTGGAAATTATATAATAGTCTTGAAATATATATCAATTTATTTCAATTCCTTTTATCTATTCTAAAGATAATAATATGGATTAATTTCTACGTGGGTCCATTTAAAATGTATTAAATAATTTAATACAACAATTATATTAAAACTTATTTTGTTCAGACATATCATTATTATGTTTATGAACCATTTCTATAAGAAAACATGACCATGTATCTTAGGAGTTATACTATAGAATGAAGGGGAAATATATTTTTAGAGAACCTCTTTAGAATAGGGAAATATGGTTATGAAGACTACTAATTGAAATATATATGATTAGTAAAATTAATAAAATAATATATCTAAAACTCATCGAAGAAAAAAAATGAGAAAACATAATTTAAAAAACCAACATTTTTTCACTATTCATTAAATTTCGAATCCCAATTCACATAATTATATTATCTCACAATTTTTCAAATTTTTATCATTCAAATTTATTGAAAAATATTTTTAAAACCTAGCATGGAATGAAATATTTTCTGTTTAAATCTCCACGTTTAGTATTTTAATGAAAAAAATGATGTAATGGAATTATATTTGATTTTATAATGTATTAAAATAAATTAAATTGGAATAATACAGTATAATAATATATAATTTAATTAAATTCACTCTTTTTAACGATGATTGAAACATGGGATACACAGATTAGTTTGTATTAGGTTCATAATGTGCATTATGGTCAATGGATATGTATAAATCTCAGAAAATGTATTGATTTCATATTGCGTATTGATCTCATTACTTGTATTATTTCTATATATTCGTGTCATAAATCCTTGATATTACATTATAGTCATCAAAAAGGAAAATAAATAATTTAAATTACATACCCTATTTTCAAAAATGACGGATGATAGGATTTCCCCTAAAAAATCCCAAAATAATAAAACAATCATGTTACCACCCAGAATAATAAATATTTATTATCCTAGGAACATAAAAAAAGATTAGTTGAAAAATTAATGAAAATATTTCACCTATTATGTGTCTATAAGGGGCATAAGTTACACTCTATCAACATATAAGTGCTTATTTCCTTCTTTTGAAATAAACTTCATCCATTCATGGGGGGAAAATCTTTCCAACCTCTATAAGGCCTATCTATAATTTATTTTTCAAAATAAATTACAAGATTCAAGTTTCATTAAATATAAACACTCTGGACATCATCAAAGTTTTGTGTATCTATTATTCGTCCATCATTTGTGATATTTCCGACATTAATTTCTTCTTTCTATGCATGGGTATTATATATATAAAGGCATGGAATTTATGTATAATTTTTTTATTTATAAGGAATTATTCTAAGACTGTGTTCTCTAACAGAACATGATTTTGAGGCCTAGATAACCCAAAACATAATTTTAATTTTTTAGGTATGTTTTTTAAATATACGAGAAGGTTTTCCTAACTTTTGAACTGGTGGTCGAATTGAAGATTTGAGGACACCGTGGAACCCGGAACCCCGATATTCACATTGAATGGTCATAACATCAGCCGTAAAGGACCAAATGGAAAATTTTATTTTTGAACTTAATGAAAAATTAAAAAAATAACTTTAAAAAGTTATTTTAATTTCATTTTTCATCCAATGTGTGGCTACATGTTAACGCTATGGTGTGATGGCGTTGCGGTCCTGTAAAGATTTTTAAACAGGGTGCATTAATGGGGCTCATTAATGTCCCATTCATTCTACATTATGATGTAATAAAGTAATTGTAAATGTGATGCTCTTTAAAAAATGAAAAACCGTAAGATGCAACGTCACATCATAAATGAAACAGTGTGATGTGATATCCTTTTTATTTTCTAACATGTTGGTGAAAGGATAATTAAACATGGATGATTCTATAATGAAAAAATGTTGAGTATCCTCTCTAGATAATAATGACGAATCCCTGAAGATCTCAATCATCTTCGACACACCATGGTGAATGTAGATGGACGTGACAATATCAACATCATAAACTCTCGAGGATAAATGATTCTATATCAAACATCAAGGAATTCGGGGTTTGATTTTTATTTCAATGTTCTTCCCAACTCATCGATTTTTATAGAAATGAAGAACATGAACCAACTTATGAAAAAGGTGATTCGCAATTAGTGCATTTATGTGGGAGGGTTAAATTTCTATGTGATTTATTATTCGGGATTCAGAACTTCCATGAAATGAATGAAATTCATTCCATAAACCTACCGCATGATTTAAACCTCTAATGTAGAGGGCTTGGGATGATGAAAACATGGCCCTTCCACACCTGCTCATATGTCCATAGTGGCCTCATTCATGAAGTGGTGTAAATTTTATTCTAGGGCCCGAGCAGTGATGGCAGTGACTCGAGGGACCCTTTGTTGGAGATGGGTCGGAGAACGGGACACTAGAGAAACTCTGGGATCCAACAAATGGTCCCGCTATCACGGCATCACTAGAGCAGCTTCACAAATAGTGAGGTGGGTGGATCTCATTGGTTGCATTGATTGATGGAGGCATACTGTGGTGGAAGGATTTCACGATGCACCGCGAAAACATGAGGTAGTAGCCAACTGGCCTCGGCGGTGGGAGTTGTGGTGCCAAGCGAGGGCGACGTGAATTGGTGGGCAGTGTCCTGGCCACCAAGATCAACTGGATGAGCTGTGGTACGTTTCCATGGTATGTCTCCGTGGCTGGAGGTAAGAGGTCCCTCGTGTCCATGATGCCAGTTGGGGCCAAACGTGGAGAGGCAGTTGTGTTCGGGCGGGATAGTGCACCCCTGTTACTCCAATAGTCAGTCCACAACTTGTGGTTTGAGCACCCTATGGGTTGGGTCAGTCCCACGCCCAGTGGTATGGACTAACACCTTTCAGACTAGACACCTATCGGAAGGCCTGACCTATTCCCTTTGTGCTGGGCAGACTAGACCATGTCGTTGGGTAACCAAGCATGCTGGACCCTAGGCCAAATCGGGCCGGGTCCAGCGAGGCGTATTGGTCCTGGTTGACTGGATTAACCATACCATACAAACCCCAACCCAAACCAAGTTAGGTTATGTTTATATAAATGAACCAAGGTATGTGGGACCTCAGGCTGTGTTGGTCGGGTCATATCAGGTCTAGTCGCAATTGGCTCCCAATTTAAAAAAAATGCATGTTCCGAGAAAACCGCGCATCTGATAGATGGTACGTTTATAGAATTGGGATAGTATTGATGGGATGAGACTTTTCAAAGCATTTTGGTGACATTCATGGACATAGAGATGTGATTAATTTCATTTGATGTTGTTCTCACAAGCATGATACGATAGGAACCCTACGGTTAGCTGATACCCAATGACTACTTGATAATGGCCCAGTAGGAAGAGTAAATGTTTTACCTTGAAGGCCCATGGTGGTGAGAAGCACTATGTGACCTTGTAGACCCATGGTACTTTACAGGAGGAGTACCTCTACTCATCCAAGGTTGGATGTGGCTCTATATGACTTGGAAGGCCAATGGTGGGAGCGACAATGTGTGACCCAACATTCCAACATTATTCATCAGGGATTAATACCACCATAGTCCATGGATAGTGAGAAGTGTCTATGGGTCACACAGTAAGCCCATTGTACCCAATAAAGGAGGAGTTCACCAGCACCCAGGGAGATCAATGACATGACTGATGATACTGCTATCACTACCCTAGAATATACCTGGTTTGAGCTACCTAGTTCTTTGTGATTTTTCATTGTACTATTCATTGAGGATTTTTGTGTGGTCATTCCATTTTATCTAAATTTCCCTACTAAGTATTGATATACTCACCCCTTTACGGGCTTCACCCTGACGTGTTCTGTCTGGTGCAAATGATCAGAATTTCAATAGTGGTGCTTCGGGGGACGGGACTAACAGACGCTATGACAGTGGACTTGTAGGAATAGAACCAGGTTGGGCCTAGTATGACCAGGATGATAGGACATACTATGTCAACTATCAGAATCTTCACTTCTCTTACGATTAGGTGGTGTTTTTCACGGACATCCATGAGAGCTCCATTTTTTATGATATTGATCTTGTTTTTTTGTTGGGATTGTATTCTAGCCAACCTTCATTCATTTGTACATTGTACTGAGTCAAGTATTAGTATACTGGGTTTTCCCCTATCAGTGTATTGGTACATGGTTGGAAATGTGTGTGCACACAGATACTCAGTAAAATGCCTTTCACATTCAGGTTGAAGACTCCAGCACTAGTCTCTTTCCCCAGGCCACTGGGAGGCATGCTTGGGGTATTCACAGCACATGCCCTGTGGGTTGGGTCATGAAAAATAGGTTTTAGTGGGTGGTCAGTTCTACCGAAATGTTCGGGATCCTATGAGTTATTTTTAGGAAATAATGTTAGGTGTTTCTAGTCGAACATTCGTATTTGGTGAACCAGTGTTGGTGCAGCGGATGACGTATCCATGCACCAGAACCATGAAATCTATTTTTTGGCTCTATAGATGAAAAAATTGGTTCCATAAGTGTATCCTCTTTTAATTTTAAATAAAATTATGATCACCAGTTATAACCTTCTATATTTTTTACATCTTGATCAATATCAGGATGCCTCCACATGGATGACTATCCAAGAGCCTGATACAAGGTCATGAGGGAAACCCGCATAGTGATGAGGTGTCCATTTTGGTGTCAGCGCATAAGATGGCTCCACTGTGAGATGTATTAGTTCTACCACCACCCAAAGGTCTGCATCTAGTATCAATGATTCTGGTATAGGACATTCATAGGCTCACTTCCTACATGAGTTTCAGGGATAGAGACCCCCCAGGTTAAAGGGAGAGTTGGATCCTCAAGTTCCTAAGGACTGGATGTTGGCTATGACATGGGTCTTAGGCACAGTGAGGACACTGCCTAGAAAAATGGAGATCGTGGTTGTGAGCCTTATGCAGGGCTTGATAGGGAGATGGTGGAGCTTGACCACCTAGACACACGATGAGGAGACTCATACCCAAGAAGACATCAAGTTGATTTTCTGAGATGAGTTTTTTCCTATGACCCTGGGCTCCAAGAACATTCGTAAGAAACTTCACCTATAGCTGAGTGGCATGATGGTGGATACGTACTGAGCAAGTTTCTCTAGGAATTATCACTAATGCACAGACAAGGTGTGAGAACTATTCTTCAGGGATTGATCATTAAAGCATGGATTCAGGTGGGAGATCTAGATATCGAGGTGTCTCTTAGCATCCCAACCCATGACGAGGTGCTAGAGCATGCCGTTATTGCGGAGATATTCTTGACAGAGTAGATTCCAACAAGTACATCCACGAGAATACCCAAGGCGGTGGAGTCTTTTGTATGTAGAAGACTATAGACAAGTGGGGCCAAGCAGACCTAGTATTTCATAGACCGACCCCTGGACTCATAGTCAGTAGTGTGGGGCTCCCAGTCCCTGGGGAGCTAGTTGGGAACTAGTACTGCTTCATGTGTAGCAAGTAGGGCCAAGGGACATGGGATAGACCATCCCGCAATCCAGATGAATAGAATACAGTTGAGGGAACAACTAATAACCCACCAGTTGGCTAGCCTCACCCTCAATGTAGTGGATTAGAGAAGTCTCAGCATTCCTATATTGGTTGATGAGAATGATATTGTTTCCTTAAGGGACTACATCCTCATAGATAAATATAATTTCGCAACAAACTATAACCCAAGACGACACAGATATCCATGACGGAAAATCAGAGAGATCCTGTAGAGTATCATGAGGCGAGGGTACAACTAGAGGACTTTCAGGATAAGGGTTTTGTAATGACGAATATTTCACCATGGGTTGCCCCAGTGCTTTTTCCAAAAATATAGATGAGTGTTCTAGGTTTTGTGTGGACTTCCGAGGCCGAAACCAGGTGACCATGAAGAACAAATATCAACTTCCCATAATTGAGGACCTCTTCAACAATCTAAAAGGAGATATGTGATTCTCAATGATATACCTCAGATCATCTTATCACCAGCTTCGGGTACTAGATGAAGAAGTACCAAAGATAGAATTTAATGTGTCGGTATGACAAAAATGAATTCTTGGTCATGTATGTTGACGTGACCAACACTGCAGCAGTGTTCATGGGCCTCATGAATAGAATCTTCCAGACTCGCAATATCTTGTTTTCCATGGTCTTCATTGATGTCATCTTAGTGTACTCATAGATGGAGGTGGAGCATGCTATACTCCTACGAATAGTCTTGGATACACTCTGAGATAACTAGCTTTATAGTAATATCTCGATGTTCCAATTATGTATTCGGGAGGTCCACTATACATGACACATCATCTCAAAAGAATGATGTGTGGTAGGTCTAGTGAAGATAGAGGCTGTTCTTTTTTGGGATCCACCGAGGAGGGTTATTGAGGTGTGGAGCTTCATGGGGTAGGCTAGTTACTATCAGAGGTTTGTACTTGTCTTTTCTAGAGAAGTATAACTTTTAACAACCTTAAAAAAAGGGGGAACACTTTTTATGGATAGAAAAATGAAATAAGAGTTTCCAAGAGATGAGGTAGAAACTTACTAGTACACCCATCTTGTGACTACAAGAGGAGGGAGTTGGGTATGCATATTATCATGACGCAAAAGGGATAAGACTGGGATTTTTTCTGATTCTTGAGAGAGCAGTGATCACCTATGGCTCATGTAAGTTGAAGAAACATAAGAAAAACTATGCGACCGATGTCCTAGAGTTAGTAGGAGTGATATTTTCCCTAAACATGTGGTGGAAATACTTTATGGGTGAACTGTTTACCTTCTACACCAACCACTATAGTCTTATGAATATCTTCTCATAGAAAGATCAAAACTCTAGACAATATCAATAGCTACATTTCCGTAAGTAAAATGACCTTGAGATATTCTATACTTCTGGGAAGGGGAACATGGTGGCTAAAACACTCAGTAGGAGGTTTGGTTTACAACTTGTGAGTGAGGAGATAAAGCAGCTAGCGGTGATGTAGATATCCTTATTTGATATTAATGGAGAAGTGTAACTGTAGTCCCTGATAAGAAATCCCCTAAAATTACAATATGTATGGGAGGCCCAGATTGTGGATGTTTACTGTGAGGCCTGACATGCTCATATATCCTCAAGACGTGCTTTAGATGGATATTCAATAGGTGTAAAGCATGTCAATCTTTTCGGCGGGCATACTGTAGTACCAGTGATGTTTCTGGATGAGGAGTTAGGGGATTTCCATTAATCCCATTTGGAGGTATATCCAAGAGTGGTGAAGATGTACTAGGACCTTTAGTGTCACTACTGGTGTCCAAGGATGATGAAAGTAGTAGACAGGTTTGTTTCACGACGCCTCACTTGTTTGCATGTAAATTCCAAGCATTATGTCCAACCTAGCCTCTTCTAGACACTTGAGATAACATAGTATAATTGGGATGGTATCTTGATTTAATTCATGATGTGGTTACCACATACATCAATTTTTCATGATTCTATTAGACTGATCATTGAAAAACTCACCAAGTCGGCTCACTTTATACCCATCATGGAAGTAGTGACCGGTAAAGGACTTGGGATTTCCCTACATCAAAGTGATAGTGAGCCATCACGGGTTTCACCAATGATCGTCTTAGATCATGATGCTTTCTTTATATCCCAGTTGTGGAAGGGATTACAAGAGTCATTCTCGGAGCAGCTGCGATTGATCACTGCTTTTCATCCATATAAGAAAGGTCATTCGAAGCGAACCATAAACACCATGGAGGACATGCTTCATGCTAGTGTACATGACTTTGGTCATGGTTGGGATGACCACCTTCCAATGGTGGAGTTTGTGTAAAACAACATCTACCACTCTACAATTAGCATGGAACTATTAGAGGCCTTGTATGGTTGGCCTTACAGATCACCCATATGTTGGAAAAACCTAGGGGAGTTAACACTCATGAGTCCTGAATTTGTTTGGGATTCCATCGGGATGGTGCAGATCATACATGAGTGGATGAGGACTATAATGTGCATCCATAAGTATTATGATGATAGGATACAGAGACCAATGGAGTTAGAGGAGTTAGAATATGTGTTCCTTTTGGTCTAACCTCGATGAGGGTTACCGATATTTGGACGGGGCGGTAAGATATATCTGAGGTTCATCAGACCCTTTTAGATAATGAGTATTGTTAGCGAGATGGTGTACCATCTATACCTTCTACCACAAATGCACCAGGTGCATGATGTTTTCCATGTGTCGCAGCTGAGGAGGTATCTGCATGACCTATCACACATCATTGGGTGGGGTGAGCTGGACATTAATGATTGGGTTATGTTTATGGAGTTTCAGGTGTCGATAGAGGATCCATAGGAGTGGGTCCTCTATAGATGGTTGATTATTGTAGAGCTAGTTCAACGCCAGCACAAGAATCTCCAAGAGATCATGAGGTAGTAATAGGAATAGATTCATGATGATTCCCCCATATTTTTTTATAGTTATAATTTTAGATTTCAGGGATTTAAATCCCCAAGGTTGGGAGAATAAAACGACTTAGAATTTCCATATTATTTTTTATATGGAATTATTCTAAGACTACATGATCTGACGGAAAATTATTCGGAGGATCAGAGAGCCCAGAACATATCTTTAATATTTTTTATGATATGTTCAGTAAACGCATAAGTAGGTTTATTTAAATTTTGAACCAGTAATCAGATCATAAATATGAGGACACTGTTGAACTAGATATGCTAGTATTCTCATATAATGGGTGTAAATTTGTCGACAGTGGCTGAATGAAAATGTGTATTTTTGGAAATTTCTAAAAATAATAAAATAACATTTAAAAGTTATTTTATTATATTTTTTCATCTAAAGAGAGATGGAACAACGATGCTGTGGTGTAGTGATGAGGTGGTCATAGGGCGGATTAACGTGGATCATTAGTGGATTGTATAACACATTGCAATGATGAAATATATGAAGAATTGTTTCAAGGTTGTTTCACAAAGGAAACAATGTAATTACATGATGTCACAGTGTAACTAAAATAATGCTATGTAATTTATATGTTTTTTTTCAACATATTGCTGGAAAAAGAATTAAACTTATAAGATTATCTGATGAACCTACAGTGAATCTCCTCTCTAATAATGAATGATGAAATATGGTGGATCTTCATCTTCTTTAACACACTTCAAATAAAAGAGGAAGAAGTGACAATGTCAACATCTCAAACTCTCAAGAATGAATTCTTTAGCATCAAACGTCAAAGAGATGGGGGTTTGAATTTTATATCAATGTTTCTCACCGCTCTTATTTTTTTCTATAAATAAAGAACACTGAAAAACTCATGAATAAGTTGTTCTACGATTTGTGCATTTATGCTGGGTGATAATATTTCTTGGGGATTAATTATTTGGGATTCGAACCTTTCAAGAAACTAATGAACATCAATCCCAAAACCTCCCATTGATTTAAACCACTAACGCCGAGGTCCTAGACCATCACGAAAAATTCCCAATCACCAACGCTCGTGCATTCTTGGTCTTTTCATTATCAAAGTAGAAAAAATTTTATTTCGGGGCCTGAGTAGGGATGGAAATGACCTGTGGGATCCTTTGGCATAGATAGGTCAGAGAATAGACTATCATAGCAACACTGGAGGCCCACAGATGGTGTCGTCGGTGTTGTAGCACCAGCGACCAATGGGGGTGGTCAGCCCACACTGGCCGGGTGAATGTGGCGGTGCTAACTAGAATTGAAGTAGTAGTGTTGGTAGAAGTCCCTTTTGACTATGCTAGAGAATTGGGGAAAACACATCGTCCAACCTGTCATGGTGGTGGAAGTTGTGGTGTCAAGAGGGCATTGCGTGAATGGGGTGGGCCACCCAAATCAGTTGGACGAGCTGTGGTCCATTGATCACGTCTGGAGGATAGAGGGGCCCCATGTCCACAATACCTATAGGGGTTGGATGCGGTATGACTCCCCCATCAGTGCATGATGGTGCACCATCGGTCGCTCTAGCGGCCAGTCCTCACCTAGCGTCCCGATCCCCTAGTAGGTCGGGCCAGTCCTGCGCCTTGCAGGCCATACCTGCACCCTATATATAAGAACCCCACTACCAGGAAAGAATCACTCTCTTGGGGTCGGGCGACCCGGTGGGATGGACCCTTGCCGAATTGAGCCGGGTCAAGAGAGGATTATTTGAATTGGATAACATTTCTAGCTTCAGAAGATCTACCTTGACTCGAACCAGGTCATTTCTAGTCCATCTAAATGAACCGGGGCATACGGGGCCCCTGGCTGGGTTGGTTAGGTTAGTCCAACCGGGTCAGAGCTGGTCTTGTCGTAACCAGGCCATAGTTTACTAAAACACCTGAATCATGAAAAATGCGGGTCTGATTAATGGGCCGTTTATAGCGTCAGTACCCTATTTATGAGGTGGATCTTTTGAAATTATTTATGATGACATTAGTGGATGTTGAGATCTGAAAAATGGATTGAGTAGTGATTCTTCCAAGAGCACAATGTACAGAACCCTACGGTTGGTTCTAATCTGATGACTGCTTGACGACGACCCAGTGAGAAGCGGTTATATCTCACATTGATGTCCCATGGTGGGGAGTGGCTCTTTGTGACACGAACGACCCATTATAATCCACAGGAGCAGTACCTCAGTTCGAACAAAGTTGGAAGTGGCTCTGTGTGACTAGGTAGGCCCACAGTGTGGAGTGGATCTATGTGAACCAGCTTACCCATAGTACTCATCAAGGATTAGTACCAAAGTAGTCCATGGTTGGTGGGAAATAGATCTGTATGACTCTAAAGGACCACTGTACATGATATAGGTGGAGTTATCCAACAGCTGAGGAGTTCAATGATTTGGCAGATGATGATATTATCACTACCCAAGAATATACAAGGTGTGAGCTACCTTGTACTATGTGATTTTACATTGTGTTATTATTTGAGGTTAGATGTGTGGTATTTATGTTTTTTCACGGGGTCCCAACTAAGTATTTTTATACTCACCCCTTCATGGTATTCACCCACACATGTCGTATCTATTGCATACAATCGATGTTTTGACAATGGTGCTCAGGGGGATGGGACTAAAGGATGTGACAATGGAAAACCTGGTGGCCAATGACCAGGTGGTTCCTAATAGGACCAGGTTCATAGGACATACAATTTCGGCTTCCAATAGCTTCACTACTCTTAGAATCAGTTGGGGTTATTCTTAGATGACCATCTGAGTACCTTTTTGTACTTTACTATTCCAGTTCTTTTTTAGGGTTTGTATTTTTGTCAACTTACTTTCAATTGTACTTTATAATCAGTCTTGTTTTATTATACTTGGTTTTTCCATTTCAAAGTGTTGGGATGTGGTTGATATGTGTGTGAATACAGGTACTCAGTCAAATGTCTCGTACTTATAGGTTGATTCCTTCAATGCCAGTCACCATCCCCCAAACATTGGGAGAAAGACTTGGGGTAGTCAGGGAAAAGTCCCTAAAGATGGGTCATGACAATGTACATATTTTCATTCTTAAAAAATTGAAACCACATAAACATCATTCCTATTATATTCTTTTAATTCATAATAATTCATGTCATAGTTCTTCATTTCTCAGTTTATGATGAAAGTAACCTATTAATTTCCCAGTATCAGACATATTTCAGCACTTTTTATTTTGATCATCTCTCTTCCTATAACTAACAACTGTCTTATAATAATAATAAGTGTACTCTCCTCTTTTGTATCGAGTACTAAAAAAGCCACATGGAAGATAATATCATAAAAATTATTTAATCTCTCTTCAATCATCCCTCGTAGGAATTTCAATTCTGAATCATCTAATTGGAGACCAAGTCTCATGGGATTCAGATTCTCCATACCAAATACTATAATGGAGGGGATTGACATAAAATTTACACTCACAACTAAATTTTATAAATATTTTATTAATTTTTAAGAACCATTATAAATAGGTAATGAAATATAACTCGTATCTTTTTCCTTCGTTGGTAGATTATTTGATGAAAAAAATTTGAATTATTTTGTGAGATAGTAATTTTTATTTCCTTTTTATTTCTTATTTTCATCACAAGTTGTCCCATAAATTTCAAGTATGATAGGATATTTTATCAATATTGTAAACCTGTAATTTTAATTAGAAATTTATTAATTTTTTTTAATAAACATACCTCTAGATACATCCTAAATATCTATATTTACTCTCTCTAGGAATGGATGAGGTAGTGTGTATCATGGTTTAGGATCCTCACCTTCATTACATTATTTATCTTTGTCTTTATTACACCATTAAAACTATTGTGTATATTTTATGATTTATTCCCCTTTTTCAAACGTGGAATATTTATTTCCTATATGAATTTTCTATTTTTATGGTTATATATTTCAGAATACCTCAGGGGTGTAGTTCAGAGTTAATAGGTAAAAGGTTTATTAGGGTTCCACTTTTATGTTCAATGATTTGGATAACAGAAATTAAAATATATCATAGATCAACCATCTAGTTCATTTCTTCATCGATTATCTCTTTGTTCACAACTCCATTAATGGTCATAAATATGGACAATATATCCTCCATGGTTTCGATCAAACATTAATGTGGACATTGGGATGATTGTTTCTTGTATTTAAATTTCTTGGGCATGTTCCATTTAAAGTGTGGTAGTTTTGGCCTCTACCCCTATTATATATTTTTTATATTATAATCAAAATAATTATAATATTTACATTAAATTCCTTATGAGATTGGGAGATCCATTATTTTATCCATATTTTTAGTGATGGTTTCAATTTTTGAAACCATCCAATATTTATCCAATAAGTTGACACTTTTCCTTTCAGTTCGATCCAACTACCATTGAATAATATTACAGGTCATCTAATATATAACGTTATGGATTTCCTTTGAGAATTTTCTCATTGATTAATTTCTAACAATAACATTATTGATTGTTCTGTTTTATTGTGAAAAATCCCATATAAAAACATATGATCAGCCACCAAGTTTCTACACCATAAAGATAGTCATTTTAAGTAATGTATTTGAAATATTCCAAATAATGGTAATGAGTCACATATTAATAATTATTAAAACTTTCTATCCATGTATTTTGAAAATATAAATAATTTTCTTAATAAATTTATTTGCAACACATCCATCATCATGAATGAAAAGGAATGGAAACATTGAATATATTCACATGCTCGATCTCTCAATAAGAATATAAAATTTTAAAGTATTAAAACATCATGTAAAGAATTATGGAAAATGAATATTTCATAGATTTTGAAAAAACGATGAAAATGTTAATTTATGCATTCATAATGTTTTAATGTGAACTTCATTCTATTTAATATTATTTGGATGATAGTGGGGATAGAATCTGGATGATTGGAATGGATGGGAGTCCCCAAGATTATTTTTTGTAATTTTGTGCTTGATTCCACCAATAATCATTTATGACTCAGTGAATGTATCATGTGGTTATACTAATTTAGTTTCTATATGTTTCCCTACACCAACCATCCTTCATATGATATTATTTCATTTAATATAAAATTGAAAGTGCTTGTTACATTTTTCATGTGTTCGATGTTCTAGAATTAAAAATGAGAATTTTTATATTAATTAATGAATCATGAAACATAAGTATGGATATTAAAATGAATTAATAAAATAGGTAAATAAAAATTATTAATCATACATTGTAATTTTCCTTCGCAATGGTGCCATAAATATTTCCACCATCAAAGAATCATCCATTTTCTATACGTATAACAAAATTTAATAATTTATAAAAACAAGAACAATTTAACAAATACAATTAAATGAAAATATTTTCAATTTCAATGTAAAACTCATAGGGACAGTGCAATTGGTTATTTTAGGAATTTAAAAAAATGTATTAGTTTATTTTTGAAATGAATGTGAATAAAAAAGAGTAATGTTTATGAAATCAATTGAAAACGGAATTCATGGGTTTTTTAAAATTTTGGGTTCAGATGCTATTGAATTAAAAAATTAAATTAATATATTCACTATTGGTATCAGATTTGAGAAATGTGTGAACCATGGTCTTGGAATCGCCTCCATGACCCAATAATTCCCCTAGCCCAATGGAAGGTTATTTTATAAAATTAATGAAAAAAATTTTCTTCAAATTATTTTTAATAATAAATAAACTAAACCATTCAATGGTATTCCAAATTTATGCAAATTTATTGCAGAAATTCAAAAGGAAATGTTTCCTATTCTTATGTAAATGATCACCCAAAAAAAGTGGAAATAAATTTAACATGAATTATTATTTTACAAATAAAAATAAATGAACAAAATAAGAAACATTGATCCAAAAAAACTCCCACATTTATCAACATCACCACGAAAGAGAGGTTATTTACTTGTATAAATGAGGGAATACTGGGGAAGTAAAATGGAAAGGTAAAGAATATAGTAAAAGATATAGAATAAAAAGTTGAGGATTTTTTGGAGTATATCCTCACCCTAAGATTTATTATCTAAAAGAATTCAATGAATGAAAAAATTTCTATATATTTATATATCTGTTCAATACTCAAGATGGCGTTAACTATACTATTAATGTGGTCATTAATTTTCCTAGGTCAAACTTAATGATTTATCACACTTTCAGGTCATATCATGTATGCTTATATTTTATTCCATATAAATTTGTCCAAATCTTGGAATTTATAGCATATTACAGGGTCTGATTGTTGTGCCACACCATGAAATGATTCCCTTATCTATGGGCTATGTTTCTTAATGAATTGCCTTAATGTTAACACTTTCATAAGTTTTAACAACATGAATAAGATATTAATGATTTGAATGATTATTTTCAACCATAAAAAGCTTTATTTCAGCATGTTTATTATTTTCATGCATTGGGAAAATCCCATGAACACCCCAATCCATGGAAAGGATTCGTTATGTGGAAATACAGATCATAAATTTTCTATATTTTCTTTTTTTATCCAATCATTGTATACTAAAATAGATTAAAAATCATTAATCAAATAGGAAATATAGATTGATTATAAGGAAAATATAAATTTTTTTAATATAATAAAAGAATACATGAAATATAATTATCATTAATTCACTATGATTAGGGAATCATGTTGAGATTCGTTGCAAATTATGATATAGGAAATTGTTGGTGATGCCTAATCTTCTATGATATGATGGTTTTAACAGTTAACATTAACATATGATATAGTTCATATGACAATAATGGTTTCATAAAAATTTGATATGATTTTATGATTATGATATGAAATCATTGATCAATGATGTGGTATCATTTTAATATTGTTTTCCCTACAAATTTTGGTGAGAAATTATTTTCATTAAAGAAAATGTGATTTCATGGGAAGAATTTTTAACCAGTTTTAATTTTTACTGAAATTTACAATGCATTTAATATTGTAATAAAAAACAATCTTTTAAAAGATGAAATATTAAATTGTATTGGTGTAATTTGTATAACATTTATAAACTAATTTATTCTTTAATTTTTATAAAATTAATTCAAAATATAAATTAAAAATGTTCTTTTTCTTATTTAGTATTAATTTAAGGAATATCATTTTTTCACTTTTAATGAGGTTTTAATTTTTTAAATTAATTACTTAATTTTTTATTATTTGTAACTGAAAAATTTTAATGGAATTTATTATTATTGAAATCTTAGTGAACTTGTCTTTTTGTTTTTTTAATTCTAATATATTATTTTAACTAATTTTATAATATTCTATTTTTTAACATTCAATGAAAATATTGAAAAAGTGAAAATAAACAAGAAGTTATATTAGTTCAATTGTTCCTTAGATATAGTGACTTAATGAATATATATATATAGGTATTACCTTGTGAAATTTTTTCATTCTCTTAGATCTTTTTCAAATGATATTGAAGAAAACATCTGAACCCTTTGTGCAGTGTAGCTAAACTTATTATGCCTGGTATTAGGAAAGGCTATAAGGAAAAAATTGTAACATTATTGAGTTCATAAATAACAAAATTAATTGTTTCATTCCTAATACATTGATCAATCACAATTGAAATATTCATTCAACCAAGACTTCAAATTTTTTTAAAGTCATGGGACCACAAGATGAATTTTTTAATGAGTAATGCATCAACTATGCCTACACCCAATGATATAGGATGGATATCTAGAGTTACCAAGAAATAATCAGATATTTATGAACTATTAATGTTACCAGAAATAAAAAATGCATTGACCTCAAAATAACCTATTCGTCATCACCGAAAAATTGATGGACCATCCATAGAAAAATGGAAATCTGAAGCTCTCCTAATAATAATATAAAATAAGTGAATCCCATGTTATCCAAAAAATCCAAAACACATTGATCAAGATTAATATGAATGAATATTATCTGATGTAAAGACATTCTAAACCAGAAATATAAATATTAATCTATTGAATACATCAACAATATAAGTGTACCGAGCACCACCACACCAAAGAAGCATCTGTTGCACCACCTATTGGGGGAGATTGTCACCAAATTTCAGTTGCCTCCATTGAATGATGGATGAGATCAATAGTGTCACAATTAAATAAATTAAAACAAAATATAGAATATACATTATATTATTAGGTTGATTTCCATCAACTGAGCTATGCAGACCACCCTTACTATATAAGACGACTGAGATCTACATGGATCCTAACTCATAGTCGCTAATGGAAGGCATATTTTTGGAAAATTAGATATAACCATAAGATCATCCATGTAGTTATGTCTGATATATTATTTGATCTAGAACAAAAGATTATAGAATTCCATCCTCATTTTCCCTATAAAATTTATAATAATAATGTAATAACTATTGGTGTTTCCCTTTTGTAGTTACTCTAAAAAATATGAGTCAATAATCTTATCTCATGTACTAGATATAGAATTAGAAGAGGTTGTAGAGTACATTCAATTATATGGAATTAATTATGTCCTTAATAGCGATATTGAAGATTAATTAATTCTCTAATGGTTCTTAATTCACCATGGTATTTCCCATGGGTTGAATTTGATAGATAGAAATCTAATATTTATGATATTTTAGGATATGACGATGAGCCATGTCATTGAATCCCAAAATATATTTTTTACAGTAATAATTTCATAAGAATTCTAGATATCTAATTCCACATAATCAATCAGATACATAACAGACATCATCAAATTTTCTATGTTAATAAATTTCCCTTTAGGATAATTTTACAGTAAAAGTTTCATGCCACTCTACTCGCATAAAATAGATTATTGTTTGTGAGGCCCATTGTGATTCATAAAGAAAAAGTAATTTTATGTTAAGATCTCCAAGAACTAAAAAATTGTAAAAAAATATTATATATATAGACAAATGTTTCACGATTATGAAAGATTTTTTCAATTTCCACATCTCATATTCATCAGTTTTCTTCTTGAATCAAGAAAATAAAAAGGGAAGGTTATCATGGGAGGAGAAATTGACCATGGGATAATGATAACTTGAAAATTTATACCATTTGATATCAAATACAAAATCATATTTCAAATGATATCATGGTAGCTAATGGCTCACATTTTCCAGGAGTACATATTTATATATGGGATCATGGAAAGCGTCGCCATTAGAGAGGGTTTTCTACGGTGAAGATGACACATGGATAGAATAGATATTTTCTAGTATTATGATTATTTTAAAGGGGTTGGGTTTCAGTAATGGTTTATTTCATTTAAGAGAAAAGAATCTAAAATATGAGCTTCTTATAGAAGGAGAGGCAGAAAATGAGAAAAAATCAACGTGCTTGGAGAAGGTAATATCTTTTTGGGAAGATCATGATGAATTTTTTAGATCTCAAAAAGAAATTATTAATTATTATTTTTTCGTAATTTTTTATATTTTGTTATGAATTTTTTGAAAATGTGGGATCATTTTGACATTACAAGCAAGGTTTTTCAATAATATCAGTTAGGAGAATAAGATGATGTTTGTTGATGATATGATAATTCATTACTATATAATTTATGTATAAAATCAACCCCTGTATTTATTTATAATTTTTATTTGAGAATAAACATAAAAATTGGGTTCTCAACAACTATAGTGCATTTTTATTAAATGTGTTGATATTAAAATCATATCAGCATTGCTTGGATTAGTGGGTGTTATAGCTAAGTTATTAAAAGATCCACTCATTCAACAGTTTTTCGTATGACGAAATGGGTCATAATATATTCATTATATCATGAATTATTTTTACATAGGAAATAAATTTAATTAGAAATAGAAAATATAGAATATAAACCATCTAGTCAGATTCCCCAACATCACTTCTCAATAACTCCCCCTACATTGGGTTTTATTATCTTTTTTTGATACCATTTATTATTAATCCCTTTGATTCTAGTATTTTCCACTCACCACTATAATTCCCTCCATCACTTAACCATGCCCCTTGTTATCAATATTTCCATAAAAAAATTATTTTATTCTATCTACATGGCCACACACACCTTTTTCTAGAGTATATCCATATGGGTTGACCTATATTCTCCAATACACTAGTTTCATTATGGAATATAAATACATAATATGAATAAAATGTTGTTGGTCACAAAGTATTCTAATAATATTTTAGAATTTTTACTATGGGAACATACATAAAATTGAACAGATTAAAAAATATCGAAAACAAAACACCAAAAATGTAAAAAAACAACTAGATATCATAATCTGATAATTCACATAATATCTATTTGGAATCATATAGAACCATTAATAGAAAAAATAAATAAACATAGAAGTTCATGTATTCTAAAAAAATACCCGAGATGTACTATATATAGGTGAATAACGAACTCATAAAAATTCAATGACCAGTATATGATAATACATGTGTAAATAACTAGTTAGATGTATTAAATATTAGGGAATTACATGTTCTAATAGTATCATGTTACCCATAATGTATTCTGAAAACCCATATGTCAAACAATTAGGAAATCAATAAACCCAATTTTTCTATGCTTTCATCATTCATGGTATCTACCTATATATTTTATATAAACATTATTATGGAAATCTATTATGTTTTGAATCAACTACCACTAAGAGGGACGAGGGATGATATGTAAAACATGAGAGCTTTCACATTCCTTTTAATGGAATTTCTAGGATCTAGTTCAAAAAAATAAAAAATAAAAAATTATGCACTAGGAAAGGACTTTAAAATAATTGTTTAGAATGATTAATGCATGATAATGATCACTAAAACTATGTATGAAATTGATATATATATTTTGGATGTGGGTTATTGTATCCATATAATAGGGTTATATTTTAGGATTTATATATGTAATGTTTTAATCATCATTTTACTCTATAAATTATCATGGTGTCTCACACCAATGTATTCTATGATGTGAAATATTTTTACAAACGATACTACACATTCACTTTAAGATGAATTTCAATATTCTGGATTTTAAAATGAAAATACTGAAAACAATATTACTGAGTAACATCACCAATGTTTCATGTGTGGTAACTCACACCATTACTATCAAAAATATGATATTCTTACACTCGTTCAGGAAAATGAAAATTATATTAGTTATATACGTAGAATGAGATCAAGGGATGACCAATTATAAAAATCATACATGAAATTAAAAAAAATCAACCAAACCATTCCTAGAGAGAGAAGGGAGTTAATGACCAACTAAATAACTTGGATTCAAAAAATCCAACGAAATAATTCCACCACCATCCAATTATTGGAACACCTAGTTCTACAGATGAATTATGGGGTTTGTTTGGATATTTAATAAGTAGGATTAATGAATAGACTAAAAAATATTTCCACAAAGCACATGTGGATTACATGATAAAAATATAGAGTTATAATTTTATTAGTTATATATAGATTCTGGAAGTAATGAAAATATTAAACTAACAATAACCACTTATTTGAATCATAATAAGAATTCCATTGTAGTTACAACTAGGAGTTGTCTTTAAATCCAATTAGATGTTAGAAAAGTAATTAAAGTAGTTTTGAAAAATAAATGTATAAATCTTCATATTCAATCTAGAAAATAATTATTTTTTAAATCAAGATAACCCCACTTGAAATCCTATATATATTAAATTTATTATTATAAAACAATTAAAAATGGATGAATAAAAAAAGTGGATGAAATTTCATAAAGAATTAGTTTCAGGGATACCCACAATTTTATGGTATTCTTTTTTAATCATATATTTTTATTTAATATTTATTAAAGAAAATTAGGATTCTAAAATATTAAAAAATTTCAATGTTATTATAATATTAATCATTAGAATTCATTCTCTGAGGGGCTTAATTCAAAACCCCTATTATATTATGTCACCAAAAAAACGTTTTTCAACTAAAAAATCCCATTGAAGAATTTAATATATATAGTATCACTAAGGAATATTATACTATATTTAAAAATATAATACCTCCAAAACAGCAAGATTTAGCGAGTTTGGTCATCCATTTTACCATTGGATATTGAGGTTGCTAGTTTAAATTTCTATAAATTTTTCAGAAAATCATAAATATGATTCATTTTTCCTTGTTTAAACAAATTAAATTAGGAGTTACAAAACCCAAAACAAATTTTAATGACATTTTTAGAGATCTATTACTCATCATTTTTTAGTAATGATGAAATTTTTGTGGGTGTAGGAAAAATCATTTTTTAGCCGATTTTATGATTATTGATATAGAATTTTACCAGAAGAAACTTATCAATCTTGATAGGAATAGTCTAGGAATTAGGGGATATGTAATATATTATTAAAATTTAAAATTAATCATTAATATATTTTAATAATAATAATAATTTAATGTTTTCATAAAATTTATGTAACCTACCAAAGATGAGTTCAATTATAGAGATAATATCTTAAGATGTAATGAATAAATTAGGTTGGGGGAAGAGTCATTTTTAAGGATTTTAGGAGAATTTAGTAGTGTAATTAATATTCCTTTTGAAACAATCATGGAATTTATTTATAAAATATAGAATTCTAATTTACATTATATTTAGGGTGAATCATGGAATAACAAGATGATTTACACTTAGAATACATTTTCGACATTATAAAATAATTTTCTTAAGTGGGTCACTTTTTTGTGAACAATAATTATGAAGAGGTGGATTTTTAAAGCACCTTATTTAAGTGGAAAAACGAGGGTCAAATACCTCCTAGTTCCATGTGCCTTACATAAACTCTATAACCACACCATATGGATCTCAAAACTCGCTATGATCAACTGAAATTTTCTTTTCTACGTAATTTCCCCACACTAGTTGTTATCTTTTTGACTAGTTGGGAGGAAAGTCAAGTGGAAATTATTTTGAAGGTGCCGAATATGTTTCAATTAATCATATCCTCTCAATTTATAATATTAGGAATATAATAGCATCATACATCAAGGAAAAAATTCCCATTGAACTTGATAGCATGCTTAGTGTTCAACCATATAAATGATTGAGTACCAACTTGATAAGAGTAGATATATATGAAGTGATTACATTTCTAGATGTTGGAAATGTTTTGACAATCTTATTAATCTGGTGAGTTATTCATTTACTTGGATTCCCTAAAAAAATTGTTTTATAGTGAACTTAAATGTGAAAAATAAACTTGTTGAGTTTAGTAAATTGAACAATTGGAGGGTCGGTATGTACTATAGGAAATTCAATGATACCCCAATAAATAAAGAATTTCCCAATGAAAATTTTAGGCCAAATATTGGAGATGTTTTCTATGAATGAATCTATTTTATTTCATGATGTATATTATGGTTACAACTACATATTTATATCTCTTTATGTTTTTAAGAGAACTGTATTAACTTTTATGTTTTCTAGGATTTCCTCTCTGTGAATGGAAATCTTCAGGTGTGGTTGCACTAAAACTTATTAAATATAGAGTATGGAGACAATATCAGTCCTTAATGATAGGTAGATTCATTTTATTTTTTTATTATGTTTTAGTTTATGGATGTGAAATTAAAAACTTCCCAAAAATTTGGAATCATTTTTAAAATGATGATAAGAAACAAAACATGATTAAATTTTGGAAAACTATTATCTCGTGGATATTGAAGGATATTTTTGGGTCAAAAATATTCCAATAGATATACTAATCATGGAAATGATAATATTGATGTGATAGAAAAACACTACGCCACCAAAAAAATTGAATGTAATTAGTAGTTTATTGGGACATTTTGTTATTTATGAGAGATTCATCAATGATATTTCCAGAATCACTTGAAATTTATGTTCAATAATATTCAAATATTCCCATTTTGAGTTCGATTATAACAGTTTGCATTCATTTATCCTTATCAAGGATAAAATTAAAATATTCTTCCATTATTATATCCCCCAAATTGGGGATATGTTTTGATATTTTTTTTGATTCCAATGATATCATGTGATATTTTAGGTTGAGGATAGAGAGTAGGTTACATGTGATTTATAATTCTAGTAAGAAGTTTTTGAATCCCCATATAATTACCCTAAAAGTCAAATGTAATTTTATACTGTGATAATTTCTATTGAACATTTTATATAATACATCATTGGATCTATGTTTATCATTTTCAAGGACCACATTAATATTAAATATCTAATGGATAAAAAGTATTTAATCGAGTGCCTATGAGATGGGAGCTTTTGGTAGAAGAATTTGATTTTGAAATAAATGAGAAAAAATGGGTTAATAATGTGGTTTAAGATCACTTATCTTGGTTACAAAATTCCCAATGTGTTGAACCCAGTAATATTAACTCCTCATTCACTAATGAGAAACTTTTTTCTTCTTCTGAATATCAATCTCTTGGTATGAAGATGTTGAAAACATTATTATTGTATGCAATTCTCCCAATTGAAATTTAGAAAATAAAACATTGAAATAATTTTCTACGATGAAATACTGTATATGGGATAATCATTTACTTTTTAGATAATATAATTTTTCAATTCTTAGGATATGTGTGGTTGATGAGAAAATAAACCCCATTATTGGGAGTTTCTACACATCACCTTATGGGGGACTTCGTGGTTGTGAGAGAACTTCCAAAAAGGACATCTGTGTAATGTTCTACTATACCAATATATTTATAGACACTAGGATTCTATAGAATGGATGTGAAATAATTTATGTTATTTAAAATATTTTATGAATTCATGAGTTTTAAAAAAATTATTTCTGGGTGTTGAATTTTTTGATGTATAAGATCTAGAAAATATTTTTTCATTACAATAAAATTTTTATAATTAATATGTAATTATAGACTTGACCTGTGTCTCTATGTAGGTTGAAGAATTTTATGTCTTATAAATCCTTTATATAAGTGTTTTAATGTTCATTAAGAAATATAAATTTTTAAGGTTTATAGTTCCAATGGATTTATTATTAATAAATTACACTCATTTTAAGAATTATAAGTTCATGTATTTAATAGAAAATTAATTTTTTACCATATTCATGGAACAAAATATCATACATAGTTTATTGTTGAGGTTGAATTATTAAAAAGAAATACTAAAAATCATGGAGAAGGAAATCTCAATTTCTTTTAAACACCAGTCAATCAAATTAGATGATGTCTGGGGGGCTTATAGAACATCATATAATACCCATATCTAGATGTACCCTTTCATGATTATATTAGAAAATATATTTCATAATCTTATTTAGATTCAACACAATTCCATCTTGATAGTGAAGTCCCTGAACTAATATTTAAATTCATCTAGGAGAGGTGATTTCTGGAGTTATGTAAGATGGATGAAATTAGTTGAGAATCATATGAGAGAACCCAAAATTACAATTAAATAACTAACTAATTATATGTATATATAATTCAATATAGGTATATTAATGTTGTAAAAAGTATATTGAGTTTTTATTTCTAGTTTAAAGCGTTATCCAAGATAACTAATTACCATGTGGTGTGGCTCATTCACCATTCTATGAGTGTTGGTCAATAGGGTTGTTTTATTGGTTGGGAAGATAAATGTAATTTTCTTGTGGATGGGAATAGAAGAATGAATTATTTTTATTAGAATACAAATTCAAGGGCTTACATATCATTCATTTCAACTTTATAGTTTAATGAACTGTAACTAATGACTATAAACTCATTGTTTCATTGGAGTCACTAATGTATTTTTGTTATGTTTTCCTTATTTTCATTTATATTATAAACTGATGAGGACAATTATTGTTTGAATACTTATAATAAATCACTATAATATTCATAAATTAATAAACCAATTATAAAATTCAATAGAAAAAAATTCTAGTTAATTATAGGAAAAAATGATATAATTGATGAAAATATAAGGATGTAAACTTCTCTAACTTCATCCTTTGGTCAATTAATTTCCACAGTGTTAAAATTGTATACTAATTTTGAACATTTTTAATTTAATAGAATATATAACCTAATAACCAGATAGTTATTTTTAAAGAAAAATAGTGGAGTTCATTTGATTTAAGTAAGTTGACAAATTCTCTATAGTGAGGAGTATAATTTTGTTAATTATGAAAAGTTCAATTTTGGTCTTCTATATTTAATTCATATATGAGATATGTGTGCAGAAATTTTCATTAATTTTTTTTAAAATAAATATGTTTTCATTAATGGATGGTGAGATTTATTTTAGCTATATAATAGAAAATTAATTTTTTTTCTTAATTTCAATAATAATTTCCACTATAAAATGCTTTTTTTTGATGTTATTTCAATATTTAAATATTTTTTATTTATCAAATGTTCCATATCATATGTAGATGTATAATAATCAATTTAAATAAATTATTAAAAAATATTATTTAAAATTGATTTTATTTTTTGAAATTGTATTGTTTTTTAACTTTAATGACACCCATAAATATTCAATGAATTTAAAAATTGAATATCTATTTCAAATGAAAATACTCTACCACCTTATGATTCAACATCAAAGAAATCATGAGTTTCAAGTCTATGGGGAAGGGAATTTCTCTTTTCATTAACAATACTTTTATTATTTATACATGAAATCCCCCTAATGTTTTTCTTTCAAATCTCCCCCCCCCTTCAGTAACATTTAATAATTTCCCCTTATTAATTAACACCTGTTTTTTTGATATTGGGTTATGAAAATAAGATGTGAATTTTCATTTACAGGAAACAAATTCATGTTAATTTTGAGGGATTTCACATGATAGAATGTTTTTATAGTTGAGTGATTACAGAGTGATTTCATCGATTTATTTTATGGAAAGGATATTTGAACACTAGTAATGTGTTTTGTTGTAGGATAGATTCCTATGGAATTAAATTTGTAAATTTATTTAAATTGAATTTGAAATGAATA
Organism: Viscum album; assembly: GCA_963277665.1. Lineage (NCBI taxonomy): Eukaryota > Viridiplantae > Streptophyta > Magnoliopsida > Santalales > Viscaceae > Viscum > Viscum album. Next base: position 344,170,243 of record OY728150.1, on the reverse strand, counting down.
TAGTAACATTTCCTTTTTCAAATGGAACACCTTAGAGATCCAAATAAATTTTGATTTTTATAAATCATTTAAATCTGAAGTGAAATGAGAAATTTTAATCTCTTAATGAGACTCTAAGACATCGAATTGGGTTTTATTGTTAAAATCAAAAAAAAATTTGTATGATCAATGATTTTTGATATAAAAACATATGATTTGGAATAATTTAAATAATGATCAATTTATTAAATGTATTCAGTTATGTTGCGGAAATATTGAACATAAGTGAAAAGGGAAAAAATATTTTATAATAAAATAATAATATATTTCATATACTGTAAATAACAAAATCCATCAAATGCCAAGACACTGATCAACCACACCGCAAACATGATGGATCTTCATTGTAAAACTAAACATATTAGATCTCACCAAATAAAAAAAAATTATATGATGATCCCACTCTAGAATGAGAAAGTAAGGATTGCTGATAGAGATTAACTTTTACTTATATTATCTTATCCCAATCACATCCAAACCACCATGGATAAAAAAAGAACATTTTACTAGAATAAACGATTTAAGGCCCACTGATATCTAGTACACCTAATATGATTCTGATGTCATGCATATCAAGGGGGATAAAAATTTTATATCAGAGGATGCACATAAATTAATGATAATAATTGAAGTCGCACCATTGATGAAATTATTTACAGATCATTTACAACATTCACAAGGGATGTATGATGAAAATCTACTGATTAAGGTGGTCCTCCATTTCTAAAGTTACAAACAATCTTTTCACCCAATTAATATTATTTCTTCTTTTAGAACTGAAGTTGCACAAATATATGTAGATGGCCCCAAAATCATCCTTGTTGATACATATGAGTATCTATTTGAACGGGAAAAAATACTTGTAAAATTCAATCTATGATTTCTTTATCATTTTACTATTATAAAATTTCAATTTTCATTATGTTTATTATGATCTCGTATAGGTACTCTAAAAACATTGAGTATGTGGTACGCTCCCAGGCATCAGATGTAAATTTATAAGAGGTTGATCACAACATATTAGAAGGAAGACCTCAATAATGTCCTTTGTAGAGCCATTGAATATTAATTTTTGTTCGTTAGGCTCTATTCTTGACACAGTACGTCCCACGTGTCGAATTTCACAGATCGAAATATAATATTTAAGATAATTATAGTAATGAGGATGAACTGATCCATTAAAGATTAAAAAATATTTTCACATTACCTATTTTACAGGAAAATCACATAAAAAATAATCATGTCTAATTTTATATGTATATAACATAGTATAATTCCATAAATAAAAAATATAGAGGTTAATTCGTTAATAATAATATCAGATCGTATTACCTAAGGCCTAACAAATGCATTTGGGTGTGTGAGGCCTGAAGTGTTGTAAAAACCTAATAAAATTTATATCATGCTATCAAATGAAAAATAATATTATAAATGGGAAATGAATTTCCAAATTAGGGATGTCTTTTTTTAAATAGAGAGATATCATTTTATAATCCTTGTGTACCTTTATTAGTAACAAATAAGGGAAGGGTGATAATGGGATTAAAGGTGATCATGTGAGTGTTCTCATAAATCAAAACAATTATAATTTACATGTTTATACCATCTATACAAGAGATTTTTTTCACTTCTTGAATAACTTTTCAGTTATAACTCATTTGATAAATGGAGTATCAATATAGTCACTAATGAAGGGGATTTTATATGATGAAAGTTACATAAGGAGTCCATGGTATAAAATGGTTATGTGAGGGTTTTTCGTGAGTGGGGTGTTATCTAAAGAATAATTTTTTCATAAATTATAATCTAAAAAATATTTGAATACCTCAGGAGAAGTTGAAAATGTGCAACGTGATAAGGGAATGTAGTAGATTATCACACATTTCATGACCTTGATGAATTTTAAATATCTCATAAAGAACTTGTTAATTAGTATTATTACTTCATTTATTCAATTTTATAATTATTTGATGAATATATTGAACCATGTTGACATTAAGAGAATAGATTTTAGCTAAAATCTATTATTGTAATGATATTATAATGGTTCATGATATAGTATTTCATTCATATAATGTGGGTTGATGGACTATGACTTTTTCGTTATAACAAACTTATTAACATAGAATCAATCCTAGATATTAATAACTAAATATGGGTAGCACATTAAGTTTAAATGAGGAGTTTATATCAGTTTTATTGTAGTATATTGTCATTCCAAAGATAAGTGGATGATCTAATTGACTGACTTATGGATTTAATCATCCATATAATGGGCATTCGAATGATTGTGTTTACATATTTTCTCCAAATATAAAAAATATTTTTACTAGGATGAATATAGAAAACAAAATCTAAAAAGTAAAATAATTATTATCTGATCATAATCTCAATCTCTTCTTTGGGATAGTGCCTCGTATTTGTGTTTTTATCCCTCTATCTTGTACTATATTTCATTATTTCTATGGAATCTAATTGTTTCACTCAACACAATTAATTCCTTTATAACTTCACAACTACCCTTATTTTTCATTACATTCTTTCAATATTTATTTTTCTTTCTTTTTGGTAACATAATGATGTTATTTAGAATACATTCCTTTTAGAATACCAATATTCACCACTATACCTATTTTAATTGGGTTTATAAAAAAATGGTCTTCCCCTAACCTAGCCTATGAAATTGAATCCTAGTTAGCCATGATTTATTAATTATTATTCATAACTCATATGATTCATACCATTTTAAATGAAATTAGTTTACTCCCCTACTCATGTATATAATCTATTGTAGATTGGGTATGAATGCTATAATTTATGATCTTGATGTTAATGATTTATGCTTATACAAGCAAGATTTATATCGGAAGAAAGCCTGATCCCCAAAATTTATTATAAAAAGAAAGTATTGTGCAAGACAGAAGCAGACATCAACACCTACATCACCTCAAACACATTACCATCATCATCCCCATAATCAGATCCCTCATCATCCGGTGTAGCTGATTCCCATTCTGAAGACTCATATTTCTTGAAGAGTTCAATGTCCTGCTTCTTATGGACAAGTTGTTCCTTGTTTAGTTTCTCCTTGTAAGTTTTCTTTCCACCATTTCCTATTGCCAAGTCATGTTCCTATCCTCCACCCTTCCTAGAGGCAGATCATGTCACCATTGGATTGGGATGATCCGTTTAGTCCCTCCGCGACTTCCTCCTGTATTGTGTTTTCCCATTTATCTCCTTTCTCGGCGTGTCTCTATTACGATTATTAACAATGTCACTGAAAGAGGGTCTGGAATTTATATGCACATTCTCCATTTAAGTTATCCTGCTCGATACACATTCAATTGGGTTCTTTTCTTCATCACAAGACCTGTCCACCCTCACACCACCATGCTGTCCAGCATCATGTCCATCAGGGGTTGTGCCAAAATCTAGAGTGCGATCGTGAGATGGAGGGAAGTGAACCTCCTCCATTTCCCCCTCTTCAACCTCTGTCACCTCTTCATTTTCCAGAGCTGCATAATGATTAATGGAGCAATTTATCAAGTCATCAGAACTTTCCTGCACCAAAATAGAAGGTATATTATTACTTGGATCGACATGATCATCACGAGTCTGTTTCTGTTCGAATCCCCTACCCATAAATTAAAATTCAGAATTTGCAGTATCCATGCCCACACCACCCACACCATGACTTAGTTATTTAGATTGACCATTCTCCAAAATATGCACATTAGACCCATCTACATAATTATCATCACCAACTTCATAAGAGGGATCCCTATTTCCATTCTGCTCCAAGCTATCATGTCTTTCTATGGTAGATGAACTCAAAGGATTCATAGTTTCCTGCCTCAATTCCTCCACTACTAGTGGAGACTGCACCTCCATAGGGCTGCTATTATCCTTCAGGATATAACCCCCATGACGTTTCCCACTTGGGACATCAACAACACCCGACAGTGCTACATCCAATGTTGTATTTGGGGTAGGACCCGAGTGATCATCAATGACCCTCCTTAGACACTTACAAATATCATGCCCCTACCTATGAAAACCAGAGTAGTATGAAGTCCAAGAATCATAAATAAAATTCTGATCATACCTATATTATCCTTCAACCACAATCTACAAGATTTTAGGTGTAATCCTTGAGAGATCCATCTCAACACATATCCCCGCAGTTGAAGGATTTGTCATGGAAGTCGTCCTTTGGTCACAACATATAAACCGGCCAATTGAATTACCTATTGATCTGAGCATCCTGGAATTTTGGAACATAATAGGAACACCAGGAAGATACATCCAAATCTCCATGTTGGGAGAGTCGCGGTTCATAGGGTACTCGAAGGACAATCAGAGAAGATGAAAAGGAGACCTAGAATAGGCTTTTCTATTTCTTGACCATGCCCTACCCAAGTTATCATCATCAGCGAAGAGGATATAAAACTGACATGACCCCAAAATCCCTACCCGTTCAGGATGCTTTAAGCCCCAATTTACATTTATTGTTTAACCAAAATCTTCCACCAGGGGTCACCGCCAGACGAATCTTGCAATCAAGGTCGTGCAGAGCATCGACGAGGCTTTAGAAAACTATTGTACCGTAACTGGAACAACAGGTTGACCAGAGATGCAACTTGGGATCTGTAGAGATTAGTATATGTATAAGATAACAAACAAGAGTTTTGGTAATGTTTATATTTTGTGGTTTTGTAGTAAAAAAAATCCCTATTTGGATAAAATAATGTTGATGTTGTTATTGAATAGCTTCACCTCATGTTAAAAATAATAAAATGGGATGATAAAGTATTATATCACCTTATATTGTTGTATGATGAGTGGGCCTAGGAATACACAACTAGTGTTAATCTCCTAAGAGATATGTAAGGGTTAATTCACATTTTAGTTATAAATCATTATGAGGGATTGGAATAGATGATGAACAATAATGAACTAGTTTAATCCTATGGTCTGGTTTAATTAAATTAGATTCTTTTTATTTAAACATCTAATGAATGAGTTTTATTGATTATGATTATTACACTAGTTTGTTTGGTCTTAGTTAATAGATGGAACCAAAAAAATCAGGATAAAAATTAATTTGATGGATAATGAAATAACTATTCCCATAGGTGGACTAATTATATATTTGTTGGATTATGAAATATTGTTGCTACTATCATGATAATTTTTCATGCAATGATTCATTAAAATATTATAAATGTTCAATGGAGGGAATAATTTAGTCTTGATTCATTCATGTAACATTCCAATATTTAATGAAATGTATTATTTTAAATTAACTTAAATTCATTAATATATATTTCTATATTCTAAAGATAGTTTTTTATGAATGTCACAAAATACTATGTTTATCTTGCACTATACAAAAGCATGAGTAATACGAATCCATAATATACTAATAATTTCATTGTCTAATATGGATATTTTTCCACATATTAATGGAAAACATGATTTAAAAATAAATTATCACATTTTTTCAATTTTTATATGACAAAATAACCTTCTATTTTTAGAATTTGGATATGAAAATTCTATTCAAGGTCATTTTTTCAATTTTTCAAAGATGTTTTGTTTTTTGATAAATAGTGAAAAATACTAAATTTTAATTGAAATATTCATTTTTATATAATTTATTTATATAGTAAAATTATATTTTGAATGTGTTTTAAAGTATAATTTTTTAAATTAATGATCCGTATATCTAATTTATTTCATCTTATTCAATTTCTCATTACAATTGGTTATAGTTTTTAAAAAATTATGAACTTTTCTCTTTAAAAACTTATTTTTCCATCCTCTCTGCAAGATTAATTTTAAATTAAATATAGAAACTTATATGATTATAATTTGAAAAAATTGATTACATATGTGGAATATTCATAATTTATAATGTATAATATAGTCAAATTAATATTGACCAAAAATATTAGGCAATGTAATTAATGTTATGTAACATGATTAAGGTAAAAATATATTTACTTAGTGGTTAAACATTTATCAAAAGGGAATTTATGGCCTAAAAATTTGTAAAAATGATATTGGTTTCCCAGTTCCCCCCATATTCCCTATTGAGAGAAGATATGTCAATTTTAGAGACAATATTACATAAATGAGTCCCATATTAGAAGTTATGTTAAGAAAAAGACAAAAAAAATTATCCTTCATTCCTATAATTTATATAATGCTTTTGATAGAGAAACACCCCACACATTCTCAGTTATTAATATTATTTTGATAGGTAAATGGCTATTTATCTTCTCAGTCATTTTTCATAGATTTTTTTAGAGGATATTTATAATTTTGAAATGTCAAAACATTGTCTAATTAGTTAGTAATTAACAAAAATAATTAATACTAAAAATATTAAATATTAATTAAATTAAATAATTGTTTTTAATTTTTTTTCATTAATATATCCTGATATATAGAATTTAACTTAATATATTTTAATTTAAATTTTTGGTTAGGGTGGAAACTAATTAGGGGGTGAATTGAGTTCCAACATAAAATTTCATTAAGAAACATTATGATGAAAATCCCCCAATTTGAAATATCCTAGTTAATTAAGGAAGTAGAGATATAAATTTTCAATTGGTCAATAAGTTTCTCAAATTTTTATTAGTCCTCAGTTGAATTAGTGTAAAACAAATATCAAAATTTTGAAATAGGTTTACTAAATTAAACACATATACACAAAAAACAAAACATACTAATAGTGTTAATGTAAAAAAAATTCCTTTTTTGAAATTATAAGTAGTAAAAAATAGAAAAATAAAGTATTACAAAATATAGTACTAGACTGATTTAAATAAGAGGTTCATTCTCAAGATGAGACTTTATCCTAACCACATGGGGATCATCCGGAACCTAGCAGTTTATATTAACAACAAACATGATACACAACATGTATCGGGATTTACAATAGTTTTCACAAAAATGACCAGGTATCACAACCTCTACTGCAGTTCATTATGTGAAAACCACACAACTAGTCCACACCAAAACTCTTCCATTGTTACATGTGGGAAAAAAATGTATGGAATGTTTTGTGTGAGGATTTTTAGTATCCTCTAGTTTAAGCACTTGATACAGTTTGCGTGTAACATACAAACACACACTACTCAAAAATGTAAGATAAAGAAAACAATTGAGCTAATGTTATTCATATTGGGATTAGAAGGCTCTATGTGTCTGCAGTTCAGCTCTTCATTCCATGGTGTGATGAAATTCTAGTTTGAGTCCTTCTCTAGAACTTATCACCAAAATAGAGTGTCACAACCCTAGTTTCTACCTTCCATGTACTGAACTGTTCTACTTCTTAGTGTGAAAGTGATTTAATGAAGCCCTGAAGGTATACTCAAATTTTTACTCCCAAATGATCATTGTGAAGCACTTGGGTTCACAGGGTAATTTCTGGTGTGTTCATCTTGTTCTACAGAACTATCTCATAATTCATCTCACCCAATATTCTATTCGCTTGCTTAATCTTCTATTTTTGATATTTGAGTTCCGACAATAGGAAAGATAAAACCATGTGTGATCTTCCTCGTACCTCGTACTGTCTCCAGATACGGTCTCCAAGTATATCTAAAATCACCATTAATTAATTTCATATGTATTAAATTTACCAAATATGATATTTTGAATAATCTAAAGAAAATTGAAAAACTAGAGAGTAGAATGGTATAGGTAGTTGTAGATGGGTAGTGATGGCCTTTTCAACGTTAGGTTTCATTAGTAGGCTTCATCGATAGGATTCATCAGTAAGCTTTATCAGTAGGCATCATCGGTAAGCTTCATCTGTAGTCTTCATCTGTATGATTTATCAATAGGATTCATTAGTAAGCTTCATCAGTACACTTCATAGGTATGCTTCACTTCAGTGACCTTATAGTGGTAACCTTTAGCGGTAACTCTACAACAGTATCCATTGAGTTATAGAAATTTATTGATAACTCAATGGTAAGGTTTCTCAGTGGAAACCTCTTGTGGTAACCACTAGTGATAACCATCTATTGGTAACCTCTAGCGGTGTCCTCTAGCGGTATCCTATAGCGGTAACCTCTAGAGATAACCTTCCAATAGTAGAATCAACTGGTGACCATTTACATACATAAATTTTGAAATTTAAACATAATAAAAATAATAGATAGATTAATAATATATAAATTTTATATGATACAAACTAATGAAACATAATTATCATATAAATGAAACATGATTTGGGATTATGAGAATAGGTGAGTCCAAAATTCCCCCCCTTTTGATAATCACAAATTATGTCATTGAAATTTATATTTATAAATTAGTAAATTAGGGTGAAGAAAATTTTCTAATCTCTTTAGTCATGTCAATATACCTATAATATGTATCAAAATAAAAATTTATATTAATTTCATATATTCAAGTGCTCTAAACTAAAGCATTCTCCACCTTTGTGATTGAAAAAAATAAAATATGAAAAAAAAGAATAGAAAAAAGAGATCTTTGTATTAATAAAACAAGAGCACATTATACAAAAATATTACAATTATCCCTATCAAATTAGATACCCATCATTCAATCCATACCATAGATGTCCATGTCTGATTTTTCTTTGGGAGATGAGGAGGCATGTTCAAAAGATGGAGCTACAGGTCGAGGGATACCAGTAAGTAAGGAAGGAGAAGCTAGTACAGAAGAATTAGTAGACCGATAATGGGTAGATCTCTAAGGAATCATAGGAGTCAAGCTTTTAATGGCCCATGCAGGAGTCATGAAAGGGGAAGAACTAGTTGATACCTGTGAATTTGTGGAAGAAGGTAAGGATGGAAGGACAATAATGGAGGTACAGTCCACATGGAAGAATATAAAAATTAGATTCCATAAATCCATAATGATGCTTCCTCCACATTCCATATATAACATGAAATCATCCTTATTCTCCAAGAACTATTCCAAATCATGATTAAACTCTATAATACTATTAACATGATCCTTAAAATCATGAGTGATAGTTGGGTTCATCATGTTCTCAAATAGCAGCTTGAAGTGATGATATATCTGATTCTTAGTGTAAACTCATTTATAATAAAATTCAACCTTCTCATTTATGGACTTCTGATCTTATTCAAACTCCCTCAAATAATCTCCTAAAAGTTTTTTAATATCATTGGTAGTGGAAATGGAATGATTCATAAACTGGGTGTGTGAGGTACATGCACCAGATAACTTCTCCATTTCTTGTCCAACAATTCAGTTGAAGACTTTGAGATCAACAAGAGGAGAGGGAGATGTGGAAGTAGAGGCACACTATGGTTCCATGGTAAAAGCATTGTCTCCTTAAATGACTTAGTCATCCCACTGATAAACCTCTTTACATTATCCTCCTCGCCACTCACATGTGTCTCCATAAACTTCTTAAAGTCCTCAAACAGAGTGACCTCTGCTGAATAACACTCTTAGAATACTTAAGGTCTTTGTCCACTTGAGATCTTGTAACCATATATGATTATGTACTCATAATCAACTATTTCATAGACTTCGTAGATTCTATCAAGATTCTGACTTGATTCTGGCATTCCTTCACTTCATGATTCAAGTTGGAGTGAAAGGTAGAGATTATTCTTTCCATAGAAGATTCCATAAGCACTTGAGTGAGAGCCACAGTTCTCTCTATCCAAAAGGATATCCCATCAAAGTGACTCATCAAATCTGATTTTGAGGACTCTATGTCATCCTACTTTACATAATCATGCGGTAGAATAACCACAAATTTTACTATTGTGGTGTCTAAAACAGAATAAATTGGAGGACTTCTGTTGGTTTTTCATCTTTAGAATCATCATAGTATAATGCCAAAACAATAAATCCAGGGTCCTCTAAAAAATTATCTATCTCAATACAGACGGAAACTGAACTTGTGACAATTGGTTCCTCCCCCTCACATGGAGATTCCTCCTGGATTTATACATTCTACACTTATACAATTATTCCTTGTTCTATTACACCAACATGAGAGTCTACCTCTACTTCTTCTACAAAATAATCAACCACTTCCATTCCAATTCATGCTCTATCTGATTCAACATCTTCTTCCTCTTCACACTTTTCCATTACATCTTTTCTTATCAAATGACTAAGAAATAGGAATTCATATTCAATTTCATCAATAACTATCTCAAACTCCTCATGATTATATTCAACTTCATCCTCCTCCTCTGAGGACTCTCCAACAGTAATACCTCTTAATACATTTTCATATTCTTATTTTTCAGTGGTTTAATCATCATCACTGGTTTATAAGACATTCTATATTATGGGTAATCACTTTTGTGGAATAATCTATCCAAATGAGATAATACAATCATGGGGACTTGATGGAAGGTTAGGATCACTCCTATCATCAAAAAGAGAATCCTCTCTTTCTTACAAAACAACATCCTCCACTTCTTTATCTAAATATTCTTGTTCTACTTGATAAATTTTTAACCCTATATATCTTTTATCCATTATCCTAGTAAGATTGGAAAAAGGGTTGAAATAATCATATAATTTAGCCTCATCATTCACCCAATCCCTTTTCCAAGGGTTCCATTATATATTTATAAACATCAAAACAATTTTGGTAATGAAAATATTGTGCCATTAAACTATGTGTTTTTCGTTATTTCTAACAACACATTTAACTTTCAACATTAATTATATCATCATGGAATAAAATAATGCATTTTACTTGGATTAAGGCCTTGTCATATCCTCTAACTAAACCATCAATAACATACAATTATTTTTCCTTTGTCCGTGATTCAACAGATAAAACAAAAATATATCTTGATATATAAAAGTAAAAAAATTTCCTTTCATGGGACTCAATACATATTGGAAAAATTTAAATAGTAATTTGTTATCCACATCCATCTCATAAGAAATTTCCTTCCTAGTGATTCAATTCCATGTCAGTTTGGCCAGATTCTTTTTATAGTAAAACAAATCACTGGTGGGAGGCATCACTCAACAGTAGTAGTCAAATTTGAATTCACGTGGGACTCTTAAGTTTCAAGAAATTCAACAGAAGAGATGATCCCACATACTCCATTTACTTTAAAAATAATTAATTTCTCATCCTCAGACTGTCCGAACATCATAAACTCATAGAATTCATTAACTACATTCGGATAATATGGTCTATTGTTGTTTGTAATATGTTCTACCCAATCCTGATTATCGTGTTCCTTCATCACTAGAGACCTTCTCAATAGCAGTCATTCCGAACATTATTCCTTTTCAATCATGATTTCCCACTTCGACAAATCAAGATTGATCAGCTTTTCCAAAACCTTTATTCCACCACTAGACTCAGATAGTGGAATCTTATGGTTCGGTGTGTCTCCTTCATCACAAACCATCAGTCTCTTCAGTCTTTCCATTTCAATCTGATGTGGTTCAAGGATTTTATTATAAGGATAGGTTCAAGGCTTCAGGATTATAAGTTTGAGAAGAGGATTTAAGTGGATCGAAATGAGTCTGCCACATTGTTTTTATAATTTAGGGATCGAAAAATAAATTGGTTAAATGAAATAAATAAAATTAATATGATTTAGATTTTGGAAGGAAAACCCCATGTCTAGGACCTATCAGTAAGGTAGACTAACGATATGGTGCCAATACTGCAGTCTATTGGTGAGGTCCAATGGTGAGGTCCAATAGTGAGGTTTCCTAATGGCGAGCTTCAATAGTGAGGTCCAAATGATGAGGTTCTATGGTGATGCATCCCAATGATGAGGTTCAATGGTGAGGTGTCCTAATGGCGTGGTTCAACACTGAGGTGTCCTAATGGTGAGTTTAAAGAGGGTGGTTCAATGGTGATGTTTCATAAGCTAAAAATATATAAAACCTAACTCGTGTTTATTTTAATTTAACCTCTCTAAATTCAATGGCATTGTGAATATAACATCTAATTGATGTTATGTGCAAATGAATTAAATTGTGAAATCACCTCTTTGATAATGATTTCTCAAAAAGTGATGTCTCACATCAATGTTATTTGTCTTATCATGAGATATTTGATTTTTAGAGATGTTAATAAAACTATTGTTATCACAATTTATGGACACATGTTTGAATTGATATTCATAGTCTAATAATGTGTTTTTCATGCAACAGATTTGATCACAACAACTACCAACAACTATATATTCATCATCATATGTGGATAATGCAACATATTTCTATTTCATACTACACCAGGATACAAGTGACTTCCCCAAAATGTGACATGTTCTAGACATGCCTTTTATAACTAACATACAACCAGAAAATTCATCATCTAATTAACTTACCTATTCAAATGATTTTCCTCTTGGATAAAATAGTATAATGTTTTTAGAATACATGATATATTTAAAAATCTATTTAACTGCAGTTAAATTAGATTCTATGGTATTTTATTGAATACAATAACACATACATACACTGAACATAATATCATATTGTCTAGTAATAAGGTAGAGAAAACTCTCAATCATACCTCTGAAATTGGTTTGATCAAGTTGTTTACAAGTTTCATTAGTATCCATCTTACAAGTGGTACTCATAGGTGTATCACTATCATTATTACTATCCAAACCAAAATGTTTCAAAATATCCATAATATATTTATTAGATTTTAAACTACGCCATTTTTATTTTGAAAATTTTTAATTCCAAGGAAATTTTAAGTCCCCTCTTTAAACTCATTTCATGTTTATCATGCATCATAATTGAAAAAGAAGTACAAAAAATTTTAGAAGATCCATGAATATTGACATCTATATAAATTTGTACTATTTAAACATCTCTGAAAATCCTTTTAATAAAAAGTGTAGGATATGTTTTTCCTTTGGTAAACCCTTTTGAAATATGAAAAATACTGGGTCTATCATACAAAGCTCTAGGAGCTTGCCTTAGACAAAAAAATTCATTAGAATGTTTAAAATCATGATTTGAAAAATATGGATTTGTAATGTTAGGGGGTTGTTCAACAATAACATCAAGAACTATATGAACATTTAGAAAAGCACTTTAAACATCCATATGATAATGTTTGATGTTCAGATGAGCTACAACAGAAATTAGTTTCTAAATAGATTCTATTCTAGCTATAGGTGGAAAGATTTCATCATAGTCTATTCCTTATTCTTGATTATCCTTATAGAACTAATCCAGCCTTGGTTTTACTATATTTCAAGACTCATCAACTTTGTATCTAAACACCCATTTAGTGCCTATGGTTAATGTGTCCATAGGTCTTTCCAATAATTTTAGAACTATACGTATTTCAACATAATTTAATTCATCTAGCATTGCTATCACCCAAAATATATCCTTGATAGTATCATTAATATTTTTGGGTTCAAGCAGTGAAAGAAAATATTGTTGTTCAACTTGGTTTCTCAGTGAACCTCTAGTTTTTGTCCCTCAATTTAGATATCCTACTACAACATCTAAAGGATACTTATTGAGAGTTATCATACCTCTATAAAGGGTTGTACTAGATTCCTGATGGTTGTATACAGGTTTAGATTTAGCAGGATGAGATTCTGGAAAATTTCCATAACTAGTTGTTTTTACTAGGGGATCACTATTTTTATCATTAATATCTAGAATTGACATATTTTCTTCAAGATATTCAAGTGATGTTTTAAGTTCATGAGGATCAGTCTCATCAAATTTTACATGAACATATTCTTCCACACATTTGGTTCTCTTACAGAATACTCTATAGGCTTTACTAGAGATTCAGTAACCTCAGAAAATTCCTTCATCTCTTTTATAAGGACTATTTTTATGATTATCTCTAGTGTTAAGGATAAATACTTTTCATCCAAAAACTATAAACTTATTAAACAATGTTTTTATATTTTTCCATAGCTCATTAGGGATCTTCATAATAAAAGGTTTAATTAAATCTCTATTGATGACGTAACAAGATGTTTAAATAGATTCATCCCAAAAATAGATAGGAAGGTTATACTCATTAAGCATAGTATGGGAAATCTCTTGAAGTATCTTATTTCTTCTTTATACAACTCCATTTTGATGAGGTGTTCTAAGAGTAGATAAATTGTAATTATAGCCATTATGTGAGAAAGAATACTAAAACTCTATATTTTCAAACTCATGGCCATGATCACTTCTCAATGTATTAATTCTGGGTCCACTATGATTTTATATAGAATAGTAATATTTAATGATGTAATAACATGCATCAATTTGGTCAGTTAGAAATTATACACAATTGTTTCTAGAAAAATCATTCATAATTACATATACATAGTGCTTTCTATTTAAACATGAAACTCTCATTGGTCTAAACAAATCCATGTGAACCAACTCAAGTAGTTGAGAAGTTGAAACTTCATACATTATTTGGAAAGAAACTTTGTGATGTATTCAATTTTGACAAGGATTAAAAAAATTGTTATGTGGGAATTCCAATTTAGGAAAGTCTCTAACTAAACCTGTCCTAGTTGGTTTCCTAAGAGAGTGCACATTTCTATGTCCTAATCTTATATGCCTTAACTATGACTCCTTAACAAAATAATATAAACAAGAAACATTTTTTATAGCTAAAGTGTTTAAATCAACATCGTATACATTTTATTTCTAAGAGAAGTGAATATAAAATAAATTTTAGAATTAACAAAATTGCATGAATCATGTTCAAAATTAATATTATATCTGTTATCAGACAACTAATAGATACTAATTTTTTTTACTTTTATCCATCAACCAAATGTACTTTTGAAATTAATATAGTATTAGGATAACCAATTTGGTCTAATCCAATGATCTCCCCATTAGCATTGCCACCAAATGTAACATTTCAACTATCAAAATTGATTGGGATCTTGAAGAATTAATAATATCCTATCATGTTTCTTCAACATCCACTGTCCAAGTGCCATAGGGTTTTATAGGATCTCTTTAGACAGTTTTCCTACAAAACAGATTAAGCATAGGGTATCTTTGGTACCCAAATTTTCATGGGTCCATAGAGGATAGCATGCAATGAATTGGGAACCTATATTTTTCTCATAGGATTCCAATATTCAACAGGAATGTTATGAGACATAAACACATTGATAGTTAATTTATATGTTTTCTCAAGAGATGATCTAGAACATGAACATGCAGTGAACAATCTAGGTTTTGGATAAAATTTGTTCTTAATAATCATTCTCTATCCGGGTTGATATCCTAGACTAGTTGTGTATTTTTGAGCAATTTGTTTCCCTAGAAACTAATTCATGGTATCTCTACCTATAGTAAACATCTCAAGATCTCTTCCCAATTTATCATTTGATAATTTTATTTTAGTAATTTCTTTTAACAACTGATTAAATTTTTCCTTTTCAACATCCAAACAGAGTTATAATTGGAATTTAACGAACATTGCCTTTTCAATAATTTATATTTATCCCTAATCTCGTTAATGTTATCCTCAATTATCCCATAGTATTCAAACAGTTTATCCTTAGTATTTTTTTTCATCATTATTTGATTCAATTTCATTCCTATAATAGTAAGAATCATCTATAAGAGAATTAATTGTTACCTTACATGTTTTTGTCATGAAACATAGGTGTCCATGATTGTTCATTTCAGTATCAAATGTGTAAAATCCACTAGATTTATCTTCTAAAAAACTTTTTGTATCTTTCAAATCTTTTTTATATACCATTACCTTGTCATAAAATACATTATTGAATTTTATCATGGGTAAATCATCCATCACATGACATTTTTTTTACAATCATAGTAGATTATCTCATTTGTGGTGTCATTCCATTTTCAATCTTTTTTCCACTGTCCTTTACTATCATACATTCCACTATATTTTGAAATTCTAAAGAACATATTATTTTGGTAGATCTTTTTTAAATTTTCTAGCAGGATGAGATATCTCATAATCACTGTCATAATCTGAATCTTCACTAGTGGAACTCTCTACAGGAATATGAACCTTTTCCATTTATTTTAAATTTGAGGTAGTAGTATTGGGTACTAAATTAATTTTTCTTGGTTCTTAATCTGCTTCATTACTAACCTAATGATATTATCCATACATCAAATGTTTTCAAATTATTTCATTCCCTAGTAGCTTGATTATGTCATAGAATTTACGGATAAAAACAAAAGTTCTTATCCATATGTCAGGTAGGAATCGAAGAAATATCATAATCGGATCCCTGTTCTCCACTAGTTTTCCAAGTAGACTCATTGTATTCATTATTTCAATGATCCTCAGATAAATTTTTTATATAAGTTGACAATGATTCATTTTAAAAATATCTTATTTAATTTTATAAGTATTTAATCATAATTATTAATCATTGGTTGTTCCCTCATGGGAACCTGCCAAAGTATCCCAAATTTCATATACAATTTTATAGGTAGATATTCTATTGAATTCTTAATCAGATATAGAATAGTAAAATTCATTCATTTCTTTGTAGTTATTATTATATGTAAATTTAGTCAACTGAGACCATGTGTCCCTACCAGTAGCCGGTAATGAATGTCAATCATCAATTGTGTCCCAGATTTCAGGACCCAAGATCTCTTATTACATTTCATTTCAATTTTCCTTTGAGCATAATTATTACCATTATAGAAAGGTGGTATGTTATTAGCCGCACCCTCAACTCATTTATCCATAGCTAATTAGAATTTAATGAAATGAAAATTTATATATGAAAAAAATTATGAACTTTAAGATACAACTAAAATCATATTTGAAGAGAATTTGAAATTCTTCAAAATAGTTCTGATGGATCAATAGATAAACCTCCAATACCAAATTTTGGTCTGTTTGAAAACACAAGAGGGAGTGAATTGAGATCCTACTTAAAATTACACTTAATAACATTATGATATAAATCCCCTAATTTGAAACAAACTAGTTAATTATGGTATTTGATATATAAATGT
The DNA here is from genome assembly GCA_963277665.1 of Viscum album. NCBI lineage: Eukaryota > Viridiplantae > Streptophyta > Magnoliopsida > Santalales > Viscaceae > Viscum > Viscum album. The sequence goes on along the minus strand of OY728150.1, from coordinate 344,153,224 downwards.
GAAATTGGTCAATAAGATTCCCAAAGGTTGATAAGTCCTTAGTTAAATCAGTGTAAAACACATATCCTACTTTTAAAATAGGTTTATCGAATAAAAAAGAAATACACACAGAAAAATCCTAACATTTAGTGTTAATGTAAAATAGTTTTTGTTTCTAAAATTATAAGAATAAGAAAATTGAAAAATAGAATATTATATAATATATTACAAAACATAATTAAAAAAATGGTTTAGTCTCAATCCAATACATAATACTCTCTAAATGGTGATCACCCACCACCAAGAAGTTTATATTAACAATAAACATGATACATAGCATATATCAGGCTTGACAATAGTTTTCAAAAACCTTCGAGGTATCACAAACTCTAACATAGTTCTCCATGGTAAAAAATACACAAGAAGGCCGCACACTGCCTCTTCCTTAGTTACACATGGAATGAAAAAATGTATGGAATGTTTAGTGTGAGTATGTTTTGTATCCTCCAGTTTATGCATGGGAGACAATGTATGTATAACAGAAAAACACACACTACTCAGAAATGTATGTCACAACCAGCAGGTATGCAAGAATATCCAAAAAAGGAAATCTGAGGCAAGATCCTACAATGCTCTTCCAAAAAAACAAGGAAGATGCTGATGTCCACATGGATGTAATTGAAGAGCAAGGGGGAATGAAATATATTAATACTATTGGTTATAATGCAGTTCAGTAGAAGGATGATCTACAGCCTGGTAGTGTGCACAATCAACAGGATGAGCCTCATGTTAGGCTTAGGTGATACAAATATCTGGTGACATGCTTACTCAATAGGAAGGGCTTGGAATTTTCCCCTATAGGTCTGCTAGACACGATGAGCAGAAGCCGATGGAGTTGGTTCCTTAGTCCACTGACATGGTTTCTTGTGGATATGATATTACAGGCTCTAAGTTTCTTGATTAACTAAATGTGCATTGGAACTTAAAAAAAAATTGGGGTCAAATGGATTGAAATGTATAATGAAGAATCACCAAATAAAAAATATTATCGATATGTTGTTGATAAAGGAAAGGCGATTGTTGAAGGTTCTACTTCAGCACCTTTGAAGAAGGAAAAACCAAGAAAGGACTACACACACTTGAAACCCACTATGAAAACTAGAACAATCCCAAGCAGAAGAAATGTTCAAGGTAATATTTTTAGTCCATTAGAGGATGAGTCTGATTGGGATTATGATGACTATAATCCTATTGAATTTGATTACTGAACTTCTTTCTTTTGAATGAGGGAATTAGGTCTTGTATGACCCCATTCCCCTACCTCTGTCTTATTTCCTCCTTTTATTTAATATAGAGGCATTTCCTCACCTTTTAAAAAAAGGTGTTTTCAGTTCAACTCTTGACTCCTTAGATTGAAGACATTGCAGTTTGAGTCCTACTCTAGATGTTGTATCAAAAACATAGTGTCGTAACTCCATGTTCTAGATTCTAGGTACTGAACTATTATTTATCATTTTTTGAAAGAAATATGATGAAGAACATAAGGGAGTATTTAATTTTTTCTCCCAAATTGTCTTTGTGAAGCTCTTGAGATCACCGTGTTAGTGCTGGTGTGGTCATCTTATTCTACCGATCTGTCATGTAATTTCTCTCACCCCAACATTCTCTTATCAAGCTTGATCTTATATTTTTTATATTTGAGGTCCAACAATAGGAATGATAAATCTATGTGTGGTCTTCCTTATACCTCATATTGTCCCCAGATACAGTTTCCAGATATGTCTACAATCAACATTAATTTATGTAAGAAGTATTAAATTTATAAAATTTTACAATTATAATAATCTCATGAAAATTGAAAAAGTATAGAGTATAAGGGAATATGTTTCAATATAATGGTAAAAGTAGCCTTCTCTATGGTAGGCTTCATCGGTAAGCTTCATCGGTAGGATTAATCGGTAAGCTTCATCAGTAGGATTCATCAGTAAGCTTCATCGGTAGGCCTAATCGGTATTATTTATCGGTAGGCATCATACATAGGAATCACCTTAGTGACCTTTATATAATTAACCTTTATTGGTAACTCTATAACAGTATCGTTATAGCGGTAGACTCGTATTGATAACTCAGTGGTATGGTTTCTCAATTGTATCCTCTGGCAGTACCCTCTAGCAGTAACCTTCCAACGGTAACCTCTAACTGTATCCTCTAGAGGTTACCTTGTGTGGTAACCACCATTGGTAACCTCCAGTGGTAACCTCTAACTGTAACCTCAAGTGGTAACCTTCCAATAGTATACTCAACCAATGGCCTTTTACTTTGAGAAATGTGGCACTGTAAACATAAGCAAGAGAACAGTGAGATTTAAAATACATAATTGTTATATAATACAAACAAATGTAGCATAATTATCCTAAAAATTAAACATTATTTGGGATTATCAAATTGGTGAGTCCAACAAAAATGTTGTTTTGATATTTTTAAATTAAAATAAAAAATGTAAAAATTTACATTAATGTTATTTTTTCAATAAATGATTTTTTATTAATTGATCTAAAATTATTATAAATACTATATTCTTCTAATTGATCTTTAATTTTTAATAAATAACAAATGTAGTTAATTTAGGGTCTGATTTATCTTTTTTAATGAACATATTGACTCATAAACAGTAGATACACTGTTAGCCTCATTAGGGTCAAAGCAATGTTTTAGTACGATACATGTGTTTATGTTAAAATTAATTTCATACACATATGTTATTTTTATGTTATAAATTATTTTTAATATATAAGAAAAATTGGTTCTAATTTTTATGATATGTCTCCTGTTATTTTTTCTTAAGGAATTAATTACATTGGTTAGAAAACATGATACCTAAAGGAAAACCTAAAATGAAAAAAATAAAGCGAAATGACTAAGGAACAAATGATAAATATTCACTCATTTTTTGTGGTATGATTGTGGAACTAATATAATTCTTATTCAATCAATTTTCTATTATTTTAGAACACATGTGGTATGGGAGACCACTCAATAGTGTTTACATTTTTATATTTACATGAATGTCCCTCTCCCTCTACTATAAAAATGCATTCTCTATTATCTTATCTTCACATGTCTCAATAAATTAAGATCATTCAAACACTATAAAAATTGAACTCCCAACATCCATAACCACACCATAGAGTCCTCATATTTGGAAAAAATCCATCCAATGAAGGTGTAATCAAATGGAGTTAACCGGACTGAAGGTAACATTATTTAATGTGAATATATGTTTTATTTGTTTCTCATCGATTCCATTATTATTATTAAATTATTATATAATAATATTATTATCCTAAAAATATTTAGATGTTTTAATTATATTTTTTCTACTTACACCAAATCATTCTACCATCAAATGGGTATCAAAATTACAATTCATGTACAACAAACTTCTACCATGTGAAGGGATATAGTTCTTTTTTTTCATTTATCGCATCTCATGGTTGGGAATTAATATATAGAACATCCATTAATTATATATATATATATATTTTTAAATGATATTTTTCTTGATACTTATTTAATTTTTAAATAACATACACCTTTATTAATACCATTTTGGGTTAATATAATTACATTGTTTGTAGATGAGTGGACTACCACTTCTTCAATAAAATCTGACACATTCCCATATTACATGTAATGTATTAGGGATGATTTTAATTAAAACTATATTCATAAAAATATATATATAAAATTTTGAGTACATAATTACCTTTCTAAAAATATAATATATTATTTTTTTATGACCCATTAACAAACTTAAAAAGTAATAACATCATTCGTGGACGTGGGGACTACCGCCTCCTCAACGCAAAGTGATTACATTTACATCATAAGAAATATATATGTATATAAATATTCTGAATAAAATAAGTTTATATATATGATATATGTATCATTATGTAGTGATAAATATTACTTGACTTCTTTCCATATAAATCATAGAAGTATGAGAATGTTACTTATCTGTACATATGGCATATTGTATCCAAGATTGTAATTTTGGTTCATTTTTCATGATCTTCATTCATGATGTTTTTTAAAATTATAATTTATTAATAAATATAATAATTATATAAGGAGTATTATTCTGAATATGTTTATATAATGATCCCCTTGACCACAGTTGACCAACCAAAGTCATTTTTGACACATAAACCAAATATGGCTAAAACATTTGACTTAAACATTATTTATTATGTAATTGTATATAACTTCATTATAAGTGAAATTAATTTAATAATAAAATTTTAAAAGGTTATGAAAAATTATTTAATTAAAATATGTTTATTTTTCAGGAAGATAAACCAAAAACATGAAAAATCGGAATCAATGTAAGGGGTATTCATCTCACTTTTAAAAATTTTGATATATACTTCATATCCACAAACTAATTATTTTGTTTGGAGTATAAATTTTCCATTTTCATAAGTTATATCATGAATTTTTATATATTAATGGTTTTTAAATGGTTCTTTATATGATTACTACTTTTTGGGTTTCTGTTTCAGATGTTACAATAGCTATAAGGGGTTTCTTCTCAATTTTCATTCCATTGAGTCTTAATTATTATTATTCCCCACGATTCATTAATATGATGAATATACTACCCTATAATGTATTATATAATTAGTTTAAATTATTCAGAATGTTCAATGTCTCAATTGATGTTATTTTTTCATGAATCTCATGATTCTAATGTTACTCAGGTAATAAGGGACTTCATCCTGATCTCTTTTCATTGAGGAATAACTCAATGTTATGGACCCTAATTTTTTTATAAGTTTTATGTCCACTGCATTTTCAGTGTTATATCATGATTCTAATTATTTTTCATGATATCATCGGGAGGAAGTTGTCATCTTAACCCCTCATTCTTCGGAAGGGGAATGTATGGATGAAGCGGTTTTCAAAATGAAGGCCTTAGGATTTCTCCACAACCCACCACATCAAATCTAAACAATGTAAAAACCTACTAAATCTATTATTGGGAATTCATGAATCGTAATTTCAAGGATAAAAGAGACATTCTCCAATCTAAACATCGAATTCCAGATGTGGTGATATTAGTGATCCATCTAATTGTTATCCAAACATTAATTTGGAAGAGTTAGCAAAGTGCATCAAGGAGCTTAATTATTTCATATATGAAACTGAGTATCAAATATCAGCCTCAAAGTAGGTATCTAGCATGATAGATATAATAGTAATTTAAGGCTTAATTGTTCACCTAGTGGAGGAATGGTACATTTATGTTAATACTAATGATGTATTTTTATTTTATTCATTTTATTTTCCCCTCTTCATACACCATCACTAATATTAATGGGATTTATATATGTAGTTTGAAACAAGGGAAATAGATGTGTAATAAAAGGAACACGAGTCATAAAAATAAGGTCCTACGTGTACCGATATTGAGATGTTGAACGAGGCCCTTAGATCCCTAGAACACTCTCCATGTGGGAGAAAAAATGTGGAGGTGATGGTGACAGAAATTCTAAAGTCGTTACCTCAAGTCTATATTGCCATGATTTTTATAGTCTCTCTGTTATCATATGAAATGAATGGAATGAGATCAAAAATGTTGTTTTGGAATGTACACCATAGTTGATATTTTTGTTATCATTTGAGATCACTATAATGTTTAAACTCTTCTATGACCATGTTCATTTTTTAATAAAACTCGAATTTCTTTCCCCCCATAAATTATATGGTAATTGTACATCAATGATTTAGAATGACACCCCAAGGGAAGTATGGATTCATGCTGATGAATCTATTGTTTTGATAGATGAAATGTCAATGGGTTTGCATGCATCTTCTACTACATCTATAGAGTGGGAAGAGGGTCTATGTAATGTCATATGAACTTCTTTTTGGGGCCATATGTAGTTTATAACATTCTTATTCCCATAATATCTCAGATATGTTGCTTGCATAAGAGTATTCGGTGACCATAAATCCTGACATTCTTGTTGCTCCATGTAATAGAAATGAATATCATACATAGTCTAGGTATGGTTTCATTGTCTATCCGAACTCATCAAGCCATTACAACATCATTCCAGTTTGAAGAGCTGATGGAGTGAAACGTCAGTGGAGAAAATCTAGGTCTTGATCAAAATTTTATGGATACCCTTAATCGTGATGATTTTATGACATACAAAGTTGTATAAAATAAAATGATTGTTTATCTTAATCCAGAAATTGATATTATAGGTTCCATCAAGTGTTTTGGAGACTTTCATGTTGAACTAAAATGATGTGATTTTTATCTATATTTTATTTTTTAGACATAGTTTCCATTCTATTTATTGATATTTTACATAAAAGTTTAACTCGCGTTGTTTTTTCTGTTGAGAAATGTATAAAGGCCCTTAATGAATAGGGAATTCAACTCCATCCTTCCTCTACTAACATCAGAAATGTACTAATTGAGGATACAAAAATAGTTAGGTGTTCCAAAATATCTTGTCACAGTGTCTGTACAAGTTCATAAGTGTGTCTCTCCTCAAGAAGTACTCAATCAAACATCTACAACAGGGAATTTTAGGGTGGAATATACTGAATATACTAACCTATTACTGGGTAAATGTCCCCAAAAATCTTGATCAAACTTCATTATTACTATTATTTTGAGGAAAAAAATTATTTGGATTCATCATTTTGGCTTTTCAACATCTATGGCTGCGTCTAATAGTGATCCTTCTGCATTTCCTTGAAGAGTAACAGAATTTGAGGCATCTGTTGCTTTGGAAGGAGTAGATTAAGGGACATCTTTGTGTTATGTGATCCCAAAATACATCTTGCCTTAGGGAATTGGTACTGATTCAGACATATAGATGTAGGCTTCTATTAGTTCTATACATTGTAGAACTTGGTGGATCATCAAGAAAATGATTTTTGAGACACATTTGGAAGACCTGCAGTAATATTTTTTCTAAATTCTATCACTATTTAGAATACTGCAATTTTGAGTTTTTGATTATCGTCCATTCTAAACTGCTATAAATGAATTAGTTCATTGATAGGAGAAAAATGAGAACCTTCGAAAAGCCCTTTTAATGACCAAACTACTCACCATCATCGATGTTTTTTGAGCTGTAATATCCCAGGTGGAGGCGAACAATAAAAAATGTTGGTGGAATTAAATAGGAAAATTAAATAAGAGATTTTTGCTGTGTTGCACTCTCAATAAGAATTGGATGATGCTCATAAGATACTCGAATAGCTCCTTAAATCATTACAATAATATCAGTTGAATGGGGTAACTAACATTGAAGCTTCCATGGAATCACTTCACAAAGCATCGGATATAAATGTCGGTTGACTAACAAAGAATCAACAAGAAACTACTATGGATCAAGAGTCTGTTAAGATAATGAGTAGTTATATTGAATGATTTTTGTAATATATGATAGAAGCCCTTATTTTTTGGATGTTTGTAAAATTTTTTTACATAAATGGAAATGATTTTGTGTCTAATCATATATTTCGTCATCCCTTATTTCTTACTATAATTATAATGTCAAAGATGATTTCCATTTCATTACATATTCATGGAAGCTAATCATAATTACAATTATAGTTATGGGGATAAATATTTTATAAGATAATGGGACTAGTGAGCATAGTTTTACTTTTACTATGGTCGTATGGACTACCCTACAAGATTTTTGAATTTTTTCTCATCTTCCTAATTTTTTCTTATCCTCAAAATGGACGATACCTATTAGGTGATACTTGGATATTTCATAGGATTGTTTTATTGGGTTTTCATCATAACAAGTCCCATAGATTTTAAATTTTTTTCTCAATATTTCATAAACCATATGAAGTATAGGTTTATGATGTCGAAAATCAACTTTCTTCTAGAGTTCCCCTATCTGGTATTCATCCTTCTGAGTTCTATGTCTATTTTTGTGGGTAATTTAATTCAATGAAATTGGGACTAATATAGATGGTGTTTTAGGGCGAATATATATGACCATGAATTTTGAAATTATAAAACAAAAAAGTCCTGATTTTTAGAAATGTTCTCATATTCCTCATATTATTCTACGGTGAATCTTGAGACAATTCTCTGATCTCAAAATTTGAAACGGGGAATATTAGAATATAGAAGGTGCCTCCTTTTAATGAAGACACCATTGGATAAAAAAACATTTATGGGGTATCGTTTATCCATTTCAAACAAGGGAATATACTATTTAGTATATTAATTGTATCCTTAGGTTGACAGGCCCATTATGTGGATGACTTAAGCAAGGCCAACAAGGGGCATGTACTGCATAGTGAGGTAAAAGAGTTTTCAAGAAATCTTACATTATCTTAGTGATGAACAAAGAAAGATTAATATTTGGAGCACATAAGACAATAGTGGGAGGATTTTCCATGGAAATATGTATGAGAATAGAATAATCATACATTATAACATAGGTAATGAATATGGAGCCACTCCTACACAAATTTAAAGTGTGAGGGTGGGTAAATTTCTTTTGAAATGGAATTTTGATACTATGATGTTTATTTTATGTTCATGCAGAAAATATATTATGGGGTTATGCAATTTAAGGTCATTCAGGAAGGACACGATAGAATGTGATGTTTCAAATCATGCAGCATAGCAATAAGTGGTTAGTTAGTATAAGTAATAAAAAAAAGAAATTAGGGGTTTTGTAGTTTAAAGACATACAATAAAGAAAATAGGGGTTGTTAAGTTTCATGTCAGGCATCAAAGACATTATTAGATGTGAATTTTAAAATCATACAACAAGGAAATTTTTGGATATTTAAATTAAAGTCATACAACAAGGATAGTGGAGGTTGTGCGGTTTATAGTCATAAAACTATGAAATTAGAGGATATGTAGTATCAAGTCACATAGCGGGGACATTACGGGTTGTATAGTTTCATGTCATGAAACATGGATATTTAGGTATTATTATTTTTATGTCATTTAGTGAAGACATTAGGTTCTATGAATTTTCAAGCCATATCGCAAGGACATTAGGGGTTATTATTTAAGGTCATCAGATTAGACTGAAGGATTGATGATTCTATGATTCTTGGTAATCTATCTGGAAGTTTACTACTATATTCAAGTATGGATGTAGAAAGTTGATGCTGGGATTTTGGAGTTCTTGGATCTGAAGGATGGTATGGGGAAAATGGTTTATGAAGTTAAAGTAGGTATCTCCTGAGAATGAAGATACCACTAATTGAAAAATACATTATGTGGAATTTTTAATAAAAGAAAAACTGGGGCACATACTACATGGTCAAGTATCGTAATCCTTAGGATGATAGGCCCATTTTGGGGGAAACATATTCAAGGGCTACTGGGGAACATAGAACATAGTCAAATTAAGGAGCTCTCGAGAATTGTGACATTATATATTTAAAAGAAAATGAATGTTTACATGGATTTAGATTTTCCCAAGCACATAGTTTGGTTTTTGGAGAATGTACCGGAATATGGAATAGTTATTTTGAGTAAGAATTTCCAAATAATCCAGGAAATAGATTCACTATACAAGTATAATCCAAGCATACGACTTATGGTGCATGCATTTTTAGGTCACATGACTAGGACAATAATATTATGGATACAATGGACGATACATTTTAAAATGGATTATGGTTATTCCAATATTCTTTGACTATGTGAAGGGAGAAATTTAAATAGGGGTTGTCGAGACTTTCATGTGAATAGAAAGGATATGGGGAAAATATTCATGGGTTCACCACCAATTCATAGGGTCCAGTAAAACATTATGAATAATTAATGAGCTAGAAGAGGCATCTCCCAAGAACAAAGTTACCAATTGGTAAAAACTTGTTATGGGTGCTATTTTGTGAAAGTATACCTAGGTTGTATACTATATATTCAAATAGAGTCATTCATAGTATGGAAATACCGTTATCTAGAAAACATATGTTAGAAAAACTTGTGCATGTACTTCATAATCAAATAAAGGATCTCCTGGGTATTAAGAATTCTAATACTAGAAGCTATGTATTGATTATGTAGATCATAATTTAATCAAGATTAGGATTTTTAAAAATGAACTAGAAAATGTTAAATACAAATGGGATGCATTTGGACCGATATTGGCAATTATTTTGGATTCCAATTCAGATATCAGATTCTTCTGTAGAATGGGGTTATCTCTTGTTTCCTTTTTGGAATATCTAAAGAGAGGACCGAAAATAAAATCTCCTACATAGATTTTTTATTGTATGCAAGAGAGGGGGTATTTTAGATTTCCTTGTGTCTAGGGCTAGTTTTTATGTCCTAGGCTCACGATGTATCTCAATGGGATGAGAATCAAGCTAGACGTAGTTCTAGAGGTACCATGAATTTTAAATTCCATGCAGTGGGGACATTGGTTGTTTAGTTTAACATCTTACAGAGAGGATTTGCATGATTTTGATATAAAAATTATTATTGTGGGTATGCTAGGGTGTAGGACCCATGCGTCAATAAATATCATTTGGTGGAAAGAATATGTCCATATATAGTTTCAATATATACATGTTCATGAGTAATTTGTGAACATATATCAGATCTCCCTTTGTAGATCATATTTGGGAGAGTAGGGGGTTTTCTATGTTACGATAAAGTTGTGTCCAGGATTAATGATTTGGATGTCACTATGTATATTAATGATATGAGAATTAATCCATATATTGTTCTCTAACAATGTTCCCTCAACCTAAATAAATTCATAAGTTTAGGCGAATCAGGGATTCATTAAATACGGTTTCATACATAAGATGAGAAATCATGTTGAATCCCCTCACCTAGATCTGATCAATCATGGGAGAAAAAATTCATTAGTTACAGAGGGTTGTGACTGCTTCCATGAATGAGATTTTGGTAGTCACTATGTATCTTATATGTGTGAGAATCAAGCCACAAGTAGTTCTTAAAGAAATTACCCATGCATGTATGATATATACACAGGGAGGTGGGATTTTAATTTTTAGCTAGATTTGGGGATATGCCCTAGGTATCACTATGTATCTCATTAGAATTATAAGTAATCCACATGTAGTTATTATAATTCAATTCAATTTAACGTCATGTAGTAAGGAGTAAATTGAAATGATGATATGTGATGTAAATATTGATGTTGGCACCAATAATGAATGTTTGGGTGTCATAAGATATCTCAGAGGTGTGAGAATCATGGCTCGTGTGGTCCTTGATAGGATCCATGTGTATATCTGATTTATACATTGGATGTAAAGTGAATTTATGATTTTATCACGACTAGACCAAAGATTAGAGATTCAAACATCAGTACATATCTATATAGGGTGATAATCAATCCACTTCTAGTTCTTGAATGTTTTTCCCACACCAGTTATGAATTAATAGGGAAAGGGGAATTTTGATAACTTTTAGAAACATGGTTAGTCCTAAATCATTAATTCTAGGTATCATCATGCATTTCATTATTATGGGAATGAATGAATAATTATTTTAATGGTTCTATGTGTAGATATTGTTCAAGCATGTGAAAATGGAATGCGGTTTTCTTTTCCGAAATCACAATTGGAACTAGAATTAGAGATCTATGGATCACTACATATTTCAATATTATAAGAATCAAGACACAAATAGTTCTTAAAATGATCTATGTGAATGATTGATTCAAAAAATGTTGGCGAATGGACTTTTTTTAAACATAGTGTCTAGACCAAAGATAAGAGATCTAGGTTTCAGTTACTATCATTATAGGGAAAGAATCAATCATCATATAGTTCTTCAAATATTTCTCCATACCAACTAATATTTCTTGTGGGGAAGGGGGCTTTAAAAATTTTCAGATATTTTCTAGAATAATGTATGGGCTCAAGACACAATATGGTATGAAAATTGATCCATATATTATAGAGGAACATCTACTATATATTTGTTTCATACAAAAGGAAGGGTAATTTTTTTCTTTATGTTCATGGATGGACCTAGGAATGGATATCCAGGTGTCACTAAATATCTCATTTAAATGAGAATCAAGACACAACCTGTTATTTGTGAACTGTGTATTTTATCACCATGCTGCGAGAACCTATGGTCACCTGATGTGAATGAAATTTTGATAATGAACATGTGATATAAGTTATAGGTGTTACTACATATCATAATGGTGAAAGAATCAATCCACCCTTTGTTATTAAACATTATTCCCTATACATGCCTAATCCAACCACTGGGTGTAATGGGGCTCATGTTACACTAGGGACTGGCAATGAGGTGAGTGTGGTTTACTCCTTGAAGCTACTCCTGCTTTGTGAGACCAAAATGAGTTTCCACTCATGGTACTTTTCATAATTCTTAACATAAAATTATGGAGATTTTAACCATATAGATTAATGTCATGTTGTGATAACAATTTGGGTTATGTGGTTTATAGTCATTTATCTTGGTCCACATGTTGTAAAACTTATCATCATGCGAAAAGGACAATGATGCCATACTATTTAAGATTGTGCAAATTTGAAGAAAACTGTGTAATCTAGTTTAACATCTTGTATATAAGAATAACATTATATTATTACACAAAGTACTTCATCAGAAAACTTTTATTGGTTGGAGTTATATTTAGTTTTCCATCCATTGAGATTAAAGAATAAAATCCACTAGAGTAGTCTATATATATGGAGTATGGCACCTCCATCTTTGGATCACACTTCAGATGCTTCATTCCTATAATCATCAGATTCCAAATGACCAATACCAATTCTCCTTGGAGTAATGAATGAAGTTTGTCCTTCTTGTTAAAAGCATTCACTATCCAATTCTGAAAGACCACTAGGATATGCAAGGTGTACAAATAAATATAGAGCGATGGAAACTGAAATTCAATGGGAAATAAGTATTCGGTCCCGTATAAAAATGCGTTTTGGGTTGCTTGAGTAGTAGTATGGGTTTTAGTTCAATAAGAACATAAGGCATGAATGATATTATTAGTCACAGACTTGTTATTGTTATCCCCATATTCTATAGTATATTAAAATTCATCTTGATAGATTCCTCTATTTATCCATTGGATGCTTCATGATAGTAGAAAAATGGTTGGATTTGATTTTTTATTCCTCATACAGCTTCTCCACCTCATTATAATAGAAATTTAATCCATTGTCCATCAAAATAGTATGATGGACAAAACATATTTTACGAATTTTATCATTAAAAAAATAACAATGACTTTGGATTTTAATTCAATGAGAGTTATTTCCTCATCCCATTTATAGAATAAATCAGTAGTAGTAAGGTTGTACTTGAACTAGTTAGTTGTAGCTAGATAAAATCGTCCAAAAACATCCATTCCTCATGTGGTTAATGGACAAGAGTTTTTAGTTATATTAATAAACATTGGGAGTAGATGAATGAAATTATAATTCACATTGAAGTTATGAATCTTCTTAGTGAATTGTGTTGAATCATGTGTCATGAAATTCTAGAAGTATCTAGGCTTTCAACTTTCATCCAAAACATTATTCCCTAATTTTTGTGCACTACGAGCTCCTACATTCACTTCCTCCATAATAGCCATAGTCAGATATCCATTAACACATCTGAGAATGACTCCATGAAATCCTCATGTATAGAAGATTTTTTAATGATTTGGGTCATTATAAATAGTGAAATTATCCACTCGCCATCAGACCTACTCTCTTCAATCTATATCTAGTGTAAGTACCCCAAAATTCAGATATTCTAATACGGGTTTCATCCATACCATGGTTGTGCTATAAGGATCATGGGTGGTACTGGTTTCATTAATCTCATCTTCCCAAATCTGAATAAAAAGTGAAACCTTTCACTGGTGGAAAATACTGATGATAGTTTCATCCCAATTTGGATCATCCAATAATATAGCTTTATTTACCAACACATCTAGTTGATTATTTTGTGATCACATGAAAAGTGTCGATATTGGCTATGAGGGGAATTCTACCATTAATCCTCAAGCATAATCATACAGGGGAATTATCCAAACTTTTCTAATGTCATAATATTTGTTGACCTTCTTGATTACAAATTCTGAGTCAGCCTTCACTTCTAGGTGGTTCAATAGTGCTTAGTGGTCTAATTCCATGCCTACAATGAGATCCTGATATTCATCCCCATTATTCGTACAAATTTATGATAACATGAAAGATTATGGTAACACTACCTTTTTCTAGTAAGACAATCAAAATTCATTACCCATATTTGTTGAGTTTAGGGTCATCCATTCTCATCCCCATTGGACTTTTGTATGCACAATCAAAATAAATCTCCCATGTTAGAGGGGTGTTTCGAATAAAGAAGATTTATTCATCAAGAAGTTTAGTATTTACCGATTCCTCTTCTGTAGATGGGTTCTCAGTGAGGATGTCTGATATAAGTGTTGAACATTCACATATTTTTTAAGAAAAAACTATACATCAAACTATTGTAGGAAAACTAACCATCATGACATACGTCCTATTAACATAGGATGACTAGGGAAAATTTTGAGTGGGTTATTGCAAGTATATAATTGGATCACATGATGCTACAGATAGTGCCTTAAATAATGAACTAGAATTATTAATTCCTTATAGGACTCATCCATTTATGAAAATTGGGTTTCTATGTTGAAAAATGATAAACTGAGATAGTAAATTCTATTATCAATAATAGAATCATTATTTTTTATAAGTAAAGAACCTTGAAATAACTCCAAGGCTATCACCTACAGAATGAGAGGAATTCCTTCAATAGTTTTCATCCATACCGGTGGTATCAAGAGGAATATTTTATCACATAAAATTCTTATATAAAATCATTGGTCCATTGATAAGTTACCCACTACTTTTTCAATCTGGTGAAGGGAAAACACTTTCCCCATAGGTTGGCTATGAAGCATCGAATGAAGGCCAAATTTCTGTGATGTCCACTTCACTCGTTCATGTATTGAGGAGCTTACATTGCAATGATATACTTAATTTTCTAATGATAAAATTATGTTCCACTTTTTCTTATAAATAATCCAAGAATGTTTCATAAGGATACCCCGTATGAACATATCAAGGATTTTAACCTCGGATTATTCTGTAAAATATTATTTAAGATGGTTTCTAAGTCATCCTGGTGATAAATAATATTCATGATTTGACCACTAGATCATCAACATAGCATTTGATAAACATTCCCAAGAAGGGGTTGATGATGTGATTCATAGCACATTTGTATGTATCACCTGCATTCTTCAAGCCAAAGGGAATTACCTATTAACAGAATACGCCATGAGGTGCTGTGAAGGATGTGGGTTATTCATCTTCTTAGGAAATCCAGATTATATTATATCCATAATATCCATCCAAGAAGAAGTGGTTTTGGTATCCATGTGTTGAATCAATCAAGAGTTGTATTATTTTAATTGTTAACTCATCTTTGGGAAATTCTCATTGAGATATCAAAAATAAATGAAAATGATATTTTATCATTCTTCATTTTCATAGGGAAAATATTGAAAATCCATTAAGGGCACTTCACCTCTCAGATAATGCTATCCTAGATATGTTTTTCCACATAATATTCAATCCTGGAGGCATGATTTGGGTGTTTCATCGTGGCTTTTTCACGTATCCCCACTGATTTCTTGAAAACCCAAATGCTGGGTGGAAACCTAGGGGTCAAGGCCTAGAATATCTATATAGTTTCAGGCAAGAACATCTAGATGATGCTCTAAGAATGAAGTATATTACTCAAATTCATAGGGATTCAAGGCAGCACTAATTAGAGTGGGGTATGGATCTTCTATTTCACCTCGATTTATTTCTCTTAGTACATCCATGGTAGTGGATACACCTTTCTCGAATGTTGGAGGGGTGTCCTTGAGATCTTATTCTTCTTCCTCTTCCCCACGCTCCACTATTCATGCTTCTTCCTGGGGTTGAGATGATAAATAACATTCCTCATATAGAAGAGGGGTGTCTCCATTTAGATATGAAGAATATTAGGTAATCATTTTTGGAACACCTTTTCAAGTATGCCCTCTTAAATTCTTGAAGGGGAAAGAAGGGACTAAGAATTAGGATCTTCATTTTCTCCAATATTCATGAGCTCTTCTTCCAATTTGGCTAGTAGAATTGGGTATTGATGAAGATTGGGGGATATAATGAAGCCAATTTCATTCAATCTTTCGTAATCATTTAGAGGGTTGATAACTTCTTCAGAATCATTAAGCTCAATAGTCACGATTGAAATTATAGAAGCTACTGAATGAATTTCATGAATTATATCCTAGCCTTTCAATTTTCTTTATTGTAAGTACATAATCTACAATAGGATTCTGGAAGAGTTTATTTGGAATCATCTCTAAACCATTTGGGTTATTGATTTGGGTGGCATCATTAGCCATGGATATCTTAAATTCATTTTCATAGAACCCTAAATTGATGTATTGTTTTTCATAGGATTAAAAAATGTATTTTTCACCATATAATGTCACAATTTTACCATTGAGGGAATATTTGAGACATTGGTGAAATGGTGATGGAATATATGCATGCTGGTGTAGCTATGGTGGTTCCAGTATAACATTGAAAGCATTGTCATGTCAGACCACCATGAACATTGAGTTGGACTCATGATCTTGTAATTATGTCCAATGTATGATCTCATCGAGAGGTTCTTACTCATTATTTTCACAACACTATAAAACCAAATTTGAGGGAGTAAGGTGATATTCATTGATTCCTAACCGAGGATGTGTCTTAACAAGGATGAGGATGACTCTTGAGACATTATAAATGAATGATTGTCAGATATCAATGTCATATAACATGTCAGATACATTCATGGTTCTGATATTCCTATGTATGAAAAAAATAGTCATCTTGTTTGATAGTGGAATTGACCCTATGGAATTATTTTAATACAAATTTTTGTATGATATACATCAGTATTAGTGACTTCAAATTAAAATTCATGGGGGCTTAATAATTCATCAATGATTGGTTCTTGAAGGTCTTTTGATAGACTCAAAGTATCCATTAAAAATAACTTAGAAATAACATCACCTAATTACTTCATGATGACATATTTTTAGTCAAATGTTTTTCACTCTTAGGAATGAATATTCTCATTTTCATCCACCTTAGTAACTATTGTTCCTGATGTGGATGGATCAACTATTTGGAATGAAATCAGAAGTGATCTTGCTTTTAGTCGATTAGGATGTCTAGGTCAACCCATCTACTATGGTGGTTGTGGTGTATCCTCTAACAGGTCCTCCATGTTAATTATTTTAGTGTTATCTTTGTCTTGTGTGGAGGAAAAATTTTCTTTTTCTTGTTGATATCACTGGAAATATTTCCCAGTATTTTTGTCTTTTATATGGTTCAAGCAGGGGATTGGTTGATGTAGTGGATTCTACCACAACCATGTCTTTCCATGTATCCTTGAACCTAATGACCTCTTCCGATAGTTCACTAATCATGTTCAAGGAATTCAGATTCATAATCAAAATCACCATTTGAGTAGGGTTCTGTTATGTGAATAACATTAACAGAACTAATGGTTGACTCCTTGTCCAATGAATATTCATCCTTGGGGGTCAACTATTTTAGTACCATTTAGTGGGGTGGTTCCAGTGATTTTGAGATGGTTGGAATGAAATCTGCTAAGGTTAAGGAAAACAGTATATTTAACATGAACTCATCTTCTTTTCAATGTTTCTTATCCTTATGATATGGTTTCTTATTTGAAGATTGGACTTCAGGGTATGAGGATTTTGATGAAGTTGTATTTTATACAAATAATGTGGCATGAGGCATAATTCAATATTTCAACTATGTTTATAGCATGTAATGGGTCTGATTGATTTTTTTTCTAACTATCTTGTCATCATATATCTGTGTATTCTTACTCTTAACTTTTTACCACTCTCCATAATCCTCCAGATAGAAACATATTCTACATAGGTAGGTTAATTATTTAGTTTCACTTTCCCAAAATCAAACATGTTTTTAGGAGGTACTTGAAAAAAACACTCTTAGATGGTATGCCCCAGCATTTAATAGAAAGGAAAATAGTTTGGCAGATTTTCATCTCCAGTTTTTTTTGGATTCTTGGTCTTTAGCAATTGGAATTAGTTGTTTTCCAATGCTTAGATGAAGTTTTTTGGTAATTCGTCATTCTTAAATAAATTGACCTTTTTTTAACACCTCAAACTACTTACCCTCAGACCTCTTTGATATTCCATACAAGGTGTTCATTATTGTTTATGACTAGAAGGTAGATCCCTATGGTGTGATATGATATTTGAGGTATGTTTCAATAATGTTGCCTTATTATGTGTAATTGTAGTAGCCTCTGCCTTTCTTATTCTCCTTCCGTGAGTAATTAAGATCAATTAAGGCCTTGATTATGTCTTTTTGATATATTTATCCAACATTTGGGAAATTGAATCCATATAATGAAAACATTATGTTGATTTCATAGGGATCAATGGTGTGCGCAACTTATAATAATGATTTTCAATGCATATAGGCAACATATTTTCATGAGGGAGTGGTAGGTTCAAGGAGTAATTCAATACATTCCACTAAGACATGAAGTCTAGACTCACTTTTATTCTCCCTTTTTCATGCAGTTTGTGTAATAAATGGATTTTGTCTTCTATAGAATTGAGCTAAACTAAAAAAGTACTTCTAATAAACAATTTCCCATCCAGTTATTAATTGATACTGCAATCTAGTTTACCATACAAAGGATGCCCCTTGTAGTGATTCAATGAAGCCTATGAGTTTCATTGTATCGTAATACACATGGGTTCTCATCATGGGATCAAATCGACAAAACAAAATGTGTCATGTACTATTCTGGATCATTCATTCCTTTAAAAATTAGAAATGTAGGATTCAAAAATATTTGGTGAAGTATGGCTGGGATCCATCGATGTTGGATACACATTCGTTTATTGCTATACTGGTGCATTATATTATTTTATATATTAAAATTGATTCATTTTTTAATTAATGGTGTTCATAATAATTCAATTAATGTCCGCATAACTCGAGACCGAAATAGGTATGTTGACTTGAGCCTGAACAAGTTCAATGACTAGCAGGACCACCATAGGAAGTACAACTATTATCTGTCTTTGGTAATCAATAGGGGAAGGCCTATAAGGATGTTCCTAGCCAGGTTCTATATTTATACCCAATAGAAAATATTATTTTTCTACTATTTTAGGATTCAAATATATTGCTTGTTGATTCACACATAGAGCAGATGTTTCCTATTTGATTCAGGTGTTGTAGAAAACCTTCTTTGATGAGGTGCACCAATTGGAAGTTTGAGTTGGGGATCTACTTGGGAGTCATATTTGGTAGGAAGAATCCCTAAGAGTAACTCTGTATTTAGTCTTCTTAACTTTCTCATTAGATCCTATTTTTATGAATATATTTCCTTTAACGAAAGGAATTTTCCTTCTCCGAGGGGGAAAGTGATACATGCTATGACCCTCAAAATTTCACTTATTAGGTTCATTTGAAGTAGGTGGAGTCGGATTACTTGAGAGGATTCTGAAATATTTGGTGAGCCTCTTGTTTCAGGTAAACCCACCTTATACGTTCATTTTAGTGTGGATCATCTCAAGATAATGAACTTCTTTCCTAGAATACAATTACTCATACTTATGTTATAGAGTGTATTCAATGATGGCATTGATAACATTCACAAATATATAGTGCATCATAGGAACTCTGTTGGAATATCAACAAGACCGTATTGTTCTACAACATCCATGAGACCTTTTCCTATTCTTTGTGGCTCCCTAATAATTAGTTGATCAATAGTGACTAAAAAGGAATCCTCAAAGTGTTCATTTATGTGATTTTCATGTGATTTCACAAGATCACAGTCTGGCTAAAATTGAGAGGATTCACTATAAATTATATTACATAATTTAAAGAAAACTAATTCATAGTTCATAGGGGATTTTGGGGGGGGGAATCCACTATCCCTAAGGGATGATGAAATTTATGTTCTAAATTCCCAACCCTTCAGGGTTTGATGGATGATCCCAATGTTTTGGTAAAAAAATCTTCCATCCCTACAGGTTGGGGTTGTTCGTGAACTACAGAGGATGATATTACCGAAACTAACCTTCTAATTTTATGGATTTTATTCAATGAAATGTATGGGAGAATTATTCTCCACTCACATAAATTGGCCATTTTAGATATACATTGAATTATTTATAACATTTTCTTAAACTGACAGCTGCCATCTTTTAAGAGGGATGCCGACGTAACATTTAGAGATGCCTGATGAAAAATAATTTCAATAGCTTGTTCTCTTCTGGCCTGATGATGCTGATATTCACTAGAGACCTTAATTTTTTGAGCATATTTATGGTAATGAACAAATTCATTCAATATTTCCATCTAGATTCACTGACATCCCATGATTCCACCTTTAACTAACTTTGTAGGGCAGTGAAATGAAATTTTCCATGTACACCCAATCCTCTAATATGAACATCATATGGGGCATCTGTAATTATCATCAACAATATCATTAATTCATTAAAACAAGCATGTTGAAGGTTTATTTGTGGATTCTCAGTGTTTAAATGTTAGGAATCCTTGAAAAATTCCATATCAATTCACCACGGTATCCATTCTATTACAATTATTTTAGTTGGATACTCATTATATGGTAATATATTTTCTTTAGGTGATAAATATTTTTCCATATGTTGTGGTGGATGTCATACATTCAATATTCCTCCTAAACCTCTGGAATCCTTTATTAAGAGGTACCTAAAGTCTATAACATGACTGGTATGTCATCATTAGCTAGTTTTTTCCTTATTTTTAGCAGATCTTCTTCATTTTTCATAATAACTTCCTCGATCTGGTTTGACTAAAGGTGATGCTTTCCTATAGTTTTACCACCAGATATGGTATTTTTTGGGGTTTCCTATGATATTTTGTAAGAAAAATTACACAATGGAGGACTAGAGAACTACCATCATGTTGGTTGTCTTCAGGTTGAGAATGGATTTCACATACCGATTAGAAGGCACAATACATGACTCGCCTTGTATTTGCATGTTCCTCCAAAATGAGGTACTTCTCAACATCAAATTTTCAAATAAAGAAATTTTTTGACAATGAGAATGATGAATGTGGAGATAAAATTCACAGTGTCATCCATCATGTGGGGGACCATCATGGATCATTACAGTAAGGGGAAGACCATCTGGCTCCTTAGTCTCTTAGCCACACTAAGGGATGTCATGGCTCACATCAAGAGATAGGCTCTCATGATTGACCGAATTGTCACCATAAATCAATAATTCATTGTGAAGTGTCCAATGATGACCATCATAATTAATTCTACTACTCCCATAATTTGGTAATTGGAGGGTGGGATCTTTAGCTATAATAGATAAACATCCAAGGGCTTCAAGAACTGCAGTTTCAAGGGAGGCTGCATCATAGATCGCCTCCTGATTGTACAATCATTCTTAATGAGACCTCTTCTTGGATGTCATTTTAAAACTAGTTGGGGCCACATTCTATGAGAAGTGGTCATCATGGATAGGTGTTTGTTCTGGACATTGAGTAGCCATTTGAATAGGTCGATTGCATCCAATTATAATGGGTGAATGTTTTTGATCCTATTGTCCATATATTATGGGAGATTTTTTCCACGACCCTGTTGGATGAGAGAAGGGCTATGTATCTATTTTTGGGATTTTATGCTAATTAGTCAAACCATTTGTGGGGATTGAGTTATTTTTCTTCCCCTCAATCACTACTATCATCACTGTGATGGTATCCTAGAAAGACACTAGTATATGCAATGGTATTTTCATCTTCTCTTTTACTATTTCTATGATATTCTTGGTGACCTGAGTGACTAGAATGGAGATATACATACATTTTTCATCTAGAGTAGGTGTATGTACCTACTCTAGTCCCCCATTTCCCACCATTGGATACTAACAGTTCTTGTGGGAATAGGGTTGACTCCACCGATTTATTTTCATCCGGACATTCTGGCTAAATTCTCAATGTGCTGCCATAAAAGGATGACGTACATGATGATATATTTTAGAAGGTTTCTGTGTCTTCTTGTTGTTTTCCACCAATCATGGTCGAAGGACTTATTTGAGGGCTTTCGAATGAGTGTGCTAAAAGTCTTGATTGGTGTAGGTAAGAATTTTCTCTTAATTATATGTTTCTGTCATATTTGGTTGGTGGGAATCATTGAATTCCACTAGGATAGTCTACTGGATGAGAGAATTAATGTGAACAATTGTATGTGCCTATCAATTTTTTTTCACCAAAATGGTTTGGTGGTCTTCTATAGTGGGTGAAAAGGTGTGAATCTGCTCTCAGTTTGATGTTTTTTATCCCCAACTAGTTGTCTTTCATGCCAAGGTATGAGGTACCTAAGCATAATAGTAGAATGTGGGAACCTCATCATGTTTAGAGTTTACTATCATGCGACATTGGCAATGGTGATTTTTCCCTGAATTCCTTGAGAAGGACCCATGTTTTTTCAATATGAGTCCATATGTATGCTCCTGGTCCTCATCACTAAAATATGGGGGGTACATTTTTTGCATTTTAAGGATAAGTTTATGAAATGGTTAAAGATGATTTTCTATGACATCTTCTCCAAGACCACTGGTCATGATTGACCAATCTATTGGTGGTGATTGTTGAGTTAGATAGCATGTCAGATGGCCTACAAGGTCAGGATCATACAGTTTTTATGTTTCTTAGGGGAAGGTGCAATAAATACCCATCATTGAGGATATTTAGTTGGTGATGATGTCCTTTGCACGGGTGAAGAATCATCCTGAGTAGCAGCCAGAGTGTTCATTGGTGAAAACATCATGGAACACTGTGGATTTAAGGGGTTTATTATAGGTATGATCCTGAGAATATATAACTGACATAATCATGAAAAACCTATTAAAGCATTATCTTTTTTGTTAACACATGCGTGATTTGTTTCTTTGTCAGGGCCTCATTTCCTTTGAAAATTTAAGGTGCCTAACTGGTAGTTGACATTATCATATTAGTTAAGAATTCACATCTGGTGCATCATTTTTTTCAAAAGGGTGAAGACCAAATCGTCTGATATATAAAAACTAACTATTTATTTTTATTGAGGTATTTTCATTGGGGTAACCCATCACCTTGGTTAAGCATTCTCATCAGGGTCACCATTTGTTTCCCTAGATAAACATTACTTCATTGGTGAAATCATTATTTCTAAATGGTTTCCAATGGGTTTGTTCTTCGAATTTGAAACTCCAAATGGTTCTTTATCTATAGAGACTTTCATTCCAATGATAGGAACTTGCTAACTATTATGACCTATAATGCTTAATAACATTAATTGGATGACATGATGGCAGGTCGGGCTCATCAAAACATTTAGTGGGGGAATTATTTCCTTCTCTAGGACTCTCTTATATATTTATTATATGATCATGAATCATTCATTAATTCCCATGTATGATGTGGTAAGCCCCAAAATAGCAATCATTAATTATAATATGTAGAATTTAGAATCATCTATATATATATATTCAATGATCGTAATCTGTGGTGATATCTGTATGTTTTTTAGGTTCCCTATTAATGGTATCCACTTATGTACTACTTAGATATTCATTGGTTGTTAATTTGATGATGCTGGTTTTTGATCCACATAGTTGGGAACTCTGGAGTTTATTTTCATCCAGGTAGATGAATGTCACTATAGAATTTATCATCATCGTGGGATATAGAAGTTGTTTTATCTTTGGATAAAAACCCATAAATGGAATTAAAATGTATCCTTGTGGAAATAAGTAGAACCCACATAGTTCGGTTCCGTATAATGGGGAATAACATACCTTCTAAGGTCATGTGATGAGTACAGAACCATATATCTTAACTTCATGTGGAAAGTCTATCTTTGAGGAAGGTTCCTAGTCAAATCTTTGTGTGGGATGTATGGAAAAACAAAATAGGGAACATGGAAGTGTTATATGTTTCTATGTTTAATTAAACCATTCAAGGGATGTGTCCCAAAAGAATCATGTTTGTTTTGGATATTGGGTTTGAACCTTTGAGAGGCTTCCTACATATCTCGTAGGGACTACAATCAAAGACAATGTAGTTAGTTATTGGGGATTGGAACTAATGGAGTCCCACAAGGGATTGTATCATAGGAGAGTATGACCCATTAAGATTATAGGTTAGGGGTTAGCATTGAGAAGGATATCCTCTATGAAGGGACCATGAGAGATATTTTCACTCATTGTGATATGGTTTCATAACATGGGGTTTACTCCTAATAAGGATACCTAAATTAAGAGAATTATGATGGAGGATTATTCATGATGAGGATGCCAAATGAGCCCAGTCCCCATGTTGTCTTCCTACAAATCCTAGTTAACAAGAATTAGAGTCTTAGTAGTTCAATGATTTAGGTGAATTGTTCGGTTTCCATTATCATCAAAAACCTATATGATCAGGTATTTTAATGATTGATGGGTGAAACAAGAGGAAGCATAATATTTTAAAAACCACACACTTTTCCTCCTTTGTTGGTGGTAGAGGCTAGTGATGAGGTGGAATAGGCCATGTATATGATGGAAGATGTCAGGGCTACATGAATTCCCTCACTTCATTTTACATTGTATGAGAGACCAAGGTAAGGAATGAAGGTTACTGTATAGAGAGGAAAAACACTATAACCCCCTACATGAATGTCTAGGGGATTGCACCCCAATAGATTCCCTAAAATTGTTCATTTAGTGAGAGAGAATGATTCAAATCCTTGTCAAAAAGAAAAATCATGTGTAATCTGCACATGTTGTGCTCCAGTCTGGTGGCTCTGTATATCAATGATGATAAGGGATGGACCGATTTTTATCCCCAAAATTTGAGACTATGAACTCCTCAATATTTTTCTTTGGGTAGTGGTCCACATGACTGTATATATCCAAACATATAGAGAAGAAAGGGATCCTTACCCTATGATAAGAAAAGTGTGGGAATCCTCTAACCGTAAAGATACAAATCCAAGTGGGAGACAAATAGATATGCATTTCCCATGGCATTACAAATCATGATGTCCTAGTGGATGTTTCAACTTCATCCTTTCTAGAAAAGGTTGACAGGGAAGGAGAGTCACTACCATGTATGGCTTGGTACATGGATTAATGATTAGATCATGTAGGCCATGAGCACAGATTCTCATCTCATGTGTACCACTTAGGTGGGATGTGCAGGTGTGTCACATTGGTCTTAGGAGGAACTAAAAAGGGATTCATGCCGGGAAATAAAGTCATTGAGGGTTTTATGAACATAAATTAATTGGCTACTAATGTGAAAACCCTTGTATGAGTCTTTATCTGAGACACCCAAGGTCTTCCCATGTGATCCTAAAAGGGTCTCATGTAAGTCTCAAATTAGGGAGAGGGGCCTCGGGTAGGTGGTTAATCCTTAGTAGAGAATGGTCCTCATGTGGGTGTGTTATTTATTTAGAACATGAGGGAACATTGATCATACTTATTCCCTTAATTCATTATTATATAATTTTTTTAGAGAGATACATAATAAATATTAGGAGACCTCGATTAAAGGGATCTATAATGCGGGATTTCAGGTTTCTTCTGATTTTCCCATTGACTAAATGAGGACTGGAGGTTATTATTTAAAGGTAAAGAGGATACATAGTCAAATGAAGTCATCAAAATAGGTCTTTCACACGGGTCTATGGTAGAGGTCTCTCGTATAGGGGTTCCAAAATAACACGACTGCGTAGGTCCCCGACAAAAGACTTTCTTGCTGGTTATTGGAGTGATTCCTTTGCATAGGGGGGATGAGTCTTTTGGGATGTACTAGTAGGTACATCACATTTATCTTTTCCTGGAATTATGCTATGTAGGTCAGTTTGGATAGATCTCTTTGTCCTCGAAATATTCCTTGATACATAATATATCCAAGATGGGATTTAGAATATTTTTTCCTTACTTTATTAAAAAGGTTGTGTCAACAAATATACGATCAAATCCTTCTAATATTTTGGATTCAAACATAGTTAACAAATGTTTTATGAATTTTATGGATAGTTATTTATCGAATAATTTATTTTATTATTTGGGTATTACTATCGAATTTTGAAAATTATTATATCATTTGGAGGTCTACTCATTCTGGTATTTATCTTACCATGTGCTGACCATTTTGGTTTTGTTTAATTTCTAGAAATAGGTAGAATACCTGTAATATTCCATTTATGGGTATGTTGTCCTTAAATAATGATTTTAGTGCTTCATGATTTATAAATTCATGTTTATTACTCATAGTTTGCACAAAACACTAATATTTTGGTTGAAATTGATTAAGGGGTAAATGTTTATGCATCACTTAAGTATATTTTTATGTTATCGTACTATAGATGATGAAGAAATCCTTTAACTATGAATAAAATAACATTGAATAAAATTTTATCTATTTTCATATTTTCTAATGATATAATTGACCTATTCCATATCAATAGGGCATGTGGTTTTTTATTTATTGAATTATTCTTGACCACATTCTCTATCACTCTCTATTTGTCCTTGGGAATTAGTTTATCCTTCAAAATTAATATTTTAATTTTCCACCAATGTTATCCCTTTTTTGAATACTATTTATTCATAATTTCTAGTTACTTTTAGGATCCCCACCATCCTTCTTTTATATGATGTTTTATTTACCCTTTGTACGATGTGGGTTTTAATATATAACTCCTACAAATTTTCATCATTTCATAACCAAGAATAATCTTGAGGGTGAAATCCATGTTAAGGGGGTAGGATGTAACATCGTGATATTTTATGAAATATATTAATTTAAATTAATTTTAATTATATACTTATGGTGGTG
This sequence comes from Viscum album, assembly GCA_963277665.1. Taxonomy (NCBI): domain Eukaryota; kingdom Viridiplantae; phylum Streptophyta; class Magnoliopsida; order Santalales; family Viscaceae; genus Viscum; species Viscum album. The sequence goes on along the minus strand of OY728150.1, from coordinate 344,126,242 downwards.
TGTGATATACATATTTTATCTTGAATCAAACATAATACAAATTTTATCTTTCATTACATGATATATTGAGTTATACATAATACTAATATACTATTAATATTATTATTAAAAATAGAATATTTGAATACTTCCAATTTTATAAATGATATAAAAATAATTTTGTAACATTTATAAATTTATATGATATAATAAACATAGTTTTCTGAAGAGTAATATAATAATTTACTTTGGATGATGTTTTTTTATTTTTCTAAGAAGTTTTTTTATGAATAGCTAATAATAATAAATTTTAATTGAAAACATGTTTTTCTAATTTATTTATATAGTCAAATTATTTTTTTAGTTTTTTTATTGTTTACCCAATTTTATGTTACATCCATAAATCCAATTTAGTTAATTTTAATAAATTAATCATCGTAATTGAAAATAAAAACATGTCAATCTTTTGAACTTTTCTCAATAAAAACTTGTTTCCATATCCTTTCTATAGGTAAATTTTAAATTAAATTATTGTACATTATTTATTAGAAGATGGAAAAATTGATTCAATATTTGGAATTAGAATAATTTTTAGTTTTTAATTTCATTATCTTAGTATTTGACCAAAAATATTAGTGAATTTAATTAAAAATAATTATAGTGATTAATGAAAAATGTGTTTACATAGTGGTTTAACCGTAATATTAAGTGTAAATGACCTTTATACTTTTCCAAAATAAATTTTCACCATAAGTCGATGATATGTCATATTAATTATAAATATATTATTTTTTCAAAACTATTACAATAATGTGACCCATATAATAAGTTAAATTTAGAAAATGATAAAAAATGCACTATTCAAACATTTAATTTTAATAATGCTTTGGGATTTGGTCAAAAACATCATGGGTTTGATTATATATATATATATATATTTTTTGTTTTATTGTTAGATGTGTTTTTGTCAACATAATAATTTGAATTTAATTTTTATAGATGATATAATTACAGTAAATGTTTAAAAAATGACAACACATTTAGTATTAATTTAATAGTTAACTAAAATAAATGATATTAAAAATATTCAAAATGATTTAAATGGATTGAATTTTTTGTGGAATTTTTTAGATTAATATATTAACTTATGTGGATTTTTACTTAAAATATTTTAATTCCAATATTTATTGATATTTTAAAATTAAAATTCATTAAGATATGTCCAAATTTTCATTAATGTTATTTTAATATAAATGATATTTTATGAAAATATTTATTATAATTTTAAAAGAATATTATTCAAATTTATTCTTAAATTTTAATAAATATAAAATATTTTCCATTAATTAGACAATTGATCTTTTATATGGATCATATTTACCCAGAAATAGAAAAACATTATTATCGTGGTGAGGGGTAAGGCAATGGTTTTGCGTGTTTCAAGCATATCTATGACAATTAATTTCCAAAACATAATTGATTTCCATCTTATAATTTATTTTAATATTATATAATCATTTTGAATAATTGTTTTTGATAATTTTCACTTTAATTTAGTCTTAATGTATTAATTACATCGGTAAAAAAACATGTTATATAAATGAAAAAACCAAAATGGAAAAAATTTATAAAACATAAAGACTAACGAAAAAATGATAAAAATGATATTATTTTTTTGTGCTCTTTGTTTTTAAAGAACAAAAATACCCTATACTCAATTATTTTTCATTTTTGAATCATGGTAGGTATGGGATAACTCCTTACAGTGTTTACCAATTATATATACCAAAATACCACAACCCCTCCAATATAAAAACGAATTCACTCTTATCCTATATTAACGACTTTATGACTTTTTGAATCTTAAAATTACCTTCCATATAAACAACCAGTTCCACTCCCCACACCATAGAGTCTTCAATTTAGGTATAAAATGAACCAATGAAGCGCTTTATTGCAAACCGAAAGGAGTTACTCAAAAAAAGTAACATTCTTCAACATATATTTATAAATTAATTATTTCATCGTCCAATAAATTAATATTATTCCATCATTATATAATATAATTTGTATCATAATCATACTAACCCATATCCACATTAAATTTTATAACTACATAAACACACAATTCCATTAAATGGGTACCCAAATTATTGTTCGTGTACGACAAACTACAGCTTCACGAAATGATGTCAATCGCTATTCAATTATCACATGTCACAGTTGGTTATTAGGTTGTATACCATATTTTTATATGATATAAATTATATTCATGATTTATTCATACTTCTATAATTTTTATATAACACAATATTTTATGCTTTCCATTTTGTGTAAATATGAAAACATTTATTATGCACTTGTTGACTATCACCACCTAAATGTAATGTGATTCATTCTCACATTATATGGAATGTATTTAGGATATTTTTAATTAAAAATATTTTAAATTCAAAGAATATATCTATTATTCATGACATAATTACTTTTCTATAAATATAATATATAATTTTCCTTGTTACCCTTTAACACACTGAAAAAGTGATAACATCATTTTTTAACGCGTGGACTACCATCTCATAGACATGATTTGACTCCTTCTACATAATAATATTACTATATATAAGTACATATTATATAACAAAACAGTATTTATGATATATTTACTATTATATAAAGATTAATTTTACGTACCGTCTCTCCATAATGATCATTGAAAAATGAGGACATTACTCATGTGTTTGTATAACCTACTATCTCCATGAGTGTAATGATGGTTAATTTTTCATTACCATTATTCATGATTGGTTATAAATGTATAATTTATGAATAAATATTATTATTATTAATTATTATTGTTCTATATATTTTTATAAAATGACCTCTTTGAAAATAGAGGACCCACCAAATTCATTTTTGGCACAAAAACAAAATATGGCCAAAACATCCGAAATAAAAATTATTGATTAAGAAAATACCTATTAGTTGTTTATATTTGGAATAAAAGTAATAATAAACTCTGAAAAAGATATTAAGAAGGTTGATAATTGAAATATGTTTATTATTCAGGGAGATAGATGAAAAGAATGAAAAATCATACTCAGGGTAATGGTTATTCTTCTTACTTTTTTCATATATCAGATTAATGTCATATTCAACAATTAATTAATTTGTGTAGTGTTAATAATGGACATTTGTATATGTTATATCAGTAATTATATTTTAAACATGGTAATTAATGTTTCAGATGATGATTTTTTTTGGTTTCTGATGTAGATGTTACAACTTTAGTAAGGGGTTCTTCATTGATAATTTATAGTTATTATGCTCCTTGATACTTTTATATAATGTATCTACTAACCCAATTATTTTTATATAATTATATTAATAAATTTTTATATATTAAATGTTTAAATTTATTATATTATTTCATGTATCTCTTTATTCAAAATTTACTGAGGCAATAAAGTTACTTCATCTTTATCTCCTTTTATTGAGGCATACCATCATATTCTGCTCCTTTATTCATTTTTAAATTATACTTCCTTACCATTTTACATGTTATGTCATGAATATAATTTTATATAATGATATTAATCAAATTATTATTATTATTTCATGATGTATATTGTTTCAAATTTTTCAAAGCTGTAATGGATTTTTTTAATGATTTGTCTTCATTGGTACATTTGTTATATTATACACCTATATTCATTTATAAGGTTTATATACTACATAATTGAAATTTTATATCAATAATATACATATTTTTAATGATATGGAAGGTTTAAGTTACTTATTATTATCTTATGGGATTTATGGTTTCAATGTTATCAAAACAGTAATGGATTGTTGTCACAATTTTTCTTTATTTGTGATGATTTTTATTTTATACACCTATGTTATTTATAAGTTGTATATAGTAACTATTTTACATGTAATTCATGAATATCCCTTTTATCTTGCTATTTTTTGTTTCATTAAATGTTATTCCATTTCTAGGGTTAATTACTCAAATGTTTCAATGTTGTATGGGACACTTTTTTTTAATGATTATTTTCCACAGGACTGTTTACAATAACCATTTAATGAAATTTACATTATATAAAATAAAAAAACCTTATTGATAATTATCCCAAACTATATATATTTATGTATTTATAACATCCCAATTTATTCTTTTGATGGATTATTATTGTTTTAAATATATTGTTCGAGAACTTATATCCTTTCCATGTGTTATTCATGTTTCTAAAAGATTTTTATCAAACCCATTTCCATTCCTTAGGGTATTCATATTTAAAGATGATTTTTATGGAACCCACTTCCTTTACATGTGTTATTATTGTTTCAATGATATCATTGTGGAACTTATTTCCATTAAGTGGGTTACTCATGTTTCAAATAGTTTTTTATAGAACCCATTTCCTTTATATGGTTTATTTATGTTTCAAAGAGATTGTTATGGTACCCATATAATTTACATGGGTTATTCATGTTTTTAATAGATTTTTATAGAATAAATTTCCTTTACATAGATTATTGATGTTTCAAAGATATTTTTATGGAACAATTTTTCATTCCACGTGTTATTCATGTTTCAAAGTGATTTTTATAGAACCCATTTTTCATCCGTGGTTAATTCATGTATCAAAGGGAATGTAATGGGACTAAATTAAATTCCATGGGTTATTCAGGTGAAAAAGATACTTTTATGGGACCCACTTGCATTCATTGGATTATTAATATTTGAAGGATATTATTATGGAACCCATTTAAATTCCATGGGTTATTAATGTTTCAATTTGACTGTTATAGATCATGTTTCATTTCCATAGGATATTCATATTTCCAATATAATGCTCTAAAACCCATTTCCTTTCCATGATTTATTCATGATTTAATGTAATTTTTATGGAACTAATTTCATTTACATGATTATAAATGTATAAAAGGTATTATTATGGAACCTATTTTTTGTAATGGGTTATCAATCATTGAATGAGATCATTATGAAATTCATTTTGTTTCCATGGATTAATCAAGGGGTTATATGTTCCTCTAATGAGTTTATGAAATTTTTTATGTGGGATTATTTTTAAATGATTTTTTAAAATTTCATTAGGTTTTACTGGATACACCAATGACGATTGGTTCCATTATTGAATATGATTGGGGGTTTGTGATAGCCCTCCAATGCATTGGGTAAACATGTCGGTCGTATGGGTATTCCATTTTTAAGAGTAATGTGTATGGAAGAAGATAGATTTGTTATTACATTTTTAAGTGTGAAAAGTATAATGATGTATCGATATACCTTTATGTGTCATATATGATATTTATCGATTTATAAAGTTTCTAATGTTTGAGATTAATGTCACATGTCTCATGATTATTGATTCTGATGACTCAATCATTTTACATGTTTTCATAATTTATGGCCAATGTATTTAACCTTTGGTTTTTATTTATGATTATCTCATTCCATTTGATTATGTCATTATACCATTAGTAAATCTTATTCTCATTGATGAAATATAATTTTTAATTCTTATTCCTAACCTTACTTTGTGTTTGATCTCACCCTTGGTATGTTTCCTTTTCTCTAGGCGTTAAAGATGGATTTTGAAGGATTTATCTCTATAATGTATTAGACATGAATGATTTTGATGACATAATATGAAGTAATTAAATCTCGCTTAAATGGGAGAAATTTAATTTTGAAAAAATATATGTCCATGTGGATATGTGTTATGTATGGATGAGTTTTTCTTAATTATCTTAAACACTAAACCAAAACGGTCTTATAGTATTAATAGATCGGCGTTTTCCTTTTGATTTTGTGAGGTTTTGATGAAACAAATATGTGTCACAATTAACATTATCATAGTTGGAAATGTAATGATATGGATTTCATCACATGATCATAGAGTGTTGGTTATGGGATATTATATTTTATGAGGAAACATCCACCTTCTATTGTTGGGTCATATTATCCACTAGTTTCTAAGATTTAGATATGTACCTTTGAGAAATTATTTTATTAATATAAACTACTTAGAACATGAAAAAGAAGTCATTTCTATTTATAATTTGGATGAAGAATAAGATCTATGGTGGAATTTTATTTGAATTATGTGAAAATTTTATTATATTTAATCCATGGAATAGGGTGAGTTTAAGAGGTTACATTTTCAGTAAGTACTTCCCACACATTCTATGTATAAAAATATAGATGGAATTCCATGGGTTTTAAAAGAATGATATAGAACCCATTGGTATAACGACCCAAATATTATAAAAAATCAAATTACATCAATGTTAAAAAATAATCATTACAAAACCTAAAAAAGTTATGATAAGATCGTATAGGTATAGTTTCATTAGAAACAAGGAAACCTAAAAAAATGGTTTATAATTATTCTTATTTGTCTTGCACTTATTACACTATATATTCCACCATAACTAGACCTACATTTGACTTGTCTTACTTAATAACCTTTTTCATCACCTGGGAAAAAATTATATAAAAGGGTGAGCTCATTTTCATGGTAAGAGAAAACAAGGTATATATCAATCATATCATAATCATAAGACATAATAACAAAACATTTGATAATATTGTCTTATATATGTAAGATTGTGTTATCATACCATGGGATAAAACATGAAAGATCATAAGAATTAATTAACATGATCCCAAAAGACATAAAAAATGATGATTTTTTTTGGAATAGACATTATCATTGAAAATCATTTCATATTAATCAATGTGCACTGCCAAGACCATCATTGGGGAAATAGTACATTAATATACTATGTTCACTCATCGTTTCAATCCTATATTACTGAACAAATGTCATTTCTCATCCCATCCATGTCATCTCATGATATATAAATCATTAATTGATGTATCTAATGGATATATATGTCCCACCCATATCATAATGAAATCATTATAATATGTACCACAAAAACATAAACCATTCATCATAAAATAACCTAAGGAATAAAATGGGTTACATAAATATTATTCCATCATAACATAATCTATATAAAACCAATATATTATATAAATAAACATTTTTCCTAAAAAAACAAACCATATTAAATATAGGTACAGTATAATTGAAAACCTAATCCTATTAAATAATTCCATCTTAGATGGAAAATTATTTGGATATAACACTTGAACTTGTGTCTTGATGAAAAAATAATTTATTACTAAAAAATAATTAATTTCTCAATATTCCAAATAGTTTTAAAAGAAAAAATTTACTTGAAAAGAATATTGAAATCTTGTATAGAAAGATTCATGGAATTCCGGATTTATGAAGACATAAATATCCTTTCATGCTGTATAAGTTAAAAAACATTCTCATTTTACATTTTCCAGAAAATTCAAAAAGTATCTTGTGTCAAATAACAAACAAATATTCCTTTCATAACATTTAAGAAATTCACTAATGGGTAAAAATGACATTAAAAAAATTTATAAGAATAGAAATAGCGTAAAATGTTTATGAAACACGTATATGGTTTATAAATATAACCTAGTAAATACATACAAATATATAATCTTGGATTATAATGAGATTGAAAAATTATGCCTTACCATAGATATAATTTCCTTAGTATGTATCCAGACCGCCTGTATACTGATTTAAATAATATCATTGAAGAATTTTTTATCATAATAATGTTTATGATATCATATATGATCATATTATCATCTGTTTGTTAACAACATATCATTATTACTTATTCTTTGGGTATTGAATACTTCATTTGATTATGCAGGTTTTGTTTAATAATTAATGGTTATCATTAATATTTCATAGTTAAATAATTAAAAATGATATTTAAATTATATACCTGTCATAGTTATTCATTCTATACATTTATATAATCAAGATTTATTGAAAATCATGTAAAATGAATCGTAACACATCGTGGAGACGATTGGTTATACGTAAGCACAAGTGACAATATCATTCACATAATTCCTTAATGGAATTAAATTTAATTTTTAATAATATTTCAAAATAAATATAATTTTATAATAATAATATATAGTTAATATTTTCATCATTATACCGATCCATGTTTGGTGGGGGTGAAAAATAGATTACTCTATGGCGTGGAGATGGTAAGTCGTATATACACACGTGTGGTGATTTCTTTTTTTATAGGTTAGACAGAAAGTGGAATATTGTTGTTTCATAATTATAATAAAATCTGTGAATATAAGTGAAACTATATTTATTATGTTCTAATGAAACAACTGATGAATATAAATTAGAATTAGAATTATGTTTCAATGAATCGTTAGAGGATATTGCCTCTTCGTAAAATGGTTACCTTTAAATCTCCCAGAAGAGAACTAGAGTTGGTCTTGTAAGAAGATTATGTCCTCTAGAATGTAGATAGTGAATTTTAGAAGAAAAAATGGTAGGTAATTTTAGACCTTTACAGCCCAATGTGATGCGAAGAGGTGAGGGAGGAGGTTACATTTTATAATTGACATGAGTTGCACTTTTGGGATCTCCAAAAAAATATTATTTTATAAAAAAATTTAAACCACATCTAAACACCTCAAGAATGACCCACATTTCGAAGACAATATAAGATATGGATTCAATATCCCCAAAAAATTAATTTTTTAAGAGTATTTTTATCAATTTAAACCTTATATTTTAAATTCACACATAGTTATTCTATTTTTTCTTAAATACAGTAACAAATAAATCAATATTAAAAGTGTGAAATATTTACTTATTTGATTTAAAATATATTATATATAAATACACATGAAAATTTTATACCATATAATAATTATTCTATTTTTTTTAAAATGTTTTAGGATTTTTAAATAATCTAATAATTTTTTTATAAAAATAAATACTTTTATTTTGACATTATTCAATTAATTTATTTTTAAAATACTATGATAACATGTTAACTTCAAAAAACTATTTAATTATATTTCTTAGAGGTAAATTTCGTCAATAAAATTCATTTGAAATCATAATTATCCCAAATTATATTTAGTTTAATAATTTTTTTAAATTTAATAAAAATAGTTATTAATAAGATAATTACTACATCAATTTTGTTCAATTATTTAACATACTTATTTGTTTAATAAATTTTAAAAATAATATAATATGATGAATATAAATCTTTTACCTTTGATAAAAATATTTTTAGTCAAATATTTCTTCTTGAAAATGTAATATTTAAAATTTTTCACTGATTAATTTATTATTGTGACAACTTTAAAATCACTTTAAATAAAATAATATAATTGTACAAATACCTTCTATAAGGCTCCAAATGGTTACTAACTCAACCATTGGATGGTTATGGTCGATATATACTTGAAGAATAAAATTTTTCAGGTGTTTGGGTCCTTTTATAGTTATTATCATTTTTATAAAAAAATTGTTTATTTCTCATCAATTAATTATTTTTATATCATTAAATTATTATCCTTTAATGTGATTATATATTTCATAAAAATTAAATAATAAATTAAAAAGAAAAAAAACATTATATCTTTAAAAATCATATTTATAATCGAATATATCTCTTTTATATTATTATATAAAATTAATTAGTAAATAAATTTTGAGTGAGACATATTAAAATTTTCATTAAATAAAATAAATTAAATGTTCTAATCTCATCCGTGTGGATTTCTAAGTAAACCATTTATATAGAAAGATTATTTAGTTCAAAACACACTCATGCAATTAAATTAATACAAGTTTTAGTGTAATTTTATAATACTATTATTACACTTACATTAACGTTTTTTCCATTTACCGTGTTAACAAAACTTACCGAATTTACTATTCATATTGCCCAAAAATAAAACAAGTCTATAAACCTAAGTTGGACATAATAATTCCAAATATAGAATAATGTTTTCAAAATTCAAAACACAAAGGTATCAGTAATTATTTAAAATTATTTGTGATGTCGTTAAGAGAGAATGGGTTTTAGAAGATAAAACACTAAAAAATATTGAATTGTTTTCACATTTTAATTTAATATAAAATTATTTATACAAACATACATCATATTGAATGATAAATATATATTCTATTTAAATATTAAAAGAATAAAATTTATAATTTAGCCATATATATTATTTCAATGAATAAAGTTGTTTTCAAATAAATGTAACTATATTTTACTATTCATAAAAATTTTAAAGTTATTAGAAAAATATTAAAATTTCATCGAAAGTAAATTTTTATATCCCACTTCCAAATAAAATTTTTATTTAGACCTTTAACATTTATTAGTGTGTAAACATCATAATTTAAAAAGGGTTCTCTATTAAAAGGCTTAGAACTACCCGTCTGAAGAAATATAGGTTTTTATACATCAAATTGGGTTTATTCATACTCTACGAAAAAAAGTTATATTCGAGGAATAGAAAAATAATATTAATTAAATAACTTGTATATTTCATTAATTTCATTTACTTATAGAAATTCACTAAATTTATTAATACTAAGAAATAAATATAATGGACTTATATTTTTAATAATTAAATAGAATTGAATGAATTCACTATATATTTTTTATATTAGTTATATTTATTCTCTATAATATAATAGGAAGGTTAAAATGGTCATTTTATAATATGGGGATCTCTTGGATTGTTTAAACATGTGATTTCATGAAATGCAAGCTATTGAATAAAATTTATATAGAGAATATATTTCACTAAAACATTTGGGTGTAACATTCCAAACCCCTTAAAGTGCATTTATCCCTTGAAATTTCTAAATTTGATAAAAGACTAGGATATATATTCATCATTATATCCTCAAGTTCCCACATATCTTCCTCAAATTGGTGTTTTCACCACAAAACAGTTTCCAATTTAATTGTCTTATTTAGTAGAACTTTTTTTCATCGACCCAGAATCTGTATTGGTTGTTCATCATATCAACGATATTTCTCTAGTGGAACAGACTCTGTTTTCAGTACATGTGATGGATCAGGCATTTACATTCTTAGGAGAGATACATAGAACTCATCATTAACTCGAGAGAGATTTAGTGGAAGATACAATTTGTAAGCTACATTCCCAAAAAATCCCAAATATCAAAAGGACTGATATACCTTGGTCTCACCTTACCCTTCTTTCCAAATCTCATTACTCTATTCTATAAAGATATTTTTGGAAACTTTTTTCCCCCACTTCAAACTATATGTATTTTCTTCTTTTTTCAGTATAACATTTTTGTCGAATCTTAGAAGCTCTTATGTGTTTTTGAATAGATGTTAAATTTTCTTTCATTTAATTAGAAATATCATGTTATAATAGATTTATTTCCCATGATTCATCCTAGAAAGTTGGAGTTCTACACTTCCTCTCATAGAGAGATCCATAAAGATCCATCTAAATACTGGAGTGAAATTTACGATTGTAATAAAATTCCACCAATGATGGGACTAAATTCCAACAACCATTGAAATCCATAGAGAATGATCTCAAAATTTCTTCCGTTGATTTAATAGTCCCCTCCAACTGATATTTTATCTGATGATGATAATAATTGTCTAAAAATTACTCGTTATCGAGATCCTACTGAAGACTTCTCTATATAATTGAGTTAATCCTTCAATCCTGATCATATATAACAGAAAGTGGTAATCCATGAAATCTTACAACTTCCATTATATATATACTGGAAGGGCGATCAAGAGATTAATCCTCACTAATATTAATGAATTGTACAGTATTCCTAAAGCAATCAACTATAAACCGTATAGAATTATGGAAATTAGATATTTTAAGATGTCCAATGACAAAGTCAATAGTGATTTTTCCAATTGTTATTCTAGTATGGGTAATTAAGGAAACATCCCATTAGACATCTATCTTCTAGCCTTAAATTGATAACAAACCAAGCACTGAGGGTCATTTTCAACAATTTATTTTTTAATTACATCCCACAATAAATACACTTTTTGGTCTTTGTACATATTTGTTCTTCCAAGATGAATAGAGATTTAATGACTATGATACCTTTCTATTATCTCCTTCTTTAATTATGGTATGGGAGTAATACAAATCATGTTTCTGAAACTTATAATTCCATCACATTCAATGTTGAATTCACAAACATTTCACACTTTCATTTTTAGGTCTACATCATCCTTCTACACCTCCTCAATCATTACATTTATATATGGTTGAACATTCATTTTAGAATTATATTATTTCTCTCGTTCAATTAAAATTTTAAGATCCATCTTTTTCAAATCAATAAATATTGGATCATTATTTATCCCCATCATGGATAAGAAATAATTGACATTTTGACTCAAAGAATCATCCACCTTGTTCTCTTTACAATAATGGTAATGTATTGAGCAATCGAATTCATTAATCAACTCTAACCATCTTATTTGGTGAATATTTAACTTCTTTTGTGTGAAAATATTCATTAATATTTTATGGTAAGAATATATATCACAACATTATATATAAAGCTAATTCCTCCATATATTTAGTGAAAATATTTCCATAGATAACTCCAAATCATGAGTTGGGTTGTTTTGCTCATGGTTATCTAATCGTCGTTAGGCATAAGCTATCACCATATCATTTTCCATGAGAACACATCCCAATGCCTTTTTCAATGCATTATTATAGATCATATACTTTTCTCCACTACAAGGAAATGTGATAATAGGTGCATTGGATAACCTTATTTTAATATCTTTTAAATTCTCTTCACATTCCTTTATCCACACGAACATAACATTTTTCATGTAAACTTGTAAGTGGTTTATATAATTTTAAAAAATATTTCACAAAATGTCGATAATATCTATAAACACTATAAAAACATTGAATCTCAATTAATGATTTTGGTCTCGGTCAACATTCAATAACATGTCCTATTTTATGATCTGTAGATATCACCTCTACTTAGATTATGTTATAAAAAAACAAAATATTATGAAACAAAATACCACACATGGAAAATTTTTCATAAATCTTATATATTCATTGGGTCTCCAAAATATTTCTCATGTGATCTTCATGTTCTTTATTTACCTTAAAATAGACAATATTATCTTCCATAATGGCTACCAAAAACTGATCAATATAGAACCTAAAGACTCTATTAATTATATCCATAAATATATTGAGGGAATTAGTATGACCTAGAGGCATCACTATAAATTGAAACTGTCCATACACTGTACAGAATGTTGAATTTGGTATATCCAACTTCTTGACCTCTAATATTTGATATCATGAATGATGAACAATCATGGAATATTATTGAGCTTTATGTTATTCGTCGAATAATCATCAATGTTGCGGAGAGTAATATTTTTCATGATAGTGATAATGGGATGTTCTCGGTAATCAATAATGAGTCTAATTGATCCATCTTTATTTTTTAAAAAATATAAAATGTTCATACGAAGGTAATTGGCAAGGGAATATGTGTCATTTTTTCATTATTATCATGGATTTTAAATATCAATTCCACCAAATCAATTAGACCTGTCCTTTATGTTGTCTTTCAAAGAGGAATAGAAGTCGTAATGATTTCTATTGAAACTCAACTTCACAATTTGTTGTAAGACCTAATAATTCTTCTAAAAAAACATCACTACTCTTCTATACAATGAGTGTATTATTAATGTTGAGGTTCTCCACAACCATATTATATATATAACCTTCATTTATAGGGATTAATTCCCTTAAGATGCATGAAATTTATGCTAGAAGGTCATTCTCATCATTGCATCAATAGATGATCATAGATTGATCTGCAATATGAAATGTGACATAACTTCCTTGGAAATTTATATGAGATACATATAGGGAAAGTCAATAGATGCAAGAATCACATGAAATTCCACTATAGGAAGGATCAAAAGATTTTGAAGATCCAATTTCCTACAATATTTTACTAGAGAAGAATTATAAACTTTTTATGCAACCTTTGTTCCATTAGGATTCGTCCCAACTAACTAAACATATAATTATTGAGGTAATATATTGATAACCATAGATATTTCTTTTGAAATAAAATATTGGTGGATCTAGAATCATGTAAAATATTTTTTATATAGAGTGCATAGTTAGTTTAACTTTCACCACTTCATTATTATACTTCAAATCAATAATAGTGATAACATGTGACTTTCCTTTTTCTATTTTTTTAATAGTTTGATAATGTTGATCAAAATTAGTAACTTTTGGATTATGGAATGGATTGAAATAATTCCCCATTTCCTTGAACATGTAACGTTGATGTGTATAAGATTCATTCTATGTTGCCTTCTCTCTATTCATATTATTAGACATCTTTTGACCATTACATTAGAGTTCAACTACTCGATGAACTTCTTGCCCAATCTGAAAACATTTTATAGTCCATTTAAAAAACATTCATTCATGTTTCTTTACACACATTGATCATAGGAGAAAACTAATCTTATTTTCAATGTGGTCATAAGTTTTCACTTGAATTCCATTTTTTCTATTCTTATCAAACAAATAGTACTAATGCGTTACTCTGATCTCCATATCAACGTTGAGAACACATTGAAATAATTATTTGTAACTATGAAATCCCCTTATGGAAAATGATCTTTAATGATTTGGTTTTTAGACAATAAATAATCGATCAATTTTACTCTCAGGTTTGATTATAATTCTAGGTGCATACATAGTAGGTCATGTAAAATATTCTTCATTTATATAAATGAATTAATTGTCCTTTTCTGATGTTCAAGGAACTCATTATCTCTATTTGTTATAATAATTTGAGGAATGTACTAATTGAAAAATATGTTCTTCAACCCATCCCATTCCATGGATTCAATTTCATCTCATTGTCTAATATTCTGGATTAGGATCCCCCATGGATCTGTTTCATCTTCCAAAAGAAATACTAGTAAGGTTACTTTATCATGTTCTGAAAATTGAAGAAATGGAAATATCATTTTGGTTGTACTGATCCATTTTTTAGCCACTAATGGGTCATAAGTCATGCTGAATGAATATGGATGTTGCCTCATGAAGGACTCAACAGAATGCTTTACCATTTATTCCGTGTTTTGAAGTCCTTCATGATTCATTGAATGAGAAAGTTATGTGAACATAACTACTTGATTTTTTATTCCATCTCTCATAAAAGTTTGTTAGTTAGGAGGAAAATCATTACATTTTCTATCACATTCCCCATAAAAATGATTCCTTCTGGTTCAATCCATTGAATAAACTACTATGTATAGAGTTAAAAACACTAATCATAATGGGAAAACCACATAATCATGAATAAAATTTAATTTTAGGATACTTTATGTTTTATACTAGTTTATACAAGATCATTTATAAAACACAAGAATTTTAATCTATAGTTAGACATATTCTTTGTGTTCCTAATAAGGGTTTCTCATCATAGTTTCCAAAGATAAATATACCTTTCATCTAATACCATATATAAAAACACATACTTTAAAAACATTGGTATTAAATCCAATTTGAAGAATATTCATTAAAAATATAACAAAGATATGATAGGATTGTATATTTATACAATTTTTAGATACTAGGAATCATAAAAAATTGGTTCATAAGAAATCTTCATTGTGTCCCAAATAATTCTCCATAATTAGACCTCATTTGACATATCTTACTTAATACTCTTCTTCATGTCTTGGGGAAAAGAATCATATGAAAGGGTGATCTTAGATGATAATTAAGGGTAATCAATGGATATATCAATAATATCATAATCATAAGAAATATAAACATATAAATTTTAAAATATTACAATACATATGTAAGATTGTGTTATCATGCCATGGGATAAAATAAGGAAGTTCATAAGAATCAATATACTCGACTGTTGGATGGTTATTTTCATGATATAGTCTACTATTGGATGGTTATGGTCGTAATATACTCAATAAATAAGATTTGGTTGGGTGTTTGTGATTTTTTATTGCATATATATTTTTAATTAAAAAAATATTGATTTTTCATCAATTAACTAATTTTTATATCATCGAATTATAATTCATTAACGTAATTATTTAATTCTGAAAAATTAAAAATAAATTAAAATGATAAATACAAACATTTAGAAATTAAAATTATTGTTTATAATCAAATTTATCTTTTATATATACTTATAAAAAATTATTTACATATTAAATTTTGAGGGATACATATTTAAATTTTCCTCAAATTGTGTAAATTAAATGTCCTAATCTCATAATACTATATACAAAGACACTATTTATTACCAAGGATGATTTAGGTCGAAACCAACATACCCAATGATATTAATAAAATTATTAGGGTAATTTTATAATAGTATTTTTACCCTTAATTACAGGTTTTACCCTTTTACCATATTAAAAAAACAAAAGTTACTATTGATAATGTCCATAAATAAAACAAGGCTATTTAAATAATTTGAACATACTAATTCCAAAAATGGAATCCATTTAAAAAAAATTAAATACACATAAATTTTATTTTTGAATTAAAATTAATACCATTTTTGGAAAGAGGGAATGGGTTTTAAATTTTAAAACGATGCAAAAGATTTAAATGTTTTTAAATCTAAATTCAATGTAAAATTACATATAATGACATACATTACATTAAATAATAAAAACCAATTATATTTACACATTAAAACCATTACATATTATAATTTAACCATATTAATTATTTTTATGAATACAGTTATTTTCAATTTAAATTTAGCATATTTTTTCTATTCATCAAAATTTCAACGTTATATGAAAAATAATAAAATTTCATCTAAAGAAAATTTTTATATCCCACTATAAAAAAATATCTCTTCATCTAAAATTTAATATTTTAAAAAAAATTAATTTAAAATGGTTTCACCATTTAAAGACATAAAATTTCCTTTTTGAAAAAATATTGATTTTTATACAAGAAATAGGGTTTATTATTACTCTATGAAAAAAATATCTATAAGATTAATATAAAAAATATTTTATCAAGTATATAACATAAATATTTTACTAATTTCATTTAATAATAGTAATTAACTAAATTTATTATCATAAAAATACAAATATAATTTATTTGTATATTCTATAAAAATTGGTAGGGAATAACTTCATTGTAATGGTTCACAAGATAGTTATATTTATTTGTGCTAACCTAACAACTATGTTAAAGTAGTAATTTTATTAAATGGTTATCTAAATGATAGTATAATCTTGCTATTTCATGCATTGAAATATATGGAATACAAATTATTTTGTGAAAATATTTCATTAAGAAATATGGGTGTTACAATTTGTATCTAAGAGAATCTTCATATGAGGATTTCAAGTTATAATTTTGGTTTAATCATCCACCCTAAAAGAAAAATTGATTGATTTTTTAGTGGATTAAAATCAAATTGTTGAATATAACTAGGTAAAGAATAAGTTAGTAACAATGTAGAAATTTTTTGATGTGATCATATTATAGAAATTTAAATGGAATATTCAAATTTTTCATATGGTTTTTGATAAGTGGAGGAATATTTATTCTTTTAAAAAATCAAATAAATCACACTTTTTAATGAGATTTAATCACAATAATTTAAAATTTTTTTGATGAAAAATCAATGTAATTTCTTAAATTGAATTGGTATGTTCCAATAATGTGGAAGGATTAATTATAAAGCTGATGAATAACAAAATAAAATAAAGGGGCCAATTGATACATAAAGTAGTGCCAGATGAATAACAATGTAGCACCTACACTGTAATACTTGAAAATAATGGAATATAGAAATTACACCAATGAGTGAGTGACTATGATGGTTTAAGATGATAGTCAGCATCAAAAAATATAACACTTAATAAAAATAGAATTATTGATTGATCATGATGAATGAAGTATGGTATGAGAATCTCATCGTCATAGGTACACATTTCATCCAATCTGAAATAGCTAATTTAATATTTGATTATAGCTTAACCCATCATTTTTTATTTTTTAAATTTCATATGGGTATAACACATCCAACTAAATTATCAGACCTTATGTTACTTATGTAAACCCATAATGTTTAGAGGATTACATATAAATTTTATAGTCTCTCTATGGATTTTGTTTTAGGTAATGGTATTCATGAAAATTCAGTGATTCAAACACTATTGAATTTGTTTTTATTATATTAATGTATTTTTTTTCTTTATATTTATATCCCAGCTCAATTACTGATCAAGGGAAGTATCATATTGAATTCACAATGAACCCATGACCATTTATCTATGTGAGGATGAATAAAAATGTAAAATGGAAATTACTTATATATTATTGTCATTAATTCATATAAATGAATTGTTTCTATCTAAAAATTTTGGGGGGGAAATAAAAAATTGGGATATGTATATTTTAGGGGTGGTTTTTTATGAATTTCAAGAATAATTTCATTGTGCTCCTCAGAATTGTGAATTTGATTTCTTAATGGGACTCATACTTAATGTTACACCTATTTCAAGTAAATCATAGATAATTTAATTTATTTAGTTATAGTAATTGGAGAAGAAGATTGTATAAAATATTGAAAATGTATTCATAATCCTAAGTGTGTCACTACGGGATGAAATTGTTTTTTTTTTTGAATAATTATTGGTCAATCTTATTTTCATTGATAATGAGGATATTAATAGGATCGCTATCAAGAACATCTATCCTAAACCACATATCAATTTTTTTAAAATAATTATCAGTATCTCAATATATTTATCCAATTTACATCCATTATAAAAATCATCAACTAAGGGTAAAGGATGATACACCAAATATAGCTTTTCATAGAAGGTATAGGCATTATGTATTTATAATGATTCTATTTGGACATACTAATTCCCCAAAAAAAATAATGAATTAAATTAATTTATCATCTATATATAAACTATTTTATATTATTATAATATTTTATGTCGATGTTACTATAAATTCAATGATTAAGTAAAGGTACAAAAAGATTTTAATATTGTGGTAAATATACTTATGAATTTTTTTTAAATTAATCATTTGTGAGTTTCGGATTCAAAAAAGCTTCATTAATGAATCTTATAATATAAACAAATAATATTTTGTGATATATTTCCAAAAAAACAATAAAATCCATTCAAAATGTTGATTTGGATGGGAATTATGTAATTATGGATAGGTGAATATGATGGTAATTTCAAAGAGTTGAAGAGAATTTGGGTTAGTGAACATATTCTGACAATATATTATATTGGAGAATTGTTTGTGATCTATAGTGATGAATCATAGAAGGGACAAGGATGTGTCGTTATGCTAGATAACTTGGTGATAGAATATGCCTCCCGAAAATCAAAAATGAAGGATCAATATTACTTTTCTCATAATATGTAGCTTGGGATGGTTATTTTAATGTCGAAGATATGGAGGAATTATATTTATATATAATGTTATGACAAATATAAGTATCATAACAAATATAATTTGTTAAATTCTAATTAATGATTATGAATTCTAAATACAATACCACCATAGGGATGAAAAATATAGTTGGTGATGCTATCATTCAAAAGAAACCTACTATTTTTCCATTATGAGGATTGAAATATATATAATAGTGATGGTGCCAAAATGGGAGAAGACGATGAAGAAATGGAAAGCCTCAAGGGGGCTTCCTCAAGAAGACCATTCAAGGAGCCTCGATCGCACTGTGCCCGCCGCGGAGCAAGGAGGCGGCAACGCTCTGCGACTGCATTTGACATTCGCAAGCTTCAACGGAGCAAAGTGGAGGTAATGCTCCATGACCACCCATGACCATTACGATCCCACCATGGAGCAAGCTCCATCATCGCGCAAGGAGAGCATTACTTCACATCACCTCTCCCTTATAAATACCAGCCTCCCCCAAGTCCCGGAGGGCCGAGCATCCGACCATTCAAAATCCTAGCTCCGAAATCGCAAAGCGCCTTCTTCTCTGCCAACCATGAGCTGTGCGAGGTACTTCTACTCTACGATGTGCCCCTCTTTTTTCCCTTTCTTTAACCCCCTCTTTTGAGAGGTATGTAGTTCCGGGAGCCTAAGGGCCTCCGTGAAGGAAGGGGATCCCCAAGGGGACCTGGTTCATCGCGGAGAATTTAGGCTTCACAAAACACCATTCATGAACACATGATCCACATGCAAAGACATGGTAAATGTACTTCACGAAGCACATTGCTTCATGATATCTTGATTCATGAGGCACCTTTTCTCTACAAGGCAGTGCTCTGCTAATGTCAATCCACTTCACGAAGCACCACATGTACACATCTACGCCCTATCATTTGGATGAGGTTCCCCACTTCACGAAGCACACCCCTTCGCAAGTACCCTCCACCATGCAGAGAATCAGAGTTTTACAAGGCCCCTGTCAATGAACCCCTCTACTTTGCAATTTTTTTCCCGTGTGACCCTCCAGGTTTGCATGATGTGATTTAAATTTCCCTTGGATGACAATGTCTGTTTCTTTGCTTCGCCTCATGATTTTTTGCATTTGTATGCTAACAGCTATTGATTCTTCACATAGCCACACTGTTGTGGACCCCCCAATGGTTTGCTCAATAAAATCCCATCTTCATGGTGTGACATGTCCCTTCAATTCACCTGGTAGTAGAGGGTACTAGTTATGTATGTCATAGGGGTGTAGAGTAAACCCACCACATCTTAGCTGTTGAATGTTAAATAGCCAAGTACCATAATCCTCATCACATGACATTAAAATGTGACCTCTACCCATGCCTTGAATACGGGTTGCCCCCACCATGGACATTCCCCGCTCCCCCTAGTCTCTAATAGGATGAGATCTTCCCTCATAGGGGAATATATCCTCTTTATCAGAGTGGCGTTTTTCCGTGGTGAAAGGGAAACCATCCTGGTGTAATCCCCAAGCTTTTCTCATGGGGGAAATATATATGCTCCTCCATTCTTCTTCGGTCCCAAGGACCAGGGGTGTGGGGAAATGGACACTGGATCCCTCCTTTCTTTTTTACCAAATCCCTCTCCCACTGGGCATTTTCATTACTGGGCATCCAACTCAGATTAAGTACCAACATCTCTGGAAACTAACCACGCAAAATCCCCTATTTCCTTCTCGGGCTTCCAACCACGCATAAACCCATGTTTCCTCTTTGGGTAGGGATCACATGAAAGCCCCACTTCACTTCTCACAGATGCACCTTTCACGACGTGATCGTCAGGTCTCTACTGCATTTTGTTTCTCACACTGAGCATGACTCACATGGGCTTATAGTAAGCACTAACCATGACATCCACTTTGGGTAGCCTAAAGTTTAATCCCCACACCACCACCCAAACAATGTGGACATTGATATTTGACAAGGTAGGGTACGTTGGAATCCTCCTTGATGTTCAAGCCCACCAACCATTGGGCCCGAGGTCCTCCTTCACATTGGTACACCGATGCCTCCGGAACTACATGGACATTGATCCTTTCCAAGGTAGTGTATGTAGGAACCATCCCTGAGGATCAATCCCACCATCCACCAGGTCCCTAGGTCATTATTCACGATGGTTCACCGACTCCTACACCATCACCTAATCTATGATGTCTTTGATCCTTTCTAAGGCAGGGTATGTTGGAAGCCTTCCTGAGGATCAAGCCCACCACCCATTTGTTACCCCTTCACCCCTTCACGTCGGTTCACCCCCATCCAGCATGACGTTAAACAATGAACCTCTTTTAGCGGTAATCCATTGTAACTCCATTTAGCAGTAAGCTGTTGCCGATCCCTTTCAGCAGTAAGCAGTTGTTACTCCATTCTATAGAATGTTGTTGGAACCCCAATCAGCGGTAAGTCATTGTCAGATGAACTAAGTAGACTTTGATTCCATTCCAAGTGGATAAGTAGGAAGCCTCTATGAGGATCAAGCCTAAAAGAATCACCATACTCATCATGGTTCCATACCATTCACCATTCACTTCATTCAACTGTTCCATCATCCATCCTAATCCTTACCCGGGCCACCGCATCCAGGTGGGATCATGCCTCCTCATAACCCATTCCCCTCAACAATAACCGGGAGGTCAACCAAGTGTTGGCCCCATCATTAGTGTCCCCCTAGGGGTTGGACCCATCTGATATACTCTAGTCATTGTTCTAATTAGTCTGATCGATATCTGTTAAACGTTAAACTAGATGAATACCTTGTGTTAATCCTGGGAAGCTAAGGAAAACCTCATATAAATTCCCATGGAATATGATTCCCTGCGATCTATGTGGGATGCCTTAGGCTTCTACGCCCTCGAGAATATCTATAATAAGGGACAAAAGACAGAATCACCAATTTCCCAGTTCCCAGACATCCCAGTGATGCCCAATGTGACAACTCTCTTGACTGAAGATTACAACCCTGACAAGACCCCTCAGAATGTCCCAACTGAAGTAGTGTAATTAAATGGTGTCCATGAAGATATGGTTCTAGGAAGAGTTTCACAAACAACATCTTAAGTCTATAAGGGAGTCTCAGATTAGGTGACATGTTCCGAGGAGGAATCCATAAAAGGAAGAACCGGCCACCCATCATCCCATTTTGATCAAGGATAAAACGTCCCTGAATAAGTGACAGATGTCGCCCACCATTTAAAAGAGGGAACACTAGGCAACAGTTATGAGTCCTCCATAGATGGATGTGTGTGAACCCTAGTGAAATAATATTAAACAGAAATGGTGAACCTGATGTGATATTGTTCTCCTAAATATGGAGATTAGTAGTGCTCGATGCATCAATGGATTGACGTGTCACCAGATCCAGTTATCTAGCACTGGGTCACACCAAGAAAATAGCAGGCCTGGAGTGAAACTCACCAGAAGTTGGGGTAGTAGAACGTTGGACATTCTATTCTACGACATTGTCTACATGGATCCCTCTTACTGGGTATGGAAGATAGGATGGCGATGAGGCATGGGTCGTCGATTCAGTTTGAATTCAGAAATGACGAGTTAATCTCCCTACTCTCAGGAATCATGTTGTTTCATTAGAGACACGATCACTGCCTTCCCATCTATAAGGGGGCAGGGGCATTGCCCACACAGCTATTCCACGTGGTCTCACCTATTCCATGATGGCATCTACTTCTACGACAATGGGGTGCCCACGCCCCCTCTCCCCGTACGATGTCATTCAACAGAGGGTAATCAATGACCTCATGCGCCACTAAAAGGTGTAGAAAAAAATCCGGACCCAGTATATGGCCCACCTAGATCTGGAGGCATATGTGCCTCCTCTCCAATGCCACCCCCGAGGGCCGTGCAGGGAGCCCTTTATCCACACCATAACATACAACCATTTAGGGAGCCTCTCCCTGGAACGCTTCAACGACTCCCTCCCTTATGCTGAAGAGATAGGTGACACCCAGCCTAGCCTGGTCAGAGTCCCATTCCAGGGGCTCCCAGCGAGGGCTCCCACCCGACCGCGTCTTCACTGTAGCCCGGTCATGCTTGAATACGAGCAGGTAAGATATGTACCTCCACCACTAGCCCTGGTTCATCCAGTCCGTTGCCGGCGTAGCGGCTGGAAAAAGACTCAGTGAGGTATCAAAGTGCAGAAAATCATCCTGAGCAGAGTTGTGAAGAGTTTTCAACAAACCCAAAGGGGGAGATTGTTGGGCAAAAATCCCTCAAGGTAACATTGCAGCATTTTTGGGTTGATTGTGTTTGTTGACAAAGCTGGTTTTCATGGATATTTGTCGAGTTCCCAAGATGTTTTTGACAATCATTGTTGACAAAGAACGATGAAAAAGGAAAGGACGGTCTAGAGGCGGTACAAAATAGCAGTACAAGGTGCCGCCGTTTCCCAGTGTTTGCCAATTTTTTGGGGTCCAAAATTTGGAGTTTGGTGAGCATCGCGAAAACTGGATTTCCATGAAGAGAATAATTTCATATGGAAAAGGCTTGAATTTCACGAAGATAGGATGCATGGTTTGGAAATCGCGAAGACCAGTAGAATGGAGGCGGTGATGCTTCGCGATTACATCAAGTTTCACGAACGGCAGATGCTGAAGCGCATCGCGGCGGAGAAGGGCTTTGCGAGAGAGCTTCGTGGCGAAGGCGCGAAGGAATGTTGGGCTTCGCGAGGGAGATTTGCGGCGAAGTCGTGATCCGCGAAGGTAAGTTGACGGTGATTCATCGCAACTACGTCAAGCTCCGCGAACGGACGATTGCCGTGGATCTTCGCGATTTGGACAGAATTCCGACAGAATCTTTGGAGCTTCGCGATTTGAGATGACGTGGCGTTGACTTCGCGCGGAAGGGACGAGGGTCGGTGGAATCACCTATAAATAGAGGCTGACCCCTTCGAACGAAGTAGAGAGAATTTTCAGAGAAAATACTTTGCTCTCGATTTGCGAAGGTGGTTCGCGGAGCCAGTGTGCTTCGCGAAAGAGGTGCTTCGCAGCGGCTATTGTAGCTCCGCGAAACCTGTGAGCTCCACGTTGGATTACTTAGCTTCGCGAGGGTCGTTTCTTTGCGACGACTTGAGCATCGCGAGAGTGCTTCGCAAGTGAGCTTCGCGAGTGAGCTTCGTGAAAAGGCAAGAGCTTCGCGAAGTCTTGTTGAGCTTCGCGAAATTGGGAGCTTCGCGAAGTAGGGTGCTTTGCGAAGGTGTTTCCAAAAGGTTGTTGCCCAGTGTTCAGAGGCAAAGTGGTATTCATCAGTGGATGAAATTTGGACTATAATAGAGAATCCATCAACACTTAAGGATGCATGTATTCATGAAAATGAAGAGACCTACAGGTCTATAAACTGTGAGTGAATCCCTTCACAGAGCAGTGAGCTGAGGAAGAGGAAGAAGGTGATCCTCTCCACCGGCAGTGAGCCAGAGAGAGAGAAACAGGGAGTGACCCTTGGGATAGCAGTGAGCTGACCCTAAACCTTGTATTGGCAGTGAGCCTGGGAATAGAAGTGATCTAGCCCGAACATTGTAATCCACATCTAGTTAAGTCTAGTGGAATTTGGTACGAACCGGCAACTTGTCGGCGTATGCTCCTTGGACGTAGCCCTTAGCGGTGAACCAAGTAAAAATACCTGTGACTGCCTGCTTACATTCCTACATTGAATTCAAAGCATCGTTATCAGGTAAAGGAGACAAGTGATCACAGTAACCACACAAGTGCAAACAAAGTGGCCCTTGTAACAAAGAGTTCAAGATCCAGTGGGGCAGGAAGAACTTCGAAAAAGAATATCCATACCCTGATTCACCCCCCCCCCCCCCCCTCTCAGTGTATATAGGCCCCTATTGGCCCTAACACTTCCCATGTCATCTTATTATCTGGTGATGGTCATCCTCACCTCGGCTACCAGAGGGGTGACGGCCAGCCCCGCTCCACTTGCACCCAGCACTGAGGTCCTACTCGTGTTCAGCAAGAACAGTACAAGGACCCTCATCATACTAAGTTCGTCAAAGAAAACAAGTGTGGAGGTCCTCTACATGCTTTAATCAGTTCCAACAGATGTCTTTCCTTCTCCAAGTATACCCATGGAGGTCTACCCCATTTCCCCATTGACATTTTTCCTGGTGCTCCTCGCACCATGACTTTCTCGAGTGGAAACCCTCTCTGCCCCAGGCCCATTGAGGGCGAAGGGCCTCATGTCAGAAATAGGCCATGTCCCAAGGAGCCACACAGGTGTAGGAAGGCTGGATGTTGCCTCCATAAGAAGAATCTTGGGAAGTTCCAGACAGAGATAAACTAGTCTGCTTCCCAGAATATGAAGCGGAGTACAAATCAGTGTGGGAAACCTCCTCTTGCCCATCCGAGTCAAGGGATGGGGCAGGGATCAGGCACATCAGCTTGGTGCTCCTGGAATTTGAGGTCCACCAGATTCTTAGTTCCCTTCACAGGTATATCAAGGAGGATGAAAATATGGCGACCCTAAAGGTTACGTTTTCACAATCACTACCATCATCACCAGAAGCGCTCTCTACATCCACAAGAGATCACAAAGAGCTATTCGGGGACCAATGGAAGGCGACCAACATTGTGGCCTACCACAAGAAGCCGTAGCCCTTGATTTGAGAACTATGCCCGTCAGCCCATCCTATAATGATGCGGTGTCTAGGTTACTACACTCTTCAGAAGACAGCCCATGAATCGGTGGCCAGTTAGCCCGTTCACCATACTCTCCACCAGCCAGCCTGCTGTCCCAGCAGTCAGCCTTAGTAACAATGCCAGTTCCTCAACCACCCCCAGTGGATTAATGTGGTAATCAAGAGCCAGACTCGGAATCTAAGCCGAGAAGTTTATGGAACATCCACACACCAGACCACTTCCCTGAGAAGTTCTCGCTTGTGGCAGCACCAAATTTCTGCATACCACAATCCCTCACATTGGAGGAAGTTGAGTGTTTCCACCACACCCTCCGGGCAGCACATATTACTCTTCATCATCATTGAGTGGTTTATCCCAGGATCCAAGCCCATTTTGAAGAAATCAATGAGAAATGTAATCTGGTCCATTTGGTTGCACTCCATGTGGCCTTACACCCTGAGTCACCTGGTCGCTGTGAGGCCCTCCAGTAGCAATGTATTCTGAGTATCAAGGTACTCTGTAAAATTATGAAGGTGTCTACCCCCAATGAGGAAATCCTTGGTTGGGGGTGGTATGTTTCCCTCCACTTCACTCTTATCTAGAAGCAACCCGACATGCTGGATGACATCGAAGACATGCCTTCGGGATGGGTCACGGTCAACATGGATGACATAGTGGACAAGGAGGATGAGCTAGATCTTCTCAAGGGAGATTTACCTCTAGAAGGCATTCCACCACTATAGGTTCAATTAGAATGAATTATTCATCAGTAGAAGAACTTGCTTGGTCTCCCTATGCCCACTAAGGCATTGGTTCTCAGCATGAATTCACATAAGGGAAAAGAGTACATCAGAGCTGCCAAGCACTTCGACATGTCTGCCTCAGTGTAGAAGACAGAGGAGGACCCTGACAAGGCCACATTGCGGCAACAACTTGTTGAGTAGAATATGTTGGTTAACAAACTCATGGGTGAATGTGCTACAGTGCAACGACCCGACTACTATAATCCTAGGCCAGTACAGCAGGGGCATGAACAACTTCCCCTCAACGAGTTGCCCCCAAGAAACACCAATCATGTTGTTCCAGTGAATAAGTCTAAATAAAAAGCTCATGTTAAGAGGGAATAGTATGTCTATCCAAACACACCAGAACAGTGAAAAAATCGAAGAAATCCAGCTCGAGTTCTCCCCAGTTTCCCCATGAGTCACTCCACCAGCCGCTTCACAAGCTGCTGAGCCAGTATATCGTGCTGAAGAACCCACAAACATGCTCGTAGTTATGGATCCCCATCAAGACAGGGACCCCTGCCCATATGATTCAATGGCAGCGCTCATATCCCACCTTGACGCATTGGAAACATGACAGATGGAAATCCCACCTGATGATAATCCATATCCGGCATGGGTGGATGATATACCGGCACCTCTGGTTTTCGAGAATCCCATCATCTCCCCCATTAATGATATGATGGACCCGCCGTATCACCTGGCCCATTTCAACTCAAGGTTTGGGCCCATGTTAGGGACTCCAGTGTAGTAGATAGCTTCCAAGCTTCCTTATTTTTTTAGACATTGGAGTAGCTGGCATTCGTCTGGTACAGCTAGCTCCCCATCAGATCTGTAACCAGCTGGAAGGACCCTCGCAAGAAATTACTCTAAAAATTAAGCTATACAACTTGGAAAAATATCATCCTACACATATTATAGTGAAAAAAGAGGCCTGATGAGCGAGTGCCAAACTTTATCACCCTGTGGAAGGGACTCACATACTCCCTTAACATGCTCCTGGATCAAGATCAACTACTGACGATGTACGTAGGAATGTCATGACAGAACTGGTTCCTTCACTAATCACTCAAAACTACCCTTGAGAGTTCTGAGACTTCTCTGATATGGCCCAACGCCTGGAAGAAGCCCTTCAACAGTACATCTAGGCACCTCTGTTGCCCCCTATGATTACAGCGAGAAGGGATGTCAGAGTCGAGCCCGCCGCAATGGCCAAAATAGAATCCCACAGGGAACTAGAAATGCTATTAGTGGCCCCAGCCACACAGCCTCGCATAGGCCCTCCTCCTCAGGCGCAGCCTCTGGCTCAGTAGTGCCCGCCTCAAAATCAGTAGATGCCCCCGCCTAATGCATTGCCACTGCCTAGGTGGGGCCAATCAGGGTCTACCCCCTTGATAGGATCCTCTAGAGCCTCGTCCACTTCAGGCTCCAACGGCCCCACTCCTAGACAGGACAAACCTGACCAACATGTTCAATGAGAATCAGGTCTTTGGTTTCTTCTATAGTGCCTTATAGCAGGGGATTGTACGCTTTCTTGAGTGTAGAATAACAGAAGAGGCGAATCACACTAATCACCCCCACTACAGCCCCTATCATCAGATTCTGGAGCACACCCTCAAGTAGTGATATGAGTTCAAAGACTGGATTCATGACCAAGTTGAAAGCAACATAGTCAGGTTGGCCATGGCCCTGACACAAGTGGTGAGTGTCTTTTTATGTCCAGACAACAGTATCAATGACAACGGTGAGTGGTATCATGTTTCTAACCATGGGTCCCAGATGTATGACGATTGGATTTCTCAAAAAATGGTTTCTCATGCCCAGGGTATCATTCGTTCACGTCTGAATCATCCAAATCCTTCAGAGGTAGCGACCACCCCTTCTGCATCATCATCTCAGCCAGAATCTTCCCAGAATATAAAGCATCGGCAGCGCAAGGGAAAGCAACGCACCCCGCCAAATCCATCGTCATCCTGCATGATCGGAAACTTCATGTCTCCAGAGATGGGGATTTCTCAACAAATTTTCCCAGTATTGGATGACTCTACAAGTGATAGTAAAGGGTACATTTATGTTAATACTGTGGAGTTGGTAAACCCCTAAATGATTCCTGACGAGGGGGAACCCCTAACATACCTCCCCCACATCCCCAGTCGATGGGAACGTCCGCGGCCCTGCGACAACATGGGTTGTCAGGGAACATCAGTAGCCTTCTACAACCAGGACAATCATGCCACTATGACTAGACAACAGTCCCAACGTAGAACTCAGCACATACATCCTTTCCATCTGGATTTTTTGGGCCCACCCCTACCACCATTTGTGCTACTGGATCAGGCATAATTTCCTTGACCAAGTCGTGAATAGCCTCACCCTGCTACGTTCCAATCTCAGTCGTTCGGTCCTCATCTAGTAGCTACATTTCAGTCTTCGAATAGCAAGAAGCAAGATATAACCATCACTAGTCAGCTTCCAGCCCTGTTGGTAGGGCCCAACTTGGTGTGGAAATATGATGTTCTCAAGCACCTTTTCAGATCCCAGTGAGGCTTTCCATTCTCGAGGACCTTCACCTATCATCATATACGTGTGATGCCCTTACCGAGGGTTTAAGATGCCCCTCGAGTTTGAGACGGAGGTAGCAGATGCAGATGATTTTCATGCTGAAGCAGTTGAGAACGCTGACTGCTAGGCCATCATTTCATTCTCTCGATAGGATGAAGTCTCCCCCATTCATGGGACCATCCACCCACTATACATCACCGAAAAATTTAACAGTGTGGAGATCTGCCACTGTCTTGTTGATACCGGCTCCTGGATTATTCTTATCTAGACGCGGACACTGCGGAGGATAGGGTTATCGAAGAATGACCTGACTCCATTTGATTTAAAAATCCAGGGATACAAGAGGACATAGAAGACCCCAGTCAGTAGGATCCATATGAATACCTAGTTCGGTGGCCTAGTTTCTAGTACTGAGTTTATGGTTGTCTCCCAAGACACCATGCTAAATGCATTGATGGGTAGACCATGGTTCCACCTGCATGTGGCAGTCCCCTCGTCGTATCACAAGTGCCTCAAATACTCCCTTAATGGTTTAATAGGTGTACTCCAAGGGGATTCATCTCCTATCACCTTTTGTGAATCCCTATATATGGATGCCAACTATTATAACAACAAGGAAAATAGATACAGATGATTGAGTTTGAGCCCGCCACGGTCGCAACTGACCCCTGGGTAGGTCTGGATGATGCCTACTTCTTCTTGATCCATTGATTGGTGGCCACAACACCCGATATGGGGAAATATTTTATTATCTATATTACAAGAGGAATTAAAATTACCAAGTCCAATAGAAGGAGGAAAATCACCTCGTACTCCTACACAAACTAGGCTCAGGTGATCCCAGAGCCTCCCACCCCCGTACGGTACCAGGATGTCCACCCCATAGAAATGGTAGTACGTCATACGTGTATGTTTCACCGAGTTGGGAATATACGACTCAAGTCGACGCGCCACTACTGCTTTGATATCATCATACATCGATCATTGGGCAGAAGACCTGATGGGAGCGGATCAAATTCCATCGTTGCTATTGTTTCAGCAGCACGTGAATATCTCGATATGTTGTCCACCGCTTCCCAGGCTGGTATCGGCCTCCCGTCGGGGTCCGTTGACCTATAGTAAGCACCTCCTTCTTGAGATACCTCCTACTTAAGTGAATAATAGGACCTGTAGGACTCTCCACCAACCTTTGAAGAGGGCATCTCTGCTATGTTCAATGAATTGGTATAGGTGAACCTTGGTTGTAAGGAAGATCTGAGACCCACATTGATCAGAGACACCGTGTCCCTCGAGGAGCGGCAATAGTACATAGATTTCTTGAAGCAGCATCATTATGTATTCACCTAGAGCTATGACTAGATGCTAGGACTAGATCATCAGGTAGCCATCCACCTCCTCAGTATCCCTACAAATCATCACGGGTTCAAGAAGCCTCCCAGAAAGAAGCACCCTTAGAACCATACCATGGTTGAGGATGATGTTTTAAGCTTATTATAGCCAAATTAGTCAAGGGGGTCTAGTACCCAAGTGGATAGCCAAACATTGTGCCAGTCTGGAAGAAGAAAAGAAAGATCATGGTCTACATTGACTTCAGGGAACTCATCTTTCAATGTCTGAAGGGTGACTTTCCCCATTTAGTGACAGAATTGTTGATCAATGATACGACTCGGTTCCAAGCCCTCTCCTTCATGGATAGTTTCTTCGGAAACAACAAGATCTGAATGGACCACATGGATGAGGATTCCTCAACTTTTAGGGTACCCCAAGGTACATTATATTACCATGTTATTCCATTCAGCTTACAGAATGCAGGTGCCACCTCTCAGTGGGTCATGAACATAATATTCATGCCAATCCTCGGGACATTGGTGGAATGCAATGTGGAAGATCTGTTGGTCAAATCTCGCCATTTCCAGGACAATCTCAAGGACCATGAGAATCTGTTTGGCTTCCTCCATTCCTACCACTTGATGATGAACCCTTTTATGCGTGCCTTCAGGGTCACCTCTGAGATGTTTCATGGATTTTTCATCAGGTATCGGGGCATCAGGATCGACGGAGAGAAGATAGAGGACATCACCCAGATGCCTCCCTCGAGCAATATTTGGGAGCTTTGAGGTTTTCAAGGACACTTAGCCGACATACACTGACTGATTGAGAATTTGGCAGGCACGTGTAAGCCCTTTTCTCGGATCATGAAGAAAGGAACCACCTACGAGTGGGACGATGAGAGCTTGAAAGAGATTGAGGAAATAAATCAGCATCTTCTCCATCCTCTGGTCCTGATGCCACCCGTATTTGAGAAACCACTGAACTTGTATGTGACTGCCCTGGAATGATCACTTGGCACCCTTCTCACCCATAAGAACAATGAGGGGATGGAAAACAGCATCTACTACCTTAGCCTCGTTCTTCTTGATACGATGAATAGATACTCTCTCATCGAAAAGAGTTTACTTGCACTGGTATTCGTAGTATAGAAATTGTGAACCAACATGTAACACCATGAAGATAAGCTGGTGTCTTAGGAAGACCTGCTGAAATTAATTCTGAACTGCCCCATGTTGATCAGCCATATAGTACGGTGGGAAGTAATCCTCCAGAAGTTTTACATCAGGTTTGTTCTTCACAAGGGTTTCAAGGGACAAGCATTGGAAGATTTTATAGCTGCCCATACAACCCCAGCAGACTGGTCCCTGGACCTAGATTTTCAAAATGAGGCAATCCTCTTGGTAGATCAGGCCATCCCATATTGGAAGATGCACTTTTATGGTGCCTCCCGGAGCCCCACCATTATGAGACACAATGAACCCAGACTCAACCGAGTAGGCCTGGGTATTTTCTTTATTACCCTGACACAAGAAAGTCTTCTTTATTCATTACTTTTGTCGGAAGGCTGGACTAACAATGAGGTAGAGTATCAGGCTCTTATCATTGTCCTCATGGTGGCCCTCAAGATCTATGTGCCCTATCTTCTTGTCAAAGGGGATTATGAACAAGTCATCATGCAAATCAATGGGGACTATGTCATCCGAAATCCAGATCTTTTAACCTTGTTGGAGCACACCATTCATCTAAAGGCCCAGTGTCCATCTTAGCCTGAAGTTACTCATGCCCCTTGATCTCAGAACAGTCTAGCTGATGCCCAGGCTTGCCTGGATGCATCACTTTCAGAACCTGAGTAGGAGGATCTGATTATACATGTGGCACATCAGAGAGTCATTGCTCCCATCACCCATGATTACGACAATGTCCTACGAGTAATCCATATTAAAACCAGAGCCTATAGGTCGAGACCACCAGGTTCCACAAATGTAGTGGTTGAAAGAACCCCTAATTGGAGATCCCCCTTTGTCAAGTATCTCCAAAATGGTTACCTATCGGCTGATTAGGCCGAGCGAAAACGAATCCAATGTCGCGTGCTGGAATTTACCCTCCAATGTGGTCCCAGTTTTGAGCCGATCCTCTACAAGCACTGGTTCGATGGCTTTCTCTTATATTGCATCCAAGGAGTCGATATTTCTCAGGTCATGCATGATGTTCATGTTGGTTCCTATGGGGCTCACCAGACTGGGCCGAAGCTGTCCCATCACATCCAGAGACTAGGGTACATCGGGCCCTCCATGATCCATGATTACATCGACTTCTCCAAGAGATGTCATGCGTTCCAAATTCATGCTAACTTCATGCACCGGCCACCAGAAACTCTCCAGTCTAATATGTACACTTGGCCATTTTCGGTATAGGGACTCAATATCGTGGGACCATAATTACCAGCGATAGCTTGCCAGTGTTGGTTCTTCCTGAATTCCACTTATTTCTTTTACAAGTGGGCTTAAGCAGTTCCACTCATGGAGGTCAAGACCTATTCTATCATTGACTTTGTGAGATTCATTATTATCTACCGGTTGGAGTTCCTCAAGCTGTATTTAATGATAATGTCACGAATATCCCAAGAGTTGAGCTGAAGAAATTGTACACCAAGAACAACATCGGTTTGAACCATACCTCCGGCTACTACGTGTAGGCAAATGGACAGATCGAGGCATTCAACAAAACCCTCTATAACATTTTGCATAAAATGGTTGGTCACAACAAGAATAGTTTTCCTGACATGCTCCACAATTTCGTCTAGGATTACCATATGATTACTCGTAATTCCTCCTAGATGACCCCGTATTCCCAGGTGTACAAAGCTGAGGTCGTCCTGCCCATCAAGATCCTGCTACCATCGTTACGCATAGCAGTCTATGGGTAGCAGGCACCAGATAAGTTATCTATAATTCGTATGGCTTATTTGGAAGCACTTGATAATATTTTTCTTTATACCCTCTATAATCTGAAAAGGAATCGGAATCATCTAGTTAGATCCTTCAACAAGAAGGTTCGTCTCAACTCTCTCCTGCAAGGAAACTTGGTATTGGCCCTTTAAACACCAATGATCACTGGTAGGAAACCACCCATTTAGGAGCCCAAATATGAAGGGCCTTATGTAATTCAAAGGTTTTACCCCAATAAAGCATACTCCATGGTAACCGTGGATGGTGAAAGTATAAATCCTCCCACCAATGCCATGTTTCTCAAGAAATAGTTTGCATGAGCCGACCTAGTCCGACATGACACTAAACTATTTGGTCCTGCATGACCCTAAACTATTTTGTCATGCACAACCATAAACTATTCAGTCCTACATGACCCTAAAATGAATACTGGTCCTGCATGACTTTAGACTGTCATGTCCTACATGACATTAAACTCTGAGTCATCCGGCATGATGTTAAACATTATTTTTAATAACTATGTGTTTCTTGATTCCAATCCACATGAGATATGTAGGAATGCTCAGTTGTTTCATCTTGAGTCTATCCCCCAAACTATTTTATTTTAATATTCCCTTTTGGTATAGTTCTCGAGGATGATCCTTACATGATATGGTGTAGGTTTCCTTTGCCCCACTCATGCAAGGATTATAACGGTCGTACCATGTGCCTGCTCCATGTTCTTCTATCCTATCATGTTTTTAACGCATGAAGTTAAACTGCATGGCCTTCAAGTACTATATATAGTTTTATTCCCATCCTTTTGGGATAGGTATGAATGCCCATGCATTTCATTTGTTGGCCCAGAACAAATGTCTGAACCTCCCCCCGGGTCAAGACATATAGTGTGGTGAAAGTTCTTACCTCAAGGCACGTTGAGCTCATCACGATTCAACCATACGTCCCACTCCCCAGAGGTGTCTGCCTCTTTCACTACCCTGTTTGATTATAAAATGTATGGGTACAACTATGCTTCACCCTCTCCTTTGATTAAGACTCTATCATCTTTCCCATCCATAAGGGCCCCCGAATAGCAGGGATGCTAGTCCCAAGTGCTCTCCTACCATTTTGGCCCAATACCCTTGAGGATGTAGACCTAAAAATTGATACAAATCCCTCATTGTTAATATAGTCAGCAGTTGATGCTCATTTGTTGTTCTCATTCCAGGTCACTATAAGGATTTTGTGTTTTGAACATGGTCAATGGCTATCCACTGTCATTAGATCCTCCCCATTATGTACCAATCATCGAGTGAAGTGGTTCATTCTTCACCATTTTATATCAAAACGATGAACTCCCCTTAGGTGATGTCTACTATTAGACTCCCATATGATAGGGAAAGCCAATTATGGATCCTTATTTCCCACACCGAGCACTTCTCGCAATGGGAAAGGAGTTATGATGAGGCAGGCATCCTAAATGGTAGACAATAAACTACGAATTGACCAATCCTTTTTATCTGAGGCCCTACTTTAGGCTTCTTGGCCTTTTCGGTCCCCCATCCCAAGTTCTAATTTAGTGTTGTATGGTGTGGTGTGGGATTATGTCCTCATTCAAGTTGGGTTACTCGTCGTGCTATACACCTGCCTTGTTTGGGGTATCTTACCCCTCTCTACATCCTCACTGAAAGATGTTAAACTGCAAATTGAATGGGCCTTCCCATACAAGGCACATCCTCAGGCCCCATGGACTTTTTGATCCCCTGGAAAAAATTTCTATATATGGTTGTTCGGTGTTGTATGGGATGTATTCCTCATTTATATCAGGTTACTCGTCGTGTCATACACCATCTTGTTATGGTATCACACCACTATGTGCGATTCCAGAACTATATATGGCTTGATTATCATCCTCTTGGGATACATAAGACTGCCCAAGAATATCGTCTTTGAGTCCAGCCCCATCATGGTCCCTGGGCTCGCATTCCCCCAGTGGGAGAAATATGTGGTGTGGTATGGGATTATGTTCTCACTCATGTTGGGTGGTGTAACAACCATTCCATTTACCTCCTCATCCTGAGAGTTTTCCAGGCCCATATGTTATCCTCATATTTTCAAATCGGCTTCTCTCAAGATGAGTCCCCTTTGTCCCTATTTGGTGACTCACCAATGTGCCTACGAGTAATATGGTTTAGTTCATAGGATATAAGACTCTACTTGGACATGATTTCACCCGCTTATCAGGTTTCATGTTCTCCACCACTATGGAATCCATCACCTTTCACATCTAAAGGGACCCTCGAATGGCATGGATGCTCGGCCCAACGGCTCTCCTACTATTACGGGCCAACGTCCTCAAGGGTTTTGAGAAACAAGTTGATGCATGTCCCAGGTAGAGAATTTGGTCAGCGATTCATGCTCATTTGTTTGACCCCATTTGAGGCTAACACGGTATGGATGCTGTGTTTCGAACATGGTCAACAATTATCCTACATCATCAAGCCAACCCCATTAACCCCAAAATTTCGGTTACATGATCCACATCCTTCTCCACCTCATCATGTAGAAGTAGAAAATTGAAATTATTTGTATTATTCATTAGTGCGCATCTTCACATTAGGTGGAAAATGTCATGATAAGGAAACAATTCAGGGTTCCACCGATTCCCATTTTGCATATATTTCACATATTACAAATACCATATCTGCCCTTGTTTTCTACACCAAGTTCGAAACACATAGGCTTAGGTTTTGGGTTATGGTTAGCCTTTACTGGGGATAATCCCTTCTCCATGGTCCGAGTTCTAAGACATTAAACTATGATCTTTTGGTATTTCCACTTCGTAGAACTACGTATGTCTTGATTTCCATCTTCATGGGATACGTAGGACTGCCTGAATGTCTAGACATTGGGTCCAGCCCCATCTCTCATAAATCTCCCTTTCACCTGGGCCCCTTGTCTACCCTTTCCTAAGGAGGGGAGTATATGGTGTGGTATGGGACTAAGTCCTCATTCATGTCAGGTTTGTAATGACCACATCACATACATGTCCCTCCTAAGAGTTATCTATCCATTCGTTATATACTCATCCCTTCTAATTGGACACTATATAGTTGAGAACCCTCCTCCACATTCGTCGGTGATGCACCAATCTGCTTAAGAGTTTCCTGGTTTTGCGTTTGGAGTGTCTGATTTTATGTGGACTTGATTTAACCCATCTTTTTTTCAGGCTTCATTTTCCCTTTCATTTGGGCTTCCATAATCTTCCACAACTGAAGGGACCCCCAAATGGCATGGATGCTCGGCCCAAGGGCGCTCCTACCATAATGGGACAAAATCTTCGACGGTTTCAAACAACAAATAAATACAAGTCACACATTTCGAATATGTTCAGAGGCATATGCTCTTTTATTTTATTCATTACAGGGTAACACGATATGGATGCTATGTTTCAAACTTGGTCAATATTCATCCTCCATCGTCATGCTAGCCCCATTAATCCTTGATTGTTGTTTACAAGATTCACAACATTGTCCACCCCATCATGTCCAAGTGGAATTTTGATGCTCCTGACGCTATCCTTCAGTGAACATTTTCATGTTAGGAGGACAACATCACATTAAAAGCTTCATCCAGTGCTCCACACTAACTTCCCTTCTCCATGGTCTTAGCTCTAGGAACATAAACTAGGATCTCTTATAGATCTATGTGTGGCTTGATTACCATCCTCATGGGATATGTAGGGACACCAAGCCGTCTTGTTTTCAGGTCCATCTTAATTGGGAGCTAGTTTCTCATATCCCATACCCTCTTACCTCCACTTTGTCCCCTTGGCCTTAGGATTATTTTAGGGAATCACATACTGTGTGATATAAGATTATTTCCTCATTCACTTTGGGTATGTTTTATTGAAGTTTGAACATTCCCCCTTTTGCCTCATCTCTACTACGTCTATGCCTCATGATGTTAAAATGCATGCTAGGTCCCATCACATGACCCTAAATTGTGACATTATCGTCCTGGTCGGACAATGAAAAATGACATTTTATCATGACATCCTCACTCAAGGGGACACCATGTTTGGTATTGGTCAAATGTCATACCATTTGTCAATGCCTTCATACTTCTTGATTATTGTGGCAACGCCAGGACATTCTATCCTAGGCCTGTCGTATCACAATAAAACCCTAACTTAAGGGACAAACAAGATACATCAAATACTGCTTATTTTGTGTGAGGGTGACACCCGTACTGTAATGACCTAACCTCAATTACCCAAAGATGGTGCATTATTACATAACATTGGAATGATCACAAAAGATCAAGTTACAAAAGACTGATTAGTTTGACAGCCTTGGAAACACTAGATACATTCATAAGTCTTATATTAATTCATAAAGAGAAGAACTACGACAACATTGTCTCCATAGTCCACACTCATATACCCGCAGACTATTCCTGCAGGTCAGTAATAAAATACATCTTCACATCCTGGGAAAAATAAAACACAGAAAGGGGTGATATCAGATGCTCAGTAAGGATAACAATATAGCAAAAACTTTTATAAATAAACATAAACCTTTAAGGAAATGTATAACTAAAAGATAAGACTTTTAAACTTGAGATTCAGGAAATTATAAAAAAAATAATATGAAATTATTACATTTACTTATTCACATGGATATTATACTAGTCAAATATTCACATGAAATATCAATAACCACTTTCATAATGATGGAATTCATAATTCCAGACTATCAAAACCACATAGTCAGGTCCTTGTGCCAAGACTACAAATAATATTTTTTCAAGGCCTTGTTCCAAGACACTATTTTGTCTCATGAGACCTACCGATGCATCATGGACCCATCACTTACTAAGTACAATTAATTCCTCATATGAACAGGATTAAACATAACATAAAAATTCGTATTAAAACTAGCAAACGAAATGTCAATATATTCTCCATAAACCATGAATGGTATAAAAATAACACATCCATAGTAAAACATATCAGAAAACCTTTAATACAACATGGATGTATTGTATCATAATAAATCATCTTCAAATAAGCTTAAAATCCATCAAAGGATGTTTCTATAGATAAAATCAAAACTTTTTGAGGGAAATACCTCTTTTTTTTAATCATTTAAAAGTCACATTATTATAAAATAAAATATTTACTTTGAAAATATTCTTATAAGCTTGTATGGTATGCTTAAACAATTTTATAATGGCAGTAAATAGCTGCAACCGCCGTATAAGGTAAAAAAACATTTTTACCTTAATTTTGTTGAAAATGATAAAAAGGAAATTATTTGGAAAAAATAGAAAGATTACTATATAAACATCTTATAATAATATAAACAAAGGAATAAATGAATTTAACACATACTGTATAAAATAGTAATTATGTTTTGAAATATATTTCTAAGAAACATGGATGTGGATGATAAATAGGTCCCAGTAGATATTTATGTATAAACAACCTCGGATAATGAAGATATTGTAAAATTTACCATTACCATGTACTTTTTCTTAGTCGAGGGTAGGATAACCTCTTGAATAATAGTGAAATAATTGTTATTAAATTATTAAAGAATCATATAAATTAATATGATATAATATATGATCTTTTAACATTGTTTGGTTATTAATATCTTAGTATTATCGTCGTTTCAGGTGTTAACAGATTCATTTTGCATTATATTCTTTGTTATGTGAGTCATATTTGTTATGGATGGGATGTATCATATTCATATCAAGAATGATATAAAGTCAATAAAAATTATTTTTAATCATCTAACAAAAATTAGTCTAGAATGGATACGATGGGGGACAAATCTCATCACGTTCGTGGAGACGGTAATCTGTATGTACGCCTAAGAGACAATATCATTCTTTTGATATTAAAATAATATATAATTGGATGTTATATCATATATATAGAATAATTATGATGTCATATTTATTATTTTCATGAATTACACATTGTTGACGGTCCTTTCGTTACAGAATCTAAAGATCGGAAAAGGGGAATAACTGAGCTCAAAGTGATTCAACCTTTGAAGAAAACATCAAAAATCGACAAAGGAATGATCAAAGGATCAACAGCAACTGCACTGCGCAAGTTATATCACTGTCACGCAAGTACACTTGCGCGGCGCTCTTGGTCGCGCAAGTGACTTGCGCGACCTAAGTGATAACCACCCGGTAACCGCCCGGGGTCTTCTCCTGCCTATAAATAGACCCTGTGGGCCCCCATTCGAGAGGATCTTTTTTCAGAAACATGGATTGAAGCTCCCAACGCCCAAGTCTCTTCTCAAAGCTTCCGGAACACTTCTAAGGTAATTTCTTACCTAGAACGGAAGATCTAAAGAGAGGGAGGAAGGCCTAAGTGTTGAAACTCATCAACACTTGCGCGCCTGAATGGCCAGCCCTTAAGAGAACTGGTCACACTTGTGCGCCGCCTTATTCCTTCAATAGAAATTTGTGCGTCCCTTATCTGGAAGAACCTCAAGGGGATTCTAAAGGGTTTAATAAAGAGTCGCTCAAGTATTTCAATTCTGATTGAAAATCGCGCAAGTACACCATGTGTCGCGCAAGGTATACCTGCGCGACCAATACTTGCGCGCCCATGTAAGACTTGCACGCCTTTCAAGACTTGCGCGCCCCTACCTTTCTGGGTGACCATCTTTCCCATTTTTCCCTCTTAAGCCATTTCACCTTTCTTATTCAAGATTCAGTCTTCAAGATACTCTTCAAAGCCATTTATGGCATGATTTCTTGATTTGACGTCCTTATCTGAAAGGAATTCGGTGGAATATCTCTCAAAACCTAATGATTTATACATCTTTATGTCACCAAAGATTGAGAATTCGTTCATTCAACCTCATCCTTTAAGATGAGAGAATCCTTAACCTGGGTCTCTTTTTCAGGAATAATTCCCAGTTATAAGTCCTTTAATCTGGGCATCCTCCTCAGGAGTAACACCCAAACCTTAATTTCTTAACATGGGCATCCTTCTTAGGAGTAAGCCCCAATCTCAATTATGGGAATCCTCCTCAGGAGTAAGCCCCAAACCTTAATTCCTTAACTTGGGCATCCTTCTTAGGAGTAAGCCCCAATCTCAATTATGGGCATCCTTCTCAGGAGTAAGCCCCAAACCTTAATCCCTAACATGGGTCTCCTTTTCTGGAATAAGACTCAGTCATAATCTTGGGCTTCCTTTTCAGAAGTAAGCCCCAAGTCCCCTAACTTGGGCCTCCTTTTCAGGAATAAGTCCCAGTCATAATTGTGGGCATCCTCTTCAGGAGTAAACCCCAATTCCCTTAATTTCTCTTAACTAGTCCTAAATTACGTTTGATATGGGGTTCCTTTTCAGGAGTAAAACCCAATTATCAATCCTCTCCTAATTTGGGTTTCCTTTTCAGGAATAAGTCCCAAGTTAGAGTATTCAAATCTCCATAAAGCACATATACCTTTATGGACCCTGTTCCTGGATTTTCTCTCTAAAAGTAAATCCTAAACCTTCATCTATTTGGGTAGTCATACATACATAAGCCCCAAACAATTTCTTATGATTGCATCTTTCATGGCATAATTGTCTAATTTTTACCAATACCTCTTGTTTCTCACACAGGGCATGACTCACGTGAGCTTAGAGTGTAAAAGTAATTATGACATTCTTCATTGAGCCATCAATCATAAACATCATACTCCATTACTCGAACTACGTGGGTTCTGATTCCTTTTCCAAAACAAAGGATACGTAGGTAGCCCATTTATGGGTTCGATCCCAACTTTGAAATAATCCCTGTCCTTCTGAATGACGATAAACTTCAAGTGCCACACTGAGTGGCTTTAAAACCAGCCTGGTCATCATAATGACCAAGAGACTTTTATATAAATGTTTTGAAGGATACCAATGACCAAAAATCTCTAAACAGATATAGATGATTCTCTATTGATGAAGAACCTCGAATACATATAAAAGATTCTCTAAATTTCTTGCATATTTAATCATTGATTGTTAAAACTAAAGGAAAGGTCATTTTATATTTTGTATTGTAATAAGGATTCACAAACATAACTTAAATCTATAAAGAGAGTCCCGGAGTAGACAATAATTCCCCTAAAAAAGGTGTGATGAGTCCGAACTCCCATCCTCTCGACCAATGCAAATTCCTAAGCCTCATTAGTCCACAAGATAATGAGCGCCTACCTTTGGAAAGTAGGTCCAAACGAATGTGGAATCATTGGATGTTTTCGGTTCTACGAACAAACCCGCTAGAAACCGATCGGAACGTTTGAATCTCCCATCCAGGAGGTCATCCCCGAAATCCGTGCGAAACAAAAAATGGTGAACCCGACGTGAATCCTTAACCAAGTTAAAGTGATGTTCTTATTATTTGTTAGGCCCCTTGGGCCAACAAATCAATCATTGACATGTGCTCATCCAAAAGATGCAGTGGCCAGATTCATCTTGATTATATCTGTTATATAGAACAGGCACTCTTTTCTCAAGATCTTCTGAAAAATGGCTCTTCTTAAATTCACCCCTGTGAATACTGCTGCTGTGAACACCTCTACTGTGAGGTCTGCTGCTGTGAAAACCAATTCTGCTACTCCTGCTGGAACGTCGTCCGCTCTAAGGATGACATCACCAACTCAGCGTCTTCAACGCTGGGTTTCTAATGCACTGGTTAAGGAGTACCGTCGCAACGGTACTATCCCAACTCTGGAGGCCGCTCGTCAAGCCCTCCAAGTTAACAACTCTACCTGGTCGTCCGGACAATGGCGACCAGCGATCAAGAAGCAGGCGGTGCTGACTACCATCTCCAACTGTTTCGGGTCATTATCCCCGGAACGCAATTTCCATTCACTCCCTTACTCTGAGGAAGTGAATGAGAAGGTCCCGCAGGGCCTTAATTCAAAAAGACAGGAGTCCTTCTCGAGGGCTCCCATCAACAATCGCCGCCAGACTCGTGCGGTAGTGCGCCCTCAACATGATGAGGGTACCGACTCCAGGCATTCAGCTCAGGTTCCTCGAACCCGAGCAGGCAAGATGAACCGCCAGAGACGGAATCCGGTTAACAATGGGCAGGTTGTCATCCCTGCCATCTCCGGAGAAGTCCACCAACCTAACTTGGTGGCAAATAACGAGCAGGCACAATCACTTGTCCGTTTTAATTCCGCTGTCTAGCAGACTCATCTGGCAGCATCACGCCAATCCCGCCAGGAAATTCCGGCGGAGTACCATAGGCAGGAACATGCACCTGCTTATACATCACCAGTTAGTCAGCAGGCTCGTCTGACTACATATGATGGATCTCGTCAACCGTGTTTGGCGAAGTGTAATCAGTAGGAACATACACCTTCTAATACTAATCAAGCCTACCAACAGTCTCGCTTGTTAGCGCACGGAGAAGTCAGTCGGAAAGCCCCGACGACAAATAGGAGGCAGACTCAACTCTCTACCTCCACACTTATGTACTTTCAGGATTCACTGACAGGAAAAGGAGGACAGGAGCAGGCTCATACACCTACTCCAAGCCCGGAATGGACGTATATCCATGTTCCGGCGGCTGAAGTCACCAAACATATTTTGTCAATGGTGAAAGAGCAGAAGAAAATTCCTGATCATATTCTGGATGCTTGCCAGGATATCATAACATCTTCATCATCAT
Organism: Viscum album; assembly: GCA_963277665.1. Lineage (NCBI taxonomy): Eukaryota > Viridiplantae > Streptophyta > Magnoliopsida > Santalales > Viscaceae > Viscum > Viscum album. The sequence continues at coordinate 344,082,851 of OY728150.1, read as the reverse complement.
CTCAGGGACAGACACAGAAATCTATCCCTAGAAGTGGAGTGACACATCAACAATTCACTCTGGAACAGACACACACATCTGTTCCAATCCAAGAGGGTTATGGGACATACTCCCCCATATCGTACGGACAACCAAGTCAGGCACATACACCTGATTTGAGTGGAGATCGTCAGCGTAACCTGACCATATTTCCTGATCAGGCACATACACCTGATCAGAGTAACCACTTTCGTCAACAAGTGGTTTCTAAAGTGAGTAAGAAGGCATCTAAGAAAAATATCCGCCCAACATAGTCATGAGATCAAAGGCCAATATGCAACAAGGCCTTGCTCGGATGCTGGAGTTCTTGAAGCCCTCAGACATTTATCTATCGGAATTCAAGATTCTACTCCCTCAGTTCCCAATAACGGGAACATTAATTTTGAAGTTCTTCAACAGACACTTCCTCATGAAGGCTTTCTTCATGAAAATTCGGTCAATCTTGATGTTTCTTCTTCAGATGAGAGCCACAGGAACCCACTGTGTGGTCAGAAGACCAAGGAGCAAGAGATCTCATCTTTTTCTGTAACCCATTATGGTGGTCCTCCCCATGATGATGAATTTGGCTGCGAAAGTCCTCTCCGCAGTAGTGATTCACATTGCCTGGAAAATACTCCAATGGACAATGTAGTGCCGAGAAAGCCCTCTTATCTTGAGGCACTTGTAAATGCGAAACCAGTCATGTCTGATGCTTTATCACTAACAAGTGAAATAATTTCTCAATCAGAAGATAGCACAGGGTGTAGGTAATTCTCCGAACCACCCCTAAGTCATGAATCTTCTAGTTTGATTAATGATCTCTCTACCAATCTTGTTGAATCCGATGAAGCAACAAGGAAACACCAACTCTGGTCAAAACAGGTAGAAAAATCTTCATTTAATGATAAAGAGGAAATGCTGAACATGAGGAAAAAACTGACAAAAGGTGAAGTACCAATCTTGTTTTGGCCTTTGGCTGACTCCGAGTGAGACATTCCAAAGATGTTGACGGATGATGGAATCCATGATATTCGTCTCAACATATGGAAGACTCTTTGTCAATTGAAGAAGAAAGTACTATCTTACAGTGATTATGAAAATCATTTTAAGATAATACAAGGGTTACAACGCCAGATTGATTTGGCATCTCTATCAGTCTCTCGGTATCCGAAGGCTGAAAAGCAACAGAGAACCCTTCAACGTTCATGCCTTGGCGCACTAAGAAAATTGCGTCAGGAAATTGCCAATGCTCCATCTGATGTTCATATCAGAGGATGGGGTGTTCACGAAGCACTACATTTCACAGTGCTTTCCTATCAGCAAAGCCCGCCGAAAATGGTCTCATGCAATGTTATTGCCCATGGCCGGCCACAATCAATGGGCTTTGTTCATAATCAAAAGCTTCCTCAAGAACAGGCTTCAACTAGTTCCTCTCAAAATAAATTATATAGAGAACAAGTTGTTGAATTGATCCTACATCAAGCAGGAGAGAATATTGAAAAAGCCTCTCATCTGGAGCAAACACGTCATCAAATGACAGAAGTTTCGGAAATCATCCAACGGTCTGTTGAACCAGGTGATAAAAGTGGATACAGGTTAATGCATCCAGCTAATTTCCGAACTAAGATTCGCAAGATCAAGAGAGATTTTAAGAAGATCTCAGAAATAGCATATCAAGAGACACCCCAGCTTGTCAGACTGGGGACTTCTCTAATCCAACCCCCAGAGTCAACAAATGGGATTTGAGGAGTTGAGCGGAAGCATCAGGAACATCCCCAGTCCACCGGACTGGGGACTTTTTCAAATCCTCAATCCCTCCCTCAGAGAAAGTCAGTATTCTCTCGATTAGGGAATAAGCCTCAATAGGAACGAAGAGCCAAGCTATCAGGAGATTCTCTCCAAGTGACGGTTCTCCAAGAAGTTCCTGAGGGATCAAGTCAACGGAATTCCATGTCTCATCATGGACATGGAAGAAGACAATATCACAGAAATGCTGATAAAAAGGATTCCATGCAATATGCATCCATTAATGTCATCAATGTCGTTGCTGCTGATTCACCAGATGAGGCTCAATCAGAGGGATCAGATGAAGAGGTTCCTGCTCAAGATGTTGCGCACATAGACCTAAATGAAGAAGGTGTGCGCACACGTAATCAAAGGATTACCCAAAATCTGGGTATTCCTTTAAGTAACCAACTTCCCCCTCTCCGAAAAGGATCCAATAAGGGGAAAGGAAAGAATCAGGTTACTTATCACCCTTCCTCTGAAAGAGGTCAATCGATCTCATTAGAGCAAAGGTTTGCACAACAGGAGAAAGAAATGAAAGAATTAATAAAGTTGAATGCAGAACTACTTAATAGTAGTCTTCTTCTTAAGAATGATGAAGTCCGACAGCTGAAGGAATTTGTTGTAACTACTGAGATGGATCAGGAATATCCCCCTTTGTCAATACACCCTCAGAGGTCTAATCCTACGGGTTAAATGCAACAACGGTTGGCAGCAATACCATCAGTTGCAGCAGCAACCACCACTTCTGTCCAAGCTCCATTCATTGCACCTACCCAAAACCAAGTTCAACCTGATGTTTCTCAAAAGTTAATAACTACTATTGAGTCATTAACAGCACGGTTAGAAACTATGGAAGGGAAACGGGCGCAAGTTCAACATGAAAAGAATGTTTACCCTGAATGGGTAGATTCAATTTCTCCTCCATCTTGTTTTGGAAACCCTGTTTTCCCTACTTTCAATGGATCAGGCGACCCTGAACAACATTTGACGCATTACGTGTCTTGTTGTGATCCTATGATGGGAACTCCAGAGCAGCAAGAAGCAGTGAAACTCAGATGCTTCGTGCGAACCTTGCAAGGACCAGCTTTTGTCTGGTATACAAGCATGCAATCCCGGTCAGTCATCGGATGGGAGGATCTTCGTCAAAAATTCCTTCTTCAGTTTACCTCAACTTTGCCAAAAATGACAGTTTTCGATCTTACAAACTGCAAGCAAAGGGAGAATGAATGAGTCTCTGATTTCATTGCTCGTTGGAAGGGATTTACGTATTCCCTGATTTTAGCACTCCCTCATGAGGAACTGTTGCCAATCTGTGTGGCAAATTTGTGTGACGAATTACGCACGCCATTGATCCCTGTGAAATACACAGGAGGGTTTCGAGACCTTATTTCAATCGCTCAACAGATTGAATATTCCCTTATACAGGCTAAGGTAAAATCTCGTATAATTCCATCAGCTTCAGGAAGGAGAATGGGTAAAGCGGAAACTGCTACAGTTATTCTTAAACAAGCACCTGTACCTATTTATACTTCAAAACCTTCATCTTCTCGAAGGGATCCACCTCCTGAACGCCAACCACAAAGGCTGTTTCGTCCAAATGATCAAAGAGATCAACGACGAAAAAAATTTGATGATTTGAAGAGTAAAACATACTCTTTCCGAAGTGAGCAAGTTCCTGGTTACTTCATTTCATCTCTGGAAAATAATTTTGTTCAATTACCAGTGCCCAAGAGGCCAAACAAGGAAGGAGATTAAGATCGTCCCAATTATTGTCTCTTTCATCAAATGTTGGGGCATCCCATCCAGGAGTGTTTTGTCTTTAAATACCTCCTGCAAAAGATGGTCGACTTGGGACAAGTCAAATTGAAGGGTTCTTCAGCTCATGTAGCGTGTATTACCGCTACAGATCTAGAGGAAGGAGGTGAGTGTCAGGAAGTCAAAAGCAAAACTGCGAAAAAATATGATGATTGGATGGTCAGAAAGACAATCTATCGGACCCATTCCATTTTTCGAACACAATTAAAGAAGCCAATTGTGTCTCCTACAAAAGCTGCTGTAAAGCCTCCATCAAAAGACAAATCCTCAAAAGGGCAGCACAATTCAAAGAAGAAAGAGGAATCAGAAGAAGATGAGTATGTATCAAAGCCTAAATTGTCTTTGACTCTGGAAGATTTCATGCCATCAACTTCAGAGCCACGGGCACTGTCCCACCAAACGGCACAGCCTAAACAGGCTAACCAGGTAGAGTCTTTATCAGACGAAGAGTTAATCTTTGGTTCTGTTAATATGATTCAATTAACAGATCCATATTCCAGTCTTGATGAGCCTGAATTCCCTGTATCAAATAAGGGAATCCGAGGAAGTTCTAGAGGTTCAGGATACAGGGGAAGACGTGGATCTTTCCGAAGCCACTACTCTAATTTTACCCATGCTAGCACTGTATATGCAGCAGAAACTCGTGGTAGAGCCCTTGAGCGAGCTCAAAAAGGACAAGCAAGTTCTTCTGCCAATGGCCAACTCAGTTTTGGCATAGTTATTTTTGAAGACCGATTAAAGGTTCCATCTTCTTTATATCGGCAAGTAAATGGATCTAATCAGTCTAATCTTCTAAAACCAAGGATGTTTCCAACTTCAATACAAGATGCATCAGCTTCCAAAGCATCTACTTCCAAGGTACCTGCTAAACAGCATATTCCTATTGGGAAACGCAGACCTCTAGATCAAAAGTATGATATATTGAAACACTTGGCCCAAGTACCATCCATGTTATCAATTTTGGATGCTTTGAATCTGTCAAAAGATCTTCGGGAAGCACTCATCGAAGCTCTGTCAAGTCCTCAGGAGTTTGAAGCTGAAATTGCTGCAGCTGAAATCTATCACATAGAGAATAATCCTGCAGAATGCCATGCAGTGATATCTTTTACTGATAAAGATGAAGATGATGTTGTGCATGGGCACATAAAACCTGTGTACTTATCTGGAAAAGTCAATGGTGTAGATGTTCGAAGAGCATTCATTGACAATGGTTCAGGAGTCAACCTCATGCCCATTCGTTCACTTCGTCGATTGGGCCTCACGGAATCTGATTTATCTCCTTCTACCATGATGTTACAAGGATATGATAAAAATGAACAAGAACCACTGGGAGAAGTTACACTCAGAACTCAGTTTGGAGATCTTGTATCCAATTCGGATTTCATGATTGTTGATCAAGACTCAGCTTTCAATATCTTGCTTGGTAGACCCTGGCTACATCAGCATGCAGTTATTCCTTCAGCATACCATCAATGTCTCAAATACTGTTTCGATGGTCAAGTTGGAACATTGTATGGTGATAATGCCCCGTTCAAGACATGTGAGTCTCAATACATTGAGGCGGAATTTTATCACATGAAGGGAATAGAAAAATCTACAATGAAGGAAATTACCAAAGTTAATGCTCCATATGGTTTGGAGAAAATTCCAATAAATCCATTTTCACATGTGAGTACAGATTATGTGTTACCTATCAGTAAAATTGACAAAATAGGCCCAAATCAAAATACACTTATGGAAATATCCATAATGTCAATTACGGCGATCGAGCCAGACAACATGGAAGAAATTGGTAACCTACCATGCAGTGATGAAAGCATAAGTGGTGACGTTTTCATTTCATCTCTGAAGTCCAACAAGTCTATACTTCGCTAATCAGGCCAGAAGAAGTTATAGAAACACCATAGATGAATAATGATGTTGATTCTCAATCCATCATCTCCTCTTTATTTACCAAAGAAGACCCTTTATCATCAATAGGATCAGAAATGGAAGCTTCATCTTCAAAATGTGAAAATTTTGACATCTCTTATGATCATGAGAATTTCTTTTTTTCATCTACTTTTCAAGTAGAAACGGAAGAAATAAAACATGATGAAGAGGAAGAGGAAGATCTTAGATATTCTCCTCCAGCATTTGAAGAGGGTATCTCTACCACTGTGGATGAACTCAGAGAAGTAAATCTGGGTACAGAGAAAGATCCACGCCCCACTTTAATTAGTGCGGCCATGACCCTTGAAGAGCAAGAGATGTATATTTCTTTTCTAAAGAAAAATAAATATATTTTTGCTTGGAATTATACAAAAATTCCTGGGCTTGATCCTGATGTTGCTACTCATCATTTGGGTTTACCAAAAGAACATCGAGGTTTTAAGCAAGCCGCGAGAAGAACACACCCAACCTATGCTTCCAAAATTGAAGCTGAAGTGGATAAGCTGATCAAAGCCAACTTCGTCAGAGATGTTCAATATCCCAAGTGGTTGGCTAATATTGTCCCTGTAAAGAAGAAGAATGGACAAATTAGGGTTTGCATCGATTTCAGAGATCTTAATCGGTATTGTCCTAAAGATGATTTCCCAGTTCCGATTACAGAACTCTTAATTGATGCGACGGCTGGCTGTGAAGTACTTTCTTTCATGGATGGATATTCCAGATATAATCAGATCTGAATGGCCCCAGAAGATGAGGAATATACAGCCTTCAGAGCTCCTCAAGGTGCGTTTTGTTACCGGGTGATGCCCTTTGGTTTAAAGAATGAAGGTGCAACATATCAACGCGCCATGAATCGTATCTTCAAACCTATTTTAGGGATGTTTGTTGAATGCTATGTAGATGATTTGGTGGTTAAATCCAAACAACGTTCTAATCACTTGGCTAATTTGGAAGTCATATTCCACAAGCTTCGACAACATAATTTGAAGATGAACCCATTAAAATGTGCTTTTGGGGTAACCTCAGGAAAATTCCTCGGCTTTGTTGTACGCCATCGTGGTATTGAAGTCGATCCTGAGAAGACCAAATCAATCCTTTGTATGTCACCTCCTCATAATTTGAAATAATTAAGAAGACTTCAAGGACACTTAGCCTATATTCGGTGTTTCATCGCCAATTTGGCAAGCAAAAGTTTACCCTTTACCAAATTATTGAAGAAATGAGTCACTTACCAGTGGACTGGAGAATGTCAAGAAGCATTTGATGTTCTCAAGAAATACCTCTTGAGTCCACCAGTACTCATGCCACCTATTAAGGGTAGGCCGCTTAACCTCTATGTGACAGCTTTAGAGCGATCATTGGGTGCCTTTCTCGCTGAAAAGAATGATGCTGGGAATGAGAATAGTCTCTACTATCTTAGTAGAACTATGCTTGAAGCAGAAACCCGGTATTCAAGTATTGAAAAGTGCTGCCTAGCATTAATATTTGCAGTTCAAAAACTGAGACACTACCTGCAATATCATGAGGTCCAATTGGTATCTCGTAATAATCCGCTCAAATTCATCCTTAGTCGTCCAATGCTTACAGGACGTCTGGCAAGGTGGGCGGTTATTCTATAGCAGTTCGACATTCAGTATGTGTCTCAAAAGGCAATTAAGGGCCAAGCTCTGGCTGATTTCCTGGCTGAACATCCTTCAGTGGAAGACACGTATTCAGATATTGAACTCCCTGATGAGGAAGTTTTCTCTATTCAAGAGAATCCTCAAACATGGGAAATGTATTTTGATGGTGCTTCCAGAAGTCCAACAGGGAAGAAAATGGAAAATCCTAAATTCAACAAAGTTGGTTTAGGAATTGTACTCATTTCTCCAGATAAGGCATTGTTACCTTATTCCTTTATATTGTGGGAAGGTGGTACTAATAATGAAGCCAAATACCAAGCTCTCATTACAGGCTTGGAGTTATCACTCCAACCACAAGTGAATCACTTAAAAGTGAAAGGTGATTCAGACCTGGTAATCAAACAAGTCAATGGGGATTATGCCATCAAAAAAGAATAATTAATCCCTTTGTATGATTACGTCAGAGAGTTAATGACGGAATTCCCTTCAGAACCGACATTTTCTTATGTCCCAAGATCGCAAAATTCTCAAGATGATGCACTGGCTAATATAGCCACATCTTTAGCAGATCCAAATCGGGACGAGACAACCATCTATATTGCCCACCGTCGTGCAATTTCACCTTATGTTCAAGTCAGAACAGAGGAAATTAATGAAATTAGTCCCATTCCTGAACCATATGGTCATACTACAGGATGGATGTCACCTATCAGGGAATACCTTCAAAATGGAACACGTCCACCTGATAGAGCCGATAAAGAACAAATCCGGCGATGTGTGGTCAATTTTACTCTTTATGATAGCCCAAACCACCTCGAGAAAATTCTCTACAAATGTGGTTTTGATGGAGTTCTCTTCAGATGTATTGATGGTGAAGAGACAAATGCTGTCATAAAAGAAGTGCATGCAGGAGTCTGTGGTTCCCACCAGTCTGGACATAGACTGTCTGATCAAATTCGAAGGCTTGGATACTTTTGGACTTCAATGATACAAGATTGTGTTAATTTCACAAAGAAGTGTCATTCATGCCAAGTATATGCCAACTTCATTCATAAACATCCAGATTTGCCTCATACAGCTAAATACTCATGGCCATTTTCCACATGGGGAATGGATGTGGTGGGACCATACCCTTCAGCTACGGCCAAGCAGTTTAAGTACATTCTTACTGCTACTGATTTCTTTTCCAAATGGGCAGAGGCAGTACCTCTCAAAGAAGTCAGTTCTAAATGCATTATTAGCTTCATCAAGTCTAAAATCATTACTAGATTTGGTGTCCCTCATACCATATTGACGGACAATGGCACCAACTTCTGTTCTTCTGAGGTAAAGAAATTGTATCAAGAATACAACACTAAGTCCAACCATTCATCTCGATATCATGCAGCGGCTAATGTCCAGATAGAATCCTTCAACAAGACTCTTTCAAATATACTGCAAATGATAGTGGATAAAGATAAGAGGTCATGGCCTGCTAAACTCTTTCATAATTTATGGGCTTATCGGACTACCACTCGCAATGCAATGCGGTCAACTCCATATTCATTGGTATATGGAACAGAAGCAGTCTTGCCAATAGAAGTTCAATTTCCCTCACTCAGAATAGCCATTTGAGATCAGTTATCTACAGATGAGCAATCCCAAAAGCGGTTGAATGAATTGGAACAGTTAGATGAGAAAATATTGTGCACTTTGCACCACTTGGAAAACTATCAGAATCGAATAGCACGATCCTTTAACAAAAAAGTTCGTCTTCGTTCATTCATTCAGGGAGAATTGGTATTGGTTCTCAGAGCACCAATGATACCAGGAAAGAAGCCTCCCAAGCTTGAAAAAAAATGGGAAGGACCTTATTCAATACATAAGGTCTACTCCAATGGAGCGTATTCTCTAATCTCAATGGATGGAGAACACATCACGACTCCAACTAATGCCAGATTTATGAAGAAGTATTTTGTATAAACACAAAATATTGTTCCTAGAGCCAAAACAGTCACATTGGTTCGTATTATGTCATACATGACACTAAACTGTATTATGTCCTATCTACATGACGTTAAACTGTACATAAGTTCCTATATTTTGCCCGAGATGAAGTTAAACTATATTGTGTCCTAGGAACATGACATTAAACCGTGTGGCACTTTCATCGTCCAGCATGACGATAAACTGTAAAAAGTCCCAAGAAATGATGTCCTCATATTGGTTCACCTTAGTCCTAGCTACATGACGTTAAACTGTATAAATGTTCTATTGTACAACAAGATGTTAAACTGTAACAGTTACTTGAATTGTCCTACATGACATTAAACTGTTAAAAAGTTTCTTTTTTTTCATCCAACATGACATTAAACTGTAGAAAAGAAGATGTCCCAGCAACATGATACTAAACTGTAAAGCACCAGTTCGTCCTTGCTATATGACGTTAAACTATACACCAATGGTCCAGTATGACTTTAAACTGCAACTTCATCCCACACGGCATTAAACTGTGAAAAAGTTCCCTAAACCGTCCAGCATGACCTTAAACTGCATCATCCCTGGTCCATGTATATGACCATAAACTATTTGCAAATCCCTTACGTCCAGCAAAACGTTAAACCGTGACGTCCTAACTACATGACGCTAAACTGTATAAAAGTCCCTTACGTCCGGAAAGATGTTAAACTCTATAATCTCAAAGGTCCAGTATGAAATTAAACTGCACCATTCACGGTCCATGCATATGACCTTAAACTATTCGCACTTTCGTCTGACATGACGTTAAAATGGTACACTCTTTTGTCCTTACTGCATGAAAATAAACTGCACAATCCCCCTGTCGTCCAATATGACGTTAAACTGTATTGTCCCCATCTTCCTAACTATATGATGCTAAACTGTACAGAAAGTCCTTGATATGTCCTACATGACATTAAACTGTTATTTTGTCCATGCTACATGACACTAAACTGTGCAGCACCAATAGTCCTAACTGCAAGACTTTAAACTGCATAGTCCCTGAATATGTCCTACATGACATTAAACTGTGCATCGTTAAGGTTGTTATTACCTCTTGTTTCTCACACCGAGTATGACTTACGTGAGCTTAAAGCAAACCTCAACCATAACACTCTCTTTGGGCCCCTAACCATGTGTAAGTCCCAAAAACATTTTAATTAGATCGTTGTCCCCAAGAACAACTTAATCATTAATTAATTCTTTAATTGAACTACACGGACTTTGATCATTGCCCTCCAGGCTGGGTATGTAGGCAGCCTCCTAGGGTTCAAGCCCAAAAATAATCTCTTCACATCGGTTCACCACCATCTCATATGATGTTGATTTGTGAAACCGCCCCTGGAACCAATATCTTTACAATGATTCACTTTCGTCCTTGTTATATAACGTTAAACTATACAAAACTTTTGTCCGGTACGACAATAAACTACAATATTCTTTGATCTCCTCACTTGAGAGAGAAATATTATTGACATTGATTTTTCTATCATGTTTCATTTCAAAAAGACTACGTGCATACATGGTAATGCCTAAATTTTTTATCTCAGGTTAAACCATCATTGCACTAAAATCCCCTTTCACCCTTCACATGTACGAACCAAATTTGTAAAAAGGGTAGTTCTAGAACTACGTGGGCTTGATTCCCATCCTTATGGGTTACGTAGGAAAATTTGAGTATCCCTCGAATCCAGTCCCAAGTCTTTTGGGCCTAACCCCAAATTTCACTTTCAGTCCCTTGGCTGAAAAGTCCTCATGAAAATACACACTGTGTATTCATTATTATGGTCCGAATTCTATGACCCTAAACTAAGATCACTCATACTTTCGTCCTGTACGACGTTAAAATGAATTTCAAGAACTACGTATGGCTTGATTCTCATTCTTATGAGATACGTAGTGAAGTCCCAAATTTCAATTCAAGACCCAGCCACAACATGATTATGGTTATCATTGACCTATGTATCTCTATATACATTAGACAATACCCATATTTATGTGTTATAATCCTAACCTTAAATATTTTCAGATCTTCATAACCCTTTTCATGACTTCTAGTCACAAAAATGTCAAACTTCTGAGAATTCTTTTGCCTAACTATGCAGCACATGCCCATAGGTGGCCTTGCATAAACAGTCCACATAACAGACTTGTTAGAAAAAAGATACTATTTTATTTGACCATGCAGCCAATGCCCTTAGGTGGCCCTGCATATTTCAACCCCCTAACGGGTTTGTTAAATAATGGTAACTTCATTCTTGGGAAGAATGCCTCTTTTATCGTTATTTGTCTTAAACGACAGTATGTAGGGATCCGCAAAAAAATAGCCATCCTTAACATATTTTTCCCATATCCTTTTTCATGATCTGAAAGTATTCAAGTCTATGGTTTATTCTTCTTCCGTACGTTTGGGTCAGACCTTCGTAGGAGTGATATTCATCCAGTTCTTCGATAATCTTGTCTGAAAATATCTTCTCCATATTCAAGTACCTCTTTCCATACAACAAACTCTATACTTTAGAAAATTTGAATCTCCATAAACTTTCACTGGATTTTAGCACGAGGAAAGTAAATTTCTGAGAGTTCTTTTGCCAGACTATGAAGCACGTGCCCATAGGTGGCCTTGCATAAACAGTCCACATAACAGACTTGTCAGCCGAAAGATGTTATTTATTTGACCATGCAGCCAATGTCCTTAGGTGGCCCTGCATATTTCAACCCCCTAACGGGTTTTGTTAAATAATAGTAACTTCATTCTTGGAAACTACTTCTTCTAATGCCTTTTAGCTATTTTTCATATCATTCCTCATATTCAAATATTCTTAAGCCATAGTTTACATATTTTCTCTCATACTTGAGTATGGTAATATGTTTTCAGATAAATTGTCAAGGAATTGAATCAATTTTAATCCATTTTGGTCAAAGCTATTTCGAACATAAACATTAGCCCCTTTATATCTGGCATGCATGACTTTAAACTGCCCACAAAAGACAAAGGAACTCTGAATAAAAGTCAAGTTCCATCACACTTGCGCACTGCCTTCTGCGCACTGAAGACTTGCGCACCACCTTTTCCTTTGGATGGATTCGATTTTTTCAAAGTCAAATCCTCATTTCTCTCCGGATCCAACTCTGAGGGGGGAATTTTGTTGACGCTCCTTTCGTCATAGAATCAAAAGATCTGAAAAAGGGGAATATCTGAGCTCAAATTGATTCAACCTTTGAAGAAAACATCAAAAATCGACAAAGGCATGAACAAAGGATCAACAAAAACTGCACCTCGCAAGTTATATCACTGTCGCGCAAGTACACTTGCGCGGCGCTCTTGGTCGCACAAGTGACTTGCGCGACCTAAGTGATAACTGCCCGGGGTCTTCTCCTACCTATAAATAGACCCTGTGGGCCCCCCATTCGAGAGGATCTTTTTTCAGAAACTCGGATTGAAGCTCCTGACACCCAAGTCTCTTCTCAAAGCTTCCGGAACACTTCTAAGGTAATTTCTTACCTAGAACGGATGATCTAAAGAGAGGGAGGAAGGCCTAAGTGTTGAAACTCATCAACACTTGCGCGCCTGAATGGCCAGCCCTTAAGGGAACTGGTCACACTTGCGCGCCGCCTTATTCCTTAAATATAAATTTGTGCGTCCCTTATATGGAAGAACCTCAAGGGGATTATAAAGGGTTTAATAAAGAGTCGCTCAAGTATTTCAATTCTGATTAAAAATCGCGCAAGTACACCATGTGTCGCGCAAGGTATACATGCGCAACCAATACTTGCGCGCCCACGCAAGACTTCTGCGCCTTTCAAGACTTGCGCGCCCCTACCTTTCTGGGGACCATCTTACCCATTTTTTCCCTCTTAAGCCATTTCACCTTTCTTATTCAAGATTCAGTCTTCAAGATACTCTTCAATGCCATTTATGGCATGATTTCATGATTTGTCTTCCTTATCTGAAAGGAATTCGGTGGAATATCTCTCAAAACCTAGTGATTTATACATCTTTATGTCACCAAAGATTGAGAATTCGTTCATTCAACCTCATCCTTTAAGATGAGAGAATCCTTAACCCGGGTCTCCTTTTCAAAAATAATCCCCAGTTATAAGTCCTTTAATCTGGGCATCCTCCTCAGGAGTAAGCACCAAACCTTAATTCCTTAACTTGGGCATCCTTCTTAGGAGTAAGCCCCAATCTCAATTATGGGCATCCTCCTCAGGAGTAAGCCCCAAACATTAATTCCTTAACTTGGGCATCCTTCTTAGGAGTAAGCCCCAATCTCAATTATGGGCATCCTTCTCAGGAGTAAGCCCCAAACCATAATCCCTAACCTGGGTCTCCTTTTCAGGAATAAGACTCAGTCATAATCTTGGGCTTCCTTTTCAGAAGTAAGCCCCAAGTCCCCTAACTTGGGTCTCCTTTTCAGGAATAAGTCCCAGTCATAATTATGGGCATCCTCTTCAGGAGTAAACCCCAAGTCCCTTAATTTCTCTTAACCAGTCCTAAATTACATTTGATATGGGGTTCCTTCTCAGGAGTAAAAATCAATTATCAATCCTCTCCTAATTTGGGTTTCCTTTTCAGGAATAGTTCCCAAGTTAGAGTATTCAAATCTCCATAAAGCACATATACCTTTATCGACCTTGTTCCTGGATTTTCTCTCTAAAAGTAAATCCTAAACCTTCATCTATTTGGGCAGTTATACATACATAATCCCCAAACAATTTCTTATGATTGCATCTTTCATGGAACAATTGTCTAATTTTTACCAATACCTCTTGTTTCTCACACCGAGCATGACTCACGTGAGCTTAGAGTGTAAAAGTAATTATGACATTCTTCTTTGAGCCATCAATCATAAACATCATACTCCATTACTCGAACTACGTGGGTTCTGATTCCTTTTCCAAAACAAAGGATACGTAGGTAGCCCATTTATGGGTTCGAACCCAACTTTGAAATAATCCATGTCCTTCTGAATGACGATAAACTTCAAGTGCCCCACTGAGTGGCTTTAAAACCAGCCTGGTCATCATAATGACCAAGAGACTTTTATTTAAATGTTTTGAAGGATACCATTGACCAAAAATCTCTAAACAGATATAGATGATTCTCTATTGATGAATAACCTCGAATATATATAAAAGATTCTCTCAATTTCTTGCATATTTAATCATTGATTGTTAAAACTAAAGGAAAGATCATTTTATATTTGGTAATGTAATAAGGATTCACGAACATAACATAAATCTATAAAGAGAGTCCCGGAGTAGACAATAATTCCCCTCAAAAAGGTGTGATGAGTCCGACCTCCCATCCTCTCGACCAATGCAAATTACTAAGCCTCATTAGTCCACAAGATAATGAGCGCCTACCTTTGGAAAGTAGGTCCAAATGGATGTGGAATCATTGGATGTTTCTGGTTCTACGAACAAACCCGCTAGAAACTGATCGGAACGTTTGAATCTCCCGTCCAGGAGGTCATCCCCGAAATCCGTGCGAAACACACATCATTATTATACCCTTTCAAATAATTATGTCTTGAATTACAATTACCCCATGATGTGGGGACGGTAATCCGTATGTACGCATGTTTGGTTCTATGTCATTCAAAGGATGGATAGAATTATAAATATGGATGTAACATATTTATAATAACAAAAATTTATAGAGAAAATACAGGATTTGTTATTTTATAATGGAAATAAAAAAGAAAGAATAAGTGTAAGAAGAAAAGAACTTGAAAGAGGGTGGTGAAATTATTACCACTTCTTCGGTTTCTTAATTTTTATTTGATTAAAAAGACTTCTTAAGTTGGGTTTATGTCTAAAGTAAGGCATATAAGATGAAGTGAAGGATTTGTAAAGGATATTTGGGTAGGTTTTTTCTTAGAAAAAAGGCTTTGAAGGTGTGAATTAGAGAGAAGGGGGAGTGCACTTTTATAAGAGGGGTGAGGGACACCTTAGGAAAAGCTAGAAATATTATTTTATAATAAAATAATTTTCTGTTTCTAATGGCTCTAAAATGGATTATTTAAATTCCAAGGTGGGATGGGTCGAAAACAACTAAACCATTATATTTTAGATAGTTTTGGGTCACTATATTGACTTTATCGTTTAGATTTAACTCTTAGTTAATGAATTTGACATTTACCATGTCACATTTTATTTTTATATTATACAGCTAGTGAACATAATATATACATCCAAGAGAACCCAAAATGGTTCATTAAAGATGCACATGTTATTATATATGTCTTTTTTCATAACCTTATAATTTTAGAAATTGAATATAAAATAATAATATATTATTTTGTTTAAAAATATTTTATATCAAATTTGACACTATTTGGTATCTTGTTTTTGATAAATTCATGACAGTATTATAAATTCAAAAAAATTATATAACTAAAGATAATATGTCATATTAACATAGAAAATTAGTGGATGTCATAAAAAGTCTCAAATTACAATTATTTGGAAATTTATAATATCAATTATTTTAATATTTCATTCATTAGGTAATCAATGCATCATCATTTTGTCATTAATAAATTAAATAATTTAATGTCTAAAAAAATATAATTAAACTTCCATTATGTAGGAAATATTTTTATCTTTCTAATGAAAATTTATAATCAAATTTATCTTATGTGTAACCCTATATTAAAAATGTTTTAGTTATTAAACATTGATTTTAACTCTTTTATCTCTTCATTGAATTAAATAATAATAAATGTACTAATCTAATCCACGTGGACCAAATATGTTCATATTTTATTTAAAAGGTTGTTTTTGGTCGAATTATACTTAAAAAATAGAATTTGGACATGTCTTAGGGTAATAATAATATCATTTTTACCCTTAATTACCCTGTTTACTTTTACCCGTGGTAAATAAAAGTAAGAAGTTACTATTCACCAACAATTATTTTTATCTTCATAAACCACATTTTACTCCTTGATATTACCCGTGTCTCATGTATTTTAAAAATCCCACTCATATAAGGATTAAAATTATGTTTTTAGTGAATTTGCAAATTCTCTTATGAGGTGGGTAAAAGACAGTGAATAGTTCAATAAAAGTTTTATCTAAAATTATTATAAACGGACTCTAATAAACTAAATTGAACTTATACATGTATTATGTATCTATTATGACCTAAAATATATTTATATAAAATAAATAATTATTTAAATAAAAATTTTGTTTAAAAAAATAACTCTGGGTTTTTTCACTATTCATCAAAAATTGAATGTTTTCAGAAAAATACAAAAAATTCACCCTAGACTAATTTCAATATTCCGAATCCAAAAATGAAGTCTATTTTGAAAGATAAAATTTATAAAATCTCAAAAGGGGTTATTACTATAAATAACGTCTAGTTTGATAGGTTGTGGTGTGTGCTAGAACTCGAAGATGCGTACAACACATGCTACTATATTATTCAAAGAGAAACGTACTATGGAAGATTAGGGTGTTACATTTTCCTCTCCTTAAAATAATTACATCCTTAAAATTTATATAATATTACTACATAAAAAGACTAGTGTGGTTCTTCATCATAAGTTCCTCAGGTTCGCACATTTCCTCTTCCATCTTATGGTTTCTCCATAGATCTTTTACCATACGAGTCGTCCGGTTTCTCAGAACTTGTTCTCTTGTAGTAATAATCCTGATGGGCTCATCGAAATAAGACAGATCAGGTTCTAGTTATAATTCCTCATAGGAGAGTAAATATGTTCGGTCAGGCATGTATTTTCTCAACAGTGATATGTTGAACACATCGTGAACTTTGGAGAGACTTGGATGCATAGCCAGACTATAAGCTACAATCCCAATTCGTTCTAGAATATCAAAAGGTCTGATGTACTTGAAACTCAATTTTCCCTTCATACCAAAACATATAACACCCTTCCATGGTGACACCTTCAAGAAACATGATCTCCTACCTGAAATTCCAAATCCTTCCATCGGTTATATGCATAGCTCTTCTTCCTACTTTGATCTGCTTTGATGTGGGTTTGGATTTCCTTCACCATTTCCATCATTTCCTCCAGAAGTTCTTGGCCTATGAGTTCTCTTTCATCAAAATCATCCCAACAGGTTGGTGTGTGACATCTCTTTCTATATAATGCTTTATATGGTGACATCTGAATACTTGAATGTAAGCTATTGTTATAGGAAAATTCTACTAGAGGTAAATATTGATCCCACATACCTTGAATGTCAAGTGAGCATGATCTCAACATGTCTTCTATGGTTTGAATAGTCTATTCTGATTGTCCACAAGTTTGGGGGTGATAGGCAGTGCTCAAAATAAGCTCAGTATCTAGGGCATTATAAATACTTTTCTAGAATCATGATGTAAAACATGGATCACGATAAAAAACAATCGATAGTGGTAATACATAATGTCTCACAACTTCATTAATATATAGCCTTGCTAGATGTTCAAGTGGTATATCTTTTAATATAGCAAGAAAATGAGTTGACTTGGTAAGACTATCAACAATGACCAATATTGAATCGTTCCTTATCGAAGTCTTTTGTAGTCCTATGACAAAGTCTATTGTAATATTATCCCACTTCTACTCAGGTATGGGAAGAGGTTTCATGACTCCTCCAGGCTGTTTCCTTTCAGCTTTCACTTGTTGACAAACCATACATCATAACAAAAAATCAGAAATCTCCCTCTTCATGTTGCCCACCGAAAATGTTCCTTCAAGTCCCTATAAATCTTGGTTCTCCCAGGGTGTATAGAGAAATTGGAACTATGAGAATCATCCAAAAATTCACTTTTTAGATAAGGTATATCGGGAACACAAAATATCACCCCAAAATTTCAAAATTCAATATTTATACACAAAGTCACTCAATATCCTATCATTCACAACATTAATATTCTTTTGAAACACTTCATAATCGGTCAGATAACTCTGAATATATTTTTGTAAAGATAGTTTGGAAACCATTTGAAAAAGCATTGATGTTTCACATTCCATGGTTATTCCCATGTCTATCTTCACCAGATCCATCAAAATTGGATCCATTTCAATTATAATCTTGTTCATAACTCCATGATCCTTTCTGATCAAAGAATATGCCACCTTATTTTCCTTCCCCAGGTGGTAGTGTATTGTGCAATAATAATCACTAAGTATTTAATGCCATCTCATTTGCCTCATGTTGAGTTCTTTCTGTGAGAAAATATACTTCAAATTCTTGTGATCAGTACAAATCTCACATATTTCACCATATAGATAGTGTCTCCAAATATTCAATGCAATGATTAGAACTGATAACTTAAGATCATGAGTAGGATAGTTTTTCTTATGAATATTTTTCTGTCATGATGCATGGTCAATAACCATATCATTCTACATAAGGACACAACCATGTCCTTTCTTTGAATCATCACTACAAATAACAAACCCATCATTCTCTGATGATAGAGTCAATATAGAAGAATTGACTAATATTAACTTTATATCTTCAAATAATTCTTCACACACTTTTGTCCAGACAAATATAACCCCTTTTCATGCGAGCTTTGTTAATGGGTTAGCCAACCTGGCAAAATCTTGGACGAAATATCAATAATAACCTCCTAAACCAATTACACTACGTACCTCAGTTATAATCGTCGGTGCTGGCCATTATTGGATTTATCTTCTCTTAGAAGGATCAATGGAGATTCCATCCTTAGAGATAATATTTCCAAGAAAAGAAATCTCATGAATTCAGAATTCACACTTTCTAAACATCCCATATAATTAATGTCTTCTAATAGTCTTCAGAATATTGCGCAAGTGATTTTCATGATCTTCCTAGCATTTGGAGTATACCATGATATCATCAATAAATACCACTAAAAAATCATCTACATATTCCTTGAATACACTATTCATTAGATTCATGAATACATAGGGTGAATTAGTCAATCCAAACAACATTAATGTAAACTCGTAATGCACGTACCTGGTTCGAAATGCTGTTTTTTAGAATGTATTCCTTCTTCTCACACAACTGATGGTATCCAGATCGAAAGTCAATCTTTGAAATGTATTGAGATATATACAGTTTTTAAAATATATCATCAATGCGAGGTAGGGGATACTTGTTCTTTATCGTTATAGCATTGATCTCCCAATAGTCAATACATATACTCATAGATCCTTATTTTTTCTTATCAAAAAATACAGGGGCTCCCAATAGAGAACCCTTAGGGAAAATAAATCCATTATTACTCAATTCCTCTGGTTGTTTCTATAGTTCCACTAATTACATAGTTTCCATTCTATAAGGGGTCTTCGATATGGGCCTTGATCTAGGAATTAAATCAATGGAAAACTGAATTTCCTATTCTGGAGGATGTCCAAGTAAATCTTCTGGAAACACATCAACATATTTTTTCACAATAGGTACATCATCTATTTGAACATTCCATTTCTCACCCACAATTATTTCATTCTCTTCCTCCCCAAAAATTGAATTTAGTTGAGATACTAGGGGTGGATCTAGATAATAATTTTGATGTGATGATTCTACTCTAAAGATAATGTGTTCATTATCATCATCATCAAAATAGTAACCTCATTTTTTACAATAAATCATAGCATCATGGTCTGAAATCCAATCCATACTGAGGATTATTTCAAAATGAATCATGAGGATGATGATGAGATCAGCAGATAAAGAACATTTATATGCCATAATGGGAACTGATTCATATCACATTATAGCAATGATACTTCCCATAAGAGTTTTGACTAATAACTATTGAGTCAAAACGTTTCTCCTTATTACTTTTCCATTCCTTCTATCAAGGGGTAGATTTTTGAGTCATTAAGATTTCCATATGACTACACGATTCCTTCTTGTTTTGAAAATCACAAACACCTTATCTCAAGGAAAATCTTGTTTTACCTTATTTTACATCTATAAGGAAAAAATCCCTTCCCTAAGAAAATATTCCTTACCACGTTTTCATTATTCATATTATTATTCTTATGTGTGAAATTTGGACTTTAACCAAAACCTTGGAATCATATAATACATTGATACGAAACATTCTGTTTAAGACTCTAAATTCTGGTTACAAACTCTCATGATGTTAAAATCAGAATTCTGGATATGAAATCTCATGAAGTTCAACTCCTAATTTTGGATACGAACTCTCATGAACATCAACTCTGAATTCTGGATATGAACTCTCATGAAGTTAAACTCTGAATTCTGGATACGAACTCTCATGAAGTTCAACTCCGAATTCTGGATATGAACATTCATGAAGTTCGACTCTGAAATCTGATTACAAATTCCGATTACGAACGTCTTTATGTTATGACTCTAAGTTATCTGAATTCAGACTCCAAAATCTTATGAGTTCTAATTCCAAATTCTCATGAACTCTAACTCCGAATTTGGTAATTTTTGGTTTCGAATACTTATGAATCCATAATCCAAATTTCCTTGAAATTAAGCCGCCAAAATTCTATAGAATTCACGTTGCAAATTCCTACAAAACAGAATAAGAATATCCTTGTACTATAGACTCCGAATTCATTTTTAGTTAACTCTTAACATTTACTTACTTACATTCCGAATATCATATTTTAGTTATGATTACACTCATTTTGGTATAAAACGTTGTAATTCTTTCAATTATCAACTAACTGTTTCTTGAGTGACATGTGTACAGGTCCCTCCAAATTTCAATGAATAATATGATCGTTGGAGGAGGGAGCCGACAGTTGGAGTTGTGCCTATAAATAGGATGTCATTTGAAAGAGATCAACAAGACTTTGGACAACTGTTCTTACACGCTATTGAAGTGATTTCTAGAGGTAGAGGCTCTTATAAACTCTCCAACTTTGTGCAGAAAGTTTGAACGGCTTGATCAAACTTTTCTTTATATAGACATGCTTTTTGAAACTCCTATTATTGTGGTGTACAATCGTGGTCTTCTGGGGACAGGAAGAAAGAGGTGCTGACTACCTGATAGTTGAGGTCTTGTGGGGATAGCAAGACAGAATCCTATTTTTGTTTTGAGGGCTTACCCTAGTGTGTGTGAGACATACTTTCTTAAAAGTATAAATCAAGGGACCTTTATACAATGTTGTTGGATACCCTTCTCTTTGAGTTAAAAGATTTACTACTTGTTACATTATTTGGTTTCAAGTTTCCCACCGTGTTATTATTGTTGAGAAAGTATAAATTTCTTATACTTCCTAATACTTGTACTCTGATTTAGTTAGATTCAATATGATTTCAGATAGAATCTTAGTTGTTGTAATCATTTGTTAAGTTTCATTTCTTGAATTTCTTTTCCAGAATCAAGCATGTAATTATAATTTAGAGTTCCTGTGAATTATCTTGTTTAACAATGTTAAACATAACAATCATTAAATGTTCCAAAGGAATTTTTAAAAGTACTATTCACCCCCTATTGTATTTGTGCATCTCATGTATACATATTCAATCCTACATTTGGAATTATAGATTATATTATAATCACAAATCATCTCACAATTGGTATCAGAGAGAGTTCTATGAAATACCTATATTCACATATAAGGTTTCCCCTACTAAAAGTTTTCATAATTGAATATTCGGATGTGAACTTCCCGATTCATAATTTATCGGAATTTTTTTTGGAATAAAATAGATTAGATTCATTCTTACTTAGAGATAAAATATCTAGTTCTTTTAAATGGATATTTTATTTTGTTTACAGACTCATAGTACCAACAAGTTTTTTTGCCAATGATTTTCTTAAGGATGGAAGGATTAAATATTGGTTCTATTGATAATATAAATCCTACCAGACCTCTTGTTTTCTATTAAAATTATTATGTGTACCAGAGAGATAAGACGATGACTTTCTTTATCAATAATAGAGTTGACAACTATCTGATGTTGACCGATGATTATAAGATTCTGGATAAGGAATTGAGAACCCTTACGAATTAGGAAAAATCAGAACATTAATCAAACTTCAGAGTTAGAAATACATAGTTATGTTCCATGAATAGGAATATATATAGTCAAATACCATCATGTGAAGCTGTAAAAAGTATCTAGAAGAAACTTGGTGATACACATGTTGGTACATCTAATGTCATAGAGACCAGAAGATCGTTGTTGAGAGCTGAATACCATGGTTTTAACTTTCCTTATAGAGAACCTATAAGTAAATACAACAATGGTTTTTGACTATCATGAATAGATTAAAATCTATGGGAGAGAAAGGTTCATATGAAGAGACACTTGTAGACAAGATCATAGATATAATTCCAAATGATTGGGAGTCCAAGAGGGCGGAAATTTATGAGAACAGGAAGGTCACTCAGATTTCTATAGATGAGTTGTTTGGAACTCTTCTTCAGTTTGAACCAGAATGCAGAGAGACAAAGAAAATGTGAAGAAGAAAAATGGGAATGGAGGAGTTCCTTTTACAACAACCTCTAAACATATAAAATACAAGACCCTAGAAAGATTAACCCTGTCAAAGACAAAGAAAGTAATTATTCAGTCAGAATCTAGTGACATAGAAAAGTCTAAGAATGAATTAGCTAATCTTTCATGGATAATAAAGTATATTTTATCACAAAAGAACCATCAGAATAAGTATAGGAATAAATACTACAGTGATAAGAAATATGGAGAAGTTACATGTTATGAATGTAAAATAATAGGTCATATCAGGCCTGAGAGTCCTTTGTTGAAAAAGCAGGAAAACAAGGAAAGGAATTCATAAAGTAACAAGAAGAAATTCTATAGATCAAAGCACAAGAAAATCCATAAAGCTAATAATACAAAGAGTGCTAGCTGTGGAGACTCTTCAGAATGTGAATCTTCTGAATATGTTTTATTTGTATGGAAAAATATGGGATTCATTGCTACTACTTCATTCCCCAATACGTATCTTATGGCGATGGTATGCTCTTTCGATTCTTTAACTAATTTATCTCATGATAAGAATTACTATTCCAAAAATATTACTTCCAATGAAGGTACATCATCATAAAAAATTGATGAAATGCCTTCATATGATGAAGTCTCAAGATTTTCCTAGTTACATGAAGCTAGAAATTGAAAATTTGCAAAGAAATTAGACAAGAAAAATTCTAGGGAAAAAGTTATTTGAAAAGAGATTTCAAATCATTCTAGGGATCTTAGTGATAACGAAGATCATTTAGAAAGAATTTCTAAAGTCTATGAGATATAAAATTCTCTAAAAGAAGAATTTTTTAAAGATCATAAGAATGATATTTTAGAGATAAATGTTTTTGAGGAAAAATCCAACTCTAAGGTAATGATTCATGAGGATATGAATTTATTAATCAAATAGAAATATGAAATATTTTCTCTTAAGAAGCTTCTTGGAAAAATTAACTCTTGGAAGGAAAAGTTAGACAAGATGTATTCATAAAATAAGCCTCAAGGAAAGACTACTAGATTAGGTTATACTCACCAAAAACCAGTTTTCAAAAACAACTATTTTGTTCCTTCTAGTGGCCCTTTTTGTAGTAAGTGTCAAAGTGGTGGGCATTGGAAGAAAAATTGTTCCTTTAATATAGATTAATCACTTGGGTTTCATATAGCTTATTTTTCTAAAAAATTATTGATACCAAAAAAATTTTTTATTATCAATTTTGGATCCAAGAAAGCTTGGATTCAGAAAGACTACCTTTTTCTTATTTTCATGAAAATAGGAATAGTACAAATAGTAGTATGTCGTACATGGATATGGGATGTTCCAGGAATATGAATGGTAACAGAAATTATTTTGAAAAATTTATCAAAATGAAAGGAGGAAAATTAACTTTTTGAGTTAAAGATCAGGGAGAAATTATTGTTATAGGTAACATCACTATTCATAGAAAAACATTGATTTAAAATGTTTTATTTGTTAAACGTCTTAATAAAAACCTAATTAGCACAATTAGGTTATGTGATGAAGGTTACCCTATGAATTTTAGGAATGATAATTACATAGTAAACAATTCCAAGGGAATAATTTATTCTTTCTTCCAATACAAAATTTAATTTTTACACACTAAACTTATAAGACCTTAGGAGCCAAGACATACCTTGCCTTAGTGAAATGGAAGATCATTGTAGGTTATGGAATGGAAGGTTAGGACACTGTATACTTAAGAAATTATGCATACATTCTAATAAAATATTAGTTAAGGATCTTCCAGAGTTTAGATTTGATTCTTCAATAGTTTGTGTTACTTGTCAATATGGAAAGCAACAAAAATCACGTATTAAATTAGTTGGTGATGTCTCATCTTCTGATTCATTACAGCTAGTGCATATGGATATTTTAGGTCCAACACAAATTGGAAGAATTGGAGGAATGTACTATGTATTTTTTTTAGTTTATGATTGCACTATATTTACATGGGTATATTTTCTAGTAAATAAGTTTTAAGCCTTTTCTTATTTAAAAAGTTAAAATGCCCATGTTATATATGATAAAAGAATTCCATTTAATAATAATCATAGAGATCATGGAGGAGAATTTAAAATTAAGATTTTGAAACTTTTTGTAGTAGAAAAGCTATTACTCACAACTTCTCAGCACCGAAAACACATCAACAGAATGGTGTTGTTGAAAGAAGAAATAGAATTCTTCAAGAGATAACTAGAACCATGTTGAGTGAGTATTTTGAAGCCAATCATATTTGGGCTGAAGCTATATGTACTTATTTTTATTCTATTAATCATGTTTTGATTGGACCTTTTCTTAATAAAACTCCTTATGAGTTATGGAATGGTAGAAAACATAGTCTTTCCTACTTTAAGGTTTTTGGTTGGAAGGTATTCATTCTGAATACTAAAGATAATATATATAAACATTCACCAAAATCTGATGAAGGAATTTTCATAAGTTACTCCACAACTTCTATGGCATATAGGGATTTCAATAAAAACACTTGTATTGTTGAAGAGATAGTACATGTAAAATTTGATGAAACTGGTCCTTTTGTTTTTAAACAACCCCAACCTACATCCTCTGATGGGTTTTCAAAAACTGGTCATCAACCTTTGATAGAAAATCATTCTGTTAAGTAAAATATTCAAGAAGATACTACTGAAACATTTACCCTAGAAGATTACCTACCCTATTTTTATGAACAAGTTTTATAAAACCGAAACAAGTTGTTTCTAAAGAATCATCACAGTGAGAATATCATTGGTGATGTCAATTAACCTGTAAGGACTAGAAGTTCCTTAAAATATTAAGTAGAACATATAGCATTTTATTCCCAATTAGAACCAAAAATTACTGATGAAGCTTTAGGTGATGATGATTGGATTAAATCCATGCAAGAAGAACTATATGAATTCGAAAGGAATAATGTATGGACCTTGGTTAAAATAACTAAGGAATCATCTGTTGTTGGAGTAAAATGGGTCTTTATAAATAAGTGAGATGAAAATGGATTAATTTTTAGAAATAAAGATAGATTAGTTGCTAAATGATAGAATCAACAATATGGAATAGACTATGATGAAACCTATGCCCCAGTAGCTTGAATTTAATCTATTCGTATTTTACGTGCCTGGCAGCATTCTTTAATTTAAAATTTTTTCAAATTTATTTGAAATGTTCATTCTTTAATGGTTGTGTTAAATAGGATGTTTTTTTGAATAACCTCCTGGATTTGAAGATAAAAAACATCTTGATCATGTTTTTAGACTTACTGAAGCTCTCTATGTACATAAACAAGCCCTTAGAGCTTGGTATAATATACTTACATGATATTTTCTTCAAAATAAATATGTTAAGGGAAATGCAGATCCAAACTTTTTTATAAAGACTGATATGAAAAATGTTTTGATTGTTCAAATTTATATTGGTGAAATTATATTTGGCTCAACTCAGAAATCATGAATTGATTACTTCATGGATCAAATGAAATATGAGTTTGAAATGAGTATGATGGGTGAGTTAACATTTTACCTTGGTTTTCAAATTTCTCAAAAACTAGAAGCAATTTGTATATCCCAATAGATGTATATAAAATATATTCTTAAAAAGTATGGATATGAAAACATAAAAAGTATAAGTACTCCCATTGGTACCTCAAACACACTTGATCTTAATGAAGATAAGAAACCATTAGATCAAAGAACTTGTAGATATATGATAGAAAGTCTACATTACAATACATCTAGTCATCCATAAATAATGTTTTAAGTATGCATATATGAAAATGTCATTCCAATCATATGGAATCTCATATAAAGGAAGTGAAAATACTTTTTCTCTACTTAAAGGGAACCATTGATTTAGGACTATTTTATACTTCTAGAAATTATTTGGTTTTAAAATGTTTTTTGGATGCAGACATTAGTGGATGTAGAATTGTTAGAAAGTGTACATCCAGAACTTGTCATTTCATAGAAGAGTCATTAGTTTCTTGGTCTTTCTAGAAGAAACACTCTATATCGCTTTCCACTATTGAAGCTGAATATGTAGAAGCTGGAAGTTTTTGTGCTCATGTGTTGTAGATTTAACACACACTCACATACTATGGATTGAGTTTTACTAAGAGTCAAGTTTTGTTTGATAATATAAGTGAAATTTCCCCTAATAAAAACTATGCACATAACTCTCGTGCAAAACATATATATATTAGGCATCACTTTCTTAGAGATCACACACAAAAAGGAGATATCATTATTCAATTTATCAGAACGCAAGATCAACTTGCTGTTATTTTCACAAAATCATTACCCTATGATAGATTTAATACATTAAACAGAAGTTATGATTGATAACTGTAAGGTAATCTTTATTAATTAAACTCATGTTGAACCAATATCCTTGCAGTAATAAAAAATAATTTCATAGGGGAATACATCTGTAATTAATGTTTTCAAATATTTTGTAATGAAAATTTTCATAGTTTGTTTTCAAAATTTTTCTTAATGAAATTTTATGTGGTTGGTTTTTTAAAATTTTTTGTAATGAAAATTTTCATTGTTGGTTTTTGAAAAAAAAAATTAATTTTTTTTCGTAGTTGGTTTTTCAAAATTTTAACAATGAAAAATTTCATAGTGGGTTTTTAAAAAAATATTCGTAATGAAAATTCTGAGACCTAAAATTTTCATATATGAAAATATTTGGACTCGAAATTATCATAATAGAAATCTTCAGATTTGAAATTTTCATAGTGATGTTTTTTTGGAATCCAACATTTTTCATAAAGAATTTTCCTCAATACAAATAATCTTCCTAGAAATATGAAAGGTATGATTATTTCTTTAGTTTTTCATAATTACCTTTTACTTTTTGTTATTTTCTTTTGCTTTTAAAATTTCTCAGATTCTAGTTTCCTTAAATCCAAATGTTATCTTTTTCAAACATCAAAAGATCAGATTCAACGAAATTTTTCCTTGTGGATATCATTACAACCGTCAGATCAGATCAGAATAATTCTCAACCATTGGATTCTAATGGGAAGTTCAACCATCAATTAAACGCCTTTATAAAGGGGACCCCCGGTAGTTTTCCCACATCGCTTATCAAGCGTGTGCGTACCGAAGACTTGCCTCTCTAGAGAATCCTGTTCTGAATTCTTCATAAGTGCTCAAGCCCGAATGTCTACAGAAGTTCCTTCTCAGGATATGTCTATTGTCGAGCCGATTCTAGAGTGGAAAATTTTTAGGGAGAGGATTGTTCATCCAAAATTCCTCAATAAATATGAATCTATTATCTCCATGAATATCAAACTCAATGGCTGGGAGAGTGTATCCATTTCAAATACAAGAGCTTAGGATTTAGTCTATCCAGATATTCTTATAGAATTTCATGAGTCTGTTCCTTTCTTTATAGAAGATGGCAGAGATAAATTCTCCTTCAAAAGTTATGGAAAGTCATATGCACTTTCTTATATCAAGGTGGCCTGCTTGGTGGGGTTGTCATATGAAGGGGAAGACGAGTTTTGTTCTCACAAACAACTAGAGGTTCAAGGAAGCTTCATTAAGGAAAAGGCTATGGAATACCTAGGGATTACTGATGTAAATACAACAGTTATTGTCCATCTATCTACCAACAATCAGATTCTACAGTTATGGGTTCAAGGTCTCATCATACCGAGAAAAGGTGATAAATACACCTTAAAGATGGGTGTCATGTATATATTAGATTTCTTGGTAAATCTAAGGAATATAAATTTGATGAGGAAAATTCTCATTACGATTCAAAACATCAAGAATGGGAATCTGAGAGCTCAGATTATGTTGTATCATGCCCTTATTTCCAAGAAGATAGTTCAGTGACTAAAATCATTCGAGACCCCTCTAGTTCCATGAAAAAGAATTTTAAAGTTATGCTTGTACGTGATGACACTTTGAAAAGAATTAATATTCGATTTTCCAAGGAGTCATGAGAGTTTTATGAGATGTTAGTGGAAGAGGTAGAGGTCATTATGAAAAATATAGAAGAAGATGCACCTTCAAAGTAAGCTAGAATGAAAAGAAAGTTGAAGGAAGTGTAAGCAACATAGAAAACCCCCAAGCCAAATGAACCTCAATCTGCACCTCCTAATCCAAAGAAGAAGAAGGCCTGCCCGGATTAAGTCATAGCCAAATAGAGAGAGGATAAGAAAAAATATAAAAGTAGGGGAGCCACAGTTCTTTTTGGATCCTGCTGAGGCTAAGGCCCTGAAAGAAAAAGTAGCTAAAGAGCCTGGGAGGAAAAAAATAGAAGAAGCTAAAAAAAATATGTCTAAGGTAGTGATTTTACAATCTCTTTTGGAGGCCACTGAGGTTGCATCTGAACAGATCTCTATACCAAAATCCTTTCTTGTAGAACAATTTTCTGAGACTCCGGGAAAGAGGATTGTGTCTCCGGAAAAACACAAGAGTAGACTATGTAAGAGAAGAACACTATAGAAGAAGTGCAAGAAGCTGAGAGTAGTGGCGGCTCTGATGATGTGATTAAGAAAGTAGAAGAGTATTATGAAAAGGATAGTGTTTCAGAAAATTTTTCACTCCGGAATTATCAAGACAGATCTTCTAAACTTCTTACACCTAGATATGATTATAAGGTAAAAGTTGAATTAAACAAGTTTTTTGAGAAAGAGAGTCATAATTGTGACTTTTTTCATCCTAATGAAATTGAGGATTGAGCTGTGAAAGAAAAAGTTGATGAAGATAAAATTGTACAGATATCCAGAAGTGAGTATGAGTCTCCAGATGAAGAGGCTAATCTGAAAATTGATAAGGGTAAACAAGTGGTTGTTGATACTCCAACCAAATATATTTTAAGTAATAATGAAGCAGGAAAATCCTCTAAGAGGAATCTAGTAGAAATAGAGGAAGAACCATCACCATGTAAATTTTCAGATTTGGAGTCTTCAGCCTTAGGACATGATTTTGTAGTTCAATCCCTAATGAATTTGGTGGATACCATTCCGATTATTGCAGATATCGATTCTAGATGCCAGAAGATTTAGCACACCATGAATCAGAAATAAGACTCTGTATCTATGGTGATGGATAGATGTGTGATGATTGAGGCAGAAGACAAAAATTTCATTATCAATTATGAGGACCATTGAAAATCTTTTATGAATATGACCAGATGGTCTATGAAAATCATTGTAGATTGGGAAGAGCTTGACCAATTTCATGAATATGTAAAGGATGCTTTTGATACTGAATATTTTAAAATCAAGAATCATACAAACAACTTTTAGGAAAAGATAACTCTTGAACTATATTCTCAGATTCAAGATGTCAAAGATCTGAATGGAAAGGTGAGTTATATTGTCCAAATATTGAATACAGAGAGTGATCTTCAGACTAAGATGGAAGAAAATATTGAAAAGAATGAGGACTTGATGAAGGCTCAGGCAGAGGCCCTGAAGGCTCAATTTGGTAGAATCACAGCCTTGGAAAAGCAAGCAGAGTAGGATCACAAAGAGATGAAAAAGCTGAATACAATTGTGAAGAAGCTTATGCCCAAAGGTAAAAAGAAACAAAATCAACCAAAATATGATCATTTGATGTAATTTTTTCCTTATACTTATTCTTCTAATCATAATGAATTTTTTTTTCTTGTCTTTTTTAGATGTCTACATTAATATTTCAGGTACCATTACTTTTGTCTTCCCTCATAATATTTTTCTAAATCACAAAGCGGGAGAAGGAAAAATAATTCTTAAGGGGGGAAGGAAAATGATTTATAAGTAATAAATATCCCTAAGGTGGAGTTATCTAAGGGGGGGTTTCTCATTACGAAGATTTACATTCACAAGATGAATCATATTCCATTCCAGAAATATAGAATACGATCCTTAGAGTTCCAAATCTAAAGGTGGAGTTAGTTGTATTCACCATTGTTGATATGTAATGAGAGATAATGTTTATATTCAATGTATATAATTTTTATTTTTCTAAGACCATATATACTTTTTCATAATCATGTTTGGGCTTTCCAAAAAAGGGGTGATTTTTGAGTTAATAAGGTTTTCCTTATGACTTATCCATTCCTTCATTCAAGGGGGGATTGTTGAGTCATTAAGATTTCATTATGACTACATGATTTCTTCTTATTTTGAAAATCACAAACACTTTATCTCACGGAAAATCTATTTTTACCTTTTTTTACTTCTATATAGAAAAATTCCCTTCCCTAAGGAAATATACCTTACCTCATTTTCATTGTTCATATTATTTTTCTTATGTGTACAATTTATACTGTAACCAAAACCTCATAATCATATTATACATTGATATGAATAATTCTGTTTAAGACTCTGAATTCTGGTTACGAACTCACATGATGTTCAACTCCGAATTCTTGATACAAACTCTCCTGAAGTTAAAGTCCGAATTCTCGATACGAACTCTCATAAAGATCAACTCCGAATTCTAGATACGAACTCTCATCAAGTTCAACTCTGAATTGTGGATACGAACTCTCATGAAGTTCAACTCCTAATTTTGGATACGAACATTCATGAAGTTTGACTCCGAATTCTAATTACGAATTACAGTTATGAACTTCTTTACGTTCTGACTCTGAGTTCTCTGAATTCTGACTCCGAACTATTCTGAGTTATGACACTGAAATTGTAATACCCCCAGATTTTATGAGATATATTATTTTTAATTTCTTCGATATATTCTATTATACACTACAACAAGATTAGCTTGTAATATACACGACATCGTATTAACTAGAAGTATACACAAAACGTTTCTTGGCTCGTGTTACACACAATTTCAAGTTCGTTTTGTGGGAATTTTTATACACAACATTAAGTGTACATTTTGTTAAATTTATAAATAAAATAATTTTTTATTATGTTTTACGAAACACCAAAATGAGAATTCACTACACTCACCCCTGACATGGCATGCATTACACACAATCAAGACCTTATTTGATAGCGTGTGTAGTATGCAATACCAAGTATCAGTAAAAGAGATGTTATTATTATGTTATTATGAAATAGTTGTTATTAATAGTAATACCCAATTTTTGAAATTTTATAAATTTTATCATTCAAAATAGACTTCATTTTTGGATTCAAAATATCCAAAATAGCCTTGGGTGATTTTTTGGTATTTTTTTGAAAACATTCAATTTTTGATGAATAGTGAAAAACCATGGTTACTATTTAAATAACGAATATTTATATAAATAATTATTTATTTTATTTAAATTTATTTTAGGTAAAAAAATTTACATAATACCTATATATGTTCAATGTAATTCATTGATGTAATTTTATAATTATTTTAGACATATAAAAAATTTATTGAACTTTTCACCGTCTTTTACCAACCTCCTAGGAGAGTTGGAAAATTTACATAAAACATAATTTTACCGCTTCTGTGATTGTAATTTCAAAATTCCTACGGTCACGGTTCATATCAAGGGGTAAAATGTGGTTCAATAAGATAAAAACAATTTTTGGTGTATAGTAACTTTTTACTTTTATTTACCACGGTTAAAAGTAAATAGGGTAATTAAGGGTAAAAATGATATTATTATTAACCTAACACATGTCCTAATTCTATTAGATAAGTTTAATTATAATAAAAAAAACCTTATTAATAAAATATGACCATTTTGGTCTACTTGGATTACATTAGGACATTTATTATTAATATATTTAAATAAGGGTTAAAATAGTTAAAATCAATGTTAAATAACTAAATCATTATTAATATAGGGTGATACATAATATAAATTCGACAATAAATATTACATAGAAATATGAAAATATTTCCTAAATAATGGTATTTTATTTATAATTTTTAGACATTATATAATTTAATTTATTTATGACACAATTATGATGCAGTAATTATCTTATTAATGAAATATTAACATAATTGATTTTTTTAAATACACAAATATATGTAATTTGAAACTTTTTATGAATTCCAATAATTTTATAGTTTAATATGACATATTAGTATTGATTAAATTAACTTTTTTAGAACTAATAATATTGTTATGATATTAACAAAAATCAATTACCAAATAGTGTCAAAATTGACATAAAATAGTTGTTAAAACAAATATTATATTATTAATTGTTATTATATTACTAAAAAAATCTAAGGATCAGAAAAATGACTTAGATGAGTACTTATATATTAATAATGAACCACATGGTTTTCTTTTGGCTTTTTATAGTATGTTTATTAACCATATAGTGTAAAAAAACAAAAATACACAATTAAAGTTAAATTATTTAACTTATAGTTAAATCTAAATGATAAGGTTAAAATAGTGACCTAAACTTGTCTAAAACCAATTTTTTGAGAGTATTTTGAACCATCACCACTTTATATTTCAAAATAAATAAATTTGGATCTATTATAAACCGAATATGACTTTATTATAGACTAATATTTTTAATTTTTCCTAAGGTGCCCCTCTCCTCCCTTATAAAATGGGCACCCCTTCCCTCTTCTATTCACATCATTTTGAGCCTTGAATCTTGGAAAAAACCTACCCATTTACCTTATCATCATTCCTATAAACATTATAGAGGTTATGGTCTCATGAAAAGACCATCCCTATTTCCTTAAGATGTGGTTAAGAATAGGCGCATCAAAGAAGAGGTAATATCCTTTACCAATTATTTCCAATTTATTTCTTCTTATACTTCTTCTTATTTATTTGTTTAATCAGAAATTAATAACATAAGTATCAATAATATACATATATGTTATTAAAAATATTAAATAACCCAATTTCATCTTCTATCCATCCTACGGAGAACGAAATCACAACACGTGTGTACGTACGGAATATCATCTCCACGTTGTGGTGTAATCAGTTTTCCACCACCACTTACTTTGATTGGTGTAATGGTGTAAATAAATAAATATATATGATTATTTTAAAGTGATATTGATTCTAAAATATTATACACTTCAAAAAAATTCCACGATCATGGGAATGATATCATCGCTCGTGCATACGTACGGACTACCGTCTCCACGAACGTGATGAGATTCATTTTCCATGATTAACCATTGAAGTATAATTATAAAGTATATATAATGAATAATCATGAAATATATTACATAATAATGTTACTGGATTAATGTACATATATGTTTCATTTACATAATACCATCTAATTCAATAAGAAAACAAAAACAGCGTTCATGCGTACGCACGGCCTACCGTCTCCATGAATGGTGTATTTCATTCAATTTATCGATCTATCATATATATTCATATACTGAATATATATTATATATAAATCATTTTTTACATTCACGAAATACATAAATTAGGATATAATTAAAAATATCAAGAACAACATGTTGAAACACACACGATAAATGAAACTATTTTACCAAAAACACTGCTTTGACATGGAATTTACAAAAGAACAGGTAATATAATGTCATAAGGGAACCATATATGATATCATAACAAAGAATATGATTCTTTAATAAGTCAATGAAATTATTTAAATCATTTTATAAGAGGTTCGGATACGTATGATGCATATCAGACCTATGGTAAGGGATTACTATTCCAATATCATTCTTATCTGAGATTGTTATTCGTATGTATTTACTGGGGTTATTGTTATCATCCATGCCCATGTTTTCTAAAAAAATTATCATGTATTTTTAAAGTAATTTTTACAAATTTATTAAATTTACCACATGTTATGAATGGAATCTTACTTTTTTTACCACACAGGGATCTTTTTGACTTTTTCGACAAAAGTACGAGAAGAATGTTATTTTTAACTTCTACGGAGTGAACAGATTTTTACGGTTTCATAACACCTCATTTTCATGAAGTTTACTCTACATTATTTAATGAATATTTTCAAAAAAATACTTTTCTTTTAAAATATCATGTCATTTTGTGAAAATAAAATGATTTTGAAGAAGAAAGGATACTTTCCTCAAGAATTCATTTCATGTGTATTATTGAAACCTTTTTCCATATAAGATGCAATTATTTCATATGTGTATGTTTCAAGTATAATTTCTCGATGATTTTAATGGATTCACTTTTCTTATGATGAAATGATATTCATTTTTTGGTATGGATTATGTTATGTTGGGATGATTTTTATGGAACCCATTTTTATTCCTTGGGATATGATGAATGGTTTATGTTTATTTTGTGGCACAAGTAAGATTGATTTCATTGTGAGATGGGTGTTACCTATATCTACCTCCAATGAATTGGGTAATGATTTATATCTAATGAGATAGACATGGATGGAATGGTATGTTAATCCAGTTCAGTGATTCGAGATTGGAATGAGGAGTGAACTCGATTCAGAAAGGGACTTTTTCCACTAAGATGGTCTTGGCAGCAATGCCTTGGATGCTATGGAAATATTAAAATGTACTTAATGGTTTCCAAAATTACATGCATTATTCCCATGCTATTTTATCATGATTGATGATCCATTATGATCTATGGCTTACGTACTTCTATGTTTTATGTCATTGCTCATGAATTTTATGTTTAAATATTATGTTCATGTTTTGAAGTTAAAATGTATATGGTTTGCTTTATTTTCTCCATGATTAACCTTACTGAGCATTTGAGATCACCCTTTATAAATTTTCTTTTCCCCAAGATAAAAATAAAGGTTTTAGGTAAGAAAAAAAGGAACATATTTATAGGATATGTTGAAGATCTTTCACCAAGATTAGAAAATTGTATTTAGAGTTTCTAAAGACACTAAACTATTACTGTCCATTAGTGTCTGTTTTTGTTATGTACTAGATATTCCGCAAATGTAATGTAATGTCCATGTACGTCAATCTTTGGTTCTCTACAGTTGGTATCAGATGATATGTTTAGTTATCCTTTGGAAACTAGGATGCGACAACTTTAGTAAGATCCCTAGAGATATTTCAAAGGTATGTCTAGGGATGTCCCTAAGGATATGTATAAGTATAGGTTATAGTCCTAGAATTGTAGTAATGATATTAGAAATATACCAAAGCTGTTAGATATTGAATGTAACCCCCTTTATTATGTTTTTCCCTAGAATTATTTTTTCCTCTCACACTATTCTTTTTGGGTTTTAGACGATGGCTAGAACCCGAAGGAACCGTGTATATCAATGTAATGGACGATGCAATGATTTTACTCCTAAACAAACCAACGTAATGGGGGATAGAGTGAAAAATATTATAGCTATACTTACACAAGCAATGAATCATTCTGGACTTCCAAATGAGCATATAAGGGAACAATATTCTATTTATTCCTTCATGTGGAAATTCCGACCTTATTTCAGTGGGACTTATGATCCACTTGTTGCTGAACAATGGATGAGTAAAATTGAAAAGATATTTTCTATACTTCCTTGTTAGAATCTTGATAATTTTATTCTAGTTGTTTACCTTTTAGAAGGTGAGGCAGATCAATGGTGGACTCTAATTAGGAATACGAGGCCCCGAGATGAAATTGAATCCATGGAATGGGATGCGTTCAAGAACTTATTTTTCAATAAGTAATTCCCCCGTATTCTTCAAACAATGATGGAAAATGATTTTCTTGAGCTTATGAAATAGGATGATGAATCTGTTGGTATTGACGAAGTGAATGTTACAAGGCTTGAAACGTATGCATCTGGCTTTATCATCCAACCTGAAATTAATGTTGATCGATTCTTCAGTGTCTTAAAACCAAGTCTTCAAAGGGTATTATCTATAAGATACATCAGTAGCTATAAAGAAATTGTGCGTTGTGATATCAAGGTAGAAATGAATGTTGGTGTTACATATCAATATCAAGGTTTTGACAAGAAACAAAAGTTGGAGTTACAGGAGAAATCTCAGAATAATTGTAAAAAAAGATAAATGTTTCTTTATGCTCTAAGTGTGGAAAAAATCTTGGTGGAGATTGTATTAATGGGACTAGAAAATGTTTTAACTCTGGAAAATAAGGTCATCGAGAAGTTGAGTATGGAAGTAATGGAAAAAGGGTTTCTAATGATTTGAATAATGAAAATACTTTAGAGAACTCACCACCATCACTTCAATTCTTCAAGTGCAAGTAAATGAGGAATTATGATAATCAATGTCCTAATCCAATGGTTAGTGATGATCAACGTGAGGAACCTCTTAAGGAAAAGGATAAAGGTTATTCACATGATATCAATATTTGTGATGTTGAGTATGATAATGATGTTGGGTAATGATTAAGTGTTTATGTAATGGGATTTAAAAATAGTATCATGGAATCACATTTATGGCATCGTGGAATTTTGAAATATCTTTGTATTGGTAACCAGGAAAAGTGATTCAAATATTTTGGAAAGTATATGATATGTGCATAATGAATGGATAATGAGAAAATATTATGTTTGATAGTATTCATGAGCTCATGATTGATATAAGGACGAAGTGATATCATCATTTGAGTATATAGAATTTTTGGAATTTTGGTATATGGAAAGAGTTACCTTGTGACAGCATTCATGTTTTCACTATGGTTCAAGAGAATACATGATTAAGGTACTCTCATGTTTGGAATGTGACCAACAATATATATCATACGATATATGGGGTATAAATTATGGTATTCACATGATCGGTAGATAGAATTTCTAGTAATTTTTTTCTTAATACTATGAGCTTGGACAGAAGTATTTTGTATAATCCTAATGATTGGAATGAATTAAGTTAGACATAAGATATTATTTTTTTCTATTTTATTGCAGGAATGTTATTATAATGTAGTTTTAGAAAAAGGGACAACCTGCAGGACGAGAGATAACCCGTCGCATCGGACACGGTTGTTGGAATCGAACCCACAACTGAAGTGAGATAGGCCTTTATCGCCTACCACTGGCATACATGAAGTCCATGGTTAGTAGAAACTAGTTTTATTATATTATTTTGTATGATAGATAAAGTATAAGTCCATTTTTGGAATCTTATATGATTAAACTCACCATAGATGGACTTATGTATATTTGATAACTTTTTCTAACCTTTTGTTTGTGACATATGGAATGGCCCATCATTCTATCACATGATTTGTGAACACCTCACGAATGAAAAATTCAACTTCATTTATTTAAGAGATGAAGTGGAAATTGTTCAATGCATGAACAGTGGTGAGATAATACCGAAATAAAGTAACTATTTATTCTAATTCAAATTCTTCAACTTTAGGGGAATGATCATGAAAACAAAAAATGTTGTCCTAGTGCCCTTATATCCGATGAATCAGATTGTACCGTAGATCTTCAAAAATTTATGCCTTTGTGATTGTTGGATTTTTCATAGCAATGTTCTCTACCACTCTCCATCCGAAATTGATGGTTAAATTTTTCTTCTATATCGATATTTTCACTTATGTGGAAATCTTGTGATAATTTAATTTGGGAAACCATTATATTTAATACATCACTTTTTAAATTGAAGTTTTAGTATTCTTTTTAACGATGTGGGTTTCTATGAAAGAAACTTTCATGTTGTAAATCATTTATAAGCTTGACGAATTTCGAGGGCGAAATTCATTTTAAGGGGGGTAGAATGTAGCACCCCCAGATTTTATGAGATATATTATTTTTAATTTCTTTGATGTCTTCTATGATAAACTACACCAAGATTAGATTATTCTATATGAAACACTATATTAGCTTGTAGTATACGCAACATTATTCTGGGCTCGTGTTATACACAATTTCAAGTTCGTTTTGTGGTAAATATTATACACAACATTAATTATAGATTTTGTTAAATGTATAAATGAAATAAGTTTTTATTATGTTATACGCAACACCAAACATATCTTTCACTACATGCACCCCTGACTTGGCTTGCATTGCACGCAATCAAGACCTTATTCCATAGCGTGTGTAGTACGCATTACACAGTATCACTAAACGAGATATTATTATAATATTATTATGAACTAGCCATTATGAATATTAATATCCACTGTTTAAAATTTTATAAACTTTATCAATAAAAATGGACTTAATTTTTGGATTCAGAATATCAAAATTATCCTTGGGTGATTTTTTGGTATTTTTCTGAAAACTCTAAATTTAGGATGAATAGTGAAAACACAAGGTTACTATTTAAAAACCAACTTTTTATATAAATAATTATTTATATTATTTAGGTTTATTTTAGGTCAATATTGACACATAATAACTATATAAGTTCAATTTAACTCATTGGAGTAATTTATAAAAAAATTTGACATATAAAAAATTTATTGAACTTTTCACTGTCTTTTACCCACCTCCTAGGAGAGTTTGAAAATTTACATAAAAGATAATTTTATTGATTCTATGAGTGGAATTTCGAAAATTTAAGAGACATGGTTATTATCAAGGAGTAAAATGTGGTTCAATAAGATAAAAATAATTTTTGGTGAATAGTAACATTTTACTTTTATTTACCACGGTTAAAAGTAAATAGGGTAATTAAGGGTACAAATGTTATTATTATTACCCTAACACATGTTCTAATTCTATTGGATAAGTTTAATTGGACTAAAAACAACCTTGGGAATAAAATACGACCATTTTGGTACACTTAGATTAGATTGGGACATTTATTATTAATTTATTTAAAGAAAGGTTAAAATAGTTAAAATCAAAGTTTAATAAATAAATCATTTTTAATATAGGGTTATACATAAGATAAATTCGACAATAAATATTTCATAGAAAGATAAAAATATTTCATACATAATGTTATTTTATTTATAATTTTTATAGATTATATAATTTGATTTATTTATGACACAATGATGATGCAGTAATTATATTATTAATGAAATATTAAAATAAATGATGTTCTAAATACACTAATAAATGTAATTTGAGACTTTTTATGAATTAAAATAATTTTCTAGGATAATATTACATGTAAATATTGATTCAATTAGCTTTTTTGAACTAATAATGTTGTTATGATTTTCACAAAAATCAATTACCAAATAGTGTCAAATTTGATATAAAATAGTTTTTAAAACAAATATTATATTATTAATTGTTATTATATTCTTAAAAATCTATGGTTCGAAAAAATGACTTATATAAGGCTATATATATTAATAATGAACCACATGGTGTTTTTTTGGCTTGTTATAGAACGTTTATTAACAATATAGTGTAAGAAAACAAAAGGAAATGGTAAAAGTTAAATCATTTAAATTAGAGTTAAATTTAAATGATAAGGTTAAAATATTAACCTAAAATTTTCCAAAACCTATTAGTTGAAAGGATTTAGACCCATACCCACTTTATCTTATAAATTAATCAGTTTGGAGCTATTATTCACCGAATATGACTTTATTATAAAATTATATTTTATGTTTTTCCTAAGGTTCCCCTATCCTCCCTTATAAAAATGTCCCCCCTTACCTCTTCTCTTCACACCCTTTTGATTCTTGATGTTTTGAAAACCCCTCCCCATTTTCCTTATCATGTTACCTATAAATATTATAGAGGTTCTGGTCTCCTAAAAATACCAACCCAAGTGCCATAAGATGTGTTTTAGAAGAGGAGCCTCAAAGAAGAGGTAATATTCTTTACCGATTCTTTACAATTTATTTCTTCTTCTACTTCTTCCTATTTAATTTTTTCATCATAATTTAATAACATCAATATAACTCATATACCTATATGTTATTATATATATTAAACTACCCAATTTTATCTTCTATCCATCCTACAAAGAATGAAATCACCGCACGTGCGTACGTACGGAATAATGTCTCCACGTTGTGGTGTAATCTGTTTTCCACCACTACCATACATAGATTGGTATAATGGTGTAAATAAATTACAATATATGATTATTTGAAAGTGATATTGATTCTGAAATATTATAAACTTCAATACAATTCCACGATCATGGGAATGATATCATCGATCTTGCGTACGTACGAATTACCGTCTCCACGAATGCGATGAGATTCATTTTCCATGATTAACCATTCAAGTAAGATTATAATGTATATATAATAAATAATCATGAAATATATTACATAATAATTATACTTTATTTATGTACATATATATTTTATTTACTTAATTCCATCTAATTCAATAAGGAAATGAAAACAGCGTTCATGCGTACGCACGGCCTACCATCTCTATGAACGGTGTATTTCTATCCATTTATCGATCTATAATATATATTCATATACTGAATATATATTATATATAAATCATTTTTAACATTATACAATTATGTAAATAAGGATATAATTAATAATATCAAGAAAAACATGTCGAAACACGTACGATAAATGAAACGATTATACCCAAAACACTGCTTTAACATGGAATTTACAAAAGAACGGGTAATATAATGACATAAGTGAACCATATATGATATCATAACAATGAATATGATTCCGTAATAAGTCAATGAAATTATTTAAATCATTATACAGGTGGTTCAGATACGTATGAAGCATATCGGACCTAAGCTAAGGGGTTACTATTCCAATCTCGTACTTATCTGTGATTGATATTCGTAAGTATTTACTGCGGTTATTTTTATCATCCATGCCCATTTTTTCTAAAAATGTATTCATGTATTTTTAAAGTCCTCTTTACGTCTTTTTGTAATTTTCCTCATGTTATGAATGTAATCATACTTTTGTTTACCACACGGGGACCTTTTTGACTTTTCCAACAAAAGTACGAGAAGAATGTTATTTTTAACATAAACGGCGTTAACGGATTTTTACGATTTCATAACGCCTCATTTTCTTCAAGCTTACTCTATATGATTTAATTACTATTTTCAAAAAAATACTTTTCTTTTAAAATTTCATTGAATTTTTTGAAAAGAAAATGATTTTGAAGAAGAAAGGATATTTTCCTCAAGAATTCATTTCAATTGTTTTTTTAAAACCATTTTCATTATAATATGGAATTATTTCATATGTGTCTGTTTCAAGTATAATTTCTATATGATTTACATGGTTTCACTTTTCTTATGATGAAATGATATTCATTTTTTATGGACTATGTTTTTATGGGATGATTTTTTGAAACCCATTTTTATTCTTTGGGTTATGATGAATGATTTATGTTTATGTTGTGGAAAAAGTAAGAATGATTTCATTATGAGATGGGTGGGAACTATATCTCCCTCCAATGCATATGGTAAAGATTTAATTCTCATGAGATAGACATGGCTGGAATGATATGTTAATCTCGTTCAGTGATACAAGACTGGAATGAGGAGTGAACTCGATTCAGAAGTAGACTTTGTCCACTAAGATGATCTTGGAAGCAATGCCTTTTCTACTATGGAAGTCATAAAATGTGCTTAATGGTTTCCAAAATTAC
Organism: Viscum album; assembly: GCA_963277665.1. Taxonomy (NCBI): domain Eukaryota; kingdom Viridiplantae; phylum Streptophyta; class Magnoliopsida; order Santalales; family Viscaceae; genus Viscum; species Viscum album. Next base: position 344,040,859 of record OY728150.1, on the reverse strand, counting down.
ATGCTTTATTCCCATGCTATTTTATGATGATTGATGATCCATTATGATCTATGCCTTACATATAGCCATGTTTTATTCATTTCTCATGATTTTGATGTTTAAATATTATGTTCCTATTTTGAAGTTCAAATGTATATGGTTTGTTTAATTTTCTCCATGCTTCTCCTTTATGAGCATTTGATCTCACCCTTTATTTATTTTCTTTTCCGTAGGATAAAAATAAAGGGTTTAGTTAAGGAAAAAAGGAAGATCTTTATGGGAGATTTGATGTTCTTTCACAAAGATTAGAAGACTATATTCCGAGTTTCAAAAGACACTAAACTAATACAGTACTTTGGTGTCTGTTTTTGTTATGTATTAGATATTCTAAAAAATTAATTCAATGTCAATGTATTTTAACCTTTCAGTCTATACAGAAATCGCATGAACTCTGACTCCGAATTTGGTATGTTCAGGTTCTGAATTCTTATGAATCCCGAATATGAATTTTCTTGAAATTCGTCTCCAAAATTATATAGAATTCAGGTTCCTAATTTCTACAAAAAAGAATATTAATATCCATGTACTATAGACTCAGAATTTATTTTTGGTTAAATCCAATCTTTTGCTTACTTACATTATGAATATCATACTTTAGTTATTCTAACACTCATTTTGGTATAAAAAAATGTCGTACTTTCAGTTATCAAATAACTGTTGTTTGAGTGACACGTGTACAGGTCCCTCTAAAATTCAAGGAAAAATATGACCCTTGGAAGAGGGAGCCGACTATTGGATATGTGACTACAAATAGGGGCTCATTTGAAAGAGTTCAAAAAGAATTTTGACGACCATGCATACATTCTGTTGAAGTGATTTATAGAGAGAGAGGCTCTTATAAACTCTAAAGATTCATACAGAATGTTTGAATGGCTTTTTCAAACGTAGATTCATGCAATCTTTCTTTGTGAGACTCCAATTTTTACTATGTACAATATAGGGCTACTGGGGATAGAATGACAAAGGTGTTGACTACCTGATAGTTTAGGGCTTACAGGGATAACAAGACAGACTCCGATCTTCGTATCGAGGGCTTACCCTTGTGTGGGTAAGAAGGACTTTGTTGAAAGTATAAATCAAGGGAACATTATCCAAGGTTGATGGATACCCTTATCTTTGGGATAAAATATTTAATACTTGTTACTTTAATTTGTTTCATGTTTTCCGATTTGATTGTATTATTGAGGAACGTATAATTTTATTTTACTTCCATATACTTGTACTCTGATTTAGCAAGATTCTATGAACTAAAGGTAGAATCTTAGTTTTTGTAATCTTTTTTAATTTTTATTTCTGGAATCACTTTTCCGGAATCAAGCATGTTATTAGAACTTAGAGGTCTTTTGAATTATCTTTTTTAACCATGTTAAACATAACCATCTTTAAAAGTTTCTAAGGAATTTTAAAAAGTACAATTCACCCCCATATTTTATTTGAGCATCTCTTGTTTACATATTCAATCCTAAATTTGGTATTATAGAGTATATCTTACTTACATACGATCTCACAACTTATCCATTATTAAATGAGATTGGAAATATCTAATTTTCTGAGTAAACTGGGAGGATATGAAATCATGAGATGATCCAGAATCAAATAAAGAATTGGCTAAACTTGAGGAAACCATTAAATTAACTACCACCACTTCTTTGGGAGTTTCGACCTCAGCAGTAGTGATCACATAAGCTTGGCCTTGATCCCTTGTCCTTTTATGAGGTATGTTTACTTGACTCTTAGGACATTCATTTTCATAATGTCCCATCTCCCTGTAATTGTAGCATTGAACATCAGTAGCTTCCTTCTTCTCTTTGCAATCACAAGCATGATGGCCTTTTCACCATACTTTTAACAGAATCTCATTACCTTCAAGAAAGTATCAGAGTGTTTTTCCCACATTTACTGCAGGATGAATATTCAACATTTCCCTTCTTCCCCTTAATTCCATTTCCATAGTGATCAGGAGATATCTTCTTCTCTTTCTTTGCTTTAAAGTCGCAAGACTTAGTGAATTCTTTTTCTGTCTTGATAGCACATGAGACAATATCTTTTTATGAAAAGAAGGATTGTGAGACTAATGATGGATGGAGAAATTATTTTAACCCATCAATGAAATGATCAATCTTTCTTCTTGTTTAACGTATATAATCTGCAGCATGCTTTTCTAACCTTGTAAAGTTAGACTCATACTTTGCAACATTCTTGTCCACCTTTTTCCCCAAACTCAGAAATTGCCTTTCCATGTCTTCTTGATGGTCAGGAAGAAATTATTTTTCTATGAAAATCTCCTTAAACTACCTTAATAACCTATTTGATACTTCATCATCTTCCTTTGTGTTTTGAATCATTGACCACCATTGATCTACATCTATAGTGAGTCGGTAAACTTCCATGATTACTTTTTCTATTTCGCTTCTCCCCAAGGAGTGGAATATTTAATCTAAAGAATTAATCCATTGCTCAGCTACTAGTGGATTTGTACCCCCATTGAATTTTTGTGGTTGTTTCCTCATGAAGCGATCTAACATTGATCCTCCACACTGTGGATCAGGGTGCTCCATACGAGTAAGGTTATTATTCATAACTTGAGTGAGTTATCCCAGTATGGTGATAAACTGATCAACAACAGTTGCATCCCCAGCTCCACTAAAATTATCTTGAGTAGGAGGGAATTCTCTATATAGAGTGTGTGCATTGATACAGTTTATATTCCATCAACTAGGAACCATTTTTAAAAAATGGCATACACATGATTATTTTATGAATCACAATACATAAATTCATTTTTGTAAAACACTTAACATAAATTGAAAAGTTTATGGATGTAATCCATAATCATAAAAATGTTTTCTTTGAGAAAGTATATAATCATAAAACCTTCATAATGGTTTGAAAAGAACAAGAGAATTATCCAACGAATATCCCCTAAGAGTGTCATAACCAAGATTTGCATCAAGGCCCAGTGTCGTGATCCCGTTCCCGTTTGAGTCAAGTTCAAAGTGGTGTTTTCGGGTTTTACCCCTAGGGATATCTGTGCCAGAGCCCCCTCTACCTACTCGTCTCAATACATGGATGTATTTCTTAGAAAAATCACAAAATCTATACAATACCAAAATTCTAGGACGTTCTACCATACTAATCATCATATTCCATCTTAGGTCTTTGTGCTCTAATCAAAGTTTATCTAAATCTAGCTTACAAGGATTGTTCTAAACTTCCTCGGATACCAACTGTAATGCCCCAACCGTAGTTATCCAAAGTAGGTGCATTATTACTTAACATTTTCATGTCCACAAAAGATCATGTCTCGAAAGACCGATTAGTTTAGTAGCCTTGGAAACACTAGATACCTTCATAAGTCATACAATACATAATAAAGAGAAAAAATAAAACAACATAGTCTCTGTAGTCCACACTCATATACCCCCAGACTATCACTACAAGCCAGTCATAAAATACTTCTTCACATCTTGGAAAAAATAAAACATAGAAAGGGGTGATCTCAAATACTCAGTAAGGATAACAATATTGTGAAAACTTTCATAAATAAACATAAACATTTAAGGCAATGTATAACTAAAACAAAATCCTTTTAAACTGAAACATCAACATAATATGGAAAAAATAAAATGAAATAATTCCATTTAATTAATCACATGGATATTCTACTAGTCAAATAATCACATGCAATATCTATAAACACATTCATAATGATGTAATGCATAATTCCAGACTATCATAACCATATAGTCATGGCCTTCTGCCAAGACTAAAAAATGATTTTTCAAGGCCTTGAGCCAAGACACTAGTTTGTCTCATGATACCTAGCAATGCATCGAGGAACTATATCGGGCTCCACCCGTCAATTACTAAGTCCAATGCATTCCTCATATGAACAGGTTTAAACATAACCAAAAAATTCGTATTAAAACAAGCATGCGAAATGTCAATACGTTCTCCATAAGCCCTGAATGGTATAAAAATATCGCATCCATAGTCAACCATATCACAAAACGTTCAATATAATATGGATGTTTTGTATCATAATAAATCAAATTCAAATAAGCTAAAAATCCATCAATGGATGTTGACATTGCTGAAATCAAAACTATTTGAGAGAAATACTATTTTATTTAATCATTTTAAAGTCACATAATTATAAAATAAGAAATTTTATTTGAAAATATTCTTATAATCTTTTAAGGGATTCTTCGACGATTTTCTAACAGTGTAAAATAGGTGCACTCACCGTATAAGTTAAAAAAAGACATTCTTACCATAATTTTGTTGAAAAGGAAAAAATAGGACCATGTTTGGAAAACGATGGAAATATTCTTTATAAACATATTATATAAATTCAAACAAGGGTATAAATGACTTTAACCCATAGTCTATAAAATAGTAAAAATGTTTTGAAATACATTTCTAAGAAACAAGGTTATGGATGATAAAGAGGTCCATGTAGATAATTATGTATAAACAACATCAAATAATGAAGTGATTTTGAAATTAAACCTTATATTGTACATTTCTTTGGTTGAGGGTAGGTTAAGCTATTATATAATGTTGATATAATTGTTTTTAAATTATAAATGAATCATATACATTAATATGATATCTTATATGATCTTTTAACATTGTTTTGTTAATAATGTCTTAGTATTATCATAGTTTTGGGTGTTAACTGATTCATTTACCTTTATATTATTTGTTATGTGAGTCGTTTTTGTTATGAATGGGATGTATCATATACATATTAAGAATGATATCAAGTCTTTAAACATTATTTTTGATCAGGTAATAAAAATTATTCTTGAATGGACAGGATGGGTAATGAATCTCATCATGTTCATGGAGATGGTAATCCGTACAAATGCATGAGAGACAATGTCATTCTTTTGATATAAAAATAATATATAATTTGATGGAAAATAATATATACATGATATTTATCATGTTATATTTATTATTTACATGAATTACACATCATTATTATACCCATCCACAAAATAATGTTTTGAATAACAATTACACCCCGACCTGGTAGCAGTAATCCATACGTACATAATTATGGTGACATGTCATTCAAAGGATGAATATAATAATGAATATGGCTATACCATATTTATAATAGAAAAATAGTATATTGAATATACTGGATTTATTATTTTATAATGGAAATGAAAAAAGAAATAAGAAGTGGAAGAAGAAAAGAATTTGAAAGAGGGTGGTGAAATTATTACATCCTCATCAGGTTCTTTCTTTTGATTTGATCCAAAGGATGACCTAAGTTGGATTTTTGACTAAAGTAACTCCTCTACGATTAAGTGAGGGAAGTATAGAGGATATTTGGGTATGCTTTGTCTGAGCCAAAAGGATTTGAAGGTGGGAATTAGAGAAAAGGGTGAGTGCCCTTTTATAAGAGGGGTGAGGGGAACCTTAGGAAAAGCTAGAAAAATTATTTTATAATAAAATATTTATCAGATTATACTAGAAAAAATGGATTACTTTAAGGATAATGTGTTTATGTGTTGAAAACCACTCAACCAATAGGTTTTAGACAGGTTTGGGTTACTATATTAACTTTATCTTTTAGATTTAACTATTAGTTAAATAGTTTGACATTTATCATGTCTCTTTGTGTTTTTATATTATACAGTTAACAAACATACTCTATACATCCAAGAGAACCCTAGATGGTTCATTAATGATGCAGATATCATAATATAAGTCTTTTTTATGAACCATAGATTTTTAGTATTAGAATATCAATTAATAATATAATACTTTTTAAAAAAACTCTTTTTTGTCAATTTTGACACTATTTCGTATTTTGTTTTATCCAAATTCATAATAGCATTATTACTTCGAAAAAAAAGTTATATAACCAACAATAATATGTCATGCTAACTTATAAAATTATTGTAACTCATAAGAAGTCTCAAATTTCATTTATTTGGATATTTATAATATCAATTATTTTAATATTTCATTAATTATATAATTAATGCATCGTCATTGTGTCATGAACATATCAAATTATTGAATTTATAAAGAAATATAAATAAAATACCATTATTTAGGAAATATTTTCAGATTTCTAATGAATTTTTATAATCTAATTTATCTCATGTGTAACCCTATATTAAAAATGTTTTAGTTATTATGCTTTGATTTTAACTCTTTTAACTCTTCTTTTAATTAAATAATAATAAATATCATAATATAATCCATGTGGACAAAATTGGTTCATATTTTATTCCAAAGGTTTATTTTGGTCGATTTATACATAGCCATTAGAATTAGTACATGTGTTATGGTAATAATATTATCATTTTTACCCATAAATACCCTATTTACTTTTAACCGTGGTAAATAAAAGGAAAAAGTTATGATTCACCAAAAATTATTTTTATCTTATTGAACATCATTTTACTAATTGATATTAATGGTATCTCATATTTTCAAAATTCCACTCACAGAAGCGGTAAAATTATGTTTTATGTGAATATGAAAATTCTCCTTGGAGGTGGGTAAAAGACGGTAAAAGTTCAATAAAATTTTAATATTTCAAAAATTATTATAAACTGACTGCAATGAATTAAATTGAAATTATGTAGGTATTATGTATCTATGTTGATCTAAATCAATATTAAATAAAATAAATAATTATTTAAATTAAAATTTGGTTTTAAACTATAACTCAGTGTTTTTTTACTATTCATCAAAAATTAAAAGTTTTCCGAAAAAATACCCAAATTTCACCCTATGAAAATTTAGATACTCTGAATCCAAATATGAAGTCCATTTGGAATGATAATATTTATAAAATTTCAAAAAGTGGGTATTACTATTCATAATAGCTAGTTTCATTATTTGTGGTTTGTTAGAACTCGAAGTTGTGTACAACACACATTACTATATTACTCAAAAGAAGTGTACCGTGAATGCTTGAGGTGTTACATGTACACCCCTTTTATCCCTAGCATTGGTAACATACTATTCCACCCCTTAGAACTATGTGCAGGTTGATTCTCATTCTATTATGATACATAGGAATGCCTGAGCACTTCCCTACGAGCCCAACCTAAAATTCGTGTTCGGTCCCTTGAACTAAACACTTCCCCAAGGAACACATGGTAACCTGGACTCTGGTTCCTCATTCACGTCGGGTTTTATAATTACCCCACTAGGTGTCTCCCCAACTTCTTACCATACATGGTCCGAGCATTATGACCATAAACTAAGACCACTCTGCGTCCTTGTTGCAAGACGCTAAACTGCACAAAATCTTCTAGAACTACGTATGGATTGATTCCCTTCATCATTGGATATATAGAGAGAGTTCCCTTTCTAGAGAGGTCCTGTCTATAAGAAAGAATGAGCCATGATCAAACGGATGTGCCCATCTAATGAGATTCCACCACGGTAGCGTAATTTCCAGGGTGTTGGATTCTGTTCGAACAGACCATCACTCCACATTCCACACATTTCCTGCCCCTTATCAGACCCTCATCCCCTTTCATGTCTAAGGGATCCCCCTAACAGTAGGGATACTTGGCCTATGGCCCGACTATTGTCCTAGGCCAATGTTCCATAAGAATAATGGATGACCTTTTGAGTTAGGCACCAAGTTTCGAACAAGGTCAGTGATCGACCCTCATTACTTATCCCCATTCCAGGATAACACAATAAGAATATTATGTCTCGAATGCGTTAAATAGTTAATATTTATTGTCACACCACTCCCACAGTGTTCTGAATCTGGGGTAATGTGATTCAAACCATCCATTCCTATTTGTTTGGATTTATTCGAACGCCCCTGGTGTTACCCCATTCGGGCACAAGAGCATAATAGGAAAATAGTAATTCAATTGTTTTGAGAGCTCCATTATCCATTCAATTCTCTCCCAATCCCCCCCTGAAAATTTGGTATAGTTGTTCAAATCCTGGATGCCCAAAGCATGGTTTTCACTCCAAAATTTTGATGGGGGTGGTAAGTCGGTCATCCATTTTTTCTCAAATGGGGTACAACCCACATGAGCTTAAGGAATGATCACCGGACGCTCCACGAATATAACGAGAATGAAATAATCTTATGTAAACAAAAGAACTCATGCATTCTATGGAGTCAAACAATCAATGAATAAATGTATGTTTTTGGTTTAGTAATCATTACAGTACCTGAGGGTCGTTTCCCCCCATGGATGGGTTAACCTTGTAAAAAGAGCATAGCAGCTCCGCCACCCTCTAGATGGTGGTGACCAGGAGTAGCTGCTGCCTGTTCAGCTCCCGCTCCTCCTCGGTAGCGATGGGGCGCAATTCTTCAGCCACAATCTAGGGATGCTCTACGTTGGTCTGAATGACGATCATCTCCTCAGAGGCTTGATTCATGCCCTCTTCGGCCTCTATCAGCTGGGTTTTCATCCGTGAGACGAGCTTCCATTGCATGCCAAGGGAAGAAAAATTCTCATCTGCCCAGACATGCAACCGTTGATCCTCATCTTCTGCCTCTTGGAGCATCTTGATGTTTACTGCTTTCCTCCACTTCCAGCCCTCACCAAGGCTACGGTCATACTCCTGAATCTTTTCCTCCATAAGATCTCGGACGGGCATGTGGGTACGTTGGGCATCCACTCCCCCTGCACATAGTTTGCGTAGTCACAAGCGAAGTCAAGCCATCTCATCCTACAATAGTGCTTGGGGGTTTCATCAATGAAGTGATTGATTTGCTTCCATGTCTGGCGACAGACTTTCATTCTATCCTCTTTGTCCGAGGCCCTCTCATCCCAGTTGGCTCGATTGGTAGGCTCATACATAGGGATCACCCCCATGAACTCTTCAGCATGGTCCATATCTAGTGTTTGATTAGACATGCCAAGACCAGGACAATCAGATCAATCCTCATCATCGGATCCTGCCTCAATGATCTTGGGTTCAACCCCAAAGAAGGTCCCACCAGTGATCAGGAGTGCCACCGCTCAGTCGGTTTGGTGCTCTGCCTCCACGATCAATGACATTCCCCTGAGAAGGATGACGTTAGAATCCCCAAACAACATCACTAAGGTGACAGACACCATTGGAAGAACTGTATGAGCAAAAAAAAGGACATGGATGTCAGTAAAAATGGTTAGGGGGTGAAAATAATTAAATTGTTAGAGGGGACATAAAGTGATCAAATCCCTGGTCTCGCTCTTTGGATGATGTCATCAGGACCCTGAAGCGTGGCCCCCTGTATATGGTTGGAAGGTCTGAAAACTCTTTAGGGGTCGTGTTAGGTATCCTATCCCCGCTATACACATCAATAGATGCAGCGTTAGGTGTAGATCCTGAATTTCCCGCATCTCCATCCACTAAGGGACGAGAACGAGATCTATATACAAGACTCTCTTGAATGGTTCAGATATTTAAAAGTAGTTTGGAATGAATTCAAAGAAAGTATCAATGAAGGGGGTTTTTAGATTTTATACCTCAATGGCCTCTGCAAACACTTCAGGATCTGAGTCTTGATCTCCAAATTTTCTCTACTCAAACAGGCTCCCACTCCCGGCCTCATATCCCCAGGAGGACTCTTCTAATTCTTCTAGTAGAGGGAACATCTCTCTTAAATCAGTGGCTGACAACGACGGGGGAGTGTTGCGGTCAAGAAACACCTTGACCCAATCTGTCATCAGGTGATGGGCACCCTGGGAATACACAATGTTGTCCAACATTGCCATGTATCACTCTGCCTCCAAATGGGGCACCGCAAAGCTGGCCCGGATAATACCTATCAATGGTAAATCCTTCCCAAGACGGTTGAGGTGCTTCCACAACTTGGCGGGGTTGAGGAAATTCCTGTTGACTTCCCAGATGTCCCAGGCCTCCAGAAAGATAGCATATTCTTGCATGTCGATATGCAATAGTTGCTTACCCGGAGTCTGGGTGGGTATCCTGTCGAATCCTCTCAGTGGCCTCCCCTCTAGATGGATCTGTTCATCTGAAACTGCTAGGTATGCTACCACTGTAGGATCGTAGGGTGCTTCCTCACCCTCAACTGGTGAGGGCCTTGCCACCATGGCAGCCCCGCCAGAGGGGGATTCCCTTGCTGCCTTCTGGCCCCAACCTCGAGGCCGGGGAGGTACGCCATCACCGACTTGAACAATTAGTTATTTCAGCTTCTCCCATGGATAAGACGCCTCCTCTCCTATAGTATACGTCTTCACCATCCCAAAGATTGTGGTAGGAAGAGTCATTTCATTTCACATCTTCCCATCTTCCTGTGTGAACATGAGTCACATCTGACTCATCACACACCGGTGTTCCTCGTGGCACACCTCCAAATAGACCCAGGGGTCCGTCGCTGCATGCACCAGAATTGCCTTCCAAACTGGTGTGGGTTGTATGGCTCACAGAGGGACTCACAGTCCACCCTTTCCACTTGGAATCCACTTCAGAAGGCCATGAGATATTCCTAGTGCTTTTATATTCCATAGTCTCCATCATTAAATACCCCTGTCGGCAACAAAAATGGGTGAAAATTGAACTCTTCCACCTTACACACTCAGTTCAATATAAACGGTGTGGTCAACTTGGCCGGAAAGCTCCCTATAGCGTTCAGGATTGATGGGCAGATGACCGAGCATGTAGGAGAGATATAGTTCACGTATTCGTACACCCCCCTGATATGTACAACAATCCCCCCATATAAGATGAGGAATGGCACACATAACCTCTGCAGCCTCTTCCCCTCACTGATATGACACAACATTTTATACAGTTTGGTGAGCATCGAGCTTCCTATATTAACCTGACCGCTTTTCGGTAATGTGGATGCCATGATAAATATTCTTGGGAATACTCCCATGTTGGTATCCCTCACCGGAAGGATCCAGCCATAGATAAGAGCTGCGATAAATGTTTCCAGCCTAACTATTGGATGCTGATCATTGATTTCACTAAACCCCTAGGTCTACCATTTTCTGTCCTCCAAAAATAGGCAGTATGAGTGCTCTATGCCCTATTGAGCCCCCTTTGGGAAAGTCTGAGCCCTCGCCTGAAATTGTCAATCTAACAGGAAATTCAGAAACTGCTTGAACCATCGCTTAAAGTTGACATCTCTTACTACTTCTTTGTCCCCTCCTGGCACCAGGTCCATCAATGTCATTTCAAGCCACGACAGCTGCACTGGATCCTCCCACGCACTCATGATAGAGAGAAATTCATCGTACATATCACCCAGTATCTGGAACCCCGAAATATGGTGGACATCCCAAAATCCAATACCAACATCCCCATGGTGTAAATGGAAGGTATTGGTCCTCGATGACCACCTGATAAACCGATCCGACATTAGATGTTTTGGCTTATATATGTATAATTGGCAGGCCCAAGCCCGCTCATACAAACCCACTCTCATGATCTCAGCCCCAAACTGTTCACATGAGGCACCGACTCAGTAGGCCCAGGCCTAATCGTCTGTGATTTTACAGCCCTACCGTAGGTCCCATTCCTATGACCACCCCTTCCCCGGTTTTGTTAAAAATTCCTTTAGTATCATGTGGTACATAGAATGAGACGTCTCTGGATGTAACACCTTCGCTTAGAAGTTATTCAGGTGGATGTATATTCATTCATCAATGGTGAGTGTGAATTCTTCTTGGGCATGGTCGTCAGCCATACTGAACCATTGGTGTTGGCATGCCGTACTCTTATACTCGTAAGCTGGTTCGTCCCACCTCGCTTCAGGGATGAAGATATCATCTATCATTCTGAATCCATATAAAGGTAGCCTCTTACATAGTGATAGTTCTTCTGGATCTCCAACAGCATCACCACCAATGAATCATGATCAATGTGGCTCAGGAACAACTCTTCTTGACCTAGTATGCTCTCTATCTCATCCATCCAGGCGGAATCCTCTAGGACCCCCTCATATGCTTCATGATAATTCATTAAGTTTTAGTACATGGATGATTTTTTATTTGGTTTGTGAAACTCATTTGCGGAGAGCGTTCATGAAACTTTTTCACAGAATCCTGCCTAAGACTTCATGCGCAAGATCACGAAGTGCTGATGCGGAGTCAAAACCTCATTGTGTGCCATGAAGTGAAGACCTGATTCACGGGGAGAAATCGTGGAGTACGTGGAGCATTGAGAATCGAGAGCAGAATAAGTCAATTTTCTGGAGAGTAGAAAAATACAAAAGAGAGGTCATCTCCCCTTTATAGAGGAGATGGTGTTCAGTGCTTTGCGGTGCGTCCATTTCACGCTGAGCTTCACAGCGCGCTCTGCCTAGGCGTCTCTTATCCACAACACGATCACTCTTTGAGATACAGCTTTGCGAATGACCAAGGATATTGGTGATTGAACCTCAGAATTTGACCCTCGATTTCTCCATGGCCCCATGTTTGAGGGGGGTGGCATTTGTTGGCGCCAAAATGGGAGAAGATGATGAAGAAATGGAAATCTTGAAGGGGGCTGCCTCATGAAGACCATTCATGGATCCCATGTAGCACCATGCCCACTACGGTGGATGGATGCTGTAAAGCTCCATGATCACATTTGATGTTCGCAAGCAGCCACAGAGTAAGGAGGCAGTAATGCGCAGTGACCACATTTGACATTTGAGAGCTACCACAGAGCAAGAAGGTGGTAGCGCTCCATGACCACACATGACGTTCGTGAGCCGCCGCAGAGCAAGGAGGTGGTAATGCTCTATGACATCCCTTGATGTTTGCGAGCCCCCAAGCTCTGTCTTTGTGCTGAGTGAGCTCTGATTTTTGTCACCACTCCCTTATAAATACTGGCCTCCCCCCAAATTCTTGGAGGGTGGATCATCTGACCTTTCAACTTCTTATAACCTGAATCATGAAGCGCCTTCTTGTCTGCGAACCATGAACTATGTGAGGAACTTTTGATCTGCAAAGTGCCTCCGCTTTTCCTTCCTTTAACCCCCTCTTTTGAGTCTGATGCCTTTCGCAGAGCCTAAGGGCCTCTGTGAAGGTAGGGGATCCACAAGGGGACCCGGGTCATTGTGGAGTGTTTATCCTTCATGAAACACCTTTCATGTACTCATGATCCACATGCCAAGGCAGCATCACTGTACGTCGCAAAGAATATTTCTTCACGATAACTTTCTCCACAAGACACTTTTTTTATACAATGTGGTGCTTCATGAATGCATTTCCACTTGGCGAAGCACCACCTATACGCACCTCTTCCCTATGCTTATGTTGAGGTGCCCCACTTTACCAAGCACACCCCTTCGCAAGTACCCACTGCCATGCAGAGCAGTAGAGTTTCACAAGGCCCTGACATACGAACTCCTCTACTTTGAAATTTCTTTTCCCATGCGACCCTCCAGGAATGCACGATGTGTTTTCAAAGTCCATTGGATTACAATGACCATTACATTGCTTCGCCTCGTGATACTTCGCATAGGCATGCTAACAGCTATTTCTTATTCTCATAGTCATGATTATGTGGACTCTACAATGGTTCACACCATAACACCCCCTCATCAAGGAGATTCCTTTCCCTTCTCTTCACCAAGGATCAGAGTGTACTGATCATGTATGTCATAGGGTTATTGAGTAAACCCACCTTGTCCGAGCTGCAAGATGTTAAATTTACAAACACCACCATCCTTGAAACATTACATTTAACTGTGACCTCACCCTGTGCCTTGCACACGGGGTGACCCTACATTGGACATTCCCTACACCCCCTAGTCTCCACGAGGATGAGATCTTCCCCCACATGGGATGATATCCTCCTTATCGGTGTGGCGTTTGTCCACGGGGAAAGGGAAACCATCCTAGTGTGAGACCATTGCTTTTCTCTTCAGGTGAAGAATCCTAGCTCCTCTTTTCCTCTTCAGTCCCAAGGACCAGGGGGAGGCACTGGATCTCTCCTTTATTTGGTACCAAATCCCTCTCCAATTGGGCTTTGTTGTCACCAAGATTCCATCACGGAGTAAGTCCCAACTTCTCATTCTCCTAACCATGCATAAGCCCCTATTTCCTTCTCGGGTTACTAACCATGAATAATCCCATGTTTCCTCTATTGGTTGTGATCATGTGTAATCCCCACTTCACTTCTCACAGATGCACCTTTCATGACATGATCATTATGTCTCTGCTACCTCTTGTTTCTCACACCGTGCATGACTCATATGGGCTTAGAGTAAGCACTGACCATGGCATCCTCTTTGGGTAGCCTAGAGTGTAACCCCACACCACCACCAGAACTATGTGGACATTGATCTTTTCCAAGGAAATGTACATATGATGCCTCCCTAATGGTCAAGACCACCAACCATTGATCCCAGGACCTCCTTCACATCAGTTCACCAACACCACAAAAACTATGTGGACATTGATCCTTGCCAAGGCAGGGTACTTAAGAAGCCTCCATGAAGTTCAATCCCACCATCCACCTAAACCCCAGGTCCTTATTCACGTCAGTTCACCGATTCCTACACCATCACCTGAACTACGAGGTCTTTGATCATTGCTAGGACAGGGCACGTAGGAAGCCTCTAGGAGGTTTACCACCACCACCCATTGGTCGCTACGACCCCCCTTCACGCCGATTCGCCCCCGTCCCGCATGACATTAAACTGTGAACCTCTTTCAGTGGAATGCCATTGTCACTCCATTATGAATTAATCCATTGCCTATCTATTTCAGTTGTAATTCATTGTCACTCAATTCAGCGGTATGCCATTGGAATCCTAATCGGCGGTAAGCTGTCATCAGACGAACTACGTAGACTTTGATTCCATGCCATGTGGATATTTAGGAAGCCTCTTCGAGTCTCAAACCCAACACTATCATCATCCTCATGGTGGTCCTATCCCATTCACCATCCACATCATTCAACCCCTCCATCATTCCTCATGATCCTTTCTTTGACTACCACATCCCGGTGGGATCATGCCGCCTCATATGCCATTCCCCTCAATAGTACCCGGGAGGTCAACCACGCGTTGGACCCAACATCATTTTCCCATCTAGGGGTAGCACCCATCTGATCCCCTCTAGTCAGTGTTCTGATGAGTCTGATTTGTCTCCCCAGGACATCAAACTTGTGGAATACCCTATGTTAAATATGGGAAGCTGAGGATAAACTCAGATACATGAACATGGCATATGATAAACCACGATTGATATGGGATGCCTTGGGATTTCGTGCCCTCGAGAAGGCCTATAATAAGGGACAGAAGACAAACGCGATAGTGTCCCAGCGCCAAGACACTCCAGTGATGCTCAACATGACTACTCCCCTGACTGAAGGTTGCTGCCCTGCCGGACCCCTATGAATGTCCCAAAAAAGTAGTTTAATTAACTGTTGTCCATGAAGATATAGTTCAAGGATTAGTTTCATGAACAATGTCTTAAGTCTATATGGGAGACCCGGACCATGTGATGAGTTCCGAGGATTAATCCACAGATGGAAGAACCGACCTTCCATCATCATGTTTCGATAGAGGAGAAAACATCCCTAAATAAGCGACAGATGTCGCCCGCCTTTGGAGAGTGGGAATGTGGGGCAATATCTATGCATCCTCCACATACAAATGTGTGCATGACCCGGAGAAAGCGTCAGATACATATAGTTATTATACTTTTAACAGCCCAAAAACTTATGAATTATTTCCTTTTAATTAAATTCAATCTCTAATACAACATGGGATGCACACAAGATTGTGTTTAATATAAAATACCCTTTTAAATTATAATTTAATCACAACTATTAAAACAAACACATTATGTAGGAGGTTATAACAAGTACTATTGATTTTGTGAAATTATATTTCTTATATTTGTCTATAATAAATTAAATCGATACATATTGATTATGATTAAAATAAAATTATCTTATCGAAAAATTAACATTTTCCTAAAACTATTTTCTTTTAAAGATAATTGTTTCCCCACTTGATGACCATTTATGATAAAATTAATTCCTTAAATATTAAAAAATTCATTTTATAAAATTGAATCAATTTTTAAAATTACAATTATAAAATTATCTAGGGATTAATATTTCATATTTTCATGATCATTATTTTTGACGAATATTGAAAAATATATTTTTAATTAGAAAAATAAATTTTCATTTAAATAATGAAAATGGTTAAATTACTTTTAAAATATTACTTATAGTTAAATATGTTAAATAATGTATCAATTTTAATAGTTAACATAATTTTAATAAATTTTAGTATTGAATTTTTATATTAAAAATTCCTATACTTATGAGAATTTGTTCTTTGAAACACCTCTTTTCATCATATAAATGTCTATAATTTTAAATTGCATCATGACGCTTCTGTGAAGTGAATTTTAAAAAATTGATTACACATTAAAACTCAAAATAATTTATATTATATAGTATGGATAACATAATTTTTAACTTATATTATTAGTGTAAGTTATATAAATTAATTACCATGGTTAAGGTTAAAATGGGTATACTATGAGGTTAAACAAAGAATAATATGGTTAAAAATAACCTAACAACTAGTCCAAAACCCCATTTTTTTACAAATTTACACCTTATCGTTTATAAGGATTGATAATAATATATTTTTAAGACTTATTTCACATGAAAATCATTGGTAAAAATTTTTATTTTCTAATACTACTAATGTTCCACCCACAACACTTATAAAAGGCCACCACCTATCATCTTTTATTCACATAATAAAACCCTTTATTTTCATCAAATACTTATAAAAATCACTTAAAATCATCCAAAAAACTCCTCCAAAACCCATTTTTTCGTAAATTAATTCTTGAAATACTTAATGTATATTCCTCATTATGTTTTCCAAGAATAGGTAACATTCCAAACTATGTGTTTTTTTATTTCTTCTACCGTATACTTTAAATATTATCTTGTAATTTTTATATAATAAAAAATACTATCAACCCTTTATATATTTAATTATGTTATTGTAATTTCATATAACCATCTCCTTGTCGCTCAAATGTGAAATGATAATGTCACTCGTGTGTTCGGGGGACTACCACCTCACGAACTAATGTGATATGTTATTCATGAACACCTATACAGGTTGGGTATGATGATAGATATAAAGGATAAATATGATATTTAAAATCTAATTATACATAATTATTAATTAATTAATATATTAATATATTACTTTCCATTTTTAGTGGATATTATAGCATCTCTCGTGTGTATGGTGGACTACTACCTCGCAAAGTGATGCGATTTGTTTTTTTCAGTCATTTTACATGTAAGGTAATAAAGATAAATTTTATGAATATATGTGACTTACATGCCATAATTATTATAATAATGACATATTTAAAATTCATAAATGATAATATATCATATTAATTATTACCCTTTCACTTACTGAAAGATGATGACGTTGTCCGTATACCTATGTACTACTGACTTCACAAAGCGATGTGACTCGGTTTTCATCACCACACCATAAGGATTATAAATATAAGTATATTTAAAGAACTAATATGTTATTTATGATATTTTTATCAATATTCAATGATAACATATTACATACCACATTTTCATAATTATCATTGGAAAATGTTAACGTCACTCATGTGTCTGTACGGCCAACCATCTCCCTGATCGTAGAAAAATTCATTTCTCAAACCCATATTTCATTATTTGTATTTAAATAAAAATGGAATTTTAAATATGATAATTATTTAATGATAATTATTTTATATATTTTTAAATAATTATCTTTTTTACAAATAGTAAATCTAATGACTTCATTTTTGACACATAAGTAAAATATAATTGAAATAATAGATATAATACTAATTTAATATGTAATTATACAAAACATGGTAATAAGTGAAATAATAAGAAAATAAAAAATAAATGTTTAATATGATTTTATATAATTAAAATAATTTTATTATTTAGGAATATGAATAATGTACCTGACGATTCAGAAAAAAATTATGGGACGTCGTCTCAATTTCTCTTTATTGAGTCATGTTGTATTGTTATGCACTATATTGTGAATATACTTCCCCTTATACATGTAACATCATAATTACATTATAATTTTAGTTATTTCTAGTTCAAATATGAAATATTTCCTCTTATGGGATTTGACCTGAATGCTTCCATGTGGTAATGAGTTTCATAACTCAATTTCTTTGCATTATGTTGTATTACTTCTTCATTTTCATTATAAATTCCATGAATATGGGTATTGTTACATTTTTTTTTTCTATTTACTATTATTCTATGTGGATTTAGATTATATACACATAATTTATTCATTTATTAATTCTTACATAAATTTTGTGATCATTGTATAGGATTTCATCTAAATTTCCATTTCATTGAGATGTTTTTGTTAATATAAAGTTGTCCAGTTTTACATGGTTTATATATTGCCCATTTGGTGTATTTAACAGGAATACCTATTTATTGAATAATATTACAATTTTAATTAAGGTTTAACCATATTCTTTGTATCATGGATATACATATTCTATAAAACAAATACCACAATTAAATATAGTGTTTACATTTACTATTAGTTTATTTATTGAGGAAATATCGATAAATATGTGTTATTTAAAAATTAAATAATCTTTTTGATAATGTATATTATTCAATAAATAATAATATTATTTTCTAAATGATAAATGATATGTACTTTTAGTTATGGATAGATCTCATTAATATATAGCCCATTGATGTATCACCAGGTAATATGAAACAATTTTGTTGGCCAAATATGATGTGTTTTTACCCAGTTGTTTTGAAATTTCATAAGGAATATATTCAATGTGTATATATTCATGATGTCTGAGATCATGAGGTCCAATAATTAATAATTTATTTTATTTATATTTTATTTACTAATATTATTTATGATATTTTAACAAATAATTTTATCATAGGTTGAATTTTATTTTAAATTTGTTGATTAAATGGATTGTTAGTTCAGTTATTTACAAAGGCATATCAATTATGCCTTATCCAATTTTGATAGTTATTTGATTGATTAAATGGAATTTTTTGTGAATTATTTAACTTTCTGTATTTATTATAACATATTAATTTAGGATAGCCATCGTTGTAGTTAACCCTTTCCAAACATTTGAGATCACTATAATTTATGTAACCGCCAATAGGTTGCGAAGATAAATCCATTGAATGAGTTTCTTGGATCCTGGGAATATATATTTTTATTCATAATGTAAAATGGGAATCATGTATGTATTTAGGTCTCCAATACTCATAAACTAGTCATTTCATTGGTATTTGACCCCTTTTATCTATGTCAATGTAAAAATAATGGCACTAACTTAGGGTTATTAGAATCAGGGTCATTAAAGTTGGTATCGATGAATGTTTTATGGAAGCAATGGGATCTAGATTATGGAAAAAATCTATTATGGAACATAACCCTATGATTTAATTTTAGTATATATTTAGAAGAATATCATACTATTTAGGTATGCAATTGATTATGTGGTTTTTATTATCAAACATTCCCAAATACTTACTATAATCGGACATGGTAATAGGGACATAGAACTATCATAAATTTATACTATATCATTATTTAGGAATATTCAGTACATTAAAAATACACATTCCAAATTTTTGTAATATTTTAGTGTATTTAGAAACATGAAAACATAAAAAATTGATCCATTGGTAAACTATATCATCTCCCACTATGTTATTAATAACTATCAACCTTTTTAAACATATCATACATAATAATTTTCTTAATAACATGGGGAAATCATGCATAATAAATGATTATATGAGATTATCCATAAAGGAAAATAAGGGAGATACAAAAGAATAACATGAATATAAGGTTGTTAGAACAAAAAAATAAAATTGAATAACAATATAAAGCATATCAATGATTAAAATATAGAGAAAAATATTAATATTATATGTTTATAAGACATGGCTTGTAAAATAATCTGAGAACATGATCCATTAGGGAACAAATGGTAAAAAACATAGTTTAGTAGAATATATATAACTATATAAAATATTATGTCAAGGCTACCCACCAAGTCATTTGTAACATATTAGTATTTGGATAACCACCTATGTACCTTCATCGAGTATGGGATAACAACTTGTCTACCCAATTTTTTTAGGCTTTGTCTAGCTATCGGTGTACCCTGATTTTCGAGATTAGGCTAGCTACTTATGTACGATCATGGGTTATTGAAAATAAAGCATTACCCAATAAATTGGAGGTTGTTATAGCTCCCACCTATATCTTAAAAAAACAATTCATATGTTTTCCACAATAAAATAAAAAATTCATCATTTCATAATCAATGAAATGAAATGGTATTTATAAACATTTCATCATATAATAACCTATAGAAAAGGGACATGTTTTATAATCAACTAATCATATGTTAGCCCCTGAAAATATGAGGGTTTCATAATATTTCTATTATAGTTTAACCCATGGAAGACAAATGGGTTTCATAATCACCTTGTTAGGATAAAAATAATCTATTTAGAGAAAGAATAATAATGGTATCCTAGATCATATCCCTTGTAAATAAAATTAACCTCAAAATATTTTATCTTATATGGATATCTGTTTCTAAGGATCACAAAGAAAAATATATTAATGGAAATAAAAAATCATTGAAATTCCATTTTTAACAAATGAAATATTTTTAGTGTAATTTTCTATTTAATTAACCTTCAAAGTTGGTAAAAAAATATTCAAAATTAATTTAAATCCTATATTGAGGAAAACATCCTTTCTTTATTGAAAATAAATTTTAAAATAGAAATTCATTATTAAAACCCCATTTCTTTTAAAAAAAACATTAAAAAATATAATAGAAACCTCAATTAATTTAACTATGATAGCAGTGACAATTCTATTCATTACATACAAGATAAAATATAGAATCCTTTAGTGTTTTTGGTAAAAGGAAAATCGAAATTATTTTTAAAAAATATATGAATATTCCTTATAATTTTTTTTTGAAAATTGAAAAACATGGGTTAAAATATCTATATTACATAACCAAAAAAATGATGAACACATTTTTGAAAAACATTATTACAAAAATTCGTTTTATAAGAAGAAGTTTTTCACCCGAAGAGAGAAATAATAATGGGTTTTAAAGAAACCATTAACTCTTGAACCCAAAGATAATGTAAAATAACGTGAAAATTTTATTCTATATAAAATACTATAGAAGCATAATATTCATGAATTTTGTGAGATATGGATCATATTGTTATATCACTAAAATTATCATAAAAAATAATCTTGATAAATAATGAGATTGAAATTTAAAATATTTACCACTTTAGTAACATTAAAACATATGAAACATGATGGAATATCATTAAATTAATCATAATATTTCATGAGGAAAAATAATATAGTTATATTACATTTTAAAAGGGATATATATACACAACGTAGATGAAAATCAATATGTCATAAAGAATGAAAATTGTGACAAAAAATCCCTTGGCAATTATGTAAATTCTAAACTATAAACCCCATATAAAAGATATCCTAAATTGGATGTGTAATTAAAAATAATTTTACTCATTATAATCATAAAATTAATTCATGGGAAGTATTTACACTAAATAAAATTAATAGGCGGTGAATATGTCGTGCGTCTTACAGAAGCAAAAAGTGAGATGAAAAGCCCCTATTGCTATTGCATTATTTTGGATAATAGGCCTAGATAAATAATGAAGTAAAATGAAAAATTATATATCATAAAAATAATTTGATTCCTTATATAGTGTTTCAATGGGGTAGTATATACACCCAAAAAATGAAAGGAGGGGGGACTTTTCAATTATCTCAAAAAAAATAAAAAAGAGACTACAAATCTCCGACCTTAAGACTAAATATCCTTCATATACATTTGAAAATCCATTATAATAAATATATGTTTATTAAAATTATTTTACAGAACCATAATTCTATATATTATAA
Source organism: Viscum album (assembly GCA_963277665.1). NCBI lineage: Eukaryota > Viridiplantae > Streptophyta > Magnoliopsida > Santalales > Viscaceae > Viscum > Viscum album. The sequence goes on along the minus strand of OY728150.1, from coordinate 344,018,847 downwards.
TATATGTAAATTAATTATGATAATTTATTTACCATTTTTTAACAGTTATTTTTTAATAATCTTCCTAGTAATAACTGCCTTTTCATCTATATGTTTTGATTTTCTTCAACCTATTTCATTGACCATGGATAAATAATATCCATAATAATAATAATTAAATAATTAGGGTACTTATACACTAATTAAAATTTTATGACCAATCATTAATGAGGTTTTTGATAAGTTATGTACATTACAATCAAGGAGATGCTAGGATATACATACACATGAGTAACGTTTCAATTATTCAACGATAAATATGGAAAGAAGTTAAGAAACATTTTACATTTATATAATTATACAAATATCATAAATATAATATTATATATTTTAATATAATTATTAATATTATCCATGTGGTATGGTGATTAAAAGAGATTCACATTGCTAAGTGGAGGGGTAGTCCACATATATAAAAACTACATTATAATCCTTTACTAGGATATAAGGTACGAACTAAAATTATATAAATTTTTTTAGAAAAATATATATATGTCATTAATATCATAATTATTTCATTTATATACTATATATTTATTACCTATATACTTATTATCTTTAAGGTAAATGGTTAGTGAATAGGAATCACATTGCTTTGCAAGGTGGAAATCCACTGTACGGATGAGTGATGTTATTGTAACACATACAAAATGGAATGTAAAAAAACTTATATATTATATAATTACTAAAGAGTTATAAATATGTAATAAATAATTCATATATAATTTATATCCATAATCCTACCAAACCATTTGATGTGTTAATTGAAAAATGAATAACATAGGATTGTGAGGAAATAGTCTGTCATACACATGAACGATAATTTAGTACCAATTTGATGAAAGTGGAGATGAATGTAGGTAATGTACATAAAATTTAAAAATATTAGTATATTATAGATATGTTGGTTCTTATAATATCAATTTATAATAATAATTGAATGAGGTGGAGGATGAAATAAAACAAAATGCTCATTGATGAATGTTACCTCTTCTTCAGGTAGCCTCTATATGATTGCACCAAAATATATCATTGGTTAGATTTATAACCAAAATAAATATTCAAGTATTATAGGAGTTAATTTGATATGTGATTTGAGAGTGGATTCGATTGAAAAAATGGGGTTGTAGTGTTAATAAGAGAGGATAAGAGGAGTCCTTTTATATGTTAGGTGACAGGCGCACTTGTAATTTTTATAAAAAGTATTTCAACCCATGTTATTCCATGTCATTTGGCTTCAGTTTTGGGTAATTATATATAATAGAAGAGTTATGGTTGAAAAATGTCCATAAAGTGGGTTTTGTACAAGGTTTTTTGTAATTTTTGACACCTATCATTTTTACTTTAACCGGTATGGTGAAACCAAGTTAACCTGAACCATAATAAATAATAAATAATATCTTTATTATTCATTTTAGTCAAAAATTAAGACAAACTCAGTATATAATATTAATTATGATTATTCAAAATATGAATTCCATCTCTCTAAATTACACTTAAAAAGGTAGAAATTTTGTAATTAAAATAAATCTTACAAACATTATGAGAAAGCATGTTTTAAAAAGAAAAAAAATCAATGTTTATATATTTTTTATATTAAAATTCAATCTTAAATAATTTCCAATAAAAGAAATAGAATTTATATATATATATCTAAACTACTAATATATTTAAAAATTTAAATAAATTATTTACCATTATTAATAAATTAAACAAAAATGCAGTTTTCAATTACAATTTAGTATATTTCAATAATTATCAAAAAATGAAAATATTTCCACAAATATCAAGAATTAAACCATTGAAATTATTTTTAATATGACTTAAAAAGTGGTGTTTATTATATATAATTAATTTTCATAAAGAATAAAAAAATTATTAATTTTTATAAAAACAAAATTAATAGACTGGATTTTTTGGAAAATATTAATTTAGAAACATATAATTAATTTATTGAATAATTAGGTAATCTTTATAAATATATTTTATTTATATAAAAATAATATATGTTATATTTAAAATTTAGTGTTCATTATTTATGTATTCAATTTAAGGAAAATGTAATATTTTTTTAATAATAATATTTATTATTAATCACGATTCATTAAAATAAAAAAAAAATTGTAATGAAGACAAACCCTATCGTTATCTTAATGAGAAATATAGAAAATGATATATTTAATTAAAAAACTAATTCCCAAAATAATGATGCTTTATTTTAAATCTCATAAAAATTATTTTTTAAATTGAAATTATTTATTTTGGTATAATAATTTGAGGACACTTTTGCCTCATTACATCCTTAGGTTCCCAAATAGCATCCTCAAAAGAGCATTTTGAAAAAAAAACTAACTATTTTAGAATTTTTAATCTCTACTTGTTGTTCCTTATAAGAAAATTAATTCTCCAATTGTATGAAATACGAGTTTAGTATATGTAAAGGTTCAAGTACATAATTACCCAGTATGAATATATAGAAGACATCGTGGAATTTAGAGTAGTTTTTCAGAATTGTCGTGTGATTGGATACCATCCCAATACAATATTGAACTAAAATGGGAATGATATATATAGGGTATTTTTATATTTCATCTTGAATATCATAATCTTAATCCATATTTAAATTAACTGAAAAAAATTCACTGACTTCAAATTTTAGATTACATTAGAAATTATCAACAAAACATTTCTTCATAATTTTAGGTTCATTAATGTGTTTCAAAAATGTATTTAACCTTCCCTTTTTCATATTCAGCTATATCTGGTATCAAAAAATTTATATCTAAAATTATATTCTTGAATTAGTGACATATAATCTTTATTTCAATGAGGGATTCATAAAGATCCATATGAATGCTCGAGTGAAAGATATTTTTGTATGAAAATAAAATGGAGGAATGGGTTGATCCAAAAAATCATTGAAATACATTGAAAAAAAACATAGACTATCTTTTAGGATTTTAATTATTCTCAAAAACTTACCATTTTTATTAAAAAATGAAATAAAGTGAAGAAATTTTAATCAGTATCAATTTTTTGTGGAAGAAATCCCCAAACTATCAAAAAAATCATTGGATCTCGATCAGACATAATTGAATTTGGTACTACAAATAAATATACCACATACATAATGTATATCATTTTAAAGATATCCCAAGATAAATATTAATAGATATAGAAGGTGAGTTTTGTATTTTTATGATGATTCCCTACAACCCATGTAGAATTATTACCTTTAGATGTTTGCGGGAGAATAATGAAAAAAACCCATGGTGATATATTCCCATTTTCATTCTAGTATGGATTATGGTTGTCCAATACTTTTAGACCATTTTAACTTAGACTTGACTCACTGACATTCTATGAATAGTGTAAAATACCAAAAAATGCCTCCTTTCTCCCATAAGAATTAATATTTTATATATTATAATGGTACTTGTTATTCCCTTATCACCCTTTGGTTGTGGGTTAAATCTGTCTGGCCTTTCCTGATGCAACTGGTTATCACCCGACATCAAGGTTATAATTTTTATGAAATTATATTACTAAATATTTAATGAAATTTTGATATCCAATAATTACCATATCTTTATAGATAAGGTAAACCCTATTAGTAACTAATACCTTTAATTTTGTGTCTATAAAAATACATTTTTCCACAAAACTAAAGTGGTGTATCTCTATAAAGTTCTTCTAAAATAATCTGAATATTTTTACACTCTCATAACATAAAACCTCATTTTTGGTGTCTAATACATTGCAATTATGATCCAAAACAAACTTATAAACTCATTATTGACTCCCAAAATCCTGTGTTAATTTTACATGGAGACATATATTCTTCTAATAATAAAGTGAACCCCTGATGTTTCTTGATTCATATAACCCAAATGCCATTGGGAAAATAATTCTATAAAATAATATATAAATGCAAATACATAAATACATCAATAATTCATATTTAATAATTGAAATGGAATAAGTACTTTTTTAAAGAAGCTAAATTAGGTGTTAGTGTATTGAGTTTGGTAATTCCCAGGTTTGCACACATAATACATTGAACTCTTCATCATTTTTTCACTTTATGTCCTTATTTTCAACAAAAAGAACATCTTCCCCTCCACATGTGATATTATTCAAGGTTATTATTTCCATATTTTGGAAATATAGTATGATGAATATTATTTAATTTGTGTTAATTACAACATGATATTTTATAATGTTTAATGACACACTTATTTTATGCATTAATAACCTCACTAATGTTCACATTTTAATTCATATATCATGATATATGATTAGTCATACCCAAAATTTCAATCTATTCAAAAATTAACCAATTTTCTTTCTCATAGTCCCAAAATTATCTATTAGATTTAGTTCTTCCATGATTCCTACTACTTGCATCCATTCAATAGAAATTTTAATCATAGAATGAGAAACACTAACCATAGTAGAAAAGCACCCAATCATGAAAAAAAAATTATATGCTATCTAAATAGGAGCACCTTTTTTAAATCAATGACACCTTAAGAATAGCCTAAATAATCCATGATCAATATCTATTTAGATCGTTTGTGTTGGTTCATAGTGATTTTGTGGATTTCCAAATCATATCCTCATGATTGTAAAACCAAGTGTTCATAAAACCCCATTATAAAGCACTAAATGATGATCATGTCCATCTCAGTTCACCCTTTTCATATTTATTACCCCCAGATACCTCTATACGAGAGCTACATCCACTTTTAACTTCCATATAGGTATGTGTTTTCATTGAAACCGCATGCTATATCCTTTTCCAAAATTTCAGGACATTTTACTAAACTATGACTCATCCTAAGAATTATACCTAGTTCTATTCCTTGGAATGTCATTAAAAATATCCCTACATATCTCACAAATGATTTATTCAACCCAATATACTAAGGTTAACTAAAAATATATTCTAATACCAACTATAGAGGCCATTTTTTACCATATATATAAATATATTACATAATTTTTTAGAAATATATATTAAATGTAATGAATATAATCTTGAGAACCATAATATTTTAGTGTCATTAGAAACATGGAACCAAAAGCAACTGGTCCCTAGCTAAATAGAAACACCTTCCACTTTTTTGGTAATAACCATCAACCTTATTCGAAATATTATATGTAATAAATTTTCTCATAACATTAGGAAAGGAAAGAAAAGAAAGGGAGAGAAGAAATAATTATTAAGGGTAAGAAATGGTAGATATATAAGAATAACATGAATAAAAGGGAATAAGAACCTGAGAATAAAATTTCAAAACCATTCCCTATAAATCAAAGATCAAAATGCAAAGTAGTAACATATGGAATTGAAGTTCAAAAGACAATGATCCTATGAGAATAATTGAACATGATCCATGAGAGAATAACATTAGAATAAGACATATATTTTTGGAATATACATAATCGAAAAAAATAATATTTCCAGACTTCCCATGTTGACATTCTTTACTTTTTAGGCTTGGACTAACCAACCATATACATGCTTCAAGCTTGGGATAACCACCCATATACCCTGTTGTATGGTATTGAGTTAACCACATACGTACACACTTTTTGTAATTGTGATTTCCACCCATTTACCCTTAGATCTCATTAGACATTTATCATAACATAATTCATTGGAGGGAGATAAATTTCACAAATGTCACACAACTAACATCATACATTTGGGTGCCTCAATATAATAAAAAATTAATAATAACAAAACCTATGAAATTAAATGGTATTTATAAATATTTAATCAAATCATAACCTATGTGAAAGATACATGTTTCATAATTATTTCATCAGTTCATCATATATGAATTCTTGAAAATATGTGTGTTTAATAAGAGTTCTATTATTTTATATCCTATGGAAGAGAAATGTATGACGTAAACAAATAGTCATCATAAACATAATCAATTTTATGAAATAATAAAAATGATACCCTACGAAAATATTAATAGTAATGAATAAGTGACCTTAAAATATTTCCTCTTAGATAGATATCAATTTTGAAAGACAACTTGAATCATTTCATAGGGGAAATAAATGTTCCTTAAAAATAACATTTCAAAACATGAATGACGTTCAAAATTAATTTATTTTTAATTAACCTTGAAATCATGTAATGTAATATTTAGAAATTATTTATTTTTGGTAAAATCATGTCTTTGTTAAAATGAAAATTTTAAAACATAATACATCTAAAAAATAGTTTAAGTCGAAAATAACCATAAAAACATATAAAGAATTATCCAAATAATGTAATGGTCATGATGGAGGAAATATTTTTCTTGTTGTACACCTAAAAAAATATTCCTTCTCACATTTTTAGCAAAATCCAAATGGGAATTGTTTTTGAAAATGGATTGAAGATTCTCTATGAAAATATTGAAAAAGGAAAAATGGGTAAATATTTATTTCACAAATAATATTAAATATTTTTTAAATATTTTTTTAAAATATTTGTAGAAAAATATGGTTTTCAAAGAATTTTTACTTTCCACAAAATTAATTAATAAAGGATATTTTTATCAAAAATATTTTATTGAACTATTGAGTACATAAAGAGTGAAAAATGAATTTAAAAAACGTTTTCTCCATAAATAACTATAGCATATGAAATTAATGAGTTTAGTTAATCATTTAATGTTAGGTTTTATAAATAGAAACATTCTCTAATGAATCTATATAAATGATAAGATTGGAACATACAATATATACAACTTTTATAAAATTAAATCATAAGACCCATGATATAATACCATTAAAGGATTCATAAAATATCACAAAGATATATGAAATCAATATATTATATGTCAAATTGAATCTGTATACGCATCATGTTAGAATATAGATGTATAACATAATCATATGTCACAAATATTGTAAATTGACACAAACAATCACTTGTCGATTTGGTAACTTTTGAACCAAAACTCCCATGAATTAGAGATGATAAATTGGATTTGTATATCCAAATAATATTCAGGATAATAATCATAAAATAAATGCAATAGACGTATACAAACCAAAAAAAATAAATAGTTGGTCAATATGTCATGTGTCTCATAAAAGTAAAAAGTGAGATCAAAATCTCTTACTACTTTAGTAATCTTTTGGTATATAAGAATAAATAAAGAATAACATAAAATGAAACATTAAATTTCATAAAAATAATGAGATTCATGAAATAATATTTAAAATTGGTAGTATATACACCACATAAAATAAACAAATAATTAACTATCTAATGTTTCTAGGAAATAAAAAACTGACTAAAAATCTCATAGTTTATGTCTTAACATCCTTTGTAATCAATTAAAAATCATGTATAATAAATATTATTTTATTATAAATATATAAAAGAAACATTATTTTATTTATCATGATATATATAATTTATTTATTACCTTTTTTATACAAATTTATTTAAAATTCATTGTTTATCACATTTCAAGATATAACTACCTTATTTTTTTGGGTGTGTTTGATTTTATTATTTTATTCCCCATAGATTAATCATAGTTCATTAATTTAATGAATAATAATCAATAAATTGTTATAATATTTATACAAAAATTATAATTATAATTCTAATCTTGAATGTTGACTTTGATAATTGAAGTCGGTTATGATCATAAAGACGGTAGGTCATACGTATGCAAAATATCATTTCTATTTTTCAATGAACATTATAGGGATAATGTTAGTAATATATTATATTCCCTGGATAATCATTATATAATAAATAAAATATTAAATATTTAAATATACTTATAAAAATTATACTAGGGGTGTTGTGATTAAATGTGAGTCACAATGTAATGTGACGGTAGTTGTCCCGAAATACAAGAACAACGTTATCATCTTTTGGTGAGTAAAAAGGTAAGAAGAAAAATGATATATTTTCTTATAATAATGATAAATATGTTACTAATAATATAATAATATAATTTAAATAATATATATTTATAAATTTATCCATATTGTATTTCCTTTGAATATATATTGAAAATGAATCACATCACTTAATGAGGTTGTAGTACTCTTTACACACAACCAACATTATTAAATCCCTAATAGAAGGGATAGTAAAAATCTTATATATGATATAATGACTCCCAATGTATGATTGTTTTTATAAATACCATATATATACTTTATAACAATCATGATAGAAAATCGTGATAGTTGGTGATGAAAAAATGAATGACATAAGTTCACAAGGAGGTGTTAGGTCGTACAGAAGAACGATGATTTTTAACCCATTTGATTGAAGGGGAGATGGTTTCATAATGTTCAATGAAGTTAAAATAATTATATGGAATATAATTTCTATTTTATATGATCATGTTTTAATAATAATTTAAAGAGCTGGAGGATGAAATAAAATAAAAATGCTCATTGATGAATGTAAACTCTTTTTCAAGTATCCTCCTTAGGTTTTCCCAAAACACTATCCTAGGTTTTTTTCAAAATAAGTTTATATGATCATTTTTTTAAATTTTATTGGTTATTTTGATAGTTACTGGTTGAAAAAATGTGTTTCAATGTATTAAGTAGAGAGGGGAATGTGTGAAATTTTATAATTAAGTTGAGTGGAACACTTCTAATTTTTATGAAGAAAGAATTATACCCATGTTTCTTTCATGTCATGTGGTACCAATAATGGACCATTATAGATACTATAAGAGATAATATTTAAATATTACCATCCAATTGGTTATGGAATATTTTTTGGGTTATATTTAACCTCTATATTTGTAGTTTAACCATATGTATAACCATTGTTACCTTGACCATGGTAAATTAATTTTTTGGTTTTTACTCTTCATTTGGGAATAAAATCAATATTAAGTTGTCAGATACTGTAATTTATGATGATTAAATATATGGAATCAATTTCTCAAAACTACTCACAAATAAGTTAAAAATTTTAATTTTAAATTAATCTTATAGATGTGAAGACAAAACAAGTTTTTAATGAACAAGATTCAAATGTTTAGAAAGTTTTTATATAAAGATTCAATATGAGATTGACTATAATAAACGAAACTAGATTAATGGTTGTATAATTGAACTGATTCCATTTTAGTAGAAATTAAAATTTAATTTATCATTGTAAATTACCTAAAATAAAATATATTTTCAATTAAAATTCGGTATTTTTCAGTATTTATTAAAAAATAATAATTTTAAAAAAAATATCAATACATTACCATAAGAAAATTTTAATATGATTATTTAAAAAATGAAAATTATTTTATAAAATAATTCCTATAAAATTATGAAAAAATTAATTTTTATTTTTCACGAAATGAAATAAATAGAATTTTTTTTAGAAAATAGTATTTTCAAAATAAATAAAGGCTTTATTAAAAAATAAATATTTTTCAAAAATATTTCTTATACACATAAAAAATTATAAATAATATTTAAAATAGAGTTATTCCAATTTGTGACACCATTTTAATGAGTTGGTAATAACATCTTTTTTTAAATATTTATATCAATGGATTTTAATGGTTTGTTAAAACATATAGATATCGGTAACACAAGCTATAACCAATATTTATTCTATTAAAATATATTAACTAATAAATTTATCTGAAATAAATAAATTTCCCAAAATATCATGGAGTTATTGTTGTTATGGAATCAATTTAAAAAGCAGTAATAACTCTAAATATAAGTTGTTGGGTTCGGATCGACCATTACCTATTACACCACAACGAGACTTACTACACACATGGTTTGAAACTTCCAGGGGTTATGATTAGGATAATTAACATTTTTATTAAAAAAAAATTAAATAATTTGAAAATAAATATATCCAGAAGAAATCAATTTAATGATTCTTAGAATAGTAATGCAAAAACTTTTTATTTTTTTCATTGTTACTCCATATATATAATTATACTTTATTACTTAAAAATAAATAAATTTTGAGATAATTTATTATATTTCATTGTTTAATATTGAATCACGGATGGAATAAGGGTATCAATACTTTTGTACAATGTTGATATATTCTTGCCAAGGAATCCAACATATCTGGTTTCAAAACTATGTAAATAATTAAAAAATTAAGGTAGCTTTATCAGGATATGAAAAATAACCATACATTGATGGAGAAACTTGTTCCAAAATGATATTATCCTATTTTTAATGAAATTATGTGGTATAAACCCCTATCATTTCATGGGAATATGAATCAAACATTATCTTAGAATTGGAATAAGCCTCTAGAGAATATATTTATTGTCAAGGGATATAATGAAAATGATAAGGTAACAATTATAGAGTAATATATCAAATGATATATTGAACTGTGGGGTCATTGATCTAGAATTCTATGAAGATGAAGAAATAGAACTCATGGAGTGGAATAATTTTAAGGTGAAATTTGTCGGAAAAAAATTCCCTCATGAGAAAAAATTAAGATAACATTTCTCACCATAATGGATAAAATAATAATAAAGACTTTCTGATTATTTATTACCATTAAATAATTTTACAAGAATGATTGAGTTTATATATGAATCATCGAGTGAAATATTGGCTATACCATTATAGGGATTAAGTGAAGTCTCTAAAGCATACTTATTTCTCGAACATTTTTATTCATTGAATTAAATAGTCTTATTTTCCATCAAAATGGAAGATAAATTTTTCAAACCATCTTTGATCAATGAAAATCATGAAAATAAAGGGTATAATGAGCTCTAAGATAAATCTAGTTTTTATATTATGAATAATAGAATGAATAAATTTCTAACATGGAACATCTATAGAAATAAAAATCATAATAAATGATTGAAGTGATTAAAAGTTTTTTATAAGTATAGAGATAAGGTTCACTAGGATAGAGAATTCAAAGGAAATAAATAAAACACTACTATTTAGTATTTCAATTGAACATTAATGGGGAACTACGTAAATTATTTCCATAATAATCCTGGAAATCTACAACATAAGAGGCCCAAGGGATAAATACAAGCTTATATGACCACTACATTCCATGTAGAAGTGCCCAATGATTTGCGGGTGGGTATATTAATCATCGCTTCAAATTATTCTAATTCTTTATATGATTGTGAATCCTCATACCCATTTATATATTCCATGTTTTACATAAAAATTTGATATTTCCCTAGCTCATTAAGAAAGTATTTTTTTATTTAAATCATTAAGTCTATGTCTCACTAAAAAAAGGATGTGTGAGACAGTCCAAATTATGATATAAAAATGTACTTTATTTACTAAATTTGTTATCATACCTATTGTTAACATCGATATAATACTTGTTCTGGAATAAATACCAAATATGATGCATAAATTTATTGAAATAAGAATTAAATTATGAGCCGTGATGAAGATATATAATTTCTTATCAACACAATAAATAGATCATTATCTTAGCCATGTATATATACACACATATTAACTCAAATAAATGAGATTCATGGGGAAGAAACAGAATTCAAGGATACACAAAGGAATCCTAAAATTGGTAATGTACTAATTATATATGAATACATTGATATATATTCTAAATAATAATATGGACATCCCCTAGATCATGAAATTATATTTTCCATTAATTATATCCTTTATTCAAGACCAATATCATATTCTCCATATTGAATAGACACAAATGAATTGGTAGAGTTTGACAAAAAGTTAGAGGTTTTCTATTATAGGGGATTCATTTACCTTGATGTATTATAATGGTAATTCCCTATTCTCCTTGTTAAAAATAATGATAGATCAATGAAACTTTTCATTAGTTATAGGGAAATTATTCATATTTCTATAAATAACATGTATCCTCTACCAAAAATTGATGACATATTCAATTAACATGATGGAGAAAAATATTTTTCTAATACTGATTCCATTCTAGGTATCAACATTTTTGAGTAGATGGGGTGATATTCTTAAGTCTTTTTTATGAATGAGGTATAGATAATACAAGTATATAGTAATTCTATTTGGATAGACAAATTAACCAATTTTTTTTCATAATATAAGGAATATTTTATTTTATGAAATCATCATGATTTTGTTTTTATATACACTAATGGTATTTTTGTATGAAAAAATCTACCTGAATGTTGAGAATCCCATTTAGATCAATCAGGAGACTCTTAAAAGGAGTTATTTTTTGGTAAATTATGTGTGTATGATTTCAAAATCCAAGAAGTTATTTCTTGTCCATATTGTATCCAAGGATGGAATATTAGTAGATCTTACGAGGAAAGATGAAGTTAAATAATGGTTTACACTAAAATTCATAAAAGAGGTAAGTAGTTTCATTGGTTTGGTAGGTTACTATCAGTAATTCATTCATATAATTCTAGATTAGATAGGCTATTAATTAAACATACACATGAAGAAGGTAAGTTTTTTTAGAAAAAGGAATGCGAATAATGGTTGATGAACTAATGAGAAGATTGATTAATGCTATAATTTTGAATTTTCCATCTAGAAATGGTGGTTTTGTGATATTTAGTGATTAGAAGAAGAAAGTTTTTACCCCTGATGAAAAATATATAGTTATTAAATATTAATCAATATTATTTATGTATCAAAAACAAAACTGTCCCACTTGTGATCTTTAGATGGGAAATTTAATATCTTCTTTGACGAAATAGAGGCATTATATTACTTGTGGAAGATGTAATAAATACATGAAAAATAAGATTATAAAATAAATATTCTCCTAGAAATACATCCTATATGATTTATAGGTGATGGATCATGCTACTAAAGGATTATGATTTCTCAATATATTATGACATGGGGAAATAAAAAGAAGGTATTAGAAGAATTGATTATGAAAGATCCTGTATTTATAACAAAAAATAGGATTGATAGATATCCTATATTCATAGATACAATAAATATTGATATGGTAATTATTATAGATTATTAGGAATCTACAATTTTTCTAATTATAAATATCACATATTTATTAGAAAAGATAAAAAGTTCCCAATATGATGATAATAAATTCTTGATAAAAATTAAAGCATTTAATGACTGTTAACTATTAGACTTATTCTTTGAAGATGGTGTTCTAAAATTTTTATAGAGATATTGTTTTCCACATATATATTATCTAAAATTGTAATTATTAGGTGACATTCATAGATGGAATTTTTCTATACACCCGAGAAGCACAAATATAAATATGGATTTGGTAAAAGATTTTTCATAACACCAAGTGAGTTTTTCAATTTTTTTTAAATTATATTTACTATTTTTGATATTTTATATTGAATTAAACCCTCAATTTAGTTTACATTACATTCAATACTATATTTTGATTTTTTTAACACAAGTCTGAGTTTAGAATGCATTACATGCAACACAATTCTTAAACCAATCATGATAAACTATTTAAATATTATTATTTGATATGGTAGTTATAAACTAGACATTGGAATGGAAAGAATGAATAGGATTAAATAAAGCTATGAAAAAAATGTTTCAAAATTTTTTATTTAATTCTTTTATGACCAATTAATTACAAATTAATATAAAATAAATTTGAAAATAAAAGTAATTCATTTTCTGAAATACTATTAATATGTGCACAATTGTGTTTGATATTAATAAATGAACCGAATCAACATAGGTTAAATATTTTATTGAAATTTATATATTATTTAAATAATCTAATGTTTAAAATTAATTTTATGAATTTTCTAGAGAATAGATAAGAATAAATAAAATTTTAAACGTAAAAACTATATTTTTTTTCCAAAAAAGTAGTTTTGTCGAATTTTTGTGGCAAACGTGTTTTAAAATAAAAATTTTCATATTTTATAAAATGAAAATGATAACTTAAAAATTATTTTTAAAATTTAAAAATCAATATTTCTTAGCGTTAATATTTTTAATTTCCCAAAAAAATTCATTATTTGATGAATAGTGAAAAATATTTAATTTTAATTAAAAAATGGTTTTTCATTTATGTTTTTTATAAAGATATGTCATATAATGATGTTATTTAAAACTAAAATTAGATAAAATTTATATCCATTAATACAATTAAGGGCATTGGATTCAATTAACTATTAAACATGTGTATAAAAACATGTAAAACTTTTAAACGTAAACTCTTTAAAAACATGCTTTCACATTACGTCTACAGGGATATTTTTATTTTAATTTTTTTTTCAGTTCAGTTAATATAATTTAAAAAAATGGATTCCATATTTTTAATCATAACAATTTTTTACATCTTTTATGGTGAAAATAATATTTTACCAAAATGAATAATTAATGTAGTAAATATTAATTATCATGGTTAATGTAAAAAGGTGTTTCTCAGAGGTTAAGCTATAATGATTACATTGAAAATGACCTAACATTTATTATTAATTCTATTTAATGAATATATCTATATCATGGACATAATATTATATGATATATTATATTTTGTTTCCACTTTCCTTTGAATATGTCCCATATTATATGTTTACTAAAAAAGACAAAGACGATACTTTTCTTACTATTAATATTTATATAATGTTTTAGGATGTGGAAAAAAGACAAAATTTGATTAGTTATAACTATTATTTTGAAAATTATTTCATGCGATTTTTTCATGATAATTTATTTTATTTTATTGAGATTATTTAATTACATAAATTTGTATAAGACACCGATAAAATAATTATTTAGTTAGAAATAAAATAAAATAAATGATACTAAAAATACTAAAAGTGAAATAATTTTAATATATTATTTTTTCCATTAGTATTATAAATAATTAAATCATGTTACACAGGTTTTACCAAAAATATTTTCATTCCATATTTACATAAAATTTTAAATTCAATTTAAATGTATAATGTCAAAAATGAAAATAATGTTCTTTTACTATAAATCATAATTTAATAAATTATTTAAAGTTACTAAAAATACTATATTATAAAAATTAAATTTAAAAATAAAATAAATATAAAATAGGAAAAATTCATGGAAAAATATTTTTATTATAAAGACTATGTTGACAATAAAATACTAATAACGTAGTTATCACAGTTAATGTTAATGTTGTGTTTTATGCATGTTACATGTTCTTATGTTAAAATTTGTTTCCAATTAAGATAAGATATTTGTTTTATAAATTATGTAAATTATTTATAATGAGAGTTTCTAAATTATCTAATAACTCTCAACTTAACATATTATTAAAGGATAAATTACCATGTTTAGAACATTATTTATGATATTGATATCCAAATCATGGGAAAACTATTGCTACTTAGAAGTTAAGGAATAAAATTTTTCAAAAGTGTGTTTCATTTTTTTGGATGTTTCTATCAACATTACTATCCCTCTAAACCTTTAATTATCATATTTTGTGGCACTTGAGGTATTATTGACTTCAAAATAGTAAATATATTTGACTATTTAGAATAATGTCACTCCTCAACAATAAAAGGGACCTCACTTGCTCCACATCTTCACACCTATAAGTCATTTCAGATCAACAAATAAAATTATAAATAACTTGAAAAAATTTCCTCCCTTCATCCTAGAGTCCTTTGTGTAATATTCCAATATTTTAATAATAAAACACAATGTTTGATAGCATACAAGTTCTGTCACATAGAGCCTTCATGAACAAATAAATTTCACAATTTAATATAGAAATTATCGCAAAACCATTAGAATAGAGTCTATGAACACGATTTTCTAAATTATAAAAAAAATTTACACATGTATATATAATTTTTTATTTTATGTCCAATTCATTATAATATTAAATGAAACCCTTTTTAATATAAAATGAAATATTTTTATTAAAAACTACTTAAATAATCGCCATTGTGTTTCACACCAATAAATAAACAAAAAAATATTCTAAAATTATATTAATTAAATATATATTCAATATTTTTTATCATAAGTCCTTTTTATTTACTGGATAATTTATAAGAAAAAATATAACATTACGAATAAGAGAAGTATTTTTCAAAAAATATAGTTTTGCTGCATTTTAGTTGCGCAATTTTTAGAAAATAATTTTTTCTGAGAATGTTCTTAAAATATATATCATATAATAATTATATTATTTTAAATTTTATTATACAATTTTACTTTTATTTTATTTCTGATTAGTTTCCTATTTTAATGAGTAGTGAAAAAATACTGTATTTTAATGGAAACTTCTTTTAATCTATTTTTTTATATTGTTTGATTATATTTAAGACTGGTCTAATATTATAAATTGTTAAAATATAAATAAATAAATCCTAATTGGGATATTGGATTAAATTTAACATTTAATTTTTATATAAAAAAAATTTAATCTTTTTACCAAATTTACTTTAAAAACCCCTAGTTTTATACCATCTGTGAGGCCAATGTTTAATTTATTTATACAATTTATTTAAGTTGAATTTTTAAAAATTTATTCCATATTTTGAATCTTATGTCCAAGATATAGTAAATATTCCCGTTTTATTGTTTTAAAAGATCAATATTAACTTTGGTAATTTTAACTACCATGGATAAGTGAAAATCAGGTAATTAAGCGTAATTATAAAAATACAAAACGAATAAATATACACTAAATCTTGTCCTAATTATAATGGATGAGTTAATTTCCACCAATATCATCCTTGGGATGATTTTATGTCATCTTGGAGCCACATATATGACTACAAGAACGTCATTGAATTGTATTTTAATGAAAAGTCAAAGATGTCATACTTCTGTTTGAATAACTATAATATTTTTAATACAAGCTCATTTGGAAGATATCATAGACTATATGTTGTATTTTGAAATATAAATTTTTATCTTCATAAAGAAAATTTATTTTTAAATTTATTTAAAATAAATAAATACCTAAAATAATTACATTGGGATAAATATAGTTATTGGCTAATTAATTGAATTATCAAATAAATGATATTAAAAATATTAATATAAATATAATATCAAATAATTTCATTCATAACATTTTTTATTAATATAGTGACATTTTAATTAGGTTTTATAATAGTTTGATATTATTTTTTGATATTTTTATAAATTCAAGTAATGAAAAGTGTTAAAATTGACATTGATGGTATTCTAAAATAAATTTTGTTTTATTAAATTAAATACAATACATAAAAATGTAAAATTTATCCAAATGAATTTTATGAGGTTACATATTTCATATATGATTAATTTATGGATCATTTATCGTATTATTGTAACTATATTTACATACAAATTAAGAACACACACATTGTCATTTTATACCTAAGGGGTTTAAACCGATGGGTTACCTGCTGGTTGTACCCCTAGCTCTCTATTGGAACTGGTCCCGGATCGAGTCCCACTAGACTCAAACATTGTGATTTTTATGCACAGGGAAATTCAAATCGATCTTTCAAGTTGGGGAACATGTTGCATGCTCTGGGGCTTGGCCTGGGCCACTATTTGCAGTCTAACATTAACTATAAACATGTTTTTTCACATGAGCCTCAGTCCAGTTGGTGAGGACTTGACAAGTACATCCAAGAGACTTGGAATCAAATCATGGAGGACAAATAATTTCTGGGTACTGTAGCAGTACTATAACAGGCGGTGCTCGGTACCGTAGAAGCCAGAACTATTCATCCCTCTGGGCCATCGGGCCTGCAATTTTGTCCTTGGGTCCTGTAAGGATTTTGGGATGCCCAAGGCCTTCAGTCCAATTGTATCTCAAGGGATTCCAGCCAGCTCAAGGCCTTTTGGCCACACCAAGGCCTTCAAACCACATGAAATATGTAGATGTACCATGAATATTAAAATGGGCAAGGCACCATCTGAGGATTCAGAGCAGGCACATTCACAAAAGAAGAACTAATAGGAATTGAAAGAATTAGAGGGTATGGAATTTCCATCAGAACCATTTCTATATAGCTCTACATAGGACATCTATCAGACAAGGATTGCGAAGGTGAAGTGTGGATTTCATTATATATGTTTGAGAGGAGCAGTTCTATGTTTTCTTATCTATGTGATTCCCATAAGGCCTACGTGTCATGTAATTGTTTCTTAATCCTTCGGGCATTGTAAGTATCCCACCTAACCCCTTGAAATATTGATTGTCAAAAATAATAATCAAGAAGGACTTTGGGGCATTCAGGCACATATTGTCACTATATGAATTAAATAGGTTAAATATGGGTCAAAATATAACGGTTAAAAATTAGTCAAAACCTGTATAATATTAATTTGATGAATTAATTTTGATTAAAAATCATTTTATATTCTAAATAAATCTGTTTATATCAATTTATAATAGAAAACTAATTTATATTAATATAATATTTTGAATAATTCAAAGAGTACCACACCCCTCTATTGTAAAAGGGAACCATTTCTTCTCTTTTATTCACACTTCAAACATATTTGGATTAGAAAATATCTACCCAAATACATTCCCTTAATCCTCCCCACATTATGGTTCTCTCATTTTAGAGATAACACCATCATTAGCTATATTTTGGGGTTTAAAATAAAATATTTTCTGAAGAATATGTTACATATTTAATCAATATTTTCTATTTTATTTCTTATTTTACATACTAAAAATATTATTCAAAAATTATTAAATAATAGATCCAATATTATAAATTTCACGAGATTTTATTACGTTAATATTATCACATAAGTCCATCTCCACTAAAATCAATTGGGAAAAGAATTAACTATTCTTGTGTGCGGCAGACTGCACCCTTGTGCAATAATTTAATTCATTTTCCATTAACATATATCAAGAAAGGTTATAATGATGGAAGTAAAGTTTATATATGATTTTCGTGACATAAATATCATTATTAAAATATGATATATAAAATTTGTATTGCTATTTCATGCACATAAAAATGATAACGTCATTTTTGCGTGTGTGTGAACTAACACATCTACGAAGTGATGTGATTCATTTTATTCACCACATCACATAGATTATTTATATTTATATGTTTTTATATTTAAATTTATAATATGATATAAATAATATTATGATCATTAAATAATGTTATAGTGATAGTTATTTTCATTCAATGATGTTCATTTAAAAATGGAATCATTACTCATGCGTATGTAAAGCTTGCAGTCTCTGAGGTTGTTATATAGATCATTAATCATATCCATATTTAAAATATAGATATAAATTTATACTATATTTATAAAATTGATTATTATTTAAGTAATATTATTTTAGATATGAAGGAATGATGACCACGTTTTTCTATAGAAATCGTACCAAAGTCATTTTGGACTCATGTACCGAATATCAAAAATATATCTATCATAAACTTAAATATATAAGTAATTATAATGACATGATAATAAGTGATATAAAAATATTAATAAACATGTAAAAGGTTCTCAATTATGTAAATAATTAACCAATTTTTATTATCCAGGAAGATAAATATTTTATATGATGAGTTGGACTCAATTTAACGATGTTCATCTTAGTATCCTTTCATTGAGGCATATTTCTATGTTATACACTTACCATATTTTATTAGGTGTATATGTAGAACTATTGACTTATAATATCATTAATTTATTTATTATCATATTTTTTAATGTTTTGATAAATTTAAATCCTTCACGGGGCATATGATTTAATTTTTTAATGTGATATGAGACACTTGTGATGTCTAAAATTTTAATTTCAATTTTTTTCCCATGTTAATAATATTGTAATAAAACAATATTATAAAGAAAATTTAATGTTTATTTCTAATTCCATTCCAATGTTTTCAAAAGAAATATTTTTTCTTGTTTTATATAGAATGTTTTGGATAATGACAAATGTAATGTTATATACTTAATGTACAGAATGGAAATGACTTTTCCACTTCCACAAATACTATTTCATTTCTAGATTCAATTGAATGCATACATATTTTATAAAATGAAAATTTTTCTTCCCTCATTTTTTGGATTTTTGGTATTGAATTGTTTTTTAAAAATTGAATTTTTATGTGAAATGTTTTACATATGGGATTATAATAAAAATTCACTAGGGTATATGATGATATTTTTTATTAGTAATATATTAGTTTATAGTTATATGAAATAGGTGAGTCTGATATAAATTATACATGGGTTGTACCATATTGAGACAGGTAATTTTGTTACAGCTAAACATGGGTTGGCCTAGATAGCACCGAGAATGCTTTTAGAGCATAAAATGGGGTGGCGAAGATAACATTGGGTATGCCCTCTATAGATTAATATGTGGTTTCCCAAATAGCACTAGGTAAGACAATAATAGTATAATTTGAATTTTACCATATGGTTATTCAAATTGAATGGTTTTAGAAATGGTTTTAAATGGGGTTTTTTTAAATGATTCTTTTAGTCACCTAAACGAGTTTTAATTGCTTGCTATGGGTTTTAATTATTTTCATTGAGTCATATATGTCTTTTTAATGATAAAATGCTAATTTTATATTATAAAATAAAATATTTTTGAAGGTGAAATTTATTTTATTTTTCATGGTTTTACTAAACTAACTGTTTCATTTTTTATATATATCTTACTATGTTTTGGTGCTCATCCCATGGTTTTTAAATGTATTTAATATTGTTAAAGGAAGAATAGACACATGTAAGAGATCTAGGGTACAATTTTGAATATTTTTAATTAATATAAATCATGTTTCATTTTAATAAGTCTTATATTTTGAAAAAAAATGTATACTAAGTATATGAATCCACTAATAATGTATGGGTATACTCATTCAGAGTTTATCCTATTTATATAAATCACTAAAATAAAAATATTCATGCTTGTGAAATCTAGTTCAAAAAAACTGTAATATGTAAGGTATACTCTTGGGTCCTAAACATAGGCTGGACCTAAATCCAACCAAATAGGGATTTTGATATAATCTATGTATGTAACTTGAAGAAGAGGTAACATTCATCATCAATAATTTTCATTTTATTTCTTTTTCCACCCCTCACATATTACTATAACTTTATTATATAATAACCTCAATAAAATTAATATAAATATGTATTTTTATTTAATTTTAATACATAAAATCACACACAAATAAATCAAGTGGGTTACGAAATAATAATTCATGTGTACGACTGACTACAGACTCTTGAATTGACATCATTCATTTTTTCACTACCCCCTTTCGAGGGTGGAAATAATTTTGGATTTATATTAAGTATATAATATATATGATGTTATTATAATTTTTTAAATATTATATGACATGTAACTTCATTCTTTTAATTTATTTGGAATATTATATCATCGTTCGTGTGTAAAGTGGACTACTACATCGCACAGAGATGTGATTTTCTCACGCATTTCATGAAATGTATTTAGGATGGGTTTAATATAAAAATTGATATATATTAAATATAAATTATACCAGAATGATACAATATATATATCATTTAATTTTCTTTCATATAATATGATATGAAAATGGAATCTGCATTCATGGATTCGTATGAGATACCATCTCCATTTACGTTGTATTTAATCTCTGTCACTGGATATTATGGATTACATTAAATAATTATATAATTTGTATATCTTATTATTGTATCATGTATATAATTCTGAATATTATTAAATCATGATCAATGTAAGTGTACCACAACAAAAAATCAAATAATTTATGAAAAAAAACATGTTATTACCCGAGATGTAACTTTAACATGAAATCATTCATAAAAGGGTAATAAAAGGAAAAAAGAAAATAATATTGGGTATGGTATATATGAAGATCATTTTTAATATATTTATAATAAAAATCAATTTAATATACAATAATTTATAATAATTTTGATTCTATTCAACACTTAAGTTATTGATATTTCTAGTCTCGCTTTTATTTCTGGGAGAGTTTTTCTGTGTTCATTGCTTATTTATTTTGTGTGGAGTTCATAATACCTTATGAAATGATATTACCAGAATTTATATAATTTCATGATAATTAATATTTCCATTTATTTTATTCATTCAGGTGAAATTTGATTCAAATGTTACTCAAATAGTATGGTATTTTAGGCAATTTTTTAAATTAGTGAGACAGAAGCCATGTTCAAATCTAATTTCATTTATGTGGTGTATAAAATTCCTAGGAATGTATATTATTATGATTTTACTAAAAAAAATTGGTTTATATATCATATTTTGGAATCACTCTTTTATGGGGTTTATAGTTAAAATGTTGAAAAATTGGTATGGGATGTTATTTACAATTTTCCTTCATTGAGACATATGTTCTATTAGACATGTATATTCCTTTTAGATGTGTATATACATACCCTTTGATTTGTAATATCATGAAATTTTTTATTCATATGAGATTTTATATATCATTCAATGTTATTCTATCATGTGTATTAGGTTTCAATGTTACCCAAGTAATATGTGTTTTATGTTAAAATCTCAACATATATTGGGATTGTATATGTTTATACTTCCAATGATGAAATATTATGATATATATCTCAAGAAAATCATGAATTTTACTAACCTAAGGTAATTTGAACATAATAATTTTTCAATTCATTTTCATCTATTTAGGTACTCAAGAGTAAAAAAATATCTTTTTTAAATCAATTTTTCTGTCAAAAACCCTTTTTATTACAAAACCATGTTTTGAAAAAAATAATTTACAAATTTTTATTTTTTTAATTTAAAAAAATGATATTTTATTTAAGAGATATTTTAAATTATTTCAATATATTCATTTAAATTTTTTTATTTTTTTCGAGAAAATAATTTTCAAAGTGATTTGTTTTTTAAAACAATTTTTTTCAAAGTGAAAACAATATTTTCCACATGAAATTTTTTAAATGTTTTTTATATAATATATTATATTTTTTAAAGGTTATTTTCAAAGAAAATTATCTTCAAAATGTTTTTCGTTTTAAAAAGTTATTTTCAGTGTGATAATGATATTTTCCTTAAGAAGTGTTCTAAATGATTTTTAAATGTTATTTTATATGTTATCAAGGATATATTCAATGAAAACTATTTTCAAAATGTTTTATATTTTAAAAAGTGTCATTGAAAGTTGAAATGATATTTTACTTAAGAAATTATTTAAAAATATATCAAAATTACGTTTCATCTATGATTATATAATTTAAGGTAACATATGATTTGTTGGTAATATGAACCAAGAATACCATTCATATATTTATTGGAATGCATTATAATTATAACAGGTTTATTAAACCAAATTATTTATATGGGTTATATCATAAGGATAATTATAAAAAACCACTAATTTGTGTGGGTTATTATGTGATGAAATGATTATGAAACATTTCACATTACCATAGGTTATGGTATGATGAAATATATATGATACCCATTTCATTTCATGGGTTATGTTTTGATGAATGTTTATGGTCTTGTAGTACATTTAAATATGGTTTTCATTATTAGAAATTTGGGACCTATATCATCCACCATTGCATTGGGTAATGATAAATGATCTATGATATAAAAGGATACATGGGTGGTAATCCCATTCTGAAAAAATAGTTTACAAGGGTGGTTTTCCCAATCCTAATGTTGGAACATGGGTAGTTTACCCATGAATAACATCTCATGAATGTTTTTGTGGTATATTTGATATAATATTTTCTATTCTTTTGTGTATGGATAAATATTTGTCCTCCAATAATGGCCTAATGGCCTTTAATGTATTTTTATTATTAATAAGACCCCTTTTGAGGGAATTAGCGGAACCAAGACATCATAGAATTAAGACATATCACAAACTGCAGGGGGGAAAATAAACCCATACTAACAACATGGATTGACCCTTCCATATTGTATGAATCACGATGAAGCTCTCAGCCATGAAAAGTTTATATGGCAAAAAATGTCTAGTGTCATAGAATATGCCAGATCTAATGGATGTCGCCATACCCTCTCAAACATCCAAATACGAATAGCAATGAATAGGCTAACCACAAACCCAGAACCTACTCTATGAACTATTCCTACCGATTGAGTCCATTATCTACATTGAAAAATAAAAAAAACATCATCACCGTAGATCGCCTATTGGTTCCAGAACCAGTTACAGAACCAATCCCACCCCACCAGGTCCATGAACCACTCTCAACAATGTAGCAGCAAGCCACCAAAGGGAAGGCACTCCATGTTGAATGATGTCAGAACATCACCACCCAAGACTGGAAGCCCCATCAACTACGCCAATGAAGCACAATAGGGGAGGGGATCCAGGATGACCATACAAGTAGTACAACATTGGGATGAAACAAATAAAATCACAGCAAATGAACCCTCACCATATTCCAACAGATTAACTCACTGCCAAAGGTAGGAGAAGAACTCATCAAACCATGAGAATAGAGTTTTCATCACCATTGACAACACAAAATACCCACATCATACCAAATTTCAAATATTCAAGGAACCACACAAGGAATCTATCACACCGAAAATGTTCACCACTATCAAGAAACAAGAAATAGAGATCATCCTCCACCAAAGATACTCTCAAACCTTCAATGAATCCCACCAGAAAATTTAGAGTCGCCATAGAGCTAGGCCAACCACATCACGCCAAGATCCATGTCCAAACAATAATTCAAAGCACATATCCACACCACAGAAGTAGAACTAGTGCTAACCACGAGCCAAGCCATGCTCCCATGGGATATGTTGTTGAAGACCGAAGCACCTATCCACCAAACCCAATAAGCCGAGGAATGAGAATTGCTGATCCCCTGAAGCGCCGAGGATATCACGATCTAGGGACGATGATGCACCACACCATGCTCTCAAGGAAGACATCATTGATGACCGTATCATTTCAGAGGAATGAAGAATGATAATTTGGACAGAACCCTATACGCCACAAGAGAATGGGAACCTAAATATTAGAGGATTATTCTTGTAAAACTCCCCTTAATATATGTCATTTTACACCTTTATTCTCTCATGTATCCTATTCTTTGGTTATCTTATTATTCATGCCTTATAATCCCTGAATCATTATACTATGACTGATGATATTTATCACTGATATGTAGGGTATGGTTTTAAAAAGTTATTATAATTTTCTCATACACTTTTTATCTTTTTATAAATACACATAACCATTTTATACCCTTATTTATCCTCATTCTTTATTATTCTTTCTTTCTCAATGTTATTAAGATTGGTTTCTAAGTAATTGTATAAAAAGATAAAATATTTATCAAAGATATTTAAGATCATTTATGAATTATGAATTAATTGTTCCATGTCTCCAAATTACCTAAAGTACTAATGTCTATAGGCATGTGTTTGTGTACTGTAATTAGTATTCATCTAAAAGGGATGGAGTATCCTTGAATGATAATCCAAGGTATTTTATTTTGAATCAAAGAAAATGTTTTATTAATCTTTAAAATCTAAGATGGTAAAACATTAGTGAGATCCCTTAGTATAATTCTATGGATATAGATAGGGATGTATCTATGGATAAGGGTAATGTTGGGAAATTGTTTTGGAATGTGTCCCCGAATTTGGTAAATAATAGAGTGAGTAGTTTCTAGGAAATTACATCTTTGTCTCCATAAAATATGTTGATGTGGCAATGGTTTAGTTATATATTGTGGTAAAAATCAAGAAAACTCAATACTTATATACTCTTTGTCATGAACTGATGAAATGAAATTATATTAATAAAATAACTTTTTGGATTGTTTTAGAAATTCTTTTTTATTTGACAAATGAATTTTTTAGTTACTTTTGTTTTATTTGTAGTTTTTATTTCTCCCCCATACAATAAGTAAATGTGTAAATATAAAAACTACCATTAAAGAATCCATATAGAAACTAAATTTAAATTAGTGCATGAATTTCATGATGGATGTGATGATGTAGGCCATTATCTTGGAAATAATGAGTCAATCCTATGTTTGCAATGAACCCACCTGTTAAATAGTTATGCATGACTATTGGATATAACAAGACTACTATTTATTACACACATAAACATGATTTGTTAAACCAAATATTCACATGATAAAACATAGAAGATTAGTAGGTATAGTTTTTTGGGGGCTTAAGAACATTACATAAAAACTTAAAACATGCAATTGACATCTTTATTGAAAACTCCTTTCACATGACCATACCCATTCCTTTGTACTTAGCATTTCATGGGTTAACCTGAGGAAATGCATAAAAAATGATTAAAGATAGATCCCAATAAGGGAATAATCAAGGCATAACCTGAATAATATAGTACATGTTAGGAAATAGGCATATCAATGTAGAATAGTTTAAACATGTATATAAATGCATGACATATCATTATTATCATAACATTGAAATGTGGTAACAACATTTAACATGATATTAGCACGAGTTGAGGATCGTTGCACATGGTGCATAGGTAAACCCTCATTGAATATGAACAATAATTATTAAACCCTCATTTCACATGGATTATCATGATAATATTCTTTACCCAATGCATTAGAGTGCTATCAAGGTGCACCATTCTTAATCATTTAATTCCACGTATAAGTGTGCCAGGAAGACCATACAACATGGATTCATAAAAAATCTTCATTTATTCCATGATAAAAGAATGTTGAATTTATATATGAAGCTCTATAATAAAAAACAAAATTTTCATAAATGTAATTCCATTGATAGAAAAATTGGTGTGGTATTCACTACACAATGACTTTGGCTTGGAGAATTGCGATGCAATTTAAGCAGCATAATGGAATGACATAAGAATTAATAAAAATGGTTGATGAGAGAAAAAGGGGTATCTAAACATTTTTACATGAAATAGAATATAATGGGGTCAAAAACATATATGTACCAACATATGTAACAGCATTTAGATGCATAATATAAAATAGTACCAGGAATTAAATTGAGAAGAGATAAATTCCTTATGGAATTTCGACATGGTAATGGGTGTGAATGGGATGAATTAATTAGAGAAAAAGTATTCTATCATCATTAAAAGACAATTAGGGATGTATATGGGAGGATCAAAATCATACTCAAACATTTTTAATTAAAAATAAAATTGCATAACAATAAAATAATGATTGGAAAAAAATGAGAAAGGAAGAAATACCTTACTTGGTAATGTGATCAAAAGGATTGGGAGAGGATTGAGATATGATTATTGGGAGATTAGGGAGACTTTGGGGATAATAAAGAAAGGAGGGAGTCATAGGGACGTTTGACAATGGTTTTTAGTGAAGAGAAGTGGGATATTTGGTGGGTTTTAATAGGAAAAGATATGGGAATGTTTCTTATTTAGGTTTTGGACACCACATTTAAGAAAATAAAAATCACAATCCAAAGCATGGTTTTTGATCGTGGTTTCTTCCAATGGGGAGTGTAATACATTATGTTATAATGAAAATGAATGAAATTTATAAAAATATATGGCTTTCTAATGTGGAGGTGTGTCACACTCTCAAGGAAATCAATTTAAAATGTTAAATTTTTTTATATGTGTCGGAGTGTCCACTATGCCTTGGTAAAATAAATCAAATGAAGCTAAAATAACATTATTTTATTGTAAAAACATATATTGGCCAAAAATTAAATTTATAGTATATTATTACATAACTATTGGATCATTATGATGTCTTAAATCATATGATATATTTAAATGGTATTTAATGTTTACCCAAATATTCGATTGTCTCATAAAATTTGAAAAAACTCACTGTTTGATATTTTTAATATCATAATTCTAAAAAAAATATTCCTATAACTAAATATTTTTCTAAATATTTTAATTTTTAATTTTAAAATAAAAACAGAAATTTATAAAAAATTAATGGGTTTTGACAAAACAATCTTTCAACCATTAATAAAAATTACAATTGTATTCATAAAAATTATATGATCATTTATATTTAATATAATGTAATTTCGAAATATTATAATTTTTTAAATTATCTAATTTTAAAATCCAGTAATTCATCAAAATAGATTTATTAATTTTATAATAACTAAAAAAAGAATTTATTATTTAAAAACTATTTACAAGGTAACAATAATAAAATTATGGTATATTTTTTACTCTATAAAAAATTATTCACATAATTATAGTGCAAGGGTCTTATTACATAACCCCTTATAAAACCTGCATAAGACTTAAGGGTAAGGTTTGCAATGGTGTTAGAATCTTGGGGAGGCACAAAAAACATTGCTCAGGTGGTAATCTCTATTTATTTCCACTTCTACCATGGGTAGTTCTGTTCATGGTTAACGTGTCAAATCACGGCTTGTGCATGGTAAAAGAGCGTAGCCCAATGATGCCACCTCCTTTTTGAGCATTGAAAAATGGGCTTTGTAAGGAGAAATTCAACTAGATATGGCCATCACTTCCTTTTTCTGAGGAAATTGTATTTGTTGAAGCCCTATGTTTATATGATTCATTTTATAGATATTCAAAGTAAATATTAGCAATGGAAACAATTCATAAAGGAATTTTAAAATACAAAAACATAAAACCAAATAAGTTCAAATGTTTTATATTCCAATTTAACATAATAACACATTTAATGAAATCGAGAAAAATTTTCTTTAAAAAATGTTTGGGACCTTACAATCTTCCACCCTTAAAAAAAAATTTCTCTTGAAATTTCATTTTCCCACACAAAAACAGATGAGCGTAACTCTTTATCATCACTTCCTATGATTCCCCAATTTCTTCTTCAGTCTTGTGGTTTCGCAACAACACCTTGATGAGGGCCATTGTCATATTTTAAAGAAATATTTCTTTAAAATCTATGATCTTCACCAGATTATCTTAATAAAAATGGTCATTCTCCAATAGTACCACCTGTAGATTGAGTTCATGTGATGGTTCCGATATTTACTTCCTGAAGAGTGATACATGGAATACATTAAGTATTTGAGATATGTTCGATGGGAGTGCTAGTTGACAGAACACTGCTCCAAATTGATAAAGGGTATAAAAAGGGTCGATATACCTAGGACTAAGATTTTCCTTCTTCCTAAATCTCATAACTCTCTTCCATGGTGATATACGTAGGAATACCCTGTATCCAAAATCAAAATCTAGATCTCTTCGACAACTATCAGCATAGTTCATTTATCGAAAATGAGAATCATTAATGTTCTGCTAGATGGTCTTAACCATATCCACCATTTCTTCAACCATTTCTATACCGAGGAGTTTTTTCTCCCCAACTTCATCCCAACATACTGGGGATATGCACCCCTTCCCATAAATGGATTCATAATGATCTATTTTTGATGCATGAGTGGAAACTATTATTGTAAGAGAAATGAACCAGAGCAAGATGTGGATCCAATCTTCCATTAATATCCATTGATAATTATCTCAACATGTCTTCTAGTGTTTCGATAGTCCACTCAAATAGCCCATCTGTTTGAGGATGATAATTCATACTGAATTTCATATCAATATTATGATAATGTTGAAATCTCATCTAGAACATAGAGGTAAAACATTGATCTCGATCATATATAATAGATAGTGGTACTTCATTCATCCTTACTAATTATATGATATATATTCTTACAATTTTATCCAATGGGAAATCCTCTCGAATTAAAATGTTGTGTGCACTCTTTGTAAGAAGATCCACAAAAAACTAGATAGCATTGTTTACATTGGATTTATTTTGATGTCCGGTGACAAAGTCTATAGTGATATTCTCCCATTTCCATACTAGTATACTTATTTGTTGCATCATCCCCTAAGACTTTTTCCTCTCATCCTATACTTGATTACATACAGGACACATTGATGAATACTCTAGGATCTCATTCTTCATGATATCCCACCAATAGAGCTCTCTAAAAAATCAATATATCATTGTGTTTCCTAAGTGAATGGAGAAATTCAAACTATGTGTTTCATCTAAAAAATCTTTCTTTAACTCTAAATTTTATGGAACATGTAGTCTTGACCGAAATCTCACTATTCTATCTATATTAACATTGAACTCTAACGATTTTTATTTTTTGATAGTTTCCACATTTTTCTAAATTCCCACATCATCCATTTTAGAATATTTTAGCGTTTCTAAAAGAGATAGTTGAGAAATCCTTTGTGAAATGATTGATGATGTTTCATTCATTAAGATTCTCATGTTCATCTTCATCAAATCTAATAAGATTGGATACTTCTAAATTATCATCAATGATAGAATTGATGGGTCATTTATACTTAGAGCATCTACCATGTTGTTCTATTTCCCAGGGAGGTAATGGATTGAGAAGTTATAGTCTTTGATCAGCTATAACCATCTTCGTTTGTGAATATTTTTGTATTTCTGTTAGAATATATATTTTAGGCTTCTATGATCGATATATATTCCACACTTCTCCCCAAAAAGATAATTATCCAAAATTTTCAAAGAAACAATTACTGCATCTTACTCCAGATCTTATTTTGGATGGTTTTTCTCATTAACTTTAAATTGCCTCAAAGCATAGGAAATAACTTTTTCATTTTTCATCAACACACAGCCAAGGCCCATATTTAATGACTTACTAAATACCACAAAAATTTATCCACTTGTGGGTAGTGCGAGCATGGACATAGTGATAATCTTCCTTTTCAAATCCTTGAATCATTCTTTGCATTCATCACTCCATGAAAACATTACTCCCTTCCAAGATAGTTTTGAATGAGGGTTGTACATTCTTGGGAGATTTCTCAAAAAATCGGCTAAATTATCTAGGTCACCCCATAATGATATTGATATTCATCACTGATGATGGCCTCGACCATCCCACAACTGTAGCATCCTTGGAATGATCTATAGATATCCCATTACATTTGATGATATGACCCATGAATGAGACCTACTTCAACAAGAATTCACACTTTCTGTACTTTACACTGAGCTTCTCCTTTCTCTAGGTCTCTAGTACAGTTCTTAGATGATCCTCATTATTCTTATTATTTTGGATTATATTAAAATATATTTTATAAATACTACCACAAATTTGTCAAGGTAATCTCTAAAGACTCAATTCATCATTTCCAGGATGTTTTCTAAAGCATTAGTGAGTTTGAATGGCATTACTATGAATTAATAGTGCATGTATCTCGTACGAAAAGAATTATTGCATATATCCACCTTCATCACCCTTACATGATAAAACCCGACCACATATCCACCTTGTAAAAGTATTATTCTTCATGTCACTGATCGAAAATGTCATCAATTTGTGGTAGATGATTCTTGATCTTCATCATGATTCTTTTGAGCTCATGATAGTTGATGAAAAGGCGCATTGACCCATCTTTCTTCTTGACAAAGAGTACTCATGCACCCCATGGTGAATCACTTGGGAAAATAAACCCTTTATCCACATTCAACTATAGGTGTTTCTTCATATCCTCATGTTCCCCAACAACCTTAATATATGGAGTCTTGGATGATAGAAATTCCCCATATATAAGATCAATTGGGTATTCAACATCTCTTCTTGGAGGAAGACCCATAAATTTATTAGGAAACACTTCAGTGAATTCACACACAATAGGTTTGTCGTCAATGATGTTTTCGTCCATAAACATGATCATCTGAGCAATATATTCATCCTCATAGGGCAGCAATATCAATGATATTAATGATGGTTTCTATGTAAATTCATCTTCCTCCTAGCACTTGTATAGAATCAGGTTTTGATTCTCCATATGGAGAGTGATTTCCCTCTCATAGTAATTTTCCAAGAATTGAGGGATCTTATTATCCATTAAGAGTAGGTGGAATTTATCTCATGAAGAATTCAATTGTGACTTGTTCTATCTAGGGGGGGAGGGCTGAAAATACTTTTTGAACCATGTTTCTATTCAAAAAAAATAGTTATGTAAGAGATTATCAGGAAAAATATCAAGATTCTTGCTGCAATCGGACCGGGAATCTCATTAGAACAGTCATCACATTAACATGTTCATTAGTTGTTAGTATGAGTCCTCCTATTACCATCCATTTTTTGGAATACAAAAAAAGTTATGGGTAACGTATAAAGGGTAATCTAAAGACAAAAATAGATGAAAAATTATGTACTTTAAATTCCATATCTTATGAATTTATATGCTTAATATATGTTATCCTTAATCTACATCCCAACATATATTCATAGGGGAATTTTTTTTAATATTTGTTCGTACTGACCTTATAAATTTACCAAATCATGTTATTTAGGAGTTTTGTAACCAAGATTGTATCATGTCTTGTTTTCGTGCATCAATTCATGTTCAAGTCTTTTTAAAGTGGTCCTCTCATGTTTTACTCGTAGATACATCTGTTCCAGATCATTCTCTACCTGATCTTATCAAGATAGTGATATATATTCCCCATAAACCACGTACTAAAAACTAAACAAAATTTAGGGTTGTTTTTATTATACTTATTCTTATTTATAAGGCTTTCACTGGGGTTTTTCAATACTAATCTCAATGATAACTAAACCCATCATCTATTAGCAACTATGATAAACCAACTGATTATTACACACATAGACATGATTTATTACATTAAATATTTACTTAATAAAATGTGGAATATTGATAGGTATAGTGTCTTTGGGTATTATGAACATTACATAACAACAGAAAATATGATATAAAAAACTTTATTGAAAACTTCTTTTACATGACAACCCATATTCCGTTTGTACATAGCACTATAGGGGATATCCTGAGGACATTCATAAAAAAGGTGAGCTATAAAGCCTTGTAAGGGATTCAAAAAGTCATTACATGAAGAATAATATAAATTTTAGGCATTAGTAATATCAATGGAGAATAAAATAAACAAGAACACAAAGTCATGATATAGCATGATTATCATAACATGAAAATGTGGAAACAATATTTATTATGTTATTAGCATGAGATGAGGCTCATTGCACATGGAGAATGTGTAAAACCTCCTTGAACATGAATTATCATGAGTAAACCATCATTGAACATGGTGTATCATGAAACTATTATTTTCCCAATGCATTGGAGTGGTATTAGGGTTCACCCTTCTTAATCCATTCTTTTCATGCATAAGAGTTCCACAAAGATCATACAACATGGATTAATTAAACCTCATTATTTATTACAAGATAAAGTAATGTGGAACTAATTCATTAAAATCTATAATCAATAAGAAGTGTTCATAATGGTGAATAACCTTGATAAAAAATGGGCATGGTATTCACTACCCAATAAAATTGGATTGGAGAATCGCAGTTCGATTTCGGTAGACTAATGGAGTGACATAAGAATTTTTAAAAATGTTTTATGAGAGATATAGGGTGATCTCATAATTTTAACATGAAATGGAATGTATTTAGGTCATATAGATACATTTACAAACATACATAATGTAATTTAGATACATAATATAAATTAATTTCTTGAATGAAAATGAGAAGAGAGAAAATCCTTACCGAATTTTGGAATGGTAACGAGTGTGCATGGGAGGAATTAATGATATAGAAAGAGGTATATAATCACTAAAACATAATTAGATATTTATATGGGAGTTTTGAAATCATAACATAAAATTTTTAATTTATCAAATAAGGGAATAACAACATAACAAAATTTGGAAAAAAAATAAGAAATAAAGAAATTCCTTACATGGAAGAGTGATACTATGGCTTGGGAGAGGATTAAGAGAGGCATAATGGGATATTAAGGCACCTTGGTATGATACTATAGAGATTAGGGAAGGTTAGTTATTTTCTCCAAGGTTATTTAGAGAAGATATCTGGAAGATTAGATGGGTTTATATTAGAAAAGAGGGGGAAATCTTTATTATTTAGGTTTCGGACTCCACATGTTAAACTAATCAATACTACTAACTAACCCATGGTTTTTTACCATGGGTTTTTTCAAAAGGGAGTAGATTAAATTATTTTATAAGGAAAATGGCCTATAATTTTAAAATATTAGGCTTTATTGTGTGGATGTGTGTAAGAATATCAGGGAAATAATTTTAAATTGTTAAAATGTTTTATTAGTATTGGAGGGTCCACTAAGCCTTTGTAAAAAAATTAAAAAAAATACCTAAATCAAATTATTTTAAAGGTAAAACATTTATTTTATGAACATCCGAATTATAGTATTTTATTAAATCACTATTGGGTCATTTGGATGCCATAAAACACATTATATATTTAAATGGTATTAAAACTTTCCCAAAAAATTTGACTGCCTCAAAAAATTATGAAAAATTCTCCATTAGTTAATTTCAAAGTACAGATTCCAAAAATAATATTCATTATATTTAAATGATTTTCTAAATAATTTAATTTTTACATTTAAAATAAAAACATAAATTTATTGAAAACTCATGGGTTTTGACAAAAAGAGCATTGAAAACATAATAAAAATTACAATCGTATTAAAAAATATATATTCTAATTTATTTTCAATAAAACTATATTTTGTAATAATAATTTTTAAAAATATTATTTAATTTAAAAATCCATTAAATAATTAATATGTATTTCTTAATAGTATATTAACTAAAAATACTATTTGTTCATTAAAAACTATTTACAATCTAACTATTATAAAATGACTATAAATTCTTTAAACTATTTGAAAATAATACACATAGTCATAGTACCATGTTTAGGTTACAGAAACCCAAATAACACCCACATAAGACCTAAGGGTAAGGTGTGCAATGGTGGCATACTCTTGGGGAGGCTCAGATAATACCGCTCAGGTGGAAATATCTATTAACTCCCACTTATCGGGTAGGAGGTTCCATTCAAGCTTAACGTGTTGAAGCTCAGCTTGGGTTTGTTCAAGAGAGAAGCCCAATGATTCCACCTCCTTTCCAATATTTGACAAATGGGCTTCGTATGGATAAATTTTACTGGATAAGGATATAACTTCCTTTATTTGAGTAAATTGGATCTGTTAAAGCCCTGTATTTATACTAATCATGATAGTAGTGTTCAATGGTAATATTAGCAACGGCAACAATTATTATATTTATTTTAAAACCCCAAAAACATAAAACTAAATAAGTGAACATGTATTATTGTACAATTTTATATAATAGCAGATTTAATCTAATGAACATGAATTTTTATTAGTGAAATATTGGGTTGTTACATTGGAACACCAAATTTTCTGGAAAAACGTCTCTTTTAATCATTTCTTCACATGTACCTATAGTAGCATTCATGTAATGTCCTTTCATTTCTCCTATTTTAGTTTGGGCTTTATGTTTTATATCACAGTAGGTTTAAAACACCATGGGGATATTATTTGAATATAAAAACACATTACAAACCATCATTAAGGATTATAATATATGATGACTATGAATATCCAAGGATGGACCTAATATGTAACATATTAAAATGATTGCTTCATGATTTAGACATCATATATGTTGTTTTTTTAATTATTATGTGGCTTTTTTCGATGATTAATGAAACTAACAATATGATTAATTGTTTAAGTCAATGTAAGGAACTATAATGAATATTGTTTGTGTCGAATGTGATGCAAATTTTTTACTAAGAAACAAAATGGGATAATGGCTGTAGTGAAAAACATTATTACTATGCTAAACCAAAATTCAAGGAACATGATTAAGATAAAGAATGTCTTCCATAGGGTTTTGGTATTGGAGTCCCTGGATTAAAAATTATTTACTTTATTATGTGTCAATAATGTGGAATGATGAACCCAAGTGAATTTCTCAGATGAAGATATATATGTTTTGATTGCGCGAAAGAATTTCACAAATCAAGTAACTAAATTTTGAAAATGAAACATTTTATTAACATAATGGATGATATAATTGTTCTACTTAAGATATTATTTACTATTTAATTGTTTAAATGTTGAATGTATGAGATTTATAAAAAATGATTTCTAGAAAGGCAATGATTGTGAATAAAATCCATAATGATTTACGATTAATGGTTATATTGGTGATGATTATGAGAGTACAAATGAAATATGACTGTATGGTGATATTAAGGAATGACATGATTGAGTATATTTAATTATTTGATAATTAAGTAGGTTAAATGAAGTATTTATGTATTTTAATTCATTTATTATTTTATTTCAGCCATGAAATATAAATTTATTGTTCAATATATGTTTTTCTTGTATTTTTAAAGATTATATAAAATGTTGTTAATCAACTGAATGAGTGATTCAATGGAAAGGTGTTATTTAAGGAAAATATATTATTAAGAGAAATATAACTCATAATATGTTTTTGGTGTTGAGATAATGATGTTGAGATAATGATGTTGTGATAATGATATGATTAATATAGATTATGTATGATAAATAGTACGGATTCCCTCCAAACTGCTATATAAATTACATGAATCATTTTTTATGTTATCATTTATGGAGTTTACATCATTTTTTGGATATGTGGAATATATCCATTACTCTCTTATTTATGTAATTAATGAGGAATACAATATGTTTTCAATAATTTTTTATTGTGATTTTGGTCATTACATTGTTTGAAGTGAATACGTAATCAAGGTATTCACATTTTTTCTATAAGAAAATCAAGAGCTATATTATGATGTCTGGTGGATAAATGAAATAGTGATTTTGAAACATTTAGTAAACTTATTTGAAAATTATTTTACAGAATGGTTATAAGGATAAACATTTATATAATGGTTGTATTTATCTTTGGATGTGGTTTTCAATATTATGTTGTTAGTTTACTATATGAATATTTATCCATATTGGATAACCTGTGATAACTATTTTGTTATGATAATAACTAGAGATAAAAGGACTGAATTATCAATATATTATTGATCTTAATTTGTTCTTCATAAAACAAAAAAATTTACCTCTTAGAGTAAGAGATGAAGTGTAATTTGATCAATGTACATCCAAAGGGTGAGATTTTTCTTATAAAATTTGATGAAATAAATTGAGTATATATCTCGGGAAAATTCCTCAACATTAAAAAAATGATCTTAATATAGAAGCATTATCTTAGTACCGTAATTTTTAATTAATCAAATGGTCCTTTGAATCATCATAAATTTATGGTTTTCTATTATTAACTTTCTCTAGATCAGATACTCTCTTTTGACCGTAATCACACTAATTATTTACACATTTCTTCCATGTTCAAATCATCACTTACCACATATTTTATCTTATACGGAAAACTAGTGATGGATTACTTTGGGAAAAAATTATGATTGAAAATTTCCTTTTTTATATGATGTTTTATTATTAATTTTCATTATGTGACTTCTTATGAATGAAATTTCAAATGATGAACCTTTGATGACTGAGACGAATTTGGTGGGAGAAATTCATTTTCAGCTGATACCAATTTGTCATGACCCGCCCTCGGGGTCCGTGCCGTGACTACCCCATGCCCGCCTTCCATAGGCCAGGGGCTGGCGACTAGCACCAAGGCGTAAATCCCGGTAAAAAGGGAAGGCATTGCCTTTGTAAAGTAAACAAACCCCACAGAGTAAGCAAGTGGATGTAAGCACTAAGTAAAAATAGAGTACAACTGAAAGTGAGGAAAAGTAAATGGGTCAGTATACAAACCCAAACTGAAAGTAAAGTACAACTCGAATGGGAAAACAGTAAATGTAAAGTAAAAGCCGCTACACTGAGCTGTCCACTGGGTATCCCACCTGAAGGGTGGGTACAGATAGCTCCACTGCTCCATGGGTCCCGTCGTCCACTCTGAACACGTCCTGCCTAGTGGTCCACCTCCAGGTACCGTCCTGCTCTGCAAGCCTCAGACAAGATCAACGATGTTCGTCGTCTGCAACCAACACAACGTAGTGCGGGAAAAGCCCGTGCAGGGTTGAGTATAAGCTACTCAGTAGGGACCCCGAGACCCCTGAAGGTCTCTCAAAATCCACAAAGGATAAACCACAAAGAAAGGTGCAATCACAAAGTAACAACCGACACTACTTAGGTATATGCCCATACATATACCTAAGTCATCAATTTCAAATATGCTCCAACCTCCGAGCCCAAGTACAACTCAGTCTACACAGGAAAGTAAATGTATTCCACACAGGAAAGCAAAACGAAATCCACACAGGATAGCACAACACAATCCACACAGGAAAGCAACAGGATTCAGCTCACACAGGTATACTTCTTCGAAAGACGATAAAGAGGATCTATGATCCATCTAGGTCGTCGGACCCATGAAGGATCGATAGGTAACTAACACCCGCAAAAGACCCACACAGGATCGGGCCAACACAGGACCTGTAGGCGCGGGTTCACACAGGACTGCTTAGCGCAAAGACCCACACAGGATCGGACCCACACAGGATCGGGCCCACACAGGACCTGTTGCACTGATCCACGTAGGATTGTTGAGTGTTGTAGTAGTCGTCGAATCCACACAGGATCTCTGTACTGTCGTCGTCGCAGTCACAGTAGCAGTAGCAGTAGTAGTCACAGTAACAGTCGCAGTCACAGTCGCAGTCGCAACCAGCTCTAGGGTTCCCGCACACAGCAAGCTCGTTCGGAGGGTCTGCTCCACGAGCCGAGAGGCTGATACATCAACTGTCACAAAGTTCAGAGTTGATATATCCAAAAGTTCTGTATCGTCAACAGGAACTCAACGCAACAGACGGCGCGTCGATCGGACGCTCGGTCTAAGAGTTATTGGCTTTTTCGTCCCAGGGGCCCGATTGGTTTTTAATGAAAAACCAACCTGACCGTACTCCACCTACTTCCAAACCTCGGGCGGAGTATTCCAAAAGATACGTCTCACTAAGAGGAACACAACAAAGCTGACGGCACGTCAATCGGACGTCTGTAGCTCAAGATATGAGCTTTTCCACTCCGAGGGCCCGGTTGGTTTCGTGTACGAACCAACCCGGCCGAACTCAACGTATTCCAAAACTTTGAGTGCGATATACCGAATCAACCGTCTCGATCCAAGGATCGCAATTCCGCTGACGATTCGTCGATCGGAGGTCTGTGGCTCAAGTTATGGCCAAAAGACCGAAAATGATTCGAAAACGGGGGGTCCGGGCCCGGGGCGACCCGGCCCGGCCGGCGGCGGTCCGGCGCGGCCCGGCGCGGCGGCATGGTCCGGCACGGCCCGACCGGTGGCGGTGCGGCCTGGCGCCGCACGGGTGCAGCGCGCGGGGGGCAAGGCCCCCGCTTTGTTTAGCTGGCGGCGCGGCTTAAGCCGCGCCTTTTGGAGAACCGGCCCCCATCGTGGGGGCCTGCTGATTGAAACCGGGGGCAGTTTCTTTGAGGGGGGGCAGGCGGCCCCCCGGTTTCAATCAGCAGGCCCCCACGATGGGGGCCGGTTCTCCAAAGGTGCGGCTTAAGCCGCGCCGCCAGCTAAACAAAGCGGGGGCCTTGCCCCCCACGCGCTGCACCCGTTCGGCGCCAGGCCGCACCGCCGCCGGCCGGGCCGCGCCGGACCGCGCCGCCGCGCCGGGCCACGCCGCCGCGCCGGGCCGCCGCCGGCCGGGCCGGGTCGGACCCGGTTCGGGTCGACCTGGTTCGGGCCGACCCAGGGGGGGTCGGGCCGGGTCGCCCCGGGCCCAGACCCCCCCTTTTTCGAATTGTTTTAGGTCTTTTGGCCATAACATGAGCCATAGACCTCCGATCGACGAACCGTCAGCGGCATTGCGATCCATGGATCAAGACGGTCGTTTCGGTATATCGCACTCAATGTTTCGGAATACTTTGAGTTCGGCCAGGTTGGTTCGTACACGAAACCAACCGGGCCCTTGGAGCGGAAAAGCTCATATCTTGAGCAACAGACGTCCGATTGACGT
The DNA here is from genome assembly GCA_963277665.1 of Viscum album. Taxonomy (NCBI): domain Eukaryota; kingdom Viridiplantae; phylum Streptophyta; class Magnoliopsida; order Santalales; family Viscaceae; genus Viscum; species Viscum album. Next base: position 343,978,955 of record OY728150.1, on the reverse strand, counting down.
GCCGTCAGCTTTGTTGTGTTCCTCTTAATGAGACGGATCTTTTGGAATACTCCGCCCGAGGTTTGGATGCAGGTGGAGTACCGTCGGGTTGGTTTTGCCTTAAAAACCAACTGGGCCCCTGGGATGAAAAAGCCAATAACTCTCAGACCGGGCGTCCGATCGACGCGCCATCTGTTGCGTTGAGTTCCTGTTGACGATACAGAACTTTTGGATATATCAACTCTGGACTTTGTGACAGTTGATGTATCAGCCTCTCGGCTCATGGAGCGGACCCACCGAACGAGCTTGCTGTGTGCGGGAACCCTAGAGCTGGCTGCGACTGTGACTGCGACTGCGACTGTTACTGTGACTACTACTGCTACTGCTACTGTGACTACGACGACAACAGTACAGAGATCCTGTGTGGATTCGATGACGACTACAACACTCAGCGATCCTACGTGGATCAGTGCTACAGGTCCTGTGTGGGCCCGATCCTGTGTGGGTCCGATCCTGTGTGGGTCTTTGCGCTCAGCGGTCCTGTGTGAACCAGCACCTACAGGTCCTGTGTGGGCCCATGTAACGCCCCGACCCCAACTACCCAGAGTCGGTGCATTACTTCGTAACATTGGCATGATCACAAAAGATCAACTCTCGAAAGACCGATTAGTTTAGTAGCCTTGGAAACACTAGATACATTCATAAGTTTTTTATTACATCAAAATTAAACAAACTACAATAACATGGTCTTCATAGTCCACACTCATATCTTCACTGACTATCCTTGCAAGACAGTCATAATACACTTCTTCACATCCTGGAAAATATTTAAACATTAAAAGGGGTGAGCTCAGATTCTCAGTAAGGATATCAATATTGCGGAAGCTTTTATAAGAAAACATAAGCATTTAAGGCAATGTATAACTAAAAAAAAGCCTTATTGAACATGAACATCAGCATAATATGGGAAAAGTAAAATAGAATAATGCCATTACTTACTCACATGGATATTCTACTAGACGAATAATCACATGAAATATCAATAACCACTTTCATAATGAGGGAATGTATAATGCCAGACATTCTGAAACATTTTGTCAAGGCCTCGGCCAAGACGTCTAAAATGATTAAGGCCTCGGCCAAAACCATAAATCAAATTGGGAAAGGGCCTCAGCCAATTCCACGTCTAGTTGTCTCATGAGACCTACCGATGCATCGAGGAGCTATAGCGGGCTCCACCCATCACTTATTAAGTCCAATACATTCCTCATATGAATAGGTTATAACATAAATATTCGTATAAAAACTAGCATACGAAATGTCAACAATTTCTCCATAAACTATGGATGGTATAAAAATAACACATCCACAATCAAATATTTCACAAAATGTTCAATGGAAGTTTTGAATCACAAATCAATTTCAATTAAACTTAAAACCCATCAAAGGATGTTGACATAGATGAAATCAAAGCTATTTGAGAGAAATATCTCTCCTTTTTGAAATCATTTAAAAGCCCCATAATTATAAAATAATATATTTACTTTGAAGATATTCTTAAAAGCTTGTTAGGGAAGCTTCGACGAAGTTATAATGGCGGAAAATAGTCACGCCCGTCGTATAAGTAAAAAAAACATTCTTACCTTATATTTTTCAAAAAGGTCAAAAAGTACATTGTTTGGAAAACGACGGTAAGATTCCTTTCAAAAACGTATAAGGGTATAAATGACATTAACCCATTCTCCATTTAATAGTAAAAATGTTTTGAAAGACATTTTTAAGAAACATGGATTTGGATGATAACGAGGTCCCAGTAGATAATTATGTATAAACAACCTTGGATAATGAAGAGGTTGTGAAGTAAACCCTTACCTTGTACTTTTCCTTGGTTGGGGTAGGTTAACCTCCTGTATAATGGTGAAATAATTGTTATTAAATTATACAAGAATCATATACATTCATATGATATCATATATGATCTTTTAACACTGCTTTGTTAACAATATCGTAGATTTATCGTTGTTTCGGGTGTTTAACTTACTCATTTTATTTTATATGTTTTGTTACGTAAGTAATGTTTTTCATGGATAGGTTGTATCTTATTCATATCCAGAATGGTATCATGTCCTTAAACATTATTTTTAAATCATCAAATGATAATTATACTTGAATGGATACGACGGAGAATGAATCTCATCGCGTTCGTGGAGACGGTAGTCCGTACGTACGCACGAGCGACAATATCATTATTTTGATATTAAAATAATATATAATTGGATAGTATATCTTATATACAGAATCATTATCATGTTATATTTATTATTTACATGAATTACATATCATTATTATACCCATCTAAATAATAATATATTGAATAACAATTACACCACGACGTGGAGACGGTAAGCCGTACGTACGCACGTATGGTGACATGTCATTCAAATGCTGGGTAGAATACTGAATATGGTTGTTCCATATTTATAATAACATCACCGTATATAGAAGATACTGGAGTTATAATTTTAGAATTGAAATAATAAACAAAGAGGGAGTGGAAGAAGAAAGAAACTTGAAAGAGGGTGATGAAAATGTTACCTCTTCTTCGGGTTCTTCCTTTTGATTTGATCAAAAGGACTACTTAAGATGACTTTCTGACTAAAGTAAAGCTTCTAGGATGAAGGGAGAGAATTTGGGAGAGTGTTTGGGCAGGGGTTGGCCGAACCAAAAGTTCTGGAAGTGTGAATAAGGTGGTAGAGGTGGGGGCCTTTTATAAGAGGAGAGGAGGGGCACTTTTGGAATGATTGAAATGTTACATTATTTCACAATGCTTTTCGGATTCTAAAGGACCCACACTTATATAATTCAAGGATAAGGTGATAAGGTTTCTAAATCTCCTCATCCAATAGGCTTTGGACAAGTGTAAGCCTTGTATTTTGCATTATCTTCTCATTTTATTTAAATCGTTAAATAATGAGGTCATCGCTGCATCATAATGATGTCATATATAATTTACTTTATTTAATGTCTAAAAATAATAAAAAAAATACTATGATGTAGGAAATATTTTTATATTTCTAATGAATATTTATAGTCAAAATTTGGACTTGTGTAACCCCACTTAAAAACTGTTTTAGTAAAATAACTCATGTTTGTGTCAATTTAATTTTAACATTAAATAAATATATATTAATGTCATTTTCCAACTATAGTGGCTCCATGGGGTCCCCAAGTTGACCCATGGGTTGTCTTGGTCGGCCATGACTCATCCAATAGGAGTAGTACAAGTGTCATGCTCATCTCATATTATTAAAACATCATTTGTACCTTAAACTACATTAATTACCTCTAATCGCGATTAAGAACTTAAAAGTTACTATTCACCAAAAAATTATTTTAATCTCATTGAACCATATTTTACTTCTTAATGACAACCATGTATGTCGGATTTTTGAAAATCAAATCACAGAAGTGGTAATATTTCATTTTAACGAAAAATCAGTTTTTAACAACCACTTAGTGGTTTCACTATTCATCAAAAATTGAAGTTTTTTAGAATAAGGCCAAAATTTCACCCTAAGCTATATTTGATATTCCGAATTCAAAAATGATGTCTATTTTACAAAATTCCAAACATATAAGTTGTATTAATTAATTTTATAATTAATTCCCGTTGTTACAACAAATAGCGTGTTTTTAAGAAACAATTTATATCAAAAGTTTGGCAATTGTTTATGTCCAATTTCAATGTTAAATTAATTCTAATGACCACCATTGGATAAAATGATAAAAATATATTCTAATTATACTTTAAAAACACTAAATATTATAATTTATAATTATATATTATTTTGATTAAAAAAGTTGTTTTAAGTATTTTTCACTATTCATAAAAATTTAGAAGTTCTCAGAAAAATACCAAAAATTCAACATAGGCTAATTTCAATATTCTGAATCCAAAAATGAAGTCCATTTTGATAAATAAAATTTATAAAATTTCAAAAAGTAGGTATTACTATTCACAACGGCTAGTTTAATTAGTTGTGGTGTGTGTTAGAGCTCGAGGTTGCGTTCAACACACGCTATTGCATTATTCGAAGGGAAACGTACAGTGGAAGCATGGGGTGTTACATTCTCCCCTCCTTCAAATAATTGCGTCCTCGCAATTTATAGGGTATTACTGCATAAAAAGACTCGGATGTTTTTCATCATAAATTCCTTAGGTTCCCACGTTGCCTCTTCCATTTTATGATTTCTCCACAAAACCTTCACCAGACGAGTCGTCCGGTTTCTCAGCACCTGCTCCCTCACATCAAGAATCCTGACGGGCTCTTCACAATAGGAAAGATCGGGTTCCAGTTCTAATTCCTCATAGGTGAGTACATGCGTTGGGTCAGGCATGTATTTCCTCAACAGAGATACGTGGAACACATCTTGAACTTTGGAGAGACTTGGCGGCATTTCCAAACGGTAAGCTACAGCCCCAATTCGTTCTAGAATTTCGAAAGGTCCGATGTACCTGGGACTCAATTTACCTTTCTTACCAAAACGTATGACTCCCTTCCATGGAGATACCTTCAGGAAAACATGATTACCGACTTGAAATTCCAAATCCTTCCTTCGATTATCGGCATAGCTCTTCTGCCTACTATGAGCTGCTTTGATGTGATTTTGGATTACTTTCACCTTTTCCACCGTTTCCTCCACCAGTTTTGGGCCTACAAGTTTTCTTTCACCAACGTCATCCCAACAGGTTGGTGTACGGCATCTCTTTCCATATAACGCTTCATATGGTGCCATCTGAATACTCGAATGGAAGCTATTGTTATAGGAAAATTCTACCAGTGGTAAATATTGATCCCACATACCCTGAAAGTCAAGAGAGCATGATCTCAACATGTCTTCTAAGGTTTGAATAGTATGTTCTGATTGTCCATCTGTTTGAGGGTGATAGGAAGTGCTCAAACGAAGTTCAGTATCCAAGGCCTTTTAAAGACTTTTCCATAATCTTGAAGTAAAACGAGGATGAAGATCAGAAACAATCGATAGGGGTACTCCATGAAGTCTTACAACTTCATTAATATATAGTCTTGCTAGACGTTCAAGTGGTAGATCCTCCCGTATAGCCAGAAAATGTGCTGACTTAGTAAGTCGATAAACAATGAACCATATTGCATCATTCCTTCTAGGAGTCTTTGGTAGTCCCATGACAAAGTCCATCGTAATATTATCCCATTTCCACTCAGGTATGGGAAGAGGTTGCAATTCTCCACCAAGATGTTGCCTTCCAGCTTTCACTTGTTGACAAACCATACACCTCGACACAAAATCAGCATTCTCCCTCTTCATATTGTCCCACCAAAAATGTTCCTTCAAATCTCTATACATTTTGGTGCTCCCAGGGTGTATAGAGAAGTTGGAACTATGGGCATCATCCAGAAATTCCCTTTTTAGATCAGGTATATCGGGAACACAATGTCTCTTCCCGAATTTCAAAATTCCATCCTTATACACAAAGTCCCTCAATCTTCCATCATTCACACCTTTAATCTTCTTCTGAAATTCTTCATCATTGGTCTGAGAACTCTTAATCCTTTCTAGTAATGATGGTTTGGCAACCATTTGAAAAAGAATTGATGTTTCACCTTCCCTAGTTATTCCCATGTCCATATTCACTAGATCCAAGAAAATTGGATCCCTTTCAATTCTCATCACATTCAAAACTCCATGGTCTTTTCTACTCAAAGCATCTGCCACCTTGTTTGCCTTCCCCGAGTGGTAATGTATCGTGCAATCATAATCCTTGAGTAGTTCAAGCCATCGCCTTTGCCTCATGTTGAGTTCTTTTTGTGTGAAAATATACTTCAAACTCTTGTGATCAGTATAAATCTCAGATTTTTCACCATAGAGGTAATGTCTACATATCTTTAAAGCAAAGATCACAGCTGCTAACTCAAGATCATGAGTAGGATAGTTTTGCTCATGAATTTTTAGCTATCGTGATGCATAGGCAATGACCTTATCATTCTGCAAAAGGACACAACCGAGTCCTTTCTTCGATGCATCACTATAAATAACAAACCCATCGTTCCCCGATGGTAGAGTCAATACAGGGGAATTGACTAATCTTCTCTTTAGTTCTGCAAAACATTGTTCACACACTTTTTTCCAGACAAATTTAATCCCTTTACGTGTGAGCTTTGTCAATGGGTTATCCAATCTGGAAAAATTCTGGACGAAACGTCGATAATAACCTGCTAAACCAATAAAACTGCGTACCTCAGTTATACTTGTCGGTGCTGGCCATTCTTGGATTGCCTTGGTTTTAGAAGGATCAACGGAAATTCCATCCTTAGAGACAATATGACCAAGAAAATAAATCTCATGAATCCAGAATTCACACTTGCTAAATTTCCCATATAATTCATGTCTTCTAAGAGTCTTCAGGATAACGCGTAAGTGATTTTCATGATCTTCGTGGCTTTTGGAGTATACCAAGATATCATCAATAAATACCACTAAAAAGTCATCAAGATATTCCTTGAAAACTCTATTCATTAGATCCATGAAAACAGAGGGTGCATTAGTAAATCCAAAAGGCATTACTGTAAACTCGTAATGCACGTACCTTGTTCGAAATGCTGTCTTTGGAACGTCTTCCTTCTTCACACACAACTGATGGTATCCAGACCGAAGGTCAATCTTTGAAAAGTATTGAGCTCCATGCAGTTGGTCAAACATATCATCAATGCGAGGTAGGGGATACTTATTCTTTATTGTTATAGCATTGATCTCCCTATAATCAATGCACAACCTCATAGATCCATCTTTCTTCTTAACAAAAAGAACAGGGGCTCCCCAAGGAGAAACACTAGGGCGAATAAATCCCTTATTACTCAATTCCTCTAGTTGTTTCTTTAGTTCAACTAATTCCACAGTGGCCATTCTATATGGGGTCTTCGATATGGGCCTTGATCCAGGAATTAAATCAATGAAAAACTCAACTTCTCGTTCTAGAGGATGTCCAGGTAAATCATCCGGAAACACATCAACATATTCTCTCACAATAGGTACATCCTCTATTTGAATATTCCTTTCCTCATCCTCAGTAATTTCCTTCTCTTCCTCCCCAATAATTGAATTTAGTTGAGCTACTGGGGGTGGATCTAGATAAGAATTATGTGGTGATGATTCTGCTCTAAAGATAAGGTGTTCCTTATCATCATCATCAAGAATCGTAACCTCTTTCCTCTTACAATAAATTTTTGCATCATGGTCCGAAAGCCAATCCATACCGAGGATTATATCAAATTAAATCATGGGTATGACGATGAGATCAGCAGGTAAAGAACATTTAGTAGCTCTAATGGGAACTAATCGACAAAACTTTGTCGCAACAATACTTCCCTTAGGGGTTTTGACTGACAACTCCCTTGTTAAATCAAACAAGAAATATCTAATTTTCTTAGCAAATTGGGAAGATATGAAACAATGCGATGATCCAGAATCAAATAATGCATTTGATAAACTTGAGGAAACCATTAAATTACCTGCCACCATGTCTTTCGGAGCTTCCACCTCAGCAGTAGTGATAGCATAATCCTGGCCTTGATCCCTTGGCCTCTTCTGAGGTAAGTTCCCCTGACGATTAAGACATTCATTTGCATAATGTCCCTTCTCTCTACAATTATAACATTCCACATTGACAGCCGCTTTATTTCCCTTACATTCATGAGCTTGGTGGCCTTTTTCACCACACATGTAACATACTCCTTTTCCTTTTAGACAGGCACCAGGGTTCTTCCTACAAAAATTATCACAGGGTGGAAATTCATTTCTACCCTTATTCCCTGTTTCCTTATTTCCTTTCCCAGAGTTTTTAGCGGATCTCTTCTTATCTTGCTTTGATTTAAAGTCATAAGACTTAGAGAATTCCTTTTCCGTCTTGATAGCGCACGAGACAATACCTTCGTATGAAGAGAAGGTTTGTGATACTAAAGATCGATGAAGAAATGGTTTCAACCCATCAAAGAAACGATCAGTCTTACTTCTTGGGTTACGTATGTAATCTGCAGCATACCTTGCTAACCTTGTAAAGTTAGCCTCATACTTTGCGACATTCTCATCCTCCTTCTGCCTCAGACTCAGAAATTGCCTTTCCATATCCGCTCGATGGTCTCGAGGAAAGTATTTTTCTAAGAACAGCTCTTTGAACTCCTGCCATTCCATGTTTGTTAATTCATCATCTTCCTTTGTGTTTTGAATTAGTGACCACCATTGATCGGCATCTCCAGTGAGGCAGTAAACTGCCATGACAACATTCTCCCTTTCACTACTCCCCAAGGCATGGAATATTTTCTCTAAGGAATTTATCCATTGCTCAGATACAATAGGATTTGTACTCCCATTGAAGGTTGGCGGTTGTTGCCTCATGAAACGGTCTAGAATTGATCCTCCACGTTGCGGATCAGGGTGCTCCATACGATTAAGGTTGTTATTTATAACCTGCGTGAGTTGTCCCAGTACGGTGAGAAGATGATCAGCACCAGTTGTATCACTAGATCCACCATAATTATCCTGAGCAGGAGGGCAATCCCTACACGGAGTGCGTGCATTGATACGGTTTCCATTCCTTCCACTAGGCGCCATTTCCAAATAATGGCATAAACTAGATTAGTTCATGAATCAAAATACATAATTCCATACTTGTAAAACACTTAACATAAATTGAACTAATTATGGATATAATCCATAATTTAAAAAATGTTTTCTTTGAGGAAGTATATACTCGTAACCCTTCATAGTGGTTTGTAAAGAAAATCGGAATTATCCAAAGCATATCCCCCGGGAGTGTCGTAACCAAGAGTGCATCAAGGCTCGTTGTCGTGCACCAGTTCCTGTTCGAGTCTAGCTCAAAGCGGTGTTTTCGGGTTTTACCCCTAGGTACATCTGTGCCAGAGCCCCCTCTACCTGCTCGTATCCAGACAGGGATGTATTGCTCGGAAAACTCACAACATCTCTACAATACCAAAATTCTAGGAAGTTCTTCTATACGAATCCTCAAAGTCTATCTTCGGGATATGTGCTCTAATCAGAGTTTATCTAAATCTAGCTTCCAAGGTTAGTACTAAACTGCCTCTGATACCAACTGTAATGCCCCGACCCCAGCTACCCAGAGTCGGTGCATTACTTCGTAACATTGGCATGATCACAAAAGATCATGTCTCGAAAGACCGATTATTATAGTAGCCTTGGAAACACTAGATACATTCATAAGACTTTCATTACATCAAAATTAAACAAACTACAATAACATGGTCTTCATAGTCCACACTCATATCTTCACTGACTATCCTTGCAAGTCAGTCATAATACACTTCTTCACATCCTGGAATATATTTAAACATTGAAAGGGGTGAGCTCAGATGCTCAGTAAGGATAACAATATTGCGGAAGCTTTTATAAGAAAACATAAGCATTTAAGGCAATGTATAACTTAAACAAAAGCCTTATTGAACTTGAACTTCAACATAATATGGAAAAAGTAAAACAGAATAATGCCATTACTTACTCACATGGATATTCTACTAGACGAATAATCACATGAAATATCAATAACCACTTTCATAATGAGGGAATGTATAATGCAAGACATTCTGAAACATTTTGTCAAGGCCTCGGCCAAGACGTCTAAAATGATTAAGGCCTCGGCCAAAACCATAAATCAAATTGGGAAAGGGCCTCGGCCAATTCCACGTCTAGTTGTCTCATGAGACCTACCGATGCATTGAGGAGCTATAGCGGGCTCCACCCGTCACTTATTAAGTCCAATACATTCCTCATATGAATAGGTTATAACATAAATATTCATATTAAAACTAGCATACGAAATGTCAACAATTTCTCCATAAACTATGGATGGTATAAAAATAACACATCCACAATCAAATATTTCACAAAATGTTCAATGGATGTTTTGTATCACAAATCAATTTCAATTAAACTTAAAACCCATCAAAGGATGTTGACATAGATGAAATCAAAGCTATTTGAGAGAAATATCTCTCCTTTTTGAAATCATTTAAAAGCCCCATAAATATAAAATAATACATTTACTTTGAAGATATTCTTATAAGCTTGTTAGGGAAGCTTCGACGAAGTTATAATGGCGGAAAATAGTCACACCCGTCGTATAAGTAAAAAAAACATTCTTACCTTATATTTGTCAAAAAGGTCAAAAAGTACATTATTTGGAAAACGACTGTAAGATTACTTTCAAAAACATATAAGGGTATAAATGACTTTAAACCATTTTCCATTTAATAGTAAAAATGTTTTGAGAGACATTTTTAAGAAACATGTATTTGGATGATAACGAGGTCCCAGTAGATAATTATGTATAAATAACCTTGGATAATGAAGAGGTTGTGAAGTAAACCCTTACCTTGTAATTTTCCTTGGTTGGGGTAGGTTAACCTCCTGTATAATGGTGAAATAATTGTTATTAAATTATTCATGAATCATATACATTCATATGATATCATATATGATCTTTTAACACTGCTTTGTTAACAAAATCTTAGATTTATCGTTGTTTCGGGTGTTTAACTTACTCGTTTTCTATTATATGTTTTGTTATGTAAGTCGTGTTTTTCATGGATAGGTTGTATCTTATTCATATCCAGAATGGTATCATGTCCTTAAACATTATTTTTAAATCATAAAATGATAATTATACTTGAATGGATACGACGGAGAATGAATCTCATCGCGTTCGTGGAGACGGTAGTCCGTACGTACGCACGAGCGACAATATCATTATTTTGATATTAAAATAATATATAATTGGATATTATATCATATATACAGAATCATTATCATGTTATATTTATTATTTACATGAATTACATATCATTATTATACCCATCTAAATAATAATATATTGAATAACAATTACACCACGACGTGGAGACGGTAAGCCGTACGTACGAACGTATGGTGACATGTCATTCAAATGATGGGTAGAATACTGAATATGGTTTTTCCATATTTATAATAACATCACAGTATATAGAAGACACTGGAGTTATAATTTTAGAATTGAAATAATAAACAAAGAGGGAGTGGAAGAAGAAAGAAACTTGAAAGAGGGTGATGAAAATGTTACCTCTTCTTCGGGTTCTTCCTTTTGATTTGATCAAAAGGACTCTTTAGGATGTCTTTATGACTAAAGTAAAGCTTTTAGGATGAAGGGAGAGAAGTTGGGAGAGTATTTGGGCAGGGGTTGGCCGAACCAAAAGGCTTGGAAGTGTGAATAAGGTGGTAGAGGTGGGGGCCTTTTATAAGAGGAGAGGAGGGGCACTTTTGGAAAGATTGAAATGTTACATTATTTCACAATGATTTTCGGATTCAAAAGGTCCCACACATATATAATTCGAGTCTAAGGTGATAAGTTTTCTAAATATCCTCATCCAATAGGCTTTGGACAACTGTAAGCCTTGGATTTTGCATTATCTTCTCATTTTATTTAAATCGTTAAATAATGAGGTCATCGCTGCATCATAATGATGTCATAAATAATTTAATTTATTTAATGTCTAAAAATTATAAAAAAATACTATGATGTAGGAAATCTTTTTAGCTTTCTAATTAATATTTATAGTCAATATTTGGGCTTGTTTAACCCCACTTAAAAACTGTTTTAGTAAAATAACTCATGTTTGTGTCAATTTAATTTTAACATTAAATAAATATATATTAATGTCATTTTCCAACTAAAGTGGCTCCATGGGGTCCCCAAGTTGACCCATGGGTTGTCTTGGTCGGCCATGACTCATCCAATAGGAGTAGGACAAGTTTCATGCTCATCTCATATTATTAAAACATCATTTGTACCTTAAACTACATTAATTACCTCTAATCTGATTTAGAAATTAAAAGTTACTATTCACCAAAAAATTATTTTAATCTCATTGAATCACATTTTACTTCTTAATGACAACCATGTATGTCGGATTTTTTAAAATCAAATCACAGAAGTGGTAATATTTCATTTTAACGAAAAATCAGTTTTTAACAACCACTTAGTGGTTTCACTATTCATCAAAAATTGAAGTTTTTCAGAATAAGGCCAAAATTTCACCCTACGATATAATTGATATTCCGAATTCAAAAATGATGTCTATTTTACAAAATTACAAACATATAAGTTGTATTAATTAATTTTATAATTAATTCCCGCTGTTACAACAAATAGCGTGTTTTTAAGAAACAATTTATATCATAAGTTTGGCAATTGTTTATGTCCAATTTCAATGTTAAATTAATTCTAATGACCACCATTGGATAAAATGATAAAAATATATTCTAATTATACTTTAAAACCACTAAATATTATAATTTATCACTATAAATTATTTTGATTAAAAAATTTGTTTTAAGTATTTTTCACTATTCATAAAAATTTAGAAGTTCTCAGAAAAATACCAAAAATTCAAAATAGGCTAATTTCAATATTCCGAATCCAAAAATGAAGTCCATTTTGATAAATAAAATTTATAAAATTTCAAAAAGTAGGTATTACTATTCACAACGGCTAGTTTAATTAGTTGTGGTGTGTGTTAGAGCTCGAGGTTGCGTACAACACACGCTATTGCATTATTCGAAGTGAAACGTACAGTGGAAGCTTGGGGTGTTACAGCCCGATCCTGTGTGGGTCTTTTGCGGGGGTTAGTTACCTATCGATCCTTCGTGGGTCCGACGACTTAGATGGATCAGAGATCATCTTTATCGTCTTTCGAAGAAGTATACCTGTGTGAGCTGAATCCTGTTGCTTTCCTGTGTGGATTGTGTTGTGCTATCCTGTGTGGATTTCGTTTTGCTTTCCTGTGTGGAATACGTTTACTTTCCTGTGTGGACTGAGTTGTACTTGGGCTCGGAGGTTGGAGCGTATTTGAAATTGATGACTTAGGTATATGTATGGGCATATACCTAAGCAGTGTCGGTTGTTACTTCGTGATTGTACTTTTCTTTGTGGTTTATCCTTTGTGGATTTTGAGAGACCTTTAGGGGTCTCGGGGTCCCTACTGAGTAGCTTATACTCACCCCTGCACGGGCTTTTCCTGCACTACGTTGTGTTGGTTGCAGACGACGGACATCGTTGATCTTGACTGAGGCTTGCAGAGCAGGACGGTACCTGGAGGTGGACCACTAGGCGGGACGTGTTCAGAGTGGACGACGAGACCCATGGAGCAGTGGAGCTATCTGTACCCACCCTTCAGGTGGGATACCCAGTGGACAGCTCGGTGTAGCGGATTTTACTTTACAGTTGCTGTTTTCCCTTTCGAGTTGTACTTTACATTCAGTTTGGGTTTGTATACTGGCCCATTTACTTTTCCGCACATTTAGTTGTACTCTGTTTTTACTTAGTGCTTACTTCCGCTTGCTTACTCTGTGGTGTTTGTTTACTTTACAAAGGCAATGCCTTCCCTTTTTACAGGGATTTACGCCTTGGTGGTAGTCTCCAGCCCCTGGCCTATGGAAGGCGGGCTTGGGGTAGTCACAGCACGGACCCCGAGGGCGGGTCGTGACAGGTAGAATGTAACATACCTATATTTTATCATTTTTTCAAATATATTAATTATTTTTTATATTTTATGTTACCTGAATCTCTAATTTCATCTTTCATTACATTTAATACTATGTTTGGAATGTGTTACACACAATTCTGAGTTTATAATTCATTAATGGAAACAATGAATTTAAACCAAACATGACATTATACTTAAATATTTTAATTAAATATTATTTTTGTAAATTAGTCATTGAAATAGTGTGTATGATTAGAATAAAATAAGTTTTCAAATAATTTTTATATGTGTTTATATAATTTTTGAGTTACAAATTAAATAGAAATAAAAAAAATTCTTTTAAAAATAAAAAACAAATTTTTAGAAAAACTATTTCTATAAACACATTTATTGTGTATATCAAAAAATTATCCCAAAAACTTTCGGTATATGATTTTATTAAAATTTTTATATAATATATTCAATCATTTATTATTATTAATTTTATATATTTTATTCAAAATAGATAAAAATAAATCCAATTTCATGCTGAAAACTATGTTTTCTATGAAATGGTTTTGTCATGTATTTATGGTGAACATATATTAAAACGAAAAATTTCTTATTTGATAAAATTTATTTCAAAAATAAAAAAAATATATTAAAACATTAATAACAAATTATATTAGCTTCAATTTTTAGTATTTTCATAAAAATTTTAATTTATTGATGAATAGAACAAGTTACTAAATTATATTTGAAAATTAATTTTTGTTTCATTTATATATAATGATAAGTAATATTTTGAGGAATTTTTAGTGTAAAAATTAGTTTTATATTATATTCATTAATAAAATGTATTTAATTTTTTTCAATTTAATAATGATTTTTTATATAAAACCCGATCAAACATTTAAACTTACTATCATTAAAATGTCACATTCCCATTGTATCCATAAAATTAATTTTAAATTAAATTTTCCTAGTAATATGAATTGAATTTTGAAAAAAAAATTCTTTATTTGGAATAAGAATAATTTATGTTTTCTAATAATTTACACATAATTTCTGAACATAATAAATATTGAATGTAGTAAAAATTAATTATAGTTGTTAAAGAAAAAATGCATTTATGAGGGGTGAAACAATAATGATTAGAGATAAAATGACATAAATTTTTATATTTATATTTATTAATGAATTTATTTCAATATTGGACATCAATGTATCTGAAATATGTAATTCATGTTCCTCTTTCCTTCAAATATGACCCATATAATAGGTTGTGTAAATTAAAATACAAAAGATGATATGTTTCTTAATTTTTAATTTATATAATGATTTGGGATAGGTCAAATGAAAATATATGTCTTTATATACAAGATTATTTTTAAATATTTATTGGGTTTTTATCATATTATTAAATTTTAATACTTTGGTGATTAAATAATTACATAAATTCTTATAAAATTCCAACACATGAATTATTTAGTTATCAATTAAATAACTAAATGGTACTATAAAAATTTAATGTGATGTAAATTGAATGAATTATTATGTTCTGTTGTTTTTACCAATTAATATATCATTTCATATAGTTTTTAATATAATATATAACAATTCCATCATTTTCTTGATATTTCAAATTCATGTAAAATGAATCAGGTTAAAATTGACATTAATATAATATTTTGATAAATTATATTTTTTAAAATGATCAAAATTTTGTACAAATTAAATATGAAACAATGTGGATTTTAAATTTTAATAAATTTAAAATATTTTCCTTTAATTTTTCAATGTTTCTATTATAATGAGTATATTGACCGTAATGTATTAAAAAATCAGTTGGTGCTGTTAAAGATAAAGTGGTGTTTTTGTACGTTACACGCGCTTATGTTAAATATATTTCACTAACCACATTAGATTTACATTTTAAAAATTAGATAAAATATTTATAATTTAAATTATCAAATTATTCTACCTTAAATTTATTCATATATGATAAATCACAATGGTTAGAAAACTTTTTACCGTTTTATAAAACCAAAATGTTAAAAATATGGATACATAGATATAATGGAATGAAATGTTTAAAATAAATGTTTCATTATATGGTGGAGGGTGGATTTGAAATTAAAATAACTAAAAACATATAGCTATTAGATGTTGAGACACTTTAGGTAATATTGACATGCCAATAGTGAATAATTTTGAGTATTTACAAGAATTCCAATCCTCCTCAACAATAAAAGGGATGTAACTCAGACAACATATTCAAACCTCTATAGCGATTTTTTTAACCAATATCAATGAAACTTTCCTAGATTCATCCTAGTATCCTTATTTCTGACACAAATCCATCCATGCACATCATTGGTGCAAACATAAGGTGGATACCCAATTATGTTGTAATGTTTATCTATGATCATTTTCATTGTATTTCTTCCTCTACCCCATCAATTATTATTATATCATATTTATATAATAAACATATTATATTTCATATAATGATTTTCTTATTTTTAATACCTAAAACCACAATAAAATTTATCAAATGTTTAATGAAATCATCATTCATGTGTATGACATACAACCACTTCATGAACAAATATCCTTCATTTCTTTAGTATGAGCATTCATGGTGTGGTATAATGTTTGATTTCTAGTTTATATATGATATATATGAAATTTATGATTCTATTATTCTTGTAGAATTATTATATCACACATACCTTCATGAATTCTATTTTGGGGTACACAATAACGTTGTTCATGTGTACGAAGAACTACCGCCTCGTGAAGGGATGTGATTCATTCACGCTATACATGAAATGTATTAATTATGGGTTTAGTAAACATATGTGATATATATCTCATAAAAATTCTACTATAATGAAAATATACATATATATATAATTTATTTTCCTTTCATTATATTGATAATAAGTTGGAAATAGAATTCATGTGTTCATATGACCTACCATCTCCATGAGTGGTGTATTTAATTTAGTGTTACAAACTGTTATGGATTACTCTAAAACAAAGAAATTATTACAGAAGACATAACATTAAAAATAAATAATTAATAAGAGGGAAATAATTTTTTTTAATGAAATAATATATGGTAAGATATATATAAATATGGTTCTTTAATAGATTTATAACAAACATGTATTAATTATTGAGTAAGTTTGAATGAGTATGATAGAAGTCAAGAATTAAGGTAAGTGGATTCCAAGCATCACATTTATTTCTGAGATACTTCTTCAATATTAACAAATCATTTATTATTTTTTCATAATATATTAACCTATTAAAATATATAACATGAATCTAACTCATTTCATGAATATAAAATTTATCATTTCTTTTATTCATTCAGTGGGATTATAAATCAAAAGTTACTCATGTAGTAATGTATTAAAATTTCACTTTTTACCACCATGAGACAAATTCTATATTCACCAACAATTTTTTTGTAGATTATATGCCTTATATAAATGTATATCATGATCATTATGTTGAAAATATTTGTTTTAACATTTTTATTTTAGGACCCCTCATTCATGGGGTTTACAGTTCAAATGTTAACAAAATAGTAAAGGATTTTGTCTTAATTTACCTTATTTAAGACATATGTTATGTTATACATGTAAATTATTTTTTATGGTTTATATACAGCCCCATTGACATTTAATATCATTAATTTGATTAATTTAGTGATATTTTAACTTCTATTAATGGAATTACTTCATTGTTCTTATGTTTCAATGTTACCAAAGTAATATGATCTTTATGTTATAATCACATAATTTATCAAGATTGTTTATTATTTATCTTTGAATGATATAATACAATGATATATCTTTAAATATACTTATCAATTTTATTACCCTATGGTTATGAAATAAGAATATATTTTCCCTTCAAATTTCTCTCTTTATGTACTCAAGAGTTAAAAAAGAATGATTTTTTTTTAAAAACCACTCATTTGGTCAAAAACACTTTCTATTTTAAACCATATTTTCTAAATAAGTTTTCAAAATATTTTTTATTTTAAAAAGTGTTTTTTAAGATAAAACGATATTCTACTTAAAATAGTTTTTAATTTTTTTTAATATTCCTTCACATGTTTTCAATATTTTTCATATTAAATTATTTTTAAAATGATTTTTGTTTTAAAAAGTAAATTTCAAAGAGAGAAGAATATTTTCATAATGAAATGTTCTTGAATTATTTAAAATGAATCCTTTATATGGTTTAAAGATTTTTTTATATGAAGAGGATTTTCAAAATATTTTATGTTTTATTTTTTCTGAATTGAAAAAAATAATTTCCTCAAAAAATATTTTAATTTATTTTTATAGCCTTTTTTATGTTTTCAAGGTCAGTTTCAAAGAATTTTTTTAAATGTTTTGTGTTTTAAAATTTTTTTATCAAATTTGAAAGGATATTTTCTTCAATATACTGTTTAAATGATCTTTCAAAATTATTTTCCAACAATGATGATATCATGTGACGTAACATATAAATTTCTAGGGATATGAACCAAAGATAACAATCTTATTCCTTCTATAAATTGTTTATGATAACTAGATGTTGTTGGATACAGTGTATTTATAAAGTTTGACAACAAAAAGATATTTTATTGAATTGGAAAATACCCCTTCCAACAAAACATTGTGAGGTAGTGGTACAAAAAATCAGAGGAGCATGTAGTAAAGGACCCCTAGGGAATCATTATATTAAAAATAGCTCTGATATATGGAAAGGTAATTGAATTGTAAATGAATGTAAGAGAATCAAATATAGGATCCCATGATCCAATATAATCGGCTACTTTATTCCCTTAATTCCATTTATGGTAAATGATAATGTTTTCCTTAATTAATTTTTTACACATGCAGACCTGGTACTAAAAATACCAACAACTGGTGGTATATCAATAGATAGAGTTTAAAATAATCATAGAGTTGATTTTCAATGTAGCCAACCGGATAATTTTATTGTTTCACATCTCATGACTAGCATGAACTATATTGGATTCTATATAGAGCGAGTCTTTGTGGAAAAAAGTGGTCCTGAATGTGATAATATATATTCCTTTACATCATTTACAATATGGCCACAAAAAATCACACATGAAATTCATGATCCATCCTTGATAATATTAAAACTAATTTTGGAGGGATCCAATGAATCCAACAATAAAGGATGTGGATTTAGGATTATATTCTACTCATATCTAAGATCTTGAGAGATTTTATTAATGGAGACATTTCACAGTTTTATATCTGATGGATCAACTAATCCGTCATGTTTTTCCTTATAAAGGAAATGGTTGTCTAAGAACTGTAAATACCCTTGAAATGGGCTTTGTTTTAAGTAGTCCATAGAAACAAACATTCATTGGTGAGGATAATTATCCTTGAAAGCACCTCTCTTGTATTATCCCCCACACCATGGAACCAATTGTCAAGAAAAATATATCCCTTGGTATCTTATGAATCCACAACACTGAAAATTCCCAAACTCATCCATATTCATCTCACCTATTGGCTTATGAGGTGATTCACTATTTCAACTCTATGCATACCACAATAAAAAAATCAACATGAATCCTAAATTCTAGACCATTAGACATAATCTTCTATGGATCAGGGAATATTTATAATACGTCACACAAAGAAATTCAGTTTAGATGGTGTGTTTTAACCCTATTTTCTTTCACCCCCATTAATCATGTTACATCATCATGTGAGCCATTATACATAAATATTTAATATAGAAAACACCAGATAATGAACCTATAAATGCACAAACATCATGTTATGATGATATCTCAATTGAATCATAAGAATCCTATTGTCATTTATCTAGGATAACATTAATAAACAATAGACAATTTCAGGCTTCTCTAAAAGAGATTTTTTTGAAGTGAAAACAAGGAAATAAAATTTTATTTCTCTCGTTATAAAAAAAATAATATTTCTTGGAATAATAATCCATTGATCCTTATTCTTGATCTCCAAAAAACTCATGGAAATCCAAATAGTGAATTCCATACCAAAAAAGGATCAACAATGTAAATACATTTCATAGGTTATTATAGGATAAAATTATTATAAATGCATTGAATTTTCCACATGTTATGAAAGGATTAAATATTTAGGATACCCATTTAATTTCATGGGTTATGAAATGTTAAATTGTTTTGATCATGTTCCAAACATAAATATGGTTTCCAATATGATATAGGTGTGACTTATATCTCCCTATAATGTAATTTGAAATGAAAATTTTTATATGAGATCAATAGGTACATGGGTGGTTTTCCTATCTCTAGATTAATTGGTAAAAGGGTTTTTAGACCATAACCAAGCTGGTACACGGGCGGTTAACCAAAGGCAAACATGTTATGAATCACATGATGGGTTACATTGATATAATATTTTATACTATTTTGTGCATTAAAAAATCTATGTATTATGCCAATGTTATGATCCCCCGGCTCATGTAATTTAATTATATTATATTTCATGTTTTATAAACGATCAATATTTATTACATTTCTTAATATTATGAGTCTTTAAATGAATCTTATAGTTTTCAAATGTTATTTTCATGATATTATACCCTTATTCTCCTATCATATTTACACATCTCCCTTTTTTACCATTATTGATCATTTGAGATCTCAATTTCTTATACTTCCCTTTTTAAGGTTATGAGGAATATATATCAAATAAGAGTACAAAAAAAGAATACCTTATAGAATATGTTGGAGATATTATAGGAATTAATAATATTGTGTTTCATGATAACAAAATCACTAAAATATTATGGTCCAAATACATTTTCATGTGTATTGTATTGTATATTCATCTGAAAATGATGTAACATCCATTTGTGATAATCTTGGGTTACTGTATTCTTAGTGGGATAACATGGAGTAGGATTTTAGTGAATATGTTTCTAGATGTTTAGTTTGTAAACAAGTGAATGTTTTAAGTCATCATCTAATAAGATTCATGTAACTTAATCGTATTTCTCAGTGGAAATAGAATAAAATTACTATACAATTTATCATGGGACATCAAAGGACTCTTGGAATGAATGATTCAATATGAGTTATCATTGATCGCCACACCATATACAAACTGTTTCTCACTAGAAAGTAGAATTTACATATTTATAACCTCACAAGGCTCTATATAAATGATGTTGTAATAAATCATGTTTAACCCCTTTCAATTTTTTTGTTCATGATCACTGTTTTAAAATGAACTTGTAGAAGGGACTTTAGAAGGCTCTTCATTCTAAGATTCATTTCATAAGTACCTACCATCCATAAACTGATGGATAATATAAACGGAATATCAAAATAATTGGAGACACGTTTAAGTCGAGAGAAATTTACATTTAATGTATGTTGGATCATTATATCACATTTTTATAGTTTTCCTATAATAATAGTTTAAATTAAAGTATTTGAATAGTACCATATAAAGAATTATATGGTAGGATGTGGTGTACTTAAACATTTTGGGATGAAGTTCAGGAAAGGAAAATTATAGTCCCGTGACATATTTATGAAACGAAGACAAGTTTGAAGGATATTCAATATAATATTAAATCATTACTATATATGAACAATATTTTTTCTGATAATCAGAGGATGGATTTATAATTCCATGTTATTGATCATATTTTATTGAATGTGTCTCTATGGAAGGGTGTTGTAGGGTTTGAAAAGAATGGGAAACTGATCTGATGGAATATATAACCCTTATAACTCATTGAAATAATTTAATTTGATTCTTACCATATGGAAATTCTAAAATGCCTCTAAAAGGGACGTGATATGTTTCTTATATCATTGTTAAGGAAGTACATGTGAGACCCAACTCATTTTCTCATCTATTGTGAAATATAATTGGAACCTCATCATTCATACAATGAGTAAATAGTCAAGATACATAATACTTTAGATAAATTGTTGTGGAATTATTCAACTTTTCTGGTAATGATACATTGGAGAGAAAATAAAATGGAATAAGCAACAAGTGAACCAAAATATGTATTGAATAATAACTACACTCATCTGTTTAGAAGGTAATATCAACAATATATTTTGGGAGAATTATTTTTTAGGGAATAATGTAACACCCAAATATATTAAAACATATTCCAATTTAAATAAATTCAATCCATTAGATAGTTATAGAGGTAATACTAAATCTATTTTTCAAATTTAATTAATATATTTAAACCTCACTAATGTGTATTTTATGTAAAATTGATTTTTTTTGTAATTTTTGAATTTTTTGGGAAAAATTGTAAAAATTATGTAATGTTGGGATTTTAACTATTTTAATGTGTCTTATGTATTATTTAATTTTAGGTAGAGGAAGAATCATTCCACGAGTAGAGAAAAGTAGTCCGACAAAAGATTTTAGATAAAAGAATTAGTTTTTTAAACTGATGAAGATTACATAAACGATATGTACCGACCTTACACATCATGAAATTTTCAAATAATATGTAATGTGATCGACATGTCATGAATTCAAAACACATTAGGAAAAGAAAGTACATGACGTGTACTCTTAGTACATGTAATGTTGTGAGTCAACCAATCAAACTAGTTTATTAGATTCATGAGATGCAGTGGATAAAACAGATAAGGATTATATGATGTGTAGCCTATGGACATGTTTGGTACCAGTCAACCCATAGAAGAAAATTAAATTTATGTGGCTTGATTTTTTTATGGTAATTACTATAAAAGGCACCCCATGGCCACCATTTTGAGGCACATTAGAAGAGACAGAGTTGCATGACACCACCAAACCTTCTACAATGTATTCAAGTCCATTCCTAGCCATTGTAGGTGTCAAGATCAATAGGGAGTTTTTATACATCCATGTAAAAATGGAGATGATGCAGGCTACTCATGCGATGAACGGCTAAGCCCTAAGTGATTTTGGGCAGTGGCACCTGATAAAAAATATCTTTTGTGTTTAAAAATTAATGTGTAATATCATTATGAATTTATCATGTACCAATATTATTGAAGGAATATCGTTTCATTATTTCTAGAATATATCATCAAAAAATAAGTGTGGATGGTTTCTTTGATCTATATATTATATTGATCAAATTCACTATTTAAATTTCTATAACAATATCTTGCTGTTGAGCATATTGTTTTCTGTTATGTTCAGTTTCTTGGTGGTATAAAAATAATAGAATCACTACTATTGGACAGATAAAAATAATTTAGAGTTATTAATATTATATCGATATAAATTTTAATGTTCACCTAGTGGTTCATTTGGGGTGCTTTTAGGAATTAAAATTGATGAATAATTGTATGCAAGGAAGAGGAATGTTTCGGAGTGGTTTCTGATTATCTACAACTGTTGTTTCATTCATTATTTCAAACCCACGTTATATGCTCTATATTATACACTTTTTATATTTAATTTTCATTCACTTTAAATTACATTAACATTTTTTAATAAAATTCCCATTTTCCTCTTCTTGTAAAAATAAAAAACTGAACATGAATATTTTTCAACTTAAACTACAACCACCTTAAGATACATCCACATGGATACCACTACGGTACATTAAAAGGGTAAAATATTGATTGATATAACACTACTGAGTACATTAACATCATATATCTAGTGTTACTGGGAACCTCAAGTTTAATAAAATATAATCTATTAAAATATTATTTATACATGACCTTTATAAGGTGTCCATTAATTTTAATTTTATGAATTGTTCTACCTAAAATAAGAAACTTTTAGGGATTATAAATGTATAAAATAAACTAAATGTATATACATTGAATATAAATAAAATAATGAAAATTTAATAGAAATTGAAAGGTTTTTAAACTATTTTTTTAGAAAACAGTTTAATCATTTCTTTGTAAAATATGAAAAAAATAATTTTAGAAAATATTATAAAATTTATTTGATAAAATTGAATCCATAAATACTTGGGTGACTTTTTTTATTTTTATAAAAAAATCATTTTTCAATGAAAAGTTGGAAAAATAATTTGTATTTGAAAACTTCTATTTAATTTAAATAATTCAAAAGTTTAAAATAAAATTGTAATTCATTTTAAAGTAAAATTAAATAAATAATATTACAATTTTATTTCATTATAATAAATTTTATATTTAATATTGTTACCAATAGCTTCGATACTAAGAAGAATTTCTCTTTGAAGGCCCGCATTTTCATCGTGTCTATGGGTTTAATTTTAAATTTTATTCATTCACGTACGTGAAATTAATTTGGAAAAATTGATAAAATATTTTAATTTGGAATTATTTATATTACTTTATAAATCTAACTAAATTCGTAACGAAAATTTATAGAGAAAATTAATTAGCACGGTCATGGTAAAAAAAATTTACCGAGGGTTGAACTAAGAATATGATGCTTAAAAAAACCTATGCATTTTTAAAAACACATTATTAACCTTATTTTTAACTTATGATATCTTATTCTTGATAATACTCTATTTAGGACCCTTATGGAGTGTGACAAATGTGGTTAAAACTTTTTCTTTTCAAATATTAAAAATGTGCCTCTCACCTCACATTTAAATGGACACCCCTACTCTTCTATTCATCACATCTTCAATCCTTTTAGGATCATCAAATACCTACCCAAATAACATTACAAATTTCATGACCTCATCTTATTATCCTTTTTTATGTCAAAAAGCTCTTCTTGGAATACTTCATGTATAATCATAATTAGGTGGTTGAAAATCAGTAAAATTCCTAATGATGTGTTTTTTTTTATTTCTCCTAACACCTCCTTCAAATATTATTCATTTATAATTATATAATAAAAATATTATATAAAATATACTAATATTATATTATGTAATTTTCGTGAACTATATCCACATATTGTTACCATTAAAGGGAAATAATAACGGTTCTTCTATCTACATCAGACTACAACCTCACGAACCAATGTGACATGTATTTGATAAACATCATTCATGGTTGTATATGATGATGAATATAATGTATGTATATGAAAATTAAAAACATTATTATACCACTTGTGTAATTTTATTATATGTACCATTTAATTTCCATTTTGTTGGAGATATGATGATATCACTCATGTGTATAACAGAATACCCCCTCACAAGGTGATATAATTAATTTTTAACTAATACAGAATTTAGAAGGTAATAAAGAAAATTTTAATGAATATATGTGTCATGAACATACCTGAGTACTCTTGTAACACAATAAATGGTCTGATCTTGAAATATCCTGATGTGTGTTCTTGATCGTCAGAGGTTGGAAACAAATAACATGAATCTTACAAAAATTAAAGTGGGAATTGGTTTTTCCTAAAAAAATGTGGAAGTAAAGGGGAAAATCAGTAATGAATACAAAATAAACTCCACTGGTAGTAATGAACCATATTTCAAATAGGTAATAAAATCTAAAGTGATCCAACCAAGCACTAGGAAATCAAAAAACGAACTATAAGATAAACTGCCCAAGTCCCAACCCAGACACAACGCACAAAGTACACATGTCAATAACTATAACAACATACAAGATATTCAGTTACCTTTATTGAGCCTAGGATCTAATAATAATAAACTTCTAAAGTCATAAGTACGGTGTAATATAAATCCTAGAAGTATTTTAGAAAATAATTCCATAGCAGTTGCCAATATAAAATTATCCATGTAAAGTTATTTCAATTTTAAACAAATAGGTTTGGAATATTAAAACTATATTTAAATAAACTATTGTATTTCCTTTAAAATTATGTAAATACATTTATCAATTTATGATTCACATTTTATATTTTGAAAACATATTTCAAATGATGGAATTTACCTTTTCCGAAGTGGTGTTTTAATGAAATGAGACCCACCATAAATATCTTAAATAAAAACCATTATATAAAAATGATTATATAAATTTGTAAGGAATATGAAATAGTTTACAATAATGGAATATATTCAGTTAAAATATATTAAATCGAGAAACATGGTTATATTTCAAATAGGTATTATAGTTCTAGGCTATGTGGACTGACACTATGAATCAAAAATATGTGAATAGAAACATCCCTCCGAACATAGTCTAAATAGAACTTTTCACTATCTCTTATGGGATGCAACATGCTGATATGATGTTTTATAATATTGTAATTCATAAAGTAGTACAAAAAACTCACTAAATAACTAAGGCTTTCATGTTCTGAAGTACAAAACAATGATAGAAAATTTACTCTAAGAGCACATAAAATACAATTAAATCCCATTCTCTATTTCAAACTTGATAATTTACCCTTTAAAACCAATAATGGGGTTTTAATAAAAAACATACCTTTTCACAAATATGAAACCGTAAGGTTTCCATACAACCATATTTATGCCATTTTTCACCAATAGGGATTTGAAAACAAATCTTGATATTTCACAATACACATTTAAAAATTAATGTCAACAATTTAAAATTTATAACACATTCCACAAATTTTATAACAAACCCATTATTCAATGGAATTTTATTTTTTCTTAAATTTTAATCATGTCAATTTTTTCATAATTAAATTCAACAATTAAATTGAAATTATAACAAAAAAAAGCTAAAATATAAATTTAAAAAATTCAATGACCAAAAATTCATAAACTCTCCCCAATTAAATGGAATTGGGGGTTTTCTAATTTAATATCAAAACCATATTTTCCTAAAACCACTAAGTCAATGGAATTAGGTTTTTAATCAATCTATTCAAAAAAAATTAATAATAAAATAGAAATTTTATTTAAATTATGAATTGAATTTAGAACATCAATTTGGGTTCAATAAGATTTGGGAATCATAATGGAACCATTAATCTTGTAGTCAATATGTATAGAAGTGGAAAAAATTAGTAGATATTTTCTAAGGAAGAAACAAAAAAATTAAATCTGGTGAAATGTGGATAAATCATAAGTTTTTATCCCTAATAAAGTAGCTATTAGATCTATAAAAAACACAAGGATGTAAGAAACCATATAGAGAAAGAGGGAGATTGTGGGAGATCAATAACATAAGGAAGAAACTAAACCGAAGATAATCGACTATTATTACCCTAGCTTCAGATCATTTTGGGAGGGGGTATAGGAGCCGAGAATACTCATTACAACCTGTGAAGAAGGTATAAATGATTTTGGTTCAAATATTTTTTTTGGGACCGAAAATGTGGTTTCAATAATTTTTAATTAAAATTAATATTATTAAAAAGTAATTTTCATTGGTTTGTATGAATTCACACAAAGTTTAGATAATAGTGTACAAGATGTGTTCCTGGTATAAATCAGGTGCTTGGATTCTATAGAGAGGATTCATAGTTTGGTAAACTATTCTCACTCTATGCCAAGACCACTGTCCAAATTTTGCCATTTTTTGTAGTAGGGTGTATGATTTGAAAAACCATACACAAGTTGAGTGAAAACAATGCACTAGCCTAGAAACTTCCATAAACTTATAATTTCAACCGAATCAACCCCAAATATATCCCAACTAGTTAAACTTCAAAAATATTAGTTTAGGAATTTCTAAAAACAGAAGAATGACATTACGACTTTCCCATAATAAAAACATTATATCCCTAGAAAGACTATGATGAAGATTCCATGTTAAAAAGATAAGGCCATTACTCTCTCGTCTATGCATCCCTTACCCACATCTCATGAAAATCATAACTATGTTTTCATATCATATGCACCAAAGGTATCATACTCCCATGTAATACCTTGGTTTCCAAATGAACCATCATAATTTGTTGTTCAGTTACAAATAAATGAGGTTCAACATTAATATCACTCCACCTCAGAACATGAAATGGATTAGATATATACATTTGTAGTTAAGATACCAGATATATTTTATGTATATACACATGTTGTGGTGGATGTGTTAAATTATATGAACCTTTTCCAACCTACTCAAGAACCGATAAATGTCTCACAAAATGAGGATAAATCTTCCCTTGCCTCCTAATTTGTCGATGACCTAACTGGGATGAAAATTCCAGAAAACATTTTCACCAATTAATAAAACCAAAGGTCTATATAGAAAATCAAAATAACATTTATATCTCCTCTATTACATAAAAATTCTTTGATGAAACAACTAAATTTTAGTTGTCATCTCTTGCACCAAACATGGTCTATTAAATTATGGATTTCCATCATTCGACCAAAACAATTGTTATTTATAAGGCCAATCATACAAGGCCTAAAATGGATCTATACATTTCAGGGATTGTTAAATATTATTATAAGAAAACTCCAAAAACCCTCTTGTGATCATTTTATGCTCCACCAAAGTCTATAACGTAAGCACAAATTATATCCTCAAGAGTCTGTATCATTCTTTATGTCTAGCCATCTGACTACGGATAGTATTTCATCCTAAAATATATGTGAGATCTGAGTTCCTCTAGAAGGCCTCTCAAAAATAAGAAGTCAACCAAGGATCTCAATTAGAAACATGAGAATAGAGAAATCCATGAAAACCAAAAATCTCTTTCACATTGATATTTTTAAACACCTCAACATTTTTTGTTTCACGAATGGATAAAAGTGAGATTATTTCATCAACCAATAGATCACAACCCATATCTAATTATTCTTTCTCTTGGTACATGTAATCCCATCAAAAAATTCTATAGAGATATCATATTTCTTCTAAGTTGGAATTGTATGTAGAAAAAAGATAACTATAAGGATTGTAGTTCTCATCCTTCACCTTTTGGAATCTATAATGTGGAGTAAAGATTTGAGCAATGTCTTGTCTCATATAATGCAACCAGATCTCATGTTGCATTTTATAAAACGTATTTGTAGATCTTGGATGCACTACCCATTCGGTACTATGCAAATCCCCAATCATGTTATTCCTCTTAAAGGGGGTAACAAAAAAATTTTGTATAATAGAATTCCCTCTTAGGAGAATGGACACTAGGAAACTACCTCCCAAACATAAAGAGAGTATTTGATGGTACAAAACCAATCATCATGCTACTGATCATGAATAATCATTTATTAAAGGGTAGATTCCAATTGAACATTATCCATGGAAACCTTAGTCATTTTCTATTGAACTCAAATATGCAAGATTGTAAAGATATGCATCAAATTACACTCTTCTAATCATTATTTCACTACCTAGTTTAGAAGTTTCCCACTCAAATCATCTAAAATGGCATTCCCATTCCCCTGAGGTATTGGTAATTTTGATGTTGAAATACTATAGTAATTCATCTAAAAAACACTAGAGATAATTCAAATATTTTGGAGAGATGATATAACTAATGATCTTTTAGATGGAATACACGATAAACATTTCTCTATTAAGGTAATGTTGCAACTCTTAAGATCTTGCATCATAGCTGCAATTCCAAGTTCATGGGTGATATTATTTTTCTTGTGTGGCCTAAGTTGACAAGGGCCATATGCAATGACATTATCACCATTCATAATAACAAATCCCATGCGTGAACCAAGAGCATCCCCAATGACCACGTAGCCCAGCCCAACCTATTGAAGAGTCAACATTGGGGATGTAGTCAAAAGTGGTTTCATCCCAAAAATTATTAATTCTATCATTTAACATCCCATGTAAACTATAATCCCTTATAAGTGAGATCAGTCATTAGATATGTCAACTTTGGTATGTCCTTAACAAACCAACGGTAATATCATGAAAATCACAAGAATCCTTCGATCTCAAAGGAATTTTTTTGTTACTCCCAATTCGTAACATGCTTCACTTACTCTAGATTGGATTATATTCCTTGTATGGAAACCACATGTCCCAATAATTTCTCCTTCCAAATATAGAAATCACAATTTAAAATCCTAAAAAACATTTGATTGTTTTTCATAGAACTCAAAACCATTCTTAGTTGATGATGATGATCCTCTTTGGAAATAGAGTAAACAAGAAATTCATCCAAAAAGAGTACTATAAAGGTTTCAATATAATCATAGAAAATAATTTTAATAAAATCTATAAATATTGAAAGATAATTTTTTATACCAATATGAATAAGAAGGCACTCATAGTGTTCGGACCTGCTCCAAAAGGTGGTTTTTAGAATTTCATATTATTATATCTTCAACTAATGGTAACAGGACTGATGATACTTGTACAATATGAATGTTTCCCCTTCAAACTAATAAAACATCTCATCAATAAAAGGAAATGGATTCTTATAATTTATCTTCCCTTGATTAAGATTTGGGTAATAAAAAAATGTTAATGGGTATAATAAAATTTATTATGAAAGAGAACTTGTTCCACCCAATGTGACATGATCGAGCATATAAAGCCTTTAACAAGTCAATCATCCCACTAAGACTTCATCCATATATGTTATTTTGGGGCCATGTGAAACGTGGGAATAGAAAATAGTTGATTACTAGGCATGAAGGTGGAGGAAAACTCAACCACTCTTGTGAATGAAAAACTAAATAAATGAAAAGGAAACAAGTTAGGAAACATGATGAACACTGGAGGGAGATCACTATAAAAAGGTCCCTACTTCAAATCAATGGAAATCATAGATTTCTCATTCCACAACTCTAGAAAATAATGTCTAGATCTACTAGAACTTTGTTCCCAATCACCTAGAAAGACACAATATGCACCAATTGTTATAGTAATTGTGTTCTGTTGAAGATAAAAAATCAATCCATTATTTATTGGAAATAAGTTAGTCCATCCTGAAATTGATGCTATGAGGTTTCATATCGAGAACTATAACCCTCCCAGAAAGCTCAACATCTGATAGATATAAAACACAAGTGGGGATATGGTGACCTGGCTCTCTCTTCATGCTAATGGGAGTACTAATATCCCTAACATAAAATAAAAACATCGTACTAAGATTAATTATATTTCTAATATGGTTTGAAATAAATAAATGAGATAAACCAGTATCAAATAGATTATTCACTAATAATAACATTAAAATAATGTTACATGTTACTGTTTCTTGATATGTATCTACTTCCTCTAGAGACTCTTATACTCAGTGAAGAAGCTTCATTCCAAATACATGTTTTTTTAACCCTATTTTACATGAACTATTTTATTTCCACATAGGTTTAAGATGAGTTGATGATCCCATCCCACTACATAGAGTAGAATAAACTAGGAAGAATATATGTACTTTACCATGACATATGTAGAACCCCTAGTTCATGGGAACCTCCATGAAAAAACGCTTTGAATGTCCTAACATTCCACAATGGTAACAAATAACGGATCTACATCCTAGTAACAAAGGAGGACTAGAATGACCTTACTGTTGAGAAATGTCATGGGAAATGTTAAGATTAAATTTTTCTTTAAAGGAGACAATTTTTACATTAGATAAAATAATATCTTCAAAACCCTAACATTAAATCCATGTCCATATTGACCATTAGGACCATGTCCATCACATAAGTATATAAAGGAAGCTCCATCAAGAAAATATTAGAAAGAATATCCTGACTAAGACACATCTCGATTTTGAGAGTCTTTATCCTCTGATTTGATACCATCTCATATGTGAATTGAATAGGCTTAGTAAAATGATTTTTATACTCGGTCATAGTCCTTTCATCCCACTCAAGTTTGAAGAACACAGTAGACAAGGATAACAGCATCAAATCTAGATAGAACTGGTCAGAGAAAATAACCTTGAGTTAATTACAATCTAAAACCTCATGTTTCTTCATCTATATCACATCTCCCACCATCACCTAATAGGTCATTCGAGCGTAATGGTGGAACAATTCACTTTTATCTCATCAGGTGCTTCCAAATATCCAAACAAATTATCCATTATTCTCAATAAATCTTCTTCCTCTTGGGGATCATTGGATACCTTTAATGGTTCTAGACTCATGAAAAAGAATCTCTGGGTAACAAATCCATAGAATGTACCTCTGAGGATCCACAGCTGGATCCTAAATGGGGACTAGAGGTTTATCATTCCCTAGAAAGTGAACAATATGCATGATCACCTCAACCATATTTTGTTCTATGATAGTATTATCTCACTGAGGTTCTATAGTAGCATCCTCATAGATCTAATTCACATGTATTCTTGGAATCATGATCCTACAAAGAATCAGTAGAAACCATGGAAGACATCATGTTAAACTCAAATTGAGAAAGATGTGAAATTAATCCTAATAGGTAGAAAACCCAATATTTTGATTTCAACACATCCAAATAAAATTATGGAATGGATTAAAACTAACCCACATGTTGACATTCCCTAACCACCCCTAGAGATATAAGGTTCATTGTTGATGGAGCTGTCTAGACCCACAATCACAACTACCTCATATGTTCTGATAGTATTTCACATTTTGTACTATCTTCAAGAAAAAAAGATCAACTTGGAGTTATGATACTAGTTTATCATTAACCAAATTGGGTACTTGGGTAACCTGATAACCAATCCAATCATAACATAGCTATAAGGGCATTCATGATTCCCATGGTTCAATGAAAATCACCTTGATTCAAAAATTAATGTGATAATGATTTAAAACTAAAAATTTTGAAGTAAAAGAGGAAAGTCAATAATTAATAAAAAAATGAATCTCCACTGTGAGTAATATAGTAGGTGTCAAATAGGTAATAAAAACCCATGTACTACAACGAAGTACCATAAAAACCAAAAAACAACAAGATAAATAGACCAAGTCAAAAAAAATACACAACGTGTGAAGTCAACAGGTCAATAGTTAAACCACCTCAGTTAGATGTCTTTCCACTACTCAATCCTAGAAGGAAATAATCTACAATCACCCAAAAAATCTTTTAGGGTGTGTTCCAAATTCATGTATTATTTCACCCAATGAATCCATAACATATTACAATATCATATTATCCATGAAATGTTCTTGCAATATAAAACAAACATGTTTGTTATATTAAAAGTATATTTAAAAAATTATGATTTACATTTAAAATGATGGAAATACATTTCAAAAATAATTTATCACATTTAAAATGATGGAAATACATTTCAAAAAATGTAATTTACCTTTAATATAAGTGTTGTTTACACAAATATCACTTTTCACAAATGTCTTAAATAATAACTTTAATATAAAATTGTTTTTATAAATTCACATGGCATGTCAAAGTGTTTTAAAAAACTGAATATATGAAATTAAAAATAAATACCAAAATGATACATGGTCATATACAAAATAGGAATGGCACTTCCATGGTATAGGGACCCAATACTATGAAATTGAAATATGTGTATAAACATGTCCTTATAAGCATAGTCCGAACAGGAATCATCACCATCACCGAAGGGATCTGATGTATTGATATTATGTTCTTGAAAATTGTAAATTATAATGTGCAGCCCAAAATAACTCACAAACTAAGAAGGGATATAATGTTCTAAATTATAAAACAACGATGTTTAATCTATTCTATTATTACTAAAAATATAATCAAATCCCATTATCCAATTCAAACATTCCAATTTAATCTTTAAAACCTATAACAGTTTTCTCATAAAAAACATACCTTTTCATAAAGATAAAACTCTAAGGTGTCTATACATGAATTTTTTAAAACAAATTCAATAATAAAGATCTAAATCCAAAGCATGCAACAATAAAATTTTAAAAATCAAATTAAATCATTTAATTTTTCAAACACTTTACATTTATTTTATAACAAACCCTCAATTTAATGGAATTATGGGTTTTCACAACATTCCATCAAATAAAATTTTCAATAATTAAATTATATAATTTCATTGAAACAATTTAAATCAATATCAGAGATTAAATTAAAAAACTTAAATTTCCATAATTTCATAAGCACTCAAAAAAACAATGGAATTTGTGGTTTTCTAATTTAATGCAAAAAACCTATGTTTCCAAAAACTCAAATTCAATGGAATGGAATTTTTAAATAAGAAATTTAAGGAAATTTAATTCAAAAAAAAAAATTTATTTAAATCATCAATTAAATTTAAAGTGGAACTTTAGGGTTAATATGAATTGGGCATCAAAAATGAACCACCAGTATTGGAGTCACTAGATCTACAAGTGTCAATCCCAAATAGGCATATGATGAGGAATAATGACAACAACAGAATCTAGGAAAATGAGATTCAAACCATGGTTTATAACCCCAAAAAGTGTGTATTAGATCCACAATTAAACACAAGGATCCACAAAACCCAAAGTAGAAAGTTATAGATCACATGAGATCAATAATGAAAGGAGGAGACTAACCAGATGATTATTTAGTGATGTTTTCCTAGATTCATATCACTTCTAAGAGGTGTAAAAGGGGCCAAGAATCCTATTTGGGAGGTCTGAGGAAGGTAAAAAAAATTTGGTTTAAATGATGTCTATCAAGTACCTAAAAAGAGTTTTTAGGTTTTTTTTATTTAAAATTCAGATTATGTAAAAACCTCTCAGTATGGTTTCCTGGGAATATTCATGTGGTTTAAAGAACTCATGCACAAGTCTTGGGCCACTTATAAATCGGATTAAATGTTTTATATATACGGATAAGAAATAGGTAATCCATGTGTATGCCATGTGATTACTACTACTAAATTTATTAAATTTTTCTTTAGCAAGGTTCCTGGTTTGAAAAAACATGGTCATGCCAAAAAACATCCAAAAAATATAGAATTTCACCTCATTAAACCCCAAACGAAACCCAATTAAAGAACATTAAAAAAATAGGGGTTAGGAATAAATAAAAATAGTAACTGGTTGCTAGAATAAGTAATTTAAGTTAAATAATTATGATATTAATAATTTATTTACCATTATAATGTGATTATACATAATTTTTATTTCATATCATTCACTCATAAAAAGATGATAGTGTTGTTCGTGTATGTGTATATTATCAGCATCACAAAGAGATGTGACTATATTTTTAGCACCACAGCACATGGTAGATATATATGAGTATAAATAATGAACTAATATGGTATTTATAATTTATTATCCTTCTATAAAGATAAAATATTACGACCCTCATTTCTATAGTGGTTGGTGAAAATGGATAAGATTCTCATGCCAACGTATGACCTTCCGTCTCCATGATTGTAACATACTTCTTTTCTGAAAACCATATTTATTAAATGATATTAAAAGTATAATTCATATATAAATATGATAAATATTTCTTGATTATTATTCTAGATATGTTGAAATAATGACCTCATAATCCAATATTCATCCTACCGAAGTCGTTTTTGACACATAAGTGGAATATCATCAAAACACATGACATAATACTAGTTGATTAACGAATTGTATAAAACATGGTAATAAGTGAACTATAAGGATTATAAAACATCAAAAATGTTATTAATCATGTAAATATTTAACATAATATTATTATTCATGAAGCTATATAATGTACATTAAGAGTAAAACGCAGGGTAAGGGGAATTTCCACAATTAAATTTTATTGAATAATATTCTAATGTTATTAATGTATATTCATTTGTATGGTCTATAAACTTCCAATTTGACATGTAATTTTGATGATTACTTAACAATTCATGTTATTTTATGTTTAAATTTGAATGATTTCATCCAAGGGTATTTTACATGAACAATTTCCAGTGGTAATGATTTACATTACTAATTTTTTTTGTCATATTACCTTTTCATTTTATATTGGTATTCTATGATAATGTGAATAATTAAATTTAAATTTAATTTATTGTATTTTCAATTATTTTATGCATATTTTAATTTTATTCATATAATAAATTTATTTATAAATTATCACATCAATGTTATGATCGTTGTAAGGTATATTCTTCAATTTCCATTTTATTGAGATATTTTTGTTAATATGCACTTATTCAATTATATGTGGTCTATATACATCACCATTAAAATATTTAGTGATACAGATCATATTTAATTCATTTTTTCATAACTTTTTGGTATATTTTAATGTAAAATTAAACATAAATTAGGTATTTCATTTCTTAATATATGTTTTCCTGTTGAATAATTGTTAATTACAAAAATATCATTTTTTGTTAACATGTTTTCATTAATGGAAAAATAATGTGTGTATTGAGCCTTGTTTTTTAAAAATGTTATTTTGTTATTTTTACATTTTTTACATTGATATGCATCACTAACATATTTTTTTCATTTTCATTTGTTATTTAAAGTTATTCATTTATTTTAGGTTGATTCGTTAATTAATTTTTATTTTGTATCGACTTTTCAATGTTTTATTATTTCATAATTTGATTTTATTTCTTAATTTTAATTGTTATTTTTGTTTCATTTTAATATATTTTACAATTAAATAATTATTTTGATTTGGTAAATTCTAATCCATTGTTATAATTTAATTGTCAAATATTTTTTTCATTAATTTTAAATTTATTTAATTTTAATTTTCAAATTTATAAGTATTCATTGATATATATTTAATTATAATATTCAAAGTTGAGAAAAATAATTTCCACCTGTATAATATAATTTGGAAACCACTCGCATAAGAGATTCTAAATAATAAGTTTTTTTGAGAACTGAAATTTCCATAAAATAATTTTTTTCACCATAAAATATTGAGAAATTTTTGTATAATAAATCATGTTGTGTAATTGAATATATAACAAAAAATCATAAATTCAATATCTACCCATATGAGAAACCTAAATGGATCATGTAAGATAAAAATTTTGTAGGATAATTTATACTACACGGTTTTTTACCCCTGATATTTTTGTGAATTTGAAAACCCAAATAGAAAATTTTGAAAACAGAACCACCATCGACAAATCAAATATGGTACTCAATTATATTTCCAATCTAAAACATGTTTATACCAACTAAAAATTTATTGGAAGAATATTTAAGCCGAACATTGTTTATTATTATTGTTTAGAAAGAAATTGGGAAGATGTATAGACCGAGACTTTAGAAAAATCATAAAAAATGATCCTAGTCCATGGTAGAACTAAATTTGGCCTCTAACACACTAAATAAGTTGGCACAAAGTATTATAGCTAAAAATATCATCAATCATGATTTTAATTTTTAAGTCACCGATAATTTTTCCTATCCAGTTCCCTAGGGAAGCCTCATCATGAAGGTTGAAGATTGCTGGTTATTTTTAGTGCCAAATAGTTTGGTTCTTATCTAGAAAATAAAAGATGATTCAAGGCTATCAGAAATGATATGAGATGCATCATGTTCAAACAGATATTATGTATATTTAATTTGATATGTTTTGTAAATTTATTTTCATTTAGTGTTGAGTTTTTTGTTTGTTGGTTGGACACCTTCATTTTGGATTTCGTGTTCATTATTGGAAATTTAAAATGGGGAATTTTACTTCCCCATGTAGGAGGATTTGAATTGGGATGTGGAAAACTATTATAGGATCGACAAAATGCCTCAACGCAGAGTTTTCTTTTTTAATGGTGATAATTTGGTCTGATGAATGAATTTCACGTTTG
The DNA here is from genome assembly GCA_963277665.1 of Viscum album. NCBI lineage: Eukaryota > Viridiplantae > Streptophyta > Magnoliopsida > Santalales > Viscaceae > Viscum > Viscum album. Next base: position 343,941,850 of record OY728150.1, on the reverse strand, counting down.
GAATAGTTTGGAATATTTTAGTTTATTACATATATTAGTGGGTAACTTATGGGTGCACTAAATAATTCTATTGTTGTGCCTTGATTTTCATGAATGTTTCATAGAAAATTTTAGTTCATTGTGTCAAAGCCAGTTATCATGTATTTTGAAAGTACATTTGTATGTGAATGATATTAGGTCATTAAAATTTTATTTTACAAATATTGTATAATTTTTTTATAAGGATGGTAGTGTCACTCCTTTTTTATAGTGGTAATTCATTTAATGAGACAATGATTTTGGTAAGGGATTTTTTATTTTCATACTTGCAGAGGATGAAATATGAGTGAAGGATTCCATAGGGAAATATTTTGTTTGATAATATTTTTTTAACTAATTTTATGATTTTAAATAGAATTTAATGTATTGATTTTAGGAATGGCCTTTAATTATAAATTAATTTTCATTTTCTTCTCTCCCTTCTCCTATATTCTGAAATTTTTTCCAGGTTTAAAAAACATTATTCTATTATTACATTCTTTCATCACCAAGCGTGATAACTAACAATCAAATACAATGAAATAATATTCAAACCTAGATTCATGAGTTGGATAATTACTATATCATGGGACTGAATATCATTTTATTCCTTTATTTCATCACATCTCTTGAAAAATTGAAATGTGACGTGAGGTATTTTGACGACACAATCTTTTATATGAATGGTTATTCACCTTCTTCTTTTTAAGGAGGGATATTTGTTTTATTAAGACATCAATAACACATTGAGTATTTTTTAATGATTGGTGTATAAATATTTAGGCTATTTAATTACATTAATTATATTTCATTTGTTTTATTTCATTTCTAAATCATCAAAATATTCGTTATTTTCAATTGTTTGTCTTATGTGATTTCATTCAGATGCTAAAATATATCATCAAGTTAAATTTAGTGGCATCACATTAAATCAATAATTAAGGAATGAATCTTGTTATTAGTGTTTTTAAATATTCATCCTTCAACTATATTTAACACCAAGTGAAAGAGTCAAATCTCACCATTTATGTTGATGCACTGTAATATATTTTCTATGAATGTGGATATATTTTAATCCATTATATTGAAACGTCCCTCTGTAAATTTTTTTGTACATAATGATTTTTTATCTTCCCTTTTTATTTTATTCCCATTTTTATTTATTTCATTTGTAACACCTCTATTTCATTTTTTTGTTTAATTGTTTTGGAATATAGAAAAAAGGTAACAAGATTGTAGATAAATCATTGACATCAACACATTGCCTTCTTGATACTAACTCCTAGGATAGAAACTGTACTATATATAGGGAATTATAAATGTATTATTAATTTTTAATATGACATGATATCTCAAATTAGAAATGTTTTCAGGGAGTAAAATTTTGTTATAGTGAATCTTCATTATCAATTTCACACATAAAAAACAATATTTTCAAAAAATGAAACCACAACTGTTATCATAATGACTTATAGGATTTCATTGGTACAAAGGATCAAAAAAATATCATATGTTAATAAAATATTATTTTCTTGAACTGAATGGAGCTAATAAGGTGTTTAGGAAACCTAAAATTGAATCATTATCTTAAAAAGTTAATGAAGTTTAACATTATTTCCCTGAGTATTTTCCTAAAGAAATTATGCAAAAAAGTGAACATCATTACTTAAATTTGTAAGGATATAAAGGATGTTATATAATTTATAAAGAATCGTTATCCACATGTAGAGGGATAATTTATAAGTTATCATTATATAGGTGATTCTGAAATTAAATAAGCTAGATAACTTTTGGATAAACATTCAATATTATTTTTCATTATGAAGATTCTTATGGAACTGGACTATCTAATAATTCATTCATGATATAATTGGTGGAACAAACTATTGATACCCTATCTTATGCCATGTATGATACCAAAAATGATGATTTTTAATTTTAGTAGACGATTTAGGAAGCGTGAGAACATCACTTCTCACGTAGAACCACCCTTAGAAGCACAAACTATTATTGAAGAAGGGAGAGATGACTAAATTCAGGGAGTTTTTCCCTTTATGGATGAATAATGCAATTCATTTGATTCTAATTTTATTGAATATATATCTATTAATTTTTCTACCTATGTATGTTCTAATTTGTCATCTAAATTTCATGAATTTCTAGAGGGTATTGAGAAGACTATTATTTCACCAATTGAAAAACATAAAAAATTGCACCATCTAATTATCAATCCATGTTAGGGGTGGTCTATGAGAATGTGGACGTTAATGAGATTTTAAATATTAAAAAATTAGATATTTAAATGTATGTAGTTTTATAAAATTAATTTTTATATAATATTCAATCAGATGAAAAAATCACATCCAAGGGTTGAATATTTATAATATTTGCACAATATTTATCAATCTGAAGTAGAGGAAAAGTACCCCTATTTTTTTACTTTTCACCACTCCATTAAAGATACAATTTTAATGAAATTTTAATATTTAAATATGAGAATGGTTTCTTCTAAAATCTTTTTTAAATTGAGAACTAAAGCTATAACAAATCTGATGTGGTTGTTCTTAATTAATAAACCATGACCACCATCTAATTAGAGATGAACAAAAGGATACCTTTCGATATAAAGTCTAAATACGACACCTCTTGGGGGTTCGAAAAATATTGTCTTTTTTAGTCTTCTATTAGTTTTAGTTTTGTTTTTGATGGCATTAATAAATTTTTCAAGCCAGTTTTTTAGGAAGATAAGATCTTTTTACTTTCTATGGTGAGATATTATGTATCGGGCTGTTTCTTTTCCACCTTAAAACTACCTAGTTCTATAATTATTCTCTTAACATATAAACAGTTAAATTCATATTATTTATTGTAAACAATGTTTGGAGGTGTGGAATATATTAATTTCAATGCTTATCTACTATTCACGATGATAGGTGTTAGAGATTGTAAAATAAATATCAAAACATGTTACAAATTGAATTTTTTTGAAAATATTTAATTTTATCCATAAATAATCACTACTTGTACATTTTTATAATGAAATGTTGTTTTTTGTTTTAATTTTGTTACAAATTTTCAAAAATAATTTCAATTTCCATAAAATATTAATAAGATCTTATAATATAAAGAAATTTGAATCAAACTCCCGAAACAGTTACCCTGGTTTTTTATTTTTGAAATTTATATTATAAAACATAATACTTGTAATTTTTAATTTTTTGAGATATAAATGTTCTTACAAGTGTTTCATTATTGTGATAAAATGGTGGATGTTTCTCATGATGAATCCTTAATTGTTATACTTTCATTCTAGAGGAGTAATTACTCAAATGTTTCATATTTTGGTTATTCTATTTTTCATGACGATTTTAAAATAATATATCTTATTTTCATGGTTTATGTAATCATAAAACTAATTTTTTTATAAGTGGATGTGCATTTTGGATTTTCCATAAAAAATATGATGTTGGATACTTCTTTATTATGGATATATGTGTATTGGGACTTTTTTATCCATGTTTAATTTAATAAATTTCTAGAAATAATTATTTAACTTCTAATGATGACTTGTGTCTTCTTTGAAAACCATGAATCTGTTTTTTAGTTTTATATATTGTAACCAGTGAGTAACTTTTGTACATGTGGTGTTAATTTGATGTGGAGTTATTTTTATTTGAATTTCCCCTAAACCTTACAAAATATCAATGTCATAATTAATTAAAAATCTATTTTGGATAAAAATAAATATTTGTTTTCTAATAACCCTTAGATTCAACATGAAAAAAATGTTTTGTTTTAAGTTTGGGTAAGAGGTTCATATTAAATGAGATAAAGATAAATTTATTGTAAATCCAAACAGAATCCCATAAAATTTCTTAAAATTGTGTTTTTTTGACATTTTATTATTTATAAATTCAACGGTTTAATATTTATAATATATTTGAAGCATGTAATGTGACTTTGAGGCTATTAAATTCTATTACTCTATGGAATTAATTACACAACAATTTTATTTACCTTTTAAAATATTTGTTTTAAGTAAAATTTTGGTGGAATATTTTTAGTTTCCATTATGTTTGATCCTTCTTCATGGAATTAAAATTTTAATATATGCATCTAATTATATTATGAAATGAAAATCCTAATCTAGTTGAGCAAAAAATTCTTACTTATTTCATTATTTAATTATTTAAGGTAATTGATGGATTGTTCATTATTCTTGAAACAATTAAACATTCATATCTATGTAGAGTGTTTGTTTATTTTTTCATTTAATTATATGGTCTATCTCTCATGGAGGTAAAGATATGTTTGGACATCCATTTCGATGAAAATTGATTTTTTTAATTCTTTTCAAAATTTACAACTTCAATTACATTTGGAAAATATGAAAACCATATTTAACATAAAAATATTTTATGTTCAGTGGATAATGTAATATCAATATGATATATACCATATTGGAAAGAAATTTCAAGACTAATTCATTATGTAATTAGATTTTATCAATTTTGGGATCTATTTTTCCCACTAAATTTTATTTAAGTAATTTCATGGGGATAATAAATGCATAGGTGTCAATGAATTTTATGTTCTTCATATTTCATGAATTTTTCAACATCATTTTGATCATTTATAATGTATAATTAATCATAAATAAGTTATTTAATTTGATTATATTTGTTTCTTAGATTAATTTTTGTCAACTAGAAAATTATCAATTTTTTGTTAAATTTTTTAATTAATGCTTGAATAATGAGTTTGTCGAGCATTTTTTAGAATGTTATGGTTTTTTATTTTAATCATATTTTATTCTTTGTTCTGTATCATTAAAATAATTTTAATAATTGTAATATATTTTTTAATTTTCCTCATTTATTTTAGGATGAGGCATTAAATAATAATTATTTTTGGATATAGTATTAAATATTTTATTATATTTAAATGTTATTATTTTATTAATTTTAGTTGTTTTTATTTAAACCTTTTAACTTAAATTATAATTACCCAATTTAATTGAATGATATAAATTTTATGTTATCGTAACATTTTAATAGTAATATATTTTGTTTTCTTCAATTTCAACGTCCATTAATTATAAATTTTTTATATGTGAGGATTTTTTAATGATATTTTATTTTTATATATTGAGTTGTGTAAGCTAATTATAGAATGTATAAAATAATTTTCAATCCACTCACATAATATATTATCAAAAAAATTTATTTTGAGCCATGAAATTTGGGTAGTAGAATTTGTTTCAACAAAAGAGATCAGTAGATTTTTGTTACATAAATCATACTACATAATTGAATATCCACCAGTGGAACGTAAATTCAATGACAACCAATATGAGAATACCTAATGGATCTCATAAGATACAAATCACGTATGATAATTTATCTTATGTGTTTTTCATACATATGTTTTTGTTGAGAATTTGAATACATAAATATAATAAGATGATTCTTGATCCATGATAGGTCACAGAACATGGAAACTAAAATATATTTTCTATTTAATATATGTCGCAGAATACATAATATTTATTTAAAGAATGTTCGAGGTAAAAAACGTCTTCGATTTGAGGTTAGAATTTTTTTGGGAACATGACTGAACCAGGAATATAGTAAAATCAAATAAAATGAGCCATATTCATGGTTGAACTAATTTCAACATCCAAAACTCTAATGGATACTACCTTAATGTCCATGGTGGAAACTATATTGAATCAACATTTTGATTTCTAAGACACAGATGAGTTGAACTATCTATTTCCATGATGAGGATTCGTCGAGAGGGTGATGAATACTATAACTTTTCAGTGATATCTTGTATGGATATAATCAATTGAAAAATACTATTTGTGGTTATTCCTAATAATATATGTTGTTTCATGAATGAAATGAGTTTTTGTGTTCATTATTTGGGATGTTGTACAAGAATTGAGTTTATTTGGTGTTTTGTTTCTTGTTTATTAGCATCCTTTATTTTGGATTAGAGGTACTTTATTTATGAATAACAATGGTGACAATTTTTCTCCTTCAATTACGCTTTGATTTTGGATGTAGAATGTTATTACAAGTTCTATGAAATTTTATAGGGAGGAGTTTTTTATGCCAATGAAAATCATGATTAATAATGGAATTTTCTGTATTGAATGGTTTTGAAGATGTGAGTGTATTATTAATATATATGAGGGAGATGATGGGAATGCTGAAAAATTACTATATTGCAACTTGTATTGCATTAATTTTTCTTGTATGCTTTTTGAGAATATTTTTTAAGAAACACTTTAGAGACTTGGAATGTTTTATCACCCTGATATTTTTTTTTATTATTTTTAATTTATTTAATCTTTCTAATTTTTTTCATTTTATGCAACACTAAAAATAGATTATTTATATTACAGCACAATTATTGGCTTACATGAACAATACTGAACATAAATTTTATATTTCTCCACATGGAACATCGATGATATCTTCCATTACCAGCAACAAAGACTTTCCTCGATGGGTTTTAAAACACGGAAGACTGAGCATTAGTAAACAATAATATATTATTACAAAAATTTAATAATATATAACCTAAAAATATAATTAGATTTTATTATTATTAATAACTAAAATATGTAAATATATATTTTTCAAAAAATATAAAATGCATTAATTAGTTAAAAATTATTTATATATTAATAAAATAATAAATTGAATATAAATAAAGTATTTTTATAGAAAACTATTATTAAGTTGAAAAAGTTATTTTAATTTAAATAAATTAAATTAATTAGAATTACTATGTTATATTAATGTAATATTTATGTTAGGTATTAAATATATAATTTTTCTAATCATCCAATAGATTTTATAGAAATATTTTAAGAATAACCCCAATTTTATGCTTAAAACCAGATATTTTTATAAAATGTAGTTTTACCACCTTTTAAAGGAGAATTCATTTTAAATAATTAATTTGGAAATTATATATATTTATTATGTCAATTGATACTCAATATTTTTTTTTAAACATTAAAAATAGGTTATAATAATTTTGTTGTAATTTTCTGTATGGTTTCTTTTTTATTGAATAGATAAGAATTTTAGATTTTATTTCAATACTACTTTTTAATACAATTTAGTTATAAGGATAAATTATATTTTAATTTTTTTTAAAGTATAATTAGATTATTATTTAATAAATTAATCCAATTTAGGTAATTGGAAGAAATTTCACAATGAAATTGGTTATATAAACTCAATGAACTATTGATCATTTTTACTTTAGAAATTTGAATTGTTAGCCCAATTGTGGGATTCAATTTAAATTAATTAATGCCAATTATATATTTGGAATTTGGATAACTGGATTAAATATTTTTAATCCACATAATTTATAATTTCCAATAATTTGAACATTATTTTGGACCAAAATATTTCTAAAGTAATTAAAATTAATTACAAAGATTAAGGTTAAATTAAGCATAGTAATGGGATAAACCATAACATTAAGGCTCTAGAAGTCTTATAATGTTGTCCAAAATCCTTTTTAGGGAACAATTTGAATCCCATAATACCTTTTATCAATATTTGCATTATAAATCCACATTAAAATAATTCAACAGAATCCACCCCTCCACCATTTTAAAAGGCCTACTAAACTCCCACATCCTCACACATCCCAAGACACTTTTTTATAAAAAAATAATATACCCAAGTCTCTCCCTAGAATCGATACACTCTATATTGAATAGTCATTTTTAAAACAATTCTTTCAACAGAAACCCTTGGGTTAAAATAAAAGGTGTTACACGGTTTAGAGGTAACACCCTCTCTCAAACTCATTTCTTTAATTTTCTTTCTATATTACCACAATCAGTATTATTAAATTATAATATAAAAAATTATTAAAAATATACTATTATGTTGTTATATTAATTGTTTGATGTGAATTTACACACACATCAAACTAAGGGGCAATGAACATAGTGTTTACGTGTAGGTGGACTACCACCTCATTAAATGATGATTGTTCAATTTTCCTGTACTGCCTCTCATGGTTGCAATTATGATAGCATATTTTTCTATATTTTTTATATATAATACTTATTATATATTTTATTTTATTTAATTATTCTACAATGCACATATTTATACTTTCCATTTGATTTTAATACAATCATTTCAGTTGAGGAAGTGTCGACTACCGCTCCCTCAAAGCGACGAGATTCGTTGATACACAAAATGGAATGTATGAAGGATGGGTGTAATAAATATATGTGATATATATGATAATGTCTTTCTTTCATTCCAAATTCCAATTAAACCGAAATATCATTCAGGCGTATGTTCGACTTATCGTCTTCATGAATAATGTCTTTCGTTTCATACTTCTATATCATAAGGATTATTTTAATAAACATGTACTATATATTGATGATATTTATATAATAATTATCATTATGAGATAACTAAATAATTATAAGGATAAACTATATAACAAATTAAGTCCCATGTGAAAAAAGGAATAATATTTGAAGCGAAACATTAACATTGGATGGTTAACAAGATGAAAATATAAAGAAATAATAAAACCATGAATGTTATAAGATATGATAATTTAGTTCCATAAAAAATATATAATAAATTTATATTTATTATATAGTTGGTTTGAATTATGATGACGAGATTCAAGACAAAATGTAAGGGGGCTTTCATCTCACTTTTTTTTATTTATCTGTGTTATGAGCTATGTTCACCCCACATGACATTTTGTGTGGTGTATATAAATCCCATGATTGTATTCAATTATTCATACACATATTTTTTTTTGTTTTTAAATATCCATTTTATGATATTTTTTTCATGGGTTTTATGTTACAAAACATACAAAATTGGTAATATAATTTTGTCTCAATTTTCTTTCTTTGAGACTCATTTTTTGTTATACACCTAAATACTTTATTGAGGTGTATATACTTACATTTCACATATTATAATTTTAATATAAATATTTTAATTTTTTTTATGCTTCACATAATTTATATTTATTACATGTAGAGTATGATCCTAGGGTACCATGTTATAAGTATTTAATGAGATGATCACATCATTTTTTTGAGGTTGACTATGTTTATGCTTCCTTTGGGGATGTATTATGACATATATCTCGATAACTCACATGATTTTCCTTATAAAATATTTATTCAAGATATACTCGTATTTTAGAACCATATTTTCCACTCTTTAATATTTAATATATCATTTTAATATAAAATATGGTAGTCTCTCTATTCGGTAAAAGAACTATTGTATTCAAGAATGATGTTAACAATGATATTTTCAAAATATAATTTATTATAGTTTTAATGAGAAATGATTTTAAAAATGATCTTTTGTTTTAAAATCATCTGTTCTATGTTATGAAATCTATTTTCAATGAGAAATGGTTTTAAAATGTTTGATGTTATAAAAAAAATTTCATAGAGAATAAAGGATATTTTCCTTAAGAAACTGTTTTAAAGGATATTTCAAAATTAATTCCCATAAAAGATAACATATGTTGGTGTTACTCTTGAATTTATGGGTAAATTAGTCAACATTTATATTCATATTCATTCTATGAAATGATTATATTTTCAAGGATTGATGTTTATGAAACCAATTTGTGATTCACTGGTTGTACACTTTTGAAACTTTCTTCTTTTCACATGTAATTATTAAGATCAAATAAATATAAAAATTGTATCTTTATCCAAATTTTATGAAATGATTACATGTTTATGATACCAATTTCATTTCATGGGTTATGATATAATTACTTAAGACCATATTGTACATGTATGTATGATTTCACTATGAGATGGGTGGGAACTATATCTCTCTAAAATTAATTGGGTAATGATCTATATCTCATGATATAGACATGGGTTTGACAAAAAATTAACTCAGTTCGCTTAATAGAGGGTAAGAATAGGGGTTTACATGGTTTAGTAATTTAGGGGTGGAAATGGGGTTTACACGATATAGTAATACAAGGCTAGAATGAGGGTGTACGTGGTTTTTTAAAGGACTTTATCCACTAAGATGGTCTTGTAAGTGATTCCTTGGATACTACTATAAATCATATTATATTATTAAGTGTTTTACAAAATTCTATATTTTATTCCTACGTTAAACGTTAAAACTTAAGATCATTATTTCTTTATAAGTCAAGAATTATGAACATCCATGATTTATTCCATGATTCATTTTTATGATATTTTATATATAGTGTATGATATTCTATTGTCAGGATCACACTCTTTTACCCTATTCTTGTTTTGATTCTTATAAGTCTCCCTTGATTACACATACTGGGAATATGGGATCACCACTTTTATGTTTGTTTCAATAGGTTAAGAATATATGTATTATCTTTGATATGTCTATGAATGGTGGTAGTCAAGAAAAACCTAGGGAATGATTATTTATCTAACTTATTTACCAGTGTTTATGTTTCCATGTTTCCAAAGGAACTATACTATTATTATCTTTGGGTGTTTTTTGTATAATATTTTATGTATTCTATATATTTTATGTAATGTATATGTATGTCAAGATTGGGATTATATAGTTATTATCCTAGAAAAGGTATAGTAACCGTTTTAAAACTGGTATAGAAAAAATTTAGTGAGATCCATAGGTATATATCTAAGAGTATATCTAGGTATGTCTCTAAGGATTAGTAAAAGGATGAGTCAATGTTTAGGAAAATGTCCTAACATTCTTGTAAAGGATAATTTAGGTGGTTTCCTAGAAATAAATCCTTATCTAGATATTACAAGGGTATGTTGATTTGGAATTGATGTAAATATGGGTAACAACTTTGACAAGATGTTTTGGGTCCAACCTATGGTAATATTGTACATAAAAATAGGTCTTGTTGCACACCATGTTTGATACTCTTGTGTGGTGTACATTGGAAATTTACAAACTCTACATGAACTATTATGAAGGATATTAATAGAAGATAAAACTTAATAACCTAGGATGATCCTAGGGTGTCATACATTAAGGTATGTATCATGATTTATACATCCTATAACTAATTATTTCCATGACTATGTGGTTTTATTTTATGATAAATAATTATCACACTATGCTTATGGTTTTAGTCAATGGTAGGAACTGGAAGGAAATGGATTAATGTTGAATGTGATGGATAATATGTTGATGATAATTAAAGTGGGGTGTTCACTAGAGTGAAGGATGTTATAATCATTCATAATTAGTTACCATAGAACATTATCCACAATGTGTACTCTAAACAGCTCTCAAACTGTCTAAGGATGAGAAATAAGGGATTCACTGAGAGTTTGGGTAATGGAGACTGTGGAGGATAAATGACTTTGTTTACATAAAGTTATAAATGTGGATGAAAGATACTAAATTAATTACTTAGTGGAACAAGAAGGTGTTTTTACTATAGAAATAAGAACAAAAATCAAGTTACATTAATGGAAAAATGAAGAGTTCAGTTATTTAAATTGTTTCGAATATGGGCCTCCATAATTCATCATCGAAAGTTATGTGTTTCATGTTTGGAGTAAATGGCCGTTATGCAACTTAATATACTAATATGAAATATCATGAAGGGAACCATCTTAGTGGTGTGAGTTGTTAATATATTCTATTGATGAAGAAAATACAGATGAAATCTGAATGGAAAGATGTATTATGTAATAAGATGAGGTTTCCTTGTTAAAGGATTAAAGATGAAGTAATATATGTATTTATGAATTTTTATTAAAAAAATGTTATTTGAATGATGAAATATATAATTATTGTTCTACTTTTATTTTTCACATAGTATTTACAACTTTATATTAAATGTTTTTGATTGAGCGGTGATGTTATTCCATAACAAGGTGATATTTTGTCTATGTTATGGAAATCCCTAATATGTTCTTTAAAATGAAATTTTGGGTTTTGATAAGTAAATTTAGTGGTAATGATTACCATGGAACTAAATCAGGACATGTTAACATGTGGTTTTTTATATCATTGATGGAGTTTATATGGGTTTTTTATTTGGTGAATAGATACAATGTATTTTAGAATAGGGATGCATGCATGTTTTCTAAATGGATTGATGGTAATTAAGGTTATTTCAATGTTTCTAAGGAATATATGATAAGGGTATTCACATTTTTTGTAATGTAAAATACAAGTGGTAATTTGTGATATGTGGGGGATCAATGTTAAACTAATTTCAGGACCTTATTTATATGGTTTTGGTTTTTTCCATCTTTCATAAATGTTATATGGTTAACCATTCATGAAAAGATTAAGGTAATCTTTGGGTGAAGTATTTATGTATTAATGTAGTAATGATAACCCGCATTAAAAGTCTATTTAGTTTTTATACGTATTTCAAGGATTTATTTAATATTTATTTTTTAAATTATATTAATATGGTTTTATAAAATGACATCATATATGTTAGGTGACAACAAATCATGTCCGGAAAGGTTTAGGGACTTCAACCCATAACTGAAGGAAGATAACGGTTTCATGGCTACCACTCGACAATATAATGTCTATGATAATGTGTAATTTTTTTTGATGATTATTATTAATGAACCAATAGTGTTAATTTTTATATTTACAGATTAATGTATTATCTATATTGATTTTTAATAATATTTAGAGGCAAATAGTTAAATTTTAAACTCTTTTATGGGACTTATATTTCTCTAAAAGTGTATTTTAGTGTTTCTAGCCTCAGATTTAATTTTCAAACAACCATTACAGGAAGAAAAGAATTAATTTTTAGTTGATAAAATAAAAATAAAAGAATCAAATTTTGTTTATATAAATTTATCAAATATATATATTTCCTTAATTTTTTTTCAATAAAATAATTACTCATATTTAGAAAAAAGTTCAATAACATAGACTTAATAACTTAATTCTTGTTGAGCTAAAATGATTTCAAATCATCAAAAATTTAAGAATTTGAGTCTATAAATTTTTTTTTCATCATTCACTTTTATATTATTGATGGACTCTAATCACACTCAATAAATATTTACACATTTCCTCCACATAAAATTTTCTCCATCAACCAATTTGCTCCTATATTTTACCTTGGGTAACCATTATGATTCGGACATTCTTATTTTAACTGAAGTTATAGTATTCATTTTTATGTTCTCGGTTTCTATGAGTAGAGCCTTATAGTGTTATTCATCTGATAACCGAAATGAATTTAGATGTCTATATTAATTTTAGTTGGGTTAGAATGTAACACCATAGGATTTTTTTATTTATATTTTAAAATTAATTTAATATTTATGAAATTTTTTATTTCATGAAATACTAAAAAAGTTCATATTATATTAATGAATTTTTTTATCTTATATTAACTACAAAATCATAAAATTTATCTTTTTATATGCATGACATTGAGGATATCTTGTATTACATGCAAAAAATACTTTCCTTGATGGCTTGCATAACACACAAGACTTAGTGTTATTGAATAATAATATATTATTAAAAAAATATAATAATATATAACCTAGAAATTAAATTGGTTTTTATAAATATTATTAACTAAAATATGTAAATATTTAATTTTCAAAAAATATTAAATAAATAAATTAGTTGCATATTATTTCGAAATGAATATAAGAACAAATTGAATATGAATATAGTATTTGTTTTACAAACTTTTATTATGCTCACAATGTTTTTTTAATCCTAAAAGATTATTTTAATTAAAAATTTAAAGATATATGATTATAATATATGTGTTTTATATTCAATAAACTCTTTTTTATAATCATAAAATATATTATATAGACATAATATAAGAAATACTCCAATTTTAATCTTAAAACATATATTTTTGTAAAAAAGTCTTTTCTACCTTTAAATGGAGAAACAATTTTAAATCCAAATTTTAGAAATTTTATATATATAATTTGCCTATATAAAATTTATATTTTGAATCTAAACATAAAAATTAGGGTTTGATAAAATTTTGGAAGATTTCTATAAGGATTATTTTTTATGGAATAGTTAAAAAACTATATTTTAATTAAAAATTGTTTTTCATCTAGTTTATTTACAAGGTTAAATTATTTTTTATTCACTTAAAAAGTTTAATTACATTATATTTTTACCAATTAATACAATTTTGGTAATTTTAACCAATTTCACATTGAAATTGGATATAAAAACTCAGCAAACATTTGGTCATTTTTACTTTAAAAACCCTAATTATCACCCAATCTGTGGGATTAAATTTCAATTAATTTATTTCACTTATATTTTTGGAATATCAAAAATGGATTCCATATTTGTAATAAGAATAATTTAAAATTTATAATATGTTCAGTATTTTTTTACCAAAATGATAATTGAAGTTATTAAATGTAATTACAACTATTAATGTTAAATTAAGCATAATAAGGTACTAAACCCTTACATTCTATCCTTAAATGCCTAAAACAGTTGTCCTAAACATATTTTATGGCCATGTATATATCTTACTCAAAATTTTATATACATTGGACCATTATTTAACCATTTTTAATAAATAAATGATTCTTGGGTTCTATTCATTTAAAATAATATGAGAGATTCTACCCCTCTTCCATTATAAATGGCCTCCTCTCAACCCACATGCTCACACCTCTCAAGACACATTAGATCAACCAAAAATATTTCCATGTATCTCTCTATAATCCATAACATCACCCTTTAAGCCTCATTTGTGAATCAATCCATGTAAGGAAACCATTTGGTGCAAACCAAAAGGAGTTACCTGATTAAGAGGTTCCACACTACCTCAAACTCATTTATTAAATTTTTATTCTCCACTCCATGGAATATTATTATTAATTCATAATATAACAAAAAAAAATTATCCTAAATATACTAGAATTATTTATGTTAATATTTATATCATCATTTAAACACATGTCCATCTAATGGGTAACGAGCATATTATTTACATGTATGTGGACTACGGTCTCACTAAATGATGATTGTTCAATTTTCCATTAGACCATCTCATAGTGTCCATTATGATGTAAATATTTTTTATATATGTTATATATAATATTTATTTTTTATTTAATTGACTGTAATTATTTTAAAACAAACTTATTTTTACTTTCCCTTTGGTGTAAATATCACAATTTTGTTTGAGGAAGGGTGGACTACCTCCCACTCCACGGGATGTGATTAATTCATTAACTACATGGAATGTATGAAGGACGGGTTTAGTGAGTATATATGATATATATGATATAATAAATATAATTTAATAATTATATATATTAATATATGTCTCTTACTTTCATTCTTTCGATGTAATAAGTAAACAAAAATAGTGTTCATGTGCAAGTACGACTTACCGACACCATGAACAGTGTCTTCTTTTGATATGTCTATATTATATGGATTATTATAATAAACATATACTGGATATTAAAGATATTTATAAAATGTTTTACATTATGTAATCATGATATATGTATAAGGACTAATTATAAAAAAAATTAAGACACATATGGAATGAAAAATGAATATTATTGTTTGTGAACCATTAACATAGGATGGTTTAAAGTGGGTAATATAAGGTAGTAATATAAAAAAATATCGTATAATATATAATATTTTTGTTATAAAAAAATTTTAGAATAAATTTATATTTATTATATAGGTGATTTTAATGATTACTATGAGATTCAAGACAGAAGTTATGGGGGATTGCATCTCAAATTTTTATTTTTGTGAGATACAAGCTATGTTCGCCACACTTTACATTCTTTGTGGTGTGTATACTTCAAATGATTGTATTAAATTATTATTATACATAAATTTATGGGTATTTAAATATAATTTTTTTGATCTTTGATTCATGGGTTTTTAGTTTCAAATGATACCAAATTAGAAAAAATAGTTTTGTCTCAATTTTATTTCTTTTATACTCATGTTTTGTGATGCACCTAAATTAATTTTGAGGAATATATAGTTATATTTTACATATTGTATCATGAATCTACGTATTTTAATGGTATTATAAAATTCGTATAATTTCTTTTTCTTACAAGGATATTATTATCCTAGCTTACTAAGTTATAAAATTTAATTGAGACAACCACATTGATTTTTCAAGGTTGATTATGCTTATATTTCCATTGAAAAGTTATTGGGACCCTTATCTTAAGATAAGTCATGAGTTTCATTCTCCTCTTTCTATTCATGATCTTCTCATGTGTTAGTAAAAATTTTCCAACTCTTTGGTACTTTTGATAATGTTTATATGTAAAATATGATAATATTCCCTTCTACTAGAAATATATAGTTTTCCGAAACTATATTTTTTAATATATGTTCACATTTTTTTCAAAAGATCAATATTGATAATTTTCAAGGAAAACGGATTTTAAAAATGTTTAATTGTCTTCAAAGAATCCTTTATATGATTTTAGAGCTATTTTTAGAAATAATTGTTTTTTAAAATGATACAATTTATAAAACTCATTTCACAAATAAGAAAGGAGATTTTTCTCCATTTTTTTTAAAGGATCATAAAAAACTATTTCTCATTTAAGACGATATTCATTTGGGTTTTTCATTCTTTCATGGATAAATTATTAAATTTTTACATTCATATTATTGATTTGAATAAAATAAGTTTTTGTGGAGTGATGTTAATGAAACCCATTTCTCTTCTATGGGTTATACAATTTTGAAACCCACTTCTATTCACAAGTTATATTTATGATGAAATGATTTTTAGAATTGCATCATTATCCATAGGTTATGATATGACTACATTGGTATGACACCCATTTCATTTCATGGGATATGTTATTATTATTTATGATCTTGTGGAACATTTATGTATAATTTAACTATGATATGGGTGTGACATATATCCCCATCTATTGCATTAGATAAAGATTTATATCATAGGATACAGATTGGGATCGAATGGAAAATGAACTCGGTTCAATAATACAGTGCTATAATGGGGGTTTACCTAGTTCATTAATACAGGGTGGGAAACATGGTTAACCAATTTTCTATAACGTGGGTCTAGAATGGAGGTTTATCCGGTTTAGTAAAGGATTGTGTCTCCTAATATGGCCTTGGTAGTGATGCCTTGGATACTATGGTAAATCATATTATATGCTTCAATGTTTTCCACAATTCCATGTTTTACTCTATATTATGATTTTTGTCATAATTACTTTATTTATTTATAATTCATGTCTTATGAACTACCATGATTTATTCCCTGATTCATGTTTATGATCTTTGATATGCAAGGTATGATCTTATATTTTCATTACACTGTTCTTGTAATTTATTCTCATGTTTATACTTACATGTCTCCCTTTTTTAACATTACTGATAATTTGAGCTCGCCAATTTTATGGTTTATTCCTCAGGTTATAAAGATATGTATTATATTTTTTATGTCTGAGAAGGGTGATAGTCAAGAAAAACCTAGTGATATATGATGTATATCTTTTATATGACATTGTTTATGTTTATATGTTTCTAAAGGAATTGGAATAGTACAATCTTAGGGTGTTTATTTATATAATAATATATGTATTCAACACAAGTGATGTAATTCTTATGTATGAAATGATTGGGTATATATAAAAGTTATCAATGATTTGAATTATATGTGGTCATTTAAAATTTGACTTATATCTATGAACCCACGATATTACATTAGGTTGGATGTGACATTAATTTTTGACAATTTCCAGTCATTTAAAGAGATAGTTGCCTTTTTAAGAATTTTGTTTACATCACATGTAGAGGATGAAATTTGATTAAAAGCTTCCACATGGATATATTTTGATAGTCTTTCATTGTGTTTTTTATTCAATTATGATTTTAAATTGGCCATCATGTACCGAGTAGATTGATGGATCAGAATTCTACAAATTGATATTCTATCCTATATGTCTCTTATTCTCTCCTTTGTATTTTTCACCAGGTTGTAAATAAAAAATGTCATGTTGTTATGTTTTCCCATATTATTTTGTGATCTAAAACCTCTGATCATAGAGGGACAAATTGTGAGTTATATTCATTATGTGAATCTCAAATTGTCTAGGAGATCAAATATCATTTCAATAATTTATTTCATCATATGTCTTGGAAAATTTAAAATGCAATGTGAGAAGTTGCAACCACACATTACTTTTTAAGAACGACCTTTCACATTTTTCTTTATAATGAGTTAGATGTGTTTTTTAGATACATTGACAACACATTGAGTAATATTTATTGTTTTTTGTATAAATATTAGGTCATTGAATTTAATAAGATATATTTAATTTGTTTATTTTCATTTCTACTTCGTCAAATCATTCATTGATTTAAATTTTTAAGATTCTACAATTTCATTCATACGTTATATTATTATTGTGAGTGTAATTATAGATACATATCTTTAAGTCATTAGTTGTTTTATAAATCTTGTTAGTTGAGAGAATTAAGAATCATCCTTACACTATAATAACAATTTCAAATAGATTTCAAAATAATAATTTATTTGGAAGTATTGTAATAATTTTTCTATGAATGAAGAAATAATTTTATGTCATTAAATTGAATCTTACCACTAAAAATAGTTTCATTATTGTTAACATTGGTTCCCATATCTTTTTATTCTATTCCAATTTTAATTTTTGTGAATTTTCACCAACACTATTCTATGTTTTATTTTACTGGTTTTTAAAAACAAAAAAAAATATAACAATATTTTAGGAGAATCAATGAGATAGACACACTAACTCCTTAAGACCAACCCTAGAGTTTTCCACTGTGTTTTATCCAGGGAACTATAAATGACTTCATGATAGTTCATATGAATTTCTATAATTTAACATAAATACCTATATATTAATTTTTTATGATTTTTCATGTCTAGGATATCCAATTTTTTTCATCAAGGATATTAATATTGTCTATAGAAAATACACTTCTTACATATGGTTTTTATGTTTAATAATTTTTAATAAAGTTATAAATTGCTATTAAATATGTGTTCTTTAATAAATGAATATATTTGATGATAAGGAATATTGGGTTTGGATTGAATTGATTAGTTGATATATGATGAATGATTCAGAATTACATTAATAGTGTTGCATAGTTATAGATAGCCCCTCGATGCATCAACATGTCATATAATGTAAATTACATAGAAAAGTGTGATTTGTTTTTACCAAATGGTTTTATATTTTCTTGACGAAGCTCTTGGTAGTAGCTATTTTCATGATACCTAATATCATGATGACTAGTTTTTAGTTATTTCATTCCTTTCAAATTCATTTTTTATTTTTATCCTTCATATTTATTCAATGGTATTATCTCTAGATGACTTTAATTATCAGTTATTTGATTTAATGGCATGTGTGATTTATTATTTACCATTCAATATTGATTATTCCATATCCAATTATGATATTCATGTTACTAATTAGATGTTATGTGTGTCGATTTATTTACCTTGTGATATTGATTATTATTAATTAATTCATGAAAGCATCCACTATATGTAAGTGTTACTAATTCTTTGAGCTCTCCCTTAATGTTTTCTTTCCCAAAGTCATGAAGATAAATAATTTGAGTATTAAATATTCTTATATATCATATAGAGAAATAAATAGAATTTGAGCAGTTTTCTTAAGTTATACCATGATTGTGATAGAATTATAATGCTTTGAAATAGAGTATGTTTCCAATCAACCTCATAATTATAGAAGGAAGTGTAATATTAAAATCTAAATTCATAATCGTTTATTCATACTCAATGTATGAAGATGTATGAATATATAATAGAATATTTATAGTGGGGAAAAATAAAATTGGATACAGAATATGCATCTCAATGTCAATAATCTAATAAATTTATAGTTTATAGATAGAAAACTAAGGATTTGTTACAATTGTTACCCATTTCATAATATAAATTAGAAACCATTACTATGTATTTCATCATATCACGTCAAAATAAAATATAAAGGTAATAATTCTATTTGGGTTATGATCAGTTAAAATAAAAAATATTGTTGAGTCTATAAGGTTTCCTTATGAATTTTCCATTCCTATATGATTTGAAAAATCACAAACACTCTATCTTAAGGAAAATTTTATTTCCCTGATGTTTTTTCTTTAATGATGAAATATTTTCCTTCCCCTATGAAATTTACCCATACCTATTTTTCATTGTTAATATATTAGTCTCTCAAAATCATTCTCCTTTTGTTCCTAATTGAAAAACATAGATTCCAATCTAAAACTTCAGAGTTCTATAATTACTTAGATATAGTGTATTTTGTTTTACAGATCTGAATTCATACTCTGAAATCTCTGAAATTTAGACTCCGAATTCTATGAAATTAAGAGTCTGAATTCTATTAAATTCACATTATGAACTCTCTAAAATTTTGAATCTGATTTCCTTAAAATTAAGACACTGAATTCCTTATAATTAAGACTCTGAATTCATGAGATTTCAGACTCTGAATTCCTTAGAATTAAGACTCTGAATTCCTTAGCATTCAGACATCAAATTCCTTTGATTCAAGACTTTGAATTCCTTTGAATTCAGACAGTAAATTCCATAAAATTATGACCCTGAATTCCATATAATTCCGACTCTGAATTCCATTGAATTCAGACTCCTAATACCTTATAATTCAGAATCTGAATTCCTTAGAATTTAGACTCTGAATTCCTTAGAATTCAGACTCTGAATTCCTTAGAATTCAGACTCTGATTTTGATTGAATTGATACTCTGAATTCCATAGAATTCAGGATCCATATTCCTGAGTGTTCAGGTTCTGAATTCCTCAGAATTCAGATTCTGAAGTCTACAGCATTCTGATTCTTAATTTCATGAAAAATAGAGTCCGAATATCATTGTAATATAAATTTCAAAGGATTACTTAATTAGACTCTGAATTTTAATTTTCCTTACACTCCAAAACATGGATTTTGTTGAGCAACAATATTTTACTTATGATTTTTATAGTTATAAAATTACATCATTAATTTTGTTTCTAACTAACCATTGATTGAGTGAAAGGTTTACAGGTCTATCTGAAATTAAAGGAAAAATATTACTATTGGAGGAGGGAGCCGACCATTAGATATGTTTCTATAAATATGATCTTATTTTAAAGAGCTCAATACATTGGATGACTACTCTACAACTATAGAGATTTCATAATGAAGTGATTTCTAGAGAGATATATACTATCATGCCCTGTAAGTATGGAATATATTGTTCAGATTTTTTAGTGCGACTCTGATTGGTGCTATGTACAATCGAGGGATTCCAGGGATAGGAAGACAGAGGCGCTGACTACCTTAAAGTTTGAGTACTTCATTGATAAGGAAGACAGAGGTGCCGACTACCTTAATGTTCAATGTTTTATAGGGATAGCTAGATAGAGTCCGATATTCTAATCTAGGGATTTCCATTGTGTGGGTAAGATAGACTTTCTTGAATGTATAAATCAAGGGACCTTTATCCAAGTTTGTTGGATACCATACTCTTTGTGTTAAAATATTTTACACTTGTTACATGTAATGTTTCATGTTTATTTCTATTACAGTTTGATTCATAAGTAAAGTATAACTATATTATACTTTATTGTACTGTTACTTTGATTAGTAGGATTCAATATGTTTTAAGGTAGAATCATTATCCTAGTAAACTTTTCTGAAGATTCATTTTCAAAACCATATTTCTAGAATATAGAATGTTTTTATAACTAAGAGGTATTGTTAATTTACCTTAATTAACATTTTTAAACATTAGTAAGGTTTATACAATCATTAAAAGTTCCAAATTAATTTTATAAAGTATGAAATTCACCCCTCCCCCTTTTGTAGATTGATCATCTACTTCATTATTTCAATCCCAAAATTGGTATCAGAGGATGTATCTAAACTACTTATATTCACAAATACTTTTTCATGCTCAAATTTTCATTTTTCAATATTTTCCTTGCATGGTATTTTTGTCCTTGTTTATAAAACTCACTATTAACTTGTTTCTGGGGAAGGATATTATCTTTTAGACTGAAAGAATGAACGTTGGTTGGATTAAAAATTTTAATCCTACTAGACCACCTATATTTGAGGGAAATGATTACGAATATTGGAGAGATTGTATGCAGACTTTTTTTATTAACACTAGAGTAGAAAACATTGTAATGCTTACTGGAGATTCTACAATTCATGATAAGGAAGTCAGAAATTTTACTAATCAATAAAATTCAAAATATTAATATAACTACAAGGTAAGAAATAATTTTTTGTGTTCCATGTCGAGGAATATATATAGTCATATTTCAAACTGTGGAGCTGCAAATTATATTTGGACGAAGCCTGAAGTAACTCACTTTGGAACTTCCAATGTTATCAAAACAAGAAGAGTTATGATCAGAGCATAATATCATGGTTTTTTGATTTCCTTATAGGGAACCAATTTCTATAGTAAAACAAAGGATTATGACCATTGTTAACTGTTTAAAATTAATGGGTGAAAAAGGTTTAGAGGATGAGACACTTGTTGACATGATTATATATATCCACTATATTTACTAAACCCGGGTGTTCATAGGCTTAGGTGTCTACCAACCAGAGAACCTCGTCACCTAATTCACCTCTCATTTTACCATTTTACCATGGACCTTCTTCCACAACTCCCATTGTATCCTACTCGAGTCCATGATACCTGACGTCGTGCTCCACGATTAGGTTTCCACCTCCAAGATGGTTGCTCCCACGGATCCCCGATTAGGGTTTCCTTCTCCCAGCTTCTTCCTCATGTGGCTCCACGAATATGGTTTCCTTCCCCCAGCTTCTTTGTCCCACATCTCGCCTTCGACGACGGCCTTACCAACACTCGTCTTCCCGCCTACGGTTTCCGCCTTCCGGTGACTTCCACGGAGAGACTGGGTCTACTTCCCTTACAACCAACGCTTCACTATCGTCATCCTCCAGCCTTATTATCATTGTATATCTATTTATTTCGATACTAACGTCATATTTTTAGTCATTGCCTCAGCCAATTTTACATTGACTTTGGCTATGAGATTCTCAGTTCTATGACTCTTCTGTAGATAAGGGATTTATGATTTCTTCTACAACATCACCGTCTAGCGCAATGGATTTCTACACCTTCTTCTTCCAGAACCGGCTACCCTATTTCACTATGTCGGCTGAAATTCATAACTATGTATTTTAGAGTATTACTCTGTTGAGGCAACAGTATTATTACATTTTCATCATATATATAGAGCGCTATAAAGAAAATGTTGAAATAAGTCCAATGTATGTACTATTTTTTTCATACCACTATAAAGTTCACAGGATTACTTTCTGCAGTCAATTGATAATGGATTGGATGGTTCATGATCATCATAATTAATTATATGAATTATGAGTTCTCATTGTGAATATATAAGATCAACACCCACCCACTTGGCGAGCCACCCTCATATATATTGAAATATAAATTCTGGATTTTTATTCTACATTGTCCATGTTTCATTTACAAATTCATCAGGATTTCATGTTTTGTCCTCCAATGTTGAAAATTTAACTTACAATATTTATCTTTGTAGTGTTATTTGACCATGGATTGAGTCTAAAATTCATATGGCCCTTATTTATATTATGTTTAATGACTTTAGTAGCATTTTCTAGGTGTTTAATTTTGTTTTTGTGATTACATTAATGAATGGGAATCGAGAGCTAGAGTCTTGACAGTATATAATGCTTCTTTATATTATGTTTATTCAACCTTGCTTATTCTTAGTGTTTAATTTTTCAATTTATTCTTCAGTAAATTAAATTATGGTAATCAAGAGTGATATTGATGACAAATCCATGATGAAATACCGATTAATGTATTTCATTTGAAGAAGCTAGAAGTGAGGGAAACTCGGGTGGAGTGTATTCTTTGAAGAAAGGTCCATGGAGATATTATAGATGCAATTTTAATGGATTATGTTAGTATGCATGGTGAGGGGAATTGGAATGTTGTCCAGAATCATTTGGGGCTTTATTTCTCTATGAAAATATGTTTCTTGCAATGGAAAAATAATATGATACTAGATGTGAAGAAGGGTGCATTCACCCCGAAAGAAGAACATCACATAATCAAGCTACATGCTAAGCTAGGAAATAAATGGGCTTGGATGGTTGCAATGGTATTTTTTCCTGTTTCAACTTAATTAACATATCATTGAACTCAAAAGAAAACTCTTGTCTTGATTCCCTATGTATTCATCGATTAACTGCAATTGAATCTTATTCATATCTATTATTCTGGCTATATTGATTTGAGAATTAATCAGTAATGATTTTTTTTTGAGTTTGTTACTGTCCAATATACAGTGCATTTCCAGAATATTATCTTCAACTATTAATACATTGTTCTGTTAAATTTTTATATTGGATTTTCATATTTTAATATTAATTACTAAATAATATATATAATTAAATTTGCATCTGTAGAGTTCATTTTATGGACAATGAAGCTGAAGTGATGTTGCAATGAACCTTTTATTCATAGAACTCTTCTCAATAATCACTTAGATGAAAAAAAATTACACACATGAAGTTCATAGAATATTGTGTAATTATAGATTGGGTTCTGACATTTTTTAGTCAAATTAATCCTCTGGCCACAGTGACATAGAAGCATGACTTGTATGCATTTTCAAATGATTTTGAAACTTCATCCAAAAACAAAAACGGCTTTTCCAATTTATGTTCTATGTTCAATTTTTATTATGTTGTATCCATACTTTTTCCCTTATATGGATTCTTGCTATTTTTTGCTACTACATATTTTATTCTCTATATGAATCAGTGCTTGGAGACTTTTCACAAAGAGAAGGTACATGATTTTCAATGTATTTTGCTTTATTATTTTCTTATTTACATATGAATTAAAGATTCTCATTATTTTAAGATCCTCTCCCATTTTTTGAGAATTCTAATCGATTTGGTTTTTTTCTTCCATAGCTTAGACAAACCACAAAAACCTAGGGAAGGGAGATTCCACCAGTCCACCGAGCAAGCAGTTTCTGTAACAATTCACAAAAATAAACAGTTGTTTAACTTGCTGGTAGCCAAGGAGAGGCATCACCGACGTCTTTGGTAGGGAGGAGAGGAGGATGCTGCGTCGGCTGAACCTGCTCAGTTTCCAATTGAGAGTGATGAACAGTAAGAGTTCTTGGAATTATGATTAGGAACATTTACACATGATGCTTTTAAAGAATTTAATAGGTATTAAATTGATGTATCAATTCAGTAATATTACATAATTATGATCACTGCTGTCAGCATATCTTTTCATCATCTATTCTATTTAGTACATTTTTTTAGTTAACATGTATATTTCAAAGAGATATGTTGTTTCAGTTTTGCAACATGGTGGTCTCCAATCTAGGATATTCACACATAAAAGAATACTTGAATCCAATAGAAGAATTTTGAATAATTCTTCCAATGTATGTTTCTCATGTATATTTCCATCCAAAATTTTAACCACAAAATCGAAAACAAAAAATACTATAGCATTGTCTGAGGGATAATTGTCTCTTTGCGCTGTCACCAAATTCCATCATACACATGCAGAATTTCTAATGAAACCTAAAGCATTTTGTTTTGTATGCTTATTAGTTTTTTTGGAACACTGCATTCATTTCCAACTGGATGATCTCGTTCTCTAAACTGACCATTAAAATAGACAGTGTTTTTTTAGATTACTTGTATGGGAGTTTTTGTTATAATTTTATAGCATACAGACATATTATTTAACATATATACATATTTTCCAAATCCGTTTATGATATAATTTTCAGATTTTCTAAATAAATTTCAGTTAGTTTTCTAGCATATAGGTAGGGGATAGGCAGGTTGGAGGGGAGGGGAGGGGGGGAGGGGAAGGATTGGGAAGGATGGAGTGGAGGGGATGGGTGGGGAGGATGATGGAAGGGGGTTGGGGGATGTTGGGGGAAAAGGATGGGCAGGGGGAGGGGAGGGGCTGTGGATGGGCAGGCTAGAGGGGAGGGGAGGTGGGAGGGTGATGATGGGGGGGATACTGGGGGAAAATTTTGTGAAGGGGGGAGGGGAGGGGCTGGGGCTGGTTAGGTTGGAGGGGAGGGGTGGGTCGGGGAGGGGATGGGTAGGATGATGGGGAGGGGAGGGGAGATGAATATGATGGCAGGGGGGAGGGTGTTCTGGGGGAAATGGTTGGGTAGGGGGGATGGGAGGGGAGGATGATGCCAGGGGGATCATGAATTTTTTTTCATATTGGTCAACAAGAATTTAACCTCAAAATTTTATTAGTTACTTCTACTAAATCTAACATGACAGGTTTTTGAAAAGTGTATCATATTTTACGGTATTGGATCATGTATTTTAATTTAGTTGTGGATCATGTATTTTTATTCAGTAGTGGATCATGTATTTTATTTTTTCATGCATCGCATTATTTATTAGAGTAGTGGAAAAAGTTTTTTCTTTGACCGGTGGCTCATGCATTTTTTGGGTCGTAGAACTTGTAATTTTTTTGAGCATATGATCTTGTGATTTATTAGATCATTGGATCATTTTTTTAGAGCACTATATCATGTATTTTAGAGCATTGTATCATGTGTTTTAGAGCAATGTGTTATTGGAACGTGTTTTCTTCCCTTCAATATTTTTCATGCATTAAGCAAGGCATTTTTTCATATGGATAGTGGGAAGGAGAAGGGAGGGGAGGGGAGGGGAGGGAGTGGAGGGGAATATTAGGGTAGAGGGCTAGTGGGGGAAGAGTTTGGGTAGGGGGAGTGGTGTGGGAATGGGCTGGGTAGGGGGGAGGATGAGGTGGAAGGGAGAGGTGCTGGGATTGGGTGGCAGACAACCATAGGAGGAGGGGAGGGGTATAGCTGGGTAAGGGCGTAGGAGGAGGTGTTGGGAAATTGGGTGGGGTATGACAAGCTGGGTAGGGTGGTGGTGGGAGAGGAGGGGCTGGGCAGGGGAGGGAGGAGGTGGGGGAGGAGGGGCTGGACAGGTGCTGCTCAGCTTGCAAAAACATTTACTGAAGAAAAACGCCAGACCAAGGTGTTGAGTCCATCAAATAATTATATTTTAATGCATTGACTTTTTTTCATGTACAACAGTCTGTCAACTGTTTGGTTTTGTAATGCAGGTTGTTGGTCTTCTTGTTAATTTTTATCGGGATCTCAATAACCATTTTTTTGAGACTAATGTTATTTTTGATTAAATATGCAAGGTAATAGTTTTAATGCTCAACATGACTTATGAAGACATGAAAATCTATTTTGTTCAAAACATAAACATGAAAACCTTTTTTTAATGTCTGTCGAAGCACATTCCGAATATGTGTTTTTTGTTGGGAAGGTGGGGAGGGGGTAGGGGAGGGGATGTGATGGTTATGGAAGGGGGGAGTGGGCTTCTAGGGGAAAAGGATGGGCAGGTAGGGAGGGGAGGGGAGGGGAGGTGAGGGGAGTGGAGGGGAGGGGCTTGGTAGGTTAGAGGTGAGGACAGAGGAGGATGATGGTCTGGGGAGGGGGTGTTGGGGGTAGAGGTTGAGCAGGGGGGAGGGGGGAGGGCGGGGAGGGGAGGGGAGGGGAGGGGAGGCTAAAACTTCTATATATCTATATATATACTAAATTATCCCATTTTTTAGGACATGTTTGTTTGAAGCATATATGTGAAAACTTATTGTGTTATATTGGTTAATGACTTTTTATTCTATAATAATCTTCTAAACCCTACTTTGTGACATGATACAAACCCTTAGTACTATTACTACACTAAAATCTGGTTTCTTTTCTTGGTGGTTACATAGGTTTCCGTATGAGATAAATTATCAAAAATTGCTAATTGCACTTTTCATTTATAATTAGGTCTTTTATACAGTTTTTCTTGATTTATAATTGAAAATGTGTGTTTTTACCATTAATTTAGATGGTTTTCTTCTGGAGATAGTGCGAATGAATATGGGAGAGGCGACATGGTGTCTGGATGGTAGGGAGTGGGTGGTCATAAGAAGCAGCCACCAGTGCGCAGGTCTTCCCAACTTTAATACAATTTAATTTATGCTATTTCTTTTACTCATACGTACATTAAAAATTCTGGTTTCATTAATTAGATTATCCCATGTTTATTTTCTATATTATCATGAATTCAACACTCTCTATTATATCACTCCTGATGGAAATAATCATTCATTTTTTAAGGTCTTGTATAATATGATGTAGATGAGGTAGAATGTTATGTCACTTCCTCATTATGGGTTCATCCTTGATGTTGTTCATATCTTCTACATAGGCCAACAAGCATGATAGCACCTGTAGGCTGTTTCAGGTCCAAATAAGGTATTTTTTCTTTTCATAAGTTGTTCATTATGCTACCGTTCATTATAGGGTACAATCTAAGATGATGCAGTTGGTGCTGAAATGTTTACTCCATAGTATATTACAAGGACAGGGAATTTCCATCTGCTGAAATGATGGATTGTCAATCATCATCATGATCTCCTCCAATACATTATTTGCTGCTACATCTATTTAAACCTTCTCTAAGCTCATGATTCATGTCTCCCCCAATATTTTTTTCTCCTTCCATTATCATGAACATTATAACTTTTATTAAGGGATTTCTTCTCAATATAGTGAAGTGAAATAGTGATTTACCTATGAAACATGTTATTTTATTTTAGTACTGGATCATGAAATTTTTTCTGAAATATATTTATTTCTAAATTTTTATGAAACTATTGTTCTTTTAAACTATTTATTTCTCTTAATTTTGGTTTCAAATTACTACCCTTTGTATAGTTAACTACTTTTCCAGTTTCTTTTGTTTTTCCAAAATATTGAATTTCCTTCATAAAAGAAGTGAACTATATCTTTGTGAGAATGTATGAACTAAGAATGTTGTTTTATCACCATGCAAATTCACGGGTGAGTACTAGTTATTCCTAATGAGTGGGAATCAAAGAGAACAACTATTGATGATAATAGGAATTTCTCACAGATTACTCTCAAAGTGATTTTTGGAACAATTCTCCAACATCAGACAATAATTAAAAGAGATGCTGATCAAAATAAGAAGAAGAATGGAAATGGAATTGTTGCTTTTACTACACCAAATCATATGAATGCCAAGACTCATGGGATAGTTAAAAGATCAGAATCGAAGAAGGTCCCTATTTTATCTAAATGATGTGAAATTGAACATTATGAGAATGAATTAGCTAATCTTTCTTGAAGGATAAACAAGATAGTTTCATAGAAATTCATTTAGTATAGATATTAGAAGAAAGAAATAAAGGTCAAGAATGACTCAAAAGTTACTTGTTATGAATGAAAAAGAGAAGGTAATATAAGGCTAGATCATTTTATGGTTAAGAGAAAAGGTAGAAAGGAAACGAATTCTGAGAGTAATTGAATGAAGTAACATAAGGATAAATCTATGAATGTTTTGAAAGCTAATGACTCCTGGAGTGCCAGTGGTGGAGACACTACTGATGAAACCTCATAGTATGAATCTTTTGGATAGATGAATCTTGGTCTATTATCCATGCTACCTATTGAAAATCACTTTTTAATGGCTAATGTACACAATTCTGAATCTATAACCAATATATCCTTCAATGCTAATTATAGTGATATTAAATATTATTAATCCTCGAATTAAGAATAATCTCTTGATGAAGATAATACTTTACCTACTTATGGAGAAGTTTCTAGGATTGAAAATCTCCTTGATGATTAAATTTCTAAAGTCAAAAAAAATTCTTCATAAGGAAAATTCTTGGTTTTCCAGTCTTACTAAGGAAGTATCAGATCATTTAATGATATTGCTAAGAAAATTTTTTATTTTTAAAGTATTTCAAAAACCCTTGAGGAAGATAATTCATAGAAGGAAAAACATTATAAGGATCTAGAAAAATTAATTTATAAGAAAAATGTTTTAAGGCATACTATAGTACTAAAACTAATTTTTTTAGGATGAAAACATTTTTATTAAGATAATGTCAGAAATATTTTCCTTGAGGAAGGGTTTGTCAAACATTACCTTAGGTAAGGAAAATTTTTGTAAGATGTATTCCCAAATTCGACCTCTAAGGAATAATTCTATATTTGGTTATACTCATTTAAAACAAGTATTCATTAGCAATTATTTATTCCTCAAAGTGCTCTATTATGCACATAGTGTCAGGGTGGTGGGCATTAGGAAAAAAAGTGTTCCTTAAACAAAACTCAGTCTTTAGGTTTTTTTAAATCTTATTTCTCAATTAAAATATTGATTCCTAAATTTTTTTTTCTGATGTTTTCGGATCCATGAATGATTGGGTTCTAAAATGCTAACACACTTGTTTTCAGGAAAGTAAAGATACTACCAATAGAAATACATGTATATGGATATTGGATGTTCCAAGCATATTACCGTTAACAAAAACATCATTGAAAATATTATCAAGATGAAAATAGGAAAATTAACTTTCAAAGATAATGTTAATAGAGAAATTATTGGTATATGTAACATTGTTCTTCTTGGAATAACATTTATTTCAAATGTTTTATTTATTATGGGTATTATGAATAACCTTATTATCATATGTTAATTCTGTGATGAAGGTTACCTTGAAAATTTTAGGAATGATAAGTGTTTAGTACAAAATTCCTAGGAATAGTTTATTTATTCTACCCATAGGCAAGAGAATGTTTAAAAACTAAACCTAGAAGACCATAGAAGCCATGATCTGCCTTGTCTTAATGAAAAGGAAGATCATTTTGGTTATAGAATAGAAGGTTAGGACAGTATAACCTTAGGGACCTATGTAGACCCTCTAAAAATGACTAGATAAGGATATACCATATCGTAGATTTGATTCTTCAAAAGTCTCTTATCCTTATCAATATGGAAAACAAAAAAAATCAAGTTTTAAATTAGTCCGTGAAGTCTCAACCACAGATGCATTACATTTGGACCATATGGATCTTTTTGTTACAACAAAAACTAGAAGAATTAGAGGAAAATATTATATATCTATCTTAGTTGATTATTACACTAGATTTACATGGGTATATTTTCATGCCAATAAATCTAAAGATTTTTCTTATTTCAAAAGTTTTAGATCCCAAGATAAAAATGAGAAATCCTTCCATTGATAACTATTCATAGTGATCATGGAGGATAATTTCATAATTCTGATTTTGAAACATCTTTTAGTTAAAAAAGAATTACTCATAACTTCTCAGCCCCAACAACACCTCAACAAAATGGTGTAGTTGAATGAAGAAATAAATTTTTTAAAGAGATAACAAGAACCATGTTGACTGAATATTGGGCAGCCAAACATTTTTGGGCTGAAGATGTAAGTACTGCTTCTTA
Source organism: Viscum album (assembly GCA_963277665.1). Taxonomy (NCBI): domain Eukaryota; kingdom Viridiplantae; phylum Streptophyta; class Magnoliopsida; order Santalales; family Viscaceae; genus Viscum; species Viscum album. The sequence goes on along the minus strand of OY728150.1, from coordinate 343,910,359 downwards.
TACAATAAATCATGTTTTTATTAGAACTTTTCTTAATAAAACTCATTATGAGTTATGGAATGGTAGAAAACCTAGACATTCCTACTTCAAGGTTTTTGGTTGCAAGGTATTAATTATGAATATTAAAGATAATCTACACAATTTTTTACCAAAATAAGATGAAGGAATTTTTTTAGGCTACTCCATAACATCTAAGGCTCATAGAGTTTTACATAAAAATACGGGTACTATTGAATAAACAATACATGTTAAATTCGATGAAACTGATCCTTTTGTTTTTAAACAACAACAACCTACATCCTTAGATGTGTTTTGAAAAACTGATTATCTACCCTTGATAGTGGATACTTTTGATAAAGAAAGTGTTCCTGAAAATGTTTCTAAAGCATTTACCCTAGAAAAATTCCTAACATACATTGACGAGAATGATTTAAAAAACCCAATTATGTTGTTTCTAAAGAATCATCCATGTCATATTATCATTTTTGATGTAAATCAACCTGTAAGGACTAAAATTTATTTATAAAATGAAGTAGAACATCTGGCATTCCTTTAACAATTAGAACAAAAAAGAACTGATGAAGCTTTCAGTGATGATGATTGGAAAAAATCAATGCAAGATGACCTAATTGTATTTGAAAGGAAAAAAGTATGGACCTTGGTTGAAAGACCTATGGAAACATCTATTAATGGATTAAAATGGGTCTTTAGAAATAAGTTTGATTAAAATAGAATCATAGTAAGAAATAAAGCAGGATTTGTTGCTAAAGTCTATAATCAAGAAGAAGGAATAGACAATGGAGAAACCTATTCTCCAATATCCAGTCTTGAATCTATTCATATTGTACTTTCCTTTGCTGGATTATTTAATTTCAAATATTTTCAAATGAATGTTAAATTTTCTTTCCGTAATGGTTATGTACAAGAGGAAGTTTTTGCTGAACAACCTCATGGTTATGAAGATACATAACATCCTGAACATGTTTCTAAACTTTCAAAATAATTATATGTACTTTAAAAAGTTCCAAGAGCCTAGTATGATAGACTTATAGGTTTTTTTATTCAAAAACATTTTGTCAATGAAAATGTTGATCCAACCCATTTTATAATGAATCATTAGAAAATGTTTTGATAGTTAAAATTTATGTTGATGACATTATATTTGGTTCAACTCATCAATCATTAAGTGATTCCTTAGTGGATCTATTTTAATCTAATTTCGTAATGAGTATGATGGGTGAGTTAACATTTTTACATGATATTCAAATTTCTCAAAAACTAGAAATGATTTATATATCTCAACATAATTATATTACAGATCTTCTTAAAATTTATAAATATGACAACACTAAGTGTATAAGTACTCCCATTGGTACCTCAAATTCCCTTAATCCTGATTAAGCTAGGAATCCAGTAGATCAAACATCTTTTAGAGGTATGATATGAAGTCTACATTATGTGACAGCTAATCATATATAGTTAATATTCTTTGTATGCTTATTTTCAAGTATCAACCCAATCCTAAAGAATCTCATTTAAAGGCAGTGAAAATTATTTTTCCCTACATAACGGGAACCATGGATCTAGGACTCTATTATACTTCTGGAAATGATTTTTTTTCAAACAAATTTGTATGCTGACTTTGATGGATATAGAATGGATAGGAAAAATTCGTCTAGAACAAGTCATTTCTTAAGGGATTCATTAGTTTAATGGTCGTATAAAAAGAGTCTATCAGATGCATTATCCACTACTGAAGATGAATATGTAGCAGTTGGATTTTTTTGGGCTCAAGTACGGTAGATGCAACACACACATATACTATTGTATGAGATTTACCAAAAAAAATTAGTGTGATAACACTAGTACTACTGCCTTAAGAAAAATCTCTACACATCACTCTCATGAAAAACACATAGATATTAGGCATCACTTTCTTAGGGATCACACTCAAAAAGGTGATATCATTCTTCAATTTATTGGAATGCCAGATCAACTTGCTGATATTTTCACAAAATCATTACCATTTGATAGATTTAAATACATAAAATAGAAGTTATTAATTATAACTGTAAGGTAATATTAAATATTAATTTCTTATTGATACCTATATTATTACTGTAAGAAACTCCTTTTTATAGGGGGTACAATTTCTTGTTAGGAAAAAGTTTCGTAGTTATATTTTTCTTAGTTAAAATTGTCATTGTTAAATTTTTGTAGTAAATATTTTCATAGTTAAATATTTTCATAGTTAAAATTTTCGTAGTTAAAAATTTTCATAGATAAATTTTATAGTTAAAATTTTCGTAGAGAATATTTTTATAGATAAAATTTTCAGAGTCAAAATATTTGTCGTCTAATTTTTTTTTGTAATAAAAAATTTGAAATCTAATGATATTCAAAATGAATTTTTTTATCATTACTAATAATCATCCTAGATATCTCAAAAGTATGTTTTCTTTCCTAAATTTTTGTAATATTCATTTACTTATTGGTATTTTATTTTTGTTTTAATTTTTTTGGATTTAATTTACTTTAAATCTAAATTTTTTATCTTAAAAATAACAAAAGATCGAAATCTATAAAAAAATTTCATCGACCATCATCTCAACCTTCATATCTTCTCAAGATGCTTTCAACCATTGGATCAATCAGGGAAGCATAACCACATCATCAATTTCCCATATAAAGGACCGCCAATATTCGTCCCAAATCGAACCCCAAGTTTTCACGTGATGAATATTTTCCTATGTCTTTAAATTCGTTCTATATTTTTAAAGTTTTCAAACTTCCAAATACATGTAGAAACTTCCTATCATAAAGAAATGTCAACTGTTAAGGAAATCACTGAGTGGTAGATCTAATAAGAAAGGTTAGTCGATCAGATGTTTTATGCCATGTATGATTCCATTTTTTCAAAGAATATCAAGCTTAATAGTTTGGAGTGTGTATGTATATCAAAACCAAGAGCACATCATCTGGTGTATCTGGAATTTCTTGATGAATTCTATGAGATAGTTATTTTTTTCAAAGAAGGAGGAAGAGATAAATTTTATTTCTATAGATATGAAAAGAATAATTTTCTTTCATATAACACAGTAGAAAATCTTATAGGAATTCCTTATGATATAGAAATAGAGTTTTTCTCACACATGCTACCTGATGTAATATGATCTTTCGACTAGAAAAAGGATCTAGCTTGTCTTAGACTTTTATAGGTAAAGACTCTGAAAAATTTTCATCCCTCTACAAATCTTCAAATTCCTCAGCTACTGGTTCAAGGTTTTATCATTCTTTGGAATGGAGATAAGGATACCCTGAAGAAAAGTGATATTTATGGTCTATATTTCCTTGTGAACCTAAAAAAGATAAACATGGTTAAGAATATCTTGTTTATGACTGAGAATATAACGAATGGAAATATGAACTCTCAGATTATCATGTATCCAACCATTCTTTCATAAATTATTATTCTCTGTCTTCAGTCTTTCAAGATTTCTTGCATTTCTAAGCTAAGATATTTCATGGTGAGGCTTCTAAATGATGATACCTTAGGGAGGATGAATATTGGATGCAATAGTCGATCTGAAGAATATTATGATCAATCTGAAAAAGAAGTTGAAGCACTTTCAAGGAAACAAGATGTAGTTGAAACCTCTAAAAAGGGTGGAAGAATGAGGATGGAGAAGGAACCAGAAGGAGAAAACACATGTGGAGAAGGAAACTCAATCCATACCCCCATAACTTAATAATCAAAAGAAGTATACTGATGAAGTGACTGCTAAATGGAGGGAGGACATAAATTACATGAATGTTGGGGAGCCAAGTTTTGGTTTGGATCATGTTGAGGAAAATTCCTTGAAGCTAAAGTTTTTTATTGAGCGTGAGAAGAAACAAATAGTGAAAAAGAAAATGAAGAATATATCTGAGGCTGAGATAGTCTAATCCCTTCTTAAGGATACTAAAAAAGCCCCTAAATAAATTCTACTACCAGAATAGTTTTTGATAGAACCATTACCAGAGACTCTGGGAAAGATGATAGTGATTTCGGAACAAGATCAATTAAAATAAATAGTGCAAGAAGAAGAAGTTGAAGAGGAAGAGGAAGATGTTAGTGGTGATACTGAAGATATAATAATGCAAGTAGAAAATTAGCATGAGATATAGAGTCCTTCTGAGAAGTTATAAATACATAATTTTGAAGCCAGGTATTCAAAACTTGTTACCCCATGAAAAGATGAGAAGGGTGAGGAATATGTGAATAAGTTTTCATAAAATTAATGTCGCAATCATGATTTCATTCACCCCGTGGATGTTGAGGTAGGAGCTGAGAAAGAATAATCTAATGAAGATAAAACTGTTAAGCTATTAGATAGTGAACATGAATCTTCTAATCAATATGAAATCATTCCAAATGATGGTAAGGGAAAATTGGTAATTGTTGATACACCTGTCAAAACGTGGGTAAATAAGAAATAAGTGGGTGATTCATAAAAAAGGAAGGATTCTAAGATTGACAATGAATCATCATTAAACAATGACTCGGAATCATAATCATCATCTCTTGGCCATGATTGTAATGTTCTAAAAATTTCGTAAATTTTTTTAATTATATGTTATTATTTTGAGATCGTGAAATCTAACAGAGAATGATTCCAAGGCTAGGAGTTCCAGGAATTATCTGTCAATGTTTTTATAAACATTAAACAGCGCGCGTAAAAAGTATTCCTAAAAAAGTGGGATAACTCTCAAACAATCACTCGGATTATAAATATGAGGCCATTGTTGCACTAAGGATGGGGGGTTTACCATAGGCATGACTTATGTTTAGTCGGTGCAAGCCTATGGTGATAAAAATTGAAATTGTCTTAACCGTAAATAAAATAATTAAACAATGTTATTTAATTTTTCAAATACTTGTAACTCACGAATGGTAACTCAAATTAAAAATCTAAGACCACTGGTAAGCTCATGAGGGTTTGTTTTCTTTAAAAAAATATGAACTTTGTCCGACACATGCCATGAGTGAAAGAAATGTTTTGACCATAAATAAAATTATTAAGTGACAATTATTTTATTGTAAAATCTATAACTTTTAATCTGTAACATAGATAGGAAATCCGGGAGTACCGTTGGGTTTGTTGGGGTGTGTTTAACTTAGGAAGAGCCTTTCCTCGACCGGTGAGGTCTAGGGTTGCTGTAAATAATTTTCTGAACTTTTTTTTTCAGGTACGTTTAGTAAACGCACCAAATGCATTTTTTATCTTCTGAACCAGTGCCCAAAATTTAAATCTGGGGACACCGTTGAACATGCAGCGCCGATATTTTCTTAAGGAGACCTTCACATTGACCAGAATATGTCCAGAGAAAAAGTTAGTTTTTGGATCTTTTAATCGTATAAATAAAATAAGTTTATTATTTTATTTTTATTATATTCCTCTAATGGATGAGTGGTAAGGTGGGATCAGCGAGGTGTGAATCCAATAAATGGATTTACCTTTCAATTAAAATTAAAAGCACCATTGTGGAATTAGGAAGGTTCTTAATTTATGTGCCTCCATTAATCCCATGAATGTTAAACACCCTTCCCCTCTCTTATTTATATGGAGCTTGGGGAGAGGTGTTGTTACTGCATTGCTAAGCAACGATGTGCTGACAATGTGTAGTGATGCCAAACCCGTGGAGGACGGAGCCAATACCAATGGGAGTTGATGAGAAACACCGAAAGCTCGAACAAGAGATCAATAGATGAGTGACGTCGTTGGAGGATAGTTGCAAGGGACGATGAACACCAACCCACTTCCAAAAACGCGCACTCACCTTCATTCTTGAGTTGGGATTGTTTTTTTGAATAAAACCTTACCCATTCTTGACATTCTTCACGATTCAAGAATTAGTGATCCGCTTTCTACCACCCTAACGCGAAGGGTTTGAGCCAAACGAACTTGGACCAACCTCAAAGAAACTTTTTTGGTTTTTGACACGTTCTTCACATTGGAGGAGGATGGTGACCAGTGCCGGAAATTGACACCGGTGGGACTCAAGAGAGGTGTTCGGCACCATGTCTAGCCAGGAATATGGCGGTAGCACAATCACGCTATTAGAGAGGACCCACAGTACGTCGGCCACGATGGAGCAAGGGAGGTGGTCGACACTCTGGTCGGCCGCATGAAGGGGATGTTGGCATGCGTCTGCGCTACCCGGTGTACAGGAGTCATGACTTGGTGCCAGGGTGGCGAGGGGTGGGTGGTGGGCTTGCTTTCGGTAACCAGCAAAGGTGCGGCATGTGACCACGTCGCGCGGAGGAGGGGGCGGGCCGTAGTGCCAGCCGCGACAGGCCACTGCACCTCTGCGGGCCGCCGCACCGCGGGCTGCCGCACCATGGGTCGGGTCATGTTGGTGAGCTGGGCCGCATATGGGGGTTGTGTCAGACACTATAGGATGGGTCGACCCGAACTGGGTCGGGTCAGCCTAGGCCCGGTCCAACCAGACCCAGACAATCTTTGACCCATTTTGCTCATTCGTCCATATTTGAGCTACGGGCATCCATTTGACGAATGGTCTACCATATTTGGGCTACAGGCATCCATGAGTTCCAACAGAAGAGGCCTCTATGTTTTTGAGGTGAGACAGATTCTCATGTACCTGAGGGATTAATGGAGGAGGTTGCTAAATGTTTCCACCAAATTGAGACACTACTAGAGCACGGTGATCTTAGCTACTAGTCTTTTCCAATGAGTAACCACGAGGATGGTCTACATAGTGACGAGGCTTCTGTAATTGGACTGGTGCCCGATATGGTACATTCAGGTAGCGTGTCAGCTATATCACTTCATGTTGGTGAGAAATTACAATCGACAATACCGGTAGAGGAAACATATAGGCTTATTTCCATACGTGTGATTCAGCATTAGATACCCCTCAGGTTCTGTGGCAAGACCAACTCACAGGTGGCTGAGTACTTGATTGAGGAGGTGAATGAGAGTTCTTTAGAGATTCTACAGCTTCGGTAGGATGACATGTTAGTAGCTGAGTATTTATCAAGATGTACAGATAATTCCTAGTACAGGGTGAATACGATATGATCAGTGATTCAGGGATCGGACTATCGAGCGTAGCATGTTTAAGGATGTCTGATCCATACCTATTTCTCTATACATTCCAACTTATGATAGGATATTATATAGTACCTTTGTGGTTGAATTTTATATTGCAGATCATATATAGCCGGTGAATGTTTGTAGTGGGAAAACAAGAAAATGGAGCTAGTCTTAGAGACTTGGGTGAGTAAAAATATTTTGGGAATAAGAAGTGTTATAGATAGATGAATATTCACAGCTGAATACACGGAAGAAAAGTTAGGGGAGAATCATGAGGTGGTGTACATTTCGACATGTTACAACCACCCCCCATTGTGGTCCCCACCAGGCTCATGTAGTTGGTGGACATGGAAAGAGATTAGCCACATTTGGTCAGTGAATGCGACCCAAGGGCTCTATAAATGATTCAAGTTACTGTCTATTTCTACTACTAGATTCCGTATCATAGACATAGGTACCAGTCTTTCTTTACCTCCATGAATCATGTCCAAAACCTACAGTTTATGGTTAATCCATTGACATGAAACTCATGTCTAGATATACCATTGGGATGAGACTCTATAATCACATATATTTGGACGGTGTGATCTGACCCTTAAGGTGAGAGTTTCACTTAGAACATCTTGGGGGTAGCGTCAAGGCCTTACGATGTTAGTTTGGGTATGACTGAACATCCACAATTCATTTTGAGATTTATTGTATTAGCCAAAAGGTTTTTGGTTTATCTAAAACATTGGGATGTGCTATTCTTTAGTCAGTAAAAATGAAAACTCATGCATCATAGGATATACTCATGCATAGGAGGGTACACCCGATCACTCTTGAGTCGGCCAACCTTACCCTCGTGATAGTAGGAGTTTTGAACTATTAGTTCCCAATGTAGTTGTGAGAGTTCATACAGGACTTTCACTTTTAGATTATCTATGCTCCTGGGAAGGATAAAGTGGTAGCAGATGCACTCAGCAAGAGGTCTGGCCCACTGCTGCTAAGTGAGGCGACAGAATAGCTAGCCGCTTTGTAGATATCCTACACGGAACGAGATGGAGCAGCTTACATTCAGCCTCTGACAGTCACTCCCCCTACATCAGTGAGTCTAGGAGGCACAACATAGGGACACTGACTGCAAGTCTCGACGTGTTCAAATATTCTCAGGGCAGCCACCAGATGGATTTTCTGAAAGTGGGGAGAACATTATCCTCTTCAAAGAACGTATTGTGGTACCAGTAGCACTACAGGAGGAGGTGTTGAGGGAGACCCATACATCCCCTCTGATGGTATATCCTATTGTGGTAAAGATGTATTACAATCTCTGACGTTAGTAGTGATGGCCCGAGATTAAGGAAGTAGTGGCCGAGTTTCTATCATGATGTCTCACTTATTTGCAAGTGAAGACTTCAGAGATTTGGAAGAGGTCTAATGCAGAGAGGATGCAGAGACCCTTGGAGTTCCCGGAGGGGGACCATGTATTCTTGTGAGTCTCTCCTTGACAGGTGCTGTGGAAATTTGTCTGAGGGGGAAAGTTATCACCGAGATTATGAGTGATTTTCTAATCTTTCAGAGAATAGATGAGGTAGCATACTCTTTGGATCTTCCACCACAGTTAAGGACGGTGCACAATGTCTTCCACATATCCCAGATGAGTGGATATGTGCACGAACCATCCCACATCATCGACCCTATCATGCTGGACATAAATGACAAGATTTCATTTACGGAGGTTCCAGTGGAGATTGAGCATTGATAGAAGTTAGTCCTTTGTGGGAGGTCAATTATTGTGGTGTGTGTACACTGGAAGCACAAAATCCACTATGAGAGAACATGGGATCAAGAGGCTCATATTCATGCTCAATACCCTCTTTTGGTTGTTTTTCCTTTCTTTTTTACTTTTGAGTATGTAAATCCTAAATGTGGGGTGAATGTAATGTTCGGTAAATTCTATATAATTTTTTTTAATTACATGGAATTATTTCGTGAATGAAATATTTGATGGAGCATGATTCCGAGGCCCGAATACCCAGAATTGTTCGTCTATGTTTTGGTAAACTTTAAATGGCATGTGTAAATAGTTTTTCTGAAAAAGTGTATAACTTTTTAAAAGTTACTCGGATCATTAATCTAATGGCACCATTGTTCTAAGGATGGAAGGTTTTCCCTATGCGTGATTTAATTTAGTCAGTGCGAGCCTATGGTGAGAAAACCAGAAAATGGCATAACCGTAAATAAAATAATTATACAATGTTATTTTATTTTTCCAAAACTTTTAACTAATGAACGGTAACTCAGATTAAAATCTTGTGACCACCACTGAATTTGTGAGGTTATTCATTCTTTAAGAAGATACTAACATTGGCCGGCATGGGCCACCTGTAAAAATTATTTTTTGGCTATAAATAAATTATTTATGTGAAAATTATTTTAGTGTAAAATCAATAACATTTAAATGCTAACTCGGATTGGAAATCTGAGAGTACCATTGGGTTATTTGAGGGGTTTTTTCACTTAGCCAGAACCTAACCTCGATCGATGTTAGCCGAGGGTGACTATAAATAATTTTCCAAACGTTTTTTTGGGTATGCTCATTAAACGTGAAAGCAGAGTTTTGTAACTTTTTAACCGGTGTATGACATTGAAATCCGAGGACACCTTTGAACACATAGTGCCAATATTTTCTTAAGGATACCTTCACTTCCACCGCAGTAGGTCCGGAGAAAATGTTAGTTTTAGTACTTTTAATAGAATAAATAAAATATCTTAATTATTTTCTTTTTATTCTATTCCTCCAATGGACGAGCAGTAAGGTGTGACCATGGATGTGTCAATCCAATTAATGGATTTAACATTCAATTCTATGTAACAACACCATTGGGGAATTAGGAAGGTTTCTAATTAATGGACCTCTATTAATCCCATGATCATTGAACACCCTCCCCCCTATTTATATGGAGTTTGGTGAGAGGTTTCACCATAGCTTTGCCATGCAACGAAGTGCAGTGACTCCAAAACCTTATAGGGTGGAGCCAGTAATAGCGGGAGGGGACGAGAGACAGCGAAACTCCGAACGAGGGATCGATGAATAATTGAAGTCATTGGAGTCTAGATGAGGGGGATGATGAACACCGACCCGTTTAAAAAAATATTTTCCCACCATATTCTTGAGGTAGGGTTTGTTGTTTTGAATACCTCTTTACATGTTCTTGACTTTCTTCGGGATTCAAGAATTAGTGAGCCGCTTGCTACCGCCCAAATGTAGAGGGTGTGGGCCAAATGAACATGGCCCGACCTTTATGCTTTGTTTTTGGGTTTTTACATGTTCTTCATGGTGCAGGATGATGGTGACCTATGCCAGCAATTGGCACCGGTTAGACTTGAGAGTGGTGGACAACCCCGAGGTCAGCAGTGAAGATGGTGGTGGAACAACTGCGCTGCCGGAGAAGAGTGAGGGCTCGTCAGCCATGGTGGATCAAGGGCAGCAGATGACTCTTCGGTTGGCCATACGATGGGGATGGTGTTTTGCGTCTATGCCACCCAGCGTGTAGGAGCCACAACCTTGGGCTGCAGTGGCCAGAAGAGGGCAGCTCGCTCGCTGCCAGCCGCTGGTGAAGGCACGGTGCATGCCTACGCCGTGCGGAGGAGGGGGCTGGCCGCCGCCCCACAAGCACCCTCACCAACGGGGGCCGCTGCACCTCCTGCTAGTCCATGTCAGCAGGACAGACCAAGTGGGCAGGGTCGGGCTGGGTCGGTCTGGACCCAGACCAACTTCGACCCTATTCATTGTGTTTGCCATATTAGAGCTGTGGGTTTCCATTTGATGAACCGTCTATAGAACCAGAAACCTTCGATCAATATGGTCCTTTTCCAATACCACACATGGGTTTTTAATAAAGTAGGGGTATGTCCGAGTTGGATCGAACACGAATCCAACCGGGCCCTCCAGACTAAAAGGATAATAACTTACTGACTGTGTGTCTGATTGACTCACCGTCTATTGCATTGAGACCCCTTTTTCTTGGCAGTCTATTGGGGTACTTCTTCATGGGACATCAGGGAATATGGATTATTGATATGTGGCTTGAGGAGCTGACCCTCTTGGAATCATACGAGATTTTTTCGAGAACCCTGTAGCTGGTGGTATTATGAGAAAATGATCCTATGTGGGTCTGTGGTTTGGGATCCTTTGTGGGTCTATGTTCGAGAGTCACACTTTGATCTGCTATAGGAATCCATGCGAGACTACTCTAGGATCTTACATGGTTCTAATGAACTAGGATCCTATGTTGGTATGATTATGTAATAGGATCCAATGTGGGTCTGATGATTTTGGATCTTTTGTGGGTATGATTATTAAGGATCCTACATGGGTATGCCTCTTAATAGAGTAACATGATTCAGTAGTTACATCTTATAATCTTTACTACAGTACCTAAGTTATACCTGGTGTGAGCTAAGTCATTTCCTTCGTGGTGATACCTTGGTGGTATTCTTCTATGTGGCGTACCTACGTGGTACTTAATTTCGTGGAAAACCCATTGTGGAATTCTTCTGTGTGGCATACCTATGTGGTACATACCTTCGTGCTGATACCTTTGTGATAATAATTTGTTTTACATACCTATGTGGTACATTCCATCATGGTAATACCTTGGTGGTGTTATTCTGTGTGGCGAACTTTTGTGAGTTGAGTCCTTTCCATCGAACCGATACCTTTGTGGTATTATTCTTTGTGGCATACCAATGAGGTACATTATTTTGTGGGGATACCTTTGTTGTGTTCTTCATTGTGTCATACCTGAGTGGTACTTTCCTTCGTGGTGATACATTTGTGGTATTCTTCTGTGTGGCATACCTATGTGGTACATATGTTCATGGTGATACCATTTTGGTCTTCTTTTTTTGTGGAATACCTTCATGGTAGACACCTTCATGGTGATACATTTATGGTATTCTTCTGTGTGGCGTACCTATGTGTTACTTACCATCATGATGATACCATTGTGGTATTCTTCTCTATGGCATACCTGTGTGGTGCTTTCCTTTATGGTAATACCTTGGTGGTATTCATCTGTATGATGAACTTGTGGGATACTTTCCTTCGTGGTGATACCCTTGTGGTATTTTTCTGTGTGGAATTTTCTTTGTGGTACTTACCTTCATGGTGTTACCTTCTTGGTAGTAGTTTCTTCGTGGAACAGTTGTTCATTTTCTAATGGTTTGTGCCTTGAGTTTCCTATTGAATGAGATAGGTTTACCTGATATCTTAGGTATATATATGAGCATGTACCTACCTATGGTTTTTGCTGGTTTATATGATTTCTATTTTTCCCATTGTGGATTTTGTGACACTTTGAGAGTCTCGGGATCCCTACTGAATATCGTTATAATCACCCTTGAATGAGCTACACCCACACCATGTTGTGTTTGGTGCAGATGATGGACAAAACTAACTGCGGATAAGGGTACTAAGAATGGAGGTAGCTTAGAGGTGGACCTTAGTCGAGGAATACTACAGAGACGACCTTTCGATAGTTTTACCTACCCTTTAGATAAGATCCTTGTTGGGTGCTCACCAGAGTTGTTCAGCTTAATTCTACTTTCCAGTTTTCTTGTAATTTACATTTGTTCTTGTCTTCTAGCCTCATTTCGATACTGTACACACTATTTTTTCAATCAATTTGAACATGTTCATATCTTTTTGTGTTCGTGGTTGCATGAGTTTACAGGTTTTAATGGCAATTCCATCCCAGTTTTGGGGAATATGCCTTTGGTTGTTGTCACCAACCCCTGGCCTATGGTAGGTGGGCTTGGGGTAACCACGGTATTGGCCCTGGGGTACAAGTCATGAAAATTTTGTATCATATGAGTCAATTATACCGTATAACATTGGACTCTGATCTTTTTAATGGAAATAGTGTTAAATGTAGTGATTTTGGTTATCAGTATAGATAATCTAGTGTTGGTGCAGCGGCTGACGTATCCATATACCAGGACCCTGACTTCTGATTTCTGACTCAGTTCATGAAAACAATGATTGCGTGTGTGTTTTGAAAAAATTTCTTTGTGAACTCCTTGAGTCTGCTCATCATGTATAACTTATTGACTGTGTCACACCTGTTCCTTATCATGATGCAGCTGGGAAGACAGCAAGCTAGGATTCCCTCAAGAGAGTACAAGAAGACACACCACTAAGTTATGTGGAACAGATGCAGGGACCTCTTACTATGTTGGCACATTCAGGTGGTGTACCAGCAGCACCAACACCCATTGGGCAGCAGTTAGCACATGTCACACCATCAGAGGGTGCATACCGACTCAGCGTGTTTCACGAGTTCCAAAAGAAGTGGCCTATGAGGATTTGAGGAGAGACAGATTCCCACGTATATGAGGGATATATGGAGTTGGTTGCTAGATGTTTCCACCTAATTGATACATCAGTAGTGAAGATGGTGATCATAACTACAATTCTATTCCCATGACTGACCATGAGGATGGTTTTCATAGTGATGAGGCTTCGGTACTAGGACCGTTGCTCGAGATGGTACCATCAAGTAGTGTGTCAGCTATATCATTTCCTGTTGGTCCATAGTTACAACCTAAGGTACTGATAGAGGACACATATAGCCTTAGTGCCTTACACATGATTCAGCAATAGATATGCCTCGGGTTTCGAGAAGAGGCCGACTCATATGCGGTTGAGGACTGGCTTGAGGAGGTGGCTGAGTTTTCTCATGAGCTTCTACAGCTTCAGCAGAACGACATGTTGGTAGCTGGGTATTTATAGAGATGAATCGATAATTCATGGTAGACGATGAATATGATACGATTAGTGCATTGGATTTCGAACTGTCGAGCACTGTGTGTTTAAGGATTTCTGAGCCAACACTATTACTCTATGAATTTTTATTAATGTCAGGGTTCTCGAGAGTACCATTGTGGTTGAATGTTCTTTGGGTGAGCAGATCTAGCCATTGATTGATAGTAGTGTGAATACACTAAACTAGCACCAGTCTTAGAGACTTGGGCGTGTAAAAATGTTTCGTGAAGAATAAGTGTTAGTGATAGATGAATCTACAGAGCTATTTATGTGGAAACATTTATAGGGGAGTATCATGAGGTGTTGTACATTTTGAAATCTTACAACCACCCCCCATTGTGGTCCCTTCCAAGCTCAATGAGCTGGAGGACAAGGGAAGAGTGTTACTACATGCGGTATTGGAGTGTGGTCCAAGGGATCTATGAATGATTCATGGTACGTTATGTGTCTAATACTTGCTGTTTTATCAATATACATAGGTTCAAATCATACATTCCTTCCACGAATCTTGTCGAAGACCTCGATTTTCTAGTTAAACCATTGGGTTGACCCTCACGTCTAGAGCTACCTTTGGGAGGAGACTCGATAATAAAACTTACGCTGACCGTGTGATATAAACCATGAGGTGAGTGTTTACATTTGAACCTCTTGGTGGAAATGTGGACACCTTACAATGTCAGTTTGGGTATGAATGGACATCCAAAATTCATGCACATAATGAATGCATTAGGGAAAAAGGATTTGGTTTATCTACAATAATGGGATGAGGTTTTTCTTTGTTAGTGAAAAAGGAAACCCATGCAGCACATGATAAACTCATGAATATTAGGGTACAATCATTCAATCTTTTTTTGGCCAGTCATACACTTGTGGAAGTAGGAGTTTTAAGTTTACAGTTCCCAATGGAGTGTCTAGACATTCTATAGGACTCTTACTTTGAGATAATCTATTCTCCTAGGAAATGGAATGTGGTAGCAGATACACTCATCAGGGTGCCTGACCTGCAGCTGCTGAGTGAGGCGACAGAACAGCTAGACGCTTAGCAGATATCTTACGTGGATCGAGATGTAGAATTTTATATTCAGTCTCTGACAGTCACTCCCCCACTTTTTAACCGAGTAAGGGAGGCACATCATGGAGACATTGAATGCAAAGCTCGACATGTTCATATATCCATAGTGCAGCCATATTATGGATTTTTTGAAGGTGGGGAGCACGTCATCCTCTTAATATGATGTACAATGGTACTAGTAGTGAATCAGGATGAGTTGTTGTGAGAGTCCCCTACGTCCCCTTTGATGGTACATACTGGTGTGGTGAAGATGTACTGGGATCTCTGACGTCGGTTCTGATGGCCCAGGATGTAAAAAGTTGTGTCCGCATTTGTACCATGATGTCCTACTTGACAGAAAGTGAAGACTGCACAACGATGGAAGAATTCTTATTCTAACAAGATATGGAGACCTTAGTAGTTTTAGGAGGGGGACCATGAATTCTTGCAATTACCTCCTTGAAGGGAACTATGGAGATTTGGCTAAGGGGGATAGTTATCAATGAGGTTTATCGGTCTTTTCCAGATCCTGTTGAGGATAGGTGAGGTAGCATACTACTTGGATCCTCTACCACAGATTGATATGCTACATGTAATCTTCCACATATCCCAGTTGAGGGGATACGTGCATGAACCATCTCACAACATCGACCACGTCGAGCTAGACTTATAAGATGGGGTTTTGTTTACAGGGGTTACAGTGAAGATTGATGATTTACATGAGTGGGTCCTATTTGGGCAGTTAATACCTCCGGTGTATGTACTCTAGTAGCACGAGAACCTCTAGGAGAGCACATGGGAGCAGGAGGCTTGGATTTGTGCTCAGTACCCTCTTTTGGTTGTTCTTCCTTTTTTTTCTTTCCAAGACGTAAATCCCTAAGGTGGGGAGAATTAATTGTCCCAAATACTATGTATATATATGTTTTTAATTATATAGAATAATTTCGAGAAAACAAAATTTGACAGTGCATGATTCTGAGTCCTGAAGTTCTCGGAATGGTCCGTCGAAGTTTTGTAAATCTTCAAATAGCGTGCATAAGTGGTTTTCTGGAAAATGTAGACTAACTCTTAAATGGTTACATAGATCAAAACTCTTAGAGTTCCATTGCAATCAGGATGGAATTTTAACTCTAGGCATGACTTATGTTTAGTGGGTGCAAGCCTACGGTAGAAAAATCTCAAAAATGACATAACCATAAATAAAATAATTAAAAAACGATATTTTATTTTACAAATTCTTATAAATCACGAACTGTAACTCAGATTAAAAATTGGATACTGTAACAACATGAGAATTTATGAGCATTATTATCTTTGATTTCAGTGATGTCTTGTGTTGTATTCTACAACAAAATTATCTTGTGATATACGAAGCACCATATTAGCTTGCAGTATATGCAACACAATTCTTAGCTCGTGTTACACGCAATTTCATGTTCGTTTTGTATAAATTATTCTACACAACATTAATTATATATTTTTTTAATGTATAAATGAAATATGTTTTGATTATGTTTTATGGAAAAACAAAGGGATCTTGCACTACAGGCAGTCTTGGCATGGCTTGCATTACACGCAATCATGACCTTCCTTGATTGCGTGTGTAGTACGCAATATCGGGTCTCACTAAACAACAATATATAGTTATAAAATTATTATGAACTAGCTATTATGAATAGTATTAACTACATTTTTAATGTTATAAAATAATTTTTCATCTTACAAATTTTCTAGAACATTGTGTGAGAACAAAATAAATTTTTCGTGTAAAATAAATTTTTTTTAAAATCAGTTTTGCTGCCTTTTGAGGGAACACCCACATTATATCTAGTTTTTGGCAAGACTATAAGTTAAATTTCATGAAATAAAATTTTTATTTCGTATTAGGATATAAAAATTTACTTCGTATAAATTTTCCATATTATTATAATAACTTTTATATTTTAATTAATTGTGAAAACACGCTATATTTTAATTAAAAACAACATTTTTCATCGTAACAATTTATATGGTTAAATTATAATATTTAATAGTTTTAAAGTACAAATAGAATATATTTTTACCATTTAACATAATTTCTATCATTATAATTTATTTTACATTGAATTCATGGTTAAAATCATTTCAATGTTTTGCAATGTTTTAACTTTTAAAAATCCTTTTCTAAACAATAGGATTAATATTAAATTAATTTAAGCAACTTCTGTGCTTTGAATTTTTGAAAAAACGGATACCATATTTGGATTATTTAGGTCCAAATTATGTTAATAATATGATTCTTATTTTTAGAAATTATGAATAGTAACAATGGTAAATTTTATTTACCATAGTTAAAGAGATATCGAGGTAATTAAGGGTATATATAATATTGAAAAATTACCCTAACACTTGTTCAAATATAATTGGAAGATTATATTTTACCCTAAATCATACATGGGTCTAAATGGAATCTAATAGAACCCACTTGTATTTTATTAAGTCCTTTTATTTAGTTTATTTAATGAAAAATGAAATGTCTCACGCAAACATTAATAATTGGATTATTTTTAATATATAGATATAGAAAAAATAAATTTGATTATAAATAATAATTAGAAAGAAAACATGTTTTTATTTATCATGATAATTTATTTGTAATTTTTAATAAATATTTTATGAACTTAATATCTTATTCATTAATGATGTAGAAATTATTTATTTATTGACAAATCAATAATACAGTTTTTATTAAAATACTAATACCTATCAAAAGGACCAGACACCGGACCAAACACTATTGGTCGAGTATATCTTTACACTAATCATACAAGGATATATTAGGACATTTATACTATTTTATATTAAATGATGTCAAAGATGTCACCTTAATAATTTAATAAATATAACAATCTAAATGATATGATTTTAAGATGATAAATTCATGTAAAAATATTATTATGAAAGGAATTATATTTATATTAATAATTGATTTTTATTTTTAATTATTATGGAATAATAATATTATTAAATTATTATACAAAAATGATGTAGTAATTGTTTTATTAATAGAAATATCAAATATATGGTTTTATAAACATTAAAATAAATATTATATGAACAAATTAACATTCTCCACAAATTTTCTATATTAATATGACATGATAGGGATATATTAAACTTTGTGGTTCTAATATATCCTTTGTGTGGATTTTATTTAAATTCAAATAATTGAATAGTGTCAAAATTAACACTATTGTTAATTTATAAAAATAACATATTATTAAACTGATTTAAAATAACATAAATATTTAAAAAATATAAATTGAAATTTATATGTTCTAAAATGTCATAAAGTACCCAATTATGGATAATTTAAAACACATATGTAATTATATATTACAATTTAAAATTTTCAATATTATTTCCACAATAAAGATTAAATATATTAAATAAGGATAAATCAAATTAATGAGGTTTAAAATAATTTCCCAACATGTATAAATTTAATTGGTTGATGAGATTACAACGCTATTTTTCCTCATATCCTAATTTTAGTCACTTTGGAATTTTTTATGTTCGGTTTTATTTTATTAGAAATTAATTTTTTTAGGTTTCCAAAAGTGCCCCTCTCTTCCCTTATAAAAGGGTACCTACTCCCTCTCCTCTTCACATCACCTTGAGCCATCACGCTTGGCCAAACCCTACCCATTTCTCTTCTAAACTTTCCTATAAAAATTATAGAGGTTTTCGTCTTCTCAAAAGACAAACTCTAATACCTTAAGCGGAAGAATAAAAGAGGTGCATTGAAGAAGAGGCAATCTCTTATACTGATTCATTCAAGTTTCTTTCATCTTCAACTACTTCTTTTTTAGTTTTTTAATTATATTGTAATAACATAGGTATCAATAATAAACTGATATGTTATTATAAATATGAAACAACACCATTTCACCATCTATCCATACTACGAAAATTGAAATCACCCCACGTGCATACGTACGGAATACTGTCTCTGCGCCGTGTTGTAAACTATTTTTCCACCACCAACATTCATGGATGGGTATAATTGTGTAAAGAATAACTATATATATGGTAATTATAACATGATAATAATTCTGAGATATTATATCATCCACTCAAATTCTATTCAATATTTATGATAACGATATCATCTCTCATGCGTACATACATACTACCGTGTCCACAAATGCGATGAGATTTATTTTCCATGATTAACCATTAATTTATGATTATAAAATATATATATATAATAAATAATAATGAAATATATCACATAATAATGATACTTTATTTTTTTACATATATTTTTCATTTACTTTATTCCATTAAATTCAATAAGGAAATGAAAATAGTATTTATTCGTACGTATGACCTACCGTTTCCATGAACGGTGTATTTCATTCCATTTATCGATCTATCATATATATATATATATAATGAATATATATTATATATAAACCATGTTTTAAATTCTAGGATTATGTAAATCAGGATATGATTAATAATATTAAGAAAAAAAATCGAAACACATACGATAAATGAAATGATTTTACCCAAAACACTGCTTTAACATTGAGTTTACAAAAGAAAGGGTACTATAAAGTCATAAGTGAACCATATATGATATAATAACAAAGAATATTATTTTTTAATATTTAAATGACATTATTTACATCATTATACATGAGTTTCAGATACATTCAAAGAATATCAGTCATAAGGTAAGGGGTAACTTTTCCAAACTCGTTTTAATCCCAGATTGTTTATTCGTAGGTATTTATGGGGGTTTTATTTATCATTCATGTCCCTATTTTGGAAAAATATTTTCATGTATTTTTAAATTCCTTTTTATCCATTTTTACTTTTAATACATTTTATGTAAGAAATCTTTCTTTTGTTTATCATATGAGGTACTTTTGGACGTTTCCGGCAATAGTACGAGAAGAATGGTTTTTTAACTTATATGGCATGAATGGATTTTTACAGTTTCATAAAGCCTTATTTTAATGAAGCTTCCTCCAAAATATTTTTTGATTAATTTAAAAAAAATTCGTTTTTTAAATTTTCATTGAATTTTCTGAAAAGAAAATGACTTTGAAGAAGAACTGATATTTTCCTCAAGATTTCATTTCAAGTGTTTTCTCAAAACAAATTTCCTTCTAAGATGACATTATTTAGTATGATTATGTTTCAAGAATAATGTCCCTATTATTTACATGGTATCAATTTTCTTATGATAAAAATATATCCATTTGTCTTATATGGAGTATGTTATGATTAGATAATGTTTATGAAACCCATTTTATTCTTTTGGTTATGATCAATGATTTATGATTATGTTATGGCACACGTAAGAATGATTTCATTATTAGATGGTTGGGAACTACATATCCCTCCAATTCATTGGGAAGAGATTTATATATCATGAGATAGGCATGGATGGAATAGAAAGTTAATCCGGTTCAGCGATACAGAACTGGAACGAGGAGTGAACTCGATTCAGTAAGGTAGTTTTCCACTAAGATGGTCTTGGCAGCAATTCCTTGGCTTCTATGTAAATCATATCAAGTGATTTATGTTTTTCCACAATTACATGTTTTTTTACCATGCCATTTTATCATGATTGATGTTCCATTATGATCTATGCCTAACGTACTTCAATTTTTTATTTCATTGCTCATGATTTTGAACTTTTAACATTATGTTCATGTATTTAAGTTAAAATGTGCATGGTTTGTTTTATTTTCTCCATGATTTACCTTACTGAGCATTTGAGCTCACCCTTTATATGTTTTCTTATCCCTAGGATATAAATAAAGGTTTTTGGTAAGAAAACAAAATGGGAAGATCTTTATGGGAGATGTTGAAGATCTTTCACCATGATTATAAGATTATATTCCGAGTTTCCAAAGACACTAAAATATTAAGGTCCTTGAGTGTTGGTTTTTGTTATGTATTAAGTATTCCGAAAAAGTAATGAAATTTCCATGTATGTAAAGTGTGGGTCTCTACAGTTGGTATTAGAAGAAAGGTTTAGTTAACCTTTGGAAACTAGGATGCAAAAACTTTGGTGAGATCCCTATAGATATTTCTAAGGTATATCCTGGGATGTCTCTAAGGTTAAGTATAGGTATAGGTTATAGTCCTAGAATTATTGTAATGATATTAGAGTTAAACCTATGATGGTAGATATTGAATTTAATCACCCTTTATTATGTTGTTTTCCCTACCATGATATTTTCCTCTCACAATATTTTTTTTGGGTTTTAGAAAATGGCTAGAACCCGGACGAACCGTGTTGATCAATGTAATGGACAACGCAATGATTTTCCTTTTGAACAAACTATTGTTATGGGAGATGGACTGTAAAATATTATTGCTATAATTACACAACTTTGAATCGTTCTATACATCCAAATGAGTAGAGAAGGGAACAATATTCTATTGAGTCCTTCATGAGGAAACCTCCACCTTCTTTCAGTGGGTCTTCTAATCCACTTGTTGCTGAACAATGGATCATTACCATTGAAAAGATATTTTCCATACATCACTGTATAGAAAATGAAAAACTCATTCTGGAAGTTTATCGTTTAGAAGGTGAAGCGGACAAGTGGTGGACTATAATTAAGAATTCACGTCCCAAATATGAAATTGAATCAATTGAATGTGACGAGTTCAAGAACTTGTTTTTCAATAAGTACTTCCCTCGTATTATTCAAACATAGATGGAAAATTAGTTCCTTGAACATAAGCAAAATGATGACAAGTCTGTTGTTATATACAAAGAAAATATTACAAGGCTTTCAAGGTATGCATCTGGATTTATCATCCAACCTGAAAGTAGAGTTGATTGATTCTTCAGTGGCTTAAAACCAAGACTTAGAAGGGTATTAGCTATTAGAGACTTTAGTAGCTATGAAGAAATTGTGCATTGTGCTATAAATGTAGACCAAGAAGTTGGTGTTACATATCCATCTCATGGTTTTGACAAGAAATGAAAGATGGAGTTCAAGGAAAAAATATCACAACAATGATGAAGAAAATATGAATGTTACTTTATGCTCAATGTGCGGGAAAAATCATGATGGACGAGTTCTAAAAAGCACTAGAAAATGTTTCAAGTGTAGAAAATAATGTCATTGAGCAGATGAGTGATGAATTAATGGGAAAAATGTTTCTAATGATGTGAATAGAGAGAAGACTACAGTGAACGCTCCACCAACACTTCAATGCTTCAAGTGTAAAGGAATGGGGCATTAAGCTAATAAATTCCCAAATCCAAGGGTTAATGATGATTGACGTGAGAAACCTCTTAAGGCAATGGATAAAGGGATGTCACATGCGATCACTATTTGTGATTTTGAGTATTAAAATGATGTTGTGGAATGATTAAGTGTCTATATAATGGGATTTCAAAATAGTATCATGGAATCTCATTTATGGTATCGTGGAATCTTGGAATATCAATGTATTTGTTTTCAAAAATTATATGGTATCGATAACCATGATTAGTGATTGAAATATTTTAGGAAATAAGATGATATACACATAATGAAGGGATGAGGAGAAAATTAAATGAGCTCATGACTGATATAAGGACAAATTTATATCATGGTTTTAGTATATTGAAATTTTGGGATATTGGTATGTGGAAAAAGATAACTTTTGACAACATTCATGTTTTACTAAAGTTAAATGGGTATTAATTTTTGAAGAAAATAAATGATTAAGGTATTCACAAGTTTGGAATGTGACCAACAAGATATATCGTATAATATATGGGGGATAAATGAGGGTATTCACATGCTTGTTATATGACCTTTCTGGTAATTGTTTTCTTTTTACTATGAGATTGGGCAGAAGAATTTTAGATAAGCCAAAATATTGGAATGGATTAAGATAGACATCATATAGTATTGTTTAAGGATAGAAATTTGTTCGATATTATTGTAGGAATGTTATAATAGTGTAGTTTTAGAAAAGGGACAACCCATAGGATGGGTGATAACCCATCGCATCTGACAAGGTTGCGAGAATTGATACCACATCCTA
This sequence comes from Viscum album, assembly GCA_963277665.1. NCBI lineage: Eukaryota > Viridiplantae > Streptophyta > Magnoliopsida > Santalales > Viscaceae > Viscum > Viscum album. Next base: position 343,887,348 of record OY728150.1, on the reverse strand, counting down.
GGTACGACATGCCTTTATCACCTACCACTGGCCTACAAGAAGTCTCAGGTTACTAGAAACCAGTTTTATTTTTTTAATATGTATGATATATAAAGTATAAGTCCATTTTAGGGACCATATACAATTACTCTCACTATATATGGATTTATGTATTTAACTTTTTCAAACATTATGTTTGAGAAAGATGGAATGCCCTATCATTATATCACATGATCTACTAACACTTCAGGGAAGTCAAATTAAACTTCATTTGTTTAAGAGATGAAGTGGAAATAGTTCAAGGAACAAACAATAATGATATTGTACAAAATTCAAGTAAGTATTTCTTCTAATTAAAAATTTTCAACTATAGGGAAATGATATTGAAAACCAAAAATGTTTTCCTAGTGTTCTTATATCTGATGAATCAGATGGTACCTTAGATCATAAAAAATTCATGGCTTTGTGATTGTTGGTTTTCTCATAGCCATGTTCTATACCACTCTCTATAAAATGTTGATGGTTATATTTCTCTTCCATATCAATATTTTCACCTATGTTCTCCTATGTGGAAACCAAATGATGAGTTAATTTGGGTAACCTTTATGTTTCATACTTTATTTTTTAAAATTAGGTTTTAGTATTTCTTTTTTATAATGTTGGTTTCTATGAAAGAAACTTTCAATTAGTAAACCATTTATAACCCCGATGAATTTTGAGGGAAAAAATCTTTTTAAGTGGGGTAGAATGTAACAACAGAAGATTTTTTGAGAATTATTCTTTTTAATTTCATTGATGTCTTATGTTGTATTCTACACCAAAATTAGATTGATCTATGAGCAACACTGTATTATCTTGATGTATACGCAACACTATTATTGGCTCGTGTTACACACAATTTCAAGTTCGTTTTGTAGAAATTATTCTATGCAACATTACGTATAGATTTAGTTTAATGTATAAGTTAAATAAGTTTTTATTATGTTATACGCAACAACAAAGGGAGCTTTCACTACACGCATCCTTGACTTGGTTTGCATTACACTCAATCGCGACCTTCCCTGATAGCGTGTGTACTACACAATATCGGGGTTCACTAAACAATGATATATTATTATAATATTATTATGAACTAGCTGTTATGAATAGTATTAAATAAATTTTTAATGTTATAACATTATTATTCACATTTTTCATTTTCTAGAACATCTTGCGAGAACAAAATAAATTTTTCGAGTAAAATAAGTATTTTTCAAAAAATGTGGTTTTTCCACCTTTTGATGGCACACCCACTTTTCTCATTGTAATAATTTATATGGTTAAATTATAATATTTAATGGCTATAAAGTATAAATATAATATATTTTTACCATTTAATATAATTTATGTCATTATCATTGATTTTACATTGAATTCATAGTTAAAATCATTTCAATCTTTTGAAATGTTTTAACTTTTCAAACTCATTTTCATAACAAAGAGATTACATTTAAATAAATTTCTGAAAGTTCTGTGATTTGAATTTGGAATAATGGATTCCATATTTTGAATGAGAAGGTCCAACTTATGTTAATAATCTACTTTTTATTTTTATTCATTATAAATAGTATCTATGGTAAATTTTATTTACAATAGTTAAAGGAAAATCGAGGTAATTAAGGGTAAATATAATATTATAAAATTACCCTAAAACTTGTCCAAATATAATTAGATGAATATATTTTACCTTAAATCATATTTAGGTAGAAATTGTATCTAATTGAACCCACTTGTATTTGATTAAGACCTTTTATTTAGTTTATTTAAAGGAAAGTGAAATGTCTCATTCAAACATTAATAATTAGATTATTTATAATATATAGTTATACAAAATATAAATTCGATTATAAATACTATTTTTAAAGATAAAATGTTTTTATTTATCATGGTAATTTATTTGTAATTTTTAATAAAAAATTTAGTACCTTAAAATCTTATACATTATTGATGTAGAAATTATTTATTTAGTGGAAAATCAATAATATAGTTTTTATTAAAATACTTATACCTATTAATAGGACCTGAAACCTAACCAAACATTATTGGTCGAGTATATCTATATTGTAACCATACAAGGGTAAATTTTTTGAGCTTTTGGAGAGTTATAAAACCGATTAAGACATTTATATTATATTAATTTAAATGATGTCAAAGAGGTCACCTTATTAATTTAATAAATATAACAATCTACATATTTTGATTTTAAGATTATAATTTCCAGTAAAATTTTTATTATGAAAGGTATTATATTTATCTACATCATATGAATTTATTTTTAATTTTTCTGAAACTATAATGTATATTAAATTATTATACAAAAATGATGTAGTAATTCTTTTATTAAGAGAAATATAAAATAAATGGTTTTATAAATATTAAAATAAACTATATATGAACTAATTAATGTTATCAAAAAAATTTCTAGATTCATATTACATGTTAGTAATCTACTAAACAGTTTTTTTCAAATATATCCTATGTTTGGATTTTATATAAATTCAAATAAATGAATTGTGTCAAAATTAATACTGTTGTTATTTTATAAAAATACTATATAATAAAATTGATTAAAAATAACATAAATATTTAAAAATTATAAATATAAATTTATATGGTAAAAACTGTCATAAAGTACCCAATTATTGATAATTCATAACACATAACAAATAATTTAAAACAATTTCAAATTTAGAATATTATTACCACAAATAATATTAAATAAATTAAATAAATATAAATCAAATTGATAAGGTTTAAAATAATATACCAAAATGTGGAAATTTAATTTTTTGATGATATTAAATCTCTATATTATATCATATCCGAATTTTAGTCACATTAGATGTTTTTATGTGGGTTTTGTGTTTATTATAAATTAATATTTTTGAGGTTTCAAAAAGATCCCATATCTTCCCTTATAAAAGGGAACCTCCTCCCTCTAATGTTCACAACACCATGAGCCTTAAAGTTCATAAAAAACCTCCCCATTTCTATTATACACTTCCCTAGAAAGATTCTTGAGGTTCTTGTATTCTCATAAGACAAACTCTAGTCCATTAAGAGGAAGCTTTAATGATGTGCGTCGAAGAAGAGGTAATCTCTTCTACCGATTCGTTCAATTTTATTTCTTCTTCAACTTCTTCTTGTTTAGTTGTTTCATTATAATGTAATTACATAATTATCAATAATATAATTATATGTTATTATAAATATGAAACACCCGAATTTCACCTTCTATCCATCCTACGGGAAACAAAAGCACCACGCGTGCGTACGTACAGAATATCGTCTCCACGCCATGGTGTAATCTGTTTTTCCACCACCACCTAACATGGATGAGTATAATGATGTAATGAATCACAATATATATGGTAATTACAAAATTATAATCATTCTGAGATATTATATCTTCTACTCCAAATCTATTCAATAATTATGGGAACGATATCATCGTTCGTGCGTACATACGGACTACCGTCTCCACGAACGCGATGAGATTCATTTTCCATGATTAACCAATCAAGTATGATTATAAAGTATATATATAATAAATAATCAGGAAATATATTACATAATTATTATACTGGATTTATGTACATATATGTTTCATTTACTTAATTCCATCCAATTTAATAAGGAACCAAAAATAGTATTCATACGTACGTACGGCCTACCGTCTCCAGGAACTGTGTATTTCATTCAATTTATCTATATATCATATATATATATATATAATGAATATATATTATATATAAATCATGTTTTAAATTCTATAATTAATTAAATCAGGATATCTGTAATAATATCGGAGACAACAAATTAAAACACATACGATAAATGAAATGATTTAACCCTAAACGTTGATTTAACATGGAATTTACAAAATAACGGCTAATATAAAGTCATAAGGGAACCATATATGATATAATAACAATGAATGTATTTCTGTAATAATTCAATGACATTATTTATATCATTATACAAGAGTTTTGGATACATAAGAAACATATCAGACATAAGTTAAGGAATAACATTTCCAATCTCGTTTTAATCCGAGATTCTTTATTCGTAAGTATTTACTGGGGTTATATTTGTCATCCATGTCCCTGTTTTCTAAAAATGGTTTCATGTATTTTTAATGTACTTTTTACCCATTTTTTTACTTTTAATACATGGTACGTAAGGAATGTTTCTTTTGTTTACCATATGAGGTTCTTTTTGACTTTTCCACAGAAAGTATGAGAAGAATGTTTTTAACTTATTCAGCATGAACATATTTTTACAATTTCATAAATCTGAATTTTCATGAAGCTTACTCTACAAGATTTCATTATTATTTTCAAAAAATTCATTTTCATTTAAAATTTCATGGCATTTTATGAAAAGAATATTATTTTGAAGAAGAAATGATAATTTCCTCAAGAATTCATTACAAGTGTATGTCAAAACTATTTTCCATCTATGATGACATTATTTAGTATGATTATGTTTCAAGAATAATGTCACTATGATTTAAATGGTTTCAATTTTATTATGATAAAATGATATCCATTTGTTTTATATGGATTATGTTATGATTATATGATGTTTCTGAAACCCAATTTTATTATTTGGGTTATGATGAATGATTTATGTTTATGTTATGGCACACATAATAATTATTTCATTATGGGATGGGTGGGACCTATATCTACCTCCAATTAATTGGGTAATGATTTATATCTCATGATATAGACATGGCTGGAACGACAATTTAATCTGGTTCAGTGATACAGGACTGGAACATGGAGTGAACTCAATTCAGTAAGGGACTTTGTCCACTAAGATGGTCTTGACAGCAATGCCTTGGCTATAATGGAAATAAAATAAATTTCATAATGGTTTTCAATAATTACATGTTTTATTAACATGTTATTTTATCATGATTTAGGTTCTTTTATGATCTATGCCTTACGCAGTGCCTTGTTTTATTTCATTGCTCATGATTTTGATGTTTAAACATTATCTTAATGTTTTTATGTTCAAATGTATAGGGTTTGCTTTATTTTTTCCATGCATAGCCATACTGATCATTTGAGCTCACCCTTTATATGTTTTCTTTTCCCTGGATATAATGAAAGGTTTTAGGAAAGAAAACAAAAGTGGAAGATCTATATGGGAGTTTTTGAAGATCTTTAACCATGATTAGAAGATTTTGTTCCGAGTTTCCAAATACAATAAATTATTATGGTCCTTGATTGTCGTTTTTTGTTATGTATTAAGTATTTCACAAAAGTAATGTAATGTCCATGTACGTCAAGTGTGGGTCTCTATAGAGACCACCGATGAACTCATGAGGGTATGATTTTATTATGCAGATACTATTTCTAGCTAGTGTGACCCACCAGTAAATGTTAGTTTTTGGCAGTAAATAAAATAATTACGTGAAAAATATTTTATTGTAAAATACATAACATTTAAATGGTAACTCGGATTGGAAATATGATAGTAAAATTGGGATCATTGGTGAGTTTTTTAATTTGGAAGCGCCTAACCCCGACTGACGCGGGTCGAGGGTGATTGAAAACAATTTTCTGATCTTTTTTTCAGGTACATTCAGTAAACACGCAAGAGGTTTTTGGTAACATTTGAACCGGTGCTCAGAATTGAAATCTAAAGACACCGTTGAACATGAAACACTGATATTAAATAATGTATTCCTTCACTTCGACCACGGTAGGTCTGGAGAAAATTTTATTTTTTGGAACATTTAATAGAATAAATAAAATTACATTATTATTTTATTTCTCTTATATTCATCCAACGACTGAGCAGTAAGGTCGGACCGACGTTCTATAAATCCAATAAATTACATGGCTTTTCAATTATAAGTAACCACAATGTGGGGGTATTGGGAAGATTCCTAATTAATGGGCCTTCATTTATCCAACGAACATTGAACACCTTTCCCCTCTCTTATTTATATGGAGCTTGGGGAGAGGTGTCAGCACGGCATTGTTAAGAAAAAACATGTGGACAAAGTGCAATGACACAAAACCCTTGGAGGACGGAACCTGTTCCAGCGGTAGGAGACTAGAGACTCAGAAAACTCGAACCATAGATCGACAAATGTGTGACATCATTGGAGGATAGATTCTGAGGACTACAAACACCCACCTGATTCAACAAACATGCTCTCTACATCATTCTTGAGGTAGGGTTAGTTGTTTCGACTACCTCTTTACCCGTTCTTGACGTTCTTCATGATTCAAAAATTAGTGAGTTTCTTGATACTGCCCAAATGTATAAACTGCAGGCCAAACGAACTTGGACGACCTCTCCACATCCTTTATGGTTTTGGCGTGTTTTTCACACTGTAGAGGGATGGTGACCGGTGTTGGAGATTGGCACCAGTGGGACACGAGAGTGGCGGTCGGCACCACGGCCAGCCGCGAAGAGGACGGTGGTGCAACCGCGCTTCCAGAGAAGAGGCGTGTCCCGTCATCTATAGTGGAGAAAGGGAGGTGGCCAACACTTTAACCAGAAATAAGAAGGGGATGGCAGTGCCCGTCTGCACTGCCCAATAAGCAGGAGCCACCGTTGAGCACCTCAAAGGTGAGAGGTGGGTGGCTGGCCACCGACAAAGGTGCGACACGCGAGAGCACCGTGCGAAGGAGGGGGTAGGCTGTCTGGCCACCTGTGGCGGGCCACCAGACCATTGGCTGGACCGCGCTGACGGACCGGCCTAGACCTAGTGGGTCGTTTTGACCGAATCAGACCGGACCAAGTCCCACTTCAACACTTTTTGTTCTATCTGATGTATTTAAGGTACGAGCATTCATTTGACGAACCGTCTATGAAGTCGGAATCCTTGGATTGAGATAGTCATTTTGGTATACCCCACTTGGGATTTTTATGAAGTTGGGTTATGGCAGGGTTGGATCTTACAAAAATCCTATCGGGGCCTCAGGACTAAAAGGCTAATAACATACATATCGGTCATCCGATTGACGCACCCTTTGTTGCGTTGAGTTCAAATTTTTTGTGGCGGTACATTGGGATACATATTCATGGGACTCCTCGTAATTTGAGTATTGACATGTGTCTTGAGGAGCGTACCATCCTAAAATCAGGCAAGATTAGTGCGTAACCCTACATAAGTATATAACATGAGAAAGTTTTCCAATGTGGATATATGCTTTGGGATCCTTTGTGGGTCTATGTTAGAGAGTATCAATTAAATATACTCTAGGAATCCAAGTGGGACTACACTAGGATCCTATGTGGGTCTATTTGTACTAGGATCCTATGTGGGTCTGATGATGTACTAGGATACTCTGCAGTCATGATGAATTTGGTTCCTTTGAGGGTCTAATGATTTATGATTTTATGTTTGTATGACTCTTAACAGAGTAAGATGATTCATTAGTTACATCTAATCATTTTTACTACCATATCTAAGTTATACCTGGTGTGATTAGAGTCCCTTCCTTCATGGTGATGCCCTTTTTGTATTCTTCAGTGTAGCGTACCTGTGTGGTACATACCTTCCTGGTGATATTTTTTTTGTATTAATTTTTTTGGCGTACCTTTTTAGTACTTACTTAATGGTGATACCATTTTTTCATTCTTCTATGTAGCGTACCTATGTGGTACTTTCCTTCATAGTAATACCTTGGTGGGATTTTTTGTGTGGAAAACCTGTGTGAGTTGGGTCCTTTCCTTCTTATTGATACCTTTGTGGTATTATTCTATGTGGCATACCTGTGTGTTACTACCTTCATGGTGTTACCATTATGGTATTCTTCTATGTGTCATACCTTTGGTGTACCTTCCTTCATGGTGATACATTTTGGTATTCTTCTATGTGACGTACCTCTGTGTTACTTACCTTTGTGGTGATACCTTTGGGGTATTCTTTTGTGTGGAGTACATGTGTGAAACATACCTTTGCAGTGATACATTTGTGGTATTATTCTGTGTGGGTACGCGTGTGGTATATACCTTTGTGGTGATTCCTTTGTGGTATTCTTATGTGTGGCGTGCTTATGTGGTATTATCCTTCGTGGTAATTCCTTTGTGGTATTCATCTATGTGGAGAACCTGTGTGATACTTTCCTTCATGGTGATACCATTGTGATATTATTCTGTGTGGTGTTACCTTTGTTGTAGTTACCTTCATGGTGTTACCTTCGTGGTATTCTTCCCTTAATGGAACAATTATAATTTGGTTAAGGTTTTGGGCCATGAGTTTCCTCATGAATGAGATGGGTATACTTGATAACTAAGATATATGTATGGGAATTTTCATATGTAGGGTTGTCACTGGTTTAAACGATTTTTGGTTTAGACATTGTGGATTTTGTGACAGCTTGAGGGTCTCGGGTTCCATACTGAGCATCATTATACTCACCCTGGCACGGGCTATGCCGACACCTTGTTTTGTTTGGTATAGATGACGGACAACACTGACTGTTGACAAGGGTACCATGACTGGAGGTAGCTCGAAGGTGGACCGTAGACGAGGCATAATATAGAGATGAATGTTCGAGATCTGTACCAACCATTCAGGTAGGATCCTTGGTGGGTGTTCACCGGAGTTGTTCAGCTTACATCTACTTCCCAATTTTCTTGTACATTCCAGTTGGGCTATATTCTGGCCCCTTTTACTTACTGTAAACGATATTTTTACTATCAATTTACTCATGTTCGTATCCTGTTGTGTTCTTGGTTACATGAGTATACAAGTTTTAATGTTAATTCCTTCCTAGTTTTAGGGAATACGCCTTCTGTGTTAGTCTCCAACAGTTGGCCTATGAAAGGAGGGCATGGGGTAGTCACGACACGGGCCCTCGGGGGAAGGGTCATGAAAATGACTATGTTGTTCATTATTTAAAGAATATGGTTGGTACTATTCCAATATTCCATAGTATAGACTGAAGATGTCATATTTTTCATTATACGTTAAATCAAAAATCAAATTCAATATCCTGGTGATGGATAAATGTTTCAATCTCAAGGAAGAATTGAAGACCTTTCTCATTAGTTACGAGGCACATAAAATATTCTGCAAGAATATGACAAGCTATTCAAGGAAGACAATAGAAGAAATGACAATCATTTATGAATTTTCATGATAGTGTCACAAAAGCTTTTTACTCCGAAGATGTGAAGATCAAATATCTTATTATTTATTTTGATGAATAGTTATCTCTTGAAGAATCTACTTAGAAGAAAGAAGTGAAAGATCTTAATGGGAAATTGTGTTCAGTTTCTCAGAGTTGGAAGAGGGAAAGGGATATCCAAATTGAGATTGAAGAGAAACTTACTAAGCAAGAAGAAATTATGAAGGCCTGGTTAGAATCTCTTAAGGCTCAAGTAGATAAAATTAACCCCTTATAGAAGAAAACAGAATATTAGGATCAGTTGCACTAGCATGAATTAGAGGATCACAAGGAGCTCATGAAGATAAAAACCATAGTGAATAAGTCGATGTCGAAGGAGAAGGAAGGTTAATCTTTTCCAAATCCAATTTCTTGTTGTATTTCTCTCCTTGTAAAAATTCGTTTGAACATAATATATTTTTAGTTTCTCTTCATATTTTTTGGTTGTTCTGTACTAATATTTCAGCAACCATATATTCCTTTTTTATTCCCTGTATTTCTTTTTGAAAATCACAAAGGGGGAGTAATGAATTTAAAAAATAATACTTATTATTAATTTTCCTATTTAATGGAGAGTTCATATAAGTGGGAGTTTTCATCATGATGATTTTCATATGAAAGATAATGAAAAAACACATTTTGGAAATTTAGAACATGATCTATAGTGTTTCCAAATCCTTAGGGGGTGTTAGTCGTATTCACTTTGATTCATAAGTAAAGGGAGATATGTTTTTTTTCATGTTCATAAAAATTTCAATACCGTTATATTCTTTTTAGTAAGGATGTTTGTGCTTTCCGAAAAGTGGATATTCTTGAGTCAGTAAGGTTTCCTTATGACTTTTCCATTCCACTATGTTTTGAAAATATAAAACACTCTATCTTAAGGAAAATGTTATTTCCCTAATGTTTTTCCTTAATGATGAAAATTTTCATTCCCCAATGAAATTTATCCTTTCTTATTTTTCATTGTTCATATTTTAGTCTCTCTAAATCTAACTCTTTTTATTCCTATGTGAAAAATTTGGATTCAGATATAAAAACTTGGGATTCTATAAGTACATACAAATAGCGTATTCTATTTTCATGATCTGAATTCATACTTTGAATTTTGAGAAATTCAGACTCCGAATTCTCTAAAAACCAGACTCTGAATTCTTTGAAATTTAGACTATGAAATATTTGAAACACGGACTCCGAATTCCATAGAATTCAGTTTACGAATTCTTTATAATTTAGACTCTAAATTCTTTATAATCTAGACTCCGAATTAATGTGTGTATTGGTTCTGAGTTCCTAAGAATTCATATTCGAAAACTACAAAATTCTGATTCTTAATTTCTTGAATAAAAGAATCCAAATATCCATGTAATATAGAATCTATTGGTTTACTTGATTAGACTCCTAATTTTATTTTTCCTTTGACTCTGATAAAAGTATTTGGTTAAGAAACCATATTTTACTTAGTTTTGTTATAGTTATAAAATGATGCCATGAATTCTATTTCAAACTAACCATTGTTTGAGTGACACATGTACAAGTCCATATGAAATTCAAGGAAAAATATGACCATTGGGGGAGGGAGATGATTGTTAGAGATGTTCATATAAATAATAGTTTATTTGAATGAGCTCAAAACATTGAATGACTATTATAAAAGTCTATAGATTTCATGTTGAAGTTATTTATAGAGAGAGATACTCTCATTCCTTGTGCGTAATAAACATCTTGTTCAGATTACTTCGTGAAACTCCGATTATTGTTGTCTTCAATCAAGGGCTTCCAGGGATAGGAAGACAGAGGTGCTGACTACCTTAAAGTTTTAGTTCATCTATGATAAGAAAAACTGGGGTTCTGACAACCTTGAAGTTCGAGTTATTGCAGGGATAACAAGACAAAATCTGATATTCCAATCGAGAGCTTACCCTAGTGTCGGTAAGATAGAAATTATGGAATGTATAAATCGAGGGACCATTATCCAAGGTCGTTGGATACCATAATCTTTGGGTTAAAAGATTTAATACTTGTTACTTTTATTGTTTCATGTTTTTTTCCACTGCATTTTGATTAATAAGGAATGTAAATATATCTTATCCTTTCTTGTACTTGTACTCTGATTAGTAATATTATATATGATTTAAGGTAGAATATTCTTCCTTTTAAACTTTTCATAAGATTCATTTCCAGAATCATATTTCTGGAATCTAGCAAGTTAGTAGAACTAATAGGTCTTGTGAATTTACACTGTTTAATATTTTTAAACAATAGAATGGTTTGTACCTTATTTAAAAGTTCCAAATGAATTTTTTTAAGGATTCAATTCACTCCATCTAATATTTTGAGCATATAACTCATTATATAGATCATACAAATAAATTAACTCTTTCATTATCATAAATGAATAAAATATATATAATATTACGTAATTATTTATTATAAATACTATGAGATTTCTAGTACTACCACACTCGATCATATATAATAAATATCTATAGTTTAATTTTTTTAATAATTCAGAACTCTATTAATATCTAGTGGACTTCCAATATTATATATTATCCTTAGAGGGTTGTTCGGTATAAGAGGAATATTCTAACTCTTGAAGACTAGTATAGAGACACATTTATGGGTTTCAATGGTGTTTAGGATCAATACCAACAGTGGAATTATGATAAAAATTATATTTAAAATGGGAATTTAGATGGATCCTTATTAGTAATTCTATGAAAAGAAGTTAAGAACACTTATATACTAATAAGAAGGTAGATAAATACATCATTTAGGTCCCATGTCTGAGTTGATAGTTATTTTTTGCTGATAATCGTCAGTGAGATCTAGGATTCAGAGTTGGTAAAAAGTTATTCTTATGACTACCGCTTTGGAATAAGGTTATGAGATTTGGATGATAGGTAAATCTATGTACAATATTAATTGTTCATTTAAGAATTTTTGATTAAAATTGGATTGTATTTTAACTCTTTAAACTTCCACTGAATCACTCTCATGTCCATGATGTGTTCCATTTATCTCTCAAGATGATGCATGTACTTGATATTTCATATATATTGAACATGGAATTCAACATACTAGATATTGATCTTTCTTATGAGGAATGACTAGTAGATATTATAAATTATAGATAAAATGTTCTACAAAATTAAATCACTCACTTAATTAATGTTTTCAACAACATTACATAAATGACGAAGCTACTTGGGGGACTAAAGATTTTAAGAGGTAGAAGTATCCTTAGTACTTTATATCAGGATAATGAAATTTTTAGAAAAAAATTCTTATAATCATGATATCATGTGATACCATAATATTTTATTATTTTTTTATTTAGTTAAATTTAATTATTTTTATATAATTATTTAACTGTAACATTAAGATAATGAAAAACATGATGGATTGTTGATATATTATTATTTAACGTGATTTTTTTCACCCCGACATGGGATTAGAGTAATGAATGTGAATAAATAAATTATATAAAATTATTTTTTAATCATGTATAAAATGAAATCATTTTTCGTCAGTACATTTGAAATGGAAATAAATTAATTTAACATTATAAGACATTATTTTAAAACAAAATATTTTATAGGTGCAATGTGTATTCATCTTAATAAATTAAAATAATCCCTATTTATGAATTGTATTAGTGAAATTTATAAAAATTGTAATCATTAAAATGTTTTAGTATTAATGTAAATAGTTTTAATAGGAATAAAACAAAAAAAATCTAGTTTTATTATTAAATATGTGTTTTTCTAAGTTTTGTTTTTTTGTTTATTGCGCAACTATTGTAAATTGAACTTCAACCAATTTTAAAATTTTAGTTCTAAAAAATTGATAACTTTTTTTAGTTAATAATAACATATTTATCATTAAATAATATTTGTATTTTTATAAAATATTTGATTTTTGAGTGAATAGAAATAATACAAAATTTTCAAAGACATTAACTGTTATAATGATAACATGATATAAAAATAAATTAATAAAATTTTAATCATTTTTATAGTGAAATGATATGTTGGAAGATGTAAATAATGTATTTTAAAACATTATTTTGGATTTAGAAACCTAAAGTGTGACTCTTATTAAACAAACTTATATTTTATTCTAATTGAATACTATTTTAATTATTCTTATTTAACAACATTGTTGGAAGATAAAATTCGGTTTTTTATTCTCCCAAAATTACTTAAAATTCCCTTTTATTCTTATTTAACAATAACAATTCAATTAAATTTAATTATTAATTTAATTCAATGTTAGATAAAATTTACACATAAAAAAAATATTTTCCATAAAACTAGTTTTCAAGTGTTTTGTGTTCATATATTACAAGTGTATTCTATAACCAATCGAAATTAAATATAACAAAATTGATTAAAAATTATCATATGTTCCAAAAATATATATATGTCCCTAATTATTTTAATCATTGTAAAAATGTTAATTTATCATGGTTAGGTTTAAAATGGGTTTAAATTAGTTTAACAAGAATATAATACTTCTAATATATCCAACACAAGTCCAAAAGCAATTAGTGGAGTGTATTTCAACACTATGAGATATAATCATATATTTCTGGGTTCCTTGGTTTCACTTAACATGATTATGAATTATATATATATATATATATATTATTTAATCTTTCTCTTAATCACATGTGAGTCTTTTCCCACACATATAAAAGTGCTCCTCCACATATTTCTTATTCACAAATATTGAGACTTTTATTTCATCTAATCCAAACCCAAATTTGAATTTACGATTCATCAACATTTCATAGATCATATGGTATTTCCAAAACATTATCCATTCAGTGCTTAAGGTCTAATCCAATCAATGTTTCTTATTGATGTGTTATGACACTTAACTAAATACAATTAACTTTATTTTCTCTTATAACTAATCTATATATTTGGTATCCATTATAAAATAATTTCATTGGTATCATCAATAAATTTAATTGTTAATATTATTATATATCAAAATATTATCTATATTTTTTCTATACTATGAGAAAATAAAATGCGGCTTATGCGTATGTGTGGACTACAACCTATACGAAGCATTCCGTTTAATATTTAATCATCACTTCACTATCATGTTTATAATGATAATTTATAAAATATATATGACATTTATGAAACAGTTTATTTTTTTTTACGTTTTTCACTCTATTCATTCAAATGTAGAACCATCACATGTTTCTATGTAGAGAAAACTATATCTAAAATGTAGTTTAATTAATCATTCATCATCACTTGATAATAATAGTAATGAAACTGAATATATTGATTAAATATGTTACCCATGAAATTATTATCACTTTGGATATGTTGAAACCATTATCAATTTATGTGGACAAATACTTTTCAAGAGGAACTTGTACGAAAAAAGAAACGGTTATCACCCAGAATAATGCTTTTAGTAAAAAACTGATAATAAATTGGTGAGAAGGTGTTATAATTAATTCAAATATGTATTATTTTTTTTGTAACTACATATATAATATAATTATAATAATTATAACTTTTTTATAGTATTTTACAAATATTATGAAACAATATGAGACATGATGTAAGGGTATATGATACAATATCATTTTTTTTAGATTGTCAATGAAAAATTTTAATTGATATAAATTTTATAGATATATTATTTTAATTCAAAAATATTTTCTTACCATATGGAAAATTACATTGTTTTCATGAATTAATTCCATTATTGTCTCTTTGATATATATAATTATCAATTAAATGATTTTATAGTGAAACGTTTACCTTATTTATTCTTTTGTTGAATAACATATTATTCCATGTCAATTCTCATAAAAATTTATTAACTAAATTTCATACATATATATGAATTGTTTTAAATATTTTACTTCCACTACATTTTTCTGTATTTATAATGGTTTACAAAGTAATTTATTTTAAAAAAAAAATTCTAAATAAGATATGTTCAACCTTTATAGAGGAATTATTTTTTTACCATATATGAATTGAAATGATATTTCCACTTTCTTGACCAATTTTTTCATTAAAGACTCCTTCAAAAATTATATTTTTATTTAAAAATAAAATCATTTTAAAAAAATATTGTGAACTATAAATTAATATTTCATCAATAGTAAATGATATTTGTATCATGTTTCATAGAGTGGATTGAATTATTTTAATATATATCATGGATCAGTGTAATCATCCAAAACAGTGATATTATGTTTTGATGGTGTTATAATTTATTGATCAAATCTAATTTTTTATATGACAAATGATGCTAGAAACTATTTTAATCCCATTTCTTTCCCTTGGGGGGATAAATTTATTTAGTGATTTTTGTGAAACCCATCACATTTCCATATATTATGTTATGATGAAGTGATTAATTGTTTATAATCTTGGTGATCAAATATATATAGTTTTCATTATGTGATGTGTGAGTCAATTATAGTCTTATATTGTATCAGGATAGTAAATATATCTAATAAAATAATTATAGGAAATGGTTGGATGTTCTTGATCCAATATAGGAAACAATTGTTAGTGAGGAATCCATTATGATATGGAAAATATATGGTGATTCCAAATCAATATTCATATAGGAAATATATAGTGATGATAGATCATCTATGATATTGTGGTCCTAGTATTTATCCATTATATGTGATATGGTTCCTATTACAATAATGGACCCACACTTTTCGACATGTTTTTTCATATGTTTATATCTCATGTAACATGATTGATTTATAATTTTAACTCACACTTATGACTCATTACCTTTCAAATGATATTTTTTATGTTGTGAATCATTTTTATGATCTATAAAATAATATGTTTGATATTTTTTCTGTTATGATAAAGATAGTATATATCTATACTTATCTTATTCTTGTACATTATCTTCGATTGATATATCTAATGTTTACACTTATTAAAATACAGATCTCGCCCTTTATTGTGTTTCCCCTCCATAGTATATGAAGAGTTATTTTATCATTGCTATGTCAAATATAGGTGTAATGTGAGATATTTGTATTGAAGATATGGAATATTATTCTTGAAATAATTTTTTTCTGTATCCAGTCTCTCGGTACAATAAACCTTGTACTATTGTAGGGAGTGTAATGTTAGTAGGTGTATTAAACATTCATGTAATAGAATATAATATTTATATATGAAATAATTGTTTCACCTTAATCCAACCCTTTATCATATACATGAATTGTTCCATGTATCATTGTTGAGGAAGTATGTACAAGATCAGGTATATATAATAAATCGAGAGGCGGATCAATTATAGAATTACATTTTTTATGATAATTATCTTATAAAGATATTGGACAATATATTAAAATTTCTATACAACTAGACAACTCACCGAAGGAAATTATGATGAATTAACCAATATTATTATAAAACAATATGGGATATAAGGGTTGTAATGAAATAAGAATACCTTATTATATTTCATATTAGTGGTTGAAAAAAAAATCAATGGTGAGATTTATTACGGATGTTGAAACAATTGATTCAAAATTAAATCAATGTGTTTTCACATCTAATTATATAAATGATTTATACTTAATAATCGAGTATTATATAAATAATATAAACCACATTATATGACAAAACCCATTTTATATATTAATTTGAAAATTATATTTAATTTTTAGTAATAATTATTCAAACACTAAAGATAACAATAGGAAGAAAAGTAGAAAAGAAGATAAATAGAATGTAAAATATTGAATTGGATCGATCCACCAAAATACAGACTAAAAATTGACTTTTTATTTATAAAATAGTTCTAGAAAAAAAACAATCCTAATCCATATCATGGAGGACAGAATTGATGGATACTGAGGAAATCCATAGTTACAAAAACTTTACAATCCTCAAGAAGGGAGCATATGAAAAAATATAATGAAATGCTAACTCCTGGAGATCCTTTGTTTTCAACAG
The DNA here is from genome assembly GCA_963277665.1 of Viscum album. Taxonomy (NCBI): domain Eukaryota; kingdom Viridiplantae; phylum Streptophyta; class Magnoliopsida; order Santalales; family Viscaceae; genus Viscum; species Viscum album. Next base: position 343,870,202 of record OY728150.1, on the reverse strand, counting down.
AATCTGTAGACAAGTTCCTTTATCTATACATATTCTTGATGATAATTCCACATTTTAGGTAGCTTCTACAATTTCTAACAAAGTATGCAATCTCCAAAAGTACCCTAACTTGGACACTGACCAATCAGACCAGCTAGGATGAGTCAGATTCAACTTCATAAATCATAATGTTCACGATTTTACACTACCTAAAACCAGTATCCATGGCCCTTTCTTCCTCTCCCAAAGAGGTACACATACCATATAATTCACTAAAACCCATAAGAACATATCCTCAATAATCTCTTACATGACCACCACCACTCATCACTCTAAAATAGTAGGATTCATCAACGTTATGTTTAAATCCGAAGGCATGAGGAATCAATTTAACTCATAACTCATGGTCACTTTTAATGCGGTTCCCAGATCCGAAGACCCATGAGAGGAATCATCGAAGGGAAAATGATAGCCCTGGCCCTTCAGTAACGCTCTCAATTCTAAAAAAAAGAGAAAATGACCAAACCGACTTCAAAGGGACCGAGTAATGTCTGACATTCCTGATTTTATTTCTCACTTCCCAATTAAATCAACATCACACAACAAAAACAATTGCTCGATCCGTCGAATCCCCGCCTGGATGTGACTTTCCCTGGAACCTGTTCACCAGAAACTCTAGGACAGAGTCCCCATTTTATGAAAAACCCATCTTACTTACCAGGAAATTCCAAATACCCATATCCAAATCCCCCATTAAGTTCAAATGTCACAAAGACTCATGTTTGGGTGAAATACAACTTTGACAGCGAGAATACAGAACTACACCTTTCAATTGGATGTTCTCATCCGTAGGAAATGCACCGTTTCAAAGCCTCCAAATAAGTAATTTCATCTTTTTGGGTATATAAATGAACCAAAGAATATAATCCCACTCATTAGTATCTCTTCTCACAAGACTCGTAATCTTCAAATCCCCATTATTGAAATCCGTGGACAATGAACCCGAAAAAACCCACCTATTGGGTTCATCAATCAATTGAATTCCCTTGTAGATTTCATTCTGCACCTAGTTCAGAATGGAATCGATGAAACATGGATAAAGAATATCCTCCCTGAAGGATAAATTGGGAGATAGACTGCTGGGGAGAGACATATTCTCTCCAGACCAGTCAGAATAACAAAAATTGATGTCCATGTTGTCCAGCACCGAATAATCGTTGTCTTGTAGCTCCTCAGGGCAGTCCATCATGCACCGAGGAAGGTAAGACAACCCCCTGTGCCACTTAGTCCAAACTTCCAAGTCATTCACATAATGGGTTTTCATATATTTATCCCAAAGGGAATCTCCCTCCTTGATCTCCATTTCCATACAGGCCGGGATAACATAAATCGTCTCCTCAACACAATAGAGATTAATGCCTACCTCATCAATAAGCTTGAATAACCAGTGCGAGGATGCCCAATGGAATTTTCCATCCATATTTTCATCCTAGAGGAACTATTTCATTAGTTTCTGAAGACTATCAATTTTCCATTTAGATGGTATAATGATTTCCTGAACATGCATAGGAATCGATCCCAACACACTGTTAATCAGAGTTATACAGCCTTTAAATGAAACAATTTATTATTCATACTACCTATTATTTTCATAATCATATTGATGATGTCACAAATAATTGAGCTTTAAATCATTCCATTAGAAATAGGGTCCCCAAGATATTCCATCAAATGTTGGCACCTTCGCATACCAAGATACTCCTGAATTTTATTGTTGTGACCTATAAAGCATTTATTGGAAATGAACACACTGCTCTTCCCCGAGTTAATGTGGTGACCACTCAATTTTTCATACACAGAGATAATATTCATGAGACCAATGACTGAACTATTCATACAATAGATGAAATTGAGAATATCATCAGCAAACATCAAATGAGATATCATTTCTCTAATGAAGATGTTTTTGTATGCAAAAAATGGATACATTATCCAAGCCCCTCACTATATTATGATATAAGGCCTTTTGTGCCAGTATGAATGGATATGGGGAGAGGGGGTCTCCTTCCTGACATCGGGTACCAATATTAATAAGCTGAAACATTTCCCCATTAATGATATTGAGAGCGAAGGAGCAGCAGATCACCATAAGCAAATGTCACCAAACTAATCATGAAAACAAAATTTCCTCATCACATTAATAATAAAGTCCCATTCAAGCCATTCATATGCTTTTATTATGTCCATCTTGATCAGAATAATTGAACCCATCGATTTGAGACTCAAGTCATCCAACATCTCTTTAGAAATGCCTATCACCCCTTGTATATGATGACCCATCAAAAAACCATGTTGTTCTTCTGAGATAAGATTTGGTATGAGTCCACATAACTACATATTCCATACCTTAGAAAGAATTTTGAAGGTCAAATTACAGAGACAGATGGGTCTAAAATACGACCAGATAGTAGGGTCTTTATCCTTGATTAAGAATACTACTCTAGAAGCACAAATTTTCTTGGATGATGACCACCTCTAAAAGAATCTTGAACTGCCTCAATCACCTAGCTTTTGATAATACTCATTGATGTGATGAAGAATAAACCAGGGAAGATGTCATGCCCCGGGGCACACTCTCGGTTCAAGATGTACATTGCATCTCTTACTTCATATTCCCTTATAACTCCAATGAGAATCTAGTTGCCTTCGTCTCCCACCATACTCCTTATAGAGCCCATAAAAGATTCGGTCTGAGGATGATCTCCATGAGAATCATCAAGGGCCTCCCTCATACCTACCAATAGAAAATTTCATGTCAAATCTACTTGACAGCTTACTCTCTCTGATACAATCTTGAATGAAAGAAGTATCACAATATCCCTTTTTAATCTAAAGGGGTGTGGAATATTCTCAGAAAATCCTCAAACTTTTAAGAAATGATTCTACTAAAAAAATTTCTTCTCAGTTAGAACCACGAAGGCATCATCATCGCATCAATTCTAAAAATCATCCTCAATCTTCTCAATACCCCACTTGATATCATCCATTCTAGATCCCACTTTGTAAATGATGATACAATACATGAGGTGAATCATGAATCGTTGAAGGCACTGAAAAAAAAACAACCATGAAAATCCGCTCACCGGTTGGCCACAGGAGTCGATAACCACCTGAAAAAACCCCTATAAGTAATTACATTTTGCATTGTAATAAAAACATTCCTACCTTTGATCCTATGTTTTCAATTCTACTAAAGGGGGAGAATGGTTCTAGAGAATTCTGGAAAGATGAGAAACTGAGTCTCGTGCAAAAGAACCCATCCCATGAAGGTTCAACATGAACCTATCCAACCTGCACCATATCCTTGGATTTTCATATTGTTGCACCTTGAATCATTTTCCCCAATGAAACCCATTTCAATGAGACCATTTTGGGCTGATATAGTATGAAAATCAAGCATGCCATGGCTTGCGAAATCAGTTCCTCCATTTTTTCCCAAAGCCTCCACAATTGAATTAATGTCACCACCTATGAACCAGGGTAACGAGCCATCATGGAACAAAAATAGCTGGTGCCACATGTCCATCCTTTCCATAACCTCACCTTTTACATAAATAAATTAAACGAACACATCCAGATCCCCATATCTGATTCAAACCAAGATATTATGATACAAAAAAATGTAATGTGTCCATTAAGATATTATGTCTCCAAAATATCCTTATGTGGTATTTCAGAGGATTTCTATACATGAAATTACTAAATCCCAACTTCTTTGAAAAGAAGGCAATGTTGTCTACCCCTTGTTTGGGTTCTAGAATAAAAATCATAGATACATTCCGCTGTCATGCCTCCATCTTAAGGATGTCTTTCATTGCATGTCCACCCATCCCATAAAAATTCCAAATAATTACTAAAACATTAAATGAAAAGGTTGGAGGAGTTCCGGCCTGGACAGAAGGACATTGAAAGAGTGTTGATAGCAGACATAACTCTTTCCATCGACCGTGTGATATGACCACTATCTTTAGATTAGGGATCCTATTGAATATCCTTACCCATTATTCTTGGAAAAGTGGGAAGGTCCATCATAGGAGATTCAGGGGCCTCATGAGAGAAAAAAACATATGTTGTATACAAAATCAACATTGGAGAATGACGCCATCACACATCTTCCGTAAAATGATTTAAGAACCTGATATTCCTGTACGGACCAAGCTGCACATATCTCATCGACAACACCCTTTGAGAACATTTTGTTCTGACATAAAGACACTAAAATAATAGCATGAAGCATGACCCTAGAGGAGAATGTGGGAAACATTAGATACCGCAAGATGATGGGGATAGAAGATGAAACCATTTGCCAAACCAAGACAAATAATAGGCTAATTTTTTAATATGGGTTTAAAAAAACAGAAATTAGGTAAAAGGGGTTAGGGTTACGATATTTTTAAAACTGGGTCCAAGATGCGTGAACCCCGTTCACGCATCACTGACCCCGGGAAGATGCGTGAACGGGGTTCACGCATCTTAACCGCGCTGAAGGATGCGTGAACATCGTTCACGCATCCTTCACGAAGTTGATGAATGATGCGTGAACGGGGTTCACGCATCCTACAATAACTTTTTTTAAAAATTTTTATTTTTATTTTTTGTTTTTGTTTTGTTATATATATATATATATATAGACAAACAAAACATAAAATTCAGAAGAATTTATCTGCTATTTAATATCCAGAAGAACTCCCATTACAGCAGTCTGGATTCTGACAGAAACCATCACCCAGGGCTCTCTTTTATAAGAGGGATTCCCAGGAAATTATACTGCATTTCCGATGTGGAATTCAGGTTCTCTTTTCCTGCACAGAACATTCTGCATTTCCGATGCGAGATTCTGTTTCAAGTACGTGACTTTGAAAGACTGTAAAATACAAACTATACGACCAATATAAATGAAACATAAAACATGGATTAAACATATAATAAATAGTTGAAAATGAAAAGAATTTCGTAAAAAGGGTTGATGAATAATAATTTATAAGCTTTCAAAACCACCAACTTGAAACTTAAAAAAGTTTCAAGTACGTGACTTTGAAAGACCATAAAATATAAACTATAAGACCAATATGAATGAAACTTAAAACATGGATTAAACATACACGAAATAGTTGAAAATAAAAACAATTTCATAAAAATTATTGATGAATAATAATTTATAAGCTTTCAAAACCACCAACTTGAAACTTAAAAATGTTTCAAGTACGTGTCTTTGAAAGATTATAAAATACAAACTATAAGACCAATATGAATGAAACTGATTATACGGATTAAACATATAAGAAATAGTTGAAAATAAAAAGAATTTCAAAAAAAAATGTTGATGAAAAATAATTTATAAGCTTTCAAAACCACCAACTTGAAACTTAAATATGTTTACGTGCCTTTGAAAGCCTATGAAATACAAACTATAAAACCAATATAAATGAAAATTAAAACATGGATTAAACATATAACAAATAGCTAATAATTAATTAGTTAATAATTAATATAATTATTAATTATTAATTACTAATATAAAATAATTAATTAGTTAATTAGTAATATAATTATATAATAGTTAATTAGTTAATTAGTAGTATAATTATTAATTGATAATTACTTAGTTAATTAGTAATATAAATCTTAATAGTAATTATTAATTATAATTATAATTATTAATTATTAATTATTAGTTATATAATAATTAAATAGTTAATTAAAAATATAATTATTAAATATAACTATTTACTATTTATTATATAATAATTAATTAGCTAATTAGTAATATATTTATTAATTATAATTATTTTTTATTTATCTATAATTATTAATTAGTTAATTTGTAATATAATTATTAATTATAAAATAAGTAATTGATTAATTAGTAATATAATTAGTGATTATAATTATTTATTATAATTATTAATTATTAATTATTAATTATTAATTATATAATAATTAAGTAGCTAATTACCAATATAATGATTAAATATTAAAAATTAATTGGTTATTTAGTACTATAATTATTAACTATAATTATTATATATTAATTAGTAATATAATTATTTATTATAATTAGTAATATAATTAGTAATTATAATTAGTAATATAATTATTAATTATAATTATTAATTATTAATTATAATTAGTAATTATTAATTATATAATAATTAATTAGTTAATTACCAATATAATTATTAATTATTAAAAATTAATTATATATTAATTAATTAGTTAATTAGTAATATAATTATTAATTATTAATTACATAACAATTAATTAGTTAATTAGTAATATAATCATTAATTATATAATTAAAAATTATAATAATAATTAAAAATTATATTACTAATTAACTAATTAATTATTAACTACTTAATTATTAATAATTAATAACTAAAAATTGTAATGAATATTTACAATTATTTATTATATTACTAATTTAATAATTAACTAATTAATTATTATGTAATTAATAATTATATGTTTAATTCGTATATTAAGTTTCATTCATATTGGTCTTATAGTTTGTATTTTATAATCTTTCGAAGACACGTACTTGAAACATTTTTAAGTTTCAAGTTGGTGGTTTTGAAAGCTTATAAATTATTATTCATCAACACTTTTTATGAAATTGTTTTTATTTTCAACTATTTCTTTTATGTTTAATCCATGTTTTATGTTTCATTCATATTGGTCTTATAGTTTATATTTTATGGTCTTTCAAAGTCACGTACTTGAAACTTTTTTAAGTTTCAAGTTGGTGGTTTTGATTGCTTATAAATTATTATTCATCAACCCTTTTTACGAAATTCTTTTCATTTTCAACTATTTATTATATGTTTAATCCATGATTTATGTTTCATTTATATTGGTCGTATAGTTTGTATTTTATAGTCTTTCAAAGTCACGTACTTGAAACAGAATCCCGCATCGGAAATGCAGAATGTTCTGTGTAGGAAAAGAGAACCTGAATCCCACATCGGTAATGCAGTATGATTTCCTGGGAAGCCCTCTTATAAAAGAGAGCCCTGGGTGATTGTTTCTGTCAGAATCCACGGGGTTCACGCATCTTGGACCCAGTTTTAAAAATATCGGAACCCTAACCCCTTTTACCTAATTTTTGTTTTTTTAAAACCCATATTAATAAATTATCCCAACTAATACATGCTCTAATGGGAACAGACATCTTGAAATGGATTCAGATACAGCATGCAACACAATTGTTGACTTTTTAGGTGCTCTAGATGAGGCACGAACATGATCCATAGAAGAACAAATTGAAAAAATGTATCCCGACTTTTCTGCAACGTCAACACTGACAATCGGAGATCGGTTGACCACCAACAGAGATGCAGGAGACTGAGACTGGGATCTAGTCGAATCACATAATGGTTCCACCCTATCACTAGGGTCCAGAGGGTGGAGAATTCCCTCGATCAATGAATGAGATGAAGTATTCTCAACACCTTTTGGATCCACACCTCAGGGCAATGACTGAGTGACATCCACATGAGGCTCCGTCACCTTTTTTGAATTCTTGTATACATCGGTCGAGTGGCCCGAGAGATGGAAACAACGGAAATATATGGGGAGGATTTGAAAAAACAACCGTTTCTAGCAGGTATGAGAGGAACCGGCACGGACCAGAACCTGCGATGGAAGCTCCTCGAACAGATCCACCTTAACCCACCACTGCGGACAAGCAAAATTTTGTATACAATGAGTAACAACATCTAGATATAAATATAAGTCCATTGCTTTGCTGATGGGCTAAAGTATGGATGGATTTTTCCAGGGCATATGGAGACCGGGGATACATACCCAAAAAAATAGCCTTACACAAATCTCTACCATAGTGATCATCTGGGGACCATCTGAAATGGGAGAACCTCCATGACCTGCAAAGTTGATCATCGCATGACCAAGCTTTAACAAAATCCTCACGGGACAAGAGATGAATACATAAGGAAGACCTTGAGTGATCTGAGACTACCGACAAAAGGCTAATATCCCATGAGCTAACAAAACCCCTGTAGAACACGAAGAATGAATTTCCTTGACCGAACTGCACCACCGACGATAGATCGTGGAATGACATGGCAAAAGAGAGATCTTCCAAGGAAATATCCACTGTAGTGAAAGCGTTCTCAGAACTGATGCAGATAGATGATAGATAAATTCTAGGAATACAAGGAACCACGCCAGCAGGGGCTGAAAGGATAGAAAGAGCTTCTTTGAAGGATCTCGCATTGATGAGATATGGAGCAGGAACCTCACCCCTAGGATCCGTCAAGGGAGGCTTAGAAGAACCAGGGATGACAGGGAAAAGAACGGGCCTGGAAAGTTCCATCTATCATTGGGTGTAAGATATCCCACCAAATTCCACACACTCATGGAATGAATAATAGAGATGTATAATATTATTAAAAATGTGACATCCAATTTGAAAATGAAAAATTATAACCTTGGGATAATATAGAAGTTAACGATTAATGAATGAAATTTGTGGTATTTATAAAAAGGTATTAATCTCATATGACCATTAGAAATATGAATATTGGAATAGTAATATGATTATTGGAATAGTTAAATGTCTATTACTAATAAAAACAAGACCCATAGAATATTTACATGACTAATGAAATTGTAAAATAATATTTTTAATATGATAAAATAAAAATATATCAGGATTATATAATTAAAAAAATATTTTTTCTAAAAATTTTAAAATATTTGTTTTGATTTCTATAAAACCCATATGTTTAATTTACATATTCATAGAAAATGAAAAAATATAAAAAAAATTAAATTTCTTTTAAATGTATTAGTAAAATAATAATTATTTTCATTGTAAGGATAATATAATTTTATGAGACTAGAAAAAAAATTCAAAGGTTTAGAAAAGAAACCACAATACAAAAAAAATTACTTATTAATATTATTTTATTTAATCAATAATTTTCACATATATAGAAAACTATTTTCATAAAGTGATTTTCATTTTTTAATCTTCATTTTGAATAATGATAAGATATGATTTTTTAATTTTTAAAAAATACAGAAGTTTTTATTAATAGTAAAATATGTCAAAATACTGTATTTTGTATTTTATGTTAAATATATGATTAATTTAATAAGTAGTTAAATAATAAACCTTTATCTCATACATATATTCACCAATTACTATATTAAGTCATAATATTTTTGACAATTAATAGTCTTAAGATAAAATAATAATCAAAATAATATTATATGGAAAAATACTCGTCTCTTCCCGTCATAAATACAACTATCTCCACCCCTTATCATCACACCTTTAATGCCTTGGATATTTCCAAATTCCTCTAATATTATCTTCAAAACCCTATCCACCATGTCCTCATCGTAATGATCTTTCTAAAATGAAAAACTAGTCTTCCATAATGTGTTTTTTAGTAAACAATGATAAAATAGGTAATATTATCTATACCTCACTTTTAAACTCTTCTTGTTATGCCTCCTCCCTACATAATCACTATACATGAAATAATTAATAATATATTATAAATATTCTAGAATTTTAATTTGTTAAGGTAATATGAATTACCCAACATCTTCCTGTTTCATTGAAAAATATTTTATCATATTGTGGTGGTTTCAACACCTCCTTGAACAACATGATTCATTTTTACCTCAACCTTAAGGGATGAATTTAATACATATTACGGTGAAATTTTATCAAAATCAGTATAATTTTTTTTTTCATATTATATAATGTATAGATTTTTAAATTCGTAAATTATACCCTACACAATCAATGTATTTGCAAAACCTGCCTTATTGAATTAACCATATAACTATAAGAATCAAACACTATAAAACATGCAAATTTTGATTTTAATTTTTTATTAAAAACTGTGTAAAAATCCAAGAATAAAATTATAAACATTTCACCACACTTATATATTAATATAAATATTTCATAAATTAAATCCATAGTCATTTACAGGTGATGAGACCATCAATCCATTCCAAGAATGTCATTTTCCTGTGAATACAGACAAAATACCTCAATTAAATAATTATAAACTAACCTAAATGATAAATAAAAACAAAAATATATTTTAATAAGGTTATAAATAAATTATTAAAAGAATATAATTTTATTTTTCATAAATATAAGGGGATGTTAATTATGTATCTAGATATTTAGATAAGTTTTCTCTTTGAACCACCCACTTTTCAGAGAGTAATGCATTTTCCTATAACATTATTTATTTCTTTATTTATCATTATGGAATGAATCTAATATATATATATATGTATATATATATATATAATAAATATAAACCTTTTATATTATATCAATTCTTCCATGCGGTTATATGTTACTTATAATCATTTCGTAATCCATTTTCAAAAATGTTACCTGATTAAGGGGACTTTTTCTATCCCTTAACACATCCACATAAGTGATAATTTTTAACTATTTTTTAAATTTCATTTGTCCATAAAATATGAAATATTTTAGGGATAACTATTATGGTTAATCTCTTGTTTGCAATTAAATATTGATATTCGATTTTTCTTAAAATCCCTTTTAACCATCTGGGAATACATGGTTTAATAGTTCATTTATATATTCATTTTTCTACTATTACACATGAATCTTCTGTCATATAAACTCTATATTTGTGACATATTATTAATTATTCGTATAGAAACATCCATGAAATTTTAATTCCTTTTTTTAATTAGAATGATGAAGGATTTTCATTTGAATATTCTTGAGTTAAGAAAACTCATTGCATTCCATGGGTATTTCAAGTGATAATTTTTTGTGTTTGATTCCCTTTTATGGAACACATATGTATGAAAATGTTATGTGGGAGAACCAATATAATAATCCAATTCATTGGGTAATTTTTATTTCTCATTAGATAATATTTTTCTGTTTTGGGAGTAAACCAATTACATGGTAGGACTCTGTCCATTATGGTAGTTCTCTTGGGAGTGAGCCCTAACTTATTCTTATTCCATGATAATTTTATTCCCACATTTCTTAAAGGTCATGATATTTAAATTTATTTATCAATATTTGATTCTTGTAAATGATTTTCAATATCATTATATATATTAATATTATATTATGACATTTGACTTTTATTTTATAACCTGTTATCATGCTCATTTACTTATTGCGATTTATATCTCACTACATATGTTTTTATATACTCTAGGTTATCCTATGTTTTTATTAAAGCTCAACGGGATCTATTAGAACATAATGGAGATAAAAATAAAGATTTTTTAATTTATATTAATGATAAATTTTTATAAACCACAGTCTCTCAAAGACACTAGTCCTCTCAATTATTTTGTGTTTATTGGATATTTATGTTAAGATAACATAAAACAGGTGTTAAAGTATTGGGATGATATGAACAATCCGAAAAATGAAACAATACATCATTTTTTGATAACCTATTTTATGACCCTTTCATTTGGAGGAACAATCTCTAACATCCTTTTTATTTTCTAATCATACACCATGTATTAATATGAGTAGTCTTCAAATGTTTTTTCTCTCTAAAAATTTTAAATTTACATCCTATAATTTTAGGGAGTTCTTCTATAAGTAATATATTGATTTATTGGGGAAATTATTTAATTAACTTATAACATTTATCCATATAGATTAGATATCATGTTCTTTTATATAATGATTGAATGGTTTTTTCCTAAAATTTACAGAATATATATATATGAACATTTATTTTTAATGGGTAAATATTATTATGATTTAAAATTATTTATTTATGTATTCCATTCGAAATGGATTTGAACCCCATTTTCTTTTCATTGTGTCTTTATTATATTTGATGTGAATGATGTTAATTTGAATGTTTTATGGATCCTATTTTATTTTTTTGGGATTCTTATGGTGTGATAAGTGGATGGATTTTAAGTGTCACTTTGAAGTATCAATTATGATAGGTGGAATCCTATATTAAAGTCTATTACTTTGGTAACATATTTATTTCTCATGAGATAAGTTTTAATTATAATATTTCACATTCTTATAAGTAGTGGAACTGATGGGTTTTCTCTTGAAGGTAATGTTTCAATACATTAATTTGTGTATTATATGTGAAAGATATCATAGTTTTATATTTATTTTAATTACTATATTAAGCTCTCATGGATTATAACTACATATCCATGTTATTACACTAATTTCATTCATTTATTATGATATGATAAGTCATGTGACAAGATTTTTGATCAATAATTTGATGGGAATAAGTTACTAATTTATCTATATTATCTCTATGTACACATATTTTTCTCATTAATGATATTCTATTCTTATCACTCATTGTTACCCTTATTAATCATCAGATCTGACCATTTTATTATATTTATATTTCACAAGTTAATGATGATTAGTAAAAATTATTATATGTATATATGGATTCAATTTCTAATCAATTATGGCTATATATTTACAATAATTGTAAATTAAATTTCATATATAGCTCGTTTCTAAAGACATTAAACCATATTTTTATTTTGAAATTATTATGTGAGATTCAATGTATAGTATTTTCAAATAATTTATAGAATGTATATGATTCCCTTCTGACTCAATAGAAATTATTATAGTATGGTTTAGTTATATATTATTCTTTGAATATATACTTGGTATATTTGGATAACAATGATTAACAGAAACCCTGTTGATGATTATAATGTATAAAAATAAGTGTAGGATAACTTCATGAAGTTTTTTTAAAGAAACCCTTTGGTTTTTTGCAATGAAAAACTGTCGTAGTATAGATATTATAGGTGGATGTGTGATTTAGAAATTATTTATTGTGTAGTGGTAACATAAAACTGGTGTATGTGTTATTAACTCAATCATAGCTTAGTACTCAATCAAGAGGAATAATTACACACAAGGTTTGACACACCCATATTTAATTCAAATTATCATTACATACTATTATTGTAGATTTGTATATATATTTAATATAGAGAAACTAATTGAAATTGACCCTGAATTACTTATATTGAAATATATAAATTCATATGTTATGGAACATTTTAATTTATATGCTCTTTCTTGGAAAATGATATATTAAGTTTTTAGAGTGTATATTTTAATGAGTTTATGGTATAGAATATTATAGGAATGTTCGTGTTAATTATGTACCATTATTTTAAGGATTTTTTTGATATGTATAATAGATCCCAACTCGATGTAATGTAGTTTGAACAAATAATTATACAAGTTAAAATAATTTTTTCATAAGATTAACCTTGTGTGAGACAAGTTGAACTACATTAATTATAGGAGATGATGATACTATTTTAAAGGAAAAAATGTTTAGGGAAAATTTTCATTTGATACTTTACGACAATTATATTATAATTTTCATCACTTATGTTAACTCTTTTTTTAATGGATGAATCCAAGGGGAATATATTTAATTGTGTGTATATTGAAAATGTTGTAATTTCCCCACAGAGAACCCTCAACGGATAAGGGCTAGTGTGATAACTTTCATAATTCTAAAACCAAATTATTATGATTTATTATTATTAATGTGAACATAATTAAAATATCAAACACACCGAATAAGAGAATGATATAATCCCATAGATAATATTATGATAAATATGATTAAATAAATAATGTTAAATTTTCTATATGTTAAAATTTTTGGAATAAGCACCCCAGAACATTTATGTATATATACATGGGTTGTTTTAATTGTAGAAAGGTATTTTATAGTGAAACTAATTTATAGAGAAATGGGAGCAACATATTAGATACTGTGAATGGAAATAGTGTTCAACTAGATGTTTTGATAAAATTTAAATTTTTTATATGTAGGGAACTTGGGAATTCTCCAAATCATTTCCCCAATCCAAGGCCTAAAAAATGATTGTCTTCCAATATTCTCAAGACCAAGGGAATAATAGAAATCCAACTCAATAAATACAACTATAATGAGTTATGAAAATGATTTGGAATGAAGAAAATTGATCATCCAAATAAGAACTATGAGAATTGTATTTGTGTACTATTCAACCTGCACTATTGTAACTAGAATATTTTATAAGAACAAAAAATGATCACCATGATTACTATATAATTATTTATTAGTTAAATTGTTTCTTTGTTTTATTATCATGTATAAGTATTATTTTTATTGTAAAATTATTTGTGTAAATTCTATTACTCTCCCATTCTTAAAATTAAAGGTTATTTTGGATATTGATTATTTCTCAACCTACAAGAAAAAAAATACTTTATTGGAATACTCAATTATAATTTATTATCATACTATTATATTGTATCAATAAATTTATGATTAAAATCTCCCTTTTAAATTAAATGATAAAATGTGGGTCTTGAAACTGTAAAATTGTATTTTTTTCATTCAACAGTTGGGAATGAATCAAAATTGGTTATAATCATATTCTGAAGAATTATATCTATTTCTCATATTTATAATAATGGTTAGTCGCTATAAATAGTATCATGATTCATTTATGTAATTTATCTTCCATTATCTATTTACATTTGAATCTGATAATTAAAATTACAAGAGTGAATTTATTTAGAGTGTAAAATGTAATTTCCCATGTTTTTTATGAAGCATATAGATTTTATAAACTACATGTTTTTAAATATTAACTATTTTTTATATTAAAGGACATAAAATATATTAGTAAACAATTAAAACAATTTATGAGTTAAAACAACACATTATTCACACATAAATTCATGATAGAAACCAAATAACATATAACTTGTTTTTTCACACCTGAAATTATTACTAACCATGGACGTATGAATCCATTCAAAATGTATAAATAATTATGGGAAATAAAATTAATAGAATATAATTTTCATGAATAATAAATCCTGAGGATCATATTAAACATAACATTTTACCAATATCCAAAAACACTATAATAAGGAAAAACACAACGAAAGTAAAAACCATTAAGAAACATTGGTAATTTCAAATAAGAAATATTTCTTACGAAGGGAGAGTGGAATTAACGATTGAGATAGTAAATCTATATATTTAATAATGAAATATTCTCTTTATAAATATGTTCATTTGAAATATGGTCATTGATAATTTTGCACTTAAATATGTATCCAAAAGGTTAACTAAAGTACATTACTTTTAGTAGTTAATGTATAATAATATAACACTGAATAGTAAAAAATATGATATTAAATAATTATAAATATATTTATTATATAATTACCTAATGTGAATAATGATATTATTTTTAAATGTTATATGATAAATATATTCAATATAAATAAAAATTTGAATATCAATGAACTTGTAAAATATAAATTTAGAGTATAAATAATTTAATATTATTGTATTTATTAAATTATATTAAGGGGAAAATATATATTAATTTTAATGAACATTTTTATTATATATATTTTTTACATATAAATGAAATAAAAAATTTATAAAATAATATAATATATAATGTATTTTAATTATTAATTGATATAAAATAATATCAATAGCATATAATGACTAAAAACAGATGTTAGGGGTTTTTTCAAAAACATTTGATATTTAGGTGCATAGTGAGAAATAATTTTCTCAACAATACGATGAAATCTATTAAATTAATAGTATATAATTATGTAGTTGATATTTTTGGATCACCTTTCTAAACAAGATATTTATTTTAATAGTAAAATTCAAAATTTATCCTTTTAGTTTATAGACCTATATTTGATATTTTAGATTTCAATATATTTTTTATATTTTTTTAATATACATAAATTTTAATATTTAACCATTATTTTTTTACAATTTTACAATTGAAATATAGAAAAATTATTTTGCTTCATGGATCTGGTATTCCACACATAAAAACAAATGACATTATCATTTTCTAGTGAATTGAATGGTTAAAGTAAATATTATATATTATAATTTTATAATTATAAATAAGTCATAAAAATAATTATTATTTCATATATATCACATATATTCTCCATGTTAATCCCTATTAGATTATGTAAATAGTGTTATTGAAAAATGAATCACATCTCTTCGGGTGGCTGTATTCCTCTATGAACATGATCAACATTTTCTATCCCTCACGAAATAGAAATTGGTTAGTTATATGAGATATCATAATTATAACATTATAAATTTGATGAAGATAATATATATATATATATATATAGGTATTTATATAAATTATATAAATCATTATAACTATACATTGGAGCTGATGATGAAAAATGAATCACATTTTTTCATGAGGTTGTACTTCGTCAAACACATGAATGATGGTCTAGTTTCCCAACTGATATAAGATATGATAGAATTAGATTATTCTATTAAAAAATATTATATATGTATGTTGGAGATAATTTTTTCAAATCATCATAATTTAATAATATTTTAAGGATTTGAAGAAATAAATAAAATAAAGAATACCAGTAATGAATGATACCTCTTCTTCAAAAGACATCCTTAGGATAGCACTGAATTATTTCTTATAGAGGAACTTCAATAAAATCAAGGTCTCTGGGTCATGGGTATGTTATTAATGGAGGTATTTTTGAATCTTATGTCCATAAAAAATGGATTATATGTTGTGAAGAAGAGTGGAGAATGGTGGAATTTTATACGTGAGGTGAGTGGGGCACATGAAATTTTAAAAAAGATTGAGTTTTATTATAATTCTTCCAACTAAAAAAGATAAAAATTGACCATTATTGATCCATAGAGATGATAAGGTATAAATATTTCCTAAAAATACATTTTAGTATATTTTTAAATCATTGAAAGCCTTGTATTTTTATTTTAATAATAGGTTAATCTATTTTTACCTTTACCTTGGTAAAATATTTTTACTATTTTCTCTATTTAATATGAGAAAAATTTAGTTGGACATATTAGATAATATAAATTAAACTTATTTTAATTTTTTAAACTGATTTACTAATTTAAATTCACATATGTAGCAAAAATAACATTAAAATTAAACATATGTACATGCTAAAATATTTATTTTTTAGGAATTGTATTTTTCGACTAGAAGATGGTTTTATATTAACTTTATTTAGTAATCATCACTATATCAATTTATATTAATATTCTATGATATATAATATATAAATCCTATTTAAATAATTCATAATAAGAATTTTTCTAAAAAATTAATATAGAGAATCATTATACATAATAAAAAAAATTAGAAAACAAAATTTTATTAAACACAGAAATAATCGTATACCAACATCCAATATAATGATGATTCTAATGTAATTTTTTAATATAAAACCATGGTCACCTAGAAAAGTCAGTAATTTTGGTATTGCACATGGTGAGTTAAACAATGATAAAATAAACAAGTCTTGAATATACCAAGAACAATACAGGCAACCAAAGTACAATGAAGAATAAATAGATACAACAAGATCTGTACAACCCATTCCAAACAAGACAAACCAAAAAAAGAATGAAAAGGCAAGACCATAAACGGTACATGTAACCGACCATCAACTTTAAACTATCACAATACAAAGGTATTAGATGAAAAGTGAATTGTATAGGCTTGATTATTCCATTTCGTTTCCCTGATTCCTTTATAACAAGGTCTACAACCACCCAAAGTAAAAAAGTATGGTTTAGTAATAGATTTAATACGATATCAACAATGAATCATTAGAATTTATTATGTAAATAATTAAATATTTCTATATTTCAAAAAAAATCTAGTTTATAACTAATTTTCATAAATAAACCACATGTATAAATTTACTTTATTTTTTATAATGTATATCAGATTATCCAATATATATGAATATATTATGTATGGATTTAAAACATGTATACTTAAATTGTGGGAAAATATCCCTGAAATAAACCATCATGTGATAAACCATTTATATTGGAAAAATTAATTCATTTGGACCACATCCAATGTGAATACACACTAGACATAAAATTATCATAAATAAAGACATAGTTGGTTATAACCAATATTATGTCATTTTAAAGTCTGTCGATATCACAATGAGACTCCTAGTGGTGAGACACATACTAGGTTCACCCAAGCTTCCCAATGTGCCATATTTCCTAAAAAAACATTTTCAAACCCATGAGGATTTTAAATTAACACAATTTATTCAATGAAAAAATAATCCATTGAATAAAATATAAGAATCAATAAGAACTGATAGGAATTAAGTAATTAGAAACAAATTCATAGATACACAAACATCAATAATGATAGAAACGTACATGCCTTTGATAATGGTAATTTTAAAACCATGTATCATGAGTTGAATGAGAATACTAGATAAGAAATGATGATATGTTGTGAAACCATTACATGTATAAAATGTGGATTGAATCAACTCAGAAGGAGGGATATCACCCAAAATATACAAAAATCAACATAATGATCAAGATGAAGAGTTTCGCATAAAATATTAAACTAATTAGGTTTTAATAATATTTGAAACCACAAGTCCCAATACATTTTCATGATGATTCCCTTTTATGATGTGAAATCTCATGTATTAAAAATAAATTGGAAAAGGAATTGTGAAAGATTAAATAATATCTCGGCCAACATTTCTACGTCGTGAACCCAATTCATGGTGTGTAAATTTTTTTCACCCTACATGAGATTCACATCATCTAACCAATAATATATTCACATTGTGTAACCCATTCATGAAATGATTTTTTTAACATGTAGTGTTTCCCCATTTTTTCAATAAAAAAACCCTAAACCAAAACATATGGCTCTCATGTCCTATAGAGCGCATTTTAAATCCTCTTATACACCTATAAATACACTATACTAATATAAAAAAGTATATGCATGATATTTTGGTCATTTTACCCATAAAATGATCTACATTACCAATTTCTCCATAATGTATCTAGAAAATAATGAAAAACAAAAACAAATGACATGAAATACATTAAGGTAAGTAATATGTTGTTTTTATATCCCCACAATATATGATATTTGTCCCCATAAATTCCTTAGGATCCTATAACTGCAAAATGATATTTCCACATCAGCCTCATTGATGATTCCATCTCATACATCTCATGGATATCCCATTCAAATTACCACATTACATAGAACAGTGGAATTATTTACAGCACAACACATTTTATTTCTTCTCTGTAATATGAAATGGTTTCACTACAATAGTGATACTTGGACCAATGTTAACATCCTTTCATTTAATCACATGAGAAGGATATGATTAATAGCTACTCATCTGGGAAATAAGATAAAAATTAGGTATAATTCAAAAAGGATCGTAAGAAAAATTCAAAAGCCACTTTTTTCAGTCATCCTATAATATTAATGGTGCCTAAACACCTCTGTTCAAACATTACCTATTTACATAATTGATAATGTACCAAGAGAGTTGGAACTCTATAAAATACATAATCATCAAACTCAAACTCTAATAGTCTGTGATGACGATCTACATAATATTTTTGATGAATTTGTGTCATGATTAAACTCTTCAAGATCAATTTTTACCCTCTATGGTGTTTTCAAAACAATACTTGTCTCAACCATAGAAAATTCTACCAAATCTTACATGAATAAGATAATTATACATGGATACCCATATAAATCCATAATTTTATTCATCCTAATCATGAGCTATTAATTCTTATTATAGGAAAACTCGACTAAAGGAAAATTCTTTTCCCAAGAACCATTGAAATCAAGCATTCATTCCTAATTAATATCCCTAAGATCTTGTATATATGTCACTTTATATCCAAAAAATACATAAAAACATTAGGTCCCTATCAGATGGATCCTAATTAAGTCTCAAAGTCTCTCATACATACAACTCCCAGTGATATTCCACCTTCATCATCTCCTTTATAGGTATGGAATGAACTTATTTCATGATTCGATAAATGATCACCCAAATTGCATCCTTCCCTCTAACAGTTTTTGGTAATCTAATGATGAAATACATATAAATATAATCCCATTTCCTTTCGGAAATGGGTAAGGGTTGTAACAAACATGATGTTATCTAGTGTTTTTCATTAATTCTTTGGAATGTAAGACTTTCTGATACCAAATATGCAATTGACCATCTCATCCCAATCCACCAATACTAACATCTGAAATTAGGATATAGTTTGGTAGTACCTTGGTGTACAGACTATAATTAATGGATTCCATTTCCATTAACTCATTTCACATGGAAAAAGGAACAAACAAACTATTTCAAAAATATGAATACAACTTGGATATAGAGACCACTCTCTCATTATCTCCCCACTATATAATATTTTACAAATTCTTTTGAATATTGTGTCAGAGATCAGTTAAAGATAAACCCACTAATTAAATTATCATTCATCCCTTATCGATACAAGATATACCTACCCACCAACATATTTTACTTCCATGATTATCTATTCAAAATAAAGTCATAAAACACAACGCTTCTACTAATTCCTAGAATTAGAGTGTTGGTAATTTCTTACTCATTGCATCAGCGGCCACATTCCCTTTTCAGGGATACTAAGAAATATAAAAAATCAAAATTCTATAGATAATCCACCCAATATATATGATGAAATATTAGATCCATTTGAGTAAAGATATAACACATGCCTTTATGATATGAATATTCTGTAAAATGTTCCCCAAATAGGTAGTGATTTCAAATTTTGAGTGTATGCACAACTGATGCCAACTCAATATCATGGGTACGGTAATTCTTATCATGACGTCAAAATTGTTGGGAGCCATAGGTAACCACTAATCTCTTCTATATCAAGACACACCCTAAACCCATTTATAATACATCATAGAATACATAACAAGCCAAACCTTGTTATAAAATAATCAAAACTATAGTTGAATTCAATCTGACCATCAGTTCCACAAATGATCTATGATATTTTTCATTCCACTCATTTATTACATCATTAAAAGTTAAATATTTCCTTGGAGTTGTATTCTTGGAGAAGTCCCAATCATGCTATCTAAAATAGCCAGCTAGTCCCACAAAGCTTCATATCTCAAACAAATTTATGGGCCATTACCAAGATCAAAATACCGGTACCTTTTTAGGATCCACTAGTATCCCCCGTCCAGATATAAAATTCCCTAGAAACATTACTTCTTGAATAAAAAAAATCTTATTTGGAAAGATTATCATATAGACTATGTTACCTCAATGTTATAAATATGATATCTAAATGGTCTATATAATCCTCCTCTGACATGGAGTAAACAAATATATCATCCATGAGAACCATAAAAAATCCAAACATTGATGAAAGATTTGTCTTATAAATTCCATTAACATTTTAAAATAGGCTTTTCAAATGAATGGCATAAAGAGAAACTCAAAATTCCATTCCTAAATCATAAATGATTTTTTGGTATATCCTCATCTCAAACCCTCAAGTGGCATTACCCATAAAAATGGTCAACATTGAATACCAAAAATCCCCTTTATGATGATGAAAGATATAAATATTTGTGGTAAAGGGATATTTTTTCTTGATATATATCTAACCTAACTTTTGATATTCAATAAAAAGTATCAGGCTCTCATATACCTTTATAGAAATGAGGAAAGGTGAAGCTTATGGTGATTGAATTGGATTAAAAAATCCTTATCCTCAAATTCTATAAGTTGGATATTATTTTCTAACCAACTAACCATGTTCTATATAATAATTTGGCATAAAAATGTGCATCATTACTGGGAGAAGGTAAATAGTAAAATTGACCTCTCTCGATTGTGGAAAAATAGAAAAATCATCTTGAATGTACTTGGTTAATCACATAATACTTTTGATAACTGATTTCCTTGAAAAGGTTTAGTAGCATCTAGAAACATCTCAGACAACTGTCATGGTATTACCAGAGTATAAACAACAACATAACCCTCCCTTACTGATCTACGGTCTAAATCACCATAAAAAATGAGTGACCCCATCAGTATATAATAACTAAACCCGACAGTGGTAACAATATTTTAGGTCCTAATCACTAATCCTATAATCCAAGATGACAATCATGTAATAGATGTTATGATTCATAAGTTAGATGTCCCATTCCACCTTATGGTCATCTATCATCACCAAACATGTAGGACACATGAAACCATATTCTGAAATTTGTTCCAATAGTGTAGAAATATCCAACAAGTATAACATAAGCTCTGACCACAAGAAAAAAAATATTTTCTTGATTCAATGGTATGAAAGAAAATGTATCACAAATATCAAAAAAATCATGCCCCATAGATGAATAAATAATCACCCTACATCTAACTATGGCTGACACTAATTTATATTTATCTTGTATTTACTCGCCTGCATAAATATAGTAGGCCTCATATACTCCATGTGATTTCATATCCATTGGAACACACAACATAGCCTAAGAAAAAGACCCACCATCCTTGGATGCATTGGTAAAAACCTTTGAGCCATTGTCGAAAGTAGATACATTCTAATTACCTTGGGATATAAAGTCACAAAAATGCTTCTGATAGATACATCACACAAAATAATGAAATGATTTAGTATCCTCCATAAAATTTATCTTAATATGACTTGGTTACCCACACTGATAGAAAAAAATATGGTACCACCTGGAAAAATATCCTCGTGCCGAACCCGATGAAAATTGATTAACCATTCTCTTCCTTTTCTATCCATAAGATACACCCACTACTAAAAACCGTGTTTAATAGTGCGGGTATTTATTAGTGCAAGAAAAAATGTTGATAAATGGAATATTTATCAGCGCTAAGGAAACTGTTGATAAATTTATCATTTCATCAGTAATATTTTTAGAGTTGATAACGGGTATCCTTTGTCAGCACTTTATTTTCAGCACTAATAAAGGGTATCCTATATCAGAGCATTACTTTTATCCCTGATAAATATATATTTCATTAGTTATTTTGTCCTTATAATGGTCTAAATAAATAAAATGGAATAATTAAAAAATAATAAATAAAAATGGGTTTAATAAAAAAATTATTAAATTTTTTAATTAAATAATTATTGATGAAAATGAATAAATTGATTATACATTATTAAATATTTAACATTTTATTAGTTAGATAATTATCTTAATTAATGTTATTAAATTGTTTATATTAAATATATATATATATATATTAATATATATAAAAATGATTGATTTATTACAAAATAGTTATGTGTTATACATTAAATAGTCAAATATTTATTGAATAATGGTTTCTAATAATAAAAAATTAATATTAATTAAAAATATTTACTAATTTTATTGTACTCTACATATAATTGAATGTCATTTGATTTCTCAATTTATCATTTTTAGATCAATTCTATGTTATTTATATTACATATACACATAATTAATGCATTTTTATATACAATACAGAGACATAAAATATATCCATTTTTTCAGTGTTGTTAAATTGTATGTATTCCTGATTTTTTCAAGTTTACTATTTTTGAATGTATATTAATGCAATTAAAATTAGATATTCATTAATAATTTAAAAAAAAGATTTGTAAAAAAAGATTTATAAATAGAAATATTTATAAATATACATTCACTATAATTATACAATTATATATTTATAATTTTAAATAAATAAATAATTTTCTAAATTTTTTTAATAATTAAAAATAAATAAATAAATATTTAAAATATTAATTAATTTATAAAAAAATTACTTAAATAATTATTATATTTAATATATATATATATTAAATGTATATCTATATATGTATAAAAATATTTATAATGATACAAATATTATTTTTGGAAATATTTCTATAATTATAAATAAATAATTATAAAATTATAATTAATATATTAAAAAATAATATATTTACTATATTTATATTATATATATTTATTCAGTATATATAAATATTTAAATTTTTTATTAATAATTATAATTATAAATCCATTATAAGAGCTTAAGTAAAAATCATTGATAAAATTAACATTTAATAGCACTATAATTTTAGCACTATTAAATATTTATTTTATGAGAACTTTTTTAGTGTTGATAACGACCTACCGTTTTTAGTACTTATTTATAAGTGGTGATAAATGTTTCTCAATCTAATAAAAATCCCTATGAATATTCAAACCCATCGGGACATCATAAGTTTTCGGTTGAAGCCACCCGTTGTCGGTGCACCTCTTCGGTGAATCGAACCTTGAATCACATTACCTATCACCTTCTCGAATACCGCATCTGACATCTTTTGTTCAATTGATGCTATGTTTTTCTAAGAGGGACTCATAGATTTGTAATTCTCTCTAGGTAGACCTTCTACTCTTCATTCAGTATTTTTGTTTTTGTTTATAATGTCTTCTTCAATGGTGTCATTATTTATGGTCCGGGGATTAAATACTAGCAAGGTGGGCCTTTTGATTTTCTTAATTTCCTATTTTTATTCAAATATTGATCGATCATAGATATTTTATAGTTTTTTGACTTGATGGTTAAATAATGAGTCACAATGATTTTTGATGACTGTTTTAATTTTTCTACCTTTTAAAAATTTATTGCTAAAAGCTATCATATATATTTTTCATTCCTTATTTTATCAATGCTATTCCATTAATTTGAAATTTTAGAAATTGAAACTAGGGATTCTGTGTGTGAGGGAGTTGAGTGAAGGTTAAGTTATTTCATTTATGTTATACTAATTAATATCTTATTTTTTTAAATTATCTAGGTTGGTGTGGGAATACAATAAATGGATGAAACCTGTCATTTTTTATTTAAATATTCTTTCTACTATATTTATTTATTTATTGGGCCAAATAATTCCTATTGTGTTCTATTTCATTCATTGGTTCCTCTTTCCTGCATGAGGGATATCGATATTGTCTCTATGAAATTTTTAAGGACCAGCTCTGGTGTTTGATATATGGTTGTCTTGGGTTTTTTTGGAAGCTATATCTATTGATAAATGTGTTATACCATAATTTTCTATATTATACTATCTATATTTTAGTGGATTTAAGAAATATTTTTTGTGGGTTAATTATTTTATTAAATTTAATTACCCATTTTGATCAACAAACTTAAATATTTTGAAACAATAAAATGTAGAGTTTCCCTTATAATAATTGTCAAAAACTTTAACTTTTTATAATGAATATGTTATATGTATTTATTTATATATTGTATAAAATTAATATTTTATGAGCCTAATATTATGGATATGAACTAAAAAATGATGCATGATAATCGTTTGACAAATTAATATCAAGGTTGAGTAATAGAGTTCCTCATTATTTCAAGATAGCATATAGATGACTCATCTAAAAGTAGTTGGGCCAATTCACATTGTTGTTATTCAAGACAAATTAGTCTCAAAGAGTTGGAAGAACATTTTATTTTTTAGGGAATAGATCAATGCTATTAATGTTGTACTAATCATGTTGAAAAAATAAACGTGGACATCGATTGGTGTGATACTACTGTTTATGAATCATTTGATATGAATACCCTTGCAAAAGATTATAGAGATCTCAAGGAAGAACTTACAATGGAAAATGGTGATGACCTTCCTTATTGACCAAAGTTGCTTCAGCAGTTAAAGAGATTTTCCAAGAAACCATTGTATACCTATTGTCCTAAATACAAAACATTGTCAGATATATTGATGTTATATAATTTGAATGTTGGTAGTAGTTGGAGTGACATTAGGTTTGCAGAACTACTTGGTCTTCTAAATGATATACGACCAAAACAAACTAAAATACCAAGTAGAATATATGATGCTAAATTAATGTTACATTCAATGGGATGGATCTCAAAAAAACATGCTTGTCCAAATTATATCATAATGTTTTGGAAGGATAATGATTCACTCGTAAAATTTACTAACTATAGAGGATATTGATACAAGAAAAAAGAATAATGTCCTTAAAAATATATATAGTATAGTCCTATAATTATACCATTTAGAAGACTGTATAGATGTTATGAAACCACAATACCGTTAATAGGGCATGAAGATACATGAATTAAATATGGGAACCTACTTCATCCAATAGATTCACCTCATTAAGAGAAAATTGATTAAAATTCTTTTAAATTTGATGATTAAATGAGAAAATTTCATCTTGTGTTATATATATATGTAATAATTCATTTTAGTGTATAAGTTAGTACTCATAGTACATCACCGTTCATATTGGTAAATTATAACTTTCCAAAATGGTTATGCATGATGCAAAAATATATTAGGTTATTTATTTTAATATTTGGACCAATGAAACATAGTAATGATATTGATGTCTATTTGGATCCATTGATCAGAGATCTAATATTGAGGTGGGATACATGTATTATAATGTATGATGATCATATAAGTGAAGAATTCACATTGAGTGATTTATTGTATGGATTGATAAATGACATACCCACTTATGGAAATTTATTACGCTATAGCAATAAATTAATGTTGGGGTGTCCCAATTATGAAAAACACACATACGATGTTTGGTTGAATCATTCCTAAAATACATTGTCTTTAGGACATAAATAATTTTTTAACTCAAGAACAAAAATAAAAATCATGGATGATAGTATTAGATTGTAATATCAAATAGAGTACTAGACCAACTCCATTAATGAGTGACCAACTGTACAAAAAAGTAAATAAGGTTGATACTATTTGTTGTAAACCATTTTCAAAAAAGATTACAGAATCTGTTTGTTAGAAGAGATAAAGTTTCATTAAATTACTGTATTGGAATTTTTGATATGTCCAAAAATTTCATTATGTTGTGCATGTAGAAATAATGTATCTGATATTGTTATTGGTATGTTACTATGTTTTCTAAGAAAAATAAAATATGGAATCAAGGCTTGGATGGAATTGATTGAATTGGGGATAAGGGAAGAGTTGGCACTAGAGAAGGGTAAAAGGTGGAATTCTCTTCCTCCTAAAGACTTCTCTGAGTCAAGACAACCTAAATTGAAATTTTTTCATTTCCTTACTAGTGTAAAAGTTCTATAGGGGTATTCATAAAATATTAATAATGTCATATCAATGACTAATTTGAAGATATATTGAATAAAATCACCCAACTATCATGATTTGATGTAATATTTAATTCATGATTCTTTCTATTAAATTATTCCTCAAAATGATCAAAAGAAATTAACCAGAATCTTCTTATTTTTCGAATCAATATACAGAATTGTTGTTGAACCGGTGAAGTTTCCATCACGAATAAAGAGATTGTAGTCATAATTGGTGAATTAGATATATAATTTAAACCATCATGCTTTGATATAATGGTCCACCTAAAGGTTCACTTGGCCAGAGAGGTTCCACTATGTAGTCCTCCCCCTTACAGATATATGTACTCCATTTAATATTATATGATGTTTTTGAAAGGTATTTTCATGAATATAAGTAGTCCAGAAGGTTGTATATAAAAATGATATATTCTTGAAGAAGCTATTGAATTCTATATCAATTACCTATCAGATATTGAAAGCATTGGTCTCTCAATGTATTTTCATATATAATTCCTTATGGGTGAATGGATTTTTGTAAGGTATAATGTTATAATTACCTTGATAGATCAATAAAAAAATAACTTCACCGATTTCGTAATATGATGATGTTTATCCTTATATTGAATCCCACAAAGAAATTTTTTGATATTTTAATCCCTTAAGGGTTAAAGAAGGAATAAAAAATACAAATAATAAACTGTATATATGATAGTTCATAGATCATATTAATTAGGGGTTATATGAAAATATGAATTCAATTGCTGAATGACTTCAACGGTTGTCCAGCAGTCTGAATGAAAATGTTATATCTTACATTAGATTTGTAATAAATGGTAATATGTTCGATAAAAAACAATGACTTCAATAAGATGAAAAATGGTGGTGTTATGATTGTTGATGAAGTAATTCAAATATCCCATTCCAAGTATAGAAATCCAATTTATTCAAATATGTCATATTTTGGCATTATTGAATAGATATACAAGTTGGATTATAAAACATTTCAAGTGTCACTTTTACATTTCAAATTGATTGACAAGATCAATAGAGTAAAATTTGATGATTTGGGATTTGTAAATATGAATTTCAGTGTGGAAGGGTGAGACGATGAGCCACTCATGATGGAATAACAAGCAGTGCAAGTATTTTATTTTGCTGATATAAAAACAAGAATTGGTCGATATTCCTACTAGCGACTAAAACAAATGTTGAGTCAGATGAAAATTCAATTGAAGATGACCCTTTCATTGGAACATCACAATAAATACATTTATATCCCAATGTATACAATGCCTTGTATGTTAGAGGGTCCACAAAGAGTGTATTTTTCATCTTAATAGAGGAACAAATTACTAAAACCATGAAAAAAATGAGAGTTCAATGATAATGTAAAAATGTTTTTTAATATATTATGTTTTTACTAATAATATTATATGTTCTCTACTCCATGAATATAATCTAAATTAAAATTTTGACAACTCATCTATATAATTTTCTCTTAACATGATTGAATAACAAATAATAATGAAGGAAATCATTTCTAATGATGTAAAGGTAATGTTAAGATAAACATTCTGTACATGTTTTATTCCATTATAATTGTATTATTTTGATCAGGTTTGGGTGATATATCCAACATTCAATCATCTTCTCCCTTAAAACCTTTTCACCCCTAGGATGGTGCATTTATTCCGTACTATAATGTTACCACCACTTCCATTTTACAAAGAGAAATGATGTTACCTTTTTTAAATATAGAGGTAATCTTGTTGTTTTCACAGTTAAATAATTGTCTATGGAATTGATGAATTATTTCATTTTCATATTTAATTTATTATTTTCATTATTACTCACATAATATTTTTAATATAATATAGGTTTATTCTTTATTTTTAGTTGGGGTGCTCTGTTCAAAATTCATGCTTCCTCTCTCTTAAACCAATTCCACCCAAATGGTGGTTCATTTATCACTTTCCTTCAAGTAACCTCCACTTCCTTTGTAGGAAGAGAAATTATGCTACATTTTCTAAATTACTAAGGTAAACATGATATTTACATAGTAAAATCATCGCCAATAGAATTAATTTATTGTTTCATATTTATGTTTAATTTATTTTGTTTTAGAAATACTTATATAATTATTGTTTTCTAATACATGTGGATTCTTTTTTTCTATTTGGGGTGATCTATGCAACTTCTATGCTTATTATCTCTTAAAACCATTTTACCCCTACAATGGTTCATTTATCACTTTCTTTCAAGTTACCTCCACTTCCATCGCAGAATGATCAATGACACAGACTCTGCTCAATTATAGAGGTAATATTTACGTTTTAATAGTAAAATCACATTCAATATAATTAATGTATTATTCCATATTTTTTATTAATTTATTTTTTTATTATACTCATATATTAAATATTTTATTACAAATTTGGACTCAATTTTCCATGTTGATGTGGATTGTTCGATGTTTTTCAAGAATTATTGTTATTCTAAAAAATAATGTCAATAGAAATCATGGTATAGTTAAGAGTTAGGATTGTTTTGAGACATTGGAATGAGTATTAATCAACCACATATCAATTTGACACACAATTTGATGGATATGAATCAAATTACTTCTTTATATTTTGTAATAATTTTTTTTAGAAACTAAAAACTAATAAAAAATACCTATATTTTCTTGATAATTTGGCGTATTAATACCGGAATAATTTTTTTCGTGTAGGAATCAGTCTCACATAAAACTTTTACACAGGTTGATATATATAAATCAAAGTTCATGTTTGATGTTTAAAATTACATTTTAGTAAAAAATAAAATTTTCATACTCATAACTGGGAAAACACATTAAGATTATTTTGATATATTATAAAAACTATCCATATGTGATTTGGAGTGTGTTGGAATAAGGCGAATGTCAATCCAATGCATGGTGTGACCAAAATTAGACTATGTGAATCTTTATTTAAAACATACATCAATTTTTGTGAAAAATATCTGACCTACAAAATACTATTAAAACACATTCATATTATTTAGATACTTTAGAAAAATTATCCATAAATGATTTGAGACATGTGTGAATCATTTGAACCCCAATAAAATGCATGGTGTGATAGATATAACTCTAGGTGGGTGTTTTTATTTTAAAATGACATCAATTTTAGTAAAAAGGCTAACTGATGTAATCAAAACTGAAAAAAAACATTAAAATTGTTCAAATACTTTATCAAAACAAATTATAAGTCATTTTTGATTTGTGGGAATCATACACACCTCAATATGTTACATGGTGTGATTAGTATGACTAAATGTGCCTCATTTTATTTCAAATTGATATAAATTTTAGTCAAATTAATATTTTCTGTTAATTTAAATCTTTATATTATTACTGAAATTAGATTTTTTTCCCATACAGGTGTGATCATTTTCGTGAGCATGTGTGGACTGTATGGAAATATCATGAGTGATGTCAGGATTACATGAAACATTGGTCTTTTTGAATATATGTAATAATTTATTTTTTGTAATTGTATGATTCAATGATTAAAATGTCAAAAATATAGTTTTGACCTTTGTTTGTGTTGTAAATTTTATTCAATTTAAATAATATATTAGGACATGTTTTTTTATATCTGGTGTGTTCCTGGTGATGCAATGTTTCACTACATCACAATATAGTATGTCCCTTTATCAGCATTGACAATGGCCACATTTATCTACACTTTTAAAATATCTGATAATGGTCTAATTTATTAGTGCTTATAAATTCACTTATAAAAGTCTATTTTATCACTTCTTATAAAACCACTGATAAAAGATCTTTTATCAGTTCATCTATAAGCACAAATAAATGAAAATTCATTTTCACTCTATTATGCATTGATAAATTTATCCTTTACTAACACGAAATTAAAGAATTGATAAATGGTTCATTTATCAGCGATTTTAAATTCACTAATTAAGTTCTAGGATTTTAACCTCCTCATGTAGTCAATGCTTTTCTACTGTTGGTAAAGGCCATTTCTAGCACTATTAAATGTCAGTTTTGTAATAGTGACCCTAGATAAAAAAATACCAATTGATGATGCTCCCAAATTATTTTTTACAAATGTGTAATTTTATAAAATGTTTACTTATAAACTACCTCTTCAATGGTCTTAAGGTGTATGATAATCATCCACAATGGAATATCAACTCTCAAACCCATGTCAACCAGTTAAGCCATCAGGTACTTATTGGTGAGTACCTTCATTTCCAAATGCGCCAACTCTGAAAAATGGGTGGCATACTATAGAATTCTATTATACTTATTGTGTGTGAATAGAATCACCCTAGTCATTTCTGCATGTAACATCTCAAAATAAAAATTATGGTTGAGTATTGTTCTGGAAGAAACCTAGGTATCATCATTGTGTAACATCACTTGACCAATAGATCCCCATTGTATCCTTCATATCCCCTTATGATTATATGAGGAAAATCCCAAATTGGGGTCCATAATGAGTCTTTATAATGTTTATTACTATCTTAATATGTGCATGACAATACATATACTCTTGTGGTATATTATCACCATGAAAGATGGGTTGATGCTTCTTAGTGAATTCAAAACCATGATCCACTAGATATCCCAAGTTCTTGATGAAAAATTATCCCAGAGACTAAATATTAAAGATTACATGTTAATTTGAAGATGTTCCCTAAATGAGTATTCTAACATGAATCAGGAATCATGGATTCCTCTCATTGATTTGGAAAAGGACTTCTAAGAGGCATTGTGTGAAAAAACACAAGAAAAAAACTAATCAGCAACGAGCAGATAAAAAATCATAGGACCAACATCGGGTATCAATATCAAATAATTACAATGTTACGAGTTTAAAGAAACTATTAAATCTTAAAAATAAAGATGGTTCTAAAAAAAATACAAAATGAAAATTTAAATAAAAATTCTATATAGTTCATTCAAATGACCTCAAATGCCATGTCTAAAATAGAATAAAACAACCTCTCAACCACCCATGGTAACATGAGTCTATATATGGAAGTAAATTGGACAAACCCCTTACTTAAAATACTCCATGAATTATAATTGTCCAACCACTCGTCTACCCTAGAAATAGAATCAAAATATGGTAGTGTTAACTCACATCGCGTTTATTAGCCCTTTGGTACCAATTTGCAATTAAACAACATGAGTCAACTAAAAAAGTCACCCAAGGTGGTCTACCACATGGTTATTTAAACAATAATGATAGAAAAAATTGTTGAACAAAAGCAAAATAGACACAGAACCATTTCAGAATGCATAATAAATATATACAAAAAGATATATAGAACCCAATCTAAATAGGAAAAAACAGAAAAAGTAAGAACATAAAAGACCAATAACTCTCCATGTAACAATTTTCACCTCTAATCCATCATGTTATAAAGTAAACAGATGGAAATAGAACCTGGAAGGACACATGATTCCCTTATCTTTACCATTTTCCTAAAAAATATGTTATAAAACCTACCCAATTGAACATTACTGTTTGATAACATATCCTAATAAAATACATCCAAATAATATATATGATTTATAATATCAAGAATTAATAAATTCTATATTAAATCAAAATCCAATTTATGAATCATTTTCATAATTATATCCATTTTTATATATATCCATCTCTTCTATAAATTCAAACCATATTCACCAAAATAATTTTATATATTAGGTATAGAAGAAATATTGGTAAATTCTACATGTGAGAAAATATCCACAAAATAAACCAATATGCTAATAACCTGTAATAAAATTGAATGTGACCCATTTGTACCCTACTATATAGGAATACATAATAGAAAACAATAATCATAAAAATGAAATTAATTGGATACAACTGCAATCAAGCCCTTTCAAAGTCTGTTGATATCTCAAAACAAATCTCTTGTGGTTTCACATATGCAATGGTAACCAAGGACTATTTCCTAATGTACCCATGGTTCCTAATGTTCCAATTTTGTTCAAAACCGTTTCTAGATTCATGTTCAAATTTAATACAAACTCTTTTTTAGCAATAAAATCCATTCTAATGAATTAACCAAAAAAGCAACAAAAAAATTATTAACTCAAGAATTACCAAAAATTTCATATATCCATCAACCATAAGAATGGAAGAAACCTATCAGTCTTGGAAAACTATGATTTTGGAAGCATGGAACAACCATCAAAATACCAGGAATGGTAAGAAATGGGATAATGTAGTGCAATGACTACATGAATTAAATGCCAAATGAATAAATTCAGATAGAGGTATATCATTAAAAGTCATCCAAAATCAACATAGGGTTAGAGATGAATGAATGTGAACTCGATAATAAATGAATAATGCATGAAATGTGTTCAATATTCTTTGAACTAATAGTTTCACATTGTGAATCCCTTTCACAAAATAATATCTCATGTATTAAAAATATAAAGAAAACATAACTTCCCTGGTTAGAATTAAATCCAGATAGAATTTTTCATGTCGTCATCCTAATACATAGAATGTAAATATTTTACACTATGTATGAGATTCCTGGTATCTTCCCTATAATATATTCACATCATGTATCCCAATTACGTTGTTAAATGTTTTAGTAGGAAATGTTTTCGATAGTATCCTTTATAAATCCATTGAAACAAAACTTAAGGCTCTCTAGTCTCATTATGCACCCTATAAATCCATTAAACAATTTATACCAAGACTCCAATTATTCAAAAAAACATATTTCTTTGATTTTATGGCTATTTTCCCAATCAAAGGATCTTTAATTCAAAGAAGCAGTCAATGCACCCAAACTAAAATCCAAACATGAAATAAAAGACAAGGCATGTCTGAAGGAAGGTAAAGGGGTGTTATAAATTACGTGGATTAAATATAACTAAATAATACTCATATATCCAAAAATATTACTAAAAACATAATAGGACATCGAAATTATGTAATTTGTTTAAAATAAATGACATTTTTATAATAAAATGGTATTTTTTATTATTCATAAAAAATAAAATATATTTCAAAAATAACAAAATTTTACCCTAAGATAATTTTGTGATGATTCAATCAACAATGAAAATAATTTTTCAAATTAAAAATTGTCTAATTTTTAAATAAAAAAATAAAAAATAATATAATATAAGAGTTTAATTAAAACTATTTTATATTTGATTTAAAATTTTAATATCATTTTTTATAATTAATATAACTATAAAATTAATGTTAATAGAAATCATAATGATTTATTCTATCATTACCCATGTTGATAAATTTTACCACATTTTGGAAATAATTTTCTCAACATTTTATTAATTTATTAAATAAGTTAGGATATCTATCTATCATTTTAATTTGAGATTCCCCTGATGATTCTTCAACAATAATTTTTTTCTATAAAACCCTAACCTGATGAATCTCCTTAATAAGGAACACTTTATATATATGTTCAATAATATAAATAGGTTATTCCTTATAAGAATCATTATCCTCAAATTAAACTACATAAAGGATGAAAACATGAGATGAATTCATCATGCCCCAATTTAACATTGAAAAATAATATACATTTTGTATGTGTAAAAAAAACAGAGTAGAATCCAACATGTAGGAAATTGGTCCAAATTTATATTGGATTTCATACAGTCCCATGAATTTTGGACTTAACACCCCCTTAAAAAAGAACAAATTACAATTTCCCCTTATGATACATCATGAAAAACCTGATCACCTACCTCGAAATAAATAAATTTTCCTCTAATTATCTATATAACTTTTAATCCTACTCTGATCATTCCCAAAATGTTACTAACTAAACTGAACTTTCTCATCCATTTACTCTAGAAACTATGGCACCATAAACATCTTTTGTCTTTCTTCATACAAAAGTAAGGAGTTTGATATCTCATTTGGTATAGTTCATGAAATTATGCCATCTTTAAAATATAATAAAAACTGTTTTTTTAAATCATAACCAAAAAATATTTTTGATCCAAACATCCCTGTTAACCCATTAAATCGAAATAAATCATATCTTCTGAGGATTGATTCATTCACATAGAAATAACAATAGTTTTAGGATAGAATGTTGTACTTAAATTTAACATAGTACTTAATGACTTTCGATTTATTTTCAAGAAATATTAATTAAATATAGGATCACAATTAGAGAAAAAGGATAGAGAGGAACTCATGTAACCTTGTTATAACATTGTGATATAGTCGAAAAGGAAGATCTAATTACATAGTATCTTGACTGGGATGGAAATTTGTATATTTAGTCTATCAGTCTATAATAATACAATTCACATTTTTACCTCGATATTCATTTGAATACGACATCATGAATTTCATGATATATTATGAATTATGCTATAAAATACTAGAATATGTTAAAGAAATAAATCGTTAATTGTCATTCTTTATTAATATACTGATAAGTTATGCAATTCATGGTAAATTAGAAAATAATTTTTTTCACATCATCCCACCAATAATACTCTCAAAGGTTATGGTATAACATAGTGCTACCATGATAAAGAGAAAGTAGAGGACAATGAGCTTCACTCAATAACTCTTTCGTCAATAAGAAAACACATGGAACACCTATTGATTTTTCAAATATGATAGCACCTTATTTTTCAACATTAATAACAGGTAAAATACCCTTATTAAAGTATTTTACCTTCTCTTGTAAATCATGATCATCCTTCTTACCATGATTAATTATATCTGATAGAGTCAAATATACTAAAACGAAGAACAAAACCTAGGGTTCCCCTATATCCACAGCTTCTATTATATAATTAATCAAATCATTATCAAAAAATTTATTATCATAATGTATCACATTTGATGTTGTAAAATGTTTCTGACTCAAAGCATTGAACACATTATATTCTTCTCTAGTATGGTAATAAATCCTGAAATCATAATCCTTGATGAGTTTCAACCCTCTTCTCAGTCTCAGGATCAATTCTTTCGGAGTGAATATAATCATAAAAATCTTATTATCTATATATATATCAGACATTATTATTTACAAATGATGAACTCATTTAATAAATGATAAAGCCATAGTAGCTACATCCAGATCATTTGTAGAGTAATTTAACTCTTGAGGTTTTGACTGACATGAAGCATAAGATATTACCTTGTCATAATACATCATGAAAATACTATGTCCCTTTAATGATCCATGTCTATAGATGAAATATAAATTATTTCTAAAAGGTAGGATCAATATTGAATCACCGACCAACCATATTTTTACTTCTATAAAAAAGTTATCATATTGTACATATGAATTTAAATTTCTTCTTAGTTAACTTAGTCAATGGTAGACCGAACTGATCAATATTTCTAAAAATCATATTGTACTAACCTACTAAAATAAGAAAACTGTGAATCTCTATATTATTTCCTACTCATGTAAAATTTATGAAAAATTTAGTTTTAGCAAGGTAGATAGAAATTCCACCATTAGAAACTATGTTCTCAAGGAAAGATATTTTTTAAAACAATAATTCACATATACTACATTTTCCTTATTATTTGTTTATTTTATTTTGTGAAAAATAATCTTAAAAAAGTGTACATGTTCTTCATATCCATCAGAATATACCAGTAAACCATCAATAAAGACAATAATAAAAGATCCATGAATGAACATACAACTCTATTCATTATGTCTACAAATAGTGTAGGTGAATTAAATAATTTAATGAGAATAACAACAAAATCGTAATTTCTATATATGGTTTGAATTGTAGTAATCAAAATATCTTCCTTCTTTACTTTTAACTGATATAACCATTACCTGATATCACAATTAAAAAAATAATTCACCCCCATGAGTGGATATAAAAAATCAATGATATGAGGAAGAGGATATTTATTCATAACAGTGATTTTATTCAAGTATATATAATCGATGAAAATAGTTACTAAGCAGTCTATAATTATGAAAAAAAACAATAATACCCCATGGTTATGTTCTAAGACGAATGAAACTTTTTTCATGAAATTATTTGAACAAAATTTTTTATATCAAATGTTCTACTAGGTCCATTTAATAAAGGGGTTTATAAATAGGCTTAGAATTAAAAACTATTTAATTAGTAATCTCAACCTATTAATATACAATAACACTGGTTAAATCATCTAGGAAAACATCCAACTATTTATTCACATAAGTACATAGATAATTTTAATGGTTTCATTCATTTCAACCATATGAAATATGTAACATTCACAACCATCTTTAATAAATTTCTATTTTTCAAGGTAATTTATCAAATGCATGAAATCATTGAATGTATCTTTATTAGATCCAAAAATATATCTTAACATGAATAGCTGAAATCCAATCAATAAAATAATTTATATCATACAATATTATGTGATGTTCCACAATTTTTGTAGGAATAACCATCCTGTATATAACAGTAGGAATATTCCTATATATCTTATTTTTTAATATTTCCACCAATATATTTTACAAAATGTTCAATCATAATTTTACGAGATTATAATCCTATTTTACATTAAAATTTATCTTAAATGGTATAATGTGAAAATCCATAGTCAAATAGACAGATGGAATAATTTAAATAATCAATTATCAAACATGTCATGACTTCACTTGATGGTCCAACATCAACTCTAATAGGGAAAATTATTATGTTACACCTTCTTTATCATGATTATTTCCATCCTATGAAACTATATTTAGAGAGATTTTGGAATAAATAACATGTTAATGGAGGATAAAACATCATAGTATTAGATGTTTATTGGTTACCCCAATATTTTATTATTCATGAATATTTTCTTTATATTCAAGAGACCTGTGATCTATGTAACCACACCAGAACTACTTTTATGATCCTATAAAATATTCCATGAAATGTCATTTATCACAATTTTAGCTTGTGGTTGGATTTCCTCTAATATTCATAGTTGGATTCTTCTCTATTTCCTACTTACTTTACCAATATCTTAATATTGTCAGCATGAAAAATATATTTGTTAGAAAACTCTATCTCATCTTTCATTAAAAAATGAAACAATTTATTTTAACTCTTTAATTATCTTATATCCAATGTTCCTTATAAACTTGGCTGCATCCATGATTAAAATATATTATTTTACCATATGTTCTTTTAATAAAATTTTGCTAATACCTAACCAAAATTTTCATGTTTTTTTACATGGATACATAATCTTCTTCTTTTTACCTCAATCTCCAAAATTGATTCTATATCCTCAACTGAACAAACCTTGTAAAATATTTCCCATAAAAATAGACATAAATGTGTCTTATTATGTAGAATAAAGAACATATTTCTCTCTTTTATTCTTAACCAAAGACCAAAAAATATCATATTCAGCTTCAAAATGATAAAAGAAAAGAGTTACCATTTGGATTTATGAACGCCCCATGACTTTAAATATATTCTCCAATTAATTAATCCATCCTCTAGAAAATACTAGATCTATGGTTCCTCTAAATGAAGAATGATGTTGTATCATTAAATGATGCAGTAATTTCATGATCCCCGATGGAGTATATGGTTTCTTTATATTATATATAAAATATAAATTTATATCTACTATCAACTGGGAAATCACAACAACATACTGCATGGTTCTAATTTCAACTCTATTAGGATGCCAGTTTTGATAGATATTTTCCTCTCAGTTCCATACTTTAAAACCTTCCTCATTTACCTTATTGAAATTCATTCTGAACATACTTTGTTTAGACAAAGATTCATCAATATCATAAAATACTATATCATCTTAACAGAACCAAAATGTATAATCCTTGAAGGGTATAATATTAATATTATAATAAACTCTAAAGTAATCTAATAGTTTACATTTATGCTAATATAATGACCTTTCCTTAAACAATACATAATGTTAAGTTTTATGTAAATAATTCATATCAAACATTTGAGTATATTTTCATGTTCCTAATTTCAGATAATTATTTCAGAAATCATACATAACAAAACCAGATAATAAAATATGGACACATTCTATAATTTTTTTTTAAAAAAATAATAATATTTTAAAATATAAAATAATTTATTTTCTGGAAAATAATTCACGACATACTACATGACCTATTTATTTCCCTCAATAAGTCATAAAACCAATGAAATTTTTTTAAAAACATTGGATGTTCACACAAATCTCATTAAGGGGCATAAAAAAAAGAGACATCTAGATATAATGAAAACGATAGAAACCCATGAACTATATATCGTTATCTAAATGATCCTTAGTGAATGATATAAACCATTTCCACATTAAAAACAAACTATTTTTGATAAAATAAAACCATTCAAACCTATAGTACGAAAATAAAAACCCTTTTTCACAAAGAGCATCTCATTCAAACCCATTCTTATACAAGTCAAAAATAACTTAATTCCAATTAAATAAACAAAAGAAACCCTCTACTAACTCCCCCATTATATCTATTATGATAGTGAAGAATAAGAAATTTATTGGAGCACTATCTTGGTTCACCCATCATGTAAACTATATTGGGTACATCTGGTTCTTTTTGAGAACACCCAATATATAACAAATATTAGGCTCACCATTGATCTATAATGGGGATAATCCCTTAATATAAGATACATTGGTCTCAACTTTTTATCAACTATATTTCTCATTTACAAATTCATGTAATAAAATGTTTTTATTGATGTAATTTTTCACCAAAAAACTCTTTAAAACACTTTTAAACTCATATGTAAAAAATTTCATATATAAAACTACTCATTACTTTTAAAAACAAATTTTAAAAAAACAATTACACATATAGAGAGTATTTAAATAAATAAAATATTAAATCTAGTAATGTAATATAATTTTAATAGGAAATTTTTGGTTTTGGGAAAATAAATATTCACCATTTACATGAAAACATAACATTAATTTTGTAATTTGTATAAAAATTACAACATTCTGTAGAAAAATAATTCTATTTTTTTCAAAAAAAAATGAATAAGATATGAAAATTTTATCTTTAAATTGATCATTATTATTTAATTAAATTTTTAATGTTATTGAAATATATATATATATATATATATATGGAAGATAAAGTGATTTAGAAGGAAAACATTAAAAAATGGATTTTTTATGAAAATCAGCTTAAAATATTAGAAACATCAAACTAAGAATCCCAATGAAATAATAACATTAAAAAAATTACTGATATTATAGAAATTAGTTATATAATAATTCAATGGAGATTTATATACATATAATAATAGTATATAGGGTTATAACATATAAATATGCCTCAATGAATGGAAATTGAGATATAGTCCATTTAATTTATTAAGACCCATGCCATGCATTATTTATATTCGAAAATAATAAATATATTAAAATTATTTACATAATTAATTACCTTTATCAAGTTTATTGTTCCTTATGTTTATCTTATTTTTATGTTACGTAGGATTATGTAATCAATTAACATTACATAGGTTGTTTTGATGATATTTGGTTATGTATCAAAAATGACATTAGTATGTTGACTATAGAAAAATTGGTTATCATTTAAACATCCCTATAATAATAATCATTTTAAATTATCATTTATATACCAAAATTATGTTTAAAACCAATCATGATATAGTGTTATAAAAATTAAAGTACATAACAATATTAGAGATGGTAGGTCCTATATAAGTAAGTGTATAATTTTCATTTTTCAATGATCATTATGGAATGAAGGTAATTATTATTTAATCATATAATTATATAAATCATCCATGTAATGGAGTGATTAAAAATAACCACATATCTCCATGTATGTGGTAGTCCATACATATGCACAAACTATATTATCTTTTCTCAGTGAATGGAATGGTAAAGGTAAGTGAAATATATTATATTTCCAAAATGATAAATTTTTAATTAATATACTTATTATTTAATATATATCCCATATATTCATTATATTTATACTTATTATAATTCTTTAAAAGTTTTATTGAAAAATAAATCACATCCCTTCATGAGGCTGTATGTCATCCTCCACACGAGTGTATCCCCCACAGAATGGAATGTATGAAGTTATATAGAATATAATAATTATAGAAGTATAATTTTATTAAATATATCATATATGTTTATGTTAAACAAATCATTATTAGACTGCATGAGAAGGAATGATGAAAATAAAATCACATTGGTTTGGAGGTGGTTGTTCACGAATGATGGTTTAGTTTCAGATTTGATACAAGGGAATAATAATTTATGAATTTCTAAAAGATAAAAACATTTAATAATATTAAAACCCTTATTTTTGTTATATAATAAAAATTTATGATTATTTTATCTAAGTTTAAGGATAAATAAAATAAAAAATTTTGTTTAAGCATGATACCTCTTATTCAAACACTATACATATTTTGGCACCAAAAGCCATATTTGGGTGTATTTATGATTGAAACATGGTCTTTATGTCATGGGGACGGAATGAAGGTAGGTATTTATTAAATTATCATTAAATTCAATGTTATTTTATAGTGTTAATATGGTGGGCGATAAGTGGCATTTTATAAGTATGGTAAGTGGAACACTTGTAATTTTTGAAAATAAAGAAGTGTACCCAGTTTATTCACAAATCACATGGATTAAAAATGGGACATTATAGATAACTAAATATTATCAGATATAAATATTTTCAACCAATAGTTTTGAAACTCTTTTTTGTGTCATTTTAAACTTTATCTTTTTAGATAAACCCATTGGGAATCAATTTATATCTTAACCACGGTAATAAATTATTCCTATTTTCATTATTCATTAAGAAGAAAAATTATTTATAACATGGTATATACTATATATTATTCAAATTAAAATTATGAAATATATTTTTTAAAATTAATTTCACATAAATGTACGTAATAAATTTTAAATTAAACCAGCAGACGAGGTAAAAGAGAATTTTTCAAGAAGTGTGTGTTTTAAGAATAAGATGCTTTTATATTAACTCCATGACAAGTATTTTTCACACAATTTATTTAAATTAATATTTGTTGATATATAATATTTAAATTTAAATTAAATCATTCCTAATTTATTTTTTCAATAAATTGAAAAATATTATCATTATCCACTTTAAAATCGTGTTTAGAAAAACCCTTTTTTGGAAAAACCCATTTTTAAAAACCCAAAAATAAAGTTAGACTAAAATGAAATATAATGATTATTTTAATATAAATAAGTGTATTAAAATAAATAATGAATATGTCTACTACCTTACATAATATTCAAAATATTATAGTACTTTAAATTACACAATTTAGTGAAAAAAAATACATTTTTATAAAAGTATAATTTTTTCACCATTAACTGAAAATCTATATTATAAAAAAAACCCAAAATAAATCACACTAATTTATTTAATAAACTATTTATTATTTCAAAAATATTTTTTTAATTAATATTCATTATTTTATAAATTATATCTTCTAAACAATAAATTATAATAAAATAGTTTAATTAAAAAAATATCAATTTTGATTTAAAAAGTACATTATATTTTTAAAGGAATATAACTACCTCTCTAACATTAATAAAAATGAAAACAATATATTCTATCATTATACAATTTTTTACACAATCACTAAATGAATATATAACAAAATAATAAAAATGGAAAAATTAATAAATGACCAATTCAACAAACAACTGAGTCACTAAATTACCTAATTTTCTATTATAGAAATGAGAAAAATTAACAAATGAACAAATATTTAAATGACCCAAAGAACCACTGATTAAGTGACCATATGAATAATAATCAAATGAACAACTTAAAATATTAAAGAATAAAAATAAAAAATGATGGCTAGATAACCTTATGACTATAATTTCAAATGTCTAAATAGCTACATGATCATTTTAAAAAATTACCATATGTGTGAATGAACAGATTACCAAATAAATGTGAGGCCAAATAATGAAATTAAAAAATAAAAAAAATGAAAAAAATGTTCCAAATGATGAAATGATATAATCATAAAAAAATAAAGACATAATCAGTGAACAATGAAAAAATACAAAAAAGAAAATATAAAATACATAAAGTAATTAAAATTCAAATAAAAATTAAATAACATCATTCTTCTTAAACAATAACTTCTTAAACCAACAAAATCAAACACAAATTAACACAAGTTAATTAAATGTAAATAAAATTTTACCTAAACATTTTCAAACTGAACGAGAACAAGTTTATCATATAAATGCTAAACCTAAATAAACTAAAGGATAAATCAATGGTAAATAAAAAATTATGTAATAATAAAAATAGAATAAAGTTATCCAATAATAAATTGATTTAGGTAAACATAAAATAATAAAACTATATATTTACCATGTTTTTCATACTAATTAGTAATTTTTTATAATGTTATTTCACATTATTTATGTTTTTTCACCAAATATGACATGATTATGTACTGTAACATATTATTTATTGATTGGATTTAAAAATTATATGCATAAATTATTTCATATCACCAATTATATATTTATTGGATTTGAAATTTTAAATGAATAACTATTTTTTTTTATTTTCATTATAGAAAATGAAAAATGATTAATAAATATAAATGAATATATTTTTTAAAAATAATCAATGTTTGAAGTATATGTACATGAAACCTATGGTTTTGGAAGAGATTATAGTATTTAAAATATTTATATAAATTATTAAATTAATAATGCAACCTTGTTAATATTTTTAAAATTTTAATAAGGAATTTTATTCAATGAGACAAAAATTCAATGGAAAACAATTAATATTGATGAACATCCTAACAATTTTAGGATGGGTTTACTAGATATAATCACAAAACATTTTATTCTAGATCATACCGAGAAATTTCACCAGATATAAAATCTACAATGTTTTATTGTCCCATTATTTCATTAGTGTTACACTAGATATTCAAATTTTTTATAATATGACCAGAATTTTCATCTTATCATTTTTTCATATAAACTTTACTTATCTTAGGATGGAAAACAATTTGTATCTATATTTTCCACTTACTCTGGCATAGATGATTCCTCAATTTCATATATCTTAATTATATCTTAAAATTAATGTTTTTTCTTCTTTTAATTGTACTCCAGATCATTTTCATCATCACAATCAACTTTTTTCATGATCATACATTAGACCCCACTAGAAAAATATTGGTCATTAATCCTTCATATAATAGGGATATATTAGATCCTTTTGATCATATATTCTCCATTAATTTTTTACAACCCTAGTAAATTTTATAAAAATAATTTATTTACATTATAACTTGAATGAATATATTATTTGACTTTTATTCAAAGCTATATGTACAACTATTACGTGGCCTTTGTGTACTCAATTTCATGAAATATGGAACCACCAAATAAGAACAATTTGTCATGTATAATGACATATATCTAATGATTGTTAAATTAAGGTGATAAATGAGTAGTTTTACATTTATTCTATTCAAATACAATGGCATCATTATAAAGAAACTAGTCTCTTAAAAAGAAGTTTGACATTAAATCATGGATAAATTTTCAGCTCTGATATGGGTTGGAATATTTGTTATTTTAAGTTGTATTTTTTTTGGTTAAATAGATGAATAAAAAATTTAGAA
This sequence comes from Viscum album, assembly GCA_963277665.1. Taxonomy (NCBI): domain Eukaryota; kingdom Viridiplantae; phylum Streptophyta; class Magnoliopsida; order Santalales; family Viscaceae; genus Viscum; species Viscum album. Next base: position 343,825,365 of record OY728150.1, on the reverse strand, counting down.
CCCTATTTTTTATAATTTTCTAGTAGTAGAATCAATAAATAATGCATGATTGATAACATTATGTTATCTATAAGTGCATATAAATATGAGTTATAGTCTAGTTTAGTTTTTATAGATTTATAATTTAAACTAACTATAAATGATTATAAAGTAACACAATACCGTGAAATGATTACTAATTATAACACAAATGAGTGTTATAAGTTATAGAAATTTAATGTGTTTATATTAAAATGACATTAATTTTTATTATTAATTTGTTTCATATTATTAAATTTTATTATATAGTGTTCATTAAAAACTAAACAAATATTTTTATAAAGTGTATACAAAGATTGGGCTAAACTAAAAACATGGGAATGAAAGGTTAAAGTTTTTTTATATTTACTAATAAGTTTAATTAGGTACCAATACACATGAACTGAACCAAATAAATCTTACCACACCTAACATGATTGGACCTTAAAGAAAATAATAATTGAATATACGTCAAATATAAATAAAGGAAAGCATTAAAACTGTAATAAACAAAATTTTCCATGGAAAACTAAGTCATCCCAATTAAAATTATTTCAAACCATCCCATTCAGACTAAAATTTTATAAAATTATCCAAATAGATATACATGTCGAAAAATATTCTTAAACATGCTCAAAAAACCAGAATAAATTGAACTCAATTGATTTGACCAAGCTTGAATTGTGTAAAACTGAACTAAATAGATCTATAGCAAACAAAATTAAATAGATTTTAATTTATATTAATTAAATATATACAAAATAACTCTAATTTACTAAAACATAATAGAAATAAATAGAGTGAAAATGATTTAATTGATGGACCTAGAGTTATTCAATGAAAACAAAGTAAAAATATTTATTATAGTAATAAATAATAATCGAACCAAAATGAACTAACAAAAATCAAAAGTTTTCACAAAAAATAAAATTTATAAATGATATATTAATATTTAACATTTATTTATTAATTACAATTTTCAAAAATATCATCAAAATATATAATAATTAAAATTTTATTAATATCTAATTTGAAATAATGTATGAAAAATATTAATATACAAGTTATATTAATATTTTAATACTAATTACATACTGGATATATTGAAATTTAAACAATATTAAAATATACAGGTTTAAATATAATCATTATTAATGTATATATATATATATTAATTAATATATAAAATATAACGGGGGTAAAATATATTAACATATAAATTTTTAACAATATAAATATCAATTAAAAATTAAATATAGTATTATTAAATTGTAAAATCTATTTTGTAAACAATTAATATATAAAATTTAAACTTGAATTTATTTAATGTTCTTGTTGAATGATTTAAATATAATAGTTTATAGTTTTCAATAAAATTTTAATATTTTAATGTTTATATATAAACTATAAATAGTATTAATAACCTAATGTTTTAAATATTACTAGATATTACATATTAATATAATTTAAATATTAATATGAAAATAGTATGTATGAATACATGATAACATATTAGCATTATTAACATGTAAATTAATATAGAGTAAAAAATTTTGATATAATCAATTATTGATTAAATTTATTTATTATTAATTTTATAAATTAATATTAACATATAGATAATAAAATAGCTACAAATAATATTAACATATAAATGATTAAAAATGTAAAATATAATAAAATGTAATCATATAAACAATTTACATATATTTTATAAATATTAAATTGCATTGAAAGGTGCATTAATTGTATTAAAATTAACAATTAGACATGTAAATAAATTCATTTATTATTAATATATAAACTTGTTACCTAGAAATATTTACTAAACCTAAAGGAATATAATGATTGTATATATAAATATTTATTACTATCTATTTATCGAACAGTCCAAATCATTCATAATAAAATGAATCAATGTTACAAACTAACATCAAGGGATATGAACGAACCATACTTGAATAAAAATGAATTGAACTTAATCTCATAGAAATAATCATTAATCAGACTAAAAAATAACAACATGTAAAAAATATAAATCATATTGTATTGAGAAATATTGAATTTCTCTAAATTATACCGTATAAAAATAAGTAAAATTGTACAAAACCAAACCAAATTTAAATTAATCGATATTTCCTAACATGAAATGATATAATCGGTGAAGAACTATTATAAACTAAAAGAAACCAAAATAACCTAGTCAAAACTGACCTGAATAGAACTAGTTAAAAGAAAAATATACTAAATAGACACAAAATTTACTTATGTGAAATATATTATTCAAAAATAAACTAAAAAAAATAGAAATGTATCTCAACATTCCAAATTAACCAAGATTGTTGTTACTAAAATAAGAATCGACCAAACAAAGAAAATCAATACAAATTTAATATTAATGAATAGAACTAAAATAAATATTACCCATCCAACATGACCCTTTACATTAATGGTGAAACTAATCTGAATATAACATAACCAAAATTAACCATTTTTGTTCATTTTGGTATGATTCATTCTTATTTTTCGTACTTGGGGAGGGATATTTTTCATTTTCATGAATTATAGTTTTACTTAATTTGTAATAAACAATTTTTTAGTATATTTTATTATTTGTTATAAAAATAGTATAATTAAATAATTTTTAATACATTCAATTTTATTGATAGTGTTTAGTGTTTAAAACAATGAAAGAAATGTATGTTCAGTAAAAAAAATTATCAAACAGAAAATGACATAACGATTGTAAATGAAGCGACATAAGAGGATATTGTATTTTTTAACATTTTAAATTTAATATCTATTTCATAACTAAATATATCAATAATTTTAAAAAAAATTATCACAAGCCCTTTATGGGAGAAAAGTTTAAAAAATTAGTCTAAATGATTATTTATTATAGATATTTGGTTATGAGAAACAAGGAAGGGTTTTTTGTTGACCCATTAAGAATATAATATCTCATAGGTATTTTCCCCCCTAAAGAAATTCAAAACTCCATTAGTAGCACAATGTTGTAAGTGGATTATGTAAATGTTATTGAAGAAGATAAAATATCCCTTATATTTTGTGAAATAAGTATAAAAGGTCACCTAGTAGTTCATGAATTACATGGAATACTTATGTCCAATACATCCATCATATACTACATTTAATTTTTATACAATATTTTGTATTATGTTCTTAAAATATAATTTAAAACAGTGGTTGAGGGTATTAGTTTTGTAACGCCCTGACCCCAGAAGACCAGATTCGGTACATTATTTATTATCATTGACATGATCATAAAAGATGAAGTCTCGAAAGACCAATTAGATTAGTATCCTTGGAAGTACTAGATACATTCACAGGGTTTACATTAAATCATAAAATCAAAAATTACAATAACATTGTTTTTATAGACAACAGTGAGATCCCAGAGACTATCCCTGGAGGTCATTCATAATATACTTCTTCACATCTTGTGAAAAATAAAACATAAAAAGGGGTGAGCTCAGAGACTTAGTAAGGATAACATTATCGGGGAAATATTCATAAATAAGCATAAACATTTACTGAAATGTATAACTAAAAAAATCCTTCTAAACTCAAACATCAGCATAATGTTGAAAAAATGAAATGAAATAATTCCATTTAATATTCACATGGATATTCTATAAGTCGAATAATCACATGCAATATCAATACCGACATTAATATTGATGGAATGCTTAATGTCATACTATAATAACCACATATTAAAGGCCATATGCCAAGACTACAAAAAGATTTTGTTAAGGCCTTGTGCCAAGAAATAGTTTGTCTAATAAGACGTATAGATGCATCGAGGAGATATAGCAGGCTCCACCTGTCACTTACTATATCCAATGAATTCTTCATATGAATATCTTTAAACATAACATAAACATTCATATTAAAACTAGCATATGAAATGTTAATACATTATCCATAAACCATGAATTGTATAAAAATAACACATCTAGAGTCAAACAGAACTCATTCAATACAATATGGAAAATTTTATTGTAACAGGTTATCCACAAACGAGAATAATGAAAGATATTGACATAGATGAAAATAATCATCAAAACAGTTTGAGATAAATATCCCCTTTTTTTGAAAACATTTAAAAGTCACAATATTTGTCAAGAAGCAGTTTAAAAATAGATTTTTTAATTAATGTGTCCCATACCACATTTAATCATTTTAATAAAATTTTAATTTTAAAACATTATTGTCCATGTATATAAATCCTTAAAAAAATTAAAACAGGACATTAATGAGAATGATTAGGAATAATAAATCTTTAAAACAATTAAAATGATATTTTAGTTAGAGTTTCTAACCAAAAGAAAGACACATTAATAAATATAATTGAGGTAATAAAATATTTATAAAATCATCAGAATAAGTGGATTCATGATATACTATGTCAAAGTACATTATATACACCATATAAAAGCGAATTGGTGTATAACAATAATGAAGTATCAATGGAATGTAGATTGCGATGAAATCTCTTATAAAGACCACATACTTAGGTTGAAGATAAATAAATGACATAATTATTTGTGACAAATATAAATACACTCAATATGATTGTATATTCAGTGTAAATAAATCAAATGAAATTCACAGATATTCTTGTAAAAACAACATCAATATATTCGATGTTTTACTGGATAAATAGAGATTGAGTTAATATTACTCTTATCAAGTTCATATAGATGACTTCAGAATTTATCAATGAAGTGATTGTGTGTATCAAAAGTATAACCACAGAAAGGGGAGTGGAAATTATGACATAAGATAATGAATAGTGATTCCTCACCTAATCATGGAGTAAAATAATTAATGAAGTATGCGTAAAGTTGAATGAGTGGAAATTAAAATTTCAATTTCCCTTATCCATTGGGTAACTTATGAAACATATACCCATGAAAGATGTATCATACAATTATTATTTAGATATCCACAAATTAAATTATATTACACAATTAATACAATCATGGGCAGTACACACACCACATGCAATAAATAAGTGCGGAACAATGGAAATATCACAGAATTAAAAGTGAGATAACAAACCAATTACATTGTACATTTTACTTACTGGAGGGTAGGTTAACCTCTTGTATAATGGATATATAATTGTTATTTAATTATTAAATAATAATATAGATTAATATGATATCATTTATGTTCTTTTAACATTGATTTGTTAATAATATCTTAGTATTATCATTGTTTTGGGTGTTAAGGGATTCATTTTACTTTATATTATTTGTTATGTGGGCCCCATTTGATATGTATGGTATGCATCTTTTTATTATATAGAATGATATCATGTCTCCAAAAATTATTTTTAATCATCTAATGAAATTTAATCTTGAATGTATACGATGAAGAATGAATATCATCACATTTGTGGAGACAATAATCCATACATACGCACGAGCGACAATGTCATTATTTTGATATTAAAAAAACATATAATTGTATGGTATATCATATATACAGAATCATTATCATGTTATATTTATTATATTAAAGAATTACACATCATTATAATACCCATCCAAATAATAATGTATTGAAAAACAATTACACCACGACGTGGAGACAGTGAGACATATGTACGCATGTATGGTGACAAGTCATTCAAAGTATAAATAGAATAATGAATTTGGTTGGAGCATATATATATAATAACATCACAGTATATAAAATATACTAGATTTGTTATTTTATAATGGAAATAACAAATAATGTAGAAGTGGATGCAGAAAACAACATTAAAGAGGGTGGTGAAATCATTACCTCTTCTTCGGGTTCTTCCTTTAGATTTGACCAAAAGGGGTCCTTAAGTTGGATTTATGACCATTTTAGTTCCTCAAGGAAGAATTGAGAGATGTTTAGTGGATATTTGGGTAGGGTTTTTCTGGTCCAAAAGGATTTGAAGGTGTGAATTAGAGAGAAGGTGGAGTGCCCTTTTATAAGAGGGGTGAGGGGTACCTTAGGAAAATCATTAAATTTTATTTTATAATAAAATAATTTTCGGTTTCTAATGGCTCAAAAATGAATTTTTTCAAGGATAAGGTGTGTATGAGTTTAAAATCCACCAACCAGTAGGTTATAGATAGGTTTGGGTCACTATATTAACCATAAAGATTAGATTTAACTCTTAGTTAAATAGATTGGCATTTACCATGTCTCTTTGTATTTTTATATTATATTGTTAATAAAATTACAATATACTTCCAAGAGAACCCCATATAGTTCATTAATTATAAATCTATAATTATATAACTTTTTTGTCCGAAACTTATATTTTTAGGAATAAAATATCAATTAAAAATATAATATTTGTTTTAAAAACTTTTTTCTATTAGTTTTGACACAATTTGGTATTTTGTTTTGGCTAAATTTATAATAGCATTATTACTTCGAAATAAATTAATCCAACCAATACTAATAAGTCATACTAAAAAATAAAATAATTGGAATTAATAAAAAGTCTATAATTACATTTATTTAGATATTTATAATATCAATTTCTTTAATATTTAATTAATTTGGTAATTACGGCATCATCATTGTGACATAAATAAATTAAATTATATAATGAATAAAAAATATAAATGAAATACCATTATTTATTAAATAAGTTTATATTTAAAATGAATATTTATAGTCTAATTTATCTTATGTTTATCCCTATATTAAAAGTGTTTTCGTTATTAAACTTGGATTTTAACTCTTTTAAATCTTCATTGAATTAAATATTAATAAGTGTCATAATCTAATCCCAGTGGACCAAAGAGGTTCATATTTTATTCCTAAGGTTGTTTTTTGTATAATTATACTTATCCAATAGAATTAAGTCATTAGTTAGGGTAATAAATATATCATTTTTACACATAATTACAATATTTATTTTTAACCGAGGTGAATAAATGTAAAAACATACTATTTACCAACAATTATATTTATCATATTGAAATAAATTTTACTCCTTGATAATAACCATGTCTCTCAGATTTTCAAAATTCAACTCACAGAAGTGGTAAAATAACGTTTTATGTGAATTTGTAAATTCTCCCAGGTGGTGGGTAAAAGACGGTGAAAAGTTTAATAAAATTTTTATATACCTAAAATTATTATAAATTGACTCCAATAAATTACATTTAACATATATAGTTATTATGTATCTTTATTTACCTAAAAAAAATTTCAAAAAAATTAATAATTATTTAAATAAAAATTCGGGTTGAAACTATAACTCAGTGTTTTTCACTATTCCTAAAAAATTAAGAGTTTTCCGAAACCTACCAAAAATTGACCCTAAGATAATTTTCATATTATGAATTCAAAAATAAAATATATTTTAACAAATTTGAAACATTTAAATTTTATTTATTAGTTTAAAATTAATTCTCGTCATCAAAACTAAAAAGCATGTTTTATTTTGAAATAATAACTACCAAAAGATTGACATTTGTTTATGTCCAATGTCAAAGTGAAATTACTTCAAATGAAAAACATTGGATTAAGTGGTAAAAATATAATTTAATTATACATCCAATATATTCATATGTATTTTGGAACACTATAAATTATTTTGATTAAAAAATTTGTTTTTAGTTAAAATATATTATTTTTCACTATTCACCTATATAAGAATGTTTTCAGAAAAAATAGAAAACAATTATTAAAACTAAATTATTATTTCCTGATCCCAAAATTGAATTTTATTTCGTCAATTTTAGTATATAAAAATTTCAAATATTAGATTTAAAAAAGGGTTCTCCATTAAAAGGCGGTAAATTGCATTTTTATAAAAATACTTCTTTTATCTGAAAAAATGAATTTGTCCTTACATTATTTCTAAGAATCTCATTATAAGGATTCGAAAATTATAAGGGTTATATAAAGTTCAAAATTTGTTAATACTATTCATAACCTCTTTTGAACGGCTAGTTTGGTAATTTGTGGTGCGCTTGAACTCGATGTTGCGTGTAGTGTAAGTTATTGAATTATTTTGAAGAACTAACGTACTATTAAATCATTGGGTGTTAAATTGTTCCCTACTTCAATAAATTATATCCTCGAAATTATTAAAAGTTGTCTTGGGAATATAATGGAATGTCCCACATTGGAAAAAGAGTCAATAAAACTATCACATTAAAAGAACGAAATATGAGTACCAAGGTCACCAAAGATAACCTATACATTGATATGAAAGATAAACTATGTGTCAAGTTCTGATGGAGATGGATAGAAAAAATGATCTGGAGAAAGTTAACAAAAATAAACCACATACATGTGATGGGACAGATGGTCATTACTTTCCCAGTAAAAAAATTAAACAGACAAAATTTTTATTGTTTTAAGTTAAATTTCATAAAGTTGAGAATTTTTTTATGATATTGACTAAGAACATAAATATATATAATTACTTTTTAAGTAGTGTTTCATTATTTAAAAAATATCTACCACTAATGCATTTTTTTAATGATGATTATTCACCGTAAGAGCTATAATAAACTTCTACAGAATTACATTATCCATAAAGGATAAACTATTTATTCACCTTGTCTTAAGAGATTAATCAAAACCAAAATGGTTAGTACAAGATCTCATGATTCCCCAAAAGGATTTTTCTTTAGAAAAAGAAAAACTAATATTAATTTCTAAAATTAAACCAAAAATACCCCAAAGTTAATTAAATACAATTCAATAAACAATTTTCCATAAAATTCTTCAATATTATCAAAAGTAATATTGAATCCCAAAACATTGAAGAATTTGGTTATGTAGTCTTCCACGTTAAATTTTTTCTCCAAATGACATCAACTACACTTAATGTCACATACATAAAAGTAATTAACCTAATCACATATTCTCTATTATAGGTTAATCATTTCCATAAATAACACAAATCTCTATAAATCCACAATAAATATAGATATAAAAATCCACCATTACTCCTCAAATGAAATATCATAGTATTCTATTTTCCTTGGGCATATAGTGTTACCAATAAAGAAAACGTCTTCCAAAATAAATTTTTTCACTTAATCACCAAATCATTTTCCTATACTAAGGGTATTCATTTGATAATACACAAGATCCAAAATCAACTTATTATTGATGAATAAAATTAGTTAACTATAAATAACCAGTCACACCAACCAGGGACTTCACGTAGTCCAGTGGTAGGCGATAAATCCCAATCGCACACTGGTTGTGGGTTCAATTCCAAAAGTTTTGTCCGACGCAATGGGTCTTCACACGGTCTGCGTGTTGTCCTTTTTTCAAAACTCTATTTTATAATATTCCCAGAATGAGATAAATTCCTCAAAATAACCATAACATAATTTAACCACAAATATTATCTCATACCATGAATTTTCATCCTAAAATAAAATAACTTATAATTGCCTCAAAACCCAATGATCATTTAAAATGAAATGGTTATTTATAACTATATCAACAAGATAAAAGATAATTCTTTCTTAAATATCATTTTCAGATGACAACCGCATGGTTACAAATACAATAAAAAATTATTCCAAAATAATCTAATTAACAAGGAGCACTAATACTTTTAAACATTTTTCCAACAATTTATTTCCACATAATTTCTTTCTATTACTAGGAAAATATCCTATATAATAGGGCATTAACTCGGGTAATGGCCAGGTCCCCTACATTTATAGAAAATGACTGTAAATGGATTCTTAGGAACATTTTTTTCTTCTATATTACTCTTAATTTTTCCTTGGAAATTATTCACTTTATTTCCTTCTTTATGTAAATAATTTCTTGGTTCCTTTGAGATAATTTCATAGGTTTCTCCATCCACATTTCATACATGATGGAAATTGAGGATTCTTTTCCCCATGGTCTCCACTGCTGGAGATCTTATCATTCATCGCTTTTCTCTTCTTTGTTGAGTTCAAGAGTGTAACATCCCAGGTAAATGAAAAATAATAGATTTTCATATTTATTAATATTTTTGAATTATATATTAATATAACATTAATGGTGTTTCTATGTTCGGTAGCATACCTGATACGCAACAATAGGTTTCTTTGGAGTCTTAATTTGAACACTAATAATATAATATTATTATTTTAAATGGTAGTTAACTCCTAGCCATTATATTGGAGGGAATGAATGAAACTAACTACAATATTATTATATATGTTTGTTAAATTTATTTACATTATCCAATGAAAATTTATAGGCTTAAAATGGGAATGAATCTAATTTTAAGCATAATTTACATTAAAATGCCGATTTATCACCTTTTAATTGAGAACCCTTATTATATATAGTTTTGGTCACATTAAAACATTTTAATTGACCAAATAAAATCCTTTTTATAGAATTGGGACTTAAAATTTTACTTTGGGTAATTTTTTGGTATTTTTTTGATAAAGTTCATTTTTTAATGAATAGTGAACCATATTGTATTTTAGTCCAAAAGTGCCTTTTAATCTAATTTATTTATATGGTTATATTACATTTTTAGTTGGATTTAATGTGGAATTAAAATATATATTTACCATTTAATCCAATATTGGTCATTGAAATTAATTCCACTTAGAAATTGGACATAAACAAGTATAAATCTTTTGATAATTATTGTTTCTTAAAAACATGCTATTTGTTTTAACAAAAGGGAATTAATTATGAAAATAATTAATTCCACTTCTATGTTATTAATTTTTATAAATAGAAATCATTTTTTAATTCTGAATATCAATTATAGCTTAGGTTGAATTTTTGGTATTTTCAGAAAAACTTCAATTTTCGATGAATAGTGAAACCACTTAGTGGTAGTTAAAAAACTGTCTTTTTCATTTAAATGAAATTTTACCATTTCTGTGAATTGAATTTTAAAAATCATACATACATGGTTGAAATATAGATGTAAAATTTTGTTCATTAAGATGAAAATAATTATTGGTGAATAGTAACTTTTGACTTTTATTTACCACGGTTGAAGAAAAATAGTGTAATTCAAGGTTTAAAGAATATTAAAATAAATCAAAATTAACATAAAACATGTCCAAACATTATTTAATGAGTAATTTACGACCATGGGAAACTTTTGGTCGATTTTGGGACCCCATTGATCCACTTAGGAGTGATAATGACAATTTAGATTAATTAATTTAACGTGAAGACAACACTGACATTAACAAAAATTGTATAGTAATTAATTTTTATATGGTGTTATATTAGTCCTATTTTCAACTATAAATATTCATTGGAAAGAAAAAAATACTTCCTACATGACTGAATTTTTTTTTTAATTTTTATACATCAAATAAATTAAATTATTTATTAAACAATAATGATGCAGTATTTAACTCATTAATAAATGATTTAAATAAATAAGAATTTAATGATTAAAATATTATCCAAAACATATCCAATTCTAATTGGATAATTTTATATCAACCATTAATCATCTTATCTTCGACTATAATGATTTTTGGACCATTTGAAACTGAATTTCAATATATTATAAAATAATAATTTCACACTTTTTTAAAGATCCCCTCTTCTCCCTTAAAAAAGGAGACCACTTCTAACCAATTTATCACAACTCTCATGCCATTTGGCTCTTCTAAGATATTTTTAATTACACTCCCAACATCCCTCTCCTCACCCTATAAGCCTTACCTTAGGAAGAAGGCACTTCAAAAGTACTTTTGGTTCAAACCAAAGGAAGTTACCTAAATTAAAGGTAATGGTCCTCTTTAATTTTTTTCATTTATTTTACTTATACAACCCATAACTCATTTATTAATTTCTTTTGTAACAACTACAGTATCCACAATAAACTATGATTTTTTTATGAGAAATATTAGAACTACACTTACAAACACCTCCATCTAATGGATGAAGAAAATAATGTTTCTGTGGAGGGAAAACTAATGCCTCACGAAACGATGATTGTTCAATTACATATTACCGCCTATCATGGTGGCCATTTTAATGTAACTATATTTATATATGATATATATTATGTTTATTATTTCCCTATTCTTCTGTACTTACCAAATATATCATGCCTTTATGGTTTCCATAGTGTGTAAATACGATAATCTCATTTGAGGAAGTGCGGACTACCACCCCCTAAAAGTGATTTGATTCATTAATTCCTTCTGTGGAATGTATAAAGGATAAAGATAAAGATATTATATATGATATTACAATGTTACTATGATATAATTATGTATCATTATTTTTTAATTCCATTAAAATAAGAAATAGAAATGAATGCAGCGTTCATGCGTACGTATGGCTTACCGTCTCGATTAACAGTGCATTTCATTTCTTACCTCTAAATGTTATGTAATATTACAAAATCATGTATATACTGGATATATATGATATATATGATACAAAAATCATGATTATCATTCTGTATATAACGAAGCTTTGACCACATGAACATCTTGTAAATATAAGGTGATCATTTGTTTTACTCAAGAACTAAATATCAACAAAATGAACATTATTAACTTAAATTATTTCATAATGTTTATAACATGGTAATAAGTGATATAAAAGAAATAATAAACTTGAAAAATATTCTTAAACAAGTAGAAATAAACATTATTTTATTATTAAGGATATTAAATAACGATCGACTCAAGTCTGACACAAGGTAAGAGACTTCTTCTCAATCTCCTTTCATTGAGACATTTTTAGTTTTATACACAACTTTCTATTATACGATGTATAAAAAACTTTGAATTTTTCTTTTATTCAAAAATTAATCTTTTCTCAATGAACCATTTTACTAAATGACAAAAGGGAATGTTTCTTTTAATCTAAGTGGTGACAACGATCTTTCTGCCGCCTTGAGTATTATTTGATCTTTGTCTTCCATACCAAGACTAAATATTTCAAAAAGGAAAAATAAATTCCATATACTATTTTTACGTGTTTTGGTAATGAAAATGATTTTTATAATGGATTTATTTTTTCAATATCTTGAAATGATATTTTATTATTTCAATGTGGAAATGTTATCTATCCTTTATGCTTATGTTATGTGTATGATCATGTTATGTTTCGTGGGTATTATTTATGTATACGGGTTGTTCTATGATAATCCTAGGGAGGGTGAGCCCAAGATAGCCCTCCATTGCATTGGGTAACTTGATGGGGGTAAACATGAATGTTTCACCTAAGAGATTTAGGAAATATACTGTGCTGGGTATTCCAAATTAACTCATTATGTAGCTGTGATAGCTACAATGTATGTATGATATGGATGTCACAAGTTACCTTAATGATTTATGATTCCTATGCATATTTCATAAATCTTATGATTTCATGAGGTAAGTAAAAGGTTTCATGTTTTGTTTTTATTTATGAACAAATGTTTTAATTCTTTGTTTTATAACCCTTACTGAGCGTTTTATGCTCATACCATGTTTTGAAATGTGTTCAAAGGACTTAAAGATGAATATGGTCAAGGATGGGATTGAGGAAAAGTCAAGCTGTCTAAAACATGGAACTAGACATGAATCTATTTTTCAAGAGTTTTCATGGAAACTGTATAGAAATTTCTTCCTTTTAATCTTTTGAGATGTAACAGTTATGTCCTAATTCTCTAAAACGATAAACCTAAAAAGATCCATATTGTAAATTATTAATTTAATTCAATATAATGTAATGATTCAGGACGAGTCATTATAGTTGGTATCAGAGGTCATTTTAGATATCTTTAAGAGTTAAGGTATTGTTAAACTAATACCTATAAAGTAATATTGATATTATATAGCATTTACAGATTACCATGTTGTTTCGCCTAAGATATTTTTGTGTTCAGAATGGTTTTCTGCATAGAAAACCGTGCAGCTCTATTGGGACGACTTCATGAGGAAGAAAACCATCCAAATCAGCAACCTGAGATGGTCGGAATTGGAAATGAACTCTTTGATGCAATGATGGAACATTTGACTCACGCTATAAATAGTGTTGGTATCCATATACGAGATCAGCCAGATCAACCGTAGAGAAACATGTCAGTAGTGGATCATTTCATGATGAATCATATCCCATCATTCAGAGGATTATCTGAACCTATGCAAGATGAAGGGTGGACTAAAGCACTAGATAAGATTTTTGATGTAATGGGTTGTTCATAACATCAAAAGGTTAGTCTTGCGGTTTACCGTTTTGAAGGTGAAGCTGATCAGTAGTGGTCGATGGTGAAAAATATCATGGATAGTGAGGAGATTGATGCTCTCGATTGGGATGAATTCAAAGGTATGTTTCTTGAGAAATATATTCCGAAGGTGGTTCATATTAGTATGGAAAACCCATTCCTAGAATTGAGGATGGAGGATGAATCAGTTGCTGCTTATGAAGAAAAATTCACCCGACTGGAAAGGTATGCTCAAAATTTAATATGAGATCTTGATAGTAAAATCAACCATTTTTACTCAGGATTAAAGCCAAAGAATCTAAGGGATTTAGAATCTCATGAGTTCAAAAAATATGAAAAACATGTTCATTGTGTGGGGAAGGTGGAAATGGAGTTTTCCAAAGACCATGTATTCTTTGATAGACAACAGAATAAGAGGTTGAGGTGGCAGGCGACATGGAAGCACTCTTCAAAAAAGTCTGATGGTAAGAAACATAAGTTTACAGTTTGTGAAAATTTTGTTTAAAAGCATGCGGGGGAATGTCTTTTGAATTCCGGTAAGTGCTACCGATGTGGTAAAATGGGACATATGGCTCGTAATTGCAATATAAAATATCAGTGTAATGGTAAGAAAAAATATGATTTACAATCACTAAAATGTTTTAAGTGCAACGAAATGGGTCATTACGCAAATGAGTGTCCAATCAAGAACTCTACTGAAGGAAAGCAGCCAGACTACAAGCAAAAAGGTTTGGTGAAATACTTTACAACGACTTCAGTAGATGTTTGGGCATCAAATGAAGTTGTGTCAGGTACCCTGTTTTTTTGTTCAAATTATGCCTATGTGTTGTTTGATTTTTGGGTCTAAACACTCATTCATTTCTGATAAGTTATCTTTTATATTGGGAATTCCAACTCATGATATGAATAATAAACATTTGGTAAAAATACCTGGAGGAAATGTTGATACAAAATGAAAACATAAGAACATTCATGTCCTTGTGTGAAGAAATAATCTACCTGAAAACCTCATTGTTTTGCCTCTAGTAGAGTTAGATGTTATATTGGGCATTGATTGGCTTTCTGTTTTTCATGCTACGATTGACTGCAGAGCTAAAGAGGTTTCTTTTCAGAATTATTTTCTGTTTGTATACAAAAATGAACCATTTCTTTTGATAACATATCAGGAAGATGAGAAACTAGTAAAAAATGGAAATAAATGTTACCTTGCACATATTGTTGAAAACAAAAGAACTGTTCAGATTAATGATGTGCCAGTGGTAAATGAGTATGTTGATGTTTTTTCTGATCACTTGCCTAGAATTAAACCTGACCGGTAAGTTGAATTTACTATTGACTTAGTTCTTGATGCTAAGGAAATTTCCAAACCCCTATATCAAATGGATCAAATTGATCTTTTAGAGTTAAAGAAGCAATTTCAGGAGTTATTAGATAAAGGTTTCATTCAAACTATCACATCACTAGGGGGTGCTCCTGTCTTGTTTGTTAAAAAGAATGATGGTTAAATGAGACTTTTCATTGATTATAGATCATTGGATAACATCACTATTAAGAATAAGTATCATTTTAAACATATCGATGATATGTTTTATTAGCTCTAGGGAGCTCACTATTTTTTGAAGATCGACTTGAGTTTGGGGTATCATCAGTTGAAAGTAAAAGAAGAAAATGTTCCAAAGACCGCATTTGTACTAGATTTGGCCATTATGAATGTGTAGTTATGCATTTTGGGTTATCCAATGCACCTACTGTATTCATGGATCATATGAATAGATCATTCTGTGACTTCTTGGATAGTTTTGTGTTTCTATTCATTGATTATATTTTCGTTTATTCAAAAAGTAAGGAGGATAATGAAAGTCATTTAAGGGTTTTCATGAAAACCTTAGAAGAAAATAAACTTTATGAAAAATTCAGGAAGTGTGAGTTTTGGTTACATCCAATTTCTTTTCTTGGTCACATTGATTCAAAATATGCATAACTGTTGATCATGGTAAAACAAAAGTTGTTGAAGAATGGAAAAACCCACAAATATAACCGAGATCCATATTTATCTTGGTTTTTCAGGATATTACCAGAGTTTTGTGCAAATTGTTTTCACGGTTATCTAGTTCAATGACTAAGGTAACTAAAAAAGGTGTTATGTTCATCTGGAAAAAAGAATGTGATGACTGTTTTTAGGAATTGAAAAGAATATTGGTGAATGCTCTAGTTTTGGCACTTCCTTCTTGAAATAGTGATTTTGTAATCTACAGTGATTATTCATTAAATGGATTGGGTTGTGTCCTAATGCAGAATGATTAGGTAATTACATATGCTTCACGTAAGTAGAAACCACATGAGTTAAATTACCCTACACATGATTTGGAATTAGATGATATTTTTTGTTTTAAAAACATGCAGGCATAATTTGTATGGAGTGAAGTGTTAAATATATACTAATCAAAAATGATTGAAGTATATATTCTCTCAGAAATAATTGAACATGAGAAATAGAGATGGTTGGAATTAATCAAGGATTATGATTGCACAATCCTTTATCATTTGGGAAAAGCAAATAACGTGGTTGATGCTTTGAGTTGAAAAAAGTAATACTTCATTAACCATGTTACTTTGGAATGAGATCCTTTGGTTTTTTATTTGATGAGTTATGGAATAGAAGTTGTTGGTGCAGGATATTATTCTATTTTGTTTCAGGTGTCAATGAATTCATCTCTATCAGACAGAATTAAGCAAGCGCAGAAGGAAGACAATGAGTTGTAGAAAAAGGTTTTGTTGGTTCGGAAGGGTATGTTTCCTGAATTTAACATTGATAATGATTGTGTTTTGATATTTGGGAAGAGATTATATGTACCTTATGATTCACAGTTAAATAATGAGTTGTTATGTGAAGCTCATAGTTCCCCATTTTCAGTTCATCTGGAAAGTACTAAGATGTACCGATATCTTCATGAGTATTACTGGCGGGATGGAATGAAAAGGGATATTGTTGATTTTACTATGAAGGGTTTGACTTGTCAGAAGGTTAAAGCAGAGTTGCAGTTACCGAAATGGATGCTTCGGCCTTTACCAGTGCTAGATTAGAAATGGGAAAATATATCCATGTACTTTGTTGTGGGATTACCAAAGACATATCAAGGTAAAAATGAAATCCGGGTTATAGTTGACCGATTGACTAAATCTGCTCTTTTACTTCTTATTAGAGATACATTGTCTTTTGATCAACGTGTTCAGTCCTATATTAAATAGATTGTCAGTTTTCATTGAGTTCCCCTCTCCATTGTGTCTAATCGTGATCCCAGGTTCACTTATAAATTTTGGAAAGGCCTTCAGAAGTCATTGGGTACTGATTTAAATTTTAGTACAACTTTTTATCCTCAATCAGATGGGCAGTCATAACGAACAATTCAGATATTGGATGACATACTACGTGCTTGTTTGATGGATTACTAGGGATGTTGGGAAAAAATCTTTCTTTGGTTGAATTTTCATATAATAACAGATTTGATTCTAGTATACAGATGGCTCCATTTGAGGAATTATATGGAAAGAATTGTCGAACACCAGCTTTTTGTGATGAAGTAGGTGAATGGAAGCTGATGGACCAGAATTGGTAGAGTGATGGCAGAGAATGTTCAGTTGATTCAGAAGCACATGAGAACAGATCAGAGTAGATTGGAAATTTATGCAGATAACCAGAGGAATGATCTTTCTTTGGAGAGAGGTGATCATATCATTCTCAGTGTTTCTCCAGGGAAAAGTGTGATGTATTTTGGTAATAAGGGAAAGATGAGTCTGAGGTTCATTGGACCATATAAAATTCTAGAGAAAGTTGGATTAGTTGCGTATATAGTGTCATTACCTACAATTTTATCCCAGCTACACAATGCTTTTCATGTTTTGATGTTGAGAAAGTATATTCCAGATCCATCTCAAGTTTTTGATCCCAGAGGTAGTTCAGTTGGAAGAGAATCTCACTTATGTAGAACGGCCAGTTCAGATTCATGACCATAGAGAGCAAGTGTTGCGGAATAAGGTAATTCACCAGGTAATGTTTTTGTGGATGAACCATATGGTTGTAGAGGCAATGTGGGAATCAGAAAATGCTATGAGGGATAAATACCCCCACTTATTTTGATAAGTGAATAAAAATTGTGAGGACTAATTTAAAAAAGGTGGGAAGGATGTAACATCCCATGTAAATGAAAAATAATATATTTTCATATTTATTAATATTTGTGAATTAAATATTAATTTTACTTTAAAGGGGTTGCATTGTTCGATAGCGTACCTGATACGCAACAACAAGTTTCTTTGGAGTCTTACGTTGCACACTAATAATACAATATTATTATTTTAAATGGTAGTTAACTAATAGTCGTTGTATTGGCAGGATTGAATGAAACTAACTACAATATGATTATACATGTTTGTTAAATGTATTTACATAATCCCATAAAAAGATATAGGATTAAAATGTGAATGGATCTAATTTTAAGCATAATTTACATTAAAAGGCTGATTTATCACGTTTTATTGGAGAACCCACATTAAATATAATATTGGTAAATTTAATACATTCTAATTGACCATATAAAATCCTTAGATAGAATGGAGACATCAAATTTTACTTTGCGTAAATTTTTGGTATATTTCGGATAAAGATCATTTTTTAATGAATAGTGAAAAATATTGTATTTTAATTCAAATGTGCCTTTTAATATAATTTATTTATATGGTTATATTTTCTTATTAGTTGGTTTTAAAGTTAAATTAAAATACATTATTACCATTTAATCCAATGTTTTTCATTCGAATTAATTTCACTTTGAAATTGGACATAAACAAGTATCAATCATTTGATATTTATTATTTCTTAAAAACTCGCTATTTGTTTTAACAACGGGAATTTATTTTAAAATTACTTAATTCCACTTTTATGTTTTGAATTTGGAAAAATAAGAATCATTTTTGAATTCAGAATATCAAATATAGCTTAGGCTGAATTTTAGGTATTTTTCTGGAAAACATCAATTTTGATGAATAGTTAAACCACCTAGTGGTAGTTAAAAAAATAACCTTTTCATTTAAATTAAATTTTACCACTTCTATGAATTGAATTTAGAAAATATTACATACATGGTTATTATCAAGAAGTGAAATTTGGTTCATTAAGATGAAAATTATTTTTGGTGAATAGTAACTTTTGACATTTATTAACAGGGTTAAAGGTAAATAAGGTCATTCAAGATTAATAGAATATTATAAAAATTAAAAATTACATTAAAACCTATCAAAACCTTATTTTTTGAGTCATTTACGACCATGGTCATCTTTGGGTCGATTTTGGGACCCCATTGAGCCACTTGGGATTGATAATGGAAATTTAGATTAACTAATTTAATGTGAAGACAAAATTGACATTAACAAAAATCGTTTAGTAATTAATTTTTATATTGTTCTATATATGTCATATTTTGGACAATAAATATTCATTTAAAATATATAAATATTTCCTACATGATAGTATTTTTTTTATATTTTTTACACATCGAATAAATTAAATTATTTATGACACAATAATGATGCAACATTTACCTCATTAATAAATGATTTAAATTAATAAGATTATAATGATTAAAATATTATCCAAAACATGTCCAAATAAGATTGGATGATTTTATTTCAACCATGACTCATCTTATCATAGACATTAATGATTTTTCGACCATTATAATCCAAATATCATTATAATATAAAATAATATTTTCACACTTTCCTAAAGAGCCCCTCCTCTCCCTTATAAAAGGAGACCACTTCTATCCAATTCCTCACACCTCTCAAGCCATTTGGCTCATCCAAACTCTACCCAATTAATCTCCAAACATCCCTATTCTCACCCTAGAAGCCGTACCATAGGAATAAAGCACTTCAAAATTCATTTTGGTTCTAACCAAAGGAATTTACCTAAATTAATGGTAATGGTTTCTCTTAAATTATTTTCTGTTATTTTACTTCTCCAACCCCTAAACTGGTTTACTCCTTTTTTTTGTAACAACGCTAGTATCCTCAATATACTAGGATGTTTTTATGATAAAAATTATAATTACACCTACACACATATCCATCTAATGGATGATGAACATAATGTTTCTGGGGATAGAAAGCTAATGCCTCACAAAATGATGATTGTCCAATTACATCTTACCGCCTCTCAGGGTGGACATTGTGATAGAAATGTATTTATATATGATATGTATTACATTTATTATTTCCTTATGCTTATGTACTTCCCAATTATATCAAGCCTTTATGGTTTCCATAGTGGGTAAATATGATAATCGTATTTGAGGATGTGCGGACTACCGCCACCTCCAAATGATTTGATTCGTTAATGCATTATGTGGGATGTATAAAGCATGGAGTAAAATATATTATATATGATATTATACTAGAATTATAATATATTTATTTTTCATTATGTTTTAATTCCATTAAAATAATAAATAGAAATTAATGTAGCGTTCATGCTTACGTATGGCTTACCGTCTCCATGAACGGTGCATTTCATTTCTTACCTCTAAATGTTATGTACTATTATAAAAAAATGTATATATTGGATTTATATGATTTATATGATATCAAAATCCTGAATATCATTCTGGATATAATGAACATTGGACCACATGGACAACTTGTAAATATAAGGTGTTCATTTTGTTTACTGAAGTACTAAATATCGACAAAATGAACATTATTAACTTAAATGATTTCATAATGTTTATAGAATAGTAATAATTGAAATAAAAGGAAAAATAAACTTGAAAAAGGTTCTTAAGAAAGTTGAAATTAAATTTAGTTTATTATTTAGGAGATTAAAGAATGATTTAGTCATGTTAGACACAAGGTATGGGACTTCATCTCAATCTCCTTTCATTGAGGTTTTTTTAGTTTTATACACGACATTCTTTTATACGGTGTATAAAACCCTTTGTCTTTTACTTTTATTCAAAATGAATCTTTTCTCTATGAAGCGTTTTACTAAATGACAAAAAATCAATGTTTCTTTTATCGTAAGCAGGGACAATGACCTTTCTGTTGCTGCATGTATTATTTGATCTTTGGATTCCTTAACAAGCCGAAATCTTTTTAAAAGGAAAAATAAATACCATATAATATTTTTACATGTTTAGGTAATGAAAATGATTCTGAGAATGGATTTATTATTTCCATATCTGGAAATGATATTTTATTATTACAATGTGCAAATTTTATCTATATTTTATGATTATGATAGGTGTTATGATCACGTTATGGTTCTTGGGCCTTATTTATGTAGACAGGTAGTTCCGTGATAAACCTAGGGCTAGTGATCCCGAGATAGCTCTCCAATGAATTTGGTAACATGACAGAGGTAAAGGTTAATTTTTCGCCTAAGAGATTTAGGGAATATACTATGATTATTCTTTGAATGTAACTCCCTATGTCTCTGTGATAGCTATAATGTAAGTATGATATAGATGCCAAAAGTTAACTTAATGATTTAGGATTTCTATGCATCTTTCATAAATCTTATGATTTCATGAGGTAAGTGAAAGATTTAATGTTTTATTTGTATTTATGAAAAAATGTTATCATTCATTGTTTTATAACCCATACTGAGCTTTTTATACTCATCCCAGGATTTGAAATGTTTTCACTGGACTTAAATATGAATAGGGTCAAGAATGGGATAAAGGAAAAGTCATGTTGTCTAAAACATGGAACTAGACATGACTCTATTTTTTCAAGAGTTTTTATGGAAACTTTTTAGAAATTTCTAGCTTTTTAATATTTTGAGATGTAATAGTTATGTCCTAATTCTCTAAAACTCTAACATTGAAAAGACCTTCAATGTTATTTATTCATTTAATTCAATATTATGAAATGTTTAAGGCCAAGACTTTATAGGGTGTTGGTTAATATATATGTTTTTTGTCATATTTTTGTAAAACATATATGGTATGAACATGATATCATTTACGCCTATCAATATTCCATTGTGTTGCTCATTTTTATTATTGTTCCCACCTTTTACATCAGCCTCAAAGTTACTATGACTTCCTGGTAATCCAGCCATTGACTAAAACAAAAAAGCATTGTTTGAGTAACAGTAGTTATAAAATCATTTAGAAAATATCATGACACTATATTTTCAATTTTAAAACACTATAGGATTAACCATGGTAATTTATTCAAATATTATATTAAAATCATTCAAATCAGTTTGTAATGAAAATTTAATTTATCGTAAGCATATACCCCAGAAGTGTCGTAACCAATAGTGAAGAAAGGCCTGTTGTCGTGAACCTGTTCTCATTCGAGGCTTGCTCAATGCTATGTTTTCATGTTTTAACCCTAGGTACATCTATGTCAGATCCACCAATACCTTCTCGTATCCAGAAAGGGATTTATTTCTGGGAATACTCAAAAAATCTCTACAATTCCAAAATTCTGGGATGTTCTTCTATACATATCCTCAAAGACTATCTTAGGGCTATGTGCCCTAATCAGATTTTATCTAAATCTATTTTCCAAGGATTGTACTAAGATTCCTCTAATACCAACTGTAACACCCCAACTTCAGAAGCCCAAAGTCGGTGCATTATTACTTATCATTAGCATGATAATAAAAGGTCATGTCTCGAAAGACAGATTAGTATAGAATCCTTGGAAGTACTAGATACATTCATAACGATTAAATTACATCATAAAATGGAAAACTATAACAACAATGTTTCTCTAAACCACACTGAGATCCCATAGACTATACATAGAGGTCAATCACAATATACCACTTTTCATCCTCGGAAAACTAAAACATAGAAAAGTGTGATCTCAGATGCTCAATAAGGATATCATTATTGTGGAAACATTCATAAGTAAGAATAAACATTTAAGGCAGTGTATAACTAAAACAAAAGCCTCATGAACTTGAACTTCAACATAATGTGGAAAAAATGAAATTAAATATTGTCATTTACTTATTTACATGGATATTCTACTAGTCGAATAATCACATTCAATATCAATATCCACTTTCATAATGATGGAATGCATAATGCCAAACTATCATAACCACAAAGTCAAGGCCTTTTCCAAAGACAAAAAATAAGATTTTGTCAAGGCCTTGTTCCAAGACACTATTTTGTCTCATGATACCTTCCTATGCATCGAGGAGCTATAGAGTGCTCCACTTATAACATACTATGTCATATGCATTTCTCATATGAACAAGATTACACATAACATAAACATTCATGTTAAAACTAGCATATGTAATGTCAATAATTTATCCATAATCCATGAATGGTTTAAAAATAGCACATCCACAGTCAAACAGAATTCATTCAATACAATATGGAAGATTTTATTTTAACAGATTAACCTCAATCAAGAATAATGAAGGATATTGACATTGATTAAAATAATCATCAAAACATTTTGAGATAAATATCCCACTTTTTCTTTAAAACATTTAAAAGTCACACTATTTTTCAAGAAGCCATTTAGAAATAGATTTTTTATTCAATGTGACCCACACCACGTTGAAACATTTAAAAGGAATTTAAATTTTAAAACATTAATGTCCGTATAAATAAATCCTTAAAACTTTTTTTTAAACATGGACATTAATGAGAATGATTTAGAATATTAAATATTTAAAACATTTAAAATGATACTTTAGTTAGAGTTCCTAACCAAAAGAGAGACACATTAATAAAAATAATTTAGGTAATAAAAACATTATAATATCATGAGAATAAAGAGATTCATGATAAAATATGTCAAATTACATTATATACTCCATATAAAATGGAATTGGTGTATAACAACAATGAAGTCTCAGGGGAATGTAAATTGAGATGAAATATATTATAAAGATCGTATCCTTAGGTTAAGGATAAATTAATGACATAATTATGTGTGGCATGTATAAAAAAATCAATAGGATGGTGTATTCTGTGTAAATAAATTATAGGACATTCATACATATTCTTGTAAAAACCACACCAATGAATTGGATGTTTAACCCAATAAATGGAGATTGGGTTAAAATTATTCATATCAAGTTCATATCGATGAATTGATAATTTATCAATGGAGTGATTATGTGTATCAAAAGTATATCCATATGAATAGGAGTGGAAATTATGACATAAGTGAATGAATAGCGACTCAACAGATAATCTTGGAGTAAAATAGTCAATGGATTATGCATAAAGCTGAATGAGTGGAAATTGAAATTTCAAATTCCTTTATTGATTTGGTAACATACGAAACATACACCCATGAAAGAATTATAATAAAATGATGAACTAATATCAATAAATTAATTTATATTAATCAATTAATACAATCATGGGAAGTACACAAACCACAAGCAATAAATAAGTGGTGAACAATGGAAATCTCACGGAATTAAAAGTGAGATAAGGAACCCCTTACATTGTACTTTTTCCATGGTCGAGGGTATGTTAACCTTCTGTATATTTGTGAAATAATTTTTATTTAATTATACAAGAATAATATACATTAGTATGATATCATATATGATCTTTTAACTTTTATTTGTTAATAATATCTTAGTATTATCATCATTTTGGAAGATAACATATTATTTTCCTTGATATTATTTTTATTCGACCCATATTTATTATGGATGGGATATATCTTATTCATACCCATAATTATATAATGTATCTAAACATTATTTTTAATCATCAAATGAAATATAGTCTTGAAAGAATTCAATGGGTAATGAATCTCATCGCGTTCGTAGAGATGGTAATCCAAACGTATGCACGGGTGACAATATCATTCTTTTGATATTAAAATAATATATAATTTGTTTTTATACCATGAATAAATAATAATTATCATGTTATATTTATTTTTTAAATTAATTACACTTCATAATTATATCCATCCAAATAATAATGTATTGAATAACAATTACACCACGACGTGGAGACGGTATGCCGCATGTACAAACGTATGGTGGAATTTCATTGAAAGGATGGATAGAATAATGAATTTGGTTGTACCATATTTATAATAACATCACAATATATAGAATATACTTGATTTATTATTTTAGAATTTAAATAACAAAGAAAGAAGAAGTTGATGAAGAAAAGAACTTAAAAGAGGGTGGTGAAATTATTACCTCTTAGTCGGGTTCTTTCTATTGATTTGATTAAAAGGGCTTTATATGTTGGCTTTCATACAAAAGGAGGGAATCTAGGATTATGTTAGGGAATTTATAGGTTATTTGGTCAGGGGTTGACCGAGCCAAAAGGCTTTGAAGGTTTGAATTAGAGAGAAGTGGGAGTGCCCACTTATAAGATGGGTGAGGGCCACCTTAGGCAAAGCTAGAAATATTATTTTATAATAACATAATTTTCGGTTTATAATGGCTCCAAAATGAATTATATATAATATAAGGTGGTAATGGGTCACAAACAGCCCAAAATATATGTTTTAGACAGGTTTGGGTCACTATATTAAGCTTATCATTTAGATTTAACTCTTAGTTAAATCGATTGACATTTACCATGTCTCTTTGTATTTTTATATAATATGGTTAAAAAATTATATATAATTCCAGGAGAACCCCGTGTAGTTATTTAATGATACACCTATAATTATATAAGTCCTTTGGCCAAACCATATATTTTTAGAAATATAATATCAATTAATAATATAATATTTTTTTTAAAAAACTATTTTTTGTCAATTTTTACACTATTTGGTATTTTGTTTTTTCTAAATTCATAACAACATTATTACTTCTAATGAAATTCACATAACCTACAATCATATGTCATATTAAACTATTAAATTAGTGGAATTCATAAAAATTCTCTAATTACATTTATTTAAATATTTATAATATCAATTATTTTAATATTTCATTAATTATGTAAATACCGCATCGTCATTGTTTAATAAATAAATTAAATTATATAATGTAAAAAAATATAAATAAAATACCATTATGTAGGAATTATATTATAATTCTACCGAATATTTATTGTAGAATTTATCTTTTTTTAGCTCTATATTAAAAATGTTTAAGTTATTAAACATTGATTTTAACACTTTTAATGATTCTTTGAATTAAATAATAATAAGTGTCCTAATATAATCCAAGTAGACCAAATAGGTTCATATTTCATTACTAAGGTAGTTTTTGGTCGAATTATTCTTATCCAGTAGAATTAGGACATTATTTTGGGTAATAAAAATATCATTTTTACCCATAATTACCCTATTTACTTTTAAACGTGGTAAATAAAGGTAAACAGTTACAATTCAAAAAAAAGTATTTTTATCTTATTGAACCAAATTTTACTCCTTGATATTAACCATGTCTCTCAGATTGTTGAAATTCATCTTACATAATGGGTAAAATTATATTTTAGGTGAATTTGTAAATTCTCCTAGGAGATGGGTAAAAGACAGTGAAAAGTTCAATAATATTTTTATATATCAAAAATTATTATAAACTCACACCAATTACTTAAATTGAACATATATAAGTATTATGTATCTATTTTGACCTAAAATAAATTTAAATAAAATAAATTATTATTTACATAAAAATTCAGTTTTAAACAATAACTCAATGTTTTTCCCTATACATCAAAATTTAAAAGTTTTCAGAAACATACCACTAATTCAACCTAGTATAATTTTGATTTTATGAATTCAAAATTGAAGTATATTTTACCAAATTCAAAACATATATATTGGATTTATTAAATTAATATTAATTTCTGTCATCAAAACCAAAAAGCATATTTTTATGAAATAATAACTACCAATAGATTGAAATTTGTTTATGTCTAATTTCAATGTGAAATTATTTCCAATGATAAAAATTGGATTAAAAGGTAAAAATATAATCTAATTATACATCAAAACCATTCATATATATTTTTGTACACTATAAATTATTTTTATAAAAAAATTTGTTTTCAGTTAAAATATATTATTTTTCACTAATCACCCAAATATGAAAGTTAACAGAAATACACCAAATATTTATTAACACTAAATTCATTTGTCTCGATCCCAAAGAATATATTTATTTTCTCAAATTGAATATATAATTTTTTCAAATATTGGATTTAATAAATGGTTCTCCATTAAAAGGCGGTAAAATTGCATTTTTTGAAAATTACTTCTTTTTTCTGCTAAAAATGAATTTTTCCTTATATTTTGTCTAAGAAACCCATAATATGGAATCTATAATTATATGGGTTGTATAAATTTAAAAATTTGATAATACTATTCATAACCACTTTTGAACAGCGTGTTTGGTAAGTCGTGGTGTGCTTAAACTCGATGTTGCTTGTAGTGTAAGTTATTGAATTACATATAAGAACTAACGTAAAATGAAATCATTGGGTGTTACAATTTTCATGGTTATAATATTTATTATAATCTTATATATAATATATATTATGGGGAAATTCATGATGTGGGTGATAATAGTGATGACCATGACATTAGATGTGGTTCTCATCACATAAGTTTGCAGAGATTTATTGAATTACTCAATTTATGTAAAAAAATTCATGATAATTACAACCTTTTATATGGTTTCATATAACTAAAAATGATTATAATATGGGTTCATATTTTTTCATATGGTACCAATTTGGTTAAATAGAAATTATATAACATGTCTCCTAATTGGAATTTCTATTGGGATTATTGTTTTGTTTTTTGTTTTTTAGATTGTTTATATGTTGTTTTAGGGGTTCTATGATAGTTGGAGTGTGTTTCCTAGTAAATGGGACTATATAAATGGTTAAAGGGAATTTTTCATATATACCTATACAAATTTATCTCTAGAATTATTGATATAAGTCAATCCTAATGGTGTTATATGAATGGTTCCTAGTAACTATTGGAATAGACATGTCTCAACATACAAACATCCTGTGGTTATAAGAATAATTATTATATCCAAGATAAACAATTCATAGGTCTATACTAATGGTTTTGAACTATATGTAAAATTAAAAATTATAGTATTGAATAGGTGTTTGTGTTGATTTTTGTACTCCCAACCGCCATTATCTAAAGATGATATCTTATTTACGATCAGTAAACTATTGATCGATACAACAGATAACATCTAATAAATATAATTTGGGGAAATTTATTCTAGAAAAAATTATATTTTAATAGACCCTTATTATAACGAGTTTTCCTCATTTGGGGAATTCCAATGGGTATACTTTATTAAATTGATTCCTTTTATTTTACATAATTCCATCATTACATATTGAAATATCATGAAATATACTATCAATACCTTTCCCAAAAAGAACTAGAGTACTACATGGATGATATTGTAAAAAAATATCAACAATGTATTGATCATCTTCATAATCCTAAGGTAGTATTAATCCAACTAAAAAAAAATTATTGATGATATGCCCCCTAAAACGTGATATTAGGTTATCATATAGGCTATTACATGTATTTTCTGTATGATATAGTAATATTGAGTTAAACCTATAGAAGGCATGGGGAATAAATGATATTCATCATCCACTAAACCCTAAGGATGTTAGAGTGTTTCAATAGTTTCCATCGTATATTTGGAACATCAAAACAAGTTCTATAATCAAGTTCTTTCCCTATAAATATTTAATTAAAAAAAGGATTTCTTATCACTAGGGTGAATATTTTTTGAAATCCATTAATGATCTTAGTTTTCTCCTTTTCCACACACTGATCATGATACCACTTATGGAAGGAAGGAGAATATTCATTTATGTGGATACAATGGTGTGATTTCTTGATGTCCCCATTTCATTGAAGAATGGTACGTAAAAGTAAAACACTCTCTACTATCAAAATAGGATAATGTTTGATGTTGATAACCATTATTTCGATATTAATAATATTTTACTCATGTTTTTTACTCTAAAAAGTTGATGTGATGCTTAATGAACTATGAGGTAAACCTTAACTCTTATATAGAACATCTCAAATAAAGCCTTTTTTGTTCAATTTTAACGTGGTAACTAGTATTTGGTTAGTCATTTGGAAATACATGCACAACCATTTCATGTCATATAAGGAAACCAAATTGAAATTATTTTTAAATTTACACACACATCATCATATTCAAGAACGGTACTTTCTAGACATTGATCTTATTGATGGAATGGTTTTCTCTACCTGTGAAACATCACAAACATGAGAATGAAATCATTATGCATTCACTAGATTTATAATAGGGGAGAATATGGAAAAACCAAAGAATAATATGGTGGATTTTGGGGTTTTGGTTATATTTCATATTAAAGTGGTTCATCATTAATCCTTCCTCATGTTAAAATGATCCACTAAAAATGGATTATAATATGAATACCTCAAAGTAGTATTAGAAATTTTCAACAAATACTAGTTTCTCGATTCGTTATGGAGCACATTCTAGTTGTGGTGATCAAAAAAATTAAAGGTGACTATAAAATCTAGACTGTGTATTTGAAACCATTTCATGATTATATATGAGGCTTTTTGTAAGAATTACTCTATAAACTAAAATTATCCCTATAACATCCTCATCCTATATCCCCATCACTAAACTAGGATGGGACACCATATGACCATCGGCTCACCTCCCTGTAATCTTGTTGGATCTATAGAGAAATGAGGCTTAGGGATTATTGTGGGGAAATTATACCCTATGGTACTAATTGATAATCAGAATGGAATACGATAAATAATTTAATATATATAAAAATATAAATTATTAAAAATCAAATTATATTTAAATGACATATTATTTAACCATGAAATATCATAAAAAATGTTATACTAAATTTAATATTGGGTACTAACATGAGGATTTATTAAAAAAACAATGACTCTTAAGTCATTCATTAATATAGTTTCTGTCCCCTATCCATAAATATATTCCCCGATACCAAATCGAACAATAACATGCATGAACCATTTCCCTTATCCAAACCTACATCCATGAAGTATACTAGGGTACCTAATAGAGTCCCAAATAGGATGTGAGTAAAACATAGCAAGTCCCAACCTATAATGACTATGAAAATACAATATTAGTAAAATTAAATGAAATAATATGATATAAATGGCACTAATTACAAGTTAAAAAAGAACATCTAAATATACTATTAAATCCTTGGTCTCTAGGTTGACACATTCCGTATGACCAGCCATATCTCTTAGGATATGATACTGAAATCCTATATCCATACTCAAACATAGTCACAATTGAATCCCATTCCATGGACCGATAAGATATTATATTAATATTTATCTGAAGGAACATTCCAATTCCATGGGTGAACTACATATTTCATGTATCAATATATCCTTTGTAAATTATGAGGATAAGACCACATACAAGATCATTTGACATGATAAACATTGGAAATTCATGTGTCTGGGTTTATTTCCCATTCAATAAATCCAATGAAAAAAAATCCAATGCATACCAAATTTTTTAACACCTGCCAAACATGAAAAATATATGTAATACTTGGTAACTTCTAATAACTAAAATATATCATGAAATTTATTCTAATATGACATGTTACCAATTTATATATCAATTTCCAATTCACCTATCAATTGGTACAATTCTAATTCATATTCTTGTTTTCCCTAGTTAATATTTAACATATTAACATAATCTATATTTTCAATTTTAACCCCTATGGGGGAAAGTATCACTAGGTGTAATCCACTAATTATCACAATATTCTAAAATTTTATTATAGGGAAACTATTTTAAACTATTCACATTCAATCCTAGGGACGAGGATAGGGACACCTCTTGGTGGGCTAACATTTCAAGGTCTCATTCTCCAATGGAACCAATTGGATTCATGGGTGCTCTATGATTATGAATATACAGAATAGAAATGATTCCAATTTGAAGAGGTCATGAACAATGTTTACCAGTGTGATTCCACAAGATTCTCATATTATAAAACAAAAGAAAACCTTATAAACATGTTTTATACCACAAAACACAAAAGAAAAGAAGTGAAAAATTGGATATTGATCATCTCAATTAATGAGAAACACCATGAAACTCTATATATTGTGGTACACTCATTGAATTAGGGATTTAAGAAGAAGATTTAGGAATAAAATGGATGGAATAAACCAATTCTAGGATATACATTCCAATTCAGAATTTACTGATAATAAATCTGTGAAAATTAATTGGATAAGATAAAGAGGCCTCGGAGACCAATTCTACAACACTAATCAAAAATTAGTGATAAATATGGGAGGAAAAAAAATTAAATAGGGGTTTATGGTGGAATAAATACAATGCTTCTAATCTATGTGCCTTCCCATCTTGGAACCATTATCTAGCCATTGGATTCTACCCACTATTCGATTGCATCATATAGAATGATTCCACCCATAAAACCCCCACATGGGTCCAGGTGGTCTCCCTAACTAGGTAGTGGGATTTATATATGTAGTATCTTCAACCAAGATGCCTAGTATAGGCCGGTTTTCTTCAGTGGTTTTTTTGGTGGGCTTCATGTTGCATTACCAATAAACTTCCATATACACTAGCACGCTAGTTAACTCCACTAGTTCACTAGTGGAATTGTAATTGTTTACGTTATTATTGAAACCACTACCTCTTGATACCATACCACCTTCGAGAAGCTGGACAACTGAAAAACACCAAAATAGTTGGGAAATAAATATTTTTTGAAATAAAATGAGGCTCAACATAAAACATATAAATTTATGTACCACTTAGAAAATGAGGTCTTATAACCACCCTTCAATATATCGTCTCATCACCATTATGTAATCTAATGATCATGTTGGGGTAACAATGAAAAACTTGGGAAAATTTTATAACATATCAGAATCCCACTCCATTGTATCCTGTTAAACACACCCATACTTCCATTTCACTTGCAGAAGGTAAATAATCTTTCCTCAGATATTCTTCTCACTACAGTCTATAGTATGAACATGATGATCCTCAAATAATGATGTTGACACAATGAAATATGTTCCACGATAATTTTTATACAATTCATTATTTTATCCTCAATTAGACAACCAATGTTTAATTTGATAAGAAATATATCATTATGACGAAAGAAGGAGTAAATTGGATTAACATGTACTATGACACAAAACTTCCTCAGCCTCACTTGGAAGGTTTTCTGTATGATTCGTCATTTTTAATGTGTGTCAGTGATTATAGTGAAGGGATCAGCCCAAATTTCTAGTATTATAGAATTGTAATAATCCAAATTATGGGTGTGGGTTTGAAACCCCATTAGTATAGAGAAATCTGTTCTCCTTGCTGGTCCTGCATGCACAAAAATTACAAGCCAAGAGGCTGGAACCAACCCGACCTACGTTGACTAGATGGTGCAGCCACCCCTACATGAGTAACATGTTCACACCACCTGCATGGAAATGAATAACCATACAAACCTATGTGAGGTGGATTCATTAGATACCCCCACAATAGAACTGTGGGGGGAAATTCCTTGGAACATGGTTCCCCATTAACTTATAAATTAGACCATAGGGCTCCTCATTTCAACAATTGGAACATAAAAAGAATCCCAAAAGCCCTATTCATTCATCCCCTTCACCTAGGCCTCATAAATCCCTCATTAATCCCCATACATCACAAAAAAATATATAATTAATCGGTATGGTGTGATCAAAGTCCCTACATGGTCTAAATTACATGACACGTGTGTGATAGACCTATTTCACCTAGTGGATAACCAATTTTGCTACTCTCCTTAACAAATAAAAGATAGGCATGAGACCCATATATGGACACATTAAGAGACACATAGTGCCATGGATAAATCCTCTCCTAGGTGATGTTTTCTAGGTGGTCCATTTCAAAATTCATCTCAATATTGTGTGGCACTATCTGCCCTACATGAATAATTTGTAGCATATTTTAGGCCAAGTGGGAAGAACATTTTCACTATTATAAAACACCTATGTGACCCCCTTCTTATCCCAATTCAAAGACATCAATGTATAGGATCATGTTCATTTGGATCCCTCATATTTGGGAGACCAAATTGGAATATTCACCAAAGCCTCTGGATTTTCATGACCATGGTATGAGTAACATTAGAGTGTCTTGAATTTGAGTATACATTCCTTCAGTCAGAGGTGTCCCTTAGTTTCCATAACTAATGGGTATGTTCCATGGGGTGAATTTTAGTGTGAATTCATTCATATAGAAGGATATCATACCACAAGTAAGTGTTAGGGACCTCCCGATATCATATATAAGGGTGTGGACACTTTTTCCCCACTTTTAATCTCTCGGACTCAACACCTTCAGTTATAAATGAGGGGGGTGAGGATTATATTCCCTTTCAAATGGAATGATATATTTCTCTATTCCTTATGAACTAATATTATGGAATATACCATGGATTTATCTGATATCTATCTTGTTGGACGTCTCATGTTTTACTCTCTCCCCTTCTCCATTTTTGGGGGTTGTATCTATATGGATAGTCAAACGTGACTATCATAGATACAGTGATAGGAGGGATTTGAGATATCAAAGCCCTTCATTATTTTCCCTTCACCCTTGTATATTCCACCATGGGAAAAAGAATCATGTGTTTTTCTATATCCTTGACTCTCTCTTTTTTCAGAAATTAATGAATTACTCAAGTGGGCATAGATGCTAGCCAAAATAATTAAATCTACATAGTCCAATGCATTCAATGGTTGTGAATATATTTCTATATCATTCAATACACATCCTTTAAATGGACTCCCTTTTCATGGGACCTCAATTCCATGAATCCAACAATTGGGAAATCAAATTGTTTATTTTCTCTTGTTCTACCGTTTCCTCAGGTTTCTCACACTATGCATGAATCATGTGGGCATAGAGGTTGGAGGTGGTCATGATAAATGCCTGATCCAAAAAATGGAAATCCAACATTGTATAAACCCCAGCCTTTCACAAAAGGAGAATCCTCCTTAGGAGTAATCCATAAAAAAATACCTACAGATGGGCATCCTCCCTAGGTGTAATCCATAATCGTATCACCATATCCATACAAAGGGAATCCTCTTTAGAAGTAACCCCAAACCAAAACTCTCAAATAAATAGGAAATACTCCACAATATTAAATAGCAATACAATATTCTCATAGGTGTATAATCCCCTGTGAATAAAACATTCTTTGGGACTATATGGGTGTGGTTACACACAACCAAACTACATGGGATTTTATTCCCTTAAAATGAGATAAGTAGGATGCCTCCCTGAGGTCCTAACCCAACACCCAAAATAAACCTTATTCTTTATGAACCTCATTCCTTGTAGAGTTTTATTCATCTAGGGAATCCTTATCCATTCTAGGCCCCCTAGGACACTTTTTCATAATCCTCACACCAAACATTTACTAGGAAACTATTTTCTTGATTTTCAGTCCACAAGAAGTTAAATGTGATGGTTTGGTAAATAAATCCTTACCATAAAAGGTATTTTATGACCCATTATGTTGAACCGAACTATGTGGGTTCTTATATATCTCACAAGGAAATGTAGGAATCACATCTCATGGGTCCAATACAAACATCAAAACAAGTCCCATCTCCCTGGATACTAATAAACTATAGAGTTCCCCACATTGTGGCACAAAACCATTGTCGTAATAAAACAAAAATATAATCATGAATCAGTACATAATAGGGTACCATTTTTGGAGAACCATTGATACTTATAGATATCTCCATTCATGAAGAGAATGTGTTACAAACAATGTTTCAAAATTCCATATATGAAGATAATTTATTATTAATTCAGGGGTGACCCACATCATACTTGGTAATTAATAAAGGATTTATGAACACATATTATATCAATAATATATTCATAGAGTATGAAACAATTTACCCTAAAATGGTTTGAAGAGTATGACTTCCCATTCTCTCGACTAATGTATGTTATTAAGTATTATTGTCCAAACATCCCAAAAAGATCCTATCTTTTTAAAGAAGGTACCTCCTGGATATAGAATTATTGGGTTTTTCTGGTTACAAGAAAAAATCCCATCAGAATTCATTTGAAAATAATGATCTTGATGATAATTATTGCTAAAAACTCAACCCCCTACAATCAATATTTGAGTTCCATAATTTTTTCTTTTAAAATAGATTCATTGGCATAATAATCACCATCATTAACTAATATCACATATGAAGGGTCACTATGTTGTCTTAAAAACATGGACTTGTGAAATATTTCATTAAAGTAAATGTGTATATAAGAAGAGCCAACTGGGATTCCACTGGACTGATCCTCTCCACTATATCAAAAATCCTGAAAATCATAGGAACTACCACCCCGTGTTTTCGAATATGGTGTTTCCCTAGAATATAAAATGACTAAAAAATATATGGTTGGAATACTAAAATTATAGAGTATTTATTCAATGGTCAACATAATCTTTTTAAATTTTATGTGATATTTTCCAATTGATCCTGGTCAATTAATTTTATTTATACATTTATAGTATGAAACTAGTTCAATCAAGCATTGTATTGATCACCTCTAACAACATAAATGTGAATGCGATCAACTTCCATATATATCCTCTAAAGCATCCATTTCGATAAATTAATTAAATATTATATTTCATGAAAACTCCATGACATCCACTTGTTTCTTCAAGAAACCACTAAAATCCCAAACCTAGTCATGTAATATGTTCTCCAAAATCAATGTCATTTTTTCTTTTTAGTAGTCAATATGAGAATAGTATGATATTCTCATAGGAAACTCTAATCATTATGAATTAAAATATTACATATCGAATAATGAAATAAAATTGGGGTCTTAATTATAAATTTCACAATATTAAATAACATTCAATAAAACTATCTATCATATATAGAGATTACATAGATCATCAATGGTGATGGTTTCCCTGATAGGCCATAAATGGGATACCTTCATCAATTGATCCAAGATTAATTGCAAAAAATAGATATTCCAAGGTGTCTTGGGTAATCCTTTCAATAAGACATTGGTGATAACATTAAACATCTATTAAATATTCGGGAAATTTTATGACAATCCAATAGGTCAATGTTGAACTTCTATCAAATTCTATCTTGTGTATAATTTCCCCATGAAGCCATTTATCTCATTCTTTATTCTAGGACACCAAAGAAATCTATGGAGGTCAAAATAATATTTTTTCTAATGAGTATATACCACCCCCTTTGAATCATGGAATTCCCTCTTCAACACCTAATACATGCAACAAGAATAAACTTATCACTATCATAGATCCATTAGGTTTTTGGTTCCCCACTATATATGTTGTTCCTTTAATATATTCTTTCTGAATAAAATAACTAAATTCTATTTTATGATTCATTAAAGATGGAAAAATAGAGGTCTATGTTAGAGTTTCTTGCCATTAATAATCCTAAACATCTATATTTATTTATTCAAAAAATCACATTCACAACCACTACTCATATGAATTATTCACTTCTTGAGATTATGTATTCTTACATATGTTATTAGGTTTTATGTGTTCCTTATATATTAGAATATTACCTATTTTTATTAAAATTGTTATGATACATTACCCACCGCCTCTACCAAATGTTTTGATCCTCCTATTAGAATATATACATCATGTTATTTTAGTCCATGTAGACTATGAAATTAGAACATAAAAGATAATTCTCTAGTATATAAATGCATTTACAACTGATGTTAACTCTAAATCATCAGTAAGATAACTCAAGTCATTCAATCTCAACTATCTATAGCCACAAGATACCACTCGATCCTCCTATATCATAATTTCTCTGATTTATACTCGTAATGAATCATAAAATATTAGAGACTCCATATGCAGCTCAGGAATGTTTAGTATAATTGAAGAGGTCTACCTACTCTTTTATTATAGTAAATCCAACTCAAAATCATTTTTATTGAATGTCATCACCAATTTCATGTTTATAATAGAGATTAGTATTTTTATATTGGGGAAATCCATGATGAACTATTGATAGTATCCCTTTAAACACATGATGATCTAAATCACAATGAATTTTTTGGGTTGAACCAATTATTCAATATCCACCTCCTTCTCTGAGTCCACTAACACTACATCCTCTATGATTATGTGGCCCATAAGTTAATTTTTTAAATCTAAAAATGAAATTTATATAGGTTAGCATATATCCAATTCAGCATAATTTAAAGAGGAGAATGTCATGTTTTCAGGTATGTTAAAATATATATTGGGTGTACAATAACATATCATTGATGAAAACCACCATCAGTTGATCTAGGTAGGAATTAGTTATCGGATTAATCAAGACCATGAATATATATATTACATTCATTTTTCCACATGGAATTACCAAAACTCATACAATCCATACCTACTATTAAAAGATGTCTGGGGAACATTAGCGGGTCTCAACCTCAACTGATGGTAACTTGTACTCAAGTTAATCTTGTATATAATCAAGAATCCACTCATAATATCTAAGATATCATAAATGTTTGTAAGGGGATTATTTTTAATGACTATCATGTGGTTCAGTCTTCGATAATCCACACATAAGTGAAATATTACATCAACCTTGTTTGTGAATAACAAGGGACAACTCAATATTAATGTGTTATTCCATATGATTCTCTTATCGTATATATTTTTCAATCAATCATCCTATTGAGCATATGAAACCGGATTCTATAATGGGAACATCCTCTATGGTGGGAATGAAACATTTTCACCTCGTTGAACCAACTAAATAGAAAAATCATTCTTTTCCTCAGGTGGTAAGTTAGATAACTACTCTCAAAATACATCTTGATCCATTAAACCACTATAGGGAAGATATTATAACATGATTTAACATAACTCATAATAAGGATTTATACCTAGTCCATGAGCCAATTTTATTTCCTGAATTAGTAATCCATGACCATTATGAGAATACCATTCACCTTGATGGAAATAGATTCCCCTTATACCAATATAATGTTTAATCTCTCCTATAATACAATTTTATGTGATCGTAGTAAAATAAATTTCAACACATACTAATAATAAAATTAAATCCAACCATTTATAGAAAAAACAGATCCCAATGAACTTGATGACCACCATTCTGAATAGGATACACCCCACAACATTTTATACCCTTTCATCGCACTCATATGTGTGTCTCTGTAATCATAATTCCATTAAATATAGTAATTTTATCCCAAATATAAAAAACAAAAAAGGGTAGATGCCACCTGAATCAATCCTTTAATAGTTTAATGTCTTAAATTTGGTCTTTTGGAAGTAGACTACAAACCATGAAACTGTCTCTCCCAAATTCCTTATGATATAATATGGACCCCATGTGATTCCCCCTCTTCATTATACTTGAACTTCTCCATCAGTGTACCACACCCCCTACCTCATCTAGTGAGATTGGATGAACTCTAGACAATTACCTACTATGGAGTAACTATGACCCTCCCAGAATCCATTGTCTACATTGATCCTCTACCACCTCATAATTGATGATTTCTCTATATCAACCACAAAATTTTACCCATCTTAATTTTTTCTTGATAGTCTAATTCAATGAAATGACATCCCTTTTACATGTTTCATACACTACCACACTAATTTAACTACCACTGGATATAGTCATGGGATGGTTTCCCACTCCCCATGATTCACATCCTACCTATATCTTCTATTAAATTATTATAGTGTTTTTCCTTCTATATGATTGGGAACTACCATATAATCCTTCTAAACTTTTTATATTCCAGTCAAATCCTTTTTCATATTACCTTCTACGATGGAATCTAAATTCCTCATGTTATAATATTTTTTTCAGGTGTAAAATATTCTACTATGACATTAATTTAAACAGAATCCTAATCTTGAGGTATATCTTCCTGACTTTATCATCTATAGACAAAGATAGAGAAAAAAATTATTGTAAGGAATTTCGACTAGAATATTGAATAATAGAATTGTTTTTTCGTGTTAACTATATGAACTCTTAATTTAATTCATTAATTATTGTCTCGGGGTAATAGTGACTAAGGATCCTTAACTCAGTTTTACTATGTTTTTCTCGTCATATTGTCTATCCTATACTATAATATCCCACCAATGCATTACTATCCCTTATAATATATATGCAGAAAGCTTAACCCTCCTCTACTTGAGTGTCCCTATATGAATAAATAATTTCTACATGGAATCTATCTTGAACTATACTACCTATGGGACTCCCTCCCCAATGGAGTTATGTGGGTGTTGTAGCCGGAACACCCTAGTAATCTAAAATAAAGAAGTAATGATATGATTAGTATCCATCTCCATAGATCGCATGTCCCATATTAAATAGTCACGAAGCTGATCATCGATTAGATTCCTTGGAGATATAGAAAGATCTTGCTCAATTGTGTTACATGTGTGCTCAATTCAACTCTCCTAAAATTCAACTTGATAATGACCCATATCAATTTCTCAATATAGGTCAACACACTCCTAAGGTCATAGTGTTAAAAAAATAAAACTAAGTGGAAAAAATATACAACATATAACAATATATATTGGGTCACTTAATAAATATTCCAAACATATGAATTAATATATTTTAATATGTATATTTTATTCTTTTTTTTCATAAATCTAAATCAATATAGTAATAATTATATATATAAGATATAAACTAAATAAATGATTCTTATCATGAATAATAAATGATTAAATTAATTCATACATTCCTACACTGATGAATTCATACCCTTATCATATCATACCAACCCAGGATTAAAATTACATAATTCAATAACATGACAGAAACAATTTTTCACCAATGTTGAAATAAACTAACAACTACAACATGAGATCCTCAAGAAAAACAGTCCCTTCCCTAGTAAATTGGGTATTTCCCCCGCCCATGGGTAAGATAATCTTATGCATGGTCTCATTACCAAGCTCCAATATATCCTATTCTCTTAGATACCAATCCCAAATAGTAAATAAATATTAAATACCACCCTCTAGTGACACTTATCATCATCTTTGACCTAATTTCCCCTCATGTGACTGAGATAGTCACCATTAAACATCAGTTGCAGCTCCCCATAAACTAGATAATTCCCACTAGAATAAATTTTCTTGGGAATATTGTAGGTATACTATACACTCTCTCAGAGAGTGAAAATAATATTAGAAATAATATAGAAATTTCAATATTTACATCCACTCTAGATGAATAAAAACATTCAAATCAATCCAATATAATCAATCCATGAAATTTCATATTGAAATTCATACTTAATATCATAAAATCAATAATTTAAAATAAATAAATTAAACATAACAACTCTTAAACTGGTCTAGAACCTCATTCGTAGTCCAATATCCCTAATTTAGCCTCAATATGAAAATAAAACAATGATTTTTCATGTCCCCTTACCATTTTTCATAAATTCATACACAAAGTCTACTCTAGTACCAAACAACATCCCAAACAGGCTGTGAGTAAAAAATAATAGGCCAACAGAAATGGAGTGAAAATGAATAAAATATATGTATTAGTGAGTGAAACAATATGATATATAATGGCATCAATTAGAATCCAAATATAGAAAACATAAATACGCTCATAAGCAACCAATCACTAGGTCGACATATGGGGTTAACCATACCTTCTATGAGAAGATAATGGATGTATGTCTTTACTCACCCCTAAGTCCATGTGGATTCTAATCCCATGGAGGAGTCACATATTTGGTTCTTTGGATACCTAATATAGATTTATATTCCGTGTATGTGTAACAAATTTCTTGTATTAAAGGACCCATTAACAATTCTCATGTTATTTCCATAAATATTCTTTTTGGTTATAAACACATTTTTGAATTCACATGAAAGGTATAATATTTTTTTCAAAAAATTCA
This sequence comes from Viscum album, assembly GCA_963277665.1. NCBI lineage: Eukaryota > Viridiplantae > Streptophyta > Magnoliopsida > Santalales > Viscaceae > Viscum > Viscum album. Next base: position 343,784,092 of record OY728150.1, on the reverse strand, counting down.
ATGTAAGATCCATTGCATTTGAAATTTATCAAAAAATTGAAAACATGTAAATTATAAAAAACAATTGTTTACTCATTACAATTTCTATATATCATTACATTAATACTATTATAACATTAAAAACACTTATACGTAAATTATTCTAAAATAATAATTAATTGTTTCATGAAAAAAATGTTAATGGATAGCCAATTTCAAATTTTGTACCATATTAATAATTTGAATAAAATTCATATCATTTCTAATTCACATTTAATTTATACCCAATTACTATTTCATAAGTTATACAAGGTCAATATTTATAATTTCAGTCCCTTGGGTGGTAAGGTTCCAAATATTTGATCTAGTGATGAACACATAATTCATTAATTAAAGTACAAAGATAATAAGTACATATATTCAAACTCAAACATAGTGTCTAGGATATAAACACCTCTAGGGTCCCTAAAAGTCCAGGGTCTTGTATTCCAATTTACCCAATAGGATGTGTGGTTGGTATGAGAATAAAAATTAAATCTATACATGTAACTTCCAATTAATATAATTCATGCATACAATGTGATGGGATGGTTGTGTATACAAGAAAACCATAGCCACCCATATGGAGATCTATCAGACCACATACAAAATATTTTGAGAATATAAAAACCAATTATTGTGATTCATGGTCAATTTCCAACACTAGGAATTCATATTTACATCTTTATACTTATCAATTAGGAATGGAAGATGAATATCATACAATAAAACTAGAGGAATTCACTAATTTTAGTCATGAAATACCAAATCAATATTATAGGAAAAAAACATATATAAATATAACAAAAAAGGTATTACAGAAGTCAAGGAATCCATATAAATCCCTTATAGATCAATAATATATAATTAAGATGGAATTTGGGGGTTATGGTGTTAAATGTGTGTTTTGGTTGGAAAAATGAAAACTTGTTCCTCATTTCCCAACCATACATGGCACTACTGGTAAGCCACTAGCTACTACAATCTCTCTAGTGTTGTCTGTAAGGATGGATTCACCAACTGAAAATCACATTTGCTGGATATTGAGTTTCCTAAGGTAACACAATCTTACAAGATGTTATTAGTGGGTTAGTGGGTCTTACCAGTTGGTCAATGGGATTCTTTTATCATTACAAGGATATATCCCTACCCATCATCTAGTTAGTGGCACCATAATAGTTTCGTTAATTCATGTAACCACTATCTCTTATAGGATCACCACTTACGAGCCCCATAAACCTCTAAAACACTAAAACGAATTGGTAAAAAAAAATTTAAGGAAATTTAATTATTTAAAAAATAATTAAGAGATATTTACATCGTAAAGAGGTAGTTCTTAAAGTCTCATATTCTATATTCACAAGATTTTTGAGAAATCTACATGGATAATGCAGCTAAACTGATAGAATATATATATAAGGATCTGGCATAAAAACATTACATAATCTTGAATTAAATGAATAATTCATATTTAGGGGATTTATAGGTTTAGAGTTTTAGATAATTAGCTCATAACTGTTACATTACATTACAAAAGATACAATGTAGACAATTATATTCAGTTCCCATAATTTTCCCAAAATAAAAATTCTTGAAAAAAATGAGTCACCTCTAGTTTCATATTTTAGACTGCATGAATTTTCCTTGATCACATACTTGACCATATTACACTTTATATACTATGAAAATACATTTCAAAAACATGGGTAGAGCATAAAAATATCAATAAGGGATAGACAAAGAAGGAAAAATGTATGTTTTTTAAAACAACAAGTAAACCATGAATACGTTATCATAAGTAATACTTGTCAACATTATGAAGTCGTAAATACTCTTCACTGATTAAAAGATCATTTCATAACATTTTGTAAGAAAAATATTACCATAAAACCCATATAAGGGACACCTGACATATAAATGTAACTTGGGACATAAACATACTTAAATAGAATAATCATACAGTCGTCTTCAACACATATCACTAAATGGAATAAACATACAGAGGGCTTTCATACACAATTCATTGGTGGTTATAACGTGACCACCCCTACTAGTTTATCACAGCACCACCCATAATTTTGTTTATCACGTAACCACCCCTCAAATGTCCAAGTACAATTATAAAAACCTAACACATACAACAAATATGAATGAATGAAAACATTTCCACATTTCAATCACAATATATCACATAAATATATTGACATAAAAAATCCATTATGAAAACCATTTTCAATACCAAAATAAATAAAACAGTGTCTGGTATTTATTTTACTTTTAAACAAAATTATATCTTATTAAGGAAGCCAATGATCAATTAATACTCATGGAGGCTAAAGGTCGTTGTCACCTATTACATTAAAAGAAGCATTATTTTTTTCATTTAGTAAAATTATGTGTAGAAAAAGATTCCATTTGAATGAAATGAAAAGTAAAAGGTTTTTATAAAACTAATAAAATAAAGTCATGTATTAAAACATAATATGACTCAATGAAAAGAGTGTGAGACTAAGTCCATTACCTCATGTCTGATTGGACGCATTTGTTATTTAATCTCCTGAATAATAAATTAAAGTTAATATATAATTGTGTGAGATTTTTTTTCAAGTTTATCATTCCTTTTAATCACTTATTACCATGTTATAATGTTATGTAATCATTTATGTCAATAATGGTCGTTTTGTCGATATTTGCTACATGAGTCAAAAATGAACATCTTATAATTACAAGTTGTTCATGTGGTCAAATATCGATTATATCCAGAATGATATTCAAGATTTAGATATCATATATATCATTTATATCCAGAATATGTATGTATTTATAATAGTATATAAATTTTGGAGATAATAAATTGAATGCACAGTTCATGGAGACGGTAAGACGTACTTATGCATGAACGTTACATTCATTTATATTCCTCATTTTAATTGAATTAAAACAATATGGTACATATGTATGTTATTATTTCATTATAATATCATATATTATATCATTAACTCTTTTTTTATTTTTCCCACATATGGCATTAATGAGTCATATCATTTTGAGGGGGTGGTAGTCTGTACTTCCTCAAATGAGATTATCGTATTTACCCACTATGAAAACCATAATTATATTCTATAAATTAAAAATACAGAATCCTAGAAAAAATATAAATATATTATATTTCATATATAAATACAGGGCCATCATAATGTCCACTATAAGAGGTGGATGGAGATATTTGTACAATCATCATTTTGTGAGAAAAATAGTTCGCCTCCCACAGAAATAGTATGTTTTTCACCGATTATACGGAGGTGTGTTTAACTACAGTTTGAATCCATCTGATAATAAAAACCTAGTATATTTAGGATACTGGTTTTGATATAAAATAAAGGAATAAATGGCATTTATGGGGTTGGAGAAGTAAAATAAAACAAAATAATTCAAGAAAAACTGTTACTTTTAATTTGGGTAACTCTCTTTGGTTTAAACCTAAAGGGCTTCATAAAGTGCCTTCTGTATTAGGTCAGGATTATAGGATTAATATAGAGACCATTAATGCTTATTTGGGCTGGGGATGTATGAGACAAAGGACTTGTGAAGTGACAAGAATGGGATAGAGGTTAGGGATTTTTACAAGGGGGAGAAGGGGATCTTTAGGAAAGTGTGAAAATATGATTTTATTAAAAAATAATTTTTGGTTTATAAAGTTCCAAAACATGTTATAGTTGAAGATATGATGACTCATGGTCAAAATAGAATCATCTAATTATAATTGGATAGGTTTTGGATATTATTTTTTTATTATAATCTTATTTATTTAAATCATTTATTTTTGAGATAAACATTACATTATTATTACGTCATAAAGAATATTATTTATTTGATGTCTAAATATTATAAAAAAATACCATGATATAGGAAACCATTTTATCTTTCCAAATAATATTTATAACTGAATGGATAACTTACATAACCCTATGTAAAAAATAATTTACTAAAATTTATTTGTTTACGTTATTTTTGTCTTTACATTATGTTTACTAAAATAACGTGTCATTATCACACATATGGGCCCCTTGGGGTCCCAAAACCGACACAAGGACACCCATGATTGTCCATGACTGATCCAATAAGGTTAGGACATGTTTTAAGTTAATTTTGTAATATTATGATATTTGTCTGCCATGAATTACCATATTTACCTTTAACTGCGTTAAAAAATAGTCAAAAGTTACTAATCAACATAAAATATTTTCATCTTATCAAACCACATTTTACTTAATAATAAAAACCATTTATGTTTTATTTTCAAATTTCAATTCACAGATGTGGTAAAATTTCGTTTAAATGAAAAATTCATCTTTTTAACAACTACTTAGTGTTTTCCCTATTCATCAAAATTTGAAGTTTTTTTAGAAAAATATCAAAAATTCAACCTAAGATATATTTCATATTCATAATTCAAAAATGGTGTCTATTTTACCACATTCAAATCATAGATGTTGGATTAATTAATTTAAAATTAATTATGGTGTCAAAACAAAAGGCGTGTTTTTAAATTCAAAGTTGTGACATTGGCTTCTCTCAAGAGGTCTTATATGAAAAACTGACTGACTATTGTCACAAGTGCTTTAGACATGGTCATCCCACAAACAGTAGTGGTAAAAGTAAAGATAATGCTAAAAGCTGGAAATCCACATAGATTGAAAAGAGTAATGTTCGACACAAAGACTTGGATGGCCCCTCTAGATCCTCTAAAAAGGAATGCTCTGAATGTATTTTAGGATTGTAAAATACCAAAGCACCTAAGAATCAATTCTCATATTAAGTAAATGATGTCCTTGAAATCACTACCAATATTCCTTCTCGCAATGAATAATATTCTATCTAGCTTGTGTCCTCTCACTCAAATAAAATGGAGGGAAATTTCTATGATCCACCAATTGTTGAGGAACCAGGAAATAAAATTCAGACTCTATAGGATGGAAGAAAGAAACAGGTTCAGGTTTCAGACTCCAGTAACTCCTCAATTGAGGAAAATGATCATTCGGGAAAAATTGAGGAGTCCTATTTGAAAACTATGTCCAGGATCGGAAAAAAGGCCATGGGAGATGCGGATGGATTCATCACTTGGAATCCAAAGAAGACTAGAAAATGTATAGATTATTATCACACTGAATGAACTATTTTTACTCGATCTCTTGATGCTTCTAGGATGGTTCCAACTGAACCCACCCAAAAAAATACTGCTGAACCACCTCAGGAAATTCCTCTAACTGATGACCCGAATCTTGTTTTGTACTATTTTCTACAGCACTTCACATAAGATCAGATTAAGGACTGGAACACACATATGGAAATGCAACAAGAATTGGCCCACCAAAAACATCAACTATGTGTTATCTCTAATGATCAATAACCCAGAGTAAAACATTTCACCTCTAACCAGAGGATGCAGATGTCTATTTGGGCTCCTTAATATGCTTCATCATTTTCTTACTCATAACCTGCTTTGGTGCAAGATACAAATGATTTGTAACTTGAATTTTTCTGGGTTTTGGTGCTTATTTATTTTCTCTTGCTGCTACACCACTATTTTTGCCCCCTTGATAGAGCTATGCTGCCTGTTTGATTTCAGATTCGGGGTTTTTGTTGTGCTGTGCATTTTGGTACGATGATGCAAGTTGGATACTTTGGACTGATCCTCTTCTATGCTGCAATGTGTTGCTTTCATTCTTCCCCCTTTGATCTGTTGCTTTTATGGTTTTCTTATACATTAACTCTTAGCGGCTCTAATAATCAATCTGCTTTGAGATTATTATGTTGACAACAGATTTTCGATCCAGATCTACTATGTTGGCACGCACCTCATTGTCTATTCACTCCTGGACACTGCTTGGTGAATTTGCGGTCTTAATTTCCTAGCTACTTTTGATGTTGTTTCCCAGGAACTTTAAATATGTATTTTTGATTGGATTCCTTCTTGTTTTCAGATGGTGTAAGCTCATTACACCTCATGAACTCATTGTAAAATTTTCATTTAACAAATTCCTTTTGGAATGTATTGGGAAACCAATCCATGTCACCTTTTTAAAAAAGGCTTGTTTCTAAGAAATGTTAACATTCAAATGAATGACACTTGTTTATGACCAATTTCAAAGTGAAATTAATTTAAATGGCCAAAATTTGATTAAATAGAAATAATATAATCAAATTAAACATTAAAACCAATTAAAAAATAACATAACAATTTTTAAAATTATATTAAAAGGCAGTTTTGTATTAAAATACAGTATTTTCCACTATTCATTAAAAATGAATTTTATCACAAACATACGAAAAAATTTTCTCCATGTAAATTTTGATATCCTAATTCCAAAGAAGAATTCTATTTGGTCAAATAGAACATATAATAATGACCAAATGTAGATTTAATGAGTATTCCCTATCAAAATATGGTAAATCAACCTTTTAAATTAAATTATGTATAAAATTAGATTCATTCACATTTTATGCCTCTAACATTTATTGGATAAAAGTAAAAATATTTAACTAGCATTTATAATCATTTTGTAGTTAGTTATGTTTATTCCGGCCAATACAATGGCTAGTCGTTAACTACCATATAAAATAATAATATAATATTGTTAGTATACAATGTAAGATTTCAACGAAACTCGTTGTTGTGTATTGAGTACACCATCAAACATAGGAACCCCTATAAGGTAAAATTAGTATTCATTTCACAAATAAAAATAAATATGAAAATTTCATATATCATTATTTACCTAGGATGTTAGATCCTTCTCCCCTTTTGGAAATTACATCATTGCAATTTTATTTACTAGTCAAATAAATGGGTGTGTTTATCCCTCATAGAATTTTCAGATTCCCATGTTGCCTTTTCAACCATATGGGTTTTCCACAAAACCATTACCTTGTAAATTACCTTATTACACATCATTTTCTCTCTGCGGTCAATAATCCAGACTGGTTGTTCCTCATAAGAGAGATTCTCTTCCAAATAAACTACCTTTGGGATCATTATGTGAGATAGATCTGGAATATAATTTCTCATCCTTGAAACATGAAAAGCATTGAGTGCCTAGGACAATCATAGCGGTAATTCCACTCTATATGCAACTGATCCAACTTTATCCAAGATTTCATAAGTTCCAATGACCCTCGGACTCATCTTTCACTTCTTACCAAAACGCATCAAAATGTTCCATGGAGAAACTTTGAGAAAGGCATTATCACCTACCTCAAAAGAATGATCCTTCCTACGATACCCCACAAAATGTTTCGGCCTGCTCTAAGTTTTTCACATGAGATTTGGAATCAACTGAACTTTATTCCCATCTCTTCTACCAATTCTGGGCCCATCAGCATCCTTTCACCAACATTCTCCCAAAAATCAAGATTTTGACAATGATTTCCATATAATGTTTCAAACGGAGCCATCTGTATACTCGAATAAAAATTGTTATTATAAGAAAATTCAACCAAAGAATGATTTTGGTCCCAACATTCTGGGTAATCCATCAAGCAAGAATGTAGACTATCCTCCAAGGTTTGAATTGTTTGTTCTGACTAACCAAATGATTGTGGATGAAAAGATGTACTAAAATTTAATTCAATACCCAAGGACGTATGAAGACTTTCAAAAAGTTAAAAGTAAACATGGGATCACGATCATATACAATGGAGAGGTTAACACCATATAACCTAACTATATCTTTAACATACAACTGAGAATGTTGATATAGAGGTAAAGTATCTCGAATATGATGGAAATGAACAGATTTAGTCAATCGATCAATACTAACCCAACTCACATTGTTACCTAGAGATTTATTTTGTAATACCATAATGAAGTCCATGGATATATTTCCCTATTTCCACTAGCACTAGTAAATACAGAAGCATCCATTTCGGTAACTGCCACATTTCATTAACCTGATTAGGGGTCAAACACTTCACAGTAAATTTAGAAATATCACTTTCCATTCCATCCCACTCTGTAATACTCCCAAAGATCTTTGTACATCTTAGTAATGCTAGGATGAACTGAAAATGGGGAACTATGTGATTCACATAACAACTCATTCTTCGATTTTGAATTAGAAGGCCCATATAATATATTCCCAAACCTCAAAACAAAATCATTATCAAAGATAAAATCATGCAACATACCCTTCTGAACCAACTCTACCTTTTTCTATATCTCACAGTCTTGCTTCAACAATTTCTTTAGTCTGTCTGATAAAGATGACCTCACTGACACCTGAAACAAAACAACATAATTTCATCCACCAACAACTTCTATGTCGAAGTTCGTCAAATCAAAAACCAAAGTATCTCATTCCAAACATATCATGGTTAATGAAGCATTACTTTTTCGTCTCAAAGCATCATCAACTTTATTTTCTTTTTCCCGGATGGTAACAGATCTTGCGATCATAATACTTTATTAATTCTATCCATCTCCTCTATCACATGTTTAATTATTTCTGAGTGAATATATACTTTAAACTTTTTTGGTCAGTTTATATTTCACATTTTACTCCATAAAAATGATGCCTTAGAATTTTTAATGAAAAAAAACATAAGCTAATTCCAAATCAGGTGTAGGGTAATTTAACTTACATTGTTTCAACTGAAGTGAAGCATATGAAATTATCTAATCATTATGTTTAAGGGCACAACCAAGTCATTTCAACAATGCTCCACAACAAATAAAAATTTCACCATTTTTGGAAGGCAGCTCCAAAAATAGAGCATTCACCAATTTTTTTTCAATTCCTGATAACAATCATAAAATTCTTTTGTCCAAATGAACTCAACAACTTTTCGAGTTAACTTAGTCATAGTACTAGATAAATGTGAAAAGTTATTAAAAACCTCTGGTAATCACCTTCTAATCAATGAAAACATTGAATCTTGGTTATATATGTGGTTTTTGGCCATTCTTCAACAACTTTGTTTTAGTAGGATCAACAGTTATGCCATTTTTTGAAACAATGTGACCAATAAAAGAATTTTTTTACCAAAACTCACTCTTGGTGAATTTTCCAAAGAATTTGTTTTCTTTCAAGGTTTTCAAGGAATCATATAAAAGAATTCCATGTTCCACCTTTCTTTTAGAATCAACAATACTATCGTCAATGAACACTACCACGAACTTATTCAAAATCTCATAGAAAATTCTATTCATAAGATCAATGAATACAGGAGGTGCATTGGTTAATCCAAAAGGCATAACTAAAAATTAATAATGGCCATATCTAGTACAAAACACGGTCTTCATAATGTATGCTTCTTTTATATTAAATGGATGCTACCCCGACCTCAAGTCAATATTTGAAAAATAATGAGCTCCCAGGAGCTGATCATAAAAAATCCTCAATATGATGCAAAGGATACTTGTTCTTAACAGTGATGTTATTCAATGCCCTATAATCAATGTGTAGTCTCATTTAACAATCTTTCTTTTTAACAAACATTACAAGAGCATCCCATGGTGATGTTCTAGGTCGAATGAAACCTTTATCTAATAAATCATGTAATTTCTTCATTAACTATACATGATCAATTTGAGCCATTCGATAAGGGGGTTTTGAAATTGGCTTAACATCAGGAACTAAGTCATCAATAAATTCAACTTCACGATCTGGTATAATACCAAGAAACATGTTAGGGAAAACATAAAGATACCCATTTACCACTGAAACATCATTAATTTGAACAGTTCCATTGTTTTCTACATTATGTGAAGGGTAACATTAAATTTCAATATTTTAATATTTTATCTGCTTAATTATATTTTATCCAATGTAAGGGTTCATTATTTTACAAAAACTGAAAATATTTTTAAAAAGAAACCTCTTTAGCTCCACATTCAGTCTTAGCATGATAAGTAGACAGCCAATACATGCATAAAATAACATCAAACTCTACTAGAGGTAAGAAAATAATATTTGCAGGTATATTCTTTATGAACACAAGGATATAAAGGTTATTATAAATTCTTTTTGTCTCAATATTTCCTCCAGGGATTTTTATCTTATGTTCAGGATTCATTTCTTGATATGGAATTCCCAATTTACTAGAAATATTCTTAGAAATGAATGAATGTGTAGACCATGAATCAACCAATACATTGGCATCATCTGAACAAACAAAAAGTTTACCTGATATTACTTCATTTGATGGCCCAACATCTGTAGAAGTTGTTGCAAAGAATTTCACAACCCAATTATACTTGTAGTCTTTATGCTTCCCCTCAGTTGATTTCTTTAATGGACACTCATTTTCATAATGACCTATTTCATTGCACTTAAAACATCTTACCATTGGATTTTCATTGTCGGCTTGATCATTTTATTTACATTTATGAGAAATATGACCTTACTAACCACACCAGAAGCACTTTCCAGACTTTGATAAATATTCTCTTGAATGATTTTTACCACACTTATCACAAGATGGATATTTAGTTTTCTTGCCTCCATGCTTCTTTGATGGATTATTTCCCTTTTCCTACTAACTGGACCTCTTATTGTATTGTTTTTCAAACAACACATGATCATTTGAAAACTCCATTTCCATATTCAATTCACAATGAACATGTTTTTCATACTCATGATAGGATAATGATCTTTGATATTGCGACAACAGTCCTATGTAAAATCTATTTATCTTACTAGCATGATCTCAGATGAAATTTGGATCATGCATTGCCAGTCAAGTGAACTATCCTTCATAAGCAGCGACCGATTTATCCTCCTGCCTCAATTCCAAGAATTGTTTTTCCAAACTATGTGGAACCACCATAGGAAAACATTTCTCATGGAATATACCTTTGAATTCATCCTAATAAAGAGCATCAATCTCCTCAATATCCCTAAAATTTTCAACCATATACCACCACTGACTAGCTTCACCTTCAAAATCGTAAATAGTGAGACTAAAATTTTGATGTTCTGAACACTCCATGACATCGAAAAAATTTCCAGTGCCTTAATCCTCCCTTCAACTAGCACAGGGTTAGATGATACTCTGAATGATGGTGGATGTTGCCTAATGAAATTCCCTACTACTAACATATTCCTATTTGGTTGATCTGGATTATTTAATGCATGGATACCACCACCATTTATAGCCTGAGTCAATTGTTCCATCCCTGCAACAAACTGTTAAGTTCTGATTTGGACCATCTCAGGTAACAGATTTGGAAGGTTTTCTTCCTCCGGATGTCGTCCCAACATAGCTTCTTTGTTTCCTCTTCAAAAAAACATTTTGAACACATAAATATATTTAGTGAAGCATCATGGAAATCTGTAAATGCTATATCACTTAAATATTATCATAAATTTATTTATGGATATTAATTTAACAATACCGTAACTCCTAATGATATCTAAATCGGCATTTGATACCAACTATAAAGACCTAGCCTTAAATAATTACATAATCTTGAGTTACTGAATATTCAAGCTGAACATTTTTTAGGTTTTATGTTTTAGAGAATTAGGTCATAACTGTTACATTACATCCCAAAATTTACAAAGTAGACACTTCTACTGAGTTCTCATATTTTTCATAAAATAAAAATTCTTAAAAAAAAGTCATGTCTAGTTCCATATTTTAGACATCATGACATTTTTTTAATGGAATATTTAACCACATTTCACTTTATTTCATGTGAAAAACATTTCAAAAACATGGGATGAGCATAAAAATCTCAATAAGGGATACACAAAATGCCTATTTTTAAGAAATATTGACTTCCAAAAGATTAACCCTTGTTTATGTACAATTTTAAAGTGAAATTAATTCCAATGACCAAAATTGTATTAAATGATAAAAATATAATCTAATTACACATTAAAAAAAATTAAAATTTTAATATAAAAATATAAATAAATTAGATTAAAGTATAGTTTGGAATTAAAATACGGTATTTTCCACTATTCATGATAAAATTAATTTTATCAGAAAAATACCAAAAATTTTCCCGAAGTAAATTTTGATATCCTGATTCTAAAAAAGAATTTTAATTGGTCAAAATAAACATATAGTTGTGACAAAAAACTATATTTAAAATGGTTTTTCCATCAAAAGGCAGTAAATTAACCTTTTAAAGTAAATTTTGCTTAAAATTATATTAATTTTCATTTTATGTCCCTAACATTTATTAGATAATTGTAAAAACATTTAGCAAACATGTATAATAATGTTTTAGTTAATTGTTTTCATTACCATAAATACAATGGCTAGGCATTAACTACCATATAAAATAATAATATTATAATATTTCTGTACAATGTAAAATTTCAACAAATCCTATTATTGTGTATTAGGTATGCCATCGAACATAGCAACCCCTTGAATGTAAAATTAATATTTAATTCTCAAATATTAATATAATTGAAAATGTCATATTTTTTTATTTACTTGGGATGTTATATTCTAGACCAAACAAATATAGTCAAATGCATCACACATCCAAGGGTGGTGTAACTATTTTTAAATAATGACATTGATTAATCAGGGAAAATAAATTAATCATAGATCAAGTTGAGAATTTATCCTTTTCGATAAATTCCACATCATGATGAATTTCTCCCATAGTCGACTATACTTAAGATATAATTCTCCCAAAAGATAAATATTAAATGCTTAATATATATATATATGTAGTAAACATAATCCATTATGATGGCCTAAATTTCATGAATATACTATAAAAATAGTGCATTAATGGAGTCTTTCTCAGGTCTATAGATGGAATAAAAGAACTTCACCATTATATATGAAGCATTTGATGATGCCTATGATTCTCATCATATGAGACTAAGGAACACCCATCTAATCCAAAGAGTAGGACACTTATATCATTTAATCACCCAATATAATATATAATTCATAATGTGATGGAATTCATACCAGATATATTTAAAAATTATTCATTAACCCATAGAGTTATTTCACACACATAAATATCAATGTCCATTTTCCATATGAGGGATAGATTTTTTTAGTTAATTCCCTTAATATACAATAAGGTAATTATTATTCATTCTTTCTACCATTTATTTCATTTATATGTTTTCAATGGTTGTATCTCTCAAGTATGTCTGTGAAAAATATATCATAAATTTCATGAACTTTCATATCATTAACAAATTTGGATTCCTTAACATGATATTTATAGAAAATGACAATAATTTATGAGATTTCTAATTGTATTCATTGTATTAGGTGTACAATAACAAGTCCAAACATTCATCATACTATCATATATCATCAAATAGACAACTAGAGGACTTCAAAAAAAAATTATCCTTTAAAGTATAATTTGAAAAATAAGTAGTCCTTTCCATAAATGACCCTTAAATGTTTATGTGTTTGTTATGCCATAACTCATACAAAAAATGGGGAACATATATTCTATTGTGTACAAGACTATGGTATCCATGCCCATAGATGTTCAATTGTATTAGATTTTCATCACCGCTTACAATTGACTAGATGAATATGGGCTCTTCACATCCATTTGGATGAATTAGTATTACTTGATGACAAAATGATTCACACACTGCATAAGAATAAGGTTAATTATAATTAAGTAAATGAAAAGTTAAATTTAATGTTTTTCATCAACTCCTTTATATATGGAGAACTACTATTGGATATTATAACTCCTATATTTCTATAGAATAACCATCCACTAGTTGATCCGAAATGGGAATGACCGTACTCCATACATGTTCTAAAATAATGGTGATAAATATAGAAATATGGTTGATGTAGAATAAATTACACTTTTAACTAATGTTTTATTTCAAGAAATAGTTTTCTTAGTTTTATGATTTGTTATATCAGGTTTCTAATCATGATGTAACAAAACATATGAAATAATGGTACTAATTATTTAACCATAAACTGAAATTCATTTTGGTACTTATGATATGATCATAAAAAATAATTCATGGTGGTCTTAATAATAATAGTTTTAACTAAATGACAAATTTTACATCCATAATTTCCTTAAACTCCATAGTGGTATTCTGGCCATGTGACTTCAATTAGAACAACGTTCATAAAAATATCTTGATTTGTATAAGATTTATCTTTTTAATGGTAATAATTAAGTCTTTGTAAACATATAATTTTAGTAATGTCATCGTCCACCTTTCCCATGATAGGAATTCCCACTTTCCAAAAATGTTATGTGGCTCAATTACAATATACATCGTATTTGTAGTGTTTCCTCGATCGATTATCCTTTTACAAGATGCATAATCCATTTCCAATATTGGGTTATCCAATGCGTGTTCATTATTATTGAACCATTAGATATGTATGTGTATATATGCCACATTCACATTGTTCATTCACCCTTTTTAACATGGATAATATTCTATTTCATTACAATTTTTAAAGCATATTCTAGATAAGTTTGGGAAAATTACAATATGTGCATTGATCCTTATTATAATGGGATATGAAGTGATATACATATATCCTATATTGTGATTATCCATTTATTCTATGTTCTAAAATATTTGTTAAAAAATCATTGTGTATTGGATTTAAAATTCATGTCAGGTTTCTTTTTACAACCTTACAATAGTATAAAACTATTTTATATTATGAACTATGAATGGTAAGATTAATATTTTAATAGGATTCATACTAATGTATTTTTTTTTGAAGGCCCATTTATGAGTTTTATTACTATAATACCCCCCCTCTAAAAACAGTGACACTTTATTAATATATGGGATTTCTATATTTAACTCTATATTATGATGAAATATTATATATAACAAAGTGGGTTCTGATTCCTATGATTTAATAATACAAATAAATTTCAAGATATATTATCATATATTTAGTCACAAATTCATTCTCTGAATCATGGTATTAAATTTCATTTACATGTCCATATGGATATCTATATTAACCTAAAACTACCTATTTATGTCACGTTTTCCATTCCCATGATTCTATACATAATAACTAAAATTTCAATCATATGTGTAAGAATTTTATAATAAACCCGATCTTAACGTACATTAAATTTACATAACATTTGCCAAATATGTAAAACATTATACAAATAGACACCCATATACGATATTATTTTAGTTCCCTTGGTAAATTGGAAATATAAACACTGGTACACATGTGAGCAACATTACCTCACACTAGGTTCTTCATGACTATCACCCTTCTTTGAAAAATCATACATAATATAAATCATAATAACTTGGGGAATGAAAACAAAAAATGGGTATGATATGATGCTCAGTAAGGGTAAATAAGGGAGACATGTAATCAGAGACATGGGAATTGGGGTATGATTACGAGATCATAACATTAAATATATTTGGCCTTACATATAAAATATCATAAACATGAACCATGGAATAAATAATGATAGTTAATATGACATGAATAATAAATAAACAAACAATAGATTCAATGAATGAAAAACGTAAAAATAAAAAAATATAATTGTGGAAAACACGTAATATTATAATCTGATTTCTATAGTATCCAAGTCATCTCTTCTAATATAATCTTAGTGGACAATGTTTTTTTCTGAACTAGGTAAACCCTCATTCCAACCATGTATTATTGAACCAGGTAAACCCCCATTCCAACCCTATATTATTAAATCATGTTCAATTCCCATTCTAACCCAATAATATTGAAATGAGTTCCTTTCTTGTTCCAGATTTGTAAAACATTACTGAGTTCCCTTCTTGCTCCATCCATGTTCATCTCAAGAGATATAAATTATTACCCAATTCATTAGAGGGAGATATAGTTCTCACCCATATCGTAATCAAATCATTCATACATTTTCGGACTGATCATTGGAAAATATATCATATCATGACCCATGAAATGTAAGGGGTAGAATAAACAAGAATTCATATAATAATATAGGGAAAAGGAAACAAGATTCATAATAATTTTATAAAAAGCATAACCCTGGAATTAAAAATGGATTTCAAAAACATATTACCGATGAATGAGAAATGGGTATCATAAAGAACGTTGCATCACGAAAAACCCATTTAGAGAAATAATATTAATGGTACAATTAAATCATTTCCTATAATTGAATGAGTAACATAAACATATGTCAACTTAGATAGAAAATAGTTTTCTAATATCTTTAATAAAGGTTTCTTGAGTAATACTTCCATTATTTTTGGAAAAGGTATTTTCAATACATAAATCCATTTGTAACTTATTTTCTTGGAAAATAAATTGAAAAAATATAAAGAATACTATAAATAATTTTGAACGAATTTTTTCCTTGAAAACATATAAAATAATATTCAAAACATTTTAAAAAACATTTTATTTGAAAACTCATTGAAAACATTTAAATAAATCATAAATATGTTTTAGAAAACATTTTAATTGAAAACATGGAATCAATGCTTGAAAATGATTTGAAAACAATTTAATGGAAAATATATTTTATAGAAGACATAAAAATTAATCTTGTAATCATTAAAAACATTCTTCAAAGAAATGGTGTTGGTTAAATATGTACATGTCATACAAGGTAAAATAATATCACATTTTCAGGGTAAATAGTATAGAAAAGTGCCTCAACCAAAAATGATAAGAAATTCATTTGAAAACATTACTATTAGAAAAAAAAGGTAAAAATTTATTTCAATGATTTTCGTATATTTTTAGAATATTATTGAAATGTCTTTTTAGAAAACATTGTTTTTAAGGAATAAAGATTTTGGACCGAAGAGAAAGGTCAGATCATATTTTCATGAAAACATTTTCCTATTTGTCTTAAGTACCAACGAGCGGAAAGTTGTTACTATTGAATAATGATATATTTAACAAGTAGAGAATATGTAAAATCATAAATATTCAATATATATGGATCACAATATTTCATCAATGATGCATACTCATTAACAATCATTAAAAATAATGAGAATGTTTCAAAAAACTCTTACCACTTACATGGGATCACACTATTAATATAAGATAAGGAAATTAAATGAAGCTTAAAATATCATGATAATATTTATATTCAGGATATTTAATTTAATATTAAATTATATAAAACTAAAAAATTATTTTAGGTGCATAACGAAATAAGAGTTGCTGAGAAGGCAAATTGAGAAAAAACATTTTTACTGATTTGGTAACTTATGAAACGTAGACTGCATGAAAAAAATATAGTAAAATGGATATTTAATACACAAAATTTTAAATTTTAAGAACTGTTTAATATAATATTTGTCATTACGTACATGACACAAATGAAAAAGTGTTCAACATAGCTTTTATCTCATAGAAATAAAAAAGTGAGATGAAATCCCATTACATTGTGTATTGACTCTCATCGTACTCCTTCAATCCAATGTATGATAAAAATAAATTTATTATAAATATTTTATAAAAAAAATTCTTATTTATAATACCATAAATGGTTTTATAATGACCTTATATTAACATCTTTTTACCAACCTATGTTAAGGATTCACTTCAGATAATATCCGCTTTGTTCTTCACATGTTTCTTAATTTGTGATATCGTTGGCCCTTATAAATATGTCCTGATTAAATAATCTAAACACTGATATAAATATCATTTATACCTATTATATTTTTATTATAATAATTATTATCATATATAATTAAATAAACGAATACACTATTCACAGAGATAGTAAGTCATCCGTACGCATGATCGTTATCACATTTATTTTTCATGTAAAAAGAATGAATGTAATATATATATATATATATTATTATTATTTTTAAATTAGATTTATTATTTCATAAATATAATATATATTGACTAATCCCATCCATAGTTAATTCTATGTAGTGTATGAATGAATCACATTTCATTGAGGGGGTGGTAGTACAAACTTTCTCAAAATAAATTATCGCATTAACACCAAATGGAATGTATAAGTACGAGTGTTTTAAAATAATTACATACACATAAAGACATAATAAATTTTATATATAACATATATAAATAAATGTTCCATCATAATGGCCACAATGATGGGTTGTATGTGAAAATTGAACAATCATCATTTTGCGAGGTGGTTGTCTGCTTAAACGTAAACAGTATGTTCATTACCCAGTAGATGGATATGTGTGTATGTACAGGTAAAAATAATAACATAAAAACATACTATTATAATTATGATAATGGTTTTTTATATTATCATATACTATTAAAAATATTATAGAGTGGATAATGAAAATAAAATAAAAGAGTTTGAAAGAGGGTGTTACCTCTTAATCAGGTGACTCCTTTGGTTTTCACCAAAGAGTTTCCTTGGAAGGATTTATTCCCAAATGATTCTTCACGGAGTAGGGGAAGGATTATTGGTTGCTACATGGTCGACGAAATGTGGCATGATAGGTTTTTGTAAGTTGGAGGAGAGGTGCCCTTTTATTATTGAAGGGGATGGAATCTCTTTTATTATTTTAAAGAAAAAGAACCCTTCCTGATTTATTTATTAAAAGCGGTAAAATAATGATATTAATTAAATACAAGGTATTATAGGGTCAATATAAGGACATTAAATGGAATTATGATATGTTTATAGGTCATTTTGGGTCTTAAATTTATGGTTTAGTCCTTTTTAAAACATAATTTAACCTTGATTTTTGTAATTAATTCTAATTACTTCACTATTTTTTGGGTAAAAAAGTAACTTGAACTTATTATAAATTATAAATTACTCTGATTCCAAATATAGAATTCATTTAAAAAAATTCTAATAACATAATTGGTGTAAATTAATTCAAATACCATCTCTTAGTTGGGTCGACAAAGTGATTTTTTAAAGTAAAAACGTTCTACTCTTTGATATGTTTTTATAGTCAATTTCAAAATAAAAATAATAAAATGACAAAAATTAGATTTATTGTAAAAATTTTATATAAATAAAATTTTAAACATATTAAAAATATAATTTAATGCTATAAAAAAATTATATGAAAAAATAAATTTTGAGTTAAAATCCAGTATTTTAACATTTCATTAAAAAAAACCATATAGAAAATTACAATATCCTTATCCTAAACTAAGTATTATGCATATCTTCTATTGATGAATTTTATTTTGAAATATTAAAATTATTAACATTGCAAAAATTAGATTTAAAATTTATTCCCCATTAAGGGGTTGTAAAACAACATTAATTAAAATATTGGGTTTTATGTGTTAAATTGGATTTATTCTTTTTTTTATGATTATAAAATATATTGGATGAATATAAAAAAATCTACATGGGTACATAACATATATATTAATTTAAAAATACCTTCTATTTGTAATAGATTTAATTTATTAGTATTAAAACAACATTGTTATCATAATAATAGTTTTCTAAAAAATTACTCAATTATATTCAATGGGATATTCTATTTATTTATTAATAATATTAACATATTAATAAAATATTTATTTTTAGAAAAACATATATTTACATAATTTAGTTAAAAATATTCCTAAAATAAAATTTAAGGTCTAGTATATTAATATTAGTATAATTTATTAATAATATATTATTTTGTGGTAACACATAGTGTAGTGTGATTGGAAAGCCATTACAGAAGGTCATTGTTGCATCTAAACACAAGATAAGATTGGTGTTCCATGTAGATAAAGCTAATATTCAGGTTGTTTGTAGTGCACAAAAGATAATCATAGTGATGTAATATGAAATAATCATTATTCAGTGTTGCGTGAAATGAAAAATATCAAGAATAACAAATTAATTCAAAAAAAATTATTCACAAACTCTAGGGGTGTTAAATTATTTCCCCTCTAAAATGAATTTCACCCACAAAATTCAGATGTGTTATAAATTTTTTAATACTTAGTATTTTCTTTCAAAAAAACCCACATCATTTAAAAGAGAAAATAATGTTCCTTTTAAAAAGGGGTGTTGGAAATATAATGGTTACCCAAAGTAACTCATAAGGATATTCCGCCATATGAGATCATATGTGGGAAGTGAAAACATGATCATGGAATAAAAATAAAACCATCATGTTCTAATGGATAGTAATAGATTATAAGATCAGGACAAAATTAACATTCTGAAAGCCATAAATTTGTGATTACCTAATGGACATTCTTATTCATCGAAAATATAGGTATACAACATCATTTTTTTCTTCAAGATTTTTTATCCAAATGTTTTATAATTTTTATTTCAAATTTATTTTTGGTTTAAAAAAATTATCCCTTTTTTCAATGAACTAAATCTCTTATATATATAAAAATAAAGGTTACTTTTTCATTAAAAAAGTACTAACAGATCTTGAGATCCAAGATATCCCTTCAGTTATCACTAACACAATGTAGTTTGAACATGAAAATCCAATATGCATAAATCTTCATATAGAGAGATAACACTTTAATGTTACTGACTTTATCTATTTTTTTCATAAAATTTATATAAATGGTTAACATAATGACCCTTTTTAAATATAAAAAAACAAAAAATTATAAATAAAATCACAAAATCAGCATAAAATTGATCCCCCTTATATATAAAAATAGCTCTTAGTTGTCAAATTCCGAATATTTGAATACCCTTACCATATAGTCTCTTAAAAAATGGTATTAAAATGAATTACCATAAATCTAGTTGGAAAAAATGAAACATTACTTATTCTAAAAGTTAATAGATATATTCCATAAATCCAAGAAGTTTTAAACTTCATCCATTATAACATAGAGTACTTTGTAACATATACTTTATCAGCTCTAAGGTAATTAATACCATCCAATATACATGTTCATATCAAACATATTGTTAAAAAACAAAATAATATTAACAAAAGGAACATATTAAGGGTGATATTCCCTTAGTAAAAATGTCACCTTTTTATTGAATCACTTATCCATTCCATCGGAAACATTCAACATAAACTTATATATCCTTCAAAAAAACCTTATTAGAACAATCCTTGTATATTTCATCATTAATATAATATAATTTTTGAATCCAAATACATAAATACATTGATTATTCCACTTCATTGTTATTCTATTTACAAGGATACAATACTTATTTCCTTCCACATTTCATATATAGTATCTTAATCATAATAAATCTAACCATTACTCACTACAACATAATGATTTCTTTCATGAGATTTCGTCTTGGGACATGGAGTTTTTTAAAGACCATTACATCAATAATAAACCATTCATATAAAAATTATGAATGTGAAATTTGGATCCTTTATTATAAATGTATTAGTAACATCAACATATATCAACTCATATGGTAAGTAATTATGAAATAACATTCCAAAAAGTTTCATGATGAAAATATCCTTTATTATTTGAGAAAGAATTTTTAGCACATAAAAGCATTTGAAAATAATTTTCTTATAAAAAACATTAAAACTCATAAAGAATACTTGAAATCATTTTAAAAACCTTTTTCCTTGAAAACATATAAAATAAGCTTCAAATGGTTATAAAAAGGTTTTTATTTTAATGAAACATAGTTAATCTTTAAATAAACCATGAAAATGTTTTGAAAACCATTTTAATTTAAAACGACTAAATGAATATTGAAAATGATTTAAAAACCATTTATTTGAAATTAGTTTTCAAAAACATTTTCTTAAAAATTAACCTTTAAATGAAAAAAGGATTCTTAAAAGAAATAGTAGTGGGTAAATCAGTACTATTTGTATGAGGTAAAAAAATATCCCTTTTGTAGAGTAAAAGGATTAGAAAAGATCCTCGACCGAAAGAAGACAAGATGATTACTTTGAAATAATTGACAAAATAATGGAAAAATGTCTTTAAAATATCATAGGATGGTATTATAATATTATTGGAAACCCATTTTTGAATATATGGTTTTTATGGAACATGGATTTCAAGCTCAATAGAGAGGTAGGATCATATTTTCTTAAAAATATTCTCTTAGTTATCTTATGTACCAAAGAGTGAGAAAATGGTACTAAATCCTGAGGATATCTTAAAAAAAGTGGATAAAAACACCAAAAATATTTCCAAGATATATATCATATCATTTTTCAAGCATGTATAATCATTAATAATCTTTAATGATGATGATATTGTTTTAATAAACTCATACCAATTGCTTACATGGGATCATACCATTTTGGTAAGAAAATGAAATTAACAAAAGCTAAAATATCATGAAAATAATTATATTCATGATACATCATGTAAAATTTAAGTATATGGACCTCAAAAAAGAGTTTAGGTTCATAACAAAATATTAGTCTCAATGAATACCTATTGAGACAAAACAAATTACAGATTTTGTAACTCTTAAAACATAAACCCCACGAAATAAATAACATAAAATGAATATGTAATGAAAAATAAATTTATTTACAATAAAAACTAAATACAATTATTGTTATCATATACACCACACAAAATAAATTTATGATAATATAGCTTCTATCTCACATATATAAAAAGTGAGATAAAATACCATTACCATGTGTCTTGACTGTCGTTGTACTCATATAAAAAACCTGTATAAAAAATATAAATTTAGTATACATATTTTATAGAACCATATTACTATATAATTTACCATTCATTGTTTTATTACAACCTTATATTTCCCACTTTTTGACCATCATATGTTAAGGTCTCACTTTGGATAATATTTTCTTTATTCTTCACATGTGTCTTAATTTTTTATACCATTTTCCCTTATACTAATTTCATGATTAAAGAACGAAAACCAGGATATAAATATCATGTATATCCAATATATTTTTAATATAATCATACATATAATATTGAAGTATCAAATGGATTACACAGTTCTGGGAGATGGTAAGTCGTGCATACCACAGAACATTATTTCTGTTTAATTCTCATGTTGAAAGAAAGAAAGTAAAAGACACACACACACACACACATATATATTTATTATATTATATTTATTATATAATATATGTCTTATATATTCAATAATACCATACTTAATACATTTATTGTAGGTTATGAATGGATCACATTGCATTGAGGGGTGGTAATCCAAACTTCCTCAAATGATATAATCATATTAACACCAATTAGAAAGTATAAGTATTTTTGTTCTAAGATAATTATATAAGAATAAGGTCATATTAAATATTATATATAGAATATATAAACAAATTACCATCATAATGGCCAATATGAGAGGCGGTAAATAATAATTAAATAATCATCATTGCACATGAGCCTCAGCCCGGTTGGTAAGGAGTCTTAAGTGCTTCTAGGTGACCCAGGATCAAATCCAGGTGGAGGAAAAATTTATAGGGTACTGTAGAAGAATTGTAGTATTGCTATAGTATGTAATGTAGTGGGAAATGTGCAGTACTAAAGTAGGTAACATAGCAGGATCTGTAGTAGGCACTATTTGGAACTGTAGTAGCTGGGAATTTTCCCACGTTTGGGCCTTCAGGAAACCGATTTGGATCCCGAGTCCTTTAAGGATTTTGTGCTATGAAAGACATAGGGCCATTAAGCCCATCGGGCCACCTCAAATCCTTCCGGTCACCTTAAATTCAGATTCAAACCAGACAACCTACAAGGAACAAACTATATAAGGGGGATGAGCAAAGATCATTCACCACAATAGAAGGTACATGGACTATAACAATGAGAGGGTATGGGACGTGCCAATGGGACTAGCCAATTCATGCATGGGATAGCCTATATAAACAACCATGAGAAATTGGAGAGATTATTTTATGATGAACATGATGGGGAGGTGCAGTTCTAAGTAGTTAGTGTGGGTTGTATATAATGTTTGAAGCCTACGGGCAATGAATTCCTCTAAGTCCTATAGTATGGGTAATAATTACACCTAAGGTCCTTGTAAGGGTTCCAACTCACCCATTGATATTTATATTATCAAAAATCAATGAAAATTTAAGGCCTTCATGCCATTATATAGATCAACATTTAAAGAGCTGGCAATCTACCTACACGTAAATAGTTGGTTTGTTACACATTAGATGGATGTTCATATAAGTGCAGGTATAAATATTAACATAAAAAATTCCTAGTATATTTTTTATACTTATGTTTTATATTATAATGGAATAATAATATTTGGTTGAGTGGAGAAATAAAATAAAATATTGGAATTTTTGGGAGGGTGTTACCTCTTAATCAGGTAACTTCTGTTGGCCTACAGCAAAGGGTTTCCTTTGAAATCATTCTTTATAACAGAAGATTCAAGGATGATGTGATGGATGTTGGGGAGATACCAATGTATGTCTTTGTTCTACCCAAAGTGTCATGATATTATTGAGTATGTGGTTGGATATGATACCTTTTATAATGAAGGGGGTGGAATCTCTTGTAATATTTTAATGAAAAGGAACCCCAACAATTTTTTTAATTGAATGAGGATAATAAACATTCTAAAGTAGATTAAATGTAATATAGGGTAGAAATATTGTCAGTTAAAAGCTTTAGGAAAATATATTGGGAATTTTGGGTCTACAATTTAAGATTTAGTCCTTAGTTATGTATAATTTATGACTAATCATTGTAATTAATCTTAATTACATTACTAATATTTTGTTTTTCAAAAAATAAGTTGACCATATTAGAAATTATAAATTATTTTGATTCTAAATATGTAATCTAGTTTTGAAAATTTCAATCACAAAAGAAAATGAAATTAATTTAATATAATCCCATAGTAGGGTCGAGGATGTGTGTTTTTAAAGTAAAAAACATTCTACAGTTTTCTATGTTTTTATATTCAAATTTAATATTAAAATAATTACAATTAACTAAAATAGATTGATTGATAAAAATATTTTCTAATTAAACTTTTAAACCAATATAAAATATAATTTAACCTTATGAATAAATTAGATTAAAAACAAGTTTTCAATTAAAATCTAGTATTTTTATTAATTAATTATGAAAAGAAAACTTACAGAAAAACCTAAAAATATCCTAAAATAATTTTTACATTTTTATTACAAATTATAAAGTTTATTTTGAAATATTAATCTTATAAAATTTCCTAAATAATTATTTAAATTATATTTTTTGTGAAAAGGTGGTAAAAATACCTTAATAAAAAATATTGGGTTTTAGGTGTTAAATTTGTTTTATTCTTATCTTATGCTTACAAAATACATTAGATGAATATCAAAAATATTGACTTTGATATATAACATAAATATAATATTAAAATTACATACTAATTTAAATTAATTTATTTTTTTTGGATTAAAATAACTTGGTGAGAATAATAAATGTTTTCTATAAAAATACTCCATTTATATTAACTTGGTTATTATATCCATTTCTAAATATTTGTAACTAATTAATTCATTTTATATTTTATGAAAACAATTTATTTACAAAATTTAGTTAATAATATTCATAAAAGATATTTTAATGGATATATTATTTATATTATTATATTTTTTAAATAATATATTATTTATCGATAACACTCGGTCTTAGGTGTTACGCTAGCCAATAGGGAAAGTCATTGTCGCATGTAATGGAATCTAACATTAGTGTTCCATGTAGATAATTCTTAAAATTATATTGTGTGTAGTGAATTTAGTCTTAATATAGAACATTAATATAAAATGATCTATTTTCATTGTTGCGTGAAACAAAAAATATTAAAATGAATAAATTAATTCAAAAAATAATAATACCCAAAATCTCAGGGAGTTACAATTTAAACCCTGAACATTGTTTGGAAAAAACCCATTATTATCCATTTACAACACATGTTAAATGATAATGAAATTAAACCCCCATTCACATGATTTAAGACTAAATTTAAATAAATTAATATTCAATTAAAATAGATACAAAAAATTACCTTTTTGAAAACCCATAATGGATGGACTGAGAAAATATAATGTCCATGTTTTCTATAAAATTCAATTCCAATGATTGTGAAATATTTAGATAATAAAAAACAATGATAGAAACACCAAAAATGTTAGGTTAGAATCCTATAAATAGAATCCTATGATAAAGTTAATTATCGAATCACGAACACACTTTTTTCTAATGATTAGTGATAAGTTTGAGAATAAGATAAAAAACACAATGTTTTTACGGTCAAAGAGATAGCCCTATGAAAAGTAAATGTATAATTGTTGGAACTACTAGTGTATAAAAAGTTAGTATATGTCTCATTTTCCACTTCAATATGATGTTAAACAATGATATGGTTTATTTATCAATATTAATGGGGACACAACATAAAATTAAAAATTCCCTCCCTTGTAAAAGATTTCACGCTAATAGAATATCCTGTTATATTCCTTTTTATAATTAATTTTTTCAATACACATAGGTAAATCATGTTGGGTGCTCAAGCCCTTTTGGAATATCCCTTCCTCGATGAACATATATCAAAACTGTAATGTATGTAAATACAAAACCTATAAATTTGAGTTGATATTCTCTTATTGGAAATATACACATAAATCTTATATCTTGGTTCCCCATTTTATAGATATTATCTATGAGTGTATATAAAAATAAATGGTTACCTATTATTCATAATGATATATATGTTTTCAATCAATCCTACCCAGTAGTGCAAGATATTCTTCCAAAGACCATGATCCTTTAACACAAAAAAACATTTTATATCGGTGCACTAGTTTCTCTCCCTTAAAAATGGTAAAAATATTCACACCTATATCTATTTCCCATTAGCTCATACATTATTTATTTATGATTTATATATACCATAACCCAAAAATTCAAGAATATTAAGATACCCTTGATGTTACAGGTTCATGAATAATTTCCATTATCAATGAAATATTATGAAATCCTGTTCTTTAACACTTCCAATTATTTTTATATATTTTTTATGAAAAACCAATCTATGGAGTCAATATTCTATACCATATGATATGTGGTCCTTATTACATAACCTAAATAAAAATGTTTTATAGTCTCCATTGGGTGACCCCAAATATAATGACACATAGACCATGTCCCAAAAACCTAATGATCTTGATATATGGTATAGTCTGAAGAAACATAGTCCATTTAAATAGTATTACACAATATTACATGATTCCTATAAAAATTATCCATATATTTATAATGGTTACTATTGTTTTCGATTAATAAATAACATTATATTATCACCATTAATCCTTTTCTAGGATGAAACATTTTATTTCCCCAATAAAGGATATTGATATTTAGAGAGGGACCATGTTCCCAAAAATACATGTGGAGTTATTATTATTCTTATATGACAGATAGTGACATATTAACCACTATTTGTTTGACCCAAATTAGTTTTATCATTTATACCATATCCTATGGAATGAGACATTTTTCAAAAAATTACACAGAGAGCCATAAATGTCCAACTTTGGTTAAATTGAAGACACCCTATAAATAAACAGAACATCCGAAGAACCTAGAGTAAGGTCCACACGAGTTTCAATGGGTGATAACAAGATTAAATTTCATGTGAAAATCCCTTTCGTGTAAAATGCGACATCAAATAAGAATACTTCTCATCTTCCACTAAAAACGACCAAGTATGTTGTGTGCAAGTGGTTCATTATGTGCAGGGGAGACTCCCCCTCTGTGAGGTACATCGACATTAAATCCGGAGTCAAATAGACGTTTCTACACATGGCCTTTAGAGCTTAAAAATTATCTGCACATAAGACCTCTTTATAGACCATAATAATACATGCCATCACTAAAGGCTTCGTTTATATATTTAAGAGAACCCCTCTCCCCTCTTCCTGGTGGTCTTCTATAAACTGATCTACTTTGCATATGACTGGTCTTCCGCAACATTGAGAAAGAATGGAATCCTCAAGGTATAATATCTTGAGTGATATGTAACATGGGGTTCCTCCTTCGTGTGGGCCCACAATGGCTTGACCCTCACCCAACACTTTCAAGACTAGGTCGGATGTGTGCAAAATAGTCATATTGTGTGAAACCATTGACCTAATTAAAACACATTCTTGGACTCAACCCATTATCATTCATGTAAGTCTCCAAACCTATGGCACCCCCAATATGTTTCCATATAGCTTTTTCCTTTGTGAAATCACCATGTTTGAGCCCCTTTTTTCACATCACACAATCCTTGTGTGAACCTCTTCTATGCACCCCTCTTGGATTGCATGTAGTAATTTCATAGTCACCCTTGAGGTGTACCTTATTTTTTCCCCTGACATCTACTTTTAATCATAGTTATGCTAATTCATTATACTTTGTAGAATATTTATAATAACATGGAACTCATGAGATATCACCCCACCACAAAGCCCCTACCCATCATTGTGGAATACACCCCCTCACAAGGGTTGATGAGTGGAAATTATGTAATCCCATGGGGTCACACATGATTCCCCCATGTCTGATCTACCTGGAAAAAAATTTTCATAGCACTATAATCCACAACACATGATGTTAGACTATGTTCTCACCTTATGCAGCCATCCCAGGATGTCTCTGGTATCCACTAACATTGAATGACATCCTCTAGAAAATATCAAAGAATGAATTGTCACTGAGAACCTTCCCACATCCCATACTCTCTAATATCCATGTCTATCACTGTGGTCTTGGTCACCATATGCTCCTTGGGTCACTTCCACCCCTAATCACCACTTACATGGAATGTGATCTTCATAACACATAATGAGATCCTCCTTGTATAGAATGACATTAGTATATGGGAAACACCCATATGTAATCCCCACTTCATCTCTTATCGATTCTTCATTCACGACATGAGTATTAGCTCACTACTTCCTCTGGTTTCTCAAACCAAGCATGACTCATATTCTATTTGATGTTAGTAACAATCATGAAATCCTTCCAACACCCAATAGGCATCCCTCCTATAGTCACACACAATTGTCATCTCCTAATGACACTCTAATATGCCTATGAACCAACATGTCCCATCCAATGTGAATACATTCTTATGTAATCCCCAATAATTCTCATACTGTTGAAAATATTTCCCTTATCAGCACTGCAATAGTCCATTTAGAGTGATAAAAAAAGAATTTTTAATTGAGGTGTTCATAAAAGGGGGTCCCTTTAATCAGTGCTAAAAAAGTTTTGATAATGACCCCTTTTATCAATGCTAAAAATTCACTGATAAAAGTTGTCTTTTATCAATGCTAAAAAGTGTTGATAAATGGTTCTTTTATCAGTGTTTTTTAGTACATATAAAAGTTAGAAAACAATAAAAAATCTAAAATTTGGGGAGGGCCTTCTACAGTGCATGAAGCCCAATTCAACTGCCCCCCACCCCAACCAGCATGCCCCATCCACCTTCCCCCAGCACGCACACCCTAGCAGCCACCCCACTAAAGCATGTAACAGTGGTTTGCCCCATTTACACACATGCGTGCACCCTACCCCCTTGGATTCAAACCCAGAACCTCTTTTATATGCACCTAAACCTTTACCACTCCACCATTTTCTTTTATCTACCATTATTAATATATCTATTTATTTATATATGTATATAGTTATATTTACAAGTATATGAGCAAGTATTTATATTAACATATATATATATATTAATAATTATATTTAGCTATATTAATATATATATATATATCTGTATATTAATATACATATACTTATAATTATATATTACTATATTTATTTATATATTTGTATATATTTAGAAGATCAGTTTTAGAAAGATTTATAAAATATGATTTTTTGTGTATGTTTATAAATAAATATATATATCTATACAACACACATTAACACACACATATATATATATATATTATGTGTATCTATATGTATAATTATACATATTTGTATATATTTACTAATATTATATATTAAAATGTATATACAAATATTTTGAATAAATAGATAATATATATCAGTTTGTCAGTACGAATGAACATATATATATACTCATACATATATACATATATACACACACACAAATATATATATATACAGGTTCTGAAAAAATCCATATTCGCAGTAGTGAGTTATTGTCATTTGAATTTTGAGTTACGTTTAGAACTTATTTTTGATCTTTTATTTATTTTTTGGTTTTTTTGTCTTCAAATTGTTATTAAATGATTATTTGTCAATGATAATTACCAAATTATTAATTAAAAATTATTATGGATAATTTAATTGTTATTTTCTCTAGATATCTTATATATTAAGTGAAAATGTTTATTTGTACTTATCTAAAACATTTTATATATATATATATATTGTATATCATTATATATGTACTTATATATATATATATAAATGTATAATTTTTTTATGAAATGTAATTATTTTGATATATCCACTTTATAAGGACTTGGAAAAAAGCCATAATAAATCCCCCCCCCTTATCAGCACTACTAAAAATGCGTAGATAAAACGGCACTTTTAATAGCACTTTTTTTACTACTATTAAATGTAAACTTTATTAGATCTTTTTTAAGAACCGATAAAGGAACCCATTTTAGACGTACTTTTTTTAGCACTGTTAAAGGGTGGTGCAATTGAAACCCATTTTTTGGTAGTTTCATGAGAAATGGGTCACTCATATGTGTAATCCCCCAAACCACATACTCTACTGACATGGGCCACGTCCATAGGTGTTGTAAATCAAAATTTTATTTCTATAACATCATAGACTTTGATTCCAAATTTATTGGGACCTTTAAGAAGCATCCCTACGATTCAATCCAAACAACCAATTAATCCATCCCTTCCATTCATTCCACCCAACACATCATCAATATACATCATGATTTTACCTTGTCCCCTATGTCTTAATGTGATCATGCCACCCACCTAAAACTTTCTTATGTTTAATTCCCATACAAGACCCCTCCATTTCAACACTTATTCTAGTAACATCTAGGCATATTCCATTTTTATGTACCACACATCCAACACAATCTAACCAATAAAAATATTCCTGTAAATGGTGGATTGTATGTGTTATTCCCACACCATCTCATTGAACTATGCTGTTTTTTATCCTTTTCTTCTAAATAGGGTACATAGGATGCCACTATTGGATTCAATCTAGACCAAGGGTAAATCATAGTGTCCAAATCATATGGGTTCACCTCCATGATCCACCTTCAGTGATGTCCAGATCAACCTTCACAGTGCAACATCTTCACTTTATGGGACACACCTCTCCCAAATCTACCAAAAATTTCATTTTGACCCATCCATATGTTAAACCTCATATGTGTTCCCTAATAGGGATTAACCTATATGATTCTCCTCATTGGGGAATTATGATCAATCTCACATCGCCTCTACAATATTTTAAAAATGAAACCTATCACAATACTACCTCATGTTAAACATGTGATGCCTAAGGAAAACCATGAAAAATATTCCATTAGCATCAATGACTCCATGATTGACTTGGGATGTTTAAAGTTCCATGCCCGATATGTCTTCATGAGATGCCCTCCTATAAAGAAGACAAATGTGAGAAATGTTCTAGTGTATCTTTACCAATGGATTCTTCCCTATCAATACCCCTTGTAATTTCTAGACAGATGCATTGTAACTAACCGACATCTAGAAATAGAGGGCACCATGAATGAGTTTCACAGATATACCTTAATCTATGAGGGAGACCCAGACTTGGGGATGTGTTCCAAGGATAAATCTATGGAAGTGGTAAAATAATCCCATTATCCCATTTCTATTATAGATAATACATTACTGATAATGTGATGAATATATCCTACTATTAGAAAGAGGGAATGTGGGGTAACAATTAAATGGAAGTGTTATGATGGAATATGAGATGGGGTACCAAGTAAAAGTGTCAGAAATATAAGTGTTGAACCTAACCTGAATCTTTTCTCCTTAAATAAGGTGGATTATCCATGTTAATCATTGATTTGATATATAAAAATGTAACGAGATCCATCTTTCCAGATCTAGGACCCGCAAAGAAAATAGTGGTCATGGTGTGGAATTCACCAGAAATAGGTATATTTTGAATGTTTATCATTTTGGTTTGTGACATCATCAGCATGGATATATCTCTAGCCATGGAATATTGGATGATATTGGGGAATTGGGAATCACATTCTTTATATCTGAACTAATTGTTGAACAATACTAATTTACAAGACCCATGATGTAGGAAAACTCTCACCCAATGTCCCCCAATGTAGGGGAATGATCAATGTCGATGTGGAAATCCCTCATGACCCCACCTCCACCATGTTGTCTACTACACCATCATCTATCTAGAGACAATTCCACATCTAACCCTCAAGAAGTCGTCTAGAGATTGGTTATTGATACCCTCGTATGATGGTACGAATAAGAGGAAGTCATTTCCAAAACAGATTTGTCTCTCCAAGACCTGGAGTCTTATGTGCCTCACCAACACTACCACCCCTATGATAGAACACAGATTTCAAATTGAAAATAGAAACAAAGTTGTATTTTATTATTAAATTTTTTTTAATAATATTAAGTACAATGAGGGTGAAAATTGTAACACTACTTAGATATATAAAGTATAATAATTAGAGGTGAAAGTTCATGATATTTATTGAGATAAGTATCATAATATTTCATTAGTGGAAGAATAAACATAAAAAATTAGGATAAATGATGATATTGTAATAAAAAACTCTTACCACTTTAGTAAATTCGAATCATAATTCTCATAATAAAATAACAATACATGAATCATAAAATACAATGAAAATAATTATATTAATGATAAAAAAATAATGGGGTGGTATATACGCCTCATAGGTGAATATGTGTGTATAATATAACATGTGTCTCAAAGAAGAAAAATTGGGACAATTTTACATTACTGATTTGGTAATATTTTAACTATAAACTCAATAAATATAATTCATAAAATGGATATTTTAATACCCATAAAATTAGTTATATGAACAATATAATAAATTCATTGGTATTATATATACCAAACAATTGAATTTAGTTGTGAATAATGTATAACATTCATAGAAATAAAAGTGAGACTAGAAATATCATACTACTTAAGTAAGATTTGAATCTTGATATATGTTAATGAATAAAATAAATACAAACATTTATTATAATTAATTAAATTAAATTCATGATATAACATTTCATAGGTCATTGTATACCCGACACAATAAGAATAACTGGTGAATATACCATATATCTCACAAAAATAAAATTGAGACGAGAAAACCATTACATTATGTATTTACTTAATTCATAAACCATAAAAACTCATGTATAAAAAGTATAATAAGGTTATACATATACCAAATAAAAATATTTTGAATAGTAAAATCATATATCATTTTATTATGACATTACATTAATTTCATATTAACAATTTCATCTTAATGTTATGTTTTGGGTAATAAACATTTTGTTTTTTGCATAGGTTTTGACTTGTTTTTCATAATCCACTTATAAAGATCATGATTTATGTATTTAAAAAATTTATATCATGATAATTATATCATATATATTCAGTTAATAATTATTTATAATTATCTATAAATTATATAAATATAAAATAGAATACACCATTCATGGAGACAATAGATCGTGTGTACACATGAATGTTGTTTCCACTTTTTTGTCGTATTTATTAAGACAATAAATGATATATATATATATATAGTTAAATTAAAAATATAATTTAATCTATGTCACATAATTTTTTCAAACTCATCCTTAATATGATCCATCTAATGTGTTATTGAGTCACATTACTTTGAGGAGTGGGTAGTCCAGAAGTCCACAAATGAAGTTATCGTATTCCTGTAAAATAGAAATCATGAAGGTATGTTCCATATAATAATTAAAGATGGAAAAATAAAAAAATATGTATCATAGATATCATATAAAAATAGTTATTCCATCATTATTTCCATCCTTTAGATGTGTTAATGGACAAATAGATGGCATCGGTTCGTGAGGCGTTAGTCCGCCGTACACACTAATAATGATTGTGTATTCTATTTGATAGAAGTGTGTGTGATTGTAGGTAGTACATTTAAAATAAAAAATATCACTATATTTAGTGTAATTAGGATAATTTTTAATCATGTAATAAGAAAATTTCAAGGGGTGGAGAATTAAATTAAACAAAAGTGTTTGTTGAATGATGTTACCTATTCTTTGGTTAACACTATTCGGTTTGCACCAAAGGGTTTCCTTGGTTGTATTTTTCCCCAAGATGAGGATTCATGGTAGAGAGGATATCTATTAGGAAATTATTTTTAAAGGGTTTGGACTATCCAAAGCAATTTATATGAGTGAATAAGTGAATGGTGAGTGCGCTTTTTATAGTGGAGGAGTGGTATTCTTGAAAATATATAAAAAAACACTATTGAGAGGTCTCCCTTGCATCATGTGCCTCCAATAATAGTACATTTTATATAAATTAGGTTAAATGTAATATATATTACCATAAAATTTATTTTGGTCATGTTTAGAGGTTTTTGGAACATTAAAATAAATTATAACCACTAACAAAACTCATTTTTACCATAATCATTGAAATTAATTTTAATTACACTGATAAATTTTTCTTTCGAGAAATACTAAGTTTGACATAAAAAAATTTATCAATTTTTATGATTAAATATAAGGAATATATTTATCCAAATACTAATCATATAAGTGGTATTAATTTATTTAACAATAATTTCATTGATGGGATGTTACAACTAGGTTTTAAAGTAAAAATGTTTAAAAGTTTAAATGTTATTATAAACAATTTTAATATGAAATTGATTCCAGTGACCTAAATTGTATTATTTGATTTATAATTGATCAAATTATACTTAAAAACAAATTTGATATATTATTTATCAACATAAATAAATGTGATGGAAATTCATTTTTCAATTAAAATTCAGTATTTCACTATTCACCAAAAAATGAAACTTCTTAGAATATTACAAATATTTTACCCTAAGATAATTTCCGAAAATTTATTTCAAAAATAATGTTTATTTTATCCAATTTAATTTATTATAGTGTCAATAATTTTATTTAAAATAGGTTTTCCATTAAAAGGTGTTAATATTACATTTTAGAAAAATATATATCTTTATATTTAAAATTAGTTTTATTCTTATGTCTTATCTAGAAAACACATAAGATGGATTTTTAATAGTTTATTGAATATATAATATATATATTTCTTTAAAATAATTAAAAAAATTGTTTTAATTAATTTATTTAGGTAAAATGTGTTTGATTTCATGAATATAGTTTTCCAGCAGAAGATTTCATATATTTTCAAAAGGCTTTTATTTTCATTTCTAGTTAATTGGTCACTGAATTATTATTCTTATATGCATGTGTTAACCTTATTTTCATAATTTAATATTTATTATTCCAATGGATATGTTACAACTATAATAATATTTGAATAATATTATTAATAGTAAATTTTATATTCATAAAACTAGGTCTTCTATGACATGAATGTTATAGAAGGGACTAATAATTGTGTGTAACACAATCCAAACATAATTTTTCATGTACCAAAATCTACTATAATATTCATTTTGAGAAATATTCATTTTATGTTGGGTAAAAATAAATAATAACATGGTGTTTCCATATAACAGAAGTTATATTTTGTGTTGTGTGAAATAAAAAATAAAAAAAAATTAAATTAAATCATAAAATATAATTTTTAAAAAACCTGGGGTGTTACATTATACCCAACATAAGATAAATTTCCCCCTTTAAATTTTTCTGTGTTATCAAATGTTAAATACTTGAATAATTGTTTTATAGAATCCCACATCGTAAAAAAATTACTAAAGCTACATTTAAAAAGGGAAAGTTAAAAACATAATTGTTACCCAATGTAAATCATAACTAATACTCCACATAGGAGAACATAGGTGGAAATTGAAAACATAGAAATGAAACGAAAAGTATCTATCAAGTTTTTGTGTAGAGTCAAGGACAATATTCTTATGAGAATGTTAATGATCACAAATACATAACTCAAATATGCTTGAAACAGATAACTGATATTATTAAAAATGAGAATTATAGGACTAAATTTCATTTCAATACTCTTTTATGAAAACTGAATAATTTTCAAAAGAAAATGTAATTACGTGATTTCATTCCATTTCATAAGCATAATCTCACCCTTGGGATTTTCCTTGATCAATTTCAAATTCATCTATTATTCCATTAATTAAAGGTTTATTTTTCATTCCTAAATCATTAAAATATCATAATATCAATAAATAAAATGATAGGTCATTCCATATATATTTAGTTAACATCATGAAAAAAAATTATCATAGGTTTTCCAATATAAAAAATCCTTATATAATGAGATAATACATTAATCTCTAAAACCTCATCAGAAGTTTGTCATAAAAAATTCCATAAATCGTTAACCTTGTAACCCTTCTAAAATATGAAGTTACAATACTTTTGAAAGGCCACTAAATTGATTAGAATTATATTAATAATTATCACCCATATATCATAATGTATCTATTAATTTTCACATACCAAACATGTGAATATATTAATAGTGTATTCTATTGAAAGATGTTAATAACCTAATTTTTCATAAATCTTCACTAAAATCATGAATGTATACTTATTCCAATATTTACTAGATATATTTACTAAATACAAAATTATTGTAAACATCATCAATTAGAGGATAAACCAGCTTGTAAAAAATAATTAATCAGATCTAAGGTAATTACTATTGTCTAATTTTATTTATCCAAACATCATTATCTTAACATATGCACATATTAAAGGTTATATTTCCCTTAATAATGTGATTCCTATGAATATATCCTTTCTTTTAATTAAATTTTATAGTTCATCAAAACTTTTCAACATATTATTTTAAATCCTTATCAGAAAACATAAATTGAACCATCCTTATATATTTCAAAATTTCTATAACATAATTCTTGAATCCAAATATATAAACACTTTGATTATTCCACTTTATCCTCAACCCATTAATGAGGATACCACATCCTATTACTTAATATCTCTTTACATTAATATTTAATATGTAGTCTAATCATTATCAGCTATATAACCATTAATAATACAACATTTCCGATTCTATTTTTGTGATTTCCTTTTAGGGCAAAAATTTTAAAAACTTCCATTCATTCCACATTTAAATCATTAAATTGATGATGATGTCTTAGGGAGGTCATTATTATCGTTAATTTTGTTATAAAAATTTTTCATTTTTCATTTATAATTACTCACTTTATTTCATTCATTCCCTCTATAAAAACATCTTCACATTGCTCTAATACATTCACATGGTTGCTTATTCCCAATTTCTTGACATATAGGAAATCGAGTATTCTTTCCTCTATGGTATCCATTACACAAATTCTTAGAGAAATCTTTCATTATCATTTTTGGTGAGCCATGGATTTCAGTAAGGTGTATTTTGTTAATAATGTTCCATGTAAACTGATTAGGCCTGATCAGAACATCCATCACTCTAGTGATCATTCCATTTCACTGTTGTTTAGAATAACTGGTCATCGCATCCAACGTGAACCCATTTCGTTCTGGTACCTTCTATTGATTAAAACTAGAAAGAATATTGTGAGAATGAATTATCATTGTGATTAAACACATAATAATGAAAAATCACTTATATTATATCTAAATTGAAACACATTATTTAATCTCTGACACTTTAGGATTATATTTAGAGACATCCCTATATGTATCCTTATAAATATCCGTGGGTATCACCGGAAAGGCCTCTCATTCTAGTTTCAAAAGGTTAATTAAACCTTTCCTTTTATAGAAACTATAATATCAAAGGCTTAACATATAAGGATATTACATACTTTTACATGATTATTCATCACATTACAATAGTACATTCCAAAGGATAATAATTGTTCAGTGTCTTTGAAATCATGGAACACATTCTTTTATATAAGTGAAAGATGTTTAGGGATTCCCAACCAGATACTCCTCTTTAGTACCTCTAATAAAAACATTTATTTGTAACTTCGGTAAATTAAACATAAGAAAGGGTGAGATTGGATGCCCAATCAGTGTAATAGAAGGAGATACATATGCATAAAATTATTATATGGGTATGAAAACATGATCGTAACATTTGAAGATAATACCATGCATAAAAACATCAGAAACATGATTCAAGGAATGAATATTGGTAGAACATAATTCATAAACAATAATGGAATTAGGAACATATTCCATGAAATCATAACATAGGAATAATACATAGATTTGCGGCATACATATAAGAATATAAAATAATTAACTATAAGTCAAGGATTATTGAAAAAAAATTTAGGGCACTTCACGAGGGGCAAAACCTATTGTGCATGACACAATTCCATCCCCAATCCCATAATTTTACTTATAGTGTAATGGGTTAACTCTATAAACCATATTATTTTTCACGGTTCCCTCCCATGACCATCTTAGTGGAAAAAAATATTTATGGAACTATGTTCACTCCATGTTTCTATCATGTCTATCTCGTGAGGTATATTCCATTTCCTATTGAATTAGATGTATATATAGTTCCCACTCATCTCATAATGAAATCATACATACATTTTCCACAAGATAATGATTCATTCATCATATCATTACCCATAAAAATTGATCGGGTTGAGAATAATCATATCATAACCCTTGAAATGAAATGAGTATCATAAGAATTTAATCATATTATAACCTATGAAAAATATATAGGTATCATAATTATATAATAATCGATGAAAGTAATCTAGATTCATAATCATTTTATAATGGTATAAATTATGGAAAAGAAATGAGTTTCCTAAAAAATATGTCATATTAATTATAAACCATTCAAGGAAATCATATGAATGGAATCCGTGGATAATTTCACATGAAAATTATAAACTATAATAAAGGAAATAATCTAATATGGAGAACTATTTTGAAATATTACTTGGATAATTTCATATGGAAAAAACCATTCTTTGAAAATCAGTTTTTGAAACATAAAACAAATAAAAAAATATTTTCTTGGAAAAATACATTGAATTTTTAACAATTAAGAATTTAAAATTATATAAACCACTTCAGGAACATAATAAATTTTTAAAATCCATTTTATTTTAATTTTTTTTTGAAAATTTATATAGGATACTTTCAAATCATTTAGAACACTTCTGGAGAATAAAAAATACTTTAAAACCTTTTACATTGAATACTTAACTAAATACAATGAATGTATAGAGTATTTGAAAATACTTTTTTATTAAAAACTAGTAATCTTATAAAAATAAAAATGAATCTCTAGAGAAATTATTTTCATAATGGTGTATATTTCCATACATGTCAAACATTACTTTTTCACTGTAAAAAGATTAGAAAAGTGCGTTAATAAGAATATGATAATGAAATTCATTTTTAAAAACCTTTTTCTAAAAATATATAAAACATGGTTAAAAATTTATTTTTAAGACAGTAAGATAATATTAAGAAGTTTTTAAAAAAAAATTATGATAACATGGTTTTGTAGAGACATTGATTTTAGACCAAAAAGTGAAATAAATTTAATTTTATGTAAAACATTTTATTAATTATCATAAGTACCAAAGAGTGTAAAAAATGTCCCCATTACTTTGATATATCAGGTATAACTAGAGGAGAAGATAATTAATAATATTTCTTGAAATATGGATAATAATATTTAATCAATTGAAGCATAGTCATAAACAATATCAATAAACAATGATATTGAACTAATAAACTCTTACCACTTTTGTAAAAATGAATCATAATACACACCAGACAATAAAATTAAATAAATCATAAAATATTATTAAAACTATGATATTCATGATCAAAAGATTCATGGGGTAGTATAAAGATCTCATAAAATAATATATGTGCATAATATAACATGTGTCTCAATGTAGGGAAATTTAAAAAAATTACTTTCCCGATTTGGTAACATTTAAACCATAAACTCCGTGGAAGAGATATGATCAAGTGGATTTTTGAATACCCATAAAATTAAGTATAATAATAAAAGAATAAATTAATGGTTATTATTCACACCATAGAAAAGAAAAGAGTGGGGAATAAGGAATAATTCTTCAAGAAATAAAAGTGAGAATAGAAATCCCCATACAACAAGGGTAAATTTTAAATCACGAGATTTGTGAAATAATAACATCAATTTAAACATTTAATTTAATTTAATAAATTAAATTAATGAAATATCATGTCATATTTCATTATTTAGAACACACGACAAATATAAGTGGTGAATATAGTATATATCTCATAAAACTAAAAGTGAGATGAGAAAACCCTTACCTTTAGTCTTTACATAATTCTTATGCATTACAAAATCTTTTATAATAAGTATAAGATTATTATAACTATATTCAATAACCACTTTATTATATATTAAACCATATATTATTTTATTAAGACTTTATATTATCCTTTTATTAACAAT
Organism: Viscum album; assembly: GCA_963277665.1. NCBI lineage: Eukaryota > Viridiplantae > Streptophyta > Magnoliopsida > Santalales > Viscaceae > Viscum > Viscum album. Next base: position 343,743,540 of record OY728150.1, on the reverse strand, counting down.
TTCATGTTCAAGTTGAGTTTTAGGTCATAATTGCTTCATTTTTTTAATATATTTTGACTTGTTTTTCATGGTCCTCTTACATAGATCATGTTTTACATATTTAAAGAATTTAGAATATTAAATAAATATCATATTTATTCAATGTATAATTATTTATAATAATTTATAAAATATGGAAATATGAAATGACATACAATATTCATATAGACGGTAGGTCAACCGAACACATGAACGTTGTTTCCATTTTATTATCGTATTTTTAATGAAAGTAAAATAAATGATATATTGGAATGTATTATATTTAAAGTAGTGTTATTTTGACATATATATGACATTAATTTTTTAAACCAATACTTAATTCATTCCTTGTAAATCATGAAAGAGTCACTTCCCTTTGAGGAGGTGGTATTCAACACATTCACAAATGATGGTACCGTATTAACAAAAAATTGAATACATGAACGTATGTCTTATATAATAATTATGTAAGAATAAATAAATAAATAATATCATATATATATTATATAAACTATTTGTACATCATTATTCCCAACTTTTAGATGTGGTAATGGAAGAATGAATGACATCGGTTCATGAGGCGGTGGTCCGCCGTACACATAAACAATGATTGTGTATCTCATTTGACAAAAGTGTTTGTTAGTTTGAGTCATAGCATTAAAGTAAAAATATATCATTACATTTAGTATAAAATAATTATTAGCTATTGTATGGTCCTGAAAAATCCTCAAAGGAGAATGGGAATCCCCTTAATTTTAGAAAGTATTGTACCCAATTTACCTCAATGAATTTGACAAAAATGAGAAGAATACTCAATATTGGAGAAGGAATGACATGCCTGTGTACTGGAATCACCCCTGGCTTCCGCTACTCGCGTGGACTCGCCCGTATACCAACCTGGTAAATGGGCCAAACCCGAAGCTGCATACCGCCCTGGTACGCAGGATGCCTATCAGTCCGCGTACCACCTTGGTACGCGGGCGGCCTATCCAGCCACGTAGCACCCCCCCTATGCGAAGGGAGCCAATCCTCATACACTCATGTGGTCCGCCAACTCCTTCGGTGTTCGAATTCCCCGAGCTAGATAAAATCCTTCCAATACAACCTAATCATTCACAATACCTTCATTGGTGTATTCATCAACCCCGAGCCAAGGCTGCTACTGAAGCCACCAGACCCGTATGATGCAACCTTCAGGCGTATCAGCGTGCCACTTTGAGTTCTCATACCCACGATAGGCATGAGAAAAGGGGTTGCTATGGCCCTTGAGTAGGTTCTCTAAACATTCCTAAGTTCACATACCCATGGTAGTGTAGGGTCTAAGACCGAGAGTCCCCTTTCTACCTCTCTATTCGCCAGGATTGAGGGACCCCACTCGCGTTTCCTTTTGACGACCACCGGCGGTGAGCCCTTCTCCCCTATCATAATAGTGGCTGGGCATCCCTCTTGATGTAAGCCCCACACTATCCTCTCCGTAAGATGATGAACCTTCCCTTCTCATCCCTGAAGGTTCATTGCTCCACTACGTGACTTCTAACTTCCTCCAACATCATGTAGATGGAGAGTCCAGTGGTCCCTGCTTTCTCCTCCACTCATCGTCTTTCACCCCATCCCTCGAGAGGAAAAATGTGTGAGGCCTGCCAAGTCTGTTTCATTCTCTTGATTCTAACACCATTCATGACTCACATGGTTATAGATATTTGTGATGGTCACGACATCTGCACGATGGAGGAAGTTGAATGAACTACATGGGTTTTGATCCCTATCTCCTAAGAAAGGTACGTAGTACACCTCCTCGAGGTTCAATCCCAATAACAGGAAACTCTAACGTATAAACACAAATATCAAACGAAATTCGTGGGCTTTGATCCCTTGTCTCCTTAGTAGGGTATGTAGGATTACTCCTTGAGGTTCAATCCCAATAACATCCAACTCTCACATGTAATCCCTAATCTCGAACAAACTGTGTGGGTTTTGATCCCTGTCTCCTAAGCAGTATACATAGGACGCCTCCTTGAGGTTCAATCCCATTAACTGGCAACTCTCACGTGTAAGCCCTAATCCCAAATGAACTGCAGGGTTTTTTATCCCTATCTCCTAAGCAGGGTATGTAGGATGCCTCTAGGAGATTCAATCCTAGTAACAGGAAACTATCACGTATAATCTCTAATCTCGAACGAACTACGTGGGTTCTGATATCTGTCTACGAAGCAGGGTACATAGGATGCCTCATCGAGGTTCAATCCCAATAACAGGCAACTCCCACGTGTAAGCCCTATCCACAGACCGAACAATTTGGATTTCGATTCCTCTCACGAGGATATATAGGAAGCATGTATCATGGGTTCAATCCAAATACTCAGGTCATTATCTGTCCCCCCTAGATGAAATTGAACTCTAGAGGTCTTAGTTATGAGGCTACAAACTAGTGCTATCTCAATGAGTCGAAAATCCTCGGAGTCACTAATCCAATGAGGGATGGTAAACCTTAGGCCTAAATGATTCGGAATCCCTGCGTTTAGCTGACCATTTCCAACCAGGAGTAATATTTGGATACAATTCTTGGGAATAAACCAAATATTCACAAACATATTAATACTTATCAAATCTAAAAGAGAGTCCCGAAACAGGGATTAATCCCCCCCCCAAAGGGTGTGATGAGACCGACATCCCTTCCTCTCGACCAATGTGACTTTTTGAGCATCCCTGGCCAAATCGCCCAGCGAATGCCTGCCTTTGGAAAGTAGGACCATGTATCATTAGATAAAGAATCATTGGGTGTTTTAAAAAAATGACTGATATACCCGACGTGAACGATTGAGCAGAGCTCAGCCCTCCATGAGATTGACCATCAGGTGCATCGGTCCCCACCACCCGAGACGGTTCAAAACAAAAATTCTAAACCCGATGTGAATCTTTTACCAAGAATGACATATTTAACCTAATCCCACCCTATGCACCCTTATAATCTATAGGTGTGCCATGAAATGGAAATAATTATGCATGGGTTCATGAGATGCTTCTTTGACATGTTTTCTATTTGTATTTGTTAAAATAGTTTTCAAGTACCAATCATAACTCCCATCAACCTAATGGAATCACATATGAACTCTCAGACGCGTAATTATAACAATGTAATTACTGGAAATCCTCAACAATGAAGGACCGCGTAACCTACTCAGCTTCATCAATGCTGAGTCTCATATGCATTGATCTGAGAGAACCACTTGAACTGTACTCTTTCGATGGTGGAGACAGCCATGCACGCCCTCCAATCCTCCACGACCCACCTGTTGCCTGCCCAGCAGCGGCTGAAAAAGTAGACCCAGACGGCTCCTATTGCCATCTCAAACTATTTATGGAGTCTATCCCCAAAATGATACAATTCACAACTCCCTTATCTTAGGAAGGCGGATGAGGTCACCACCGAGGACGTCATCCCCGCTGAACGGGGGTTCCATTTTAAGGCCCTCGCCGGAAGACATTGTCACAATTATGCCTCAACTCAATATCCTCATGCTAAGGAGGATTTCTCCCTATGGATCCAAGCCCACGCTCCCCAAGCTCTGGCCCATCGGACTACCTGACATGGGCGGCCGACGTACAACCCGGGACCGGTCATCACCATTGTCCATATGGGGGAGCTCTACTACCCAATCTCGGAGACATATTGTGATCAAGCACATACACCAGTCCGCTCCTCTAAAGACCTCCATCCAAACATGGAGGCATTATACGAGCAGGCGTGGATTCCCGCTGAGCTCCATCAAGCTCGTCACTCACACAGGATGGTACCTACCTGGCAGGAACCTCTCCCTACCCAGGGTCATAAAGCCCACCAACTAGACATGGTGGCAATCCAGCACCTGTAGGACCAGCTCCTAGCAATGCTCCTGAAGCTTACCATCCAAATTTGGTGGCGATCAACAAAGCATGCCATCAATATGTGGATGCAATTAATAGGCAGGCACGTCTCACTGCCATCAAAGGTCAATGAATCGATACGGTGGGGAACCAACATATGAAGGGCCAGCTCCCTGTGGAAGCAAGTAAAGTCGGCCATCCTGATGTGGTGGCAAACTGAGAGATAAACCGGCATATCCTTTCACAAGGACAGACTCTTTCACCTAACCATGACACAAGATATTTGTCAGTATCCACAGACCACTGGAGGACCAGAGTAGGATATTTCTTCTCTGATACCGAAATTGGCCTTCATACCCAATCAATCAAATGTTGTCTCTCTGAATATATTGTCAATGATGGAGTAAAAGGTATCAATTCTAGATCATATGATGCAGACTTTCCAGAATTTAATTGCCTCAGCAGAAAACGAAAGGACTCTGGCCCATGAACCCATCTCCCCAATTGAGGTGACTCATATAAGAGATGGGATATCCACCTCAGAGCAGATTTGAAAATATGCTTTCACCCAGGAGGGTTGTCATCCATATTTCGCGATACAAGGGAAACATAATCGAGCTTCTTCACTCGTTCCAACTGGGGGAAACCCATCCATCACGTTGGATTCTCCATAGGAGGCATATATCCATGGTAAAAGTCAATATGTTCGTTAGAATATCCAGATAACATCACTGGACCTAATTAAAAATTGAACCAAAGGTGAAGGACATCATCATTAGTAGGGGGTCCCCACTACCCGTAAGAAAGTACCTCGAACGTGCCAAAGGAAGATGAAAATAAAGAGTTGGCTCATGACTCGTCTCTGGTGGAAGCTGGGGTTCCCAATGAGGCTAAGAATATGTCGAAGTCTCAAAAACCTACCCATCCATTACTATATTATGGGAGTGGCATTAGCAGTTGCGAAGGCCATCCCCGCAATGCAGCTACCAGTAGCTCAAAATTTCCTCCCATGACCACCCACAGGGGCCTCCCCCACAGGCATATAATGTTCGATCACGATAGCTTCTCTTTTCATGCGATTCACGGAAGCCCTCCACGTAACAAGATGGTCGAACATTATGAAGGCCCTCTACTCACTACGGTCCACCCTTAAGGTCCTCCCTGGGGTATAGAGTGAAAACACTCTCCATACAGTGGGAACACAAATTATGATAGTAATCCACACTATCGTAGTCACAGCTGTAGAGGCCTTCCCCGTTGTGACGTCTCATCATGACAAGAAGGCCCTCCCCTTGTCATGGCCTACCCTGAAGGTCCTCCACATGGGTTATGTTGCAATGAAACTCCATGCAGCCATGAATCAGGTTACGATGGTAGTTCTCACCATTTGGATAACAGAGGTCCTCCCCGTAGAGATGTAAAGCAATGATAAGGCCCTCCCCTCATTTCGGTACAATCTGAAGGCCCTCCCCATGGTGTACCCCACAGACATTCTCCCCACTGCTGAGGTTATGGTAGTCCTCGCCATTGTGGCAACTGTGATGGAAGTATTTTCCACCATGGCCACCATTTCAATGGTCCTCCCTTCAATGGCCCCAAGTAACAAAATGGTCCTCCCCTTATCGCAGTGTGTCTTGAAGGTCCTCCCTAGGATACACATCAAACATCAATCCATGATAGTCATCCTCACCATGATGGCAGTTATTGTGATGATCCTCCCTATAGTGACATAATTTATCAAAAGTAAGGTCCTCTCCATGTCGAATCAAGCACAAAAAAGCCCTCATATTCCGAGGCATTCAGAAGGATAAGATCAAGAATGTCACAATCCAAGCTAGTCTCCAACGTCAATCTTCTTCAATCAGGAGAAGTTCCAGGGCCACGTTAATCTTCTGAACCACCTCAGAATCACCCACATGATAATTCAGTACCTACCAGCACCACTGCCTCTGACCACACAATCAGTGAGAATCTCAGATGGGCTGACCAGGTAGAGGAATCAAAAGTAGAGGAGTATGCTGACATACTGCACATAAGGAAACGAATGTCCAGAGATGATGTTCCAGTTATGTTTTGAACCATGGGAACCTCTCAATTCTACATACCCCGAAAGTTGTCAGAAGAATGTGCGCATGAAATCCAGTCTAATATATGGATAACCCTCCTCCAGCTTAAATCAAGCTTGCTACCATACGATGGGTATGTAGACCATGTCAATAAAATAGGAGACCTCCTACATCACATCAACCTCGAAGATCTTCCTTCAGCACGACAATTGCGACCTGAGAGTGGTAAAGGAAATATTGAGTTAGTCTACCTCCATGAACTACACCAGTTGCGGTGCCTCATTGGTTACACTCTGATGGGAGTCCATATCAGAGGATGAGGAGGATATGGATCCATGTATTTCACTCCGCTCCCCGCCCATAAGAACCTGTTTGGCATAATATCTTGCAACGTCATCATGTCAAGACAGCAATCGAGTGGGGTCCCTATTCAAGAAAGGCGACACACCCAACCGATACAGGCCTTGGGTAAGACCCACAAGCGTCAGGCCTGACGGGAACAATCCATTCATGAGATCCTGAATCAGGCCACCAAAAGCATTCAATGGGACTCTCTCCTATGAGAGGCCAATCAGCAGTCATTGCTTGCCTCCACAGAGGGGATTGATTCACATGTGAACATGGTGTCAGATCCAGTTCACCCCTGATTGGGGGAACACATGATTAGGCAGGTAGAAATAGTAGCGGCCACTGCCGCAATCTAGGGTCAACCCCAGCCTACAGGGCTGGGGTCATTTTTAACAACAAATTCCCCCATAAGACCAGTAAAAATGGTAAGAGACTAAATGTCCAGGGAACGAAGCCAGCCCCAACCCTCAGGGCTGGGGGCATTTTTACCACCTCAACAACAACCTACCCTACGAGAATCAGTATTCTCTCATCTAGAGAGGACTTTCAGAAGAGGAGGTTCCTACCATATCCCATCCGTTGAATCATTTTCCCCTTTAAAAGGGAGGAGTACCATAAGGTCATATCAAATAACTTTCCATGTAAACCTTCATCAAGGAGTCTAGAAGAAATATTGGGACAGCAAGGGGAGGACCATTAAAAGTCGCGGGTGATCCTATTACTATTTGTAAGATGACATCTCCTCCACCTTGCAATATACAACCATCAACACCATAGACATTAACCCCATGTGTGGCACTGAAGATGATGTGAATTCCGATGGATAGGGTGACGATGGTTCCATCTAGGCTGTGATTCACAAATAACCTCTAGGTGTGCACACCCGGAACCAATGGGTCGCCCTAAATATGGTCACCCCTCCAACTAACCCTCATCAACTTCACCTGAGTGGTTCCAACAAGGATAGGAACAATTGAGCGGTTACCCTTGACATGCCTCCTTCTCTCGATAAAAACAGTCCACTTATGCTCGTAGAGAGATTTTCTCGATAGGAGGAGGAAATGAATGAATTGATGTGGCTTAAACCTGAAATACACAAAAGGAACCATCTTATTGAATTCACATACCAAAAAGAAAAAAACCTTGCACTCCTAGCAAGTTCACCTCAAAGACCAAGGTTTTCCCCGACAAGTGATGCATGGTCAGGGTCCCCACCTAAGGAGGCGCCTGGTCCATCTAACTACCTAGACATGGATTCGGGTTAATTCCAAGACTTCCCACCACCCAGGAAGCAACCATAGTGAGTACGTTTGAGCCCTCCGAAGGTGTTAGAAATGACATATTCACCCTTGGTACCGGCCGAGCTGGATCCTCAAGCAATGCCACATGCTACACCTACCCATGACCGGGCCCAACAGGATGTAAACCAGGGTCTCACCAGCACCATTGAGGAACTGATCGCTCGATTAGAAGTAATAGAAGGTCGACAGGATCTGGTATAGCCAGAACAAAAGACCTACCCAGATTGGGTGAGCAACACACCTTCTCGACCCAATTTTTGGAGCCATATATTCCCTATTTTCAATAGATCATGTGACCCAGACCAACCTTTGATGCACTACGCGTCTTATTGTGACCCTATAATGGGAACTCCCAAACAAAAAGAAGTAGTGAAACTCAGATTATTCATGCAGGCCTTGCAAGGATCTTCCTTCGTCTGGTATATAAATCTACCAGCTCAGTCAATAAAGAGCTGGGAAGACCTTCAACAATAGTTCATGTTTTACATCAGCTCAACGCTGCCTAAAACCATAGTCAACGAACTCATGAATTGAAAAAATATAGATAATGAGAGGGTCTCAGATTTTATCAACAGATGGAAGGGTATAACCTACTCTCTGAATAAGACAATGCTCCTAGACAAGATGCTTGGCATATGCATCGATAATCTTCGGGATGATCTACGAACACTGCTCATACCATTGGAGTGAACCACTAGATTCGTCAATATCACTCCCATTGCACCGAGAATTGAAGACTCCCTATAGTGGACTAATATGATGTCCCAAATAACCTCACATGCTCCTGCAAAGAGAGAAGCCAGAGCTGAAGCGCCCTGTATCACACTCAAGCAAGCCCCTATGCCTGCTCCACCGCTTAGGCCTCCACCAAATCATCAAGGTCCCCATGTGTATCAGTGGCCGCCACTGCCCAAGAGAGATTATCATAGAGGATAAAAGAGTAACCAGTTCTAGGTACGAAGAAACAAAGTATACTCATTCCGAGAGGACCAAGTCTGCAGGTACTTCATCACTGCAATGAATTGCAATTTGCTCCACCTCCCGGAGTAAAGGAAGCCGGAATAGGTAGGCCGAGATGACACACCAGATTACATTCCCTACCATCGAAAGTTGAGGCACAATATCTGGGAATGCTTCACCTTCAAATACCTCCTACAAAGAATGATAGGCTCTTGGCAAGTAGAGCTGGGACCACCACCAGCACATGTTACAGATATTTATACCACCGAATCTGACAAAGGGGAGGGGTGGCAGGAAGTCACTAGTATGAAGGGGAAAAAATATATGACTGTATTACTCGGAAAACTATCAATCGATCTCAGGGAATACTCTATGCTCAACTATAGCAACCGGTGACACCGCCAACAACCCCTGATGCCACAAAACCGACAATATCGACCTCACAACCCTCCACGAGCCGGATATCCATCCATAATCGAAAAGGGTGGATAAAATCACAAGATTAGAGGTCCGCAATGAGGCATAAGTTAGCCCCGACACTTTCAGATTTTATGCCCCCAAACGTGGGGCTACAGGCACCGACCCACCAAACGGCACCATCAGAGACAACTGACCAGGTTGATCTTGTCACAGGAAGAGTAAATAACATTTGGTTCCATCAACATCATCCATCTAATGGGATCATTCCCTGACGAAGGGTATGGTTATGAACCGGAGTTCCCAACACAAGGAGCTGGGAGGAGGAATCGTAGAAGCAGGGGATACCACGGGAGGTACAATCACAGCTGAAACCAACCTTATGGTTTTACCCTAGCCCAAACCATTAATATTGTAGAAATCAATGGGAGAGACCTTCAACAGACTCAGCAGGAGAATGAATAACCCTCCACCTCCACAAGGATCCACTTCAGCCTCATCATTCTGTGGTACTTATCAGAGGACAAAAAAATGTCTATCCGCCTAGTGCGCATAAACAGACCGGACGGGCTGAGTCCCCAGAACGTGGGTACACTATCGACCTCTGATCCTGCGGTGAGTCCTTCATTGTCTCATACTCCAGCTCCTAATGTGACTTCTAAAACTCTCCCACCAACGAAGAAGTACTTGCTGCCGGCACAAAAGTACGACATCCTTAAGCAGCAGGTGTCAGTACCGGCCAAACTTTCTGTCCTGGATGCCTTGAGTTTGTCAGCAAATATCAGGCAGGTGCTTATAGAATATTTGCTTAGCCCCCAGGTGTTTCAATCTAAGGTATTCTCTTCCATGATTTATCATATGGAGACTGGTCTTCTTGAATGTAATGTGGTGATTTACTTCACCGATCAGGATGACGATTCCATCATGGAAGGACACATCAAACCACTGTATGTGTCTCGTATATTAAATGATGTTGAGATTCGGAAAGTCATTATTGAAAACTACTCTGGAGTTAACATCATTCCCCTATGGGTATATCGTAAGTTGGGATAAAATGAGGATGATCTAATAACCTCATCCACAACTCTGTTGGGTTACGACAAGAGTGAATAGAAGCCAATGGGACAAATCAAGCTAAAAACCAACTTTGGCGACTTTGTGGCCTACTCAGAATTCCTGGTTGTCCGGAAGAACACAACATTCAATGCCCTTATGGGAAGGTCGTGGCTCCATAAGCACATGGTCATTCTTTCATCCTACCAAGAGTGTATTAATTATTGAATCAATGAAAAAAGTGGGACATTGCATGCTTATAAGGCCCATGTCGAGCTCTCCGAGTCACACTACATTAATGTATGTTTTTATGAGAAAAAGGAAAAAGAAGCCTTCGCTCGATGGTATCGACTGGATCCCCACTCCAAATAGCCTGGAAATGGTTCCTGATGACCCCCTCAAGCTACTCAGCTGAGACTACATACAGACCATTAACCATGTTGAGAGCAGCGGTTCATGTCCTGACATGCACTCAACTATCCTCATGAATTAATCGAAAATGGATGAATGTGAAAATGCAGAAACGACCGCTAACCCTCAATTAGGGGGAGAATACATGGATGAGGATGCCCACAATTCCTCACCTCCAGACTCCAAAGAGACCTTGTTGGGAACTCTCCCCCAACAGATCAGGAAGATGAGAATGTGGGGGAAGCGTGGAGGAAGATCTCATGGATGCACCGCCCCAATTTGAGGAAGGTATCTCCACAACTTTGAGCGAGCTTAGGGAAATAAAAATTGGAACTAAGGAAGACCTAAGGCCCACTCTCATTTGTACAACAATGTCCCCCAAGGAGAACAAGGTATATACCACTTTCCTAAAGTAGCATTGGGATGTTTTTTCCTGGAATTAAATGGAAATATCGGGACTTGATACCGATGTGGCGACCCACCACATAGGTGTTCCATAAGACCATCAGGGCTATAAACAAGCTGCCAGAAGGACACAACCCACACATGCTGCCAAAATAGAGGCTAAAGTCGATAATATTATTAAAGCATGCTTCATTCAGGAGGTCCAATACCACATTTGGCTAGACAACATTGTCCCTGTCAAGATGAAGAATAGACAAATATGTGTCTCCATCGATTTCAGAGATCTCAATCAGCATTTCCCAAAAGATGATTATCTGATCCCGATCACTGAGTTCTTAATCGACGCAACTGCTGGGTATGAGGTTCTCTCATTCATGGATGGTTATTCTAGGTATAATAAAATCTGGATGGCCCAAGAAGATGAAGAAGCTACAGACTTCAGGCCCCCTTAATGAGTATTCAATTACAGGTTCATTCCCTTTGGTCTCAAGAACACTGGCGCCACATATCAACATGCCATGCATCATATCATTAAACCATTCCTAGGAAGATTCATCGATTTCTAGGTGGATGACATGGTGGTCAAGTCCAAACAGTGCTTAGATCACCTGTCAGACCTTGAAATCGTTTTCAACAATCTTCGACAACATAGCCTGAAGATGATACCCTATAAATGCACCTTTAGTGTTACCTCAGGGAAATTCCATGGCTTCATTGTACGCCATCGTGGCATCAAATTTTACCCTGAAAAGGCCAATACTATCCTTGGATTACCACCACCCTGCAATCTCACTGAGTTGAGAGGATTCCAAGGACACCTGGCCTACATTTGGTAGTACATAGCCAACCTGGTGGGTAAATGTTTTCCCTTCACCGGGTTAATGAAAAATGGGGTTACGTTCCAATGGAAAGATGATTTCTAAGAGGCATTCAATAGACTAAAGAAGTACCTCGTAAACCCACTGGTACTCATTACCCCGTTTGAAGGTAAATCCATTATCCTATACGTGACGGCCCTAGAATGCTCAATGGGGGCCTTCCTCGCAGAGAAAAATGGCATTGGCTATGAAAACATTCTCTATTACCTCATCCGAACCATGATAGACGCAGAAACTCAGTACTCAAATATCAAAAAGTGTTGTTTGGCCATGTTCCTCGCAGTTAAAATGTTGCGACATTATCTGTAGCATCATGAAGTCTATTTAGTCTCACGTAGTAACCTGCTCAAGAACAACCTCAGCAGCCCGATGCTATCTGAGTTCCTATCCCAATGGAAGTCATCTAGCAACAGTTTGACATCTAGTTAGTGCCTGATAAAGGCATCAAAGGCCAGGAATTAGCATATTTTCTAATAGAGCACCCTCAACATTGACCAATGCACCGGATGTCGAACTACCTAATGAAAATTTCTTCTCATTTAATGAGGAGTTCTCATCATGGGAAATGTATTTCGACGGTGCAACCCGAAGCCCGACAGGGAAAAGTATAGGGGATCCCATATTTAACATGGTGGGTTTGGGGATAATACTCATGTCCTAAGAAAAGGCAGTCTTGCCATATTCCTTCCTCCTGTCAGAAGGATGTATGAATAATTTGGTGAAGTATCAAGCCCTCATTGTTGGCATGGAGCTCACACTACGGGAACAAGTACAACACCTTATGGTAAAAGGTGACTCGGAACTGGTCATCAAGCCAGTCAATGGTGACTATGCTATTAAAAATGAGGAGTTGGTTCCCATGATTGACCATGTATGAGGGTTAATGGAAGAATTCTCCACAGAACCAACATTGACCTATATTCCTTGGTCTCAGAATTCCCATGCTGATTCATTAGAAAATGCGGCCACATCCCTAGCTGACCCAGAATGAGATGAAACAATTAACAACATTGCTCATCGTTGAATGGTATTGCCGTTTTTTCAAACTAATATAGAAAAAATAAGCGAAGTCAGTATTATTTTTGAGCCATATGCTCCTACCACCGGCTAGATAATCCCCATTGCAATCTACCTTCAAAGGGGAGAACATCCATTAGACAGGGCTGAATAAGAGCAAGAACGAAGAAGGGCAACCAGCTTTGTCCTATATGGTAGCACGAGTCAACAAGAGTTACTCAACAAATGAGGCCTTGAAAGAGACCTCCTCAGATGAATTGATGGAGAAGAAACCACTGTCATCATGACTGATGTTCATGCCGGAGTATGTGAAGAACATCATTCAGGGTCTTAGAATTCCCATCAGGTTTGAATGATTGGGTACTATTGGCCCACCGTGGTATGAGATAGCGAGAACTTTACCACAAAATGCAACTCTTGTCAAATTCATGCCAACTTCATTAACAAAACCCTATAGTAACATCATTAGGACATGTACTCATGGCCTTTTTCCATCAGGGGAATGGACATCTTGGGACAATATCCTCCTACCACGGTAAAATAATTGAAATACATTCTCACAAAAACTGTCTTCTTTTCCAAATGGGCAGAAGATGTACCCCTCAAGGAAGTCGAAGCAAGACACATTGTAAGATTTTTGAAAACCGATATCATTACTATATTTGGCGTCCCTAATATCGTACTGATAGATAACGACACCAAATACATCTCTGCTGAATTGGAGAAACTATACTGAAAGTATGGTATCAAGGCTATCTACTCATCCCGCTACCATGAAATGGCCAACAGATGGATAGAAGCTTTCAACAAGACCTTTTCCAACATTTTAAACAAAATGGTGGACAATGACAAGAAATCACGGACAGATAGTCTCTTGTATGCATTGTGGTTTATCAAACCACATTCTACACCACTACTCGGGCCACTCCAAACTCATGAGAATACAGAACAGAAGTAGCCTTTCCCATTGAGCTCCAATTTCCCTCACTCTGCGTTTCCATTTGTGATCAGTTATCCAAGGATGAGCTATCAGAAAAACGGCTAGGTGAATTGGAAAAGCTGGATGAGAAGCATTTTCACAATTTGCATAATCTGGATGTATATCAGAACTGAATCACATGAGCCTTCAATAAAAACGATCATCTTTGTTCTTTATTTGAAGTAGAATTGTTGTTGGTCCTCCGGACCCCAATGATACACAGAATGAAACCTCCAAAGCTGGAGCCCAAGTGGGAGGGACTATATATTATACAGAAGGTCTACTCCAATGAAGCATATTCCTTGATCTACATGGATGGGCAGTTCACCACTGCTCATATGAACGAGATATTTCTGAAGAAGTATTTCGCTTAACCAAAGAAATTATCATCTGAGCTGCAAGACATTAAACTACCAAGCCCAAAAGGTCCTAACTCTATAACCCTAAACAAAGTGTATTTCATCATCACTAGACGATGTTAAACTGAACAGATTTCAGAGAACTACTTATGGATAGATTCTTTCCCTTGAAGGATATGTATTGACGCTAGGGTCCCCCATCCTGGCCCAGCAGACCCCAAATAAAACAATTCCCTCTTCCCATGTGCATAGACCAACCCTGTATGGGGTGTGTCTCTCTAAGGGAACTACATACAGCTTCATTACTACCATTAACAGATATGTCGTGACTCTGGTGTCCCACATCCTTCTCCAACCGACCCCAAAGAAAAAAATGCCCTCTTCCTTTGTGCATAGACCAGCCCTACACGGGGTGTATCCCTTTCAGATAACTACATATGGCTTGATTCCTACCCTTGTAGGATACATAGTGATGCTAGAGTAACCTAACATGGCCCAGCTAACCCCAATGATAAAAATTCCCACTTCCCCCATGCATGGACAAGCCCTGAATGGGATGATTTATTTTAGAGAACTATGTACATCTTGATTCACGCCATTACATGATACAAAGCGATGCCAGGATCCCACATCCTGGCCCAACTACCCCCAAAGAAAAAAAAATTAACCTCTTCTCCCGTGTACAAGACAACCTTGAATGGTATGTACCTATTTCAATGAACTACGTGTGGCTTGATTTCTGCTCTCAAAGGATGTGTAGTGAAACCAGGACCCCATGAATGTGTCTAGCCACCACCTTCATCACTGCTTCTCTTAGCATGTCGATTCACACATTACGCAACTGGGCCTCCAACCATTCCTAGTTTCTCAAAATGTGTATTACTCACATGATCATAGTAATTATGGATGGTTCCCTTTTCGTGAACACAAACAACATGGATTTTAATGAACTATGTATGGCTTGATTCCTTCCCTCACAGGATACATAGTGACGCCAGTTTCCCCCATCCTGGTCCGGCCACCCCTAAATAAAGATTAAAAAAATCCATTTTCCACCATGTGTGGATTAGACCAGCATGGGGTGTATTTTCTTTTAAAGAACTACATACAACTTGATTCCTACCCTCACAGGATACGTAGTGACACCAGCATTCCACACCCTATCCTAACCACCCCAAATAATGATAAAAACACCTTTTTTCCCACAAGAAAGGACTAGACCTTCATGAATTTTATTACTCATCCTTAATGCATGTCGTTAAAATGCACAGTCTAATGTCCCTACCACATGACGTTAAACTGCATGGATTCCCCTTTTCATGTCGGTTCATCTTCGTCCTCACCACACGAGGTTAAACTGCACGAACTTCATCGCGACCCACCCAAGATATACGACAAAACAGGATGGGAATAATCCTTGAACATTTTCATCCATATTCTCCATACATCATACTCTGTGACACGAAATATTTTGGATCTCCATAATCATCCATGGCCATCGGAAGTTGAAAGGCATCGACCGGTGGACACCTTTTTATGACTATGCATACCATTCCCTTAGCGGCTCTGCATATTGTTATCCCCTATCTCGTCTACCAAATTCTATATTTTCTAAGGCGATATTCTTCCTATCTCTGTACGCCTTTTGGCCTTAGATCCCCCATATCATATCTTCCAATCCAAAAATTTATGGATCGGTGGTTTAAAAGTTCATTCCCCTCTCATATCCAAATGATTACAGGGTATCCCTACTTAGTTAGCCTATGTATATTCTCATGGTTCACCTGATGATTTGAATACCAAAATATCAAGCCTGGGCTAGGCTACTATGACTCAATGAGCAACTACGGTGAAGATGATTCTTGTATGCTTGGACACCAATATCTTAATATGCCATACTCTGTGATATAAGAAATCCTGGATTTTCATTATCATCCACGACCATAAGAAGTGGAAAGTTATCAACCCGTGGACATCTTTGTATGACTGTGCATACCATGCCCTCACCGGCTCTACATATTGATAGCCCCTGGCTCATCAACCAAAGGAAATATTTTCTCAGGCGATACACTTCCTTGCTCCATACGCTTATCAGCCTTAGATCCCCTATACCATACTTCCGGATCCAGGAAATTCCAGAGTTAAAATTGACACCCTCATTCCCTCACACTTGTTCAAAGTATACTAGAGAATCCTAACTTAGTTTCCATCTAGGTCATTGTAGCAATAGTCACCAAATGGTTGGAAATCTATGACCGTTAAACTAAGTGTACATCTTCCTAACCACACAACATGAAACTGCATGGAGTAAAGGTACACCCCTGTGTAAGATAAATTAGCGCAAGGAACCCCCCAAGCTTTAATAGCATTCATTGATGAAAATCCCCAACATATCCAGATATTTTCTTACCAAATGACATAATTCATGACCCAGACAGTCACAGATCCTCATAATCATTCATGTCCATCGGAAGTGGAAAGTCACTGACCCGTGGACACTTTTGCACGACTATGCATACCATGCCCTTAGTAGCTCCACATATTGATAACCCATGGACCATCTACCAAAGGTAAGATTTCCCAAGGAGATACTCTTCATATCTCTGTATTTTTATCGGCCATAGAGCCCTCATATCATTACTTCTGATTCATGAAGCCCCTGAACCACGATTTACACCATCAATTCCTCTACACATCTTGGACATGACGATATATTCGAGCCCAGTTACATTATAGTCAAGAGTGGCCTTTGAAACTACGTCCTTACCGCATGATGGTTAAAACTACATGGAACATGTCTTTGCCTCTTGTCGTGAAGCAGCAAAGGGAAAGAATTATAAATAATGGGAAATTCCTCCAATTATAATAATTTTCACCGATTTTAAAAAATGCCCCCCCATCCTCACTGCACTATGTTAAACAGCATAGTATCATTAATAATGCTCTTCGTCTCTACAGCATGATGTTAAGCTGCACAGAATCCGTCTTTACCGAATGATGTTAAAATGAATGGATTTAGTAATAATAACAATTCCCTTCATCATTTCTGCATGATGTTATACTTCGTGGTCGAACTCTTCATAGGTCCAAATAGGAATATTGGTTTTCCTCCTTCCGTCAATGAATGATCCATACCATCACAAACCATTGTATCACACCAGTGTGATAAGGGATGACTTTACCCATTCACGGGATTTTTATCCTAGATGTATCTCCCGAATTCTGGAACCCTCTTTTCATAAACCATACTCTATACTCAAAAATAACTAAACCCTTGTAAGGCAACCCCAGTGGTCCCGAATCTCAACTTCCTTGATGTTTCTCGGATATTAGGAAATTATTGACCTAAAGACACATTTTCATGACTATACATACCATTCCCTCAGTGGCTCTGCGTATTGATCGCTTCTGGCTCATCTACCAATGGAAATATTTCCTCAGGCTGTGCTTCTCTCCATACAATTGTAGGCCTCTGAGCCCCCATATCCATCCAGGCATTCAGAAACCCTCTGAGTTGCAGTTTACCGTCCTCTTTCACAACACTTCTCGAATATGCTGGAACATCTCTTGTTAGATTTCCAAGAACCCGGAGAATCCATTCCATTTTAACGAATGTCCCGGCTGCATGTCTTTAAAATGCGCCAAGATCTAACCATGCATTACGCTGACTAAATGAATAGGACAGGGACCCTACATTCACACTCTCGATTCATGTAGATGTTCCCAAACCGTTTCGTAGGTCACATATCCTTTCTGAGCCACCCCTGGTGGGTTTTCAGAATTCTCCAAGCCACCCATGGTGGTTTCCATATTCTGGAATTCCATGAAGTCCTCAGGCCATCCAAAATGGTCAGTCATTGATTTAACGACACATTTGAAAAACTATGCATACCATGCCCTCAGTGGCTCTGCATATTGATCACCCCTGACTCGTCTAACAAAGGAAAGTTTTCCTTAGGTGATTTTTTCCAACCATTGCATACCGATACGGCTCCTAAGCCTTGTGACATTCCATGCATGTTGTTCAAATCTAAAAATGTTCCCCCCACATGTGTCAAAAAGGTATTGAGACGTATTTTAACAACCAAAACATGTCGGGGCCCTCGTCCCACCATATCTAGACAACGATATTCGACCTAAAACATTAGTAATGATAGTCTTGTCGGTGGGAAATTAAACCGCTCACAAAAATAGGCACAAAGCCCGTTAGGCCGAAAACCCGAAAAGGGCGACCTAAGAAAAAGCCGAGCCATACCCGCTGGTTCCAAGCCAAATGGGCCCTGGAAAAATTATGTTATTGACAGAAAACACAAATTTTTTTAGGGTTTTTCTACAAAAACCTACAAATAGTCTTAGTATGTTCGATGAGTCCCTTGTCTCAAGAAAAATTTTGTGCATTGGCCAATCACTAATCGATTTTCAGGACCACTCTACATCAGAATCGCTTCCTCATTGTTCCGATCATACCCCATTCTGATGGGAGGAATTTATTGGGTCCTAAAAAATCCATAAAGGAGAAGGGGAATCCCCTTAAACTGATAAAGGATTGTACCCAATTTACTCAATTAATTGGATGAAAATGTGGATACTACTCAAGATTGGCGAAGGACCAATCAGCCCGTGTACTTGTCAAACATAGATGGTATGCAGACGGTTTAGAAAACCAGCTCCTACACGGACCGATGTCGTTTGCAGAACAGATTCTGGAACCCTCTGCGGGCACGAAGCAAGATGGGCACCAGGCCGGTCCACCATCACAAACAGCCCCAGCGGCGAGACATGCCAACCGGCCCAGACTGCATACACTGTCATTCGAAGAACAGAGGCGGAGCCCTACGCAGCCGGGAAGCACCCCCCAAACCGATTTGGTTCACGAGTGAGGTGCATTCAATGCCCCGTGATTTGCAGATTCACCTTGTCATCCGGAAACCGGGTTTTCGGTAATGGGCCTCTAAAAATGGTTCGACATGAGCACAAATACATCTCTTTCCCCCCACTATAAAAGGACATCGACGGGGAGATGAGAAGGATTGATTGGATTCTTGTGGAAGGATTTCAAAGGAAGATGTTGTCACGACCCGTCCCCGGGGCCCATGTCGTGACTACCCCAAGCCCGCCATCCATAGGCCAGGGGCTGGTGACTAGCAGTAAGGAGTAATTCCCGGAAAAAAGCTAAGGAATTTCCTTTGTAAAGTAAACAAACACCACAGATCAAGAATGTAGTAGAAGTAAATACTACGTAAAAAACTGGGTACAACAGTAAGTGCAAAAAATTATGTGGGCCAGTATACAAACCAAAACTGAATGTAAAGTACAAAAGGAAAGGGAAAACAACAACTGAATGTAAAGTCGCAACCTCGAGCCATCCGCTGGAAGTCCCACCTGAAGGGTGGGTACAGATAGCCTCCAGAGCTCCTCAGGTCCAGCTGTTCGCTCCGTGTATGTTCCACCTAGTGGTCCACCTCCAGGTACCGTCCTAATCTGCAAGCCTCAACCATGATCTGCGTTGTATGTCGTCTGCAACCAACACAACATAGTGCAGGCATAGCCCGTGCAGGGGTGAGTATAAGCTACTCAGTAGGGACCTCGAAACCCACAAGGGTCTCCTGAATCCACAAAGGATAATCCACAAAGGAAAGATACAATCAGGAAATAACATCAGACACTGTTTAGGTATATGGCCATTCATATATCTAAGTCATCAATTCCAGTTCTTCTCCAATATCCGAGCCCAAGTACAACCCAGTCCACACAGGAAACATAACCCAGTCCACACAGGTAAGAAAAAAATAATCCACACAGGAGAGCACAACACAATCCACATAGGAATGCAAAACAGGATTCATCTCACATAGGTATACTTCTTCGTATAACGATAGAGATGGTTAGATATAGCCACTGATTCATCTAGGTCGTCGGAACCACAAAGGATAGATAGGTACTAACCCCCGAAATGACCCACAAAGGATATTACCCACACAGGATCGATAGATAACTAACCCCTGCAATGACCCACAAAGGATATGACCCACACATGATCGATAGGTAACTAACCCCCGCAATGACCCACAAGGTATCTGACCCACACAGGTTCGATAGGTAACAAACCCCCGCAATGACCCACATAGGATCTGTAGGCACTGTCCACATAGGACCGCTGAGCACTGACCCACATAGGATCGGTCCCACACAGGATCGGTAGCACTGATCCACGTAGGATCGATGTGTGTTGTAGTCTTCACCGTCGAATCCACTGAGGATCTCTTTACAGTCGTCGTCGTCATCCAGTCGTAGCCAGCTCTAGGTTCCCGCACATAGCAAGCTCATTCGAGAGGGTCCGCTCCACGAGCCGAGGGGACGATACATCAAATGACCCATAGTCTGGAGTTGATTTATCCAAAAGTTCCGTATTGTCAATAGGAACTCAACTTCACAGACGGCGCGTCAATCAGACGCCCTGTCTAAGAGTTATTGGATTTTTCGTCCTAGGGGCCCGGTTGGTTTTTAAGTCAAAACCAACCCGGATATACTCCAACTGCGTCCAAACCTTGAGCAGAGTAAGCCAAAATGTCCGTCTCACTAAGAGAATCCAACAATGTCAATGGCATGCCAATTGGATATCCGGAGCTGATGTTATATGTGTTTCCGCTCCGAGGGCCCGGTTGGTTTCGTGTACGAACCAATCCGGCTGAACCTGATGTTCTCCGACACTTTGAGTGTAACATACCAAAAAGACCATCTCGATCCAAGGATCGCATCGCACCTGACGGTGAATCGATCGGAGGTCTGCAGCTCATGTTATGCGAAACAGACCGAAGAGGTTAGGTAATAGAGGGTTCGGGCCCGGTCCGACCCGGCTCGATACCCCTAGGGATGGCCCGAACCGGGACGAACCAAACCGAGTCCGGGTCCGGTCTGCTAGGGCATGGCATGGCCCGACCGGCATGGCCCGGCCCGGTGCGCGGAGCGCTGGCGCGCTGGCCAGGGGCTCGGCCAATTGGCCGAGCCGTTCGGATGCGGGGGCAATTCCCCCACGTGTAGAAACCGTGGCCCCTTAATGGGGCTACTACGTCCGGACAGCCGGGGGTTTTGAACCCCCGGTTCTTCCATGGTCCGGCCGGCCCACTCCGGCCGGCCGGCTTCTTCCGCCACGGGACCGGCAAAGCCGGTCCCCCTGCTCCGATGCCGGTAGCCCAGATCCGGACGGTGGTTCCCTTACTCCACCGCGGCCCAGAACCAGTCGCAGCCTTCATCCGTCCGTCACGGTGCAACGGTATCGTGCCCCTCCACCACGGCCCCGCTCCGGCCGCGGTGCTTTCGTAGTTCTCCAGAGCAACGCGACGGTGCCGCATCTTTGAATCGTTTTCAACGGCGTGGCGCGACGTCACCACACATCTTCCCCTTCTTTAATATTTTCCGCGTGGTGTTTCGGCACCTTGTTGCCTTGATCGTGCTACAACAAAAATAAAACCAACAAGGGGGAGGAGGGTCGGTCGTGTTCATACGGTCCGACCTCATCCTTTTATTGCGATATCAGGCGGATCAAAAGAATGGATGATGGTGATAGAAAAAAATTACAAAAAAACCCCTACCTCAACGTTTTCGTCGAACGAGCGTTCATCGCAGAATTAACCATCGCGGAAGAAGATGATTGTCGCGGAAGAAGAGGATCATCGCAGAAGAAGCGGATCACCGTGAAAGGAACATATTTGGAGTTAGGTGATCTCCGAGGAAGGCATCGCTCACCGTCGTCGGCCGTCGGTGGTCAGCTTTCTTCGTCGGCGGCGGTGCGTTCTTCGCGTTCTTCGTCGAAGAACGAAGAATCCTCTCTTTTTCTCCCAAAGTCTTAACACAACACAAAACCCCACATAATAAAATAATTCCTTCCTTTATTTTATTATTATAGCAAACAAATTTGAAATTCAAAAGTTAAGAAACGAACAATTAATTCAATGAATTAATTGTAATGATTTAACTGCCCAATTTAATGAGGCATTTCCGAATCCAAAAAAAACGCACACTTGACTTCATTAAAAAGAGGGGTGTTGGTGCTTTACATAGAAAGAAAGAAATGGTGGGGCTCGTACGGGACCCACCTCAAAAGTATCCTACCATGTGGGTAGGATATTTTGGATCCCACCTTATCCGCTTAACATAGGTTAATTAGCTTTATGTAAAATAAATTAAATTGTCGCACCACTTTATTTTATTCCATAACTTAACCCCAAAAATTAAAAACCACACCCGAGTAAATGCAACTCTAGAAAAGGTGTTTCTATGTAATTACCGGTGCTGTGATTCCATTGGTGCCCTCAGAATTCGAGTCCTAGCATCGGTTCAAAATTTAGAAAAACCCGCTCATTCGTTCACTGAACGTACCAGAGCTAAACTTCAGAAAAAGATTCCGGGCACACCGGGACTCGAAATTAGGTGCCATCAGAAACTACGTTCTTTTAAAATTCCCAAGAAATTTAAGGAAAAAATTTCCATGAATTTTAAGAGTTATTACATTACTCCCACCTCAGGGATTTATGTCCCCGTAAAGATAAATCAAAAGTAGGGGAACAAATGTGGGTACTGAGCACGCATCTGACCCTCCGGATCCCAAGTGCTCTCCTGGAGGTTCCCGTGCATCCATCTAATTTGAAATAGAGGAATTGATCATCCACATAGGACCCGCTCCTGCCGATCGTCAATCTCCACCGGGAACTCCGAAAAAGTCTCGCCATCGTCAACGTCCAGCTCCCCATGGTTAATGATATGTGTCGTATTGTGAACGTATCTCCTCCGCTGGGATACGTGGAAGATGCCGTGCACCCGGTGCAACTGAGGTGGTAGAGACACGTGATAATCCACCTCGCCAATCCTACTGAGGACCTGGAAAGGTCCGATGAAGAGCAGAGATAACTTGCCGCCTCAGCCAAATCTCCGTTATCCACATCGATGTGAGACCCGCAAAAATATGTGGTCGCCATCCTCGAACGCCAGTGGCCTCCGCCTCCTGTCAGCATAAGACTTCTGCCGGCTCTGAGCTGTCCTCATCCACTCCTGGATGACCTGGATATTCTCTATCATGGCCTGGTCCATCTCCGGTCCCACAAGTGCTGACTCCCCAGGGTTTGTCCAACACAAAGGAGATCTGCAAGTTCAGTCGTACAATGCCTCGAATGGTGCCATCCTGATGGTGAAGTGGTATCTGTTGTTTTATGTGAACTCTACCAAGGGTTGGTTGTCCTCCCAGCTGCGACCAAAGTCGAGTAAACATGCACGGAGCATGTCCTCGATAGTCTGAATGGTCCTCTCTGTCTGACCATCTGTCTGAGGCTGAAAGGCGGTACTCAGATGTAGTTGCATCCTGAATGACTCTTGAAACCCCTTCCTAAGCCGGGATGTAAACCGAGCATCTCGATCGGAGATGATAGATGAGGGCACACCGTGAATCCGTATGATCTCTTGAACGTAGAGATGTTCCATGCTGTCCACTGAGCCCTGATCTCTAATGGGTAAGAATTGAGACGACATGGTGAGTCGGTCGAAAATCACCCAAATGGATTCATGACCTATGGATGTGCGTGGAATTCCAGACACGAAGTCCATAGATATGTCGTCCCACTTCCACTCCGGGATCTCCAAGGGATGTACCAAGCCTGCTGGTACCTGATGCTCTGCCTTCACCTGTTGGCAGTTGAGGCATCGAGAAACGAACTCTGCCACAACATTCTTCATGCCCTTCCACTAGTGTTTTCTTCTGAAATCCCTATACATCTTTGCCACTACAAGATTTACTGCTAAAGTAGAAGTGTGAAACTCTCTCAGAACCTCCTTCGATAATGCAACTAGAACCAAGGTATGTCCTCTAAAAAAGACGTCGTGATCTCCTCCCAAAAAGTATCCATCATGTTCCTATCATGAGGATATTTGCGCATGCCACCTCTCACAGTCAACGCCCCCACGCTGTGCCTCTCTGACCTGCTGCAGTAGCGGAGGAGTGACTATGAGTGATTGAAGGAAGGCTGCTCCATCTCTATCCACGAAGTATATCTGCAGAGTGGCTTGCTGCTCTATCGCCTCCCCAAGTAGTTGAATGCTCGTCGTCCTGCTGAGGGAATCAGCTACTACGTTCCCCTATCTAGAATTATAGACTATCTCAATGTCATAGTCCTGGAAGAACTTGAGCCATAGCCACTGTCTCAAGTTCAGGTCTTTCTGCGAGAAGATGTACCTGAGACTCTGGTGGTCAGAATAGACTATAATGCGCTCTCCCATCAGATAGTGTCGCCATGTCTACAGAGCGAAGACCACTTATGGTAACTCAAAGTCATGGATAGCGTAGTTCTACTAATGCGGCCTCAACTGACGTGATCCATAGGCGATCACTGCCCGATCCTACATCAGGACACATCCGAGTCCGGTCCCTGATGGATCACAGTAGACTACGTACCCTACTCCCTCCTCTGGCAACCTCAAGATAGGTGTGCTGGTCAATCACTGTCTCAGCTCCTAGAAGCTCTACTGACATATGTCTGACCACACAAATAGTTTCCCCTTCCTCGTCAAAGCTGAGAGTGGTGCTGCAACTCTGGATAAGTCTGGCACAAATCTTCGGTAGTTTCCAGCTAGACCCAAGAAACTCCGCACCTCAGTCACGCTCCAGGGTGGATCCCAAGCTAGCACTACCTCGATCATTGCATGATCCACTGCAACACCCACCTCAGAGATGACATGTCCCAAGAAGATCACCTCATGTATCTAGAAATATCACTTCGAGAGATTTCTATAAAGATGGTGCTCTCAGATTGTGTCTATTACAACCCGCAAGTGGTAGGCGTGCTCCTCCTCAGTCGTCGAGTATATCAAAATGTCCTCGATGAAGACCACAACAAATCGATCGAGGTATGTCTAAAAGATACTATTCACGAGGCCCATGAACACTTCTGGAGCATTGGTTATGCCGAATGGCATAACCAAGAACTCATAGTGGCCATACCGACATCTGAAGGTCGTCTTCTGCAAGTCCTCGTCCCGAACTGTGATCTGATGATAGCCTGACATGAGGTCTATCTTTGAGAACCACCGTGCACCCTTGAGCTGATCATAGAGGAAATAAATCCTCGATAGCGGATACGTGTTCCTCACTGTCACCTGTTTCAGGCGACAATAGTTGACACAAAGTCACAAGCTCCCATCTGCCTTCTTGGCGAACAATATCGGGGAAGCCCAGGGTGAAACACTGGGTCAGATGAATCCATTTCCCTGCAAGTCCTCTAACTGTACTCATAGCTCTCGAAGCTCAGCGGGGGCCATCTGATATACTGGAGTGGATATCGGGGCTGTCCCAGGGTATAGGTCAATATAAAAGTCTACCTCTCTACGAGGAGGTAGTCCTGGAATGTCATCGGTGAAAAAATCTGCATACTGATCCACCACTACAGGAAAACCAGGACTCCGCACATCAACTACTCCTAGGATGAGGCTCGACAACTGAGGAGTGATGGGACGTCCTCTCCTCTGTGAGAGTCCATCCTGTGCTGCCAAGGCTCCCTTCTCGCCGGTGAAGGTGAACCTACTCCCGTCGGTGTGTACACACCGCACCTTGCGCCTAATACAATCAATCTGACCATGGACTGTAGATAACCAATCCATGCCCAATATGACATTGTAAGGACTCGACGCCTCTAAAAGAAGATCCCAGTCGAATCTCTCACCTCCTAGAGTAAGCTCACACTGCCGGATCCAGTGTGTAATCATCGAGTCTGCTCTTGTAGGAGTCTCTAGCCATAAGGATTGAGCCAACGACTCTGTTGGAATCTTCGACCTCCGAACAAGGGTAGCAGCTATGAATGAATGACTCGCTCCTGTGTCTATAAGAACTGCAGCATGGGTGGAAAAGCCACAGATAGTACCTCAAATTATCTCGGTCGTGCCATGGTCATAGGTCTCCACAGCCTGGAGCTGTGGTTGTCTCTGCCTGCCAGCTCCCTGTGGTCGGGGTGGGCCTCCTGGTGGTGGTGGTGGTAGAGTCTCAAAGAGTTTCCCACCACCTGCTGCTCGACCATATCCTCTGCCTCATCCGTCTTCTCCCTGCGGACCACCACGATCAACCCTCCACCTCTGCCTGGGTGGCCCCTCAACCGTCGGTTGCTTCTCAACACGGCGGGTTGGGCAGTCACGAGCCATGTGGCCCTGCCCGCCGCATGCGTAGCACTGTCTGCCTCTCGAAAGACTGGCTCCATGATGTGTGCCCCGCACTGCTGAGCCACTGTCCCGAGGTCGTCTGCCTGAGGGTTTGGTCTATCTAGACCCATGATTCATCTGTTGAATTCCTGCTGCAATGTAATCTACTACGTGCCGCCCTGCGGTAGGTCTCGCTGCTGATGCAGGCTCTACAAGGAATCTCTCGATCAGAAGAACTCGCTCTAGTACTCCGGACTGAGTCGGAGTGCTGAAGGAGATCAGACATTCCCTGATCTCATTCCTCAATCCTTACTCAACGGTCTGGGCCTGGAAGAATGGGTCTCTTACTATGTCTGTTGAGTAGCACGAGGGATCAGTAAATATCGCCGAGTACTGGGTGACCGTCAAGCTACCCTGCTGGATCTGTAGAAGCTCATAGATGCGCACCAAATGGAGGGTGGCTGGGACGAACTCTGAGCGGAAGAGGATCTCAATGTCCGTCCATAGGAGAGATGCCTCATCATGCACCTAGATCATCATTCTCCACCATCTGCATGCTTCTGCGTGTAGTAGGCTCGCTGCGAGGATCAGCATGAAGTCTGCTGGTGTCCTCAATAACCCAAAAACTTGTACCACTGCCTCCAGCCAATCCTCATACACCTGGGGGTCCATCTCCCCGCGGATCCCGAGCGGTCGCTGGCACTGAAACTCATCCAATGCACTAAGGTGACTTGCATCGTCAGCGGCTGGGGATGGTAGCATTGGTGGCTCGGCGGGTAGAGGTACCGCTGGTGCCTCAGCTATCAAAGGGCCATGTACCGAGGCCTCGTCGCTCGGTGGGCTATCCTCACGCACAACTCTTGGAAAACTAGCTGGATGCCGTCGTGGGTCCATCCTAAAAAGAGACAGGTGCGTCACGGTCAGAACAGTATACCTGGTGAGCTGACACAAATTAATCACCAAGAAAACTTGAATCACACATGAACTCAATGTTTTCGTGCATTATGTCAGAAATCAGAAGTCAAGGTCCTGGTGAATGGATATGTCGGCCGCCGCACCAACACTGGACTCCCTGGACTGATAACCACACCCAATATTCTTAACACTATTTCTTTACATAGAAAGAAAGATCAGATTCCAAAGATATGTGGTTTAACCGAACACCTCTAATAACAATTTGTCATGACCCTTTCTTGGGGCCCGTTCCGTGACTACCCCAAGCCCACCTTCCATAGGCCAGGGGCTGACGAATAGCACCAAGGCGTAATTCCTGGTAAAAATGGAAGGCATTGCCTTTGTAAATTAAATAAACACCACAGAGCAAGCAAGCAGTAGAAGTAAATACTAAGTAAAAAATTGGGTCCAACGGTAAGTGCAGAAAATTAAGTGGGCCAGTATACAAACCCAACCTGAAAGTAAAGTACAACTAGAAAGGGAAATCAACAACTAAAAGTAAATCCGCAGCCTCAAGCCATCTGCTGGAAGTCCCACCTGAAGGGTGGGTACAGATAGCCTCCACAGCTCTTCAGGTCCAGTCGTCCGCTCCGTGTATGTTCCGCCCAGTGGTCCACCTCCAGGTACCGTCCTACTCCGCAAGCCTCAACCACGATCAGCGTTGTTCGTCGTCTGCAACCAACACAACATTTTTCGGGCATAGCCCATGCAGGGGTGATTATAAGCTACTCAGTAGGGACCGCGAAACCCCCGAGGGTCTCCGGAATCCAAAAAGTATAATCCATAAATGAAAGATACAATCACGAAGTAACATCAGACACTGCTTAAGTATTTTCCCATACATATACCTAAGTCCTCAATTCCAGTTCCGCTCTAACATCCGAGCCCAAGTACAACCCAGTCCACACAGGAAAACACAACCCAGTCTACACAGGGAAGCAAAACGTAATCCACACAGGATAGCACAACACAATCCACATAGGAAAGCAAAATAAGATTCAGCTCACACAGGTATACTTCTTCGTTTCAAAATAGAGATGATCAGATATATCCACTAATTCATCTAATCCGTCGGACCCACAAAGGATCGATAGGTACTAACCCCTGCATTGAACCACAAAGGATCTAACCCACATAGGATCGATTGGTATCTAACCCCCGCAAGGACCCACAAAGGATCTGATCGACACATGATCGATAAGTAACAAACCCCCGCAATGACCCACAAAGGATCGAACCCACACAGGATCTGTAGGTGCTGGACCACACAGGACCGTTGAGAGCTCACCCATACAGGGTCGGACCCACACAATATCGGTAGCACTAATCCACATAGGATCCCTGAGTGTTATAGTCATCGCCGTCGAATCCACTGAGGATCTCTGTACAGTCGTCGTTGTCATCACAGTCGCAACAAGCTCTAGGGTTCCCGCACACATCAAGCTCATTCGGGAGGGTCCGCTCCACAAGCCGAGTGGATGATACATAAACTTACACATAGTCTGGATTTGATGTATCTAAAAGTCTTGTATCGTCAACAGGAAATCAACATCAAAGAAGGCGCGTCAATCGGACGCCCAATCTCTGAGTTATTGGCTTTTTCGTCCCAAGGGCTCGGTTGTTTTTTAAGTCCAAACCAACCCCTACATACTCCAACTACATCCAAAACTCATGCGAAGTAAGCCATATGGTCCGTCTCACTAAGAGGAATCCAACAAAGATGAATTCACGTCAATCTGATGTCCGGAGAAAAAGTTATAAGCGTTTCCGCTCTGAGGGCCAGATTGGTTTTGTGTAAGAACCAACCCGGCCAAACCCGAAGTTCTCTGAAACAATGAGTGTAACATACCGAAAAGAACGTATCGATCCAAGGATCGCATCACAGCTGATGGTACGTTGATCAGAGGTCTACAGGTCATGTAATGCACAACATACCAAAGAGGTTCGGTAATAGGGGGTTCGGGCCCAGTTCGACCCAGCCCGATACCCCCAGGGTCGGCCCGAACCGGGCGACCTGCACTAGGTCTAGGTTCGGCCCGACCCGACCTGGGTGCAGCCCGTCCTGGCGGCCCGGTTTGGCAGACCGGCCATGGCAGCTGGCCCGGCTCGCGAGGCGCTGACCAAGGGCTCATCCGAACGGCCGAGTCGTTCGGAAGTAGGTGGCACTTCCCGCGCGTGTAGAATCCGTGTCCCCATAATGGGGTCGTTACGTCCAGCCAGTCGGGGGTTTTGAACCCCTGGTTCTTCCACGGTCTGGTCGGCCCACTCCGGCTGGCCGGCTTCTACCGCCACGGGACCGGCAAGGCCGATCCCCCTGCTCCAATGCCGGCAGCCCGGACCTGGCTGCCCATTCCCTTGCTCTGCCACGACCCAGAACCGGCCGCGACCTTCATCCGTCCGGCACGGCGCGACGGCACCGTGCCCCTCCGTCGAAGCCCCGCTCCGGCAGTGGTGCTTTCGTAGTTCTCCGGTACGGCGCGATGACACCACATCATTGGTTCATTTTCAACTGCGTGGCAGGACGACGCCACTCTTCTTCCCCTTTAATTTTTTCATTGCGGTGTTTCGGCACTGCGTTGCCTTACTCGTGCTGCAATCAAAATCAAACCAACAAGGGGTAAGAGGGTCGGCCATGTTCATGCGGTCCGACCTCATCTCGTTATTGCGATATCAGGCGGCTCAAAAGAAAGGAAGATGGTGATGGAAGAACATTACCAAAATAAACCCCTACCTCAATGTTGTCGTCGAACGAGCATTCATCACGGAATTAACCGTCGCGGAAGAAGAGGATCTTCGCGGAAGAAGAGGATCATCACGGAAGAAGAGGATCACCATGGAAGGAAAATCATTGGCATTAGGTGATCTCCGAGGAAGGCATCTCTCGCTGGTGTCTACCATCGGAGGTCGACGTTCTTCGTCGGCGGCGGTGCGTTCTTCGCGTTCTTCGTCGAAGAACGAAGAAGCCTCTCTTTTTCTCCCAAAGTCATAACATAACATAAAACCCCACATAATAAAATAAGTCCTTCCTTTATTTTATTATCATAACATAAGAATTTGAAATTCAAAAGATAATAAATGAATAATTAATTCAATGTATTAATTGTAACGATTTAACCACCCAATTTAATGAGGCGTTTCCTAATCCAAAAAATGCACAGTTGACTTCATTAAATACGGGGGTGCTGGTGAGTTACATAGAATGAAAGAAACAGAGGGGATCATGCGTGCCCCACCTCAAAAATATCCTACCAAGTGGGTAGGATATTGTGGGTCCCACCTTATCTTCTTAACTTAGGTTAAGCCTCTTTAAGTAAAATAAAATAAATTGTCGCACAACTTTATTTTATTCCTTATCTTAACCCCAAAAATTAAAAACCATACCCAAGAAAACGCAACTCCGAAAAAGGTGTTTCCAACAAATTATTGGAGCTGCGATTCCATTGGTGCCCTCAGAATTCGATTCCGAGCACCGGTTCAAAAGTTCGAAAAACCCGCTCGTTCGTTCACTGAACGCACCCGAGCTAAACTTCAGAAGAAGATTCTGGGCACACCGAGACTCGGAATCAGGTGCCGTCAGAAACTGCATTCTTGTAAAATTCCCATCAAAATTAACAAAAAAAATTTCCTTGAATTTTACGGGTCTTTACAGATTATTAGGATTTCGAAAACCGTGATGTTCCATTTTGAGAACCAGAAGAGGTATGAAACCGGAAATGAATTAATAAGGAACCGAAAACGCATAACAAATTGGAGAAACATGAACTTAAAATAAAATAAAAATATTGCAAGCCAGGGTCCCTCCGTGGATGTACTCCCCACGGACCAGGGATTCTATGCCACTTTTTTGATCTGATGCACCGCATAACACACTCCTATGTGGGTGAAGCCCTGACCGACGAACCCCCGACCAACGTCACCCATGGCCACCACTGCTCATGTGTACTCCCCCGCTTACTAACCTGGTACGCGGGCTGAACCTGAATCCAGGTACCGCCCTGGTACGCGAGATGCCTATCAGTCTGCATACCACCCTAGTATGCAGATGACCTCTGCAGCCGCGTAGCACACCCCTAAGCGATGGGTTCCACACCTCATACACCAAAGTGACCTGCCAACTACTATGTTGTTCCCATTCCCCGAGCAAGATATAATACTTCCAATCCATCCTAATCCTTCGCAATCCCTTCATTGGTCTATTCATTAGCCTCGAGCCGAGGGTACTAACGAAGCCACCAAACTCATATGACGCATCTTTTAGGCGCATCAGCGCACCACATTGGGTACACATACCCACAGTAGGGGAGGGAAAATGGGTTTTTCCGGATCTTGAGTGGGTTCCCAAAACATTCATGGGTTCACAAACCCAAAGTAGTGCAATGTCCAAGCACGATATTCTTCTTTCTACCTCTCCACTCGCTAAGATTGAAGGACCCTTCTCGCATTTCATTTTGACGAGCTCTAGCGGTGAGCCCTTATCCCCTCTCCTGTGAGTGGTTGGACATCTCTAATGGAGTAAGCCCCTCACTATCCTCTCCCTATGATGATGACCCTTCCCTTCTCACCACTAAAGGTTCGTTGCTCTGTTGTGAGACTTCTACCTTCCTCCAACATCCAGGAGAAGGATAGTCTAGTGGTCTCAGCCTTCTCCTCCGCTTGTCATCTTCCTCCCCTTACCTCGGTAGGAAGAATGTATGAGTCCTACCATGTATATTACATTCTCTTGCTTATCACATTAAGCATGACTCACATGGGCTTAGAGAATTGTGATAGTCATGACATCAGCATGATGGTGGAAGTTGAACAAACTACGTGGGTTTTGATCCCTATCTCCTAAGCAGGGTACGTAGGATGCCTCATTGAGGTTCAATCAAAATAACAGGAAACTCTCACATGTAAGGCCTATTCTCTAATTAACTACATGGGTTTTGATTCCTGTATCTTAAGTAGGGTATGTAGGACACCTCCCCGAGGTTCAATCCCAATAACAGGAAACTCTCACGTTTAGGCCCTAATCTCGAACGAACTATGTGGGTTTTGATCCCTATCTCCTATATAGGGTACATAGGATGCCTCTTTGTGTTTAAATCCCAATAACAGGAAACTCTCACGTGTAATCCCTATTCTAGAATGAAATACGTGGGTTTTGATCCCTTTCTCCTATGAAGGGTATGTAGGATGCCTCCTCGAGATTCAATCCCTGTGACAATCAACTCTAACGTGTAAGCCCTACTATTGAACGAACACCGTGGGTTTTGATGCCTATCTCCTAATAAGGTTACATAGGATGCCTCCTTGAGGTTCAATCCCAATAATAGAAAAATACTACGTGTAATCCCTAACCTCAGAACTATCTTCATGGATTCTGATTCCTCTCATGAGGATACGTAGGAATCCCATATCACTGGTTCGATCCAAACCCTCAAGTCATTATCTACCCCCTCTAGATGGCAATAAACTCTAGAGATCCTAGTTATGAGGCTTCAAACTACCTTCGACTCTATGAGTCCAAACTCCTCAGTGTCATTAATCCATTCAGGGATGGTATAACTCGGGCCGAAATGATTCTGAATCCCTACATTCAGCTAACCATTTCCAACCAGGAGTAATCCTTAGATACTATGCTTGGGTATTAACCAATGATTCACGAACATATGAATACATCTTAAATCTATATGATAGTCTCGGAATAGGCAATAATTTCCCACAAAAAGGTTCGATGATCCCGAATTCCCATTCTCTTGACCAATGTGAGTTCCTAAGAATCATTGGCCAAATCGCCCAGTGAACGCCTTCCTTTGGAAAGCAGGTCCACGTATCGTTGGATACAAAACCGTTGGGCATTTCGAAACGAAGACTGATATAACTAACCTGACCGATTGAGCGGACGAAACTCATCCCTCAATGAGATCAACTGTTGGGAACGTTAGTCCCCACCACCAGAGATGGTCTAAAACATATGTATATGTAATAATAATAATTTAGGGTGTAAAGAAAGAAATAAAAAAATTCTTGTTGCATAATTTTACCTCATTTGTGGGTAGCTTCTTTGGGTTAACACCAAAGGGATTCCTTGGTAGGATTTATAACCAATGTGAGTATAATAGGTTGATAATATAATTTTTTTTAGTTTATTTGGGTAGGTTTTGGAAGAACCAAGTGGCTTGATATGTTTGAATAATTGAGGGTGTGAGTGTCCTTTTTATAACCGAGGAGTAGTGGTATTCTTATATATATAAGAAGGGAAACACAATTGGGAGGTATCCATTAAATATTTTTCCTCCAATAATGTGAATATAGATTAAATATGTTAAATTTTAAATATTATCATAAAATATCTTATGGACTAGTTTCTAATTAATTTTTCCCCTTAAGTAAAATTTTATCCATTGAGTAAAATTGTATTTACCTTCATCGTTGATATTGATTTTTATTACATTCAATGCTATTTTTCAGTCAAAGACAATGTTGAACTTAATATACTTTAAAAATTATTTTTATTCCAAATATCAGATTAATTTTCTGAAATTTCTATTACAAAAACGATAAAAATTATTTTGAAATTAATCTCAATGACTGGATGAGACAACATGTTTATAATGTAAAAAATTTCAGATGCTTGAAATGTTTTTGTATCCAATTTTGAAGTTGAACTGATTATAATGACATAAATTTTATTAATATATGTATAATATATGAAAATATAAATTGAAAATAATTTAAATAAAAATTCAACTATATAAATAAATTATATGAAAATGTGTTTTTCAATTAAAATTCAGCATTTTCCTTTATTCATAAATAAATTACACTTCCCAGAAAAATACTAAAACTTCACCCTATCATAATTGTCAAATAATGATTCAAAACCCTAGGTTTATTTTAGAAAATATAATTTAATATTGTGTCAAAATGAGATTTAAAATAGGAAGAACACTATAAGGTGACAAAATTACATTCTAGAAAAATATATATATTTATGTGTAGAATCAGTTTTATGCTTATGTTTTATCTACAAAACACATAAGATGATGTTTTAATAGTATCATGAATATATGATATAAAAATTACATTAAAATTATTCATCAAAATCGGTTTAATTAATTTTTTAATGTAAAACATGTTTGACTGTATAAATATAGTTTTCCTGCAATAGATTTGATATATTTCCCAAAGGGTTTTATTTTCAGTTATAGATAATTGGTCACTAAATAATTCTTAATATATAAATTTGTAATCCACATTTTCAAAATGTAATTAATATTATTCATATTGATACTTTGTATCAACCCCAACCCCAGAATGTTAGAGCTGGTGAGTTACTTTTTTACATTTTCATAGAAACCAGATATAAAATCTAAAGGACTGAATATTTTAGTTGTTTTAAAGAACTAGATACAAACACATTTCCCATAAACCATTGGTAATTTAAAATGAAATATATCAAAGGAAAATAGTTTTCATTCATGAAAATATTTGAATATTTCATCTTTATCAAATGGGGAGAATATTTCAAATAAAAGGGTGAGTATAGATTCCCAAAAAGAGTTACATACATTGGAATATATCTTCAATTGAAGAGAATAATCAACATGGAAAGGTAGATAACCGAACACACATTCTATTTAATCATTAAATTGAGAATGAACAAAATCTATATATATTTTCATAGCGAAAATCCTTTGGATAATAATAAATTAATTTTTCATCAAATTTTTAATTATTGGACGCCATGTTTCTAGAACATAAACCACTATCATTAGGACATTTCACAATATAATTTAATCTTTTTGGGTAAAACCCCATTTAAATTTTCCCCATTATACTTCTCATGAGAAAACTGATGAAGTGGTGATCTTTTATATATACAATCCCCACATTTCTTGCATAAAATTAATTATTTATATATCAGAATAATATATTTTATTAATTAACTAATAATCCTTATCAACAAGTATCCATATTTTGTAAATTATTTGTATTTAACATTATTTCCCCATTAATACAAATATATTTAAATATAGACACCATATATAATATACGATTTTAAAAAATGAAACCTATTATGTGTATGCAATATAAATCCACATAAAACAAGATAATTACCATAATAGATATTAAAAATTAATTTAAAACATAACCTTATCATTACATAATCAATGAAATATATATTTATCCTAACGAATGAAAATCATGTTAAAAAATTCCTTACCACTTGTAATCAGTCGAATTGTATTACCATAAAAGTAATAATTATCAAATGAAATGTTTAATACCATGAAGATAATAAGATTCATTATATAATATATCAAATAGAATTACACATACACCATTCACAAAAAATATGTGGTGAATAAGGCTATTTCCCTCGAAATTTGGGGATGACCGCCTTGATGGGAGATTCAAACATTATGATCGGTTTCTAATGGGATTGTTCAAAGAACTGGAAACATCCAATGATTCCACATCCATTTGTACCTCCTTTCCAAAGGTAGGCTCTCATTAGTTTGTGTACTGATGAGGCTTAGGAATTTTCATTGGTCGAGAGGATGGGAGGTTGGACTCATCACACGTTTTTGAGCGGAATTATTGTCTACTCCGAGACTCTCTTTATAGATTTAAGTTATGTTCGTGAATCCTTATTACATTACCAAGTATAAAATGAGCTCTCCTTCAGATTTGACAATCAATGATTAAATATGTAGGAAATTTATAAAATCATTTATATGTATTTGAGGTTCTTCATCAATAGAGAATCATTTGTATTTATTTTGAGATTCTTGGTCAATGGTATCCTTTGAACCATTTATATAGAAATCTCTTGGTCATTATGATGACCAAGATGGTTTTAAAGCCACTCAGTGGGGAACATGAAGTTTTTTTTCATTCAGAAGGACATGGATTATTTTTGAGTTGGGATCGAACCCGCAGATGGGCTACCTACATATCCTTTGTTTAGAAATGGAATCAGAACCCACGTAGTTCGAGTAAGGGAGTATGAATTTTATGATTGATGGCTCAAAGAAGGATGTCATAGTTACATTTACACTCTATGCTCACGTGAGTCATGCTCGGTGTGAGAAACAAGAGGTATTAGTAAAAATTAGACAATTGTTCCATGAAAGATGCCATCATATGAAATAATGTGGGACTTATGGATGTATGACTGCCCAGATAAATGATGATTAGGATTTACTTCAGGGAAGAAATCTAGGAACAGGGTCCATAAAGGTATATGTTCTTCATGGAGATTTGAATACTCTATCTTGGGGCTTACTCCTTAAAAGGAGGCTCAAATTAAGATAGGACTTATGATTGGGTTTTACTCCTGAGAAAGTATCCCAGATCCAATGTAAATTAGGACTGGTTAATAGGAATTAGGATAGGGGCTTACACCTGAAAATGATGCATAGGATAAGAGACTTTAAAAATTAAGGACTTGGGGCTCACTCCTGAAGAGGATTCCCATATTTGAGACTGGGGATTACTCCTGAAAAGGAGGCCCATGATAAGAGAATTATGGTTGGGGATTACACGTAAAGAGGATTCACATTATAGGGGACTGGAGATTACTCATGAAAAGGAGGCCTAGGTTAAAAATTATGACTATGGCTTATTCCTAAAATGGAGGACCAAATTAGGATTATGACTGGGGCTTATTCTTGAAAATGAGGCACATGTTATGAATTATGACTGGGGCTTATTCTTGAAATGGAGGCCCAAATTGGGATTATGACTGGGGATTATTCTTGAAAAGGAGGCCCAGGTTAATGAGTTCTCTAATCGTAAAGGTTGAGGTTGAATGAATTAAATATCATTCTTTAGTGACATAAATATGTGTAAATCACTATGTTTGAGAGAAATTCCATAGAATTCCTTTCAGATAAGGAAGTAAAATCATTAAATCATGCCATAAATGGCTTTGAATAGTGTCTGGATGACTGAATCTTGAATAGGAGAGGTGGAATGGCATAAGAGAGGTGAAATGGGCAAGAAGGGCACCCAAAAAGGTAGGGGCGCGCAAGTCCTAGCAGTCGCGCAGGTACTGTGTGGGCACGCAAGTCCTGGTCGCACAGGTATACCTACTTGACACATGGGTACTTAAACGACGGTTAACCAACATGGGAATACTTGAGTAACTATTGGTTAAAGCCTTTAGAATCATCTTTTGGTTCTTCCAGAATAGTGGCGTGCAAGTTCTATTGAAGGAGTTAGGCAGCGTGCAAGTGTGGCCATTTCCCTTAAGTGTTGGCCACTCAGGCACACAAGTATTGATGAGTTTCTACACTTAGGACTTCGTCCCCCTCTTTAAATCTTCTGTTCTAGGTATGAAATTGACTTAGAAGTGTTTCAGAAGCTTTGAGAAGAGACTAGGGCACCGGGAGCTCGAATCCGGGTTTCTGGAAAAAATTAATTCTCCAATGGGGGCCCATAGAGTCTATTTATAGGCTGGAGAGGACCCATCCAATTATTACATAGGTCGTGCAAGTCACTTTCATGAGCACTAGGTGGCACGCAAGTATACCTACACGACCATGAGGGAACTTGTGCGACCTACGGGCAATTTTAACTTTGTTTATCCCTTTGTTGATTTTTTGATGTTTCTTCGAAGGATGAATCAATTTGGACTAAGGTATTTCCCTTTTCCAATCTTTAGAATCTGTGAAGAAATGGAGTGTCAACAAAATTCCCCCCTCAAAGTTGGATATGGAGAGAAAATAGGATTTGATTCTGAGGAATAGAATAAAACCAAAGGAAAGTTGGCGCGCAAGTTTTCAGGGAACAACATTGGGTGCGCAGGTTCTGGCCGAGCAGGGCTGGAGTGCACTGGATGGAGTGCGCTGGGTGGAGGCGTGCAAGTGAGCCTCTTGTCCAATAAATACGTGGTACCTTGCCATGCATCACATCTGATTCCGGATTCTTGAGCTCTCGCCGTACAAGTTGTTCATTTTATTATGTTTCTTTGTTTTCGTGCTGTTGTAAATGTAATAGGACTAGTGCAGTGATACTTGTGCACCAAAAACTTTTGCGACACAATAACACTTGTGCTACACATCCATTCTTGCGTGCCTTAATGCCTTAGCAGTTTTTTATTAAATTTCTTCAAAAAAATTACGAAAAATCAACTTACATAAAAGTTTAATTTATTCACCTTTCGTGTAGAATCAATGGCTCCTAGACCTGTAATAGTTGATGAACTGGCTAACAAGCGGATTTATGATATGATGAACATCATTGGGCACTATTACTATGCTATCTATGACAGCACTCTCCTAGATTTGGATAAGTACTTGAAAAAATATCATCTTAATTTCCCACAGAGCATCTATCTTCTTCTGTGTGGTCATGGTCATCTGCAAGGAGTCAATGTTCCAGATGCAAAGAATTATATGCCTGAAATGCATCTGCACTGCTACTCCTCTATTTTGGTTATTATGTGCATTAGGAGCAATAACAATGGTGTGAACTTTCAATTTTTTCCTCCATGTCATTTCCTTTCAGATATAAAAATGGTAAACCCATGGGCTGAAATGTTTTCCGCTGCCAGTTGGTGGGGAGAATACAAACATGGCATTAGGGCATTATATGAAAATAGTACTCTCTCCAAATGGCTCTTTACTTCCAATTCTTCATTCTCAAATCCATGTATCCGTCTTCCAAGTCTCTTGGGCATAAACAGAGTAACTTTTTGATCAGCAGAAAATTTTTCTCAAACCGCACTCAAGAACATCCTTTTATAATTGTTCCATGAAGAGGTGGTATCACTTCATATCTTTTTGTATCCAGTTGAATGAATAAATTCCAGGTGGTTGCTGATGAAACATGGGATTCCATAAATCAAATGAAGATTTATGTTGAAAGCCTCTTGTAATTCTTGAAAAAGAGAAGAGACTCCAGTCTGTGGATGTCCTTATCAATAAAAAATAGTTTCATCTTCAATCATTTGTACCTGCATTCTCTTTTGCAACATGCTTTAGATTTTACCTAAGCTAATGGGCCTAGTAAGCATAGTTTGATTTTTAATAGGATTAATGTAAATAACCCTACGAACTTTGAACCT
Organism: Viscum album; assembly: GCA_963277665.1. NCBI lineage: Eukaryota > Viridiplantae > Streptophyta > Magnoliopsida > Santalales > Viscaceae > Viscum > Viscum album. The sequence goes on along the minus strand of OY728150.1, from coordinate 343,704,278 downwards.
TTTAATAGCTCAATATTACCTAAATCATACAAAACGTATGTTTAGTGAGGTTGGAACTTGACTTTTATTCAGAGTTCCTTTGTATTTTGTGTGCAGTTTAACGTCATGCACGTAGGACATAAAAAGGCTAATGTTTAAGGTCAAAATAGCTTTGACCGAATGATTTATAATTGACACAATTCCTTGACAATTCATCTGAAAACACAATACCATACTCATGTATGAGGGAAAAATATGTAAAATATTACTTAAGAATATTTGAATCTAAGGAATGATATGAAAAAGTGGTAAAAGGCATTAGACAAAGTAGTTCCCAAGAATGAAGTTACCATTATTTAACAAACCCGTTAGGGGGTAGAATTATGTAGGGCCACCTAAGGGGATTGGCTGAATAGTTAAATAAAATAGTATCTTTTGGCTAACAAGTCTGTTATGTAGACTGTTTATGCAAGGCCGCCTATAGGAACATGCTGCATAGTCAGGAAAAAGAACTCCCAGAAATTTACTTTCCTAGTGCTAAAAGCCAGTGAAAGTTTATGGAGATTCAAATTTTAAAAAGTATAGAGTTTGTTGTATGGGAAGAGGCACTTGAAAATGGAGAAGATATTTCCAAAAAATATTATCGAAGAAATGAATAGATATCACTCCTACGAAGGTCTGACCCAAATTTAGGGAAGGAGAATATAAACCACAGACCTGAATACTTTTCAGATCATGAAAAACGATATGGGACAAATATGTTAAGGATGGCTATATTTGCGGGTCCCTACATACTGTTATTTAAGAAAAATAAGGACAAAAGAGGCATTATTCCCAAGAATGAAGTTACCACTATCCGTTAAACCCTTTAGGGTGTTGAATTATTCAGGGCCACCTAAGGGAATTGGCTGTATAGTCAAATAATATTATCTTTTGGCTAACAAGTATGTTATGTATACTGTTTATGCAAGGCAACCTATGGGAACATGCTGCATAGTCTGGAAAAAGAACTCTCAGAAGTCTGACATTTTTGTGACTAGAAGTCAAGAAAAGGGTTATGAAGACTTGAAAATATTTATGGATGGTATTATGACACATAACTATGGGTATTGTCCAATGTATATTGAGATACACAGATCAATTCTAACCATAATCATGTTGTGGCTGGGTCCTGAATTGAAACGTTGGACTTCACTACGTATCCCATAAGGATAAGAATCAAGCCATATGTAGTTCTTAAACTACAGTTTAATGTTGTGTGGGAAAAAAGGATTAGAGATCTTAGTTTAGGGTGATAGAGCTTGGACCATTATAAGAAATACACAGTGTGTGTTTTCATGGGGACTTTTCAGCCAAGGGACTGAAAGTGGAATTTGGGGTTATGCCCAAAGACTTGGGGCTGGATTCGAGGGACAGTCGAACATTCCTACATATCCCATAAGGATTGCAATCAATCCCACGTAGTTCTAGAAATCCCCTCTATAAAAATTTGGTTCTTACATCTGAAGGGTGGATGGGGACTTTAGTACAGTGATGGTTTAACCGAAGATAAAAGTTTTGGCCATTGCCATGTATGCACATAGTCTTTGAAATGAAACATGATTGAAAATCAATGTAAATAATGATTCCCTCTCAAGTGAGGGTATCAAAGAATATTGTAGTTTATTGTCATACTAGACAAAAGTGTTGTATAGTTTAATGTCGTATAAAAAGGGTGAATGTTAACCAATGTAATGATATTGATTCTAGGGGAGGATTCATGAATCAACATCGTATGAGATGGAGGTGAACCAATGTGAAGAGATTGATTTTTGGCTTGAAACTTGGGAGGTTTCCAACATACCCAGCCTGGAGGTAAAGGATCAATGTCCGTGTAGTTCAATTAAAGAATGAATTAATGATCAAGTTGTTCTTAGGGAAAATGACCTAAAAAATGATGTTGGGACTTACAAATGGTTAATAGCCCAGAGAGGGTGTTATAGTTGAGGATTGCTCTAAGATCAAGTGAGTCATACTCGGTGTGAGAAACAAGAGGTAGAAACAACCATAACGATACACAGTTTAACGTCATGTAGGACGTATGAAGGGACAATGTAGTTTAAAGTCTTTCAGTTAGGACAATTGGTGCTGCATAGTATAATTTCATATAGCAGGGACAAATTACCATTTAATGTCATTTAGGATGTATCATGGACTTTCTGTACAGTTTAGCAACATGTAGTTAGGATGATAGGGACAATATAGTTTAACGTCATGTGGGATGAAAGGGGGGCTGTGCAGTTTAATGTCAGGAAGTGAGCACAAAAGCGTACACCATTTAACGTCATGTTGGACGCATTGGGGATTTTTTTCCACAGTTTAACGTCATGTTGGACGAAAAGGAATATACAGTTTAGCATCATGTTGGACAAAGGTGCGAATAGTTTAAGGTCATATGAATGGATGGTGGATGGTGCAGTTTAATTTCATGCTGGACGGTGGTGTAGTTTAAGGTCATACAGGACCTTTGATGATTATGTAGTTTAACGTCTTTCTAGGCATAAGGGACTTTTATATAGTTTAGCGTCATGTAGTTAGGACGTCACAGTTTAACATCTTACTGGACGTATGGGACTTGCAAATAGTTTAGGGTCATATGCATGGACCGTTTATCATGCAGTTTGAGGTCATATAGGACCTAGTTGCAGTTTATGGTCATACTGGACCATTTATGTTACTTTTTCACACTTTAATGTCATGTGAAATGAATGTAAAAATAGTTTAAGGTCATATGTATGGACCATTGATGAGGCAGTTTAATGTATTTCTGGACGTTGATGGGGACACAATTTATCGTCAAGATGGACATATGTGCAAATATTTTAGGGTCATATGCATGGACCTTTGATGATGTAGTATAACGTCTTGATGGAATGTGGAGTATTTAAAGGTCATACAGGACCTTTGATGATGTTTTTTCTATTTATACAAAATAATTCTTCAAAAATCTGGCATAGGTTGGAGTAGTGATGAGTTCTCCATCCATCGAGATTAATGAATAAACTCCATTGGTGTAGACCCTATGTATTGAGTAAGGTCCATCCCATTTTAGATCATGCTTGAGAGGATTCATTCCTGGTATCATTAGAGTTCTGAGAACTAATACCAATTCTCCATGAGTGAATGAATGAAGACGGTCTTTTTTGTTAAAAGCTCGTGCTATTCGATTCTGATAGACTTCCAAGTGGTGTAAAGTGCACAATAATTTTTCATCTAACCATTCCAATTCATTCAATCACTTTTGAAATTGTTCATGTATAGATGACTGATCACAAATGGCTACTTTGAGCGAAGGAAATTGAAATTCAATGGGCAAGATGGCTTCCGTTCCATATACCAATGAATATGGAGTAGACCGAGTTGTAGTGCATGTGGTAGTCTGATAAGCCCATAAAGAATGAAAGAGTTTATCAGTCTATGACCTCTTATCTTTATCCACCAGCTCTTGTAGTATATTTGAAAGAGTCTTGTTAAAGGCTTCTATCTGGATGTTGGCCGCTTCATGATATCAAGATGAATGGTTGGATTTGATGTTTTATTCTTGACACAACTTCTTCACCTCGGATGAACAGAAGTTGGTGCCATTGTCCATCAATATGGTATGACGAATACCAAATCTGGTAATGATGTTAGACTTGATGAAGCTAACAACGCATTTAGAACTGAATTCCTTGAGAGGTATTTCCTCTTCCCATTTGGAAAAGAAGTCAGTAGCAGTATGAATGTACTTAAACTGCTTGTCTGTAGCGGAAGGGTAAGGTCTCACCACATCCATTCCCCATGTGGCAAATGGCCATGAGTATTTAGCAGTATGAAGCAACTCTTGAGGTTGATGAATGAAGTTGGAATGTAGTTGGCATGAATGACACTTCATTGTGAAATCAACACAATCTTGTATCATTGAAGGCCAAAAGTATCCAAGCCTTCGAATATGATCAGACAGTCTATGTCCATACTGGTGGGCACCACAGACTCCTTCATGCACTTCTTTCATGACATCCATTGTTTCTTCACCATCAATGAATCTGACGAGAACTCCATCAAAACCACGTTTTTAGAGAATTTTATCTAAGTGATCTAGGCTATCATAAAGAGTAAAATTGACCACACGTCGCCGGATTTGATCTTTCTCGTCTCTATAAGGTGGAAGTGTTACATTTTGAAGGTATTCCCTGATAGGTGACATCCATCCTATAGTATGACCATACGGTTCAGGAATGGGACTAATTTCATTAATTTCCACTATTCTGATTCGAACATAAGGTGAAATTGAACGACGGTGGCAAATACTGATGGTTGTCTCATCCTGATTTGGATCTGCCAGAGCTGTAGCCATATTAGCCGGTGCATCAACTTGAGCATTTTGCGATCTCGGGACATAAGAAAATGTCGGTTTCGAAGGGAATTCCGCCATTAACTCTCTGAAATAATCATACAAATGGATTAGTTCTACTTTTCTGATGGCATAATCCCCATTGACTTGTTTGATTACCAGGTTTGAATCACCTTTCACTTTTATGTGATTCACTTGTTCTTGAAGTGCTAATTCCAATCCTGTGATGAGATCTTGGTATTCGGCTTCATTATTGGTACCAACTTCCCATAATAATAAGGAATAGTGTAACACTTCCTTTTCTGGATAAATGAGCACAATTCCTATGCCAAATTTGTTGAATTTAGGATTTTCTATTTTCCTCCCTGTTGGACATCTGGAAGCACCATCAAAATACATTTCCCATGCCTGAGGACTTTTTTGAATAGAGAAGACTTCCTCATCAGGGAGTTCAATATCTGAAGATGTTTATTCCATTGAAGGGTGTTTAGCCAGGAAATCAGCCATAGCATGGACCTTTATCACCTTTTTAGACACATACTATATGTCGAATTGCTGCAAAATAACTGCCCACCTTGCCATATGTCCTGTAAAAATTCAACGACTAAGGATGAATTTGAGCGGGTTATTGCGAGATACCAATTCGACCTCGTGATGTTGCAGGTAATGTCTTAACATCTGAGCTGCAAAGATTAATGCCAGGTAGCACTTCTCAATACTTGAATACTGGGTTTCTGCTTCATGCATAGTTCGACTGAGATAGTAGAGGCTGTTTTCATTTCCATCATCATTCTTTTGAGCAAGAAAGGCACCCAATGATCTCTATAGAGCTTTCATGTAGAGGATAAGTGGTCTTCCTTCAATAGGTGGCATGAGTATCGGTGGACTCAAGAGGTATTTCTTGAGAATATCAAATGCTTCCTAACATTATTCAGTCCACTGGTAAGTGACTCCCTTCTTCATCAATTTGGGGAAGGGTAAACTTTTGCCTGCCAAATTAGTGATGAAACGCCGAATATAGGCTAAGTGTCCTTGAAGTCCTCTTAATTCATTCAAATTTCGAGGAGGTGACATACCAAAAATTGAATTCGTCTTCTCAGGATTGACTTCAATACCACGATGGCATACAAAAAAGCCGAGAAATTTTCCAGAGGTTACCCCAAAAGCACATTTCAAGGGGATTATCTTCAAATTATGTTGTCGAAGCTTGCAGAATATGGCTTCCAAATGAGACAAGTGATTAGAAAGTTGTTTGGATTTAACCACCAAATAGTCTAAATAGCATTCAACAAACTTCCCTAAGAAGGGTTTGATGATACGATGCATGGCATGCTCATATGTTGCACCTGCATTCTTTAAGCCAAAAGGCATTAACCGGTAGCAAAACACACCCTGAGGGGCTCTGAAGGCTATGGAATCCTCATCTTCTAGGGCCATTCGGATCTGATTATATCCAAAATACCCATCCATGAAGGAAAGTGCCTCCTAGCCAGCTGTTGCATCAATTAAAATTTCTGTAATCAGAACTGGGAAACCATCCTTAGGACAATGCCGATTAAGATATCTGAAATCAATGCAAACTCTAATTTGTCTATTCTTCTTCATTACAGAGACAATATTAGCCAACCAATTGGTATATTTTACTTCTATGATGATGTAATATTTGATAATATTATCCACTTCAGCCTCAATTTTGGACGCATAAGTTGGGTGTGTTCTTCTCACAGCTTGCGTAAATCCTTGATTTTTATCTGGTAAACCCAAATGATGAGTAGCAACCTCAAGATCAATCCCAGGAATTTATATATAGTTCCAAGAAAATATATCTCTATTTTTCATTAGAAAAGAAATATACATCTCTTGCTTTTCAATAGTCATGGCCACACTGATTAATGTGGGGCGTGGATCTACTTTTGTACCCAGATTTATTTCTCTCAGTTCATCCACAGGGGTAGAGAAACCCACTTCAAATGATGGAGGATCATCTCTGAGATCTTTCTATTATTTTTCGTCACGTGTTATTTCATTCGTTAATACTTGCATAGTAGATGATAAAGCATATTTTTCATGATCAGAAGAGATGTCACATATTTTACATCCTGAAGAAGAAGCTTCCATTTCTGACCCGATTGATTATGAAGGGTCTTCTTTGGGTATTAAAGAGGAGATGATGGATTGAAAATCGATATCATTTTTCTCCTCCAATGTTTCCATAGCTTCTTCTCGCCTAATTGGGGAAGTATAGACTTGTTGGATTTCAGCAGATGAAATGAATACATCACCATTTGTGCTTTCATCACTGCATAGTGGGTTACCAATTTCTCCCATGTTGTCTGGCTCGATTTCCGTAATTGACATTATGGATATTTCCATAAGACTATTTTGATTTGGGTATATATTGTCAATTTGACTGATAGGAAACACATAATCTGTACTCACAAGTGTAAATGGATTTTCTGGAATCTTCTCTAAACCAGATGGTGCATTAACTTTGGTAATCTCCTTTGTTATGGATTTCTCCCTTCCCTTCATGTGATAGAATTCTGCCTCAATGTATTGGGACTCGCATGTCTTTAATGGGGCCCTATCACCATAAAATGTCCCAACTTGACCATCAAAACAATATTTGAGACATTGATGGTATGATGAAGGGATAGCTGCATGCTGATGTAGCCAGGGTCTTCCAAGCAAGATGTTAAAGGCTGAGTCTTGATCAACAACCATGAAATCTGAATTGGATACAAGATCTCCAAACTGAGTTCTGAGTGTAACTTCGCCCAGTGGTTCTTGTTCATTTTTATCATATCCTTGTAACATCATGTTAGAAGGAGATAAATCATATTTCATGAGGCCCAATCGACGAAGTGTACGAATGGGAATGAGGTTGACTCTTGAACCATTGTGAATGAAAGATATTCGAACGTCTACACCATTGACCATGCCAGATAAGTACAAAGGTCTAATATTCCCATGAACTACATCATCATCATCTTCAGAATTAAAAGATATTGTTGCATGTCATTCTTCAGGAATATTCTCTATGTGATAGACTTCAGCTGGATCAATTTCAGTTTCAAACTCCTTAGGACTTGACAAAGCCTCGATGAGTGCTTCTCGAAGATCTTTTTATAGATTTAGAGAATCCAGAATTGATAACTTGGCATTTACTTGGGCCAAGTGTTTCAATAGATCATACTTTTAATCCAGAGGTCTGTGTTTCCTATCAGGAATATGTGGGTTAGCATGTACCTTGGAAGCAGATGCTTTGGATGTTGATGCATCTTGTATCAGAATATGAGTTGTCAATATCCCTAGTTTTGGAAGATTATACCGATTAGATCCATTTAATTCTTGAGAGGAAGTGGATTGAACCTTCAAACGGTCTTCCAAAATAACTCATCCAGGACTCTATTTTCTATTGGTATAAGAACTTTCTTGTTATTTCTGAGCTCAATGAAGGGCTTTACCAAACGTTTCTGCAGTATACAAAGTACTAGCAGGGGTAGAATTGGAGTAGTGTCTTATGAAAGATCCACATCTTCCCATGTATATTGAGCCTCTAGAACGTCCTCTGATTTCCTTGTTTGATATAGGGAATTCAGTCTCATAGAAATTGAAACTGCGAATGGCATAGGGATATGTTAATTGAATCATATTAACAGAACTGAAGATTAACTATTCGTCTGATGAAGACTCTTCCTGATTAGCCTATTTAGGCTGTGCTGTTTGGTGGGGCGGTGCATGTGTCTTTGATGTAGATGGCATAAAGTCTTCCAGAGTCAAAGAAAACATAGTCTTAGACACATACTCATCTTCTTCTGATTCTTTTTCTTTCTTTGAATCATGCCGTTTCTTTGAGGACTTTACCTTTGATAAAGATGGGTTTGCCGCAAAATTCATGGCAGAAGACACAATCAGTTTCTTTAATTGTTTTCACAAAATAGCATGAGTTTGGTTGATTGTCTTTCTTACCACCCAATCATCATATTCATTGATTTTTTTCTATTGAATTCTTTCCATTCGCCTTCCTCTTCTGGAATTGTAATAGTGAGACATGGTACCTGGGATGAAGAGCCTTTCAGTTTAACTTGCCCCGAGTCGACAATCTTTTGCAAGCGGTCATTGAAGACAAAACACTCCTGGATGGGATTCACCAACATTTTATGAAAGGGTCAATAATTGGGACGGTCTTCAACTCCTTCCTTGTTTGGCCTCTTGGGCTTCGGTAGCTTAACCAAATTATTCTCTAGGGCCGAAATGAAGTAACCAGGAACTTGTTCATTTCGGAAAGAGTATGTTTTTCTCCTCCAATCCTCAATTTTTTTCTCTTTGATATCTTTGATCATATGGATGAAACGGTCTTTTTTATTGGCGCTTAGGAGGCAGAGCACTTTGAGAAGATGAGTTTTTTGAAGTAAAAACAGGTACAAGTGCTTGTTTAAGTATAATTGTAGAAGTTTCTACTTTACCCATTCTCTTTCCTGGAGCTAATGGAATTACACAAGATTTATCCTTAGCCTGTATAAGGGAATCTTCAATCTGTTGAGTGATTGAAGTAAGGTCTCAAAACCCTCCGGTGTATTTCACAGGGATCAACGGTGTGCGTAATTTTTCACACAGATTTACCACACATATAGGAATCAATTCCTCTTGAGAGAGTTCTAAGCTTAGGGAATATATTAATCCCTTCCAGTGAGCAATGAAATCTGAGACCCTTTCATTCTATCTTTTCTTACAGTTTGTAAGATCGAAAACTGTTGTCTTTTGAAAAGTTGAGCTGAACTGAAGAAGGAAATTTTGGCGAAGATCCTCCCATCCGGTAATTGACCGGGATTGCAAGCTTGTATACTAAACAATGGCTGGTCCTTATAAGGTCCATACGAAGAATACGAGTTTTATTTCTTCTTCCTGCTGTGGGTTTCCCATCGTAGGATCACAACAAGACTCGTAATGCATCAAAAGCTATTTAGGGTCGCCTAATCCATTGAAAATAGGGAATACAGGGTTTCCAAAACTGGATGGAGGGGAGATTGTATATACCTATTCAGGGTAAAATTTCTTTTATGGTTGAACCTGCACACGTTTCCCTTCCATAGTTTCTAACCGAGCTGTTAATGACTCAATATTAGTTATTATATTTTGGGAAACATCCGGTTGAACATGGACTTGGGTAGGTAAAATGACAGGAGCTTGGACAGATGTGGTGGTTGGTGCTGCAACTGATGGTAGCACTACCAACTGTTGTTGCACTTGACCCGTAGGATTAGACCTATAGGGGTGTACTGATAGAGGAGGATATTCTTGATCCATCTCAGTAGCTTCCACAAATTCCCTTGGTTGACTGACTCCAGCACGCTCACAAAGAAGACTACCCTGAAGTAGTTCTGCATTCAACCTCCTTAATTCCTTCATTTCTTCCTCCTATTATGCAAACCATTGCTCTAGTGAGAGTGATTGGCCTTCTCTATAGGGAGGATATGTAACCTTATTCTGTCTTCTCTCTTTGTTGGATCCTTTTCAGAGAGGGGGAAGTGGGTTACTCGAAGGATTACCTAGGTTCTGAATAATCCTTTGATTTCTTGTACACACACCTTCTTCATTTGTGTCAGTACGTACATCTTCTTGAGCAGGGACATCTTCATCTGAGTCCCCTGAGTGAACCTCATCTGGTGGATTAGAAACAACGACATTGATGACATTTATTTATGCATAACGTATCACATCCATTCTATCAGCATTTCTGTGATATTTTCTTCTTCCCTACCTTTGAAGAGACATTGCCTTTTGTTGATTTGATCCCTTAGGAACTTCTTGACGAACCATAATTTGGAGGGAACCTCCTGATAATGTGGATCTTCGTTCCTCTTGAGGATTCTTCCCCAATCGAGAAAATATATAATTTCTCTGAGGGGATTGATGATTTGAAAAATTCCCCAGTCTAGTGGACTGGGGCTATTCCTGCTGTTCCCGCTCAATTCCTCAAATCCTATTTGTTGATTCCGAGGGATGGTTTAAAAATGTCCCTAGTCTGGCAAGCTGGGGTGTCTCTTGACATGCTATGTCTGAGACATTCTTAAAAGTTCTTCTGATCTTGCGAACCTCAGTCGGGAAATTAGTTGGATGCATTAACTTGTATCCAATTTTATCACCTGGTTCAAAAGACTGTTGGATGATTTCTAACACTACTATCACTTGATGATGTGCTTTCTGAATATGAGAGGCTTGTTAAACATTCTCGTTTAATGGATGCAGGAGTAATTCAAAAACTTATTCTCTACATTCTTGATTTTGAGAGGAACTAGTTGAAGCCTGTTCATGGGCAAGATTTTTATTACAAACAAAACCCATTGACTGTGGTTGACCATGGGCAATAACATTGCATGAGACCATTTTCGGAGGGCTTTGCTGACTGGAGAGCCCCATGAAATGCAGTTCTCCATGAACACTGCATCATCTGACATGAATACCAGATGGGAAATTGGAAATTAACTGACACAATCTTCTTAGTGTGCCAAGGAATGAACGTTGAAGGGCTCTCTGTTTCTTTTCATCCTTCAGATATCATGATACAGAAAGAGATTCCAAACCAATCTGACGTTGTAACCCTTCTATTATCGTAAGATGATTTTCATATTCATCATAAGATAATACTTTCTTCTTCAACTGACAGAGAGTTTAACATATGTTGAGATGAATATCATGAATTCAATCTTCCGTCAACATTTCTGGAATGTCATACTGAGAGTCAGCCAGAGGCCAAAACAAGATTGGAACGTCACCTTTCTCCAGTTGTTTTCTCATGTTCAACATTTCTTCTTTATCATTCAATGAATATTCTTCTACCTGATTTGACCAGTGTTGGTGTTTTCTTGTTGCTTCATCGGATTCAACAAGATTGGTAGAGAAATCATTGATCAAACTAGAAGATGCATGACTTAGGGGTGGCTCAGAGAATGACCAAAACCCTGGGATATCTTATGATTGAGAAAGTATTTCACCTTCTAGCGATGAAGCATCAGACATGACTGGTTTCGTATTTGCAATTTCCTAAATATAAGAGGGATTTCTCAGCACTACATTGTCCACTAGAGCATTTTCCGGGCAATGTTAATCCCTACTGTGGAGAGGCATTTCACAGCGAAATTCATCATCATGGAGAGGGCCACCATAATGGTTTCAACAAAAGATGAAATCTCTTGCTCCTTGGTCTTCTGAACACACAGAGGGTTCCTATGGCTCTCATCTAAAGAAGAAACTTCGAGATCGACCGAATTTTCATGAAGCAAGCCTTCATGAGGAAGTGTCTGTTGAAGACCTTCCGAATTAATGTTCCCATTATTGGGAACTGAGGGAGTAGAATCTTGAATTCCAACAAAAAACTGTATGAGGGCTTCATGAACTCCAGCATCGAGCAAGGCCTTGTTACAGATTGGTTCTTAATCTCCTGACTGTGCTGGGTGGGTCTTTTTCTTAGATGCCTTCTTATCACCTTGGAAACCACTTGTTGATGAAAGTGGATGCTCTGAGCAGGTGTATGTGCCTGATCAAGAAAGATGTCCAGGTTAGGCTGACGATCTCCACTCAAATCAGGTGTATGTTTTTGAATTGGTTGTTCGTATGATATTGGGGAGTATGCCACACAAACCACTTGGACTGGAACAAATGTGTGTGTATGTTTCAGAGTGACCTGTTGATGTGTCACTCCACTAGTATGGATAGATTTATGTGTCCTTCCCTGAGATGATACTGAAGCTGTTATAATATAATGTAAAGCATCCAGAATATGAGCAGGGATTTGATTCTACTCTTTCACCATTTATAGAATATTCTTGGTGACTTCATCTTCCGGAAAGGGAATATACGCCCATTCCGTGCTTGGAGTAGGTGTATGTGTCTGGTCCTGTCCTCCTTTTCCTGTCAGTAAATCTTGACAGTACTCAAGTGTGGGGGCAAAGAGTTGAGTCTGCCTCTTGTTTGTCGTCGAAGCTTTCCACCTGACTTCTTCGAATGCTACCAAGAGAGACTATTGGCAGGCTTGATTAATACTAGCAGGTGTATGTGCCTGCTGATTGCACTTTGCAAAATGTGGTTGACGAGCTCCATCATATGTAGTCAGAAGAGCCTGCTGACTATCAGATGATGTATATACAGGTGTATATTTCTGCATGTAGTACTCCACTGGAATTGCCTAGTGGGATTGGCGTGATGCTGCAAGACAAGTCTACTGGACAATGGAATTGAAACGGACAGGTGTATGTTCCCGCTCGTTGCTTTCCACCAAGTTAGGTTGGTTGACTTCTCAAGAGATGGCAGAGATGAGAACCTTCTCACTGTTGACCGGATTCCGCCTCTGGCTATTCTTCTTGCCTGCTCGGGTTCGAGGAACCTGATCAGAATGCTTGGAGTCGGTACCATCATCATGTTGAGGGCGCACTGTCGCACGAGTCTGGCGGTGATTGTTGGTGGGAGCCCTCGGGAAGAACCCTTGTCTACTTGAATTAAGGCCCTGATGGACCTTCTCATTCACATCCTCAGAATAAGGGAGTGAATGGTGATTTCATTCCGGGGATAGCGACCCGAAACGGTTGGAGACGGTAGTCATCAACGCCTCCCTCTTGATCACTGTTCATCGTTGTCTGGATGACCCTTGTGAGTTATTAATTTGGAGGGCTTGTCGGGAAGCCTCCAGAGTTGGGATGGTACCATGTTGATGGTTCTCCTTATCCATCACATTTGATACCCAGCGTTGAAGACGCTGAGTAGGTGATGTCATCCTGAGAGAAAACAATGATCCAGCAGGAATAACAATAGTGGAATTTGCAGCAGCAGTATTCACAGGTGTGAATTTGAGAGCAGCCATTCTAGAAATATAAAAGATCTTGGAAAAGTGTTCCTTTTTGATATGACAGGCGTAATAAAGATAAATTCAGACACTAAATATTTTGGATGAGAATATATGTCAATGATTATTATTTTTGTCCCTCTCATTGAGTTTTTAATAGGGGCCTAACAAATAGGTAAAACATCATTTTAACTTGGTTAAGGATTCACGTCAGGTTAACCGTTTTTTATTTCCCTTGAAATTTAGGGATGACCGCCTTGATGGGAGATTCAAACATTCTGATCGGTTTCTAACGGGTTTTTTCGTAGAACCGGAAACATCCAATGATTCCACATAGATTTGGACCTACTTTCCAATGTTAGGCGCTCATTAGTTTGTGGACTGATGAGGCTTAAGAATTTTCCTTGGATGAGAGGATGGGAGGTCAGACTCATTACACCTTTTTGAGGGGAATTATTGTCTACTCTGGGACTCTCTTTATAGATTTAAGTTATGTTCATGAATCCTTATTACATTACAACGTATAAAATGAGCTTTCCATATGATTTTACAATCAATGATTAAATTTGTAGGAAAATTTGAGAATATTTTATATGTATTCGAGGTTCTTCATCAATAGAGAATCATCTATATTTATTTAGAGATTCTTGGTCAATGGTACCATTTGAACCATTTATATAGAAGTATCTTGGCCATTATGATGACAGGCTTGTATTAAAGCCACTCAGTGGGGTACTTGAAGTTTATTATCATTCAGAAGGACATGGATTATTTCAGAGTTGGGATCGAACCCGCAGATGGGCTACCTATGTTTCCTTTGTTTAAAAAAGGAATCAGAACCCACGTAGTTCGAGTAAGGGAGTATTATGTTTATGACTGATGGCTCAAAGAAGGATGTGATAATTTCTTTTACACTCTAAGCTCACGTGAGTCATGCTCGGTGTAAGAAACAAGAGGTATTGGTAAAAATTTGACAAGTGTGCCATGAAATATGCAATCATATGAAATAACGTGGGACTTATGTATGTATGACTTCCCAGATAAATGATGATTACGATTTACTTCAGGGAATAAATCTAGGAACATGCTCCATAAATGTATATGTGCTTCATGGATATTTGAATACTCTAACTTGGGGCTTACTCCTAAAAAGGAGGCCCAAATTAGGATATGATTTATGATTGGGTTTTACTCCTTAGAAATAATCCTAGATCAAAGGTAAATTAGGACTGGTTAGAAGAATTAAGACTTGGGATTACTCCTGAAAAAGATTCCTAGGTTAAGAGACATGAAAAATTAAGGTACATGTGGCTTACTCCTAAAGAGGATTCCCATATTTGACTTGGGCATACTCATGAAAAGGAGGCCCATGTTATGAGAATTATGGTTGGGGCTTACTCCTAAGGAGGATGCCCATATTAGGGGATTGGGGCTTACTCCTGAAAAGGAGGCCTAGGTTAAGAATTATGACTGGGGGTTATTCTTGAAAAGGAGGCCCAAGATAGGAATTATGACTGGGGCTTATTCCTGAAAAGGAGGCCCTAATTAAGATTATGACTAGGGATTATTGTTGAAAAGGAGGACCATGTTAAGAATTATGACTGCGGTTTATTCATGAAAAGGAGGCCCAAATCAGGATTATAACTGGGGTATATTCATGAAAAGGAGGCCCAGGTTAATGAGTTATCTCATCGTAAATGATGAGGTTGAATGAATGAAATCTCAATATTTTGTGACATAAAGATGTGTAAATCACTAGGTTTGAGAGATATTCCACAGAATTCCTTTCAGATAAGGAAGTCAAATCATGAAATCATTTTATAAATGGCTTTGAAGAGTGTCTTGAAGACTGAATCTTGAATAGGAGATTTGGAATGGAATAAGAGAGGTGAAATGGGAAAGAAGGGAACCGAAAAAGGCAGGGGCACGAAAGTCCACGTAGGTACTGTGTGGGAACACATGTCCTGGTCATGCAGGTATACCTGCGCGACACATGGGTACTTGCATGATGGTTATCCAGCATGGTAATACTTGAGTGACTCTTGGGTAAAGCTTTTAGAATCATCTTGAGGTTCTTCTAGAATAGTGGCATGTAAGTTCTATTGAAGGAGTTAGGAGGCACGCATGTGTGGGCATTTCCCTTAAGGGATGGCCACTCAGGCACGCAAGTGTTGATGAGTTTCAACACTTAGGCCTTCCTCCCCCTCTTTAGATCTTCCATTCTAGGTAAGAAAATACCTAAGAAGTGTTTCAGAAGATTTAAGAAGTGACTAGGGCATCAGGATCTCGAATCTGAGTTTCTGGAAAAAATTCCTTCTCTAATGGGGGGCCCACAAGGTCTATTTATTCCCTGGAGAGGACCTAGGAAGTTATCACATAGGTCGCGCAATTCACTTGCGCGACCACTAGGCGGCACACAAGTATACCAGCGCGACCATGAGGGAACCTGCACGACCTATGGGAAATGTTCTCTTCGTTCATCCCTTTGTTGATTTTTTGATGTTTCTTCAAAGGATGAATCAATTTGGACTATGGTATTTCCCTTTTCCAATGTTTAGACTCTGTTATGAAAATCAGTGTCAATAAAGGCATATATCACATAGAAGTAAATGTGAGATCAGAAAAACCCCTACCTAACACTTCCTTTTGGTTGTATGTCCTTTAACATCTGGTATATTGGTTAAAATAATTTTATTAATTTACATATTAATATTATTCATATTTAGGATATCATATATCATATTTTATCATATTTTATTATTTTATTACCCGTTTGTTAAAAATATTTCATCATTTTCACTATTTTGGGTGTAAATTTCCTAGTTTCTTGAGTATGTGGTGACTTAATATTTGATGTTATATTTAATTAGTTAATCATTTAAAAATATACATAATCTAAACATTATTTAAATATTATAAATATTCAATTTATATCTACAGATAATAATATATAAAATTGGAGATAACAAATCAAATGCACCATTCATGGAGATGGTCGGTCATGCATACACATGAAGGCTACATTCATTTCTTTGTTGTATTAAAAGAATAGAAATTAAATTATATATATGTATATTAAAATTACATTATCATAGTAATGTCACATATTATTAACACCATCCTTTATACATTCCATGTAGAGTGTGAATGAATCACTTCGCTTTGAGGAGTTTGTAGTCCACACTTCAACGAACAATGTACTGTAATGATAAAAATGCAAAACAATAGGGTATGTGTTATAAAATAGTTAAATAATTATAAATACATAATAAATATAATATATATTATATATAAATATAGTGTTCCTCAAAATTACCAACCATTAAAGGTGGTAAATGATAAAAGGATCCATCATTATTTATTGGGGAGGTAGTTTACCATATATATAAATAGTCCGTCCATTACCCATTAGATGGAATTGTGTAATAGTGTATGTAGATAACATAGAATAAATATATATTACTATCTTTGCGATAATATTTTTTACATAATTAATGAATAAGGAATGTTTTTGGGTGAATAATGGAAATAAATTTCAAGAGCATGACGAAATATGTTACCACTTCTTTGGGTATCACTTTTTGGTTTGCACAAATGGAATTCTTCGGTTGGATATCTGTCCAATGTAAGGATTCTAGAATTAATATATGGTCGTTTTATGGTGATATGGGTAGGGTTTGGATGATTTAAAAGTCTAAAAAGTGTTGTGAGTAAGTGAGGGAGGAGGTTCCCTTTTATAATTGAGGGGAGGGGTGGTTTTGGAAACTGAAAAAATAATAAATTAATATAAATTAATATTAAATTAAGATAGTTAAAAGTTACATATTTTTAATATAATATGAGTAGGGGTTAAAATAATCTCAACTAATAATTGTTTACATTTTTAGGATACATTATTACCATTATCTTATGGTTTTAACCCTTAGTTAAACCAATTTAACTCTTATTGTGACAACATAACTTTTTACACTTTAAGTGTTGATATAGTTATGATAAAATGCCAACATAACCATATATTTTTCATGGATGAAATTTTAGACATTATAAAAAAATATTTTTTGATGTTTATATTTATATGAATTTTATATCATCTAATAAAATATTTTTTAAATATATCATTATTGTCAGTTTTTATATTATTCATTACTTGACTCCTTCAAAATAACATAATTACGAGATATCTTTGAAAAAAAACCGTTAATAAATCCCTAATATGTATATTAAATCTAAAATATTTGTGGATTAAATTATTTATTTCATATTATATTTATTTTTAATATTTTTAATATAAATTATTTGATATTTACATTAATTAAACAATTATTTCATCATCATTGTGCAAGCCATTATGTTTATATTTTATTTCCTAAAAATTAAAAATAAATAATCATAATAAAGATATAAGTTTTATAATTAAAATTAATATTCATAGGTGTAGATACATTCTATATTCCCACATATAAAAATGTAATAGTCCTAAAAAACCAAATTGTGACATATCGCACTTCCCATAGAATAGAATACTAACAATTGATCAAAGTTTTCCAAGTGGCTTCAAGAGGCCATAAAATTGTCCCAATGTTGATTTTTGTCAATATACTCTTAAAATATAATTATTACATGTTTATGATATTTTTAAAATATTTATAATATAAGTTTTTCAATTAATTTCTCTATATACGCATAGTCATGGTAATAAAAATTAACTGAACATGCTATTAATATTGTCAAAAAATAAAAGGAACGTTTTTATATAATTTTCACATTATTATTCTAAATATGGAATCCAATTTTCTTAATACAACCCACAAAATTGGTAATGATTAAAAAAATTATCAGATTGATGGAATGAGAAAACAATTTTTAAAAGTAACAAACATTCAAAAGATTGAAAAGTTTTTAAATAAAAATTCAATGTTAAATTAATTATATTGACCTAAAATTAGATGAAATTATAAAAATGATCTAATTATACTACAAAACCAATAAAATATATAATTTTACAATATAAATAAATTTGATAAAAAATTAATTTTCAATTTAAATGTATTATTTTTCAATATTCATCAAAAAAATAAAACATTTCATAATAATAAAATATATTAACGCAAAGTAAATAATTATGTTATAATTTACAAGAAATTTTTTTTCAAATTAAATTTATATAAGTTTCAAAAACTATATTTAAAATAAGTGGACCGTCAAAAATTTCGTAAAAGTATTTATTGAAAAATATCGCCATTTAATACGTAAAATTTGACTCATTATTATCTTATGCCTATAAAATAATTTAGATGAATGTCAAAAATATGATCAAATATATAATATATAATATTCATAAAATTTTAATACTATTAATTTCTAAAAATTTAACGACTATGTTGTAATAGTATTTTATTGCACGGTTATGTTGGGTGTGGTGTGCAATGTAAGATATTAGAGAAATTCAAATTATTTTAGAAGAGACATACAGTAAAACCCTGTAATGTTATATTCTTCCCAACGTAGAAAAATTTCATCAATTAAATGTTCATGAATATTACCTTCTAAACATATGAGGCTGGTTCTTCTTTATAACATTCTCAGGTTCTCATGTTGTTCTTCAATTTTATGGTTTCTACAAAGAATCTTTAACACTAGAGTAATTAGATACCTCAACAATTTCTCTATAGTGTTAAGAATCTCTATATGATCTAAACAAAAAGATAGATAAGGTTATAGATCTTTATCATCACAGGTTAGTACATGTGTTGGGTCTAGAAAATATTTCATTAATAAAGATATGTGGAACACATCATGAAATTTAGAGAGACTTGCTGGCATTTATAAATGGTAATCAATAGATCCAATTTATTCCAGAAATGTGAATGGTCAGATATATCCAGGGATCAATTTCACTTTGTTACAAACCTTATGGAACCCTTCCCTAGATATACATTCATAAATATACAATCTCCCACATGAAATACGAAATCCTTCTCTAGTTGTCACCATAACTATTTTCCATACATTGAGATAATTTAATATGATCCTAAATAGTATGTTACTTTATTGTTTAATCTTGACCTAGTTCTTTTCCTATAAGATTCCTTTCGCCAACTTCATCACAACAATTTGGAGTACGACATCCCTTTCCATATAATGCCTCATACAACTCCATTTGATTACTTGAATTGAACCTATTATTATAAGAAAACTCAACCAAAGGAAAATACTAATCCCACATGCCTTGAAAGTCTTGTGAAAATGATCTCAACATGTACTCTCATGTATGAATAGTCCTTTAAAACTATCCATCTGTTTGAGGATGGTAATAAGTGCTCAAATGAAACTAAGTATCTAGGGCCATCAGAATAATTTTTTATAATTTAGATGTAATACGAGGATGTTGATCAGACACAATCAATAAAGGTTCACCATAAATTTTTACACTTTAATTAATATAGAGTCTCTCTAGGATTTTAAGTGTTAATTCCTCTCTAACAGCAAGAAAATATGTTTATTTTTTAAGGTTATAAATAATAACCAATATTGACTCATTCCTTCTATGTTTCCTTGTTAGTCCTATGAAATGGTTCATTTTAATGTCATCCCATTTCCACTAAGGTATAGGATAAAGATGCATGAATCCTCTACGTTATTGTCTCTCATACATTAGTTCTTAACAAAATAGACAACTTGAAACATAGTCATTAATTTTCCACTTTATATAATCCCACCAAATGTTTTTCTCATATCCCCATACATCTTGGAACTACCATTGTGTATCAGGAAATCTGAGCTATGAGCCTGTAACGACCCAAAGTTTTTCAATGGAAATTATCTTATTATATATATGTCATGAAAACACAATATAATTAACTATTAAGTGATAAGTGAACTTTAAACAATAGTTTGTCACTTCTATGTTTTGAATTTCGAAAATCTAACATACACAGTTGTGTTCAAGATGATTTTTGGAGTCTAATGAAAAAATAATAATTTTCATTGAATAGTAACGTACCCTTATGAATAGTAAATAGCCTTATGAATAGTAACATACCCTTATAAATAGTAATATGACACTTATAAATAGAAAATCATCCAACATTGGATTAACCTTATCCATGAATAATTAAATAAAATTTAGACATCTTAGAAAGTGACAATTTCACCTTAGTAAACGTTTTGGTATTTTATAAATCATAAATAAATAATTATAAATAATTAATTAATTTAAAAGAAAATTTTATTTTTTAAAAATAGGTTCATAATTTATCGAAACAATGACTTATAGTTTTTAGCGAATTTTATAAGATCCTACGTAATTTTTGAAAGAACTATAAAATATGTTTTATCTTTTTAAAACTGTTTTTATGTAAATTATGATTTTAATTAAATATCAAATTAATAAAATTAATAAATTTATTTTTGAAAATTGGACTTCATGTATTATAGTCTACATGTTGAAAATTTGTTGGGGTAAAATTTTGGGATTTTTCTGAAATATTTGAAATTTTTATGAATAGTGAAATACCGTAATTTATAAAAATAAGCTAAATAAGCAATTTATAGAGTCATATGTGATGTTCTGCTGATGTAAGACAAATTGGTTCGGGATAAAATGATAAAATTTCTATTCTTTGTTATTCAATATTCACTATTCCTTGTATTATGGGAAATTAATAAACTAATGAATTTTATATTATAGAATCTCGTCTCCCCTCCACTATAAAATCCACCCTTCACACCCTCATTTCCTCACACCTATCAAGCTCCAAGCCTTCTCTAAACACTACAAAAACATCCTCCCTAGCCCCTATCCCACTTTCAATATCTTCGAGTCTCATTGAATGACCAGGCCTAGCTTCCTTAAGGAGGATCTCAAGAGGAGGATTTAAGAGGTAATTTCTCTACCTCTTCTCCTTTAATTTCCTTTCAAGTTAAAGTTCATTTCTTGATCTCTCTCCCACCTATATTCTACCAAATATTATTGTATCTCCAATATTATACATATACAGTAAATATTTGATTATCGTGGGATATTATATCATCCAACCATTTTCCCCTCTTTCTTTTATATTAATAAATAGAACGTTGTTCGAGAGGTGTTAATTTATCACCTTCAAGAATGAAATGCTTTCTTCTTCCATTCCTAAATTCATATCTGGTCGTGAAACCATTTTTATGGTTGAACCAAAATATGTAATATGTATTATTTCCTATTTAACGTTCTTGAAATAACATATGTCCATAAATTGAAACTAGTTCATTGTGATCAAAAAACCGCCCAAATTAATCCAAACAATCCACATTTAATTCTTATCTAATGATTCATACACATAGATATAATATGATTAATTATAAGATCATTCAAACTCCTGTAATATCTTTAATAACATGTAATATAATTTTTTTATGTTTACTCATGTTCTACCTGAATTTCAATTTAAGAATACAAGTGAACCACCCAAGAAAACCATGAAAAGAAACATTGTAGAACAATGTTAAAAAACTATATAACTCATCCAAAGGCACATAAAATCATTTATGAAACCATAATGAAATATATTAATGTACACAAGGTTATGTATTTGTAATTAATGTATATAATGTCATTATAATGGACATTAAAGAGAAGGATTCATTCGGATACAAAGTAAGGGGAAATCTCAAACCTAATTTTCTTCCTTCCGGTTCTCTCTCTTTCACTCCATTTTTATATGGTTACTCTTTAAAGACCATTTGTTCATCTTTGTATTTAATTATCTGGGATATACATGTTTTTAACTTATTTTTATGTCAATGAAAATGTTTACAAAAGAACTCCTCTTTTAAGATCACTCCCTTTACTTCTCACTCAAAGTGGATGGTTCTTGAAACATGTATGTTATTCCATCATTATTTTGGGAACCCAATGCTTATGAATGTTTTATTATGAGATGGAACCCATTCCATTCCATGGGTTAGTTATGTAAAATTTTTATATGTTTTTTGTGTGGCAATAATAATGATGATAATGTTATGATACGACGGGTGAACCCGAAATCATATAGCGTAATATGAATGTTTCAATTTGATGGGTGTGTCTGGAATTATACAGCGCTCCCATGCATTGGGTAATGTGATAAATCTCATGATTAAATTTGAAATGAATTGTGAACAATATTCAAGCATGGTTCACAAGTACGTGTGGTAGTTAACCACTAAGACATGATGTGTCATTTTTGTGCATTGGAAAATTTCAAGTCTTATATTTATGCTTCCTCTCATGTTCATGATCTTTTTCCCATGTTATGATTATTCTCACCTGATTATATATTGTTATTATCTATCATCTTTTTGGGATTATATCTCACCCTTTTTTATTTATATACTCAGGTGGCTACATGTACTAATGAGAGGACAAGTGACAATAATAATCTAGAGAATAAGAAATTAAATAAATGTTTATTCTTGATGTAGTAATTGTTATGTATTGTCCTAGTTTTCCCAAGACACTAAACCTATGGATCCTCTATGTGTAATTATATTATGTTGTTTGTCTTTAAAATGATGTAATAGTAATGTAATAAATGGAAGGGCCACTATATTTGGTATCATAGGAATGGTTTAGTTAATTTGGGTTTTAGGATTAGTGAACCCCAGAGAAAACCTATAGCATGAGACTAAGAACAAATATGCACACAAGAATTTTTACATAGGGAACTAATATGTTTTGTTTTTGTTATAAATTATTTAAATGAATAAGTTATTCATGACTTGTTTAGTTCTGTTTTGTTCCAACCTTTTCTATTTTAGAAAATAGTGGGAACCAGGAGAAATCAGGCCAACAACTCATGTGAGGGCCAATACAATGATTCCCCAAACGACATCCCCAATGTTTTGGGAGGTGGAGGTTAAAACATCAAGGATATTCTTACCCAATTATTTCAGCTTATGAACAATAACCATAATAATAGGGAATGTCCTCCTTAACCAAAGTGGGTGAAACTGGCTATTGAATGTTTTATGCTTCAACAACCACTGACCTTTAGTGGATCTTCTGATCCACTAGCTACAGAACAGTGGGTAAACTACATGGAGAAGATCATTTATTTTATTCACTATTATAAGATGGAGATGGTGACCCTAGAATTTTGTCGTCTAGATGGAGAAGCTGATCAATGGTGGGATTTGATTAATAACACCATGCCAAGGGAGGAAATTGAAGAGATTCTATGGGAAGACTTTAATATAATTTTTCTTAATGAGTACTTCCCATGAACTCTTCACATGAATATGGAGAGAGAATTCATCGAGGTCAAGAAAAAATAAGGAGAATCTATCACAATCTATGAAGCGAATTTTAAAAGGCATTCAATGAATGCTTCAGGTTTTGTTATCAACAATGATAACAAAATTGGTAGATTCTTTAGTGAATTAAAACCACACCTTAGAAAGGCTCTTTAAATTAAAGAATTTGTTTTTTATAAAGAAGTCTATTGGTGTGATATCAATGTGGATATAGAGTTTGGATAATGGTGGCATGGCTATGGTGATTAGAAAAGAAAGATGGTGTTTCAAACTGGTGGATCTAATGAAAAAGGTGGGATGAAAAATCAAAGACCCACATGCCAAAATTGTGTGAAGTTGCACCATGGGATATACCTCAAAGGGATGGGGAAATGCGCCAGGTGTGGGAAATAAGGACACTATGATCTAGTGTGTCGAAAAGACACTAAAAAGAAGGATAATGTAGAAAATGAAAGGGGAGAACCACTAATGGTTAAATGCTAAAACTGTAGGGAGCTAGGCCACTATGCACACCAATGAATTAAACCTCAAGTTCTCGAGGGTAATCAGCATCAGAATCCACCCAAGACAAAAGAACAAGGGAAGGCTTATGCCATCACTACTGTGGAGGTGGATCATGATAATGAAGTCGTACAATGTACACATCCTATTAACTCAAGAATGGAAAAATTCTTATTTGATTCTGGTTTACGCATTCCTTTATATCTTGCATGTTTGCTATAACTATAGAATCAATGCCCTGAATCCTTTAAGTAGAGATATCTATACAAACACCAAGTGGTGCAATCATTGTAACCCATGGGTTTGACTCATCTCCTGTTGGTGTATGTTGGATGTTTCTTCTATAAAATCTCGTTATACTTCACTCGGTATAATTCGATGCTAAAATGAGAATGGATTGTCTCTCATTATATAGAGGACATGCCAACTATCTGGAAAAGGAAACATCTTTTCATATTCTGAACCATCCCATGATCCTCTACTAATTCAAGGAAGATCATGAATCTCCTTTGAAAAATCCTTCAATGGTGTGGGTGTTGATTCCCAATGAAGAATCATACCTCAACCAAATGGTTGAGTCAAAGGAAATTTCCAACATTGAGGAAATTCCCATTGTGAGGGAATATGTTGAAGTTTTTCTTGAAGAGTTACCCATAATACCAATGGATTGTGAGGTAGAGTTATTGATTGAACGCATTCCTAGAGCTACTCCTATCTCGAGGTGTCCATATAGGATGGCTTATATCGAACTGGATTAGTTAAAGAAGTATATGCAAGAGAATCTAGACATAGAGTTCATACGCCCTAGTGCATCACCTTGGGGTGCACCGGTGCTCTTTGTGAAGAAGAAGGATGGATCAATGCGGCTGTGTATCGATTATCAGGAACTCAACAAGATCACCATAAATAAAAAGATTCCTCTACCAATGTTTGATGACTTGTTTGACAAGTTAAGAGGAGCTCAATACTTCTCAATGGTGGATCTTCATTATGGATATCATCAGGTAAAGGTGATGAAGGATGATATTCAGAATACTTCCTTCCATACAGGGTATGGACAGTATGAGTTTTTGGTGATGCCCTATTGACTTATTAATGCCCCTACAATCTTCATGGATTTGATGAATATAGTCTTTATTGATTACCTCGAAATTTTTTTGGTAGTGTTTATCGATGATATTCTCATCTACTCCAAGATCAAGGATTAACATGAAAATCATCTAAGACTTGTGTAGGAGATATTGAGAAAGGAGAAGTTTTACACCATGTTCAGAAAGTGTGACTTTTGGATGAAACAAGTCACGTTCATGGGACATGTGATCACAAGTGAGGGAATTTCTGTGGATCGTTCAATGACAAAGGCGATCGAGGAATGGACCAGGCCCTCTCGGGTCACAGAAACCCGTAGTTTTCTTAGATTAGCTGGGTACTACCAATGTTTCGTGAGAAAATTATCACTATTGACAAGCCTGCTAACTAAGATAACCATGAAAGGGGTCAAGAATGTCTGGACAGAAGAATGTGAGGGAAGATTGAAGGAGCTATAGAGAATGCTGATCAATGCACTTGTACTCACACTACCGAAAAGTGTAGAATGTTTTGTGATATATAGGGATTCTTCAAGGAAATTATTTTCATGTTTAGTCATGGAAAATGACTATGGGATAGGCTATTCCTCGCGAAAGTTGAAGATCCATGAGTAGAACTACCTGATGCATGATCTAGAGGTGGCAGACGTGATTTTTGCCTTAAAAATCTAGCGGCACTACCTTTATGGAGAGAAGTGTGACATATACACTGACCACAAGAGCCTAAAGTATATATTCACAAAAAGGATCTCAACATGCATCAAAGGAAATGGATAGAGATAATCATGGATTATGATTACTCTATTCAATATAATCCTAGAAAGGTGAACAAGGTAGATGATGCTCTAAGTAGAAAAGAACCCACTACTCTATCCATGATATGGATTAAGAAAGACCCTATCTTATTAGATATGTGAAGAATGGATTTGAAAATCATAAGGGTAGGGGATACATCATACCTTGACCAAATGATTTTGCAACCATCCATCTAGGATAAGATTAAGGAATCACAATGAGATGATGTGGAGATATAAGCACATGAGCCTTAGCCTAGTTGTTGAGGACTCTCTAGGTGCATCCCAGAGACCCAATATCAAATCCGTGTGGAGGCATATTTTCAGGTACTATAGAAGGCACTATATCAAGCACTATAGTAGGTATTGTATCATGCACTATAGCAGGTGGAACTATTCATCAATCTGGTCCTTTTGGCCACCGGTTTGGTCCTCGGGTCCTGTAAGGCTTTTGGGACACCCAAACCCTTTGTTCCAGTTAATTCTCAAGGTCTTCGAGCCACCATACGGCCTTAGGGCCACTGAAAGGACTTCAGAACACATGAATGCTGGCCCCAAACACACTCTATAAAAGGAACAACCATAGATGAGGATTTAGGGTAGGTGCACTCACTAGAGAAGAGCCAAATGGATTGTCAGAATGAGAGGGTATGACAATGACATCGATACCATCATGTGCTTGCATGGGTAGCCTAGCCAAACAGTCATTCAAAGGTGGAGATCTACTATCAGGATGCATATTCTTGGGAGGGTTAGTTCTTTGTAGATAGTCTGTTTGAATTTCCTAAGACCATCATGTCATGTAATCTCCTAATACTGCGGGCCATGTAATCTTTGATCCTACAGGCCTTGTAAGGGTTCCCCCACATTCCTTGAAACGGGGGTTATAAAAAATCAATAAAAATGAAGTCCTTCAGTCCATTTATGGATGGTGAATTCAGTAAAGGATGGAAAGCTTCAATAGTTCCATATCGATGAGGATAGTGTGATTCGGTTTAGAATGCGGCTTTGTGAGCCTTCATCACCATGGATAAATAAGGATCTATTGGAGAATGCACATAGATCAACTTTCTCTATCCATACGGGGAGTACCATGACGTACTGTGATCTCTGGGAATAGTTTTTGTGGGATAACAAGAAGAAGGAGAATGCATAGTATATATCAAGGTGCTTGGTATGTTAGCAAGTTAAAGCTGGGTGAAAAAAATCAAAAGGTATGGTGTAACCATTTTCAATACCCACGTGGAAATGGGAAAATATTGCTATGGAATTTTTCACGGGTCTCCCGAATACGTCAAAAGGAAATAATGCGATATGGGTTCTGGTAGATCGACCCACCAAGAGTTCCCATTTTATCGCTATTCAGGAATATCTCTTGATTGAAAAACATGCATAGATATTTGTGAAGGAAGTGGTGAGACAGAACGGTGTTCAACTCTCAATTGTCTCTAACCATGATCCAAGGTTCACATCTAAATTCTGGAGGATCCTTCAACATTATTTGAGTACTAAATTAAATATAAGCATGACCTATCACCCCCAAAATAATGGCCTATCTAAAAGGAATATTCAGACGCTTGAAGATATGCTAAGAGCCTACTCTCATGAATTCAAAGGTGGTTGGGATCAGCATCTCCCATTGGTTGATTTCTCATACAACAACAACTTCCACTTGAGTATTCAGATGGATCCATATGATACTCTATATGGAAATCTATGTAGAACTCCAACCTATTGGGATGAATTTAGAGAATGAATACTAAATGGACCTGATGTTGTTCAAGAGATGACCAAGAAGGTTCAAGCAATCTAGAAACACATAAAATCTACTCAAAGTAAAAAAAAAGAGCTATGCTGACTACTATCGAAGTGACTTGGAGTCCAACATTGGAGATAAGGTCTTCCATCGAATATCACCATGGAAGAGAGTCATGCGACTCAGGAAGAAAGGGAAGCTAAGCCGAAGGTATATTGGCCTCTTTGAGATCCTTGACCACATAGAAGATTTGGAATTTCGTCTTGCACTTCCACCGAATATACAACATGTTCATGATGTGTTTCATGCATCACTACTAAGGATGTACATACTAGACCACTCACAAGTACTAAACTCAGAGGTGGTGAAGCTAGAAGATGATATCTTATATGAGGAGCAGCCATTAAAATTTTGGATCAAATAGATAAGGTTCTACGCAACATGACAACCCATCTTGTCAAAGTGTTGTCGACGAACCATAAGTTTGAGGATGAAACTAGGGAACCCAGATGAGGCAATGAAGGATAAACACCCTCACCTGTTTGTGTAATTTGAAATTTGGGGCGAAATTTCATAAGTGGGGAAGAATGAAATGACCCAATGTTTTTCAATTGTAATTCCCTTTTATATTTATGTAATTAAAACATAACATAATGAACTACTAAGTGATAAGTGACCTTTAATCATATGTTTGTCACTTCTATATTTTGAATTTCAAATATCCGACATACACAGTTGTGTTTATGATGATTTTAGGAGTCTAATGATACCAAAATAATTTTTGGTTAATACTAACATACGCTTGTGAATTGTAACACACCCTTATATATAATAATATGACCCTTATGAATAGAAAATAATCCAACATAAGAGTAACCATACACATGAATAATAAAATAAAATTATGACATCTTAGAAAGCAACATTTCGACCTTAGTAAACATTTTGTTATTTTGTATGTCATATATAAATAATTATAATTAATTAATTGATTTAAAAGAAAATATATTTTCCTAAAATGTATTCATAATTTATCTAAATTAGGTCTTATAGTTTTTAAATAATTTTATAAGACCCTTTTTAATTTTTTAATGCACTATAAAATATGTTTTAACTTTCAAAAACTGTTTTTTCAGTAAATTATGATTTTAATTAAATATAAAATTAATAATAAATATAATTTTTTTTTCTAAAAATGGACTGCGTTGTAGGATTCTACACTTTGAAAAATTGTTTGGGTGATGTTTTGAAATTTTTCTGAAATACATGAATTTTTTATGAATAGTGAAATATCGGAATTTAAAAAAATAAGCTAAATAACCTATTTATAGAGTCTTGTGTGATGTTCTTCTGATATTGTAACACCCCGAGATTTCATAGTATGTTATTTATTCAAAGTAATTCAATAACTTCCACTACATGAAACATCGAGTTCAAGGGATCACAACTTACCAAACTAGTCGTTCAAAAGTGGTTATGAGTAGTATTAATTACAATTTGAATTTAATATAATCCTTATAATTTTAGAATCCATATTATGTGTTTCTTAGACATAATATAAGAACAGATTCATTTTTTCAGCTAAAAGATGTATTTTAAGAAAAATCCAAATTTAATGCCTTTTAATGGTGAACCTTTATAAAAACAAAATATTTGACACTTTTATATATTCTATTTGACAAAATGAACACTTTTTTAGAACCAGGACTGAAAAATCTAGTTTCGATGAATTTATGATGTTTTTCTGATAACATTCATATTTGTGTGAATATTGACAAATACTAAATTTTAACTTAAAAAAAACTTTTTTAATCAAAATAATTTATAGTGTTAAATTATACATTTGAGTGGTTTTTCAAGTATAATTAGATTATATTTTTACCATTTCATTAAATATTGTTCATTGGGAGTAATTTCTCTTTGAAATTGCACATAAACCAAGGTCAATCTTTTGATAGTTATTATTTCTTAAAAACCCGCTTTTTAGAGTTGACAATAGGAAATAATTTAGAAATATTTAATGCAACTTTTATGTTTTGAATTTGGTAAAATAGACATCATTTTTGGATTTCTAATAACAAAATAATCTTTGGGTGAATTGTTTCTATTTTTACGAAAATTTTTAAATTTTATTGAATATTGAAAAACACCGAGTTATTGGTTAAAACCGAATTTCAATTTAACTAATTATTTATTTTATTTAAATTTATTTTAGATCAATGTAGATACATAATACCTATATATGTTCAATGTAATTCGTTGGAGTAATTTTATATTAATTTTAGATAAACAAAATTTTATTGATCTTTTTACCGTCTTTTACCCACCTCCAATTAGAATTTGAAAATTCACATAAAACATAATTTTACTGATTCTGTGAGTCTATTTTTCTAAAATCCAAGAGACATGGAAAATAGAAAGGTGTAAAATGTGGTTCAATAAGATAAAAATAAATTTTGTTGAATAGTTACTTTTTACTTTTATTTACCAAACTTAAAAGTAAATATGGTAATTAAGGATAAAAATGATTCTAATATTACCCTAACACATGTCCTAATTCAATTGGACAAGTGTATCTCGACCAAAAAAATCCATTGGAATAAAATATTATCATTTAGGTCCACTTGGGTTAGATTAGGACATTTATTATTATTTAATTGAAAGAAGTGTTAAAAGAGTTAAAATCAATATTTAATAACTAAAACATTTTAAATATAAGGTTATACATTAACTAAATTAGATTATAAATAATAATTATAAAGATAAAAAGATTTCCTACATAATGGTATTTTATTTATAATTTTTAGACATGAGATAATTTATCATATTTATGACACAATGATGATGCAGTGATTACCGTATTAATGAATGATTAAGATAATTGATATTATAAATATGGAAATAAATATAATTTGAGAATTTTTATTAATTGTAATAATTTTCTAGTTTAATATTACATATTAGTATTGGATATATGAATTTTTTTCTATGTAATAATGTTTTTATGAATTTATCAAAATCATAATACCCATTAGTGTCAAAATTGACATAAATGTGTTTTTCAAACAAATATTATATTATTAATTGATATTCTATTCCTAAAAATATAAGGATCGGCCAAAGAACTTATATCATGATAGGTGTTTCATTAATGGACCACTTGGGTGTCTATTCGATGTTTATAGTACGTTTATTAACCATATAATATAAAAATACAAAGAGACATGTTAAATATGAACTAATTAACTAAGAGTTAAAAATAAAAGATAAGATAAATAAAGTGACACAAAGCTATCTAAAACCAACTGTTTGGGTTTATTTGAACCCATACCCACCTTAGTCTCGAAATAAATCAATTTGGAGCCATTATAAACCAAATATGAATTTATTATATAATACTATTTCATGTTTTTCCTATGGTCCCCTCACCCCTCTTATAAAAGGGAACTCCCTCTTCTCTCTTATTAACACTATAAAAGCTTTTTGGATCGGCCAAAACCTGAAAAACTATTCTCTAAACTTCTATAACTTCATGATATAGCATTAGTTTGATCATAAATTAAACCTAAGGATACCTTTTGATAAAATCAAAAGGGAGAACTTGAAGAAGAGATAATGTTTTCACCACCCTCTTTAGGTTCCTTTCTTCTTCAACATCCTTCTTTCTTGGTTATTTCCATTATAAAATAATAAATCCAGTATCTTCTATATACTGTGATGTCATTATAAATATTGAACAACCATATTCAGTATTATGTCCATCCTTTGAATGACATGTCACCATACGTGCGTACGCACGACTTACCGTCTCCACATTGTGTTGTAATTGTTATTGAAAACATTATTATTTGGATGTGTATGATAATGATGTGTTATTGAAGTAAATAATAAATATAAAATTATAATTATTCTTTATATAGGATATACCATCCAATTATATATTATTTTAATATCAAAATAATGATATTTTCACTCGTGCGTACGTACGGATTACCATCTTAATGACATAATGAGATTCATTTCCAAGTCCACCATTCATAGAAGATTATAAAAATATATTACTAATATGAATGTAATATATGACATAATAATTCTACTGATGATATATATATTTATATATATATTTGTATTTATGTACATACATATATCTTATTCACTTAGTTCTGTTCAATACGATATGAAAATGGAAATAATGTTTATGCATATGTACGGACTACCATCTCCATAAACGGTGTTTTCCAATTCATATATATGTCTATTATACATATATATATTCTAAATATATATGAAATATAAATCATGTTATATATTCTGGAGGTATTTAAATCATTATCTATGTGATACAATCAATAGTAACAAGTTAAAACACGTACGATAAAGAAAGCGATTATTACCCGAAATGTTAATTTAACATGGAAATTTTTATTAAATGGGTAGTATAAAGTAATAAATGAATAATATATGATATCATAATTATTAATATGGCTCTGGTATAATTTTATAACATAATACGATCTTCATACAGGAGGTTAAACGTACCCTCGACTAAAAGAATGTGCAAGGTAAGGGGTTTCCATCTCACTTTTTATTCCCATGAGATTAATGCCATATTTCCACTATTACCTTTTGTTTGGTTTATGTGAAGCCCATAATTGTATTATTTATCTAATGAACTTTAATTTATATGTATTTACATATTCATTTTATGATACCTCTTTCATGGGGTGTATGTTTCGTATGTTACAAAATTGGTAAGGGTTAATTTCACTATCTCTTTATTATCTAAGGTTGTTTTTACATAAGTATATACTGGGACATATTTATTATCCATGTCCATGTTTCATAAAAGGGTTTTCAAAGGTACTCTTTTTAAGGGACTTTTTACTAAAACAACATTTTAAATGTTTTAAATATATATTCTTCTAAATCATTCTCATTAATGTCCATGTTTTGAAAATGGTTTTTAAAGATTTATTTATATGGACACGAATGTTTTAAAAATGTTAATTTATTTCAAAAGTTTCAAAGTGGTTTGGAAATAATATATTCAAAAATTAATTTAAATGTCGTCCTTTCTCTATTGTGTGAATTTTAAATTTTTTAATGAAAAACAGATATTTCTCTCAAAAAGTTTTACTCATAATTTTCAATTATGTCAACATCATTTATTGGATATTATTTTTGATTGAGGTTGATTTATAATGATTCAAATATTACATATTGTATTGAATGTTTTGTGATATGTTTGATTATGGATGTGTTATTTTTATACCATTCAGGGTTTATTGGTAAACTATTGATATTTCGTATGCTAGTTTTAATACAAATGATTATGTTATGTTTAAACCTTTTTATATGAGAAATGTTTTGGATATAGTAAGTGACGGGTGGAGCCTGATATAGCTCCTTGATACATTGGTAGATCTCAGGAGACAAACTATTGTCTTGGAAATAGGCCCGGATAAAATCTTATTTGTATTCTTGGGACAAGGCCTTTACTATGTCGTTATGATAGTCTAGAATTATGCATTCCATTATTATGAAAGTGGTTACTGATATTTCCTGTGATTATTCGACTAGTATAATATCCATGTGAATTAGTAAATGGAATTATTTCATTTTATTTTTTCCATATTATGGTGGAGTTCATTTTTAAAAGGATTTTGTTTTAGATATACATTTCCTTAAATGTTTATTCTTATTTATGAATGTTTCTGTTGTATTGCTTACCCTTAGTTAGCATTTGAGATCACCCCTTTCTATGTTTTATTTTTCCCAGGATTCAAATAAGTATATTGTTATTGATATACAGGGTTAATACAAGGTAATAATGGCGTTCATAAATTAGTTTTTTTATACTGTGTTTTAAGTTTAAAATTGCAATGTAATGTTAATATATGTAATCTATTTTCCAAGACTGCTAAACTTAGCGGTCCTACAGGACATGATTCCTTGTAATCATTCCAATGTATTAAAACAATGCACCAAATACCGGTAACTAGGGTAGGGGCATTACAGTTGGTATCAGAGTATGTTTAGAAATAACCTTGGATTCTAGATTTTGAGAAACTCTGATTAGAGCAAATTGACCTAATATAGGCATTGAGGATTAGTATAGAAGAACTTCCTAGAATTTTGGTATTATAGATATTTTGTGAGTTTTCTGAGAAATAAATCCCTTTCTCAATATGAGAAGGTAGAGGCGGCTCTGGCACATATGTACCTAGGGATAAAACTGGAAAACACCACTTTGAGCTAGACTCAAACGAGAACTGGTGGACGAGAATGGGCTTGCTTAACTCTTGGTTAAGACACTCCCTGGGGATATGCTTAGGATAATTATAATTTTCATTATAAATCATTATGAAGGATGTAAAATTATATACCTCCTAAATGAATATATTTTTATGATTATAGATTATATCCATAAACTATTCGATTTACATTAGGTATTGCACTAGTTTGGAATTATCCATTGCAATTCATAAACTGATATAGTGTATCCCATTGTATAGATTGGTTCCCAGTTGATGGAATGTGAACTCCAGTAATACGTATGATCCAAAGAGTAAGAAGGATCATATCTTTCATGGTATTAAGAAAACATTTAGAAGGGAAATAGTCTCCCATGCATTCTCACAATATGAAGAAATAATATCATGTGTTAATAAGATAGGTAATGAATTAATTGAGTCCTATGGATTTTAGGGGAAGAAAGAAAAGAAAAGGATGTAAGAGAGGGAGATGGATAAAGTGCAGATGGATAAAGTGAAGATGGAAAAAAATAATTTTCCCATATGTGATTATTGTTGGAAGAAACACCCTGGAACATGCCTGAAGGGAATGTGAGTTTTTTATAAGTGTGGAAAAAAGGACACCAAGTACGTGAAAGTAAGGGTAAGAAAAAGGTTTCAAATGTACAATGCTTCATCTGCAAGGAGTTGGTACACTACGTGAACCAATGTCTAAATCATCAGAGTATGTCCCAAATGATGCTGTTGGATAATAATCAAGTTATAGTACTACCACATATGAGGAGGAATGATTAGAGTTCTTATATTGTTATTAAATAATTATATCATTTGAGTGTTGTATTAACGATGTACTGGTTATACCAATTATGGATTATATAAGGATTGTATTGTAGTACTATTTCATTAAGGACTTGAGATTTTGTTGAACCAAGAAAACTGACTCAATAACAGGTTAAACATTTGGAAAATATATTTTTGAGAGAAAGATAAACCATAATATGGTTCTAAAACCGAGGTAGTGATAATGGAATAATACATGATTGATTTGGATAAATTATATTGGATATTCCTAACTGCCGTGAAACTGATTAATGATTTGTATATTCCATCATTTTCTGAGTTTACAAGATTTTTGGATAGAAGGAGTATATTCAGTATTCTATAAGGAATAATGGACCATGAATGTAGTGAATAAGGTTTTATTGTAATTATGAATGTTGCAGTGTTTTAAAAGAATACATGATGAAGAGGTTCACATGTTGTTACGTGGAAAAAGAATCTTAATTGTGTTTACCTTCTTTATAAAATTTGGACTGTGAGTTCGGATAGAAGTATTTTGGATAAGTCTAGTTTGAGATATTTTTTGTATTTCCAAAAAAATGAAAACCTATAGGTCGGGAAGCAACTCGTCGCGACCGGCAAGGCCGCTAGACTTGAACCCACAACCGATGGGCGACAAGGGTGTATCACCTACCACTGGCCCACGTGATATCCTAGATTGAATAATGTTGTTTATTTTTCAAAAAACATCTGGTATATGATTATAAATTCATTTTTTTGAACCCTATATGAATATGATAAATCAAATATATTTTTTAGTTAAATTATCTTTTAGAGTGAAAGATGAGTTTGTGGTAGAAATTAGTTAAGGGGTGGAACTCTACTTATCAAGTTTATATTTTATTCTTCACTTATTCTATGAAGAAAATTATTCATAAACATTAGTGAAAGGATATTAAAACAAAAAATTTGTTATCCTAATACCTTATGATTTGTTGTACCGATGGTATTTTGAATCATAATAGATTTATGAATTTGAGGCCCTCAATTTTACACTTGTTTGTGATTGATGACCTCAATCACTAAATATAAATATTTATGTTTTTCCTCGAATAATATGACTCTAATTTCCACCAATTTTCTCCTAATAATGATTATAATTTGGTGGTGACAATTCAATTTCCTTTTCCTATTATTAAGAGTAATTTTATTTTCCTAATCTCTGATGTGGGATTTTCTAGGAAGGTATATTCTATTTTCAACATTTCTTTTTTGAAAAACAATTTCGAATTTCAAAGATGATGTTTATTGAAGGATGGGAGAATTTAACACCCCATGCTTTCATAGTACGTTATTTCTTCAAAATAATTCAATAACATCCAATACACACAATACCGAGTTCAAGCGCATCAAGACTTACCAAACTTGCCGTTCAAAAGTGATTATGAATAGTATTAACTAAATTTTGAATTATATATAATACTTATAATTTTAGAATCCATATTATGAGTTTCATAGACATAATATATGAAAAAATTCATTTTTTCAGTTAAAAGAAGTATTTTTAAAAAAATTCTAATTTTCCATCTTTTAATGGAGATCCTTTTTAAAATCAATTATTTAACACTTTTATATATTAAATTTGACAAAATAAACTTCTTCTTTAGAGACATGACATAAAAATTTTGTTTTAGTGAATTTTTGATGTTTTTCTGATAACTTTCATATTTGGGTGAATAGTGGAAAATACTAAATTTTAAATAAAAACTACTATTTTAATAAAAATAATTTATATTGTTAAATTATATAATTGATTGGTTCTAAAGTATTTTAGATTATATTTTTAGCATTTAATTATAAAGTGTGCGTTGTAAGTAATGTCACATGGAAATTGCACAAAAATAATGGTTAATCTTCAGATTGTTATTATTTCTTAAAAACCCTCTTTTTGGTTTTGACAAAAAGAATTTATTTTATATTAATTAATTCTACTTTTATGTTTAGAATTTGGTAAATTAAACATAATTTTTTTATTCATAATATAAAAATTATCTTAGGTTGAATTTTTGGTATTTTTCTGAAAACATTCGATTTGTAATGAATAGTGAAAAACAATGAGTTATTTGTTAAACCCGAATTTTTATTTTAATAATTATTTATTTTATTAAAATTTATTTTAGGTCAAAATAGATACATAATACCTATATAAGTTCAATGTAATTCATTGGGGTCATTTTATATTAATTTTAGATATACAAAACCTTATTGAACTTATTATTTTCTTTTACCCACCTCCTAGGAGAATTTGCAAATTCACATAAAATATCATTTTACTGC
Organism: Viscum album; assembly: GCA_963277665.1. Taxonomy (NCBI): domain Eukaryota; kingdom Viridiplantae; phylum Streptophyta; class Magnoliopsida; order Santalales; family Viscaceae; genus Viscum; species Viscum album. The sequence goes on along the minus strand of OY728150.1, from coordinate 343,667,300 downwards.
TTCTGTGAGTGGAATTTCGAAAATCCTAAAGACATTCTTAATATCAAAGAGTAAAATTTTGTTTAATAAGTTAAAATTTTTTTTGGTGAATATTAACTTTGTAATTTTATTTACCACAAATAAATGTAATTAGGGTAATTATGGGTAAAAATGATATTAATATTACCATAACACATGTCCAAATGATATTGGACAAGTTTATCTCGACCAAAAAACAACCTTAGGAATAAAATATTATCATTTAGGTCCACTTGGATTAGATTAAGACATTTATTATTATTTAATTCAAATAAGTGTTAAAAGAGTAAAAATCAACGAATAATAACTAAAACATTTTTAAAATTGGGTTATACATAAGATAAATTAGATTATAAATATCAATTTGAAATATAAAACTATTTAATACATAATTGTATTTTATTTATAACTTTTAGACATTAAATAATATAATTTATTTATGACCCAATGATGATGCATTAATTACTATATCAATGAATGATTAAGATATTAGATATTATAAAAACAAAAATAAATGTAATTTTTGACTTTTTATTAATTACAATAATTTTCTAGGTTACTATTACATATTAGTATTGTTTATATGAATTTTTTTCCATGTAATAATTCTGTTATGAATTTATCAAAAACAAAATACAAAATAGTGTCAAAATTGACAAAAAAGAGTTATAAAAAAATATTATATTATTAAATGATATTCTAATCCTAAAAATCTACAGTTTGGCCAAGGACTTATATCATGATAGGTGTACCATTAATGGAACACTAGGGGTTCGAATGTATGTTTATAGTATGTTTATTAACCATATAATATAAAAACACAAAGAGACATTATAAATCTCAAACTAATTAACTAAGAGTTAAAAAGAAAATATAAGGTTAATAAATTAACCCAAACCTATCTAAAACATATTTTTTGAGTAGAGTTCGACCCATACCCACCTTGTACTTTAAATAAATAAATTTTTTTCCATTATATACCGAATATTAATTTATTATAAAATAATATTTTATGTTTTTCATAAGGTTCCCCTCACCCCTCTTATAAAATAGCACTCCCCTTCTCTGTAATTGACACCGTCAACGAATTTTGGATCAGCTAACCCCACCCAAGAATCATCTAAACTTCCATAAATTCAACCTAGAGTCCTTAGTTTGATCATAAAGCCAACCTAATGAGCCTTTGTTATCAATTCAAAAGGAAGAACCCAAAGAAGAGGTAATGTTTTCACCACCCTCTTTCAAGTTCCTTCCTTCTTCAACATCTACTTTCTTTGTTATTTCCATTTTAAAATAAAATCTCCATTATATTCTATATAATTTAATGTTATTATATATATGGTACAACAATATTCAGTATTTTATCCATCCTTTGAATGACATGTCACCATACGTGCATATGTACGGCTTACCGTCTCCACGTCATGGTGTAATTGTTATTCAAAATATTATTATATGGATGGGTATGATAATGATGTGTAATTGAAGTAAATAATAAACATAACATTATATTTATTCTGTATATATTATATGCCATACAATTATATATTATTTAAATATTAAAATAATGATATTTTCACTCGTGCGTACGTACGGATTACCGTCTCCACGACACAATGAGATTTATTTCTAACTCCACCATTCATAGAAGATTATAATAATATATTACAAATAAGTATGTAATATATGAAATAATAATTCTACTAGATATATATATATATATATATATATGAACTTACATATATCTTATCCCTTAGTTCTGTTCAATACGATACGAAAACAGAAACAACGTTTATGCATACGTACGGACTATCGTCTCCATAAATGATGTTTTCCATTTAATATGTATTTATTTTATACATATTTATATTTTAAATATATATGATAAATAAATCATTTTTTATATTATGGAATTATTTAAATCATGATCTATGTGATACAATCAAGATTAACAAGTTAAAACACGTACGATAAAGAAAGCGATTATTACCTGAAATGTTAATTTAACATGGAAATTATTATTAAATGGTTAGTATAACATCATATATGAATAATGTATGATATAATAAATATTAATATGGTTCTGGTATAATTTAATAACATACTATGGTCTTTATACAGGAGGTTAAACATACCATCGACTAAAGGAATGTGCAAGGTAAGGGGTTTTCATCTCACTCCTTATTCCTGTGAGATTCATGCCATATTGCCACTATTACCTATTGTGTGGTGTATGTATTTCCCATAATTTTATTCATTGTGTAATAAAATTTCATTGATTTATATTTACATATTCATTGTATGATACCTCTTACATGGGGTGTATGTTTTGTATGTTACCTAATTGGTAAGGGTTAATTTCATAATCTCTTTATTATCCGAGGTTGATTTTACATAAGTATCTACTGGGACATATTTATTATCAATGTACATGTTTCAAAAAGATTTTCAAAGGGATTATTTTTATGGTAATTTTTACTAAAGCATCATTTTAAATGTTTTAAATATGTATTATTCTAAATCATTCTCATTAATGTCCATGTTTTCATAATGGTTTTAAGGATTTGTTTATATTGACATGAATGTTTTAAAAATGTTAATTCCTTTCAAATATTAAAAGTGGTATGTGTAACTATGATACTAAAATTTATTTAAATGTATTACTTTCTAAATTGTGTGACTTTTAAATGTTTTCATGAAAAAAGGATATTTCTCACAAAAAGCATTACTCATCATTTTCAACTATGTCAGCATCCTTTACTGGATATTATTTTTGATTGAGGTTGATTTATTATGATAAAAATATTCCATATTGTATTAAAGGTTTTATTATATATCTGACTATGGATGTGTTATTTTTATACCATTCATGTTTTTGTGTAATGTATTGACATTTCGTATTCCCGTTTTAATACGAATGATTGGGTAATGTTTAAACCTTTTCATATGAGTAATCGAGTGGACTTAGTAAGTGACAGATGGAGCCTTATATAACTCCTCGATTCATCAGTAGGTATCATGAGACAATCTAGTTTCTTGGCACAAGGTCTTGAAAAAATCTTATATTTAGTCATGGTACAAGGCCTTGACTATGTGATTATGACAGTCTGGCATTTTGCATTCCATCATTATGAAAGTGGTTATTGATATTGCATGTGATTATTCGACTAGTAGAATATCCATGTGAATTATTAAATGGAATTATTTCATTTTAATTTTTCCATATTAAGCAAAAGTTCATGTTTAAATGTATTTTGTTTTAATTACACATTTCCTTAAATGGTTATGCTTATTTATGAATGTTTCCACTGTATTTCTTACCCTTACTGAGTGTTTGAGCTCACCCCTTTCTATGTTTTATTTTTCCTAGGATTCCAAGAAATGTTTTGTGATTGATATACAGTGTTAAGCCAAGGGAATAATGGAGTTCATAAATGATTTTTTATACTTAGTTTTATGTTTAAAATTGTAATGTAATGTTAATGAATGTATTCTATTTTCTAAGACTGCTAAACTGATCAGTCCCTCGGGACATGATTCCTTGTACTCATGACAATGTATTAAAATAATGTACCTACACTCGGTAACTAGGGTCGGGGTGTTACAGATGTATGCCCAATTGGTTCAGGACCACATGATAAAATTACTATTCTTGGTCATTAAAGACTCACTATTCCTTGTCTTATGAGAAATTAATAAACTAATGAATTTTATATTAAGGAAACCCCTCTCCCCTCCACTATAAAATCTACCCTTCACACCCTCATTTCCTCACACATATCAATCTCCAAGATTTCTATAAACACTACCCAAAAATTCTCGCTAGACCATCTCCCATGGTTATGAGCTGCTGGTCTCATCAAAAGACCAAGACTAGCTTCTTTAAGGAGGATCTCAAGAGGAGGATTTAAGAGGTAATTTGTATCCCTCTTCTCCTTTAATTTCCTTTCAAGTTCAAGTTCATTTATTGATCTCCCCCACATATATTATTCCAAATGGTATTGTAACTCTAGTATTATACATATAATTTAATAGTATAATTCTAATGGGATATTATATCATCCAACCTCCTTTCCCTATTCCTTTTATTTTATTAAAGAGAACGTTGTTCGTGAGGTGTTAATTTATCAACTTCAAGAACAAAATGCTTTCTTAATCCATTTATACCTTCAGATATGGTCATGAAACGATTTTTATGGGTGAACCAGAATATATTATATGTAATATGTCCTATTTAATGTTCTTGAAATAACTTATTTACATAAATTAAAACAAGTTCGTTGTGATCAAAAAACAACCTAAATTAACCAAAACAATCATCATTTAATTCTTATCTAATGATTCATCCACATGGATATAATATGATTCATTATAAGATTCTTAAAAAACTTGTAATGTCATTAATAACATGTAATATCATTTCTGGATGTTTACTCATGTTCTACTCAAACATCAATTTAAGTATACAAGTGAACCACTCAAGAAAACCATAAAAACAAACATTCACGAACAATGTTTTAAAACGTTACAACTTTTCCAAAGGAACATAAAATCATTTAATGAAACCATAATGAACCATATTCATGTACACAAGGTTATGGATTTCTAATTAATGAATATAATGTCATTAATCATGACATTAAAGAGAAGTAAGCATTCAGATACAAGGTTATGGGAAATCTCTAACCTAATTTTCTTCCTTCGGCTTCTCCTTATTTCACTCTATTTTTGATATGGTTACTCTATAAAGATAATTTGTTCATAATTGTATTTAATTTTCTGGGAGAAACATGTTTGTCATCGATTTTTACATCAAAAAAATTCTTTCCAAAACAATTCTTCAATTAAGAACACCACCTTTACTTCTCACTCAAAGTGGACGGTTCTTGTAAAAAGTATGTTATTCCCTATTTCATTATGGAACCCAAATCACCTGATTGTGTTATTATGATATGGAACCATTCCATTACATGGGTTATTTATGTACATTTTTTATATGTGTTCTATGTGGCATGCATAATGATGATAATTTTATGATATGATGGGTGTGCCCAGAATTATATAGCACAATATGAATGTTTCAATGTAACGGGTTCACCCTGAATTATAAAATGATCTAATGCATTGGGTAATTTGATGAATCTCATGAGTAAATGTGTAATGATGTGTGAACAAGATACTATCGTGGATCACAAGTCCGTGTGGTAGTTATCCACTAGGACATGAAGTTTCATTTTTATGCATTTCCACATTTAAAGTATTATATTTATGATTCCTCTCATGTTCATGATCTGTTTCCCATGTTATGATTATGCTCACTCAATGCTATATTGTTCTTATCTATCCTATTAAAGGGCTTCTTTCTCCCCCCTTTTGATGTACAACCTCTGGTGGCTACATGTACTAAGGAGAGGACAAGTTCCAATAAAAATCTATAGAAGAATAAATTAAATAAATGTTTATGCATGATGTAGTAATTGTTATGTATGGTCATAGTTTTCCAAAGACAATAACCATTGGATCTTCTATGTGTAATTATATTATGTTTTTTGCCTTTAAAATTATGTAATAGGAATTCATTAAAAGGTAGGGTCACTATAGAGCCTCATCTAATAGTTCTATTTTTAGATCACTTATTGATGGAACACGCAGCCTCTTTCCAAATTTCATAACATCATCTTCACAAAAAATTCCCTCCAATTTTACATCATTCACATCTTTAATTTTTTCACAAAAAATATAATTATCATATTCATATATTTTTATCTTTTCCAAAAAATATGGTTTTTAAATCATTTAAAAAAGGAGCGGTGTCTCCCCTCCCTTAGTAATTCTCATATTAATCTTCATTAGATCCATGAATATCACATTTATATCTATTCTAATTTGGGTCATAACTCTTAGATCTTGGATAAAAAATACATCTACTGGTGTATTTTTTTTCCTATGTGGTAATGTATCATGAAATAAAAACCCTTGAGTAACTCAAGACACTATTTTTTCCTCACGGTCAGTTATTACATTGAGAAATTTTATATCAAACTCTTGTGTTTCATTTATATCTCACATCTTTCACCATATAGATATTGTCTCTATATATTCAGAGAAAATATTGAGGCTTATTACTCAATATCATGAGTTTGATAATTTAGTTCATGAGTCTTCATCTACCTTGATGCATATGAAATAACATTATCATCTTTCATAGGTTTACACCCAAGTCCTTTCTTGGATGAATCACTTTATAACACAAAATCATCATTTCCTTACAGAAGATTCATAATTGGAGCATTGATCAAGCTTCTCTTAAATTCATGAAAAAATTCTTCACATTATTTTTTCCAATACCAACATAACCTTTTTACATGTGAGTTTAGTTAACAAGTTAGACAATCAAGATTTTTTTTGAAATTAATCTCTTATAGTAACCTACCAAACCAATGAAACTATGTTCTTTGGTTATGTTCATTAGTGTATGAAATTCAAGTATAGACTTTGTCTTTACAAGATCAAATGATATTATATCCTTAGAAACAATATGTCCTAGAAAATAAATTACTTGAATCCATAAATCACACATACCAGATTTATTATATTACTCATTTAATATAAGAGACTCATTAATTATCCACAAGTGATTCTCATGATCTTAATAGTTTTTAGAGTACACCAAGTTATCATCAATGAATAATATAATAAATTCATCAAGATATTCCATGAATACAATGTTTATTGGATCCATAAAAATAGAGGGTTAATTAGTCATCCCTAATGGGATTACTGTAAACTAATATTGCCCATAAAATTTCAAAAATGTTTTATTGGTAATGTAATATTTCTATAGTCTTAATTTATGATAACCAAAATGATGAACAATCTTTAAAACAAATTAATATCTATAAAGATGATTTAATAACTCATCAATTAAAGGCAGATGATATTTTTTATCATGGAGAATAACTCCATTATCACTAAACTCCTCAAATTATTTATTTAACTCCATTAATTCCATATTGTTCATTCTAAAGGGTATATTTTATATTATTCTAGTTTCATGAATAAAATCAATAGAAAACTCATCTTCGTGCACTCAGGTATGTCTAGTTAATTCTTATAAAAATTAATCAATGTAGTCATGTACAGGTGGTACATACTCAATCTAACAATTACTTTCCTATAATATAGATGACTTTTTCTCTTATACCCTATGAATTTCATTCAATAGTGATACAGGGGGTCGATCTTGATAAGAATCAGACATTGTTTTTTCTAATCTAAAGATAATTGATTCCACTTATTCCTAAAAAATCATAATTTTCTTCTTCTTGCTATAATTATTTACATCATATTATGAATTAAAGTACATAGCGAGGATTATATAAATGTAATCCATAGTTATGATTAAAAGATAAATTACTAAATCATGTTTTGGTGTTATAAATCAGATTAACTGGGAAATTTTTGTTATAATAAGACTTTCCTTTGGGATTTTGACAAACAGATCCATTATTAAATAAAAAAGAAAATTTCTTATATTCTTCGAAAACTAGGTAGATATAAAAGGGTGTGATGATCTATAATCAAATAAAGTACTACCTTAATTTAAAGATAGGATTAATGTACCATCCACCATGTAATTTTTTATTTCTACCTCAGTTATAGTGATTTCATAATCTTGGCCATCTCCCCTTGGACTATTCAGGGTAAGATTCCATTTATTCTTGGGTAATTGTTTTTTATAGTGTCCCATTTTATTGTAGATGTATCACTGGATATCTTTAGTTTATTTTCTCTTTCACTTATGTGATAATTGACCCTTATCTCTACACTTGAAACACACTCTTATTCCCTCCCTGCATTTCCCCTGATATTTCTTCCAACAATTTACTCAAGATTAAAAATGATTTATACCATGTTCTTCCTTGGTGCTTTCACATTCTCATATTCCATAACTGACATCCTATTCTCTTGATTTTCATTGAATTTATATGATCTATACAGTTCCATCTCCATTTTTTGGCACATAATATCATTTCATCAAATAATGAAAATGTTCGAGAATCCAGTGTGTTTTGTATATTTGAATTAATACCTTCAATGAAATGATAAATGTTTTACTGTATATTATTTAAATAATCTATAGCATACCTATCCAGTCTTATTAAATTATCCTCATATTCCACAATACATTCTTCCTTATTTTTCCTTAACATATAGAATTTTATCTTCATCTCACATTATTTTTCATGAGGAATTTTTTTCATATAATGTTTCTTTAAAATTCATTAATTACATGAGCTTTATTTTTTCTTCGTCCCTAATATAATGAATTTAACACCACCATTGATCATCATCTCACTTGAGACAATATACTTCATGTATTACCATTTCATTTTCATAACATTCTAATGATAGAAGTATCTTTTGTAGTGAATTTATCTATTGCGCAGCTTCCATTGGGTAAGTATTCCCATTAAATGATAGGGGATTCTACAAAATGAAATGATCCAATATAGGTGTATCATTGTTATTTGTCATAGAATGAGTAATTTTTCCTAATATTGTTATGATCTACTAAGATCCAACACCAACTATGTTGGTTTGCTTTGTGGGGAAGCCCCTACATTGTCTGTGGGTATTGACTCACATCCTTCCATTAGCTTCCATCAATAAATAATAGAACACACTGAGATATCCTATAATAATCCTATGTATTTATACTCCAAATAAAAATTCCTTTAATGGTAAAATTATTTAAATACTATTTGTAATTTTCATAGACCTCTTCTTGGTTATGTTTAATTTAAAATCTAGTTCACAAGGATTATACTAAACATCCTATGATACCAACTATCATAGCCTAGATAATAGAATCCTAGAGCTGGTGCATTATTTTACTACAATATAAAAGATACAAGATTCAAATCCAAAGGATCAAATAGTTTAGTGGTTTTGATAAACTATATACAAACATGGTGCATATATTACATTGGCAATTATAAAATAAAAAATGAAATTCGTTTTCCTCCATAATAATATTTAATTTTTTTTATTTTTCACTCTTTGAAAATAAAAGAAATAAAATTTTGAGATCAGATTCCCATTAAGAGTTACATATTATAGAAGCTATATTGAGTTTAATAAAATAATCACTATGGAATGGTAGATAACTGAACACACATTCCATTTAATAAATAAATTGACAATGAAATGAATCCATTGATTTTTTCATAGATTAAATTCTAGGAAAAATAATTAAGGAATTCTTAATGAAATTATTATTTATTGGATTCAATGTATCTAGAACATAAACCACTACATTCAAGACCTTTTATAAGGTAGTTTAATAATTATGGGTAGAAACCCATTTAATTTGGCCACATTTTTCATCTCATGAGACTACTAATACATCTAAGGGTTTTCTATATATATAACCCACCTATTAAAAAATAAAAATATTTCATTGTATATTTAAATGACATTTTTAATTCATTAACCAATAAAACCTATCAACATGTATCCATATTGATTAAAATACATGGATTTAACATTATTTCCCTGATAATATAAATATCACTCAACGAACACATCATATGTAATATATAGTTTATAAAAAATGAAATTTAATATGTGCATTCATAGTAAATACACATAAAACAAGTGTAAATACAATAATAAAAAATCAAAATTAATTTCAAACATACTTGTATCATTACCATATCAATGAAGTAGAAGTTTTACCCAATGAATAGAAATTGATTTTATAAATCCCTTACCACCTTTAATCAATCAAATTGTATAACCCATAAAAGAAATAATTATCAAATAAATCATTTAACACCCAGAATATTATAATATTTATGATATGATATATCAATGGGCTGTACATATACACTACTCATATGAAATAAGTGGTGAATAAGACATATATCTCATAGAAGTACAAGTGAGATGAGAAAAACCCATACAGTACACATAATTTTTGGATATATGTGCTATATTCAACAGTATAATAGTTTAAATCCTTTTATTAATTTATATAAAAACCTTATTAATGTTTATTATATGATATATTGTTTTCTTATATTATTTTATCACCTATATGTTAATAATCATTCATCATTTTCACTATTTTGTGTGTTAATTGTCTAGTTTCTATAGTATGTTATGACATTATATTTATTGATATTATTAATTAGATCCTAGTTTCATAATCAATAAAATGTAAAAAATGATTAAAACATATGTATATTCCTTATATGTTCATTTAAAATAATACATAATATTTGGATATAAGAACTCAAAATGCACGTTCATGGTGAAGGTATGTCGTATGTACGCATGAACACTACTTTCTTAATTTCTTCATAACAAAAGAATAAAAAATAAATGATCTATATATATATTAAAATTATAGTTTCATAATTATTTCATTTATTATTTAAAACATACTTTATACATTCCATGTATAGTGTGAAATAATCACATCACTTTAAAGAGGTAGTGGTCCAATCTTCCACAAATGATGTTATCATTTTTAAACAAAATAGAAAGCATAATGGTATGATAAATAAAAGAATTAAATGATTATAAATACATAATAAATATCATATATAACATATATAAATTTATTTTACATCATAATTCCCATCCATGGATGGAGGTAAAGGAAAAAATGAACAATCATCACTTTCTGAGGCGGTAGTTCGTCGTAGAAATAAACAGAATGCTTTTTACCCATTAAATGAAATTCTGTGTAATTTTAGGTTGGAAATGTAGCATAAAAACATATTAGTATATTTAGGATAATGTTTTTTATATATTAAATGAATAAGGAAATTTTATGGGGTGGATGATTGAAATACAATTAAAGAGATTGAGGAACGATGTCACTTCTTCTTTGAATAACTCCTTTTGGTTTACACCAAAGGGATATTTTTATAGAATTTATGGCCAATTTAAGGAATCTATGATTAAGATAGGAATTTTGGTATAATAAATGGGTAGTTTTTTGTTTGAAATATAAGGTATAATGTGGTGTGATGATGTCAAGGAGGAGGTTCCCTCTTATAATTGACGTGAGAGGCACATTTTGAAACTATAAATGTTTTAAATTAATATAAATTAATTTTCGAATAAAATTTCCCAAAATCAAGTTATTTATAATATAAGATGAGTATGAGTCTAAATAATCTCAAAAAATAATTTCTATATATGTTTATATTACGCTATTAACCTTATCAATTTTTCTTTAACACATAGTAAAATCCTTTAACTCATAACATGACTACATTTATTTTTAAATATTAATGGTCGATATAGTTACTATAATATTAATAATAACCATAAATGATTCAGGTATGTCATGTTAAACTTTATAAAAATAATTTTTCTCATTTTTATATTTTTATGAATTTTATATTATTTAATAAAATATTTTTTATTTTAAAATATCTTTAGTGTCAATTTTGACACAATTCATTACTTGTATTTTTTTTAAAACAACACAAATAAAAGATAAATTATAGAAAATACAATTAATATATCCCTAATATGAATAGTTATTCTATTAAAATCTATTATTTTATTAATTAGGAGAAAATTGTATTTATTTTAATAATTGTAATATAATTTTTATGATATTTATATTAATAAAACAAGTACGGAATCATAATTGTGAATGATTTTTTGTATGTTATCTGTTTCCTAGAAATTAAATATTACTTACCATGATGTAGATAAATTATTATATTTCAAATTACTATTTATAGTAGAATATATATTATGTATAACCACATATAAATTATTCAATACTTATTAAAAACATTAGTATAATGTATTAGACTTCCCTTAGAATAAAATACTATAAAAATTCTTAAAGTCATCCAAGTGGCTCCAAGTATCTATAAAATCATACCAATTATGATTTATGTATATAAAAACTAATCCAATTAAATTAGATCAAGTGTGGGGTAATTTTATAATATTTAAATATATTTTTTATCTTTAACTACCTGATTTACCCATAACTATGATAATTTTTTTTTCTATAGTTACTATTCATATTATCTAATAAAAAAGGGTTAAATTTTAATAGTTTTGACCTTTTTATTCCTTTTAAAGATTAATTTTTTAAAACATAATACACTTAATGAAAAAAAATTAATTAAAAACTAATTCTGTTGATGTAATGAAAAATGAGTTTTTAATGTAAAAAGTTTCAAAAGATTGAAATATTTTTATATCTAAATTAAATCATAAATTTATCCCAATGAACAAAATGATATTAAATGATAAAAATTTGATATAATTATACATTGAAACCACTAAAATTTATAATGTAAAACTAATTTTTTTTGATGAAAATGAAGTTTTTAATTAAAATTTAGTATTTTCACCTTATTTATTAAAAACAAAATTCATAAAAATAATAAAAAATTAAACCAATGTAAAATTTAATGTTACTGTTTAAAATAATAATTTTAATTTTTCAAATATAATTTTAAAAAGTGACAAAACAATATTTAAAATATGTTCTCCCTCAAAAGGTGGTCAAATCGTCTTTATAAAAATAGTCTGTTAATACATAAAATTTGACTCATTCATATCTTATGCCAATAAAATCATTTGGATGAATTTGGAAAAATGGAATAAATATATAATATATAAATTTAATAATTTGTTCAATTCTATTCATTCCCAAAAATTTAATGGATAAGTTAAAATAATATTTTATTGTGTCATTAAGCTGAGTGTTGTGTGCATTGTAAGCTATCAGATAAACAAAATATATTTAAGAAGAGACATACCATAAAAACATGGGTTGTTATATAGGTAAAAAAATAATATTTTAATGATAATAATAATAGTACATTTCAGCTCGGTATAACGAGATCTTGCATGTCATGAATGTAGTTGATGGAACTCTGCATTATGTGTAACACAAGAGAAACATAGTGATGTGTATACCTCAAGATAATATAAGTGTTACATGAAGCAAAATCATGACTTGTTTTTGTGTATAATGAAATAATATCTTGGTGATTTCATATAACACACGACATATTTAGTGTTGCATGAGATAAAAAAATCAAAATGATTTAATTAAATTGAAAAAAATTATAAAAACGGACGGTGTTATAGTATGTATATCAGTTTGATCATTTTTTTCCTATATCATCTTCAAATTCTATTTTTTTATTTTTTACAAGATTTTGTTTAATATTTAATGGTATATCATCTGTAATTATATCTTATACCATTTTAATTTATTTTCATCATTTTGTTCCATAGAGATTCACTTATATTTAGCGTCATACCAAACCTAGTTATTACATCTATTTGTCTTTTTTTGTTCCAATATGGAGAGGATTAAGTCCATATATGAAATGGATTTGATTTCAATATAATAATTATTATTGTCAAATACTTTACATATTTCTTTCATCTCTTAAAGGGGCCTTAGTTTTCACATCATAGTGTTTTCCAAAGATGCTTCACATATCAAAATTTAGAGCATTTTATGATCATGAATGTCGGTATATAGATTTTTAATTTGGTTGTTCAAGGATTTTATATTTTTTTGTGGGAAATAATTTATTCTTCTTGTTTTTCAATGATTAGGGAACAATTGATAAGATATGTGAGTGAAGTTATATTTTTATAGTGAGTTAGTGTTACTGTGAATAAGTTTTTGTAATAGTTGTGGTGTTCCTTTTTCATTAAAAGTAAGGGACCATGTGTTAATTTAAGTGTTCATCTGACTATATTATTTTCATTTTTTAATGAATGAGTTTTTAGTAACTTATTTCATTCATAACGTATATATTTTTAACAATAATATATTAGATATAGATCATAAAAAATATCATCCTATTATTTCTATATATGACCATTTTACATGTCTTAGCTCTGAGGTATGATCTGGATTTTATTGTGTTGGATCTTGGAATCATTTTTCTCTCAATTCATAATTTCCATTGAGTTCTCCCATGTTTTATATAATGTTATCAGCATGATATTTTCATGAATTGTTATCAAATTCCATTAGTATGTCAATAGTATTATAATAAATGGGTTTGTTGGATGGTTTTGGAGTATGATACCATATGTTAAACTATTGGTTTGATATTTCTCCAATACAGTACTAAACTCATTCTCATTAGGATGAAAATATTGATAATGTGGAGAAGGTGACAGTATATATTTTATTGGTTCCACTCTTTACTATTTATTTTTTGTGAAATGAGTTTTCATGGTTTTTAATTTAGAGGGTATTTAAGGGTTAATGGTTAGATAAGTGAGATTGGGCTATTTAGGAAACACTATTCTATGGTGGTGTCCATATTTAATAGTTTGGTGGTGTTCATAGTGTAGGTCTTCTGAAGCTAAGGGAATTTTTAATGGGGGAGTCTACTTATTTGAAATGTTTACATTAGCATGTCTTAGGATAAATAATTTTAAGTCTTGGGAATGTATCCACATCATAGGGATCACTGTTATTGTGGTAATACTTTTTAGTAATGATTTAACATAGGAAATGATATGGAAAACATTCCAGGTTACTTGAATTATTGTTCTTCAATCATGGGAAGTCATCAAAGGTGGTTATGTTGGAAAAATTGAACATGGGAGCCCTATTCAATGGGAGTGGGAATGTAGAAAGGGTTAGTAAACCTTTATAAAATTAAAACATCTCCATAGATATGGTAATTTTTTATTGTTCGTAAGCATGTTTTGGATGACATATGCGCATGAATTGGAAACCAAAAGGGATATTCTACCATTTTAAGTTTTTCAGAAAGGTGGGGAAAAACTGATTAGGGTGAACCCCTACCCTATGTGCTAATACATGATGATGGTTAAATTCATTTTTAATTAGGATAAAACCTCCATTGGGTTTTTGGGGAAGCTACCTTTTATGAATGGATATTATGTGTAATATTTTTCTAGTAAAGTGTTTTGATTTATTAAATTATTAATTTCCATGAAATCATTAATACTTCCATGGTAATTAGAGAAATCAAACATATAAGTTATTATAGGGTACTTTCAGTGAATCTTTTTCTTCAGAACATTCTTCTCTTATATTCTATATGATAAATTTGGTTGAGTTTAGTGGATAATATTACACTCCACAATATATGAAACTCAAAGGAATTTTGTTTGGATTTTTATCACATAACATTATTTTAGAAAATATCTGGATTGATCCATTATAAATTATTAACATGGTGGTCTATAGTTTCAGAAAATATGCTTTTGGGGAAATTCCAATATAATGTTTTTAAGACACATAATTTTGGTTTAGGTTTCAATGGGAATATTTTTTTTATTTTTTAAAAAGTTTAATCGTGATGTTTTGATGTGTGTTTATAGAAAATTAATCAGTGACTATGTTGTGTTCTTGGATTCCTAGGTCATTTGTGAGGGGACATTTATTTTCATTATTCATGGAATGGGTCTATACATGGTCCACATCGATGATACATCTTTGGTTCAAACATGTTTTCTGTTTCCATTTAGGTTGTAACATTGATTTGTATATCAAAGTAACGATATGAGTTTTGGGGAATGAGTTTTCATTAATGATATTGTCTTTTTTGGAGGTCCCACATTGATTTGTTTTGACTTGTGTTGGGATCCTTATATCGGGTGTGTGGGAATATGGCTTGGATACATGAGTTATAATTTGGGTTTCATGTAAAAACATCAAAAATTATAAACGTAAATGTTTTTCTGAGAGTTATTTATATAGGGGAATTTATCCTCAAATGTTTTTTAGGATTTGTTTTTGTTTTTTATTTTACAAATGTTTTAAATGTTTTTATTTTTTTTCAAGTGAAAAGTTAATAAAATAGTTTAATTGACATTATTTTCATATATTAAATTCATTTTATATTGTATGTTACATTTTTTATAGAGTTTATTATGTCGATTATTTTTAAGATACATGGAGAAAACATTATACAAAATCATTTATATAAACCATTATAGAAAATAGGAAAATATATAAAATATTAGCTCTATTTAATGTCCATTATTAAAAATAAATGGTGTGAAAAATTTATTTATAATGTTGGTTATACAATAAATTAAATTGAATTTTTTTTCACGTCACTAATAAAATATCTTGTTTTAAAATTTTCTTCTTTATATTTTTTAATAGATTCCACTAGTAAAACAACATCATTAGACCAAACCGAAAAAATAAAAACTGAAACCAAAAATTAAATAAAAAATAAAAATTCATATAAAAAATTTATCTCATACATTTTTTAATTCATTTAAACATTAAAATTTGAATTTTAATCATAAAAATAATTATTATAAAAAAACAATACCTAATCATTCCCATGGAAGAATACAATTATTCTTCAGGGATGTGACGAACCAAATTTTTTAATATGATTTACAGTTGAAACATTATTACAAATTTAATGAATGAATTTCACCTAAATTATCAATATAATTATATATTAAATACATGGCATATTAATATAAACTAAAACCATGTGTAATTTTGTAACTATTTCAATTGAAATTATTGAAAAAATAAATCTTAGAACAAAATTTCTCTCATTCACTACTCAATGGTGATGATGAAAATTATATTTCAAAATAAGTTTTCAATTTAAAAAAATCATTTCTTGTTCATGTATCCAAAAAATAGTAAATATAAATCAGAATTCAAATTTTCACATACAAATTTGATATTTATTCAATATATAATATTGTATCCAAATATTAATTCAATAACTTATAAGAAGATGATATTTATGAGTTAAAACTAAAATTCATTATGATATATATTTTTTCAATAAATCAAACATACATGTTCTGTACCTCAATAAATGTTTCTCACATGTCACCATATATAAACCAAAACAAATAACTTGTCTTCAAATTTGGATAAAAACAAACAAAAAAAAAATAAAAAATAATATTCGAAAAGGATAAATTTATTGTTCAGTTAGTTTTGAGAAATAACACATGAAGAAATATATATTTCATGTCATTCATGATAAGGATACATTCAGCACTGAATCGAACTAATGTTATGTATTTCAGAAATATATATTGATCTTTTTGTACCATTAATTGTCCTTATTCTTGGTGAAATAAATAATGGGAAAAATATAAATAACAATTTCACATCATGCTAAATACAATGTTTATTAGGACAACATATAAAAAAAATATTATGTTCCTTTAAATTTAAATAATTTAATGAAATTTGATAATCAATATAAATGGAAAATACATGCATCGCCATTATGTATAAAATATCTATAGTTACCAGATCCAAGATATGACACCTTAAAATCATCATAGTAATATCATGGGAATAAATATGATCATCCATTAGAATATCATAAATATCAAACCAAATAGATGAAAATATTGATAATTTTTCAAGTCGATAAAGGTTATAACTGATGTCATCGTGACATGTAAATATTTTTGTTTATAGAGTTTGTATTTACATTCAACGTTTTACTTTAAATAAATAAATATATATTATATACAAATTAAAAAAATATGAAAAAATAATATAATTTTTATATACCACATTTGTAATTAATCAAATATGTTTAGATTTCCAAAAAAATGTCTAATAATTTCTCAAACTATAGTGATCTTGTCTGTTGAAAATGGTCCTCTAGTTGATCTATATATGTTATCTAATACCATCAACCAAATATGATCTATATCCATATGATCATGGTGTATAATTTCCCAAATATAATTTATAATCTATTACAAACAAAATATAATTCTGGCGATACTCAACAAATAATATACACTGTGGATTGGAATCAATTGACGAGGAGGTGTAAGAGTAAATATTCAGGAGAAGGTATAGGAGTATGATATGAAAATGAAATTGGTGGAGTATGATATGAAGCGTATAATTTTATTCGAATGTCTAAAAATATTGATTGTACTAAATTTTTAATCTCCCCCTCAATTATTTGACCCATCTCCCAATCATTAGTTTCTGAATCATATATTATTCCTTTATACACATCATCATTCAAAGAACCTCTAGAGTTACCAAACACTATTTTGGACAATAAAACTTCTCCATATCCTCATGCATGACCTAGTTGTTTGGGATTTTCCAATGTAATAGATAATATACCATTCTAACTCATACATGTGAAAGACATAGCTCTTGGCCACTCATCAAGAGATTCCAGTAAAAAGTATCAAAAATATCATTAGTGAATTTAAATATACAAAGAGTTGAAAAAACATAATAAACATAGGTAAAATAAAAATACATTTAAATAAGATCATATACTTCCCTCGAATATTTATAACATATGCTCTCTTTTTTCTCATTTAATCACTCTTCTATTTATCATGTATAGTTAGGGGGAAACCTGAGTGGATCTAGAATTCTCATATTTCAATTTTTAAATTTCTCATAAATCTTTATTTCGTCTAATGGCTTATAAATAGATGTTATAAAATAATAAGGTACACATTGTTTTATTGGATCATCTAATTATATCTAGTCAGATCATCTGGTTTAAGGAAAAAAACAAAAAATATGATTAATATCATACAAAAAACCTCTAAAAGATGATATTTTATTTCTAGAATTGATTCTTTTCTTCTACATTCCTTATAGTAATTCCATTATTCATAATTAAATTATATATATCAAATTGTAAATATTTTTTATTTATTGAAATAGAAATTCTATTATGATGGTGGATAAAAAACCCACCATATTCTAGAAACTAAACATACAAATTTAATCCAAATTTATCAATTGATTGGTATATAATATGTCAACTAATAAGAATTGAAAAATATATATTACTAAAAATATATCCTAATTATATAAAAAATAATAGATGTGATTGATAAAATTTTCTATCATAACTGAGTTACAATCACATTATTGAAACACATCCAATCCAAAATCAAACTTATAATTTTCACCTGAAATTCCATTAAACTATAATAATATTCTATGTTGAATTTAGATCTATAAGATTAATATTATTTTAAAAATACTACCCATCCTACTGGATTGGGCTAGTTTGTATGTGCTACAGATTATAGTTGAAATTCCACATAAACAAATGGTTATCAATAAACGTTGATTGTTAAACATTAGAAGAGTAAAAGAGGAATTATTTACAAATAAATACACACATAAAATTATAAATTCATAACCATGTAAAATATAATCATAAAAAATTATGTGAAAACTATAAAATGATTCATGATATGGTATTTAACAACTCCAAAGATTCGTTGAGATAATATCAAAGTAATAATGGAGGAATAATAAAAAATGTATATAAGGATCCAAATATTAGATAGAATTTCTGACAATGTTTCAAACCATAAAATCAATGAAATGAACATACATCATTGATCTATCTTTGAACAACCGTGATTGCCTCTATCAATATGCTCCACTTTTCATGTATGAAACTTATAAAATTCTTATATAATAAACATAAACATATTCATGTGAACTATGGTTTATATTTAGACGTGAGTATGAAAACCTAGAAACCCACACCATGATAATTTTACCAGATTCGAATAAGAACAAAATCATATTAGCTTATAATTTTTTACAAATATTATGAAAAGGATAAAAAGTAGTTTTATAAAGTTTATAAAAATATAAATAAATAAAATAATTTATAATATAGCTATAAAATATGAAATCTAAATACCAAAACTGTGTTTCCAGTTATTAACATTTCATTATGAATCATATCAAGAAGTTTATCAAACATGAATTCCATGAAAAACTCAAACACCCACGCAATCCTAAAGATCCCTTGATTTTCATATGATCATGGTTACTTCCGTCCATAAGACATTCATTAATATTTTATTTAAGAAAACATGTCATGTAAATTCCTTTATACCCACTCACACACATATTTACAAAAAATAGGACTCCAAAAATGGTCATATGATCATGTTAACATCCATATATGATCCATTCCATAATAGACAATAAAAAAAATCCACACCGACTCATGAACACTGATACATCCCCAATTAAATTATTAAAATCATATTTTTTCAAAAAACATAATTTTAAAAATCAATGTGGTGTGACCCAAATACCCAAAACCATGACCAAGTGTTACTATAGGTTATTATAAAATAATTTCAATGTTTTATGGTAATAATAATTCTTCTGACATATAAGAATAAATCAAAGGAATATGATCTTCCACAATATAATAAAAGTGGAAAGAGGATAAACCACCTAACTATGAATAGTATAGCATGAGGATTCTTTCCATTATCATGTAGATTTTTCCATTATGATATATTTCATGAATGAATACCATGTATGATTTGTAAGAATGTCTCTAATAGTAGATCCAACCATTACAACCTCATTCAAGTGTTCTGTTCAAGAGGAAATGAATGGATCAATGATGGGAAGATTGAATATAGTTTTTAACTCTAATTATATGATCAAATTCATTATATAACATTAATATAATTCTTTGATATTTAATGATCATTAAAATTCACCTATAAGAACCCCAGAAATCTCATTCATTTGTTAGCAGTGTTAGAATGAGGCTTTACGAGCAAGATTAAGATTTAAAAGAAATTTTACATATAACTAAATTACTATTTCACAGTTAGGCCATAGATATTTGAAAATTATAATCTAACCATTAATAATTTGTGTATAGTTAATGATTCCAAATCTTATGGTTTTCCACATGCCCTGTCTAAATTGTGTTCCTATACATTGACCCCCAAACAACTCGGATGGTTTCTTGGATACCTGTGAATGGTTTATGCTAACCATTTCTGAATAGCTTAACATCACAAAATCTTCCAAACCCATATAGAACCATCTAGAAACATATCAATTCTTAACCAGAATATTTCTTATCTTTAAATATTCCATAAAATAGAGAAATACCTCAAAATGTGTAGTTAAATTCAACCCACGTATGGTATTTGTGTCTTCAGGGTGATGGAAATGGTTAGGGAATTTTTACTGCATTAATATTTATATTTTTCTAGTATCTTATTGAATTTGATCATTCTAACATAATACTATTTCCAAATAATTTGGCCTCCCTCACTATGTCATCTCACTTATATCTCTAGAATTTGGACTTGTTCATATATAAAAATCACATATTACACATGAATAACATGATCCCAAATGATCAAATAATTATGATCTTACTAATACTATTATGTTGAGTGACATAAAACACATCATTGAAAATACAAAATCTTAGTGATAAGGCTATCTAGCCCAAAACCACACCAATCTGTCCTAGAATCTCAAATGGGACAACATACCATAGAGCCAATTTCCATTTCTTTTCCAAGTGATGATGAATATATCTTGGTGTTACATTCTATAATATATAGAAACTCACATTGAATAAAAAATTAAAATGGATAGGATCTACATATGATATTTATCATCTCTTAGCCACCTCCATATACTTATAGATCATTTGGATATTTTCTATATTCTTGTGGATATGTGTTTATCAAATTAATGATGTGTCTCTAATATACACCTAATAATGTGGAGAACCTTATGGATAACCATATAATTCCATCAAATGGAATATATGTAGAATTTTATAATAACTGTTCTTATTTTTTAACTCCACTAACAAGAGATTATCCTCCAATGAACCAAAAAAGTCCATGTAACATTGTAATAACCTGAATAAAGTTATAAATAGTCAGTGCATTATTTTAATATATTGGTATGATTACAAGGAATCAAGTCCCAAAAGACCGATCATTTTAGAAGTCTTGGAAAAGAGTATACATAATGAACGTTACATTACACATTATAAAATAAAATAAAAAATATATAATCCTTTATGAATTAAATTGTTTTCTTATCCTAAACCAACATATCAATCACAATACACTTCTTGGAATCTTGGGAAAAATAAAACATTGAAAGGTGTGAGCTCAGATGCTCAGTAAGGATAACAATACATCAGAAACTTTCGTAAATAAGCATAAAAATTTAAGGCAATGTATAAAAATAAAACAGAAACCATTTCAAAATAGACTTCATCATATTATGGAAATATAAATCAAAATAATTACATTTACTTATTCACATGGATAGTCTGGTAGTCTAATAATCACATTCAATATCAATAGCCACTTTCATAATGATGGTATACACAATGCCAAACTTCATTTCCACATAGTCAAGTCCTTATGCCAAATATACAAATAATATTTTTCAAGGCCATGTTCGAAGACACTAGTTTGTCTCATGATACCTACTGATGCATCGAGTAGCAATAGTGGGCTCCACCAATAACTTACAATGTCCACTGAATTCCTCATATAAAAAGGATTAAACAAAACATAATCATTCATTTTAAAACTAGAATACTAAATGTAAATTCATTATCCATAAAACATTAATGGTATAAAAATAAAACATCCAAATTCAAACATATCACAAAACCTTCCATACAATATGCATGATTTCTATCATAATAAATTTTCTTCGAACATGTTTAAAATCCATCAAAAGATGCCGACACAGATGGAAATAATTTATAAAACTCAATGAGATAAATATCCCTTTTTCATGATAACATTTAAAACTAACACAATTTAGAAATGGGGAAATTTAATGACATTTATGAATCAAATTTTCCCATACCACTTTGAAACTTTTCAACGGAATTAACGTTTTAAAAACATTCATGTCCATATAGATAAATCTTTAAAACCCATTTTGAAAACTTGGACATTAATGAGAATGATTTAGAGGAATAAATATTTAAAACAATTAAAAATATGTTTTAGTAAAAAAACTCCCCTTAATATAATACCTTTGAAAAATCATTCATGAAACATGGACATGGATTATAAATACGTCCCAGTAGATACTTACATAAAAACAACCTCAGATAATAAAGAGATTGTGAAATTAAGCCTTACCTTGCACTTTCCTTTGGTCAGGGGTACGTTTAACCTCACGTATAATGAACATTATATTTTATTAGATTATAATAGAACAATATTAATATTTATTATATCATACAATTGTAATTTATGGCTTTATAATACACATTTAATAATTACATTCATATTAAATTGACATTTCAGGTAATAATCGCTTTCTTTATCGTACGTATTTTAACTTGTTTTTCTTGGTATTATAATTTAGATCATGATGGGCCTTATATTGCACTAAATATTACCTTACAATGATCCGATATAAAATACCCATCTCTAAAAAGTAAATTCTTAGAGAAAATGCACTATATAAATTGTTCAGATCATAATAGGTACTTGAATCATATGCACACCCACTGCTAGAGTGGACTCTTAATACTCTTGACATAGGGACTACACTTGGCATAAAATCTATATTTTTTAATCACATGAGAATCAAGGAATTAATGTGAGGACTATTATCAAACAAAACATACATAATAATTGATTTTAAAATTATTATATAAAACAATGTGGATGGACGTAGATAGTAAGTCATAATAGTCTTCTTAGCTTCAATGTTTCAGGGGGAACCACATTCTATATATCATACTATCTCTATTTTATCATTATCTATGGTGGAATTTCCATTATATAAACAAATAAATAATTTTCATCCAATTTAATTTTCATTCTTTCTATCCTAGTGTTAATTAGATATATCAATTTCTTGTAATAATAATATCAAAATATCAAAATTAACACCCATGTTAAAATGATATCAAATTATCAATACTTTACAATAATACATGATATCCAACAACTAAACCCACAATGATGAGTTGTAAAAATTCAAAAAATTGTTTGAGAAAACTTTTTATACCCATACATCCTTGTAACATGATATTCAGTATAAATAGTATAGATTCTCCTTTTAATGCAATATTTTTCATGTTTTTATATGTCTCATCTCCATGAAATCATCCCAACTAAATGACTAAAAAAACTTCTACCATTTTTAACATCCCCTCTAGTCCTATTGTCTTAGGTTAGGTTGCTGGTACTATATAACATATGGGAAATTCCATGGACACCGTAGTTTTTCAATAAATATTGATGGATTAACATAGGAATAAATGAAGGAAGATTTACACTAAAACACATGTAGAAAAAAAAAACATAATAATCAAGGTTAATATGATCTAATAAACTATGAATGTGAAAGATGTATAATTAGGTATGAAATAATATACAATAACTCACAAGAATTATCAAGAAACTATCAGAGTAACAAAATAAAAAAATAGCTACAACTATAAATCTAAGATGGAGTTCAAAAAAGGTAATATTTCAATAAACTCCATGACCAAACCATTAATCAATGTTCCACAAAAAAAATGAAAACAATGACTATAAAGCTCTCACACATGTTAATTATGAAACCTATCCCTTTCCTATATCATAGAATAAATTTTCTACATATTCACCGTGGTGAATATATTGGGGTGATTATAAAAACTCATTATAGTACCCTAGGTGATTTTTCTTTTAAAACACTAGGTCAACAATCAATATAGCTCAGAATTTTATAAAAAAGTTTGAGGATAATCGAAATTATATTAAAGAATATTATTCAAATATAAATATATAAGAAAATTTTACAAAATCATTTCTAAAATATAAATCAACTAATGAAAATATCAGTTTCAAAAATAAACTTATTTTTAAAATTAGAATAAATAATTTTTTCCAAAAAATAATTCCAGTATTCCACTACCACACCTCGTGCAAACACGTCCCAAAATGTTCATGTTCTCATGGAGAATTTTTCCCATAAACCTTTTATTAATATTTAATTTAAAATACCATGTAATATCAATTCCATGTAGCCATGAACACAAACACTCATGCATAACTTGGACCTTCCAAAAATAACTTGTGATAATGTTAACATTCATTCATGATCCATTTCCCAATAAATAAGAACAAAAAAAATCAACACCTTGTATGGAAAACCTTTCAAAACCCATTTGATTTTCCTAAATATTCATTTTTTTTAAAAAAAATATTTTGGAGTCCCAATTATTTCCACACACATCCCCACTACAACGAATGAGTACAACTATACGATTTTAAGGTATATTTTTACTAGAATTTTTGAAATAAATATTCATTCAAAATGATAGGAATCATTTAATGGAATTATATATTTCAAATTCCAAGAAATTTTGAAGTAGATCGAAACTAGGTAGCTATAATTCATTTATCATAAGGATACCTTTCCTAATCAAATATATCTAACACTTCCAATCCATCCTTATAATAATATCCAAGATTGATCTTGAAAATTATCCTATCTCAGAGATCATGACATAAAAACACCTATCGAGATTTCTATTCAATAATAAATGGATAGATCCATGATGGATATGAAGAACATATTCCATTCCAATAATTTTTATGATTATATTATCGAGTAATCCTTATAATATGTGTAGTAATACTGAAGATCAACAAAAGTCATCTTGTGGGTCTTTGGAAATCATGGTCACATGTAAATAGAGGAAGAATGAGGCTTTTCAGGAGTGTTTTTTTACAAGAAATTTTTTATATAATTTGATTCCCATCCCATAATTTAAGGTCATGCTTTGATAATTATTGTACAACACATAGAAATAAAATTTACTCAAAATGATATAAAAATTATTGATTATCCAAACAATTTTTCCAAACTATACAACAACATTGTTCCTACCCATTGACCCCAAAATATCTCTCATGATATTCTACAGAGTTGGGAATGATTAATAATAATCATTATCAACCTTTCCACCTTTATAAGGTCTTATAAATACTTAAAAAACCTTGAAAAACACATAGAGTATTAACAAAATCATTCACCAAGTATAAATAAGTAATTAAATAGAGAAATACCACCAACCGAGGGTGTTGCAATTATCATCTAACTGAATATATATCCTTGGTTCCTAGCTACTGGAATATGATAATTTTGGTTAACATGTTCGACCACTCTTAACCACACATGAAGCCTTCGTTACATCTATAGATGTAGAATCCTAATATGTATATAGATGAAGAGGATCCCCAGTAGAAGCATGTGTATAAAGCCCCCCAGAATCATGAGGTGACATGATTATTTGATCTTATATTGTTCTAAAAATCATATTTATAATTAATGGGAAATATAAAAATATAACTTATATATATAGAATGTTTTTTTATAATTTATCAAATAAAACAAAATAAAATGACACATATTTTTATCCTTATTCAGTGTTGTAGTTATCTAAAATGTTAAAAAAGTTGGAAATATTAGTGAGAGAAATAATTATATAAATAGATAAAAACAAAACATAAATAAATGATTATAAAAATCAAAATATTACACATAAATTTGAATATGATTATCTAAATGATAGAAAAAATTAATAATAATACAAAATAAACAACTCTTTATACTATTTTTTTGAGTACATAACAAAATTAAAATACACTAAAAATTTCAAGAAACATAAAATGATACTGAGAAAAGAAAACAATTATTAATTAAATATTTCTATAAATCTAATTATTTAATTTAAACATAAATTATAAAAACTAATATAAACAATAGTAAACTTATAAAAAATTATTTATAATATTTTTTGAAATATGTGTTTTCATTTTGAAATAAAAATAAAAATATATAACATCTAATGAAATTTAAAAAGGTAATTAAGAGATAATTATTTGTTACAAATGATATTCGGAGATTACAAAATGATTTTTTCACATATTCCTTCTAATGATTGTTCTATATTGCACAAATAATTTCTATTACTAAGTCAATAATATTATCTAATAATCATTACAAAGAAGTTTTTAAATCACAAAAATTATCATCTATATCCAATTTTTAATCATTATAATACTATTTTTCATTACAAAAGGACATATTTTAGATCATTTTATAGATTAAGTGTTTAGAAAATTTACATCGCAAGTGTTTCCAAAATTAAATGATTTATTGTGTGTTCTAATCTATATTCTTTTACACATGTTATACTGAATTCAAAATTTATGATACCATTGATACCGATAACCCTTTATATGATAAATAATATAAAATCAAATTTAAAATAATTTCCCTCTAATTTTTCTTCAATAACTCTATAATATTAAATTGACACATATATTTGGTTTTATCATTTTCAATTAAAAAATACATTTCTTTTGCGAACACCAATACACTATTATTTTGAAAAATATTTTATCCCTAGTCATTGGTATAAAATATACAGCCATTAATTTCATACCCATATCATGATCTCTCATTCTTATAAACATAAAATGTTTTAGGGAAACAAACATTTCTACGTTTGATGAATAACACTATGAAACATTGACACCAAATATTCAATGGAAAAAATAATTTTATCCCCCTTGAATAATGTATGACAAGAAAGTGGAAGGTATGTTATTTACACTTTAAGAGTGGGAGATAACACCTAATATATTCCCACCGAGACTATTTTTAGTATTCTATTATACCAATCCTTTGTCATTACTTTTATAACAAAAAATATTCTAATCAAATGGTCAAAAATATTCTTCTTAAAATTCCCAAAATCAATTTTATGATTAAACTCATTATATCTTTAGTATGGATTCTCAAAAAATCATGAATGTTTTTTCAAAATATTTCATTCATTACAACATTTTCATGCATTTTTGAATATAACATTAATGTTTTCCACACTATCAAAATAATTATTGGATGAAAAATATTTTAAATAAATATAAAGATTACATGAGTTGTACGATGACTTTTTAAATATTTGATATTTTTGATCCTTACACAATAATAACTTATGACCATGTAGAATATTTTTGACAAATGTTCTAATTTAAAATATGAACTCATTTCATTAAAAATTGAATAAAATTTTTACCCCTTAAAATAATATGCCGAAACATTTACATATGTTGGGACGTAATTTATAGTAATCAAATTAAATTTTTGTTACTAAAAATACTATATTTTATAAAAATTGTATCTACTAATATCCATTAATAAATTTAAATCATCATTTATTAGTCATAATAATATATCAATATCATTTCTCAGATGTTTTTTTTCGAGAAATCCATGAAATCAAATAGATATATTTCTTCTTGATTGTATAAATTAAAAATAAAATAGGTCATCAACATTGTTTCATACTAAGTATCTGATATGTATTAATACCATATGTGTGAAATCAATGTATATGTTTTTTATTCATTCTTAAAGGTGGGAATCTATTGAATAAATTTATTATGTTGTCGAAAATAAAATAGATTATATAATTTTCCATAATATATTAATTCATCTTCATGCCTCTTTAACAACATTTATATATTTTAATATTAAAAAAAGTTATTTTAATGAATAATTATTGGAATATACAAAAGGTATGTTGCGGGATTCTTGAAAACTGTTAAAATAATGTACTAATTTTCTTTTATCTTATATAGTGATTTCCTACATCTAGGACACTATTAAAAACCTTTTTATTCATTCATATATGTCACATACTAATTCATGAAATATTGTAACTTATTTTACCATAATAGCATCACATGTAATATATTCTTCACATTATAATGTAAATATATAGGATAATCATCTTTATGAATTATGCCCTTTATCCACTGTAGAAACACTCTGAATAACTATTCAATCTATGCATTTTTAGTCATAAATATAATCAATATTCACATCGCAGATAAAACCACACATTTCATACAGCCATGAAAAAATCGTATTTTAGATGCATTATACAGGTTCTTGATCATTGGTTATTTCTCAATTTCCTCTACATTTATAAAATGAATCATTAAATACATTTTATTAAACTTGTAAACATCAAAATCATCACCATCATTCGGTTTTCAATTATAAACAATTTCACCAAATCATATGCAAGTAATTTAACTCAGATTAGAATAATGAAAAATTTAATGATATTTGTTTTTTCTAATTTTAGGATTTTTTGTAACTAAACATTTCACACATGGATAAAAATTACTCTTTTTACATTTTCATTCGATAATGCCACCAAAAATTAACTACTTCCTTATATTCATCGCATATTAAACTTTTATTAATCCATATATGAGCGATTATCCCCTATTATAAATTTGTAACACTAAATATATTTTATTGTATATTAAAATTGAAATTGAAATTTATTTTATAAATAATTATAAGAAAAATAAATGTAAAATATTTAACAAATAATAGAAAGAAATATATTTCATAAATAAATAAATAGAAAAAATGTAATCATATAAAAGTACAAATATTATCATATATATTAAAAAAGTTTCTACTCAAAAAATATGAATCTTAAATATTTTTATTATCTATTTTATTAACTATATAATATTTTTTTTCTAAATATATTTTTAAATAACGTAATATAAATTTCTAACTAATTTCATATTATCATGATTTTCTTATTTTTAACATATTCAATGGGAATCTACATATGTGTTTTAGTATATAAACATAGTAGTTTATTAATAAATGATAATTTATTTTATTAAATATATTAAAATATTAAATAAGATTGTGATATTTTCCTACATAAAATGAAATGGTTTCAAAATGTTCCATAACTAAACATTACACCATATAATAAATAAAATATCCATTAATAGTGCCACTAATATTATTTTACTCATATATAACAAAAATAAGTCCAATGATTTGATACATTCTAAATAAAAGTGTTTCATAGTGGTAGTGATAGTAATAATATTTTCATCGTATTATAATTTTGAATGGAATACATTTTAGCATATATCTTTTTTCAAATCCTGAAAAAGTTATAAAACACGAGAGAATTATTAGTAAAATATACATTAATTGTTTTTGAAAATATAAAATGAGGAGAGAATTAAATTCAACAGAATATAATAAATCATAGAGTAGTAACACTATAAGATGATGATGGAATACAAGAATGACAATCAAGGGGATAACGGGAAGGTGATGAAAAATGTGACAATGATGGTAATTACGGGGATGGTCGATGCAAAATAATATAATGATGAGGATGAATATGATAGATATGGGGATGAGGGTAACAATGAAAAGATATTTAGTTTCATATTAGGGGATAAATAATGATTAGGTAAATAAAACTAAACATCCATTTTGAATAATTATTTTTCCTATTTTTTTGTATTATTTATTTTCAAAATTACTAGAAAATCCAATTTATAAAATATTTTTTATATTTATTAAAATATATCTAATTTAGATTTATATTCTACATCAGTATTGAATAACTAATTTAAAAATTCTCATGCATTAATATTCTAGGTTGATTAATAATAACTATTGTAAAAATTGAGTTGTAATAAATGCATTTCCTACTATATCATGTCTAAGTAGCCATTGGGGAATTTCTTACTAGGATTGTGCAGTCACCACCCCAAAATTATAATCTTGGTGAAAATGATTTCACTAATCAATATGGTATATGTATGGAGGGACCTCATAATTTTCTAGATAAGTGCATTAGTGCTATAGTCATTCGTGATGGATTTAGGAGCATGAATCTAGTAGCCTTATAGTATAACTCCCAGATATTTTATGATATATTTAATTAAAAATATATTAAATTTCTTTAATACAATACAGTACATGAGAAAAACATGGTTATGTTATCCATAATAATGTTCACCATTATAACATTACTATTATTGTAACGCCCCGACCCAGTTACCTAGAGTCGGTGCAATATTACATAACATTTTCATGATCACAAGAAAGATCAAATCTCGAAAGATCGATTGGTTTAGTAGCCTTGGAAACACTAGATATATTCATAAGTCTTACATTACATCATAAAAATGAAAACTACAACAACATATTTTCTTTATATTCCACACTCATAACCCCACATACTATCCCAGCAGGTCATTCATAATTTACTTCTTCATACCCCGGGAAAAATAAAACATAGAAAAGGGGTGAGCTCAAATGCCCAGTAAGGATAAAAATATAGCAGAAAATGTCAAAAATAAGCATAAACATTTAAGGAAATGCATTACTAAAACAAAATACTTTTAAACATGAACATAAACATAGTATGTAAAAAGTAAAATGAAATAATTCCATTTACTTATTCACATAGATATTATACTAATCGAATAATCACATGCAATATCAATAACCACTTTCATAATGATGGAATGCATAATTCCAGACAATCATAACCACATAGCCAAGGCCTCATGCCAAGACTACAAATAAGATTTTTCCAAGGCCTTGTGCCAAGACACTAGTTTGTCTCATGAGACCGACCGATGCATCGAGGAGCTATAGCAGGCTCCACCCGTCACATATTAAGTCCAATGCATTCCCATATGAAAAGTTTTAAACATAACATAAACATTCGTATTAAAACTAGCATACGAAAGGTCAATAATTTCATCATAAACTATTAATGGTATAAAAATAGAACATCCACAGTCAAACATATCACAAAACCTTCAATACAATATAGAAATTTTGTATCATAATAAATCAACTTCAAATAAGCGTAAAATCCATCAATGGATGTTGACATAAATGAAATCAAAACTCTTTTTATAGAAATATAACTTTATATTTTTGAAATCATATAAAAAAACATTTTCTTTGAAAATATTCTTATAAGCTTGTAATGGAATCTTCGACGATTTTATAATAGTGGAAAATTACCACACCCACTGTATAAGTTAAAAAAAAATTCTTACCTTAATTCTGTCGAAAAGGTTAAAAGCACCTTGTTTGGAAAACGACGGAATGATTTCTTTAAAAAACACTTATAAAAGTCAAAAAAGGGTATAAACGACTTTAACCCATAATCTATTAAATAGTAAGAATGTTTTGAAATATATTTTTAAGAAACATGGATGTGGATGATAAAGAGATCCCAGTAGATTATTACATATAAACAACCTCGGATAATGAAGAGATTGTGAAATAACCCTTACCTTGTAATTTTCCTTGGTTGGGGTAGGTTAACCTCCTATAAAATAGTAAAATAATTGTTATTAAATTATACAAGAATCATATACATTCATATGATATCATATATGATCTTTTAACATTGCTTTGATAATAGTATCTTAGTATTATCGTTGTTTCGGTTGTTAACTTACTCGTTTTATTTTATATGTTTTGTTACGTAAGACATGTTTGTAATCGATAGGTTGTATATTATTCATATCCAGAATGATATAAAGTCCTTAAAAATTATTTTTAAATCATGAAATGATAATTATACTTGAATGGATACGATGGAGAATGAATCTCATCGCGTTCGTGGAGACGGTTGTCCGTACGTACACACGAACGACAATATCATTATTTTGAAATTAAATTAATATATAAATTGATGTTATATCATATATACAGAATCATTAACATGTTATATTTATTATTTACATTAGTTACACATCATTATTATACCCATCCAAATAATAATATATTGAATAACAATTACACCACGACGTAGAGACGGTAAGCCGTACATACGCACGTATGGTGACATGTTATTCAAAGGGTGGATAGAATACTGAATATGGTTGTACCATATTTATAATAACATCACAGTATATATATGATAATGGAGTAATTATTTTATAATGGTATCAACAAAGGAAGAAGAAGTGGAAGAAGAAAGGAACTTGGAAAAGGGTGGTGAAATCATTAACTCTTCTTCGGTTTCTTACTTTTGATTTGATCAAAAGGGCTCCTTAGGTTGGTTTTATGATCAAACTAAGGCCTCTAGGTTGTATTGAGGGAAGTTGGGAGAGTATTTGGGCAGAGTTTGGCCAAACAAAAATGCTTTTATGGTGTGAAGAAATTAGAAGGAGGAGTGCCCTTTTATAAGAGGGGTGAGGGGAACCATTGGAAAAGCTAGAAATATTAATTTATAATAAATTTATATTAGTTTTATAATGGCTCCAAAGTTTATTATATAAATGTTAAGGTGGGGATGGGTCGAAAAAAACTCAACCAAAAGAATTTATACAGGTTTGGGTACTTATATTAACCTTATCTTTAAGTATTAACTCTTAGTTAATTAGTTTCTCTTTTACAATGTCTCTTTGTGTTTTTATATAACATGGTTAATAAAATTACTATATACATCCAAGAGACCCCCAAGTGGTCCATTAATGATACACCTATAATGATATAAGTCTCTTGGCCGAACCTTAGATTTTTAGGAATTTAATATCAATTAATAATATAATATTTGTTTTAAAAACCCTTTTATGTCAATTTTGACACTATTCAAAAGTTTATTTTTTTGATACTCATAACAGAATTATTACTTCTAAAAATTTATTTAAATCATTCCTAACATGTCATATTAACTTAGAAAAGTAGTTTAATTCATAAAAAGTCTCAAAAGTTATTTATTTTCGTGTTTATAATATCAATTATTTTAATTTCTCATTATTATGGTAATTTCTGTATCATAATTGTGTCATAAATAAATTACATTATTTAATGTCTAAAAATTATAAATAAAATATAATTATGTATTAAATATTTTTATATTTTTAATTAATATTTATAGTCGAAAATCCAACATATATAACCCAATGTAAAAATTGTTTTTCTAAAAGATATATGCTTGTGTCATTTTTGTACTCATTTTAACTTAATTAAAATAAAGTGTCCCTATCACCTACATGGGGCTCCATGGGGTCCCAAAATCGACCCAAAGATGCCCATTGTCGGACATGTATCAACCAATAAGGTTAGGACACGTTTTAGGGTAATTTGTTATTATTATAATATTATTTGTTAACCCTTATTTACCGGATTTACCCTTAACGATGGTAAATAAAATATTTACCGAAATAATTATTCAAAATGTATAAAAATAAAAGTTAACTATTTACAAAATTTTAACATCCTGATTTCAAATATGGAATCCATTTTTCAAAATTCAAAACATAGAAGTGGCAGAAATTAGTTTAAAATTAATTCCCGTTGTTAAAACAAAAAGCGTGTTTTTATGAGATAATAACTATCAAAAGATTGGCACGTGTTTATGCCCGGTTTAATTGTAAAATTATGTCCAATGACCTACATTATATTAAATGGTAAAAATATATTCTAAATATACTTTAAAACCACTCAAATTCATAATTTATCACTATTAATTATTTTGATTAAAAAAGTTGTTTTTAATTAAAATTTAGTAATTTTCACTATTCATCAAAATATTAAAGTTATCCGAAAAGTACCAAAATTTCACCTTAGGCTAAATTCGATATTCTGAATCAAAAAAAATGATTTCCATTTTGAAATATAAAATATATATAATTTCAAAAAGTAGGTATTACTATTCATAACAGCTAGTTTGATTGGTTATGGTGTGTTAGAACACAGTGTTGCGTACAACACATGCTATCACATTATTCAAAGAGAAGTGTACCGTAGAAGCATGGGGTGTTACATTCTCCCATACTTCAAATAATTTTGTCCTCGAAATTTCTTGAAAACTTATCAATGAAAAGACTCAGGTGGTTCTTCATCATATGTTCCTCGGGTTCCCACGTTGCCTCTTCCATCTTATGGTTTCTCCACAAGACTTTTACCAGACGCGTCATCCAGTTTCTCAGTACTTGTTATCTTGTATCAAGAATCCTGACAGGCTATTCGTAATAAGACAGATCGGTTTCCAATTCTAATTCGTCATAGGAGAGTACAAGCGTTGGTTCAGGCATGTATTTCCACAACAGAGATACGTGGAACACATCGTGAACTTTGGAGAGACTTGGCGGCATTGCCAATCGGTAAGCTACAGCCCCAATTCATTCTAGAATTTCAAAAGGTCCGATGTACCTGGGACTCAATTTACATTTCTTACCAAAACGTATGACTCCCTTCCACGGAGATACCTTCAGGAAAACATGATCACCAACATGAAATTCCAAATCCTTCCTTCGATTATCGGCATAGCTCTTCTGCTTTCTTTGAGCTGCTTTGATGTGATTTTGGATTACCTTTACCTTTTCCATTGTTTCCTCCACTAGTTCTGGGCCTACATGTTTTCATTCACCAACGTCATCCCAACAGGTTGGTGTACGACATCGATTTCTGTATAACGCTTCATATGGTGCCATCTGAATACTCGAATGGAAGCTATTGTTATAGGAAAATTCTACCAGATGTAAATATTGATCCCACATACCATGAAAGTAAAGTGAGCTAGATCTCAACATGTATTCTAAGGTTTGAATAGTCTGTTCTGATTTTCCGTCTGTCTGAGGGTGGTAAGTAGTGCTCAAATGAAGTTCAGTATCCAGGTATTTCTGAAGACTTTTCCAGAATCTTGAAGTAAAACGGGGATCACGATCAGAAACAATCGATAGGGGTACTCCATGAAGTCTCACAACATCATTAATATATAGTCTTGCAAAAGTTCCAGGGGTAGATCTTCTCTTATAGCAAGAAAATGTGCTGACTTGGTAAGACGATCAACAATAACCCATATTGCATCATTCCTTCTAGGAGTCTTTGTTAGACCCATGAAAAAGTACATCGTAATATTGTCCCATTTCCACTCCGGTATGGGAAGAGGTTGCATGACTCCTCCAGGCTATTGCCTTCCAGCTTTCACTTGTTGACAAAACATAAATCCTGACACAAAATCAGAAATCTCCCTCTTCATGTTATCCCACCAAAAATGTTCCTTCAAATATCTATACATTTTTGTGCTCCCAGGGTGTATAGAGAAATTGGAACTATGATCATCATCCATCAATTCCCTTTTTAGATTAGGTATATCGGGAACACAAAGTCTCTTCCCAAATTTCAAAATTCCATCTTCATACACAAAGTCTCTCAGTCTCCCATCATTCACAGCTTTAATCTTCTTTTGAAATTCATCATCATCGGTCTGAGAACTCTTATTTCTTTCTAGTAAAGATGGTTTGGCAACCATTTGAAAAATAATTGATGTTTCGCCTTCCCTGGTTATTCCCATTTCCATCTTCACTAGATCCATGAAAATTGGATCCCTTTCAATTCTCATATTTTTCAAAACTCCATGGTCTTTTCTGCTCAAAGCATCTTCCACCTTGTTTTCTTTCCCTGGGTGGTAGTTTATCGTGCAATCATAATAATTGAGTAATTCAAGCCATCTCCTTTGCCTCATGTTGAGTAATTTTTGTGAGAAAATATACTTCAAACTCTTGTGATCAGTATAAATCTCACATTTTTCACCATAGAGGTAGTGCCTCCATATCTTCAAAGCAAAGATCAAATCTGCTAACTCGAGATCATGAGTAGGATAGTTTTGCTCATGAATTTTCAACTGTCGTGACGCATAGGCAATAACTATATCATTCTGCATAAGGATACAACATAGTCCTTTCATCGATGCATCACTATAAATAACGAACCCATCATTCCCCGATTGTAGATTCAATATAGGAGCATTGACTAATATTCTCTTCAGTTCTTCGAAACATTCTTCACAATATTTTGTCCAAACAAATTTAACCCCTTTACGTGTGAGCTTCGTTAATGGGTTAGCCAATCGGGAAAAATTCTGGACGAATCGTCGATAATATCCTTCCAAACCAATAAAACTAAGTACCTCAGTTATACTCGTCGGTGCTGGCCATTCTTGGATTGCCGTAGTCTTAGAAGGATCAACAAAGATTCCATATTTAGAGACAATATGTCAAGGAAAAGAAATCTCATGATGCCAGAACACACACTTGCTAAACTTCCCATATAATTCATGTCTTCTCAGAGTCTTCTGGATAATGCGCATGTGATTTTCATGATCTTCTTAGATTTTAGAGTATACCAAGATATCATCAATAAATACCACCACAAATTCATCAAGATACTCCTTGAAAACTCTATTCATAAGATCCATGAATACAGAGGGTTCATTAGTCAAACCAAATGGCATTATAGTAAACTCGTAATGCCCGTACCTGGTTCGAAATGCTGTCTTCGGAATGTCTTCCTTCTTCACACACAACTGATGGTATCCTGATTGAAGGTCAATCTTTTAAAAGTATTGAGCACCATGCAGTTGGTCAAATAAATCATCAATGCAAGGTAGGGGATACTTTTTCTTTATCATTATAGAATTGATCTCCCTGTAGTCGATACATAACATCATAGATCCATCTTTCTTTTTAACAAAAAGAACAAGGGCTCCCCATGGAGAAACACTAGGGTGAATAAATCCTTTATTACTCAATTCATCTAGTTGTTTCTTTAGTTCGACTAACTCTACAGTGGAAATTCTATAAGGGGTCTTCGATATAGGCCTTGATCCAGGAATTAAATAGATGGAAAACTCAACTTCTCATTCAGGAGGATGTCCAGGAAAATCTTCCGAAAATACATCTACAAATTCATTCACAACAGGTACATCCTCTATTTGAACACTCCTTTCCTCACCCACAGTTATTTCATTCTCTTCCTCCCAAATAATTTAATTTAGTTGAGCTACTGGGGGTGGATCTAAATATGAATTAGGTTGTGATGATTCTGCTCTAAAGATAAGGTGTTCCTTATCATTATCATCAAGAATCGTAACCTCTTTCTTCTTACAATAAATCTTTGCATCATAGTCCGAAAGCAAGTCCATACCGAGGATTATATCAAACTCAATCATAGGTATGACGATGAGATTAGTAGATAAAGAACATTTATGTCCTCTAATGGGGACTGATTCACAAAACGTTGTTGCAATGATACTTCCCTTATGAGTTTTAACTGACAAATCCCTTGTTAAATCAAATTGTAAATATCTAATTTTCTTAGCAAACTGGGAAGATATGAAACAATGCGATGATCCGGAATCAAATAATGCATTTTCTAAACTTGAGGAACCCATTAAATTACCTGCCACTACATCTTTCGGAGCTTCTACCTCAACAATAGTGATAGCATAAGCTTGGACTTGATCACTTGGCCTTTTCTAAGGTAAGTTCTCCTGACGCTTAGGACATTCATTTTTGTAATGCCCCATCTCCCTGCAATTGTAGCACTGAACATTGGTGGCTTCCTTCTTCCCCTTTCAATCACGAGCTTGGTGGCCTTTTTCACCACACTTGTAACAGACTCTGGTTCCCTTCAAGCAAGTACCAGGGTGTTTCTTCCCACATTTACCACAGGATGGATATTCAAACTTTCCCTTCTTCCCCTTATTTCCATTCCCAGATCGATCAGCAGGCCTCTTCTTCTCTTTCATTGCTATAAAGTCATAAGACTTAGATAATTCCTTTTTGGTCTTGATAGCACATGAGAGAATGTCTTTATACGACGAAAAGTATTGTGAGACTAATGATCGATGGAGAAATGATTTTAACCAATCAAAGAAACTATCAATCTTAATTATTGGGTAACGTATATAATCTCCAGCATACCTTTCTAACCTTGTAAAGTTAGCCTCATACTTTGTGACTTTCTCATCCTCCTTCTGTCTCAGACTCATAAACGACCTTTCCATATCTGCTCGGTGGTCGCGAGGAAAGTATTTTTCTAAAAACAGATCTTTGAACTCCCTCCATTCAATATTTGATACTTCATCATCTTCCTTCGTTTTTTGAATCAATTACCACCATTGATTAGCATCTCTAGTGAGGTGGTAAACTGACATGATAACTTTTTCCCTTTCACTACTCCCCAAATCCTGAAATATTTTCTCTAGGGAATTTATCCATTGCTCAGCTACTAAGGGATTTGTACTCCCATTTAATGTTGGTGGTCGTTGCCTCATGAATCTATCTAACATTGATCCTCCACGCTGCGGATCAGGGTGCTCCATACGGGTAAGGTTATTATTCATAACCTGAGTGAGTTCTCCCGGTATGGTGATTAGCTGATCGACACCAGTTGCATCACCAGCTCCACTATAATTATCTTGAGCAGGAGTGCAATCCCTACATGGAGTGCGTGCATTGATACAGTTTCCATTTCTTCCACTAGGTGCCATTTCTAAACAATGGTATAAACTAGATCAGTTTATAAATCAAAATACATAATCCCATACTTATAAAACACTTCACATAAATTGATCTATTTATGGATATAATACATAATCATAAGAACATTTTCTTAGAGGAAGTATATACTCATAAACCCTTCATAATGATTTTTAAAGAAAATGAGAGTTATCCTAAGCATATCCCCCGGGAGTGTCATAACCAAGAGTGCAGCAAGGCCCGTTGTCATGCACCAGTTCCCGTTCGAGTCTAGCTCAAAGCGGTGTTTTTGGGTTTTACCCCTAGGTACATCTGTCCCAGAGCCGCCTCTACCTGCTCGTATCCAGACAGAGATGTATTGCTCGGAAAACTCACAAAATCTCTACGATACCAAAATTCTAGGAAGCTCTTCTGTACTAATCCTCAAAGTTCATCTTAGGTCTACGTGCTCTAATCAGAGTTTATCTAAATCTAGCTTCCAAGGTTTGTACTAAACTTCCCTTGATACCAACTGTAAGGCCCCGACCCCAGATACCTAGACTCGGTGCATTATTACCTATCATTGGCATGATCACAAGAAATATCAAATCTCGAAAGACCGATTGGTTTAGTAGCCTTGGAAACACTAGATATATTCATCAGTCTTAAATTACATCATAAAAATGAAAACTACAACAACATATTTTCTTCATATTCCACACTCATAACCCCACATACTATCCCTGCAGGTCATTCATAATTTACTTCTTCATACCCTGGGAAAAATAAAACATTGAAAAGGGGTGAGCTCAAATGCCCAGTAAGGATAACAATATAGCAGAAACTTTCAAAAATAAGCATAAACATTTAAAAAAATGCATTACTAAAACAAAAGCCTTTTAAACTTGAACTTCAACATATTATGGAAAAAGTAAAATGAAATAATTCCATTTACTTATTCACATAGATATTATACTAATCGAATAATCACATGCAATATCAATAACCACATTCATAATGATGGAATGCATAATGCCAGACTATCATAACCACATATCCATGGCCTCGTGCCAAGACTACAAATACGATTTTGCCAAGGCCTTGTTCCAAGACACTAGTTTGTCTCATGAGACCTACCGATACATCGAGGAGCTATAGCGGGCTCCACTCGTCACATATTAAGTCCAATGCATTCTCATATGAAAAGGTTTAAACATAACATAAACATTCATATTAAAACTAGCATAAGAAATGTCAATACGTTCATCATAAACTATGAATGGTATAAAAACATCACATCCACAGTCAAACATATCACAAAACCTTCAATACAATATAGAAGTTTTGTATCATAATAAATCAACTTCAAATAAGCGTAAAATCCACCAAAGGATGTTGACATAAATGAAATCAAAACTCTTTTTTGAGAAATATCTCTTTCTATTTTTGAAATCATTTAATAAAACATTTTCTTTGAAAATATTCTTATACTCTTGTAATGGATGCTTCGATGATTTTATAACAGCGGAAAATTACCGCACTCACCGTATAAGTTAAAAAAAACATTCTTACCTTAATTTTGTCGAAAAGGTTAAAAGCACCTTGTTTGGAAAACGACGGAAATATTTCTTTACAAAACTCTTATAAAAGTCAAACAAGTGTATAAATGACTTTAGCCCATATTATTTTAAATAGTAAGAATGTTTTGAAATACATTTTTAAGAAACATGGATGTGGATGATAAAGAGATCCCAGTAGATTATTACGTATAAACAACCTCGGATAATGAAGAGATTGTGAAATAACCCTTAACTGAACTTTTCCTTGGTTGGGGTAGGTTAACCTCATGTATAATAGTGAAATAATTGTTATTAAATTATTAATGAATTATATACATTCATATGATATCATATATGATCTTTTAACGTTGCATTGTTAATAATATCTTAGTATTATCGTTGTTTCGGGTGTTAACTTACTCATTTTCTTTTATATGTTTTGTTACGTAAGACTTGTTTGTAACGGATAGGTTGTATATTATTCATATCCATAATGATATCAAGTCCTTAAACATTATTTTTAAATCATGAAATGATAATTATACTTGAATGGATACGATGGAGAATGAATCTCATCGTGTTCGTTGAGAAGGTAGTCCATACGTACGCACGAGCGACAATATCATTCTTTTGATATTAAAATAATATATAAATGGATCTTATATCATATATACCGAATCATTAACATGTTATAATTATTATTTAATTGAGTTACACATCAATATTATACCCATCCAAATAATAATATATTGAATAACAATTACACCACGACGTGGAGACGGTAAGCCATATGTACGCACATATGGTGAGATGTTATTAAAAGGGTAGATAGAATACTGAATATGGTTGTAACATATTTATAATAACATCATAGTATATATATTATACTGGAGTTATTATTTTAGAATGGTAACAACAAAGGAAGATGAAGTGGAAGAAGAAAGGAACTTGGAAAAGGGTGGTGAAATCATTACCTCTTCTTCAGTTTCTTCCTTTTGATTTGATCAAAATGGCTCCATAGGTTGGATTTATGATCAAACTAAGGCCTCTAGGTTGTATTGAGGGAAATTGGGAGAGTATTTGGGTAGAGTTTGGACGAACCAAAAGGCTTTGAAGGTGTGAAGAAATGAGAAGGAGGAGTGCCCTTTTATAAGAGGGTTGAGGGGCACCTTTGGAAAAGTTAGAAATATTAATTTATAATAAATTCATATTCGGTTTCTAATGGATCCATAGTTGATTATTTAAATTTTAAGGCGGGGATGGGTCAAAAACCACTCAACCAATAGAATTTATACAGGTTTGGTTACTTATATTAACCTTATCTTTAAGTATTAACTCTTAGTTAATTAGTTTCACTTTTACAATGTCTCTTTATATTTTTATATAATATTGTTAATAAACATACTATATACATCCAAGTGACCCCTAAGTGGTCCATTAATAATACACATATCATGATATAAGTCTCTTGGCCGAACCTTAGTTTTTTAGTAATTTAATATAAATTAATAATACAATATTTGTTTTAAAAACTCTTTTATGTCAATTTTGACACTATTCAAAAGTTTATTTCTGTGAAACTCATAACAGAATGATTACTTATAGAAAATTTAATTAAATCATTACTAACACGTAATATTAACTTATAAAATTAGTGTAATTAATAAAAAGTCTCAAATTTTATTTATTTGTGTATTTATAATATCAATTATTTTAATTTATCACTATTATGGTAATTTCTGCATCATCATTGTGTCATATATAAATTACATTATTAAATGTCTAAAAATTATAAATAAAATTTAATTATGTATTAAATGTTTTTATCTTTCTAATGAATATTTATAGTCGAAAATCCAACATATATAACCCTATGTAAAAATTTGTTTTCTAAAATATATATGCTTGTGTCATTTTTTTACTCATTTTAACTTAATTAAAATAAAGTGTCCCAATCACCAATATGTGGCTCCATGGGGTCCCAAAATCGACCAAAAGATGCCCAAGGCCGAACATGTATCAACCAATAATGTTAGGACACGTTTTAAGGTAATTTTTTATTATTATAATATTATTTGTTAACCCTTATTTACCTGATTTACCCTTAACCATGGTAAATAAAATATTTACCGAAGTAATTATTCAAAATGTCTAAAAATAAAAGTTACCTACTTACACAATTTGAACATCCTGATTCCAAATATGAAATCCATTTTTCAAAATTCAAAACACAGAAGTGGCAGAAATTAATTTAAAATTAATTCCCATTGTTAAAATAAAAAGCGTGTTTTTAAGAGATAATAACTATCAAAAGATTGGCACTTGTTTATGTCCGGTTAAATTGTAAAATTATGTTCAATGACCTACATTATATTACATGGTAAAAATATATTCTATATATACTTTAAAACCACTCAAATTCATAACTTATCACTAATAATTATTTTGATTAAAAAATTTGTTTTTAATTAAATTTTAGTAATTTTCACTATTCATCAAAATATTAAAGTTATTCGAAATGTACCAAAATTTCACCTTAAGATAAATTAGATATTCAGAATCAAAAAAATAAAGTCCATTTTGAAATATAAAATATATATAATTTCAAAAAGTTGGTATTACTATTCATAACGGCTAGTTTAATTGGTTATGGCGTGTTAGAACTCGGTGTTGCATACAACACATGCTATCAAATTATTCAAAGAGAAGCATACCGTAGAAGCTTGGGGTGTTGCAATTAAATTTAATTTATGATTAAGAATATGCATAATGGTTTTGGATAAATTAAATTTATCGATTTATAATGTTTCAGTTTTAGGTTAGGTCT
Source organism: Viscum album (assembly GCA_963277665.1). Taxonomy (NCBI): domain Eukaryota; kingdom Viridiplantae; phylum Streptophyta; class Magnoliopsida; order Santalales; family Viscaceae; genus Viscum; species Viscum album. The sequence goes on along the minus strand of OY728150.1, from coordinate 343,623,944 downwards.
TTATATACTTTAATAATAAATTTTTACAATAAAATGGTTTTTATTTATTTTTTGTGAGAAAATAATAATATTAGTTTTTTCAACTTTCAAAAATATATTTGAAAAAATAGACATCATTTTTTGAAATAATGAGGTCAAAATCATCGTAGAGGTAATTTTATAAAATATTATAAAATTACCGACGTTTCAATTAATAGTGAAAAATGAAGATTTTTATTTAAAAAGATATTTTTTTGATCATTTAAAATTATTCATTATGATTTAAAATAGGGGAATCTTGTTATTTAAATGGTCGCTAGAAATGGAAGAGACTTCTTCTTCTCTAACCTATGAGTTGATAGTTGATGCATTATTTTCTACCCCTCTAGAGGGGAGGGGGAACTTCATCATCTTTCATAGGGGATCTTCCTCATTCATTTATCCATTTTGATAAACCCAATGTTGGTTCAGTTTATTCCCAATATTATGTTAATCAATAATGTTCTAGACCTATTCAATGGTTTTCCATAACTCTCACTCTCCTTTATGAAATTTATAGATGCCTCTTCAATTCTGAATCTGATGTTGGTGACTTGATTCAAATAGAATCATCTATTGGACGAATTTGTTGACATTTTTAATTTTAGTTCATGGGTATTATAGAAATAATCAACTATTGGAATCCTTGATATTAGGCATATCAAGATTTGTTTTTGTAGGGAGAATGACTTGATCCAAGCTTGGTCTATAGCTCTCTCTATCTGAAATGTATCCCAATTCTACTTATTCATGAGGAATATGAGTTAGAAGTGTAATATGATTATTTAGCAACATTTTTATGGGTTAGTTTTCCAAAAATCTCTCTTCCTTTTCAGAATTATTATATCATTCAAATGATAGGGAATGTGGATTGATTATATTTTTCTTCCAACAGTAGAACAATTTTTTATCATATTATTTCGCAAAAAAATTTCATTTAAGTTTATGTTTCATGAACACCAAAAAAAATGTCTGGATTGAAGTTAGGTAATAGTTCTATTATATACAATCAATTTTCATCAATTCATGGGTTTATTTCTATTCTTCATGCAAGAAACTAGGGTACTTGGTTTCAGTGTGCCATAGTGGGTCAAGTATCCCTGCAAGAAGACTGATACGGAGTCGATCAGTAGATCAAGTCTTCAAGAAAAGGGACTGGATTTCATTCATAGTGAAGGTAAAAAGGATTAGGTCTGGATTTTTGACATTTTTACTTGGAAGGGGGTTGGGGGTTTAAGGGGATGTGTGAATTAGGTTCTTCGTAATTAATCTCTGTCATCACAAATAATTCATCTTATTTTTAGGTTGTGTGTATTTTATTTGATTCTAAATAAGTGTTTTGGATTAAATAAGTAAATAGTGAATGTAGTTCAGTATTAACGACACTTGGAAACCGAATACAAGAAACCCTATCACTAAAATAGGTCTGGGTGAATGCATCAAGCAGGCTGAGTGTTAGATGGTCCACTCCAGCTCTAAATTTTGGAAACCATTTTGAAAGAATGATAGATAAATATCTAGTAGATGATCAAGGCGAATGGAATATTTTTGAATAAAGAGGTGGTGTTACATATTGGGTAGTGATTTATATATAATACCCTCCTATATAGGGGGAATACATAGAATATTAGGGATTCTATTAGGTAGTATTTAGGGGTGATATATTCATCCAAGTCATATTGGATAGTGTAGTGGGAATGCATGGGAGAGGACCTCATAGAATAAGACGGAAGAAGGGGTATAAGGTAACCTACGAATCAGGAAGATACATTAGGATTAAGGGGAATAAATTAAATGGGTTTCATGACTACTCTCAAATTTTTAATCACATGAATACATGGTCTATAAAAAAGGGTGGGGCCAATAAGGTGCCATAATTTTAAGACACTATATATCACACATTTTATAAGAATAGTGTTAAGATTAAAGGTGAAAATGAAAAGGACAATTTTGGTGTTCATAAGGAATATAAATAAGATATTAAACATGTGGAATCTCTATTTAATTAACCTTATCCTAATGAATATTTGAAGAGAACCATAGGAATGGTAGAAGTGGAAAAAATAGCCTCATTATCTACTCAAAAATTTATATACTAAAATGAGTCTTCCCAATTACTTCTCTAGAAGAGGATGTTAAAATAATTTATGAGATAATGATTCATATTTATCATAAAGGGGACTAAAGGATATTTATTACAAAAAAACATCTTAATATGTTGTTTAAATGAGATTAAAATCAATTTAGAGGAATATATCGTACTTGGGAAAAGATGGAAAATCATTTTAAATATCTTATCAAGGATGATCTAGATATGAAGGTAAATTCACTATAATGGTGGTGGTATATGGTAATTTATTCAATTAATATTAGTATAATATTTAATGATTTTGGGATTTCATTCTGTGTTTAACTACCTTTTTCAATGAACCTCTGAGGTGTCCCACTTTTCCAACAAAGTGCTTATTGAAATAAAAAATGTTTTTTACATTATGTTATTTCTTTATTTATTTCATAGAATAATATGTTCATAAATATTATGAATTATCCACATATGGTCATTAGAATCGTTTTTTCTTTTAATTATTCTAAAAAAAATATTTTATACTTTATGATTAGTTTTTAAAAATAATTATTTTCACCACATTTTTATGTGTTTAATTTTAAATTAAATTATCCCACTTATAAGAGTCAAATATAATTAAATGAAGCCAATATTTTTAATCATTATAAATAATTTTATGTAATAATTTCATCATAATTTTATAATAATTAACATTAAAATTGGGAAAAATTACAAGAATTAATGATAAAATGGGTTTACCATATTTAAAAGTAAAAAAGGGTATGTTTTCCTATTAAACATGTCTAAATAAAATTGGATTGAAATTTTTATACCTAAACCTATCCCACCATAATATATTTATCCATTTGGGATCATTTTTCTTGATTATTTCATTATTATATTTTAATTGTTTATGAAATTCCAAGTGGGTCACCTCCACCACTTATAAAAGGACACCACTCAATTCACTTATTTACAACTCTTATATCCACTAATATCTACCAGAACAAACCCAATTATCAAATAAAATTATATAGAAACTAATTAGAGGTTATTTTGTTGTTTAAATTCCATTCCTAGTGTCCTTAACAAGGGATTTAAAGGAGACATATTGAGGAAGAGGTATTCATCCTACTGAAACTATTTCGATTTAATTCTTATCATAACTTCTATAAATCTATGTTATTCATCTTAAAATATTAAATTTACATTCCTAAATTTTATAAATTTTAATTATGATTATGTATCTCCCATTATTCACCCATTTTTATGTAATATGGGACGTGAAAGTGTCGCTCATGCGTTTGTGTCGACTAATTTCTCCATGTAACTATAGTGTTCATTTTCCATCACCATTTTCAAGGATAGATATTATGATGTGTTTATGGTTTATATATGATACATATTAAATAATTATTATTTTTTAATATTAATATCATTTTTTATTTTCCAATCCGTTGGATAATGATATTTTGGTCATGCTTATGTGTAGGCAACTACCTCCACAAAATGATGTTATTTGGTTTGAATTTCTATTTAATATAGATAGTGAGATGGATATATTTAATATATATATATATATATATGATATTTGTGATATAATTATTCTTAAATAATTATAACTAGTATTTATCATTCTTTCTTTATTTTCATTACAAAATGAAAACATCGTTTATGGGTACTTACGACCAACTGTCACCATGAATACTGTAAACCATTATTTATATAAATTTTTTATCGATGAATAAAAATTTATATAGAATATTTATATATTATACTTATACCATTATTAAAATTCTGGAGAATATATAACCATGATCAAAGTTCATTGATTGGGACTATCGAACTAAAACTCCCATGAAAAAGTGAAACAGTTAACATTTGGAAATGACTATTTTAATATGTAATTATTAATAAATAGATAATGAAATTTTACAAGTGGATGGTATATGATATTATATGTATTTAAATGATTATATTTTATATTTATAATAAATTTAAATTTATTATACATGATATTAAATCAATTTTAGAGTATGTAGAACATGAGGTAAGGTTTTAACTTATAATCTCATTGTTTATCAAGACTATTTTCTGAGTATGTTTATGATGATAAAATTAAATGATATATCCCTAAAGAAGATATTTTTCTTAATTTTCAGATAATATATTATTATTTAATATTAAAAAAAACTATCTTTTGTACCTAAAATGATTGCGAATAGATTTTTTTAAAAAATATACTTTATTTCCCCTTTAGTTGAAAATTTTATTCTTCAATGTTAATGATTTATTTCAAATATTTTCAATGAAGTTTTAAATATTATATTTTGATTTATTTACTATAATAGTTAGCAATTAGTTGATTTTTTAATCGTGAAAAATGTATATTCAATTCATATTAATGACATGGTAATTTTTTCTATTTACCAAATATGTTAATGAAATATTTGCCTTAATAAATATAACATTAATAGAATTTCCCACTATCATAGATTCTAAATGATTAAATAATTATTTATATTTTTCTATGGATAATTCAAATAAATGTTTTTTTATAATATTTTTTAAAGTAATCAATTTATAAGTGGTGATTCAAAAATGAAAATTATATTTTCCTCAATATATATTCTAAGTGATATTTTAATGTAATTTTCTTCTATGATAAAATACTTCAATGTAACATATGTTTTAATTGGGATATAATCCAACGATTTCATCCTTATTATTTATATTAATGGTTTATAATTATTTTGGTGATATTTTAATAAGATATATTTATTTTCTATTGGTTACGATATGATGAATTGTTGAAATGTTTATAAAAGTTACTTATTTTTTACATTTCATGGTATAGGATAAATGCTTTATTATAATATAGAACACATATGAATGTATTATGAATATGAAATGGGTGCTCCTATAATTTATATCCTTTCTATGAATTATGGTATAATATTTATCTCATTAGATGATAATTACTAAAATGGGGAATGAGGAATGTTCAGTAAGGGACTGTGTCCACTCTGATAGTCATTGGATTTAACAGTGAAAAAATATATGATGGAATATAGAGTATACCCAATACCATATTATAGTTTTAGAAATAAGTTCTGACTAATAAAATGAATATATTTACTCGTTTTTACTCCACAAACTTATGCATCATTTTAATTTTATACTCTCACAGTGGGTTTTCTTTGATTTCTTTGTGAATCATGTCTTATGAACATTGATGCTTCAATCCATGATTTTTGGGTATGATATTTGATATTATGAGTATGGATTTTTTTTAATTTTAATCTCATATTATCATACCCTTATCCCCATTTTATACAAAATTGTTCATTAATAACTCCCTTGTTTACTCCTACCGGATATATGGTCTCACCCTTTATTATGTTTGATTTCCCCCTGTTATTATGAAATTATTTGGTTAGGTTATGTATAAGAATACATTTTTTGGAAAGATAATTATGGAATATTTTAATGATAATTCGTGAATTTATACGATTTTCTATCTTGTCTCTAATGAAATGAATTATTTATAGTCCATAGGTGTGTATTTATAATATATCTTTAACATTCAACTATTAAGGTATAACATATATTTTGGAATGGTATGGGTTGTTATGGTAGGTATAATATGTATATTTAGTTAATATTTGGTGAATATAATTAGGGAACATTGATGAAAACACTATAGATTAGACTATGTATAGGATTATATAATATTTTTTTTGGTAAGGAAGAATTTATGTTGTTTTCCAGGAAATACATCATTTTCTGGATAAAACACACAAATATAGATCTAGTTTAGATGCATCATGGTGTACTAACCCCAAAAATGATAGTTGCGTATATTTCGACCATCATTCACATGTAGGGTGAGGGTTACTTTACTACGCACTTGGTTTGAAACTATGAGGGGATAGTCTTGGTTAAAATAACCATTTATTTACTAACCATTATAAAGGGTTTGAATAAATGATGATCATAAATGAACTACGTTGAACACCAAGATCCCTATATTTAAAATAATGTTTCATGATTATGATATCCTATTAATTATTGGTCTTTATTATATGATTTACCCCCATTATTATTATTGATAAAAATATTATTTTAGGTTTTATTCAATGGATTGAACTAGATGGAAAAGTATAATTGATAAATGTGATGAACAATTCAATAATTTTACTCTAATGAAAGAAACATTAATTTTATATGGAATCACAAATCATTTTTTTATGATTATATATCATTCCCATGGATTGAATCATGATAAAAAACCAAATAATAAAAAATAGGGAAAAATGTTTTATTGATTCCTTGATGATAAAACATACACCTTTTTTAATGACATTATTAATCCAACTATTATTGAGTAATGGAATATTAATAATAAAATTATTTTTATGGTTTGATATTGTTCAGAAATTAAAAATGTTATTTTAGTTTTCTATCATTTTCAATCCAAATAAGATCAACAGTGGACTCTTATCATGACCAACAAGTAACAAGATCAAATTGACACTATAGAGTAATATGAGTTTTGGGGGTTATTTTAAAATAATCATATTCATCATATTCTTAAAATGAATATAGAAAATGAATTTTTTGATCTCAATAAAAATTATTATTAATCCATTAGTACCTTTGATGAAAATTTTATTGACGTGTGAGGTATGATTATAGTATTATCATCCATCCTAGAATATGTGATTGATTGATTCGTAAGTGGCTAAAACCCAACATTATAACTGGATTTATACATAATAGAATTATTTCTCTAAGGTTATTTCATTTTTTTTCTATCATGTTGGAAATTGATACAGTATTTATCATATAATATCAAGATTTTGATAGGAAAATAAACAACCAAATTAAAGGAAATTCAAAAAATAAAAACCTGGTTTAAAACAAGATGATATTTTCTTTTTTTTGATGTGTGGAAGGGAATATAGAAGAATTTTTATTAAGTGGAATGGATAATTTTTTATTTGTGTATGTTATGGCAATTTAGAAATATAATTCTAAATTAATTGGAATAAAAAGTCTTCTAATGATTGAGATAATGTACCAAAGATTGTGGAACCCATTCAATAGTGTTTCAAATGTATGATGTATGGGAATTATGATAACAAGTTCTCAAATCAATAAGACAAGGATGATGATTGGTGTTATCAATCTCTTAATCTTCGATACTAAGAGAAATAGAATAGGAATAATATTTATGATGTGGTATATGGTAATAATGTGGTGAAAGGTTCACATATTTTCTATTATATAATTGATAATGTCTTATTTGATTTTGGGTCGACCCACTCTTTTATATCTGAATATTTTTATAAAAGTATTACATGTCTATCCCAATTATTAGAATATGAATTAGAAATGAAAATCCATTTTAATAAAAAGATTCCATATCATGTTAATGATTCTTCCCAGGTTAAATTTTTTGGGAATAATCTTCCATTAAATATTTTTATTCTCCCTCTAATAGAATTTGATGTTATTTTGGGCATGGATAACTATTTTATAAGAATACATTATCAATTTAGATGTACAGGATGTCACATTTTATAATCTTAACCATCCTATGATCATCTATTAGTATTATGATATATATAAACATCTAATAGAAATTATATCAATTGTATGGGTTTTTATTAATATTCAAATATGATGTTTTTATCACATGTTGGGGGAGAAACTCAACATTGAAGATATTCTATTTGAATGAGAATTTATTAATTTCATTCAAGATTAATTTTATATTATTCCACAAAATTGAGAATTTTAGTTTTATATATTAATCATAATAAATGTAATAAATTTTTCACAAACTCCATATTAAACCGATTGAATAATGTTTTATAAATTAAAGAAAAAACTCCCCGAGAATTTGGATTAAAGGTCCATTCATCCATGGGCATCAAAATTGGATGAACCAATTTTTTTGTGAATAATAAGGATGGATCTGTGGAACTATGATTTTTTTATTGAGAATTGAAAAGGATATAAATCATTAATTAGAATCATCTTACTCTTATTAATTAATTTTTAGATCAATTATAAGGTGATGAAATTTTTTTCAAGAAGTAGTATCATTCAGTATACATTTAGTTAAGTGTCGAAAGTGATTAAATGCCCAGTAAATCAATCTTTTTGATTTATAAAAACAATTAACTTATTGTAATTCCATTTTGGTTATATTGATCCCCCTCTACCTATATGAATTTAATGAATATAGTCTATAAATATTACCTAGAATTGTTTTTGGTAGAATTTATAATGATATAAATATATATACTAAGGGTAAAGAATAACATGAATTTAACATGAGGATTATTATTAATACATTTATGATAGATATGTTTTATGAAACATTTACCACGTTTAAATTTTGGCTATAAAGTTTTTAATTTTATGGTTATATAATCTTAGGTGAGGGTGTATTATTGGTTCCATCAAAGTTAAAAGTTATTGAATATGGACCCATTAAATTCACTATAAATGATATCTTTTGTTTACTTGGTTTAACTAAATATCATCAATTCCTCATGGACAATTTCTCACCACTTTATAATCTACTCATAAATTTAACTCATAAGGGAGACAAGTTCTATTTTGTAGATGCATGTGAAGAAATTTTCATGGAAAAAAATGAGATATTCATCGAACGTATTCATTCACTAGCCTATTGTGTATAAGGGTTGTTGATCTATTATGATGAATTAAAGAAGGGATTGTGATTCTTTCAAATGAATAACTTTATGTTAATATCTAATGCCTCATGAAAAATTAATTTTCACGAGAAATATCACCTTACACGTGATTTTTAGTTAGATACAAAAATTTTTTCATTATATATGGGGAGGAATTATTTTTATAGGTAATATTGTCACCTAATAATATTCATAAAAATTTAAATTATATATTTACTAAAAAATAATTCAAATTGAAACTAAGAAGTTGGTTCTGGTGGAATAATTATTATGATTACTTAATGTCATAAAACCCTAGGAAAGAGAACATGGAGGTTGAATCCTTGATTCAAAAGTATCATGGTAGCATAACTATGATGAAAATAACAAATTATACAATATTTCTATTTTTTAAATGGTTTTATATAATAATAATGAAGGAACGAGATATAGCTTAAATATCATTAATTAGATTTCGACCATCTATCAATGTAATGATTAACAGGGCGCATAGGGAAGAGGAGTGGTAGAAGAAAGTAAAAAATTACCCTGATATTATCCTTCATTGTGATATAATCATAAGGATCATGAAAAATTTATATATACCGTCCATATCGTATCTTAAGAAACATAAATTACATGAAGCTCATTGTTCGTCATTCCTTATTCATCTAGAAAGTATGAAGATGAATAGAGATCGTGCGGATGATTTCAGGTTGGGAAACATGATGTGATATTTTCAAACGTATATATGTCAAAGCATAATGCGTGTGCATGATAATACTGAGATAATAATGTCTATGGGTACTTCATAACCATTACCCATACAGTAATTGAAATGGGAAAACATTACCCTGGATTATTTTCATTGGGATCTAAAAAACATCTAATGGCTACAATATTATTTGGGTTGTGGATGATAACCTTATAACGTCATCATAATTTATTTCAATGAAGAAATATTTCCCTCTAAATAATGTATCTAGATTATAAACTAAGGAAGTTCTATGGTTTCATGGAGTTCTATATTCTTTTTTCATTCAGATTAGGATACGATATTTAACATTATGTCCTGGGGATTTCATTAGCTAGATCTTTATTTGGAGTTTTGTTTATGAATATATTATCACCCATAGAAATTGGTTTGTCTGAGAGAACAACTCAAACCGTGGGGGATATGGTGAGATCTTAGTAAAAGGATTTTGATGCTGGTTGGGATCAAAACCTTCTTCTAATGGATGATTTTTACTAAAATATAATCTACTTGATCAATCACATGAATCATTATGAAACCATGTTAGGGATGAATTATAGAACTGTAAAATTTTGTGATGATGGTGGAGAAATTAGTGATTTTGGAAATTAGTTATCTGAGTTGATAAAAAAGAAATTCAGATTTATTCACCCACATGTCAAGGATACTCTGATTTGAATGAAAAGGTATATGGAAAATCATGGAAAAAATTATGAATTCATGGTTAGTGAGACGGTATTCCTACAAATTTATCGATAGAAAAAGTTATGATATTCAAAAAAAATGATTTTTATTCCCTAGGTATATTGGATCCTTTGAGATTCATAATTGAGGATGGATAGTATCTTATCATTTAAAGCATCAACCAAACCTCCCCAAGATAATAATGTATTCTATGTATCTCTTTTGAGTAATTACATACCTAATCCATAACATGTACAAAACATAGATGTTTTACAACATGATAATGATCTTTATTATTGAGAAGAAATTGTATAAATCTTATATCATAGAGATAATGTATTATGGAATAATACTACTAACCCGGTTATAGTTATCTAAGGGAATTAGAAATTTAATGAAGCTAAATAGAAACATGACGATGTGATAAAACTAATATAACCTCATATATTTATATTAGAGTGACAAATTTTTTTGATATATATACATTTGGTTGCTTATATAATTTGACCCCTCTCTATTTTTAGACATATTTATCTTCAAAAATAATAATTACTTTTATAGTTTATGATACATGTAAACAAGAGTCTACATGAACCGTCATATAATATAATTCTATAATCTAAATATTAAGTTGTTGATAAGAAGTGGTGTAACCATATTTTTATGTTATTCATAAATTTTTTAGATAATGTAAATATATTTATATATAAATATATAATTTTTCATAATATATATATAATCTTCAAAGAAACTTCCTCATTAAATTATTTTACTTCTTTTTTTTCATAATATAATATATTTGTTTTCAAATTTGTGAAATATTATTTGAAAAAATGAACATTGTTTTTTAAATTCTAATTTCAATATCTCCTCAAAGTAAAATTTTATGAAATTTTTTATATGATTTATTTTATAATGTACATTGAAAATATATATTTTTAACCACAAATAATTTTTTTGTTTCCGGATTTTAAAATGATTTAAAAGTAAAACTAGTCCATTTAAATTATTAATAATTTAATTATGGTCACTATCATCAATTTTATGTTGATTTTTTATGGAGAAACATTATATACATAAAAAAATTTCTATACAACTAAATCTTGTTACATTTTATAGGGTTCATTTTGAATTAAATTGTTCGACTACTATGTAATGAATTTAAAATAATTTATTTAATATTTTGAATTATAATAAATAATGTTATATTATATGGTCAAAAAAATTTAGGGTTATAATAAATAGTAAAAACAATAAAAAATTAATAGCATGATTTTGTTTTGTTTCCATGACTAGAAGTACTTCCTTGAAACTCTCAAAAAAACATACCACCATGTTCTAATTCCATGGAAATCACCCTTACCTACTAGTATTGAATAATAATAAATTAAAATTTATTAAGTAAAAGGTAAGAGTGATTTAAAATAAATTCAGTCCTAATATATGGATTATATATTATAATCTCATTATTTATCAAGATTATTTATAATAATGTTTTTCATTCTAAAATTTCACAATCACCAACTAATGAATCACATAATGGTTCTTATACTATATTTATTAATAAAATTTTTAATTAATAATACCATTTTAGTCTTATTAATACATAAAAATATTGAGAAAATATTTATTTCAGAAAAATAGCCATTATTTTATATTTGGTCGGGAATATTTTCCCTTCCATAAGCTTGTATTGTTCAAAGTATTTAAAAAAATAATAATAATCTATTATGATGATTTATATTTATTTTTATCCATGATTTAATTTTTCTGGTATTCATTAAATTGAATAATCATTTCATTTTTCAAATGAGTTGATTTCTACTTATTAGAAAAAAACATGAAAGGAATCATTGCTTTATATACCTGGAATGAATAGAATTTCCTACCATCTTGAGTTGTCAAAGAATTGAATCTTTTTTTACAAGATTCAATTATTGATTTCTAAGATATTATTTTCTACAATACATTATAATTTTTTGTCATTTTATATAATTTTTTCCATGATTAAAAGGGTCGTTTCGTTGAGTAATATTCATTGTGAACATTTAAATGTATTTTCATTATTTAAAACACCTTATGATGTTACTTATGAATTACATGAGATGTGGTAGGATACCATGCAAATTTATTATCTATATGTTTTATGATTATGATGATAACATTTTTATGAATCCAATTTATTTTCCACTAGTTATCTTATAATGAATTATTGAAATATTTATGAAACTCTTTTATTTTAAATGGGTTATTTTATTAAATGAGTGGTTTATGATCAAGTGTCACACAAATGAATGGAATATGATTGTGTGATGGGTGGGCCTTAAATTGTATATAGCTAAAATAAATTGGGTGGATATATAAATATATCATGATATAATAATAAATGTATTGGGGAGCGAACCTGGTTTATCAAGAGATTATGATCACTATAATAGACTTGAGAGTGATCCTTGACTAATGTTATTATAGAATGGTAGGTGAAACCAATTTACTATGATATTTTTTAAAATGACCCCTGATTAATGAAGTGATTTTAAAAAAATATGTCAATGATATAAACCTATTTATTATGTTAATTGATTTCTCTCATAGATAGATGTATTTTATTGCTTTCTGATTCATGACTTGATAGATTTTTTACTTTTAATTAGTATTTACGATAATGATACATGATAAGATTGTTTTGGATTTTTTAAAACTATGATAATGTTATCATAAAATTATAATCAAGTTATAATTATGTAAACATTTATATCTATTATGTTTACCATTACTGAGCATTTATGGTTACCCTTTCTTATATTTCCATTACAAATGTTATAAATAATTTTTTTATTTAGGGTATGTCTAACAAGAGTTATTTGTTTTATGAAATAAAGGGTAGATGTTTATTATATTTAATGAAATAAATAAATTGTTTACCTAGTGTATGAAGATACAAAATTATTATTTTCATATGGTGAGTATTATTAAAATCTATTGAATATTTACCTTCAAAGATAATATATATATTTATATATAATGTGTGGTCTCTATTTGTGGAGCATAAGAACAAGACACATTTATAATTTATCATTTAATTATGTCCTAGTTTTCATTTTTACTTAGGGTATATTTATTTTGAATACATTATTTCTATGATTTGTATTTTGTTTTATGTATTTTAGTCCTGTTTTTGTATCCATGAATCATGTTTGTATTACCATTATATAATTTTTACCATAATTTGTGTACACTATAGGGGTAAATAATATCCCAATGTTATCATATACCCATGAAATTTATTTCTATCCATTGGTGTTACATGGAAGAACTAATTGTTTTTAGAATCCTAGTCATCCCAAAGCTTATGGTTTGGGGTTGGGATGTTATTATTTCCCATGAATTACTTGGTGATAATTCTACTTCTTTACTATTTCTCATTTTTATTCTTCAATATTTGACTACGATGTTTATTTGAGGACATGAAAATTGATTCATCCTTTTTCACCAATTTAAATCACATAAGTATTTTTAGAAAATACAAAATTTCCAGTTATCTTCAAGTATCAAGTTTTTATAGTAGATGATTTACACTAAAAAATACCACTATATTAAAACATGAATATCCTTTTTCTTCAATTAATGTGTTATTTGAAAATTTTCATCAAATATTTATTTTCCAAATTTGACCAAAATTTATCATCATTAATTAATCATTCAGAATATATAAATATTTATAGGGGGATATTAGTGATGTATTCTAAAACAAGAGCGGGAGGGTTTGATTTGGTGGTATTGATTTTAAAACTACTTTATATATTTTATCCCATTTCATATTGACTGTATCACTTAGTAAGGTAAAAAATTATATTATATTCACTTATTACCATTGTGATAGAAGGAAAACCTCCTAAATAACCATATATACACATATGTAGAATGACAATGTATAGTTTTCATCAATAAATGTCAGTAGGAAAGTTCGTGGTGTGGTATAAATTTTACATTGTTCAAACTACCCACTAGAATCATCAATTTCTATATAAGAGAGAATTTTTTATCATTTAAATCCATTTTTACATTTCTCTCGGTTTTGATTTTATACATCCCAAACACAGGTTCATCCTGCAACATGAAATAATAATAGTTTGGGTATCAACTAAAAAGTTATCCAATAATTTAGATTATGGAATTTTTTGATGTAGTTTTAATTTCTCTTTTTCTTCCTCACATACATTAAAAATAATATTAATGCCCATATTTTTTACATTTTGAATTTCACACACAGATAATTATATCTTACACTAGTTGTAATATAATTCTTATACCTTTTCCAAAATGGAATCCACATTCTCCCTTTATTCTCCCCTATAATTACCATCATCGTTTAATAAAAAGATAAATAATAGTAAACTTCTTCTTATTTATTTTCATTTGAATCATAATACATAAAAAATTAATATATATTTTTATATATTCTTCTCAAAGAAATATTTATAAATTAATCTATTCATCATTGAAAAATCATAATGTATAGGAATTTTAATGACCCAAAATTGTATAAGGGAAATCCCTTTTTGAATTAATAAATGACTTATTAATTAATATTGTTATATAAAATATATTTTGAACATTAGTTATTTTAGAATGCAATATAATAGTTATAGTAAAATTTAAATGACTATTTAAAGTCATATTAGTTAATCATATCGATGTTTTAAAGGGACTAAAAATTTTAGTATTAGTATGGGTTATGATAAAGTATAGCTTTCATAGATGGAAGAAGTAATGACAACGACCAACAGAATCATTGTAAAACCGATAGATTTTGTTAATTGTTTTGAATAAATTAATTTTATTTCATAAAATTAATTACACACAACACTACGTTAAGATAATTGTACACAAAACACTGGGATATCATAAGTTATAAATGACACTGAGTGAAATTATCACAGAAACCTCTGTACTATCCATTTTTGGGATATGATATGGTCACTCAGGTGTACGACAGTCTACCTCCTCACGAAGCGATGCGATCTATATGTGCAATACAAGGATGGTAACAAGTATAGTTTAAAAAATATTTGTGATATATATGACCTAAAAATTATCCATTAATATAAATATATCATTTAACATTCTTTCAATTAAACCAAGAAGAAAATAGAAACAATATTCATGTGTACGTACGGACTACCATCTCCATGAATGGTGTATTTCATTTTCTACTAATAAATTTGATGTATTATTATAAATACATATATAATGATAATATATTATTCATATATAATGGTTAAAAATATTTATATGATTAAATTATAAAATTTTTTATTGGTCTCTAAATGACAATTCAAAATGTATATGGGAAGCAAAGCATTTATTACACAATATGTCACTTTAACATGGAGTTATTAATAAACATGTAATAAATATTCCTATAAAAAAATATGGTATAATATATATAAATAATATACTATAATAGATATATAATAAACTTATATTTTTTTTAAAATAGGCTTGAACATGTAAAAAATAAGTAAACACTTAAGGTAATGTTTTTTTGATTCAATTTTCATTCTTTGAGACATACATTATGTTATGATCCATTATTCATTCATGATGTGTATATATAGACCCATTGACAAGTAATATCTCGAATATATTTTTCCTCATGATATTTTATGCTCTAATTTATGTTATGCCTTCATGGTTTCTATGATTTAAATTTATCAATGTGTAAATGATTTTGTGTTACAATCTCATTGATTATCAGGATTGTTTATGATTATGTTTACGATGATAAAATAATAGCATCCATCTATCAATAAAGTCATGAATTATCATATATTATGTTTATTCATAATGTTTTCTATTATTTTTACCATTATTCCACACATTAGTTGTCAAACTAATTTATAAAATGTATTTAAGAATATCTGACAATATTTCCCTCTTCGATTATAATTTTTTTTCTTCCAAAACTGTGGTTTTTAAAATTATATATTAATATCATATTATTTTTAAAATATATTCATACCAATTTTAGAATTTGTTTTCATGTTTGGGGATAAATCATTATATTATTTTCCAGAAAATTCCAATTTTGGATTTTACAGAAAATGTGAATGAAATATTTGGTTTATCATTTATAGAATTAATTACATGTTTCATAATCATGACCATTATTTTAATTATTTATAAATTTATATTTTTTTCATTTTTTAATTTCAATTAAAATAATTTTTAATTTTTTTATGTTTTAAAATATGATTCTTAAAGAATAACGAATATTTTTCCTGTGAAATGATTTAAATGATCATTCAAAATTATTTTCTATATAAGATTAAATCTATTGATGTTTCCTATGCTTTAATGGGGATATAATACAAGGATACCATTATTATAATTTCATGGAATGGTTTATATCTTTTATTGTATGATGTTTAGGATACCTGTTTCTCTTCCACATGATATAACATGATAAAATTATTCTAAAACCAACGTCTTTTTCAATGGGGGTTTATGTGAATAAATAATGAAATGATTATAAAACCAATATCTTTTTAATATGTTATAATATGATGAAATGATTATGAAACCAATTTTGATCCATTATTTATGATACGATGAATTTTTTATTATCCTGTAGAAGTCATAAATATGGTTTCTATTATTAGATGTGTGGGACCTATATCACCCTCAAATGAATTGAGGAAAGATAAATCTTAAGTTATAGATATGATTGGAATAGGTAGTTAACTAAATTAATTAGTGCAATTTTTCACCTAATATGTACATAGGAGTGATCCTTGACTGCTTAAATTGTTTGGGGAGTGACCTCATTCCACTATGATATCCCTAGAAATGATCCTTGAGTTTTGAGGATAAAATTTTATGATCTTATGTGAATATAAAAGCAATGTCTTATGCCAGTATTATGATCTCATGGATCATGTTCTTTGATTTTCTTGTGATTTGTGTCTTATAAAATTCCAATATTTATTCCATGTATCATGATTATTATCCTTGATATTAAGGGTATAGTTTTAACATATTATGACCATGTTATCATACAATTATGTTAATATTATTATTATGTATCCCCCATGTATACCCTTACAGAGAATTCGAACTCACAACTTTTGTTTCATTTTCCATAGTTATTATGAAATTTATTGTGTGTGATATGTCTAAAAAACATGTCATTTATGAATATCACATTGTGAGATGATTTAGATTACATATAGGTCATTTCTTTGTGTTTCGTAATGTTTTTGAGGGAATTAGTAGTGTGTGATGGGTCATTCCAAACTTTCATTTTTCAAGATCGATTATCAATGTGATATTTATACAATGATAAACATCCTTATAAATATAATTTAATTAATTAAAATATAAAATAGATAGAATGTTAAATCTAGATGAAGGATCATCAAACACTATTTATAATTAATTTAATCAATTCATTAATTATCTTATTAAAAATATTTTCTCGTGGATTAGTCTGACAACATTTCTACATTGTATTATTGTTGTGTTTTATGAATCAATAATAGATTCCCTCTAGCGGTAATCCACTTATATTCAACAAATATCAGAATGTCGTTGTAGGAATCTCTTGGAGCTAGCATTAACAATCCTATCTCTTACGTCATTTTCCTTTAACCTCCATGATATCTACTTCAAATGTGTTCTCCATGATATAAATTGACTTGTGGGATAATGGTGGAGGATGATCACTCTTTGTTCATGGGAGCACTCTTGGATAAGGGGTCTCTCTATGTTTTGAGATAATATTCCAAATTTGTTGTGCACAACTAAACAATTGAATTGGCTCTCTTAAAAAAGTATAATTGTCTTTATATACCACCACGGTTACAATAAAGCAATTGTACAAGTTCTATTTTTTATTTTTTTAATCCATGTGGAACCCTATGTCAAGTAATATTATTAGTATTATTTCATGACATGTGCTTATCTTTACAAATAAATTAAATATTATTTAATAAATAATATTCAATATTAATTATTTCTCACCAGACCATTAAACTCATTCCACAATTCCTCCACAATATTTATCAGTCCTTGAATAATTACTATTTATTTATTAAATAAATAACACTTCATTATTCTCCAATAAAAAAATAAATATTATGTTCAATAAATAGAAAATGAATATTTATTAAATATTATACTCACATTATATCCTTAGAAAAACTGGTGACAGAATATATGTTATCAATCAAACACAAATAATTAAAAAACCTTGTGTGAGAATAATATTTATTCAACTTTTTAAATAATAAAAAATATTATTATTATATATCTAAGATTATGGATACACTTAGTGTGTGACCCTCTAGGCCTCTTTTTCAGTAGCATTAGGTGAAAAATCCTGATTTCAATGGTTAGTGTCTAGATACATGACATGGCACAAATAGAGTGATAAATTAATCTCACAATGAAATAATACCTTATACGGACTCTTACCATTTAATATAATCCTTTTATCATGATATCTCTAATCAATCGGGTTGTATGTCGGTATAATTAACATATATGCTCGAGGAATCATTATTTGACATCCAAAAAATTGAAAATTATTATTGAACACCATATCCATGGATTTTTTTAGTGAATATAATTTCCATAAAAGGCCCAAATATATCATCTTCTTTAAATAACATAAGAGAAAAAAATACTTTTTGCATTAGTCATTAACGAAATATTACATGTCATACACGCAATATATCCTACCTTTCCATGAACAGAAGTCTTAATCATTTTCATAAATACATCAATGCAAACAACTCATAATATTCATTAATAAAAATCTTAAAGTATTAGGATTGATACACATGATTTCATATTTGAACATCCAATGAAAATATAAATATGGATTTCTGATTGGAAATTCTCGTTCTCATAATATCTTACACAAGATCTTAATATGTGTGTACATTATAGAAAGCTGACTAAAAGTACAATGAGTCACCATCTATGATTGCCTATATAATTTATGCCCCTAAAATGAAATCATCGAACTGCATAAAATATATTAAATAACATTCTCAAAGGACATCTATGTTCTCATAAATGTTGGGAATTGCTATGAACTTTATGTGAGAAAACTACTCTTGGGACATTATCACACACTATGTTATAGAGAATATTAATCATGATCTGTTAAGGAGTTTATTAATATTAATAGCTATAAATACATATTATCATAATGTATACATATGTTGGTTCTAGGGAATTAACTCCCATAGACTCCCACTTTCACTAGATCCAACTGCTATCACCCTTTAGTCTGTAAGCTCCCACATGATACTCATGCTTCTATTGAGGCAGGACATTAGTCAAGGGGTCCTCCATGATTTCTTCCATGGGTAATATACTTACTACAAATTCATGCCTCTCATAATAATCCCACAAGATGTGATACTTACAAAGTATATGTTTTTTTGCTGTTCTGACCTTGGATATTTTGCAAGAGTCGTAACTATAGTATTATCATAATATAATGTGATTGGTTAATTAATTCTAGGAATAACATCATGTTCCTAGATAAAGTTCCATATCCATATGGATTCCCTTACATCATCACAAGTCACTATATTATTAGAATATGATTTAGAATCAATAATAAATAGATTCTATACACACATATAGCTCACAGTTCCTCTATTGAGACATGAAACATATCTTGAAAATGACAACAAATCATTCTGATTTGTCTAAATATTGAATTAGTATAACCCCTGATGAACAACTCCTCATCTCCTCCATACTCTTGGAATATATCCTTATTTTTTCTAAGATACGTAAGGATTTCCATAACAACATATTGTTGTTTTGCTCCTAGGTCATCTTGATATATTTTTACCAATCTCAAGGAATAGGAAACATCTAGTCTAGTACACAAAATAGTATAAATTATTGATTCAATCATTAAAGATTATGGTATCTAACTCATTTTCTCTTTCTCATGTTATTCCTGAGGACACATTTTATTAGAAAGATGCACACCATGTGACACTACAACCAATGTCTTTTAGTATTCTTCCATACTAAATATTTTTAGTATATGGTCAATATATATACTTTTATCTAGGCTAAACAATCTCTTAGAGCTATCATGAAGGATCTTTATCCCTAAAATATTGGCTAATTTATCTAAGTGCATCATAGAGAAACACTTTTTTATCTAATCATTAATATACTATAAGATTGGAATATAATTTCCAATAAGTTGTATTTCATCAGTATATAATACTTTAATAATGAGATCATTTCCACTAAATTTCTTTTACACACATGGCTCACATTCATTATTAATGAAACAAAATTCATTAATATCTTTATCGAATCGAACTTCCCATGACTTGGATGTTTTATTCAATTAATAAATAGATATCTCAAACCAATAAAAACTTTTGACATTACCTGGAGACAAAGAATCTTATGGTTCTGTCATATATACATTGTCTTGAAGTTTCCCATTAAGTAATTCATTTTTGAAATTCATCATCCAAATATCATATTAATGGTAAGAATATAACGAATTTATAATTATGGTGTATTTAACCATGTAAAATTGTGAAAAAGGTTTCATCATAGTAAATTCATTAACATTGTATTTACCTTCCATGTCTAGTTTCCTCTTGAATACTCATTTTCATCCAATGGGATTTACATCAACATGAAAATTTACCAAATCCCAAATGTGGTTATGATACATGGATTACATTATATAATGAATGAATTTATTCCATCATTCTGCTTTAGAGCTATCCACGTCATCTTTATTGGAGAGAGGTTAATCAATTTCAACTAATAATGAGTCGCTATATTTAATAACTAGAAAATCATATCGCTCTGGTTCTCGTGCCTTCCTTGTCCTATTTTTTAGTACTTGTTTCTTAGGAACCACTTCTTCCATGGGGACCTATGGAACCATTTCTTGTTCCAAATATTTTATATTGTGAGCATCAAATTCATCGAATTCAATATTTCTTCCACTATCTTATTTTATGATGTGCCCAATTTCATGAAATGTTCCTTCTTTAGAGGAAATAACATTTTTCTCAAGGGTATGTATATGTAGTATTCCTTTACTTCCATGTGATACCCTATAAAGATACACTTTTTCCATGGTGCGCTGGTTTGTTTCCTGATGAGGCATTAACAAATTCTTTTTAATCTCATACATGTGTATGAAATAAAACAAGTTTCTTTAAACTCTATTTCTTGATGGTAATTCCATCTTATTCTTTGTTTGGTACTCGATTTAATGTGTATACTACAGTTTGTAATGTGTATCCCCAAAAGGATAATTGAAAATTTGCATGACACGTTATATACATTACCATGTCTAACAAGGTACTGTTTTTCCTTTCACTAACACTATTTCCTTATAGTGTATAAGGTGGAGTGAGATGAGATCGAATCCCAAACTCCAATAATAAGTTGATAAAGTATTTTGTAAGATATTCGCCACCTCTATCAAATTGATGTTTCTTTATCTAATTTACAAGTTGACTATATACTTCATTCATCAATTGCTTTAATTTATCAAATGAATCACAATTATACCTCATCAAGTAGACATTACCACATCCACATAGATCATCAGTAAAATTATGATGTAATAATTCAAACATCTATATTTTATTGGAAATGGTCCACACACATCAGTGTATACCAATACTAGAAGCTATGTCGAACTTTCAAACTACCCACCTAATGGTTGTTTGATCATTTTTTAATTTTAAACAATAATGAAATAATTCATGTTGTTTTATATTATATGAGTGTAAATAATAATCTTGTTAGAGCTTTATTATATGCTTCTCGTTTACATGACTGACACTGTGATTACATATATGGATGTTATATGAGTCATGTGAAAAATAGTTTTTTTCAATATCTAAAACATGGTTTTTATAATTTAATACATAAATATAATTATTTTAATATGTCATTCCATAACATATGATGTCCTTATAAATAAATTGTAACACCCCAAGCTTCTATGGTACGCTTCTCTTTGAATAATGTGATAGCGTGTGTTGTACGCAACACCGAGTTCTAACACACCAAAACCAATCAAACTTTCCTTTATGAATAGTAATACCTACCTTTTGAAATTATATATATTTTATATTTCAAAATGGACTTCATTTTTTTATTCGGAATATCGAATTTCGCCTAAGGTTAAATTTTGGTACTTTTCGGATAACTTTAATATTTTGATGAATAGTGAAAATTACAAAATTTTAATTAAAAACTACTTTTTTAATAAAAATAATTAATAGTTATAAATTATGAATTTGAGAGGATTTAAAGTATATATATAATATATTTTTACCATTAAATACAATGTTGGTAATTGGACATAATTTTACAATTATACCGGACATAAACAAGTGTCAATCTTTTGATAGTTATTATCTCTTAAAAACACCCTTTTTGTTTTAACAACAGGAATTAATTTTAAATTAATTTCTTCCACTTCTGTGTTTTGAATTTGGAAAAATGTATTCCATATTTTAAATCAGTATTTTCAAATTGTGTAAATAGGTAACATTTATTTTTAGGCATTTTGAATAATTACTGCGGTAAATATTTTATTTACCATGGTTAAGGGTATATCCGGTAAATAAGAGTTAAAAATTAATATTATAATAATTGTAAATTACCCTGAAACATGTCCTAACCTTATTGGTTGATACATTTTCGACCATCGGCATCATTGGGTCGTTTTTCGGACCCCATGGAGCCACATGTAGGTGATAGGGACATTTTATTTTAATTAAGTTAAAATGAGTACAAAAATGACACAAGCATATATATTTTAGCAAAACAATTTTTACATAGGGTTATATATGTTGGATTTTCGACTATAAATATTAATTAAAAAGATAAAAATATTTAATACATAATGATATTTTATTTATAATTTTTAGACATTAAATAATGTAATTTATTTATGACACAATGATGATGCAGTAATTACCATAATAGTGAGAAATTAAAATAATTGATATTATAAATAGACAAATAAATAGCATTTGAGACTTTTTATGAATTACACTAATCTACTATGTTAATATGACATGTTAGGAATGCTTTAATTAAATATTTTCGAAGTAATAATTCTGTTATGAGTTTCAAAAAAAATCAACTTTTGAATAGTGTCAAAATTGACATAAAAGAGTTTTTAAAACAAATATTATATTATTAATTGATATTAAATTATTAAAAATCTAAGGATCTTCCAAGAGACTTATATCATGATAGGTGTATCATCAATGTACCACTTGGGGGTCCTTTGAATGTATATAGTAAGTTTATTAACCATATTATATAAAAATACAAAGAGACAGTGTAAAAGTGAAACTAATTAACTAAGAGTTAATACTTAAATATAAGGTTAATATAAGTACCCAAACCTGTATAAATTCTATTGGTTGAGTGGTTTTCGACACATACCCACCTTAAAATTTAAATAATAAACTTTTGAGCCATTAGAAACCGAATATGAATTTATTATAAATTAATATTTCTAGCTTTTCCAATGGTGCCCGTCACCCCTCTTATAAAAGGGAACTCGTCCTTCTCATTTATTCACACCTTAAAAGCCTTTTGGATCGGCCAACCTCTGCCCAAATACTCTCCCAACTTCCCTCACTACAACCTAGAGGCCTTAGTTGGATCATAATTCCAACATAAGGTGCCCTTTAGATCAAATCAAAAGGAAGAAACTGAAGAAGAGGTAATGATTTCACCACCCTTTTCCAAGTTCCTTTCTTCTTCCACTTCTTCTTCCTTTGTTATTACCATTCTAAAATAATAAATCCAGTATCATATATATAATGTGATGTAATTATAAATATGGTACAACCATATTCAGTATTCTATCCACCATTTGAATAACATGTCACCATATGTGCGTACGTACGGCTTACCGTCTCCACGTCGTGGTGTAATTGTTATTCAATATATTATTATTTGGATGGATATAATAATGATGTGTAACTCATGTAAATAATAAATATAACATGTTAATGATTCTGTATATATGATATAACATCCATTTATATATTTTTTTTAATATCAAAAGAATGATATTGTCGCTCGTGCGTACGTACGGACTACCATCTCCACGAACGCGATGAGATTCATTCTCCATCGTATCCATTCAAGTATAATTATCATTTCATGATTTAAAAATAATGTTTACGGACTTGATATAATTATGGATATGAATAATATACAACCTATCCATTACAAACATGTCTTATGTAACAAAACATATAAAAGAAAACGAGTAAGTTAACACCCGAAACAACGATAATATTAAGATATTATTAACAAAGCAATGTTAAAAGATCATATATGATATCATATGAATGTATATGATTCTTGTATAATTTAATAATAATTATTTCACAATTATACAGGAGTTTATCCTACCCCAACCAAGGAAAAGTACAAGGTAAGGGTTATTTCACAATCTCTTCATTATCCGAGGTTGTTTATACGTAATAATCTACAAGGATCTCTTTATCATCAACATCAATGTTTCTTAAAAATGTAATTCAAAAAATTATTACTATTTAAAATAATATGGGTTAAAGTCATTTATACCATTGTTTGACTTTTATAAGAGTTTTGTAAAGAAATATTTCCGTCGTTTTCCAAACAAGTTGCTTTTAACCTTTTCGACAGAATTAAGGTAAGAATGTTTTTCTTAACTTATACGACAGGTGCGGTAATATTCCATTGTTATAAAATCATCGAAGCTTCCATTACAAGATTATAAGAATATTTTCAATGAAAATGTTTTATTAAATGATTTCAAAAATAGAAAGAGATATTTCTCTAAAAATAGTTTTTATATAATTTATGTCAATATGCTTTGATGGATTTTACGCTTATTTGAAGTTGATTTATTATGATACAAAACTTCTATATTGTATTAAAGGTTTTGTGATATGTTTGACTGTGGATGTTCTATTTTTATACCATTCATAGTTTATGATGAAAATATTGACATTTCGTATACTAGTTTTAATACGAATGTTTATATTATGTTTAAACCTTTTCATATGGGGATGCATTGGACTTAATATGTGACGGGTGGAGCCCGCTATAGCTCCTCGATGCATAGGTAGGTCTCATGAGACAAACTAGTGTCTTGGAACAAGGCCTTGGCAAAATCTTATTTGCAGTCTTGGCACGAGGCCTTGGCTATGTGGTTATGATAGTCTGTCATTATGCATTCCATCATTATGAAAGTGGTTAGTGATATTGCATGTGATTATTTGATTAGTAGAATATCCATTTGAATAAGTAAATGGAATTATTTCATTTTATTTTTGCCATACTATATTTATGTTCAAGTTTAAAAGGCTTTTGTTTTAGTAATGCATTGCCTTACATGTTTATGCTTATTTTTTAATGTTTTTGAAATATTGTTATCCTTACTGGGAATTTGAGCTCACCCCTTTTCTATGTTTTATTTTTCCCAGGTTATGAAGAAGTAAATTATGAATGACCTACAGGGATAGTATGTGGGGTTATGAGTGTAGAATATGAAGAAAATATGTTGTTGTAGTTTTCATTTTTATGATGTAATGTAAGACTTATGAATATATCTAGTGTTTCCAAGGTTACTAAACCAATCGGTCTTTCAAGATTTGATCTTTCTTATGATCATTCCAATGTTATGTAATAATGCACCGACTCTAGGTAACTAGGTTCGGGGCATTAAAGTTGGTATCAGAGGAAGTTTAGTACAAACCATGGAAGCTAGATTTAGATAAACTCTGATTAGAGCACGTAGACCTAAGATGAACTTTGAGGATTAGTACAAAAGAACTTCCTAGAATTTTGGTATTGTAGATATTTTGTGAGTTTTCTGAGCAATACATCCCTATCTGGATACGAGCAGGTAGAGGAGGCTCTGGCACAGATGTACCTTGGGGTAAAACCCGAAAACACCGCTTTGAGCTAGACTCGAATGAGAACTAGTGCACGACAACGGGCTTTGCTGCACTCTTGGTTACGACACTCCCAGGTGATATGCTTAGGATAACTCTCATTTTCTTTACAAATCATTATGAAGGGTTTATGAGTATATACTTCCTCAAAGAAAACGTTCTTATGACTTTGGATTATATCTATAAATAGTTCAATTTATTTTATGTGTTTTATAAGTATGATATTATGTATTTTGATTTATAAACTAATATAGTTTATACCACTGTTTAGAAATGGCGGTTAGTGGAAGAAATGGAAACTGTATCAATGCACGCACTCCATGTAGGGATTTCCCTCCTGCTCAAGATAATTATAGTGGAGCTGATGATGCAAATGGTGCCGATCAGCTAATCACCATACTGGGACTACTCACTCAGGTTATGAATAATAACCTTACCCATATAAAGCACCCTGATCCGCAGCGTGGAGGATCAATGTTAGATCGATTCATGAGGCAACAACCAACAACGTTCAATGGGAGTACAAATCCCTTAGTGGCTGAGCAATGGATAAATTCCCTAGAGAAAATATTTCAGGCTTTGGGGAGTAGTGAAAGGGAAAAAGTTATCATGGTAGTTTACCGCCTCACTGGAGATGCTGATCAATGGTGGTCATTGATTCAAAACACGGAGGAAGATGATGAAGTTTCAAATATGGAATGGAGGGATTTCAAAGATATGTTTTTGGAAAAATACTTTCCTCGCGACCACCGAGCAGATATGGAAAGGCAGTTTCTGAGTCTGAGACAGAAGGAGGATGAGAATGTCACAAAGTATGAGGCTAACTTTACAAGGTTAGCAAGGTATGCTGGAGATTATATACCTAACCCAAGAAGTAATATTGATCGTTTCTTTGATGTGTTAAAACCATTTCTCCGTCGAGCATTAGTCTCAAAATCCTTTTCATCATACGAAGACATTGTCTCATGTACTACCAAGACCGAAAAGGTATTCTCTAAGTATTATGACTTTAAAGAAAAGCAAGAGAAGAAGAGGCCTACTAATCAATCTGGGAATGGAAATAAGGGGAAGATGGGAAAGGTTGAATATCCATACTATGGTAAATGTGGGAAGAAACACCCTGGTACTTGCTTGAAGGGAACGTGAGTCTGTTACAAGTGTGGTGAAAAAGGCCACCAAGCTCGGGATTGCAAGGGGAAGAAGGAAGCCACCAATGTTCAGTGATACAATTGCAGGGAGATGGGGTATTATGCAAATGAATGTCCTAAGTGTCAAGAGAACTTATCTCAGAAAAGGCCAAGGGATCAAGGAAAAGCTTATGCTATCACTACTGTTGAGGTAGAATCTCTGAAAGACGTGGTGGCAGGTAATTTAATGGTTTCCTCAAGTTTAGAAAATGCATTATTTGATTCTGGATCATCGCATTGTTTCATATCTTCCCAGTTTGCTAAGAAAATTGGATATTTCCAATTTGATTTAACATGGGAGTTGTCAGTTAAAACTCCTAAGGGAAGTATCATTGCAACAATGTTTTGCAAATCAGTCCCCATTAGAGCACATAAATGTTCTTTATCTGCTGATCTCATCGGCATACCTATGATTGAGTTTGATATAATCCTCGGTATGGAATGGCTTTCGGAATATGATGCAAAGATTTATTGTAAGAAGAAAGAGGTTAAGATTCTTGATGATAATGATAAGGAACACCTTATCTTTAGAGTAGAATCGTCACCACCTAATTCTTATTTAGATCCACCCCCAGTAGCTCAACTAAATTAAATTATTAGGGAGGAAGAGAATGAAATAACTATGGGTGAGGAAAGGAATGTTCAAATAGAGGAAGTACCTGTTGTGAATGAATTTGTAGATGTATTTCCGGAATATTTACATGGACATACTCCAGAATGAGAAGTTGAGTTTTCCATCGATTTAATTCCTGGATCAAGGCCTATATCGAAGACCCCTTATAAAATGTCCATTGTAGAGTTATTCGAACTAAAGAAACAAATAGAGGAATTGAGTAATAAAGGATTTATTCTCCCTAGTGTTTCTCCATGGGGAGCCCATGTTCTTTTTGTTAAAAATAAAGATGGATCTATGAGGTTATGTATCGACTACAGGGAGATCAATGCTATAACGATAAAGAACAAGTATCCCCTACCACACATTGATGATTTATTTGACCAACTGCATGGAGGTCAATACTTTTCAATGATTGACCTTTGATCAGGATACCATCAGTTGTGTGTGGAGAAGGAAGACATTCCGAAGACAGCATTTCGAACCAGGTACGGGCATTACGAGTTTACTGTAATGCCTTTTGGTTTGACTAATGCACCCTCTGTATTCATGGATCTGATGAATAGAGTTTTCAAGGAGTATCTTGATGAATTTGTGGTGGTATTTATTGATGATATCTTGGTATACTCCAAAAGCTATGAAGATCATGAGAATCACTTGCGCATTATCCTGAAGACTCTGAGAAGACATGAATTATATGGGAAGTTTAGCAAGTGTGAGTTCTGGCTTCATGAGATTTCCTTTCTTGGCCATATTGTCTCTAAAAATGGAATCTTTGTTGATCCTTCTAAGACTAAGGCAATCCAAGAATGGACAACACCGACGAGTATAACTGAGGTACGTAGTTTTATTGGTTTGGCAGGATATTATCGATGATTCTTCCAGAATTTTGCCTGATTGGCTAACCCATTAATGAAGCTCACACGTAAAGGGGTTAAATTTGTTTGGACAAAAGAGTTTGACGAATGTTTCAAAGAATTGAATAGAAGATTAGTCAATGCTCCTATATTGACTCTACCATCGGGGAATGATGGGTTCATTATTTATAGTGATGCATCGAAGAAAGGACTTGGTTGTGTCCTTATGCAGAATTATAGAGTCATTGCCTATGCATAACGATAGTTGAAAATTCATGAGCAAAACTATCCTACTCATGATCTCGAGTTAGCAGCTGTGATTTTGCATTGAAGATATGGAGGCACTACCTCTATGGTGAAAAATGTGAGATTTATACTGATCACAAGAGTTTGAAGTATATTTTCTCACAAAAAGAACTCAACATGAGGTAAAGGAGATGGCTTTAATTACTCAAGGATTATGATTTCACGATACACTACCACCCGGGGAAAGAAAACAAGGTGGAAGATGCTTTGAGCAGAAAAGACCATGGAGTTTTGAACAATATGACAATTGAAAGGGATCCAATTTTCATGGATCTAGTGAAGATGGACATGGGAATAACCAAGGAAGGCGAAACATCAATTCTTTTTCAAATGGTTGCCAAACCATCTTTATAGAAAGAATTAAGAGTTCTCAGACTCATGATTAAGAATTTCAAAAGAAGATTAAATATGTGAATGATGGTAGACTGAGAGACTTTGTGTATGAAGATGGAATTTTGAAATTTGGGAAGAGACTTTGTGTTCCTGATATACCTAATTTAAAAATGGAATTGATGGATGATGCTCATAGTTCCAATTTCCTTATACACCCTGGGAGCACCAAAATGTACAGAGATTTGAAGGAACATTTTTGGTTGGATAACATGAAGAGGGAGATTGCTGATTTTGTGTCTAGATTTATGGTTTGTCAACAAGTGAAAGCTGGAAGGCAACAACCTGGAGGAGTCATGCAACCTCTTCCCATACCAGAGTGGAAATGGGAATATATTATGATGGACTATGTTATGGGTCTACCAAAGTCTCCTAGAAGGAACGATGCAATATGGGTTATTGTTGATCGTCTTACCAAGTCAGCACATTTTCATGCTATAATAGAATATCTACCCCTGGAACGTCTAGAAAGACTATATATTAATGAAGTTGTGAGACTTTATGGAGTACCCCTATTGATTGTTTCTGATCGTGATCCCCGTTTTATTCTAGATTCTAGAAAATTCTTCAAAAATCCATGGATACTGAACTTCATTTGAGCACTGCTTACCACCCTCAGATAGATGGACAATCAGAACAGACTATTCAAACCTTATAAGACATGTTGAGAACATGCTCACTTGTCTTTCAGGGTATATGGGATCAATATTTACCATTGGTAGAATTTTCCTATAACAATAGCTTCCATTCGAGTATTCAGATGATACCATATGAAGCGTTATACGGAAATAGATGTCGTACACCAACCTGTTGGGATGACGTTGGTGAAAGAAAACTTGTAGGCCCAGAACTAGTGGAGGAAACAATGGAAAAGGTGAAGGTAATCCAAAATCACATCAAAGAAGCTCAAAGTAGGCAGAAGAGCTATGCCGATAATCGAAGGAAGGATTTGGAATTTCAAGTCGGTGATCATGTTTTCCTGAAGGTATCTCAATGGAAGAGAGTCATATGTTTTGGTAAGAAAGGTAAATTGAGTCCTAGGTAAATCGGACCTTTCAAAATTCTAGAACGAATTGGGGTTGTAGCTTACCGATTGGCAATGCCGCCAAGTCTCTCGAAAGTTCATGATGTGTTCCATGTATCTCTGTTGAGGAAATACATGCCTGACCCAACGCATGTACTCACCTATGAAGAATTAGAAGTGGAACCCGATCTGTCTTATTGTGAAGAGCCCGTCAGGATTCTTGATACAAGAGAACAAGTACTGAGAAACCGGACGACGTGTCTGGTAAAAGTCTTGGGAAGAAACCATAAGATGGAAGAGGCAACGTGGGAACCCGAGGAACTTATGATGAAGAACCACCCGAGTATTTTCATGTGATAAGTATTCTAGAAATTTCGAGGACGAAATTATTTGAATTAGGGGAGAATGTAGCACCCCAAGCTTCTACGGTTTGCTTCTCTTTGAATAATTTGATAGCGTGTGTTGTACGCAACACCGAGTTCTAACACACCATAACCAATCAAACTAGCCGTTATGAATAGTAATACCTAATTTTTTAAATTATATATATTTTATATTTCAGAATGGACTTCATTTTTGGATTCGAAATATCGAATTTAGCCTAAGTTAAAATTTTGGGACTTTTCAGATCACTTTAATATTTTGATGAATAGTGAAAATTACTAAATTTTAATTAAAAACAACTTTTTTAATCAAAATAATTAATAGTGATAAGTTATGAATTTGAGATGTTTTAAAGTATATTTAGAATATATTTTTACCATTTAATACAATGTTGGTCATTGGACATAATTTTACAATTAATCCGAACATAAACAAGTGTCAATCTTTTGATAGTTATTATCTCTTAAAAACACGCTTTTTGTTTTAACAACGAGAATTAATTTTAAATTAATTTCTGGCACTTCTGTGTTTTGAATTTGGAAAAATGGATTCCATATTTGGAATCAGGATGTTCAAATTGTGTAAATAGGTAACATTTATTTTTAGGCATTTTGAATAATTACTGCGGTAAATATTTTATTTACCATGGTTAAGGGTAAATCCCGTAAATAAGGGTTAAAAAATAATATTATAATAATACTAAATTACCCTAAAACGTGTCCTAACCTTATTGTTTGATACCTTTTCGACCATAGGAATCTTTGGGTCGATTTTGGGACCCCATGGAGCCACATGTAGGTGATAGAGACACTTTATTTTAATTAAGTTAAAATCAGTACAAAAATGACACAAGCATATATCCTATAGAAAAACAATTTTTACATAGAGTTATAAATGTTGGATTTTCGACTATAAATATTAATTAGAAAGCTAAAAAGTTTCAATACATAATTATATTTTATTTATAATTTTTAGATATTAAATAATGTAATTTATTTATGACACAATGATGATGCAATAATTACCATAATAGTGAGAAATTAAAATAGTTGATATTATAAATACACAAATAAATATAATTTGAGACTTTATATTAATTACACTAATTTTATAAGTTAATATGACATGTTAGTAATGATGTAATTAAATTTGTTCGAGGTAATCATTCTGTTATTAGTTTCACAAAAATCAACTTTTGAATAGTGTCAAAATTGACATAAAAGGGTTTTTAAAAACAATATTATACTATTAAATGATATTAAATTCCTAAAAATCTAAGGTTCAGCAAAGAGACTTATATAATGATATTTGTATTATTAATGGACCACTTAGGGTTCTCTTGGATGTATATAGTAAGTCTATTAACCATATTTTTTAAAAATACAATGAGACATTGTAAAAGTGAAACTAATTAACTAAGAGTTAATAATTAAAGATAAGGTTAATATATGTACCCAAACCTGTCTAAATTCTATTGGTTGAGTTGTTTTCGACCCATCCCCACATTAAAATTTAACGAATCAACTTTGGAGCCATTAGAAACTGAATATTAATTTATTATAAATTAATATTTCTAGCTTTTCCAAAGGTGCCCCTCACCCCTCTTATAAAAGGGAAATCCTCCTTCTCATTTCTTCACACCTTCAAAGCCTTTTGGTTTGGCCGAACTCTGCCCAAATAATCTCCCAACTTCCCTCACTACAACCTAGAGGCCTTAGTTTCATCAGAATGCCAACCTATGGATCCATTTTGATCAAATCAAAAGGAAGAAACCGAATAAGATGTAATGATTTACCACCTTTTTCCAAGTTCCTTTCTTCTTCCACTTCTGATTCCTTTGTTATTACCATTCTAAAATAATAACTCCAGTATCATATATATACTGTGATGTAATTATAAATATGTTACTACCATATTCAGTATTCTATCCACCCTTTGAATAACATGTCACCATACGTGCGTACGTACGGCTTACCATCTCCACGTCGTGGTGTAATTGTTATTCAATATATTATTATTTGGATGGGTATAATAATGATGTGTAACTCATGTAAATAATAAATATAACATGTTTATGATTCTGTATATATGATATAACATCCATTTATATATTATTTTAATATCAAAAGAATGATATTGTCGCTCATGCGTACGTACAGACTACCGTCTCCACGAACGGGATGAGATTCATTCTCTATCGTATCCATTCAAGTATAATTATCATTTCATGATTTAAAAATTATGTTTAAGGACTTTATATAATTCTGGATATAAATAATATACAACCTATCAATTAAAAACATGTCTTATATAACAAAACATATAAAAGAAAATGATTAAGTTAACACCTGAAAGAACGATACTACTAAGATATTATTAACAAAGCAATGTTAAAAGAACATATATGATATCATATGAATGTATATGATTCTTGTATAATTTAATAACAATTATTTAACTATTATATAGGAGGTTAACCTACCCCAACCAGGTAAAAGTACAAGGTAAGGGTTATTTCACAATCTCTTCATTATCTGAGGTTGTTTATACGTAATAATCTACTAGGATCTCTTTATCATCCACATCCATGTTTCTTAAAAATGTATTTCAAAACATTCTTAATATTTAAAAGAATATGTGTTAATGTCATTTATACCCTTTTTTGACTTTTATAAGAGTTTTGTAAAGAAATATTTCCGTCGTTTTCCAAACAAGGTGCTTTTAACCTTTTCGACAGAATTAAGGTAAAAATGTTTTTTTAACTTATACGGTGGGTGTGGTAATTTTCCATTGTTATAAAATTGTCGAGGCTTCCATTTAAAGATTATAAGAATATTTTCAAAGAAAATATTTTATTAAATGATTTCAAAAATAGAAACAGATATTTCTCTAAAAAGAGTTTTGATTTCATTTATGTCAACATCCTTTGATTGATTTTACGCTTATTTGAAGTTGATTTATTATGATACAAAACTTCTATATTGTATTGATGGTTTTGTGATATGTTTGAATGTGGATGTGCTATTTTTATACCATTAATAGTTTATGATGAAAGTATTGACATTTCGTATGCTAGTTTTAATACAAATGTTTATGTTATGTTTAAACCTTTTCATATGGGAATGCATTGGACTTAATATGTGACGGGTGGAGCCTGCTATAGCTCCTCGATGAATCGGTAGGTCTCATGAGACACACTAGTGTCTTGGCACAAGGCCTTGGCAAAATATTATTTGTAGTCTTGGCACGAGTCCTTGGCTATGTGGTTATGATAGTCTGTCATTATGCATTCCATCATTATGAAAGTGGTTATTGATATTTCATGTGATTATTCGATTAGTAGAATATCCATGTGAATAAGTAAATGGCATTATTTTATTTTACATTTTCCATTCTATGTTGAAGTTCAAGTTTAAAAGGCTTTTGTTTTAGTAATGCATTGCCTTAAATGTTTATGCTTATTTTTGAATGTTTCTTCTATATTGTTATCCTTACTGGGAATTTTAGCTCACCCCTTTTCTATGTTATATATTTCCCAGGGTATGAAGAAGTAAATTATGAATGACCTACAGAGATAGTATGTGGGGTTATGAGTGTAGAATATGAAGAAAATATGTTGTTGTAGTTTTCATTTTTATGATGTAATTTAAGACTTATGAATATATCTAGTGTTTCCAAGGCTACTAAACCAATCAGTCTTTCGAGATTTGATCTTTCTTGTGATCATGCCAATGTTATGTAATAATGCACAGACTCTAGGTAACTGGGGTCGGGGCGTTACAGAAATTGTTTTTATTTCAAAACAAGATAATAAACTCATCTGTATCTAAACATGATAGACAAATTATGGTCATAGTAACCATTTTTAAAAAAAAATATTTTTAAAACCAAAAAAATTCTCATTTGAAATTAAATTTTATTTTCATCAATGGCTAGCACATTCATCCTCACACAATTAGAATCCCTCAAATCCACCACTCCTCTAGAAATCATTCAGAGTCTACTTGTATAAAATATTTAGAAACATATATAAGAACAACTAGTTATATAAAATACCCAATGTGTAGATACTTAATGATTACCCTTGATAACAAATACTCATTTTTCTTCCCCTTTATTAAGGACGAAGTTCCTCATCTCGTGGCCTGTCATGCCACATGCATAACATACTGTCTCATTTTCCTTACCCTAACTATGTATCATCCTCTTCATGTAAGAATGGTTCATGAGAAATTTAGTCTTGTTATGAGTCTTAAGACACTTTCCCTTATATTTACTTTTATTATTAACTATAATGACTATGGGTTATTCATGTCGTGTGTCCTTATCCACTTAGAGAATCAATGTATGAAGATTTGAAAGACTTTTATCTATATTTCTCATACATTAATTAATAATAAAACTAAAGAATGTATTGGAATGTGATGAAAGTATGATATTTATACGCAACTCATCCATGAATTTAATCCCTATGATGTTTAACTGTTCAATGTTGCCAATGATGTTGGATACATAAGGCCTAGTTAGCACATGATCATCAATATTAGTTGTATACAAAGCATTAGAGATCTCATACCACTTTTTCCTCACCATATATTTATAGATATCTTGATGGTTATACATCAATTTATACACATCTATGTCTTCTGTTTCATCAAAATATCATTGGTCAAGGATGATAGTATGAAAATTTGAACTTCTATAGAGTCATTAAAATGTTTCTTATAGAGTGATAACTCTTCATCACTTTCCCCATTACTAGTTTAATCAGGAATTGATTCTTCAAAATATACAATTTCATTTAATTGTGAAGGATAACACATAAGTGCCTTCTCCACTTTTGGAATTTTTGGCCGGTTAGATGGTTTTCCTTCTCAAATAAGGATCATAGTGATAAGTTTGAAGTCATAATTTTTTTTCTAAAAACTAAGATGATCATAATTTTAGTTCTTTATCGAATATAATTTAGATAAATAAATAAATATTATATTTTATTAATCACCCAGTATTTTATTGAAACCCAATATCATGCACCATTAGCTTTAGAATACCCTATTTCTTGTACACTCTAGTGGAAATGATCTATATTCTCCCGATCATTACCCCAAAAATGGTTTGTTAACCATATTTAATTGTTTTTGGTAGTCATTTGAAATTGTAAATGTATTATCTTACACTCCCTGAATCTATTGAGTGGACTCCCCAATCCTAAAATCCATAAAATGGATTTCCACAACCCATACCTCTTATTTAAAAAATGACCCACTATGGATGTATAACCGTTATGTGATCATAGTTAATTCACTCGAAACATTAATTTAGAATTCCTTGATAATTGAAGTCACCCCCACTTTAGATGGTTAAGCACATTGAACTATATTTAAATGTTAACATAAGTAGTGGAAGGAAGATCCACCTTAATATATATAATATAAGGATTTATCATTTATGCATAAATTTCCAATTATTATCAATATAAAATTCTTGTTAGTATTAATTGGATTTAATTAAGTTATTGTCCATGTATTAGATAATATTTACTCATAGTATAATTTATTTTAGTTTTATCTTGAATTATCATTAATTTCATTAATTCACGTGATCCGGACAAAACATACATAATGAAATAACTATGAAACATGATAGAAATAAATAAATAAAGATGTATGATCATGTTATTTTACTAATGGTTTGTTCATTTAGGGGTTGATAAACTAACAGTTGACCTTGGGGGAAAAACCATGAAACAATTAATGCTAATGTTACAGCATTCCACTTGTCCACTAATGTATCATCATTGGATTAGTTTCTCCTTGAATCCGAACATAAACAACCTCCACTATCTTTGGTACTTCATCCATTAAATATGATTTTAACTAAACATAGGTGACGTGAAAAGGGATTACATAAAAGAACAAATAGGAATACATTTACTTATATAAAATGTTTTGGGGAGGAATGCATGCCAATAATTTAATTTAATAATAAATTAAATGAAACCAATCACATAAAATAGTCTGGTCTATTCTCATGACCATTTACTTGCATGCAACAAATTAAAAATTTAATAAAAATAGAATTAAATTGTTAATTTCTATTATTTAAGATAAATAAATCTTGAATACATCAATTATCATCTTTAATTAATCAACTCTTTTAACTTAATTTTCATCTGATTTTTTTTGAGATTCACAGCAATAATAATTTTTAAAAAAATTAATAGATTTATTTAAAATTAACTATATACATAAATGTACATTGGAGGAAACATGGTAAATACACATCTAAATGAACACAACATGTACTATAATATTATATAGTTTATTCTTGGGGTGTATGAAATACATGAGTTATCACATACCTTCATGATGTGTACTATCAACAAAATGATTACACAAATCACATGATTTTTCTTTAATTTTTTATGCTTCAATTCACATTGAGTAATATCTTTCATATGACTCAAGCATTATATACATATATGATGAATATATAGAAATTAATTAAACAAATATATATTTATATATATTAAAACCCATTACATGTTGTGTTCTATTAATTTAATTACCACATGAAAGCACGTGTTAATGCAGTTTATATAGTACAGTAAATCAATTTTAACTCTTCTTAATTTGGTGTATGTACACACCATGTACATGATAGCTATATGATGTGTACATATCTCACCATATATCCATGGAACACGCCTTGGGAGTCGTCATGTAAATCATAACTTATAAAAATTAGAGTACATCGTGCATTCAATAGGACTTCATAGTTTGTGGTATTCAAGTTACATAGTCCCCAGTTAGTTAGACCGTGTATAGAAATACATGGCCCATTTAATACTTAAAGGACTTCAAGCATTGTTCATGGGTTATATGGTGTTTATTCCAATTAACTGTGTGCATGGTTATCCTGGTTATCATGCAATGTAAGAAATTTAATACAACATGTTTAATCATTGAACACTATTTGAATTAATTATGAATGAATTCTTGATTTATTTAGAACAATTACATTGTGTTTAACTACTATTACATGGAATGTAATCTTGTGTTATCATCCTAGAATACATGGCAGCTCTGGCCGAGTTCATCGATTTTATGTTTTTCATAAATTTAATCCTTTTTACTATATCTACACGAAACGAAGTAGGAAAATTAATATCTTGCGATTCATATTAAAATAATGATTAATCATGAATTGAAAACTAAATAAAAATATTTTAAATAAATAAACAATATTTAAATTATTAGAAATAAATATGTTATATCTCTTAAACCGCATTAAGGTTATGGTCATAGAGGAATCTAAATGAAGGTCATGTAAAAATTTGATTTTTGACATGCTCAATGATCATTATGATATTTACACCATGATAAACATTGTAATAAATATAATTGAATCAGTGAGAAAAATGGATAAAATTTCAATCTCAAAGGTAGGATCATCACTTTATATTTTTATTTAATTTAATCAATTAAATAATTACTGTATTTTAATTGTTTCATCATTGATGATTCAATGAATAGATCTCAGTTATACCATCATTACATTATGGTAATCAGGAT
Source organism: Viscum album (assembly GCA_963277665.1). Classification (NCBI taxonomy): domain Eukaryota; kingdom Viridiplantae; phylum Streptophyta; class Magnoliopsida; order Santalales; family Viscaceae; genus Viscum; species Viscum album. Next base: position 343,585,380 of record OY728150.1, on the reverse strand, counting down.
AAGATTACCTTTAGTAGGGATATACATGTGTTCCAAAAATATCGAAACATCATCGTAGGAATCATATGGTGATATCATGTTAGATCTTATCACTTGCATCATTTGCCTTTGATTTCCTTAAGAACTGCTTTAAAAGAGTTCTCTTTGATCTCTATTGACATGAGGGAAAATAGTGGAGAATATATCTCTCTATTCTTGGGATCATTCTTAGAAATTGGATCTCTCTAGGTCTTGAGAGGATTATCTAAATCTATTGTGAAAAACCAAACAAATGAATTGGATCTTTTAAAAAACAATATAATTGTGTTTATATAACGATATGGTCAAAATAAAATAATTGCAGAAGTTCCCTTTTTTACTTATTTAATCCTTATGGAAACTGTGTAAAATATTATTATTATTTTAGTTGTTATTATTATTATCATTATTATTATTGCTCCACATGTGCTTATCTTTAAAATTAAATTAAATATTATTTAATAAAATAATATTCTATATTTATTATTTTTCACTGGACCATTAAACTCGGTCCACCATTCCTCTAAAATCATTATTAGGCCCTGAATAATGACTAGTAATTTATTATATAAATATCACTACACTATTCTCTAATAAATGAATAAATATTATAATAACTCAATATAAAATAAATATTTAATGAATATTATGCTCAAACTATATTCTCTGGAATAACTGTTGATGGAATATATGCGATCAACAAAATAAATAATAATTATCAAATTATGTTTAGGAAAAATATTTATTCACCTAGTTAAATAACAAACAATAAAAAAAATTTATTTAACTGATATTATTGATATACTTAGTGTGTGACCCTCTAGGCCTCTTTATCAATGAAATTAGGTGAAGTATCCTAAAGTCCAAGGTGAGAATCTAGAAACACACCAAGGCACCAATAGAGAAAAAATCTAATTTCATAATGACATAATAACATATAAGGATGATTATTATGTAATATAATCTATACATCATGATATCTCTATTCAAGATGGTTGTACGTCGATGCTATCAACCTATATTCTTGATATATCTGCCTTTTATTTTTGTAAAGTGACATTTCTTATTGAACATCTTTGTCATATATTTATTTAGGCTATATCATTTCCATTACTTGTCCTATGATATTAACTTCTCTTAAAGAATTTAATGGAAAACTATTTACCTCATTATTAATTATTGAAATATTATTTGTAATGCACCCAACATATCTTAAAACTCAATGAACATATTCCATCCCTGCTTTCATCAATATATTAATGTATTTGAATCCGAATTTTAATGAATTATAATCATAATTTCTATGTATAAATACACTTGTTTGCAGATGTGAACAACTAATGACACATATAAATGTGGATTTCCAACTCTTGTGTCTTATTCTCATAATATCACACACTGGATGTTGCCAAGGGTGTACACAATGAGAAGGTGACCAAAGTTCTATGAGTCTCCATCCATGATATACTATATCATTTTTTTTCCTAAGATGATATCATCTGGATACATGAAATATATTTTAAGAATATTGTTGTGGAACTTGCAGTTTCTCATCATAATAGAGAACTGCTGGAACCAGATAGTGTGATAAAAACTCTTTGAAAATTATAATATACTATGTTAAACAAAATAAAAATAGTGATGTGAAAAAGAGTTTATTAATATTGATAACTATGAGTACATGTTATCATAAAGTAAAAAAAAGTTGGTTCTGGTGCACCAATTCCAACATTTCCATGTTAACAAAGACACTAAACTATTATTGTTCTCTAGAATCTATTTGTGTACATTAATGAATATTCCTAAAAATGATGTAATATCAATGTATGATAAATCTGGGTCACTATTATTGGAATCACTTGTATAGTTTTAGTTAACCTTTAGAAAATAGGATCATAAATCTATAATGATATTAATAACTACATGACTTTGGAAGAGTCATTGTATAGGAATACATCATGGAATATTGGAAAATGATAGTTCAACTGGGTTCTAATAAATTTAATCATTGTCTAGAAACTTCCATTGCATGTGCATTTAGTGTAAAGGCACCTTAAGGTAATAACTCTAAAAAGAGAATATTGATTTAGACTCAATAATCAACTAATGCATGGAAAATGACCTTGTTACATAGCTTTTTTGACACTCCTGGGGGATATGATTTAGAAATTTAGGAATTCTTTATGAACATTAATAATGGATTTAAATAGATGATAACAATTAATGGCCATGGATAAACCTAAAATGTCATTGATTAAATAATCTGTCCTACATTAGAAATCATATAAGTGATTTTTCATTATTATTTTGTTCCCTGTCCTGATTACTGTTTCTTAGAGAATGATTTTTGGTTATAGATAATGGTTGGAACCTAAATGAACTGTGTTAATACAGAGTTTGATGTATAATATAATTATTGTCTTCATGTGCATCCAAATTATATAAGAGATGGAAAAAATATCATAACTATTCTCATAAAACATTATCAAGCTATGAATAATAATTGACTTCCAAATGATAAAAGTAAGGAACAAAATTTTATTGATCCCTTTATGAGGCAGCATCCACCTTCTTTCAGTTGGTCTTCTGATCCACTAGTTTATTAATAGTGAATTAGCACCACTAAAAATATATTTTTTATTATCTAGTGTTCGGGGCATAAATATTTCATTTTGGTTGTCTATAACTTGAAAGGTAAAGCACACCAATGGGGTATTCTTATCAAGAATACAAAAGAACTATATGGAATTTACTTTATATATTGGGATGAGTTAAAGAACATATTATTTAATAAGTGAATTCTTTTTATTTTTCATTTGATGTTTGAGAAGTGGATTCTGGAGATAAATCAAAATGATGAGGAATATATGGGTTCCTATAAAGAAAATATTTCAAGAGATGTGAGGTATAATTACAATATTATTTTCCAACCACAATTTAAGGTTGATCAATTATTCATTGTCTTAAACCCAGTTCTTTGAAGGGATTTATCCATATGAGGCTTCAATAACTACGAAGATATTGTTCAATTTTCCATCTATAAAGAAATAGATGTTCCATTTATGTATAAATATCATGGTTTTAATGAGAAGAGAATGATGCAATTTAAAATAAAATATATGAAATTTATATAGAAAAAGATAATAATTACATTATTTCAATACGTGGGATATAAAATGGATGAAATTATCTTAATGAGACTTATAATAAATAAAGATTTTCATATATAAAAATTAAATCTTTTTAGGAACAATCAATATATTACACAAACAGATAACCAAACATTGTATTTGTTTAGAACCTTTGGAAATTTGGAATCATAAAAAACTTCATCATAATACATCTACATCTTCTCATATTTATTTCTTGAATACTTGAACCCTTTTTGACATATCATACATAATAATATTCTTCATATCCTATGGAAAATAAATATAATAAAGATTGAGCTCAGATGCTCAATAATGGTAAAAATTAGTGATATTTAAGAATAAAATAATGGTATGTGAACATAAGCATAAATTTTGGGGATCATACACTGCATGTCGAATATCGTATTTATGATTCATGGCATAAAAACTCACAATTCATAATACATGAATCATAAGGGAATAAAGAGAATACACCACGAAATCATAACATATGAATGGGGAATTGGATTTGTTTCAGACATATAAACAAGTAATATCATTCCCTATAAGTTAAAGATTATAGGCAAAACATACCAGGACACTTCCTGGGGTTACACCAACTATGTGAGACACACCACCATCCGCAATCATTGTCCTTTGGTTACAGTGGATCTGGTTTCCTCTTCTTCACATAGTTTATTAGGTTCCCCATTATTCCTATAATGGATCATGCTCATCGACTTATTTCCCATCTTTATCTCATGGGATATAAATCTTTACCCAATATATTGGAGGAATATATAGGTCATATCCATCAAATAATGAAAACCATACATATATGGGCCGTAAGAACATAAATAATTCAACACAAAAAAAAATTCCATAGAAATAATAAGGATATTATCCTTGAATCATAACCAAAATAAATCATAATTAACATCAAATAATGTTATCATATATTGAAAATGGTTTTGGAAGATCGTTTGAAATAATTTATGAAAAAAATATCCTTTTTTTGAAAAAACACTTTTTATAATCACATAACACTTATAAATCTTTTTTCATTGAAAATTAACTTGAAAACATGTAATAGAATATTTTAAAACCATTTTAAACATATTTTATATACTTTTCTCTAATTATGCATAAAATATCATTTGAAACACCTTTAAAACATTTTTATACAACATTATTTTGAAGGAACACCGTTTTCCAACCAAAGAGGGAATAAGATTACATGAAATATATAATATTATGAAAATGATAATATTCATGATAAAACTTGTCAATTTGGGTTATATAAACCTCTTAAATGATTATAGGTTCATACCATTACAAGTGTCTTGTGGAATCTAATTGAGGCAAAATTACCTTACCAAATTGGTTTCTTTTGAACCGTAAATCCAATGAATGAGAAATCATAAAAGTGGTATATAAATACCCATAAATTTATGTTTAAATATAATATATTAGAGTCATGGGTAATATATACACCATTAAAAACGAATGAGCGGTGAATAAGGTATAAGTATTATAGAAATAAAAGCAAGACTAGAAATCTCATTAATTTATGTCCCGGCCTCATCCATACACATTAAAACCTACTATATAATAAATATAAGATTTTTATACATATAATAAAGATTCATATTCATATATATAATATTTTTTAAGATTTATTTAGACTTTATATTAATCACTTATTAATAATTTCATGTTGAGGATATGTTCTCGGTAATAATCACGGTGTTCATCGTACATGTTTTGAATTGTTATTCGTAGTCATCATGCATAGATAATAATTTAAAGATATAAATCATGATAACCATTATATTAATATCATATATATTTATTATATATTTATTTATGTTTATTAATAAATGTTGGAGGTAGAAAATAAAATACACCATTCATGGAGATGGAAGGTTGTACAAATGCATGAAAGCTGTTTAAATTTTCATTTAAAATTAAAGAATGGAAATTATATTACATATTATCATTATATAATAATTTATATTTAATATATATCAAATATTATTTTAAACCATCTTTAATAGATTCCACATAAATAATTAATGAACCACGTCGCTATTTGAGGAGGTAGTCTACTGTACAAATGAATAACATTATAATATTCCCAAAAAAGGGAAAACATGATGGTATGTGTTATATAATAATTTATGATTCATAAAAACAATAAAAATATTATAATATAATTTATATACTATATATATCATTATTAAAACCATTAAATGTGTTAATTGATCAACAAATGACATCGGTTCATGAGAATGTAGTCTGCCATACACACGAAAATTGATTGCATATCCCATTTGATGGAAGTTTCTATGAGTGCAGGTCATTGGAAAAAGCATCCAAATATATAATTATATACATTAAACTAATTTTATTATATAATAAAGTAATAATAATATTTTATGGGGTGGATAAATAGATAAAAAATGGTTTTTATTGAAGGGTGTTACGTCTAATTTGGGTAAATCCTTTTGGTAAAAATCGAAGGGCTTCCTTGGTCAGATTTCAGCATGAAGGGAGGCTTCTGGAATGATTTGAAGGATTTTTAGTATATTTTTATACGTTTTACCCTAATCGAATATGTTTTATCCTATCCAAATATTTTTTAATGTGTGATGATAAAAAAATTAGATGTTCGATTTTTTAAGTTTGAGGAGGGGACCTATTGGAATTTCTTGAAGGTTTAATTTATATTAAATTCAATATAAATCATAATACCTCCAAAAGGAAATTTATTTTAATATAATATATCTTATACTTTTAATATCATCTAATAATATATTTTACACATTTTTTGGATTATTTTAAACCTCATCATTTTGATAAACCCTTAGTTAACCCATTTTAATTTTAACTATGGTAAAATATTATCCGATATTAAGAGGATGAAATTTTCATATAAAAAGATTTAATTGACCCAAAAATATAAAATTTAAGATCATTTATAACATATATCATTCCATAATTGAATATATAATATTTTTGTTGATTTTCAAAAAATATAATGATGTATTATATTCATAAAATATCACAAGTGTCAATTTTGACACTATCCATTATGTTGAAATTATAAAATAAAAGATGGTAACATATATTAGAATGAAATTTTTTAATAAACTCCTAATATATCATAATAATCTATAAAATTATTGCATCACCTTAATTAATAGATATTATATTTCTTTTAATATTTTTAATATCATTTAATTGGTGGTTTCATTAATTAAATAATTATTGTATCATCATTATGTAATGATTTATGAAAATTATTTCTCAAAAAATATTAAAAAATAAGTTCCCATTATGTATTTGATCCTTTTATATTTAATAATAATATATAATGTAAATCATATCTTACTTTTAACACCATATTAAAAAGTTTATACTTATTGAATGTAAGAGTGAAACATTTTGCCACTCTTTAATTTTAATAATATCCAAGTCATATTCATGGACAAGTGTTCATTAAATAAATAATTTTCAAACATTATGCTATTATGTTCAAATTAAATTCTTCTAATAAAACTTTGAAATGTGTTTTTTCAATTTTATAATATTTATAATATTATTTATACACTTAATTACCCAATTTACATGTGACCATGGTAATGAAATTTGAATATTTAGTATTTATATTGTAAAAAAATAAAACGAATTTAATTATAAAATATGTAAATTATAATAAAAAATATGTAATCCATTTTTATAAATTCAATGAATAGAATTTTTAGAAATTAATTTTACATTAATCCAATGGACGGGACAAAACAATGGATTTTTAATGTAAAAAGGTTTCTAATGTTTTTAATGTTTTTATATTAAATATCAATGTGAAATTGGTCTCAATGACCTAAATTGGAATAATTTATATATAATTTATCTAATTAATCATTAATTCCAAAAATAAAATTTATTTTATATATATAAATAAGTTAGTTGAAAAAGAGGTTTTGAATTAAAATTTAATATTTTTCCCTATTCATCGAAAAATGAAACTTCTCAGAAAAATAATGAAAATTCACCCAAAGAAAATTAAGATATTATTATTTAATTTTTTTTATTTTGTAAATATAATTTATAATATTTTAAATAATCATATTTAAAATAGGTTCACCATTAAAAGTTTTTAAAATTACCATGTAGAAAAATATAAATGTTAAGACATAAAATTGGTTTTGTCCATGTCTATTTTCCAGATTAAATTATTAAGATGGATGTTAAAATTTTTACAGAACATATTATATATATATATCATTAAAATACTTTATAAAAATTTGATTAATTTATTAATTGTGTTAAAATGCTTTTAATTTCATATATATTGTACTCCAAATTTTTTTTATTTTCTATAGGAATTTATTTTTATTTATAGTTAACTTGTAAGAAAATAATAATTCTTATATACATGTGTATGTTTCCATAATTTAATTAATATTCTTCATGACCACCATTCAAATGGTATGGTGAAAGATATAATAATATTTTAATATTAATATTAATAGTACAATTTTTTGGTATAACTTGGTTTTTTTGGGACGCATGTTATCGAATGATTTTTTCATTTTGTGTAACGAAAGCCAAACAGAGTGTTTCATGTACAAAAATAAAATTTATGTGTTGTTTATAGAGAAATAATGACTTAGTGTTTAGTACAATATAATAATAACTTAGTTCTTTGAAATTACACAAACTATATTTAGTGTTTTGTGAACAACCAAATATCATAAAGATGATATTAATTCAAAAAACATATTTCACATAATCATTAGGTGTTACATTATATCCCATTAAAATGTTTTAAACCCTTTAAATTCATCTAGTTTATCAATGTTTTAATATTTTAAAGTTTCTTTTATAGGAACCCACAAAATAAAAATCAATATTAAAACTCTATTTAGAAAGTGAAAGTTAAAAAAAATAATAGCTACCCAAAGTCACTCATTACTAGATTCCCACATATGAGATAATATGTGCCAAGTGAAAACATGGACATAGAATTTAAAAAAAAACTATCAAGTTTTCATGGAGAGTGATAGAGAACATGATAATAGAACAATATTTTTTTGAATACCCATTTTCTAATGTTGAATAATTTTAATGAGAAGATATACATAATTGATTTCCACATGATCTCACCATTTTTTATTCCCTGGTCAATATGCACTTAATATCATATTTCGAGAAATGAAGGTGAATTTTTCTTTCCTACAAAATTATTATATCATGAGACACATAATTATAATAACAGGTAATTCAATGTATATTTATTATAAAAAAATTGTCAGAAAATGTTATCCAATTAGAATAAATCTTCATATGAGGAGAATACACTTTAATCTTTAAAACATTATTTGATGTTTAATATAAAAAATTTCACAAATGGTTAAACTTGTTACCCTTTCAAAAAATAAATTTCAAAACATTAGAATGAAGGTAGCCAAATTTCTCAAAATCAACGTAACAATTATTCCCCCATATATCATAAAATAAATATTATTTGTCACATAGCAAATTTGTGAATACCTTTATTATATACTCTATTGAAACTTAGTAATAAACTGAATTACCATAAATCCATATTGAAAACATGCATTATTCCTTACTCCAAATATTATTATATATATTCTGTAAATGTAAAAATGATTTAAACATCATAAATTATATCATAATCTACTTTACCGACAATACATTAATCAAATCAATTTTAATTCGTACCATCCAATTTAATTTATCCAAACATCATTATCATGACATCATGAATACATTAAGGATTATCTTTCCCTCAATAATGTGTTTCCCAGGAATATCAATTTTCTATAAAATCAAATTTCTTTTCCATTGGAACTATTCAACATATTTTAGGAAATCCTTTGTGAGAATAATAAACTGAATAATCCTTATATATTTAACAATATATATACCATAATTGTTGAATCCAAAAACATAAAAACTTTTATTATTTCACTATAAACTTAATAAATTAATAGGTATAGCTTACCTTATTATTTAATACACCTTTCTATTCACATTTCACATGTAGTCTTATAATAATTGGCAATATAACCATTACATGTACCACCTTGATGATTATCCTCACGATATTTCCACTTCAGAAATCGATTTCCTAATTCCCATTCTTTACACCATTAAAACATTCATCAATTGATTGTATAGTCCTGAGGAAAATATTCCAATCAATTACATGTACTAAAATTTTCATTTTATCATTGTAGTTACTTACTTTCCATCTTTATTTTCCAAAGTCAATACTTCTTCTTGTTCCTCTGTGACATCTATTTAGGTGTTTATTACTAAAATCTTAATAAAAATGAAACTAAATATTATCTCATATTTGGATTCCATTACCATAATTCATAGAAAACTATTTCTTTTTCTTCCTAGGTGAGTTTGAGAGTTGGTTAAGTTATTCATTGGTAATCATGTTCCATGAAAATTGATTAGTCATGAACACAACATCCTTTACCCCTGTGACTATCCCATATGACTACTCATCAGAAAATTGTTCTTGACATTAATCATTTACCCAATTATTTATGGTTATCTACATTGAATAAAACAAAATTTATTAGTGTGATAAACACTTATCATAGAATAAATCCCCATAACCATGACCAATAAAATATTGGATATCTAAATTAGGACACTTTATTTAATCTATGACAACTTAGGCTTATCTATAAAGACATACATTGACATATACTTTGATATATCTCATTGGATCTCACTAAAGTATTTTAATCCTATTTTTAAAAGGGTGAACTAACCGTTTCTCAGATACAGATTATAAGGAACTGTTATTTTCATATATAAATTGGGTAATTTTTTTAATTATTAATACATTATACAACAGATGACCAAATAATGTATTAGTTTAGTGACTTTGGAAACATCAAATCATAAACAATGTTTCATAATAAATTTATATCTTCTTTAGCCTATTTAATCATAAATAGTACCCTTTATGATATATCATTATTAATATATTTCTCTTTATCCTAAAGAAAAGAAACATAATAAATTATGATATTATATCCTCGTTAAGAGTAAAAATGAGAGATACTTAATCATAAGATATTTTAATGAGACCATAATCATAATTTTTAGATATTATACCCTTTATTACAATGATCTAATATATGACTGACTGAATAATGATTGGCAGTTTATAAGACATGAATTATAAGGAAATCAATTGCATAATTCAATATGTTTAACATTCTAATAAGACATATAATTTTTAGCAAGACACATAAACATTTAATTTCATTCAAGTCAATGTTCATTTCCAAAACATATCAGGTCACTTCATGGGGGATGCACCTACTAGGTAGGACACACCACCATCCTCAGTCATAATACATTATTTATATAGGAATGTGTTTCCCCATCTTCCCAAAGTGTATTGAGTTTCCCATTCTTCTAGTAGTAGACCAATATCATTGACTTTTTCTCATAATTATCTCATGATATATAAATAAATACTCAAAATAATGGAGAGTGATATAATTCGAACCCATTAAATAATAAAAACCATAAATATGTGTTCCATAACAACATAAATCATTCATCATAACATAAACAAATCATTTGAATAAATATGATATAATCGTTGAATAATAACCCTAATAAAGAATAAGTAACATCAAATAATGTTGTCATAGTAGGAAAATAGTTTGGAAATAAAATTTTAATTAATTCTTGTGGAAAATAACCCTTTATATTTTAACAAAAAACTTTTTAAAATCATATAACATATAGAAAAAAAATTTCATTGAAAATAACCATGAAAACCACTAAATGAATATTTAAAACCCATTTTAAAAATCAATTAAAACCTTTTCCTTGATTATGAAAATAAGATCACCTAAAATACTTTAGAAACATATTTAGAAAAAATTGTTTTTAAGGAACAAATATTTTCAACTGAATAGATAATACCATTAAATAGAACATATAATATCAAGAAAAAATAGATATTCTTGTTAAAACATTTCATGGGGACGTAAATACACCTTTCTAAAAAATATAGTTTTATAACATAGCATGTGACTCATGGAAGTAAAATTTAGAAAACACTACCTTACCGATTTGGTAACTTCTGAATCGTAAATCCCATGAATGAGTGATAAAAAAATGGACATGTATATACCGATAAATTTATGTATAAAGTTCATATATTACATTAACGGGTATTATATATACCATACAAATGAAATTAGTGGTGAATATGTAATAAGTCTTGTAAAAATAAAAGTTAGACTAGAAATACTCTTTCCATAAGTCTTAAAATCCTTTGTAAATGTTCAAAAATATTGTTTAATAAACAACAATTTATTATAAATCCACAAAAGTTCCATATTCATATATATAATACCATATTTTAATTAGTGCAGATTTATATTAATCTCTTATTAATAATTCTATGTTAATGTTATGTTTTGGGTACTTACTGCTTTTTTAATCATACATGTGTTGACTTGTTATTCTTGGTCATCATAATTAGATAATTATTTAATCATATAGAAAATTATAACCATGATATTAATATAATTTATTTTCATTATAAATGTATTTATGGTTATTAAAAAATTTAGGAGATTGAAAAAAATATTGATCATTCATAGAGATGGTAGGTCGTACGTACGCATGAACATTGTTTTCATTTCCTTTTTGGATTAATGAAATAAAAATATAAGATATATTTTCATTAAAAAATAATTTTTATGCCATATACATCACAATTTTTATAAAATAATTCTTAATACATTCCATGTAAATCATTAGTTAATTACATCGCCCTATGAGGAGGTAGTCTAACGTACACAAGAACGATGATATCGTATTCAACCAAAATAGAAATTATGAATGTCTGTGTGATATAAACAATATAGAATAATAATATTATTATCAAAATAATATATATCCTATATAATCTCTAAATATATCATTATTATTAGCCAATAATGTTGGTAATGAATAATTGATTATAATAATTAGTGAGGCTGTAGTCTATCATACACATGAACATGATTATTTATCCCATTTGATGGAATTGTGTGTTAGTAGAGGTCACAAAGAATTAAAACAGATAACTATATTAAGGATATTGTTGTTATTATATAATCATCGAATATTAAGATATATTATATGGTTTAAATCTTATCAAACAATATATTTTAGAGATGTTTTTATGTTATTTTAAACCTTATCATTTTGATTAACACTTATTTTACCCATTTAAATTTTAACTATGGTAACAAATTATTCAATATTAAGATGATGTAGTTTTTAAATATAAAATGTCAACATGACCATAAATATAACACTAATGATACTTTAGAACATACTTCATCCCATTTATCCATGTATAATATTTTAATTATATAAATATTATTTATAAATATTATTTTCCTAAAATATGATACTTGTTAATTTTATAACTATTCCTTTCTTTGACTTTAAGAAACTAAAGACAATAATGTATAGTTGAACCAAATCATATAATAAACCCCTAATATATCAAAATAATTTATCAAATTTATGTATAATATTAATTAGTTAAAATCAGATTTATTTTAAAAATTATAAATTTATTTATAGGTTGTTTCATTAATTAATTAATTATTGCATCATCATTTGGTACTTATTTAAGATATTCATTTCCTCACAAAAATTTAAAAATAAATTTCAATGATGTAGAAAATAATTTAATATTTCACAATAAAATATATATTAAATAATATTTAAAATATAACCCCATATTATAAAATTATATTTATTAAAATTAAGAGTGTGGAATTTTGTCACTCTATTTGAATTTAATAATAATTATGTCATTCTCATGGAAAAGTATCTGATAAATTATTCTATTTCAAACCTTATGAGTAAAAGTTAAAATTAAATTTATTTGATAATTTTTTTTGAAAGTGTTATTGTATTTTTATAATATTTATAATATAATTTTTACCCTCAATTACTTGATTTAACCCGGATCGTGATAATACAATTACTGAATGTACTATTTATATTTTCCAAGAATAAAATAAAAAAATTTACTAAATGATAATATTGTGATTAAAAATTTGTAATTGTTTATAAAAATTAAATTCATTTAATATTTATAAATTAATTTAAAATTAATCATGTGGACTGAACCAAATAATTTGTTTTTAAGTTAAAAATTTTCAAAATTTGAAAAATTTTTATATTTAATATCAATTTGAAATTGATTAGAAAAATGGTAAATTGGATGAATATATGTATTAATTATCTAATATTACTTTAAAACCTAATAAAATTTTTTAACTATATAAAACATCAGATGAAAAATAGTTTTGTATCAAAATTCCATGTTTTTTAACTATTAATCCAAAAAATGAAACTTCTCATAAACATAAAAAAAATCACCCAAAATAAATTTTTACATTACACATTAAAAAAATGATGTTTATTATTTCATATATCATTTATTATAGTTTCAAAATTTTGATTTAAAATTGGTTCTCCATTAAAATGGGGTAAAATTTTCTTTTAGAAAAATATATATTATTATGTGTCAAATTGGTTTTATTCTTTCTATTATCTAGAAAACACATAATATATGCATTAATTAGTTATCTGAATATGTCATATATAGTTAATTAAAATAATTTATCTAAATTGGTTTCATTAATTTATTGGGGTAAAATGTCTTTAATTACATAAATATAATTTTTTAGTAAAATAATTTTATATTTTCAAAAGGGTATAGTGTCTTTGGAAATATGGAACATAATCTTCTAATGATGGTGAATGATCTTCATCATCTCCCATAAAGATCTTCCCCTTATTTTTTCTTACCTAAAAACTTTCTATATATCCTGGGGAAAAGAAAACATAAAATCAGTGAGCTTAAATGCTCATAAAGGGTAAATATAAAGAATATAAAACAATCCATAAAATTTGAATGGAAAATAATGTGAACATAAAATATAAACATCAAAATCTTAAGCAAAGACATAAATCTTCGAAGTACGTAAAGAATATATCATAATGGAAAATAAATCATGATAAAATAGCATGGGAATAAAAATTATAATTGTGTAAAACCATTAAGCACCTGATATGATTTCCATAGTAGCCATGGCATTGCTTCCAAGACCATCTTAGTGGAAAAATTCCCTTTCTGAATCACGTTTACCCCTCGTTCCAGTCCTGTATTACTGAACCGGATTAACTTCTGTTACATCCATGTCTATATCATGAGATATAAATCTTTACCCAATTCATTGGATGTAGATATAGGTCCCACCCATCTCATAATTAAATCATTATTATGTGTTCCATAAAATAAACAGAAATCTTACATCATAACCCAAGGAATAAATTGGGTTTCATAAACATCATCTCATCATAACATATTCCATATATAAAAAAGGGATATCATTTCATCATAAACAAAATCAAAACATGTAAAAAATAGTGACATTATACATGAGACATGACCATATTAAAGATTTCAATGTTACATGGAAAATGGTTTTGATAAAACACTTGAAATGAATTCTTGGGGAAAATATCATTTCCTCTTCAAAATCATTTTCTTTTTTCAAAATTCCATGAAATTTTAAATTAAATTGATTTTGATTAAAATAATCATGAAATATTGTATAGGAAGCTTCATGAAAATAAAGAGTTATGAAACCTTAATAATCTATTCATGTCGTATAAGTTAATAAAACATTATCCTTGTACTTTTAACAGAAAAGTCAAAAAGTTCATTGTGTGGTCAATAAAAATTAAGAGTCCTTTCATAACATGTGGTAAAATTAAAAAATGGGTAAAAATAACATTACACATATATGAAAACATTATTAGAAAATTTGGTCATGGATGATAAAAATAACCCCAGTAAATAATTACGAATAAACAATCTTGGATAAAAATGATATTGGAAAATTTATCCCTTACCATAGGTTTGATATTCTTCCTACGTATCCGAACATCCTCCTCTTCAACAAACCTCTTTTAAGCTTCCTCTAATGGCACTAGAGTTGGTATTTTTAGGAGACCACAACCTCTATAATTTTTAATGGAAGTTTATAAGGGAAATGGTTAGGGGTTGGACGAGCTTGAAGGCTCAAAATTGTGTAATGAGAAGAGGGAGGAGGTTCCCTTTTATAAGGAAAGAGAGGGGTACTTTAGGTAAAAACATTAAATATTATATTATAATAAATTAATATTTGGTTTATAATAGCTCAAAATTGATTTATATTAAATCTAATGTGGGTATGGGTCAAAATCCTCTCAAACAATTGGTTTTAGAAAAGTTTAGGTTATTATTTTAACCTTATCATTTAGATTTAACTCTATGTTAAATAATTTAACTTTTACTGTGTCCTCTTGTTTTCTTACAATATATAGTTAATAAACTTACTATAACAAGACAAAAGAAACCCATGTTGTTCATTAATAATATATAAAACCTTATCTATGTCATTTTGTCGATCTTTAGACTTTTAGGAATAAAATATCATTTAATAATATAATATTTTATTTTAAAAACTATTTTATGTCAATTTTGACATTATTTGGTACTTGATTTTTGTGAAAATCATAACAGCATGATTAGTTCGAAAAATGTTAATTAAATAAATAATAACATGTCATATTGACCTAATTATTTATTTTAATTTATAAAATTCCCAAATTATATTTATTTTGGAATTTATAACATCAATCATGTTAATATTTCATTAATAAGGTAATTACTGCATCATCGTTGTGTCATAAATAAAATAATTTATTTTATGTCTAAAAATAGTAAATAAAATACCATTATGTAGGAAATATTTTTATCTTTCTAATGAATATTTATAGTCAAATTTATCTTATGTATTACCACATATTAAAAAACAATTAGTTATTAAACTTTTATTTTATCTATTTTATGTCTTCTTTAAATAAATTAATAATAAATGACCTAATCTAATACAAGTGGACCTAAATGATAATATTTTATTTCTAAGGTTGTTTTTGGTTGAATTTCAATTATCTAATAGAATTAGAACATGTGTTAGGGTAATAATAATATCATCTTTACCCTTAATTAGCCTATTTACTTTTATCTGTTGTAAATAAAAGTAAAATGTTACTATTAATCAAAAATTATTTTTATCTTATTGAACCAAATATTACTCCTTGATATTAACTGTTTGTCTCAGATTTTCGATATTCCACTCACATAAGCGGTAAAATTATGTTTTATATAAATTTTAAAATTCTCCTAGGAGGTGGGTAAAAGACGGTGAAAAGTTCAGTAAAATTTTTATATATCTAAAATTACTATAAAATGACTCCAATGAATTACATTGAACTTATTTAGTTATAATGTATCAATTTTTACATAATTAATATTTAAATAAAATAAATAAATAAATAAATAAAAATTCTGTTTTAAACTATAACTCAGTGTTTTTCACTATTCATCAAAAATTGAATATTTTTAGAAAAATACCAAAAATTAACCATAGGATAATTTCGATATTCTGAATCACAAAACAGAGTTCATTTTGGAAGATTAAATTTATAAAATTTCAAAAATTTGGCATTACATTTCATAACGGCTAGTTCCTAAAAATATTATATAATATCATGTTTAGTGAACATTATTGCATACAACACACGCCATCGAGGAAGGTTGCTCTTGCATGAAAGACAAGACTAGAATAGTTTTTGCGTATACTGTAAGCTAATACGGTGTTGCGTATATCACAAGCTAATCTTGTTGTAGTGTACAACTCAAGAAAAAAGTAATTAAAAATAATATTTCTCATAAAATCTCGGGGTGTTACATTCTACCTCCCTTAAAATGAATTTCGCCATCAAAATTCGTTGGGGTTATAAATTGTTTACTACCTAAATGTTTTTTTCATAGAAACCCACATCATAAAAAGGAATACTAAAATTTCTTTTTAAAAGGGAATGTAAGAATCATAACAGTCACCCAAAGTAACTCAGTACTGGGTTTCCACATAGGACAACATAGGTGAAAATATTGATATGGAAGAGAAATCTAACCATCATGTTCTGATGGAGAGTGATAGAGAACATGGTTATGAAAAAGATATCAATAAAAAGCCATAAATTTGTTATTTTTTAATGTACCATCTAATTCATCGGGTATGAGGGTACTAGGACAACGTTTTTAGTTCTCAAGATCATTTCTCTAATGTTTAAAATTTGTAGAATTAAAAGAAATACTAACTTGATTTTGGTACATTCTAACCGTTGTCCGTGCCTTGAAAAATTTCCACTTCATCTCTTTAAGAAATGAAGTTTAATTTTTCATTCATGATGTGTTAGCAGATCATTCGATAGAATGACAGGTCATTCCATCTGTTTCTATCGCAAAACGTTTAGCACAATTTATTAAATATACATAAGTCCATCTATGCTGATATTAATCATATATAGTAGATAAAATGTACTTATACTTCATCTATCATAGCACTTAAAAAATTAAAACTACTTTCTACTAACGATTGACTTCTTATAGGAAAGTGGTAGGAAATAATTGAATTTCACACTTTGTATAAGGCCCCAGCCTTAAACCTTACTTAATATTGAGTTATCACAAGATTACACGTTGAGGATCTTTTCAGGTTTAGAGTTTTAGAGAATTAGAACATAACTATTACATCTCAAAAGATTACAAAGTAGTCACTTCTACTAAGTTTCCATAAATAAATAAAAAACTCTTAGAAGAAACATGTCTAGTTCCATGTTTTATATAGCATGACAGTCCCTTGATCCCATCCTTGACCTTATTCCACATTATGTCCTGTGAAAAACATTTCAAAATAACATGGGGTGAGCATAAAAAGCTTAGTAAGGGATACACAAAGAATAAAAACTGTTAGTTTTTCAAAATCAAGTAAACCATGTATACTCTATCAAAGTAATACCTTCACCTTCATGAAGTTGTAAAAACTCTTCACTGAATAAAGTATCATTACTTACCTTTTTGTAACCAATGTATTACCATAAAACCCATATAAAGAACACATAACATATATAAAGGTAACTTGGGACATAAACATACTTAAGTGGAATAACCATACGGTCGACTTCCACACATATCACTTAATGGAATAGCCATACGGCCAATTTCCATACATACTTAATGGAATAGCCATACGGCCGACTTCCATACCCAATGCATTGGAGGTTATAACGTAACCACCCGTCCTGGTATTCACGGCGCCACCCGTCATATGGTTTATAACGTAACCACCTGTTAAAATGTCCAAGTACCAATATAAAATCATAAAATATAAAAACAATATAAAGGAATGATAACATTTCCACATTTCAATCACAATATATCATAAATATATTAACATAATAGAATCCTTTATCAAAACCATTTTTAATACCAAAATACATAAAAGAGTATATGGTATTTATTTTATTTTAAAAATATTACGGCTTGTTGAGGAAGCCAAAGACCAAATAATACATGCAGCGGCGGAAAAGGTCGTCGTCACCGCGTACGTTAAATAAACATTCCTTTTTGTCGTTTTGTGAAATGCTTCGTAGAAAAAGATTCATTTTGTATAAAAGTAAAAGTCAAAGGGTTTATACACCGTATAAAAGAAAGTTGTGTATAAAACGAAATATGCCTCAATGAAAGGAGATTGAGACGAAGTCCATTACCTCGGGTACGACTAGACTCGATCGTTCTTTAACGTCCTGAATAATAAACTTGAGTTAATTTATACTTGATTAAGAACCTTTTTAAAGTTCATTATTCCTTTTATATCACTTATTGACATGTTATAAACATTATGTAACCATTTAAGTTAATAATGTTTGTTTTGTCAATATTTGGTTCTTAAGTCGAAAGTGGACTTCTTACAATTACATGTTGTTTGTGTGGTCAAAGGTTCTTTATATCCAGAATGACATTCCTGATTTGGATATCATATATATCATATATATCCATCATATACATGTATTTATAATATTACATAATCATTTAGGAGTAAGAAATGAAATGCACCGTTCATGGAGACGGTAAGCCGTACGTACGCATGAATGCTACTTTCATTTCTTTGTCATATTAATGAAATTAAAACTAAATGAGAGGTATGTATATTTTAATTCCAGAATTATATTCATCATTTAGATATATCATTAATTATATATATCCATTATATACACGTACTTTTAATATTACATTACAGTTGAGGATAAGAAATGAAATGCATCGTTCATGGAGACAGTAAGTCGTACGTACGCATGAACGCTACTTTCATTTCTATCTTATACATTAATGGAAAGAAATAATAATGATATAGAGGTATATTATAATTCCAGTATAACATCATATATAATAACTTTAAATCCATCCTTTACATGTCCCACATATGGCATTAACGAATCACATCACTTTGAGGGGGCGATAGTCCGCACTTCCTTAAATGAAGAGATCATGTTTACCCATAATAGAAACCATAAAGGTATTCCCAAAATGAAAAAAACAGAAGATTAAGGAAAACATAAACACATCATATATCATATATAAAAATAGTGACATCATAATGGCCACCTTTGAAGGTGTTAAATGAGTATTGAACAATCATCGTTTCGGGAGGCAGAATTTCGCCATCCACGGAGACCGTATGTTATTTAACCATTTGATGTAGTTTTGTGAGAGTGTAGCTCAAATAAAACTTATAACAACATCCTAGTATATTGAAGATACTGTTGTTGTTACAAAAGAAGTAAATAAAAAGAGTTTAGAGGGTTGGAGAAGCAAAATAAAACAAATGAACAAGAGAGAATGAATTACCTTTAAAAGTGTAACTCCTTTTGATTTGAGCCTAAAGGATTTCTTTGAAAGGCTTCATCCCAAATGGAATCCTCTAGGATGAGGAGAGGTATGTGGAGTGAGTAAATGGGCAGGGGTTGGCCGAGCCAAAGGCTTGAGGAGTGTGTGTAATGAGGTAGAGGTGGGGGCCTTTTATAAGAGGAGAGGAGGGGCACTTTTGGAAAGTAAAGAAATATTACTTTATTTGAAAATGTGTTTCGGTTTTAAAAGGTCCCACATTGATATAATTCGTGTATATGGTGATAAAGTTTCTAAATCCACTCATCCAATTGGTTTTTCACATGTTTAGTTCATAGAGTTTACATTATCTTTCCATTTTATTTAAATCGTCAAATAATGATGTCATCGCTGCATCATTATTAGGTCATAAATAATTTACTTTATTTAATGTCTAAAAATTATAAAAAAAACTACTATGATGTAGGAAATCTTTTTATCTTTCCAATGACTATTTATAATCAAAATTTGGACTTGTATAACCCCACTTAAAAATTATTTTAGTAAAACAATTTACGTTAGTGTCATTTTTACTTTTACATTAAATAAAAAGTTATTTATGTCATTTCCCAACCAAAGTGACTCCATGGGGTCCCCAAGTTGACCCATGGCTTGTCTTGGTCGGAAATGACACAACCAATGAGGGTAGGACATGTGTCAAGCTCATCTTATTTTATTAAATCATTATTTTTACCTTAAACTACACTAATTACCACTAATCGCAGTTAAGAACTTAATAAGTTACTATTCACCAAAAAATTATTATAATCTCATTGAACCACATTTTACTTCTTAATGACAACCATGTATGTCAGATTTTTTTAAATTCAAAACACAATGATGGAAAAATTTCTTTTAAACAGAAAATCAGTCTTTATAAGTACCACTTAGTGGTTTCACTATTCATAAAAAATTTAAGTTTTTCAGAAAATTACAAAAAATTCACCCTAAGATATATTTGATATTACGAATTCAAAAATGAAGTCTATTTTACAAAATTAAAAACATATAAGTCACATTAATTAATTTAATAATTATTTCCTGCTGTCAGAGCAAATAGTGTGTTTTTATGAAACAATAAGTATCAAAAGATTGACTATAGTTTAAGTCCGATTTCAAAGTGAAATTAATTCCAACGACCACTATTGGATTTAATGGTAAAAATATTTTCTAATTTCTCTTTAAAACCAATTCAAAAGATAATCTAATCATATAAATAAATTAGATTAAAAAGAGTTTTTGAATTAAAATACAACATTTTACACTATTCATTAAAAAATGAACTTTATCAGAAAGGTACCAAAAATTTACACAAAGTAAATTTTGATGTCCCGATTCTAAAGAAGAGTTATATTTGGTCCAATAGAATTTATAAGATCGATCAAAACTATATTTAATGACGGTTCTCCGTCAAAAGGTGATAAGTGGACCTTTCGTGAAAATTAGTGTATAAATGCCTAAAATTGAACTATTTCCATATTTTAAGCCTTTATCTTTTATTGGGTAAATGTAAAAACATTTAAAAACATATATAATCATATTTTAGTTATTACTATCCATTCCCGCCAGT
Source organism: Viscum album (assembly GCA_963277665.1). Classification (NCBI taxonomy): domain Eukaryota; kingdom Viridiplantae; phylum Streptophyta; class Magnoliopsida; order Santalales; family Viscaceae; genus Viscum; species Viscum album. The sequence continues at coordinate 343,563,734 of OY728150.1, read as the reverse complement.
ACAACGGCTACTCGTTAACTAACATTTAAAATAATATTATTTTATTACTTGTGTGCAACGTAAGTTTTCAAAGAAACTCATCATTGCATATCGAGTACGCTATCGAACGTAGAAACCCCTTTTAATTAAAATTAATATTTAATTCGTAAATATTAATAAAAATGAAAATTATTTATTCTTTATTTACCTGGGATGTTACATCCTTCCCCCCTTTTGGGAATTGCGTCCTCGCAATTTTATTCACTTATCAAAATAAGTGGGGGTATTTATCCCTCATAGCATTTTCAGATTCCCACATTGCCTCTTCAATCACATGGTTTTTCCACAAAACCTTTACCTGATGAATCATCTTATTCCGTAACACCTGCTCCATGTTGTCAAGAATTTGGACCGGTTGTTCCTCATAAGATAGGTTCTCTTCCAGCTGAACTACCTCTGGACTCAAAACATGAGAGGGATCTGGCATATACTTTCTCAATATCGAAACGTGAAAAACATTGTGTACCTGAGATAAACTCGGAGGTAAAGCCACCCGTTATGCAACTGATCCAACTCTCTCCAGAATTTCATATGGTCCAATAAAACTTAGACTCATCTTTCCTTTCTTACCAAATCTCACCACACTTTTCCATGGAGAAACCTTGAGAAAAACATGATCACCTACCTCGAAAGATAGATCCTTCCTCCGGTTATCCGCATAACTCTTCTGCCTGCTCTGAGCTGTTCTCATGTGTTTCTGAATCAACTGAACTTTTTCTGCCATCTCTTCTACCAATTCTGGTCCCATCAACTTCCTTTCACCCACTTCATTCCAAAATGTTGGAGTTCGACACCGCTTCCCATAGAATGCCTCAAATGGTGCCATCTGTATACTGGAATGAAAACTTTTATTATAAGAAAACTCAACCAAAGAAAGATGTTGGTCCCAAATTCCCTGATAATCCATAGAACAAGCTCGTAGCATATGCTACAATGTCTGGATTGTTCGTTCTGACTTCCCATCTGATTGAGGATGAAAAGCTGTACTAAAATTTAATTCTGTACCCAACAACTTTTGAAGGCCTTTCCAAAAGTTAGATGTGAACCTGGGATCACGATCAGATACAATGGAGAGAGGAACTCCATGTAACCCAAATATCTCGTTAAGATACAAACGGGAAAGTTGATCAAGGGAGAAATTATCTCGTATAGAAAGTAAATGAGCAGATTTGGTCAAGCGATCAAAAATAACCCATATTGCATTATTACCTCGAGATGTCCTCGGTAATCCCACAACAAAGTCCATGGATATGTTTTCCCATTTCCACTCTGGCACTGGTAAAGGCTGAAACATCCCTTTCGGTTACTGCCGCTCTGCTTTAACCTGTTGACATGTCAAACACTTCGCAGTAAAATCAGCAATATCTCTTTTCATTCCATCCCACCAGTAATACTCCCGCATATCTCTGTACATCTTAGTACTGCCCGGATGAACTGAAAACGGGGAACTATGAGTCTCACATAACAACTCATTCTTCAACTGTGAATCACAAGGCACACAAAAACTCTTCCCAAATCTCAAAACACAATCATTATCAATGTTTAATTCAGGAAACTTACCTTTCTGAACCAGCTCTACCTTTTTCTGCAACTCACTGTCTTGATTCTGTGCTTGCTTGATCATCTTCCTTACAGTTACGAGCAATATGACCAGACTTACCACACCAAAATCACTTACCATACTTGGATAAACATTCTCCAGGATGCATTTTACCACACTTCTCACAGGATGGATATTTTTTTTCTTAACTCTTTGCTTCTTTGATGAATTCTTCCCCTTTGCCTGCCAACTAGACCTCTTATTCTGTTGTTTGTCATAGAACACCTGATCATCGGCAAACTCCATTTCCACCTTCTCCGCACATCGAATATGTTTTTCATAACTTTTAAACTCACGAGAAGCTAATTCCCTTAGATATTTTGGCTTTAATCCTGAGTAAAAATGATTTATTTTACTATCAAGATCTCGTATGAAGTTTGGAGCATACCTTGCCAATCGAGTGAACTTTTCTTCATAAGAAGCCACTGAATCATCCTCCTGCCTCAATTCTAGGAACTGTTTTTCCATCCTAAGACGAACCACCTTAGGAAAATATTTCTCAAGAAACATACCTTTGAATTCGTCCCAGTGAAGATCCTCAATCTCATCACAATCCCTTATATTTTTCACCATCGACCACCACTGATCAGCTTCACCTTCAAAACTGTAAACAACAAGACTAACCTTTTGATGTTCTGAACACCCCATGACATCAAAAATAATCTCCAGTGCTTTAATCCACACTTCAGCTTGCACAGGGTCAGATGATCCTCTGAATGATGGGGGATGTTGCCTCATGAAATGTTCCACCAATGAAATGTTCCTATTTGGTTGATCTGGCTGATCTCGTGCATGGATACCACCACCATTTATAGCCTGAGTCAACTGTGCCATCACTGCAACAAACTGTTCAGTTCCGATTCCGACCATCTCAGGTTGCTGATTTGGAAGGTTATCTTCCTCTTGATGTCATCCCAACATAGCTGCTTTGTTTCCTCTGCGGAAAACCATTCTGAACACAGAAATATCATAGGCGAATCAACATGGTAATCCGTAAATGCTATATCATTTCAATCATATTATAATTTAACACTTTTCTGACTCCTAAAGTTGTCTAAACCGACCTCTGATACCAACTATAAGGCCCCAGCCTTAAACCTTACTTAATCTTGAGTTATCACAAGATTACACGTTGAGGATCTTTTCAGGTTTAGAGTTTTAGAGAATTAGAACATAACTATTACATCTCAAAAGATTACAATGTAGTCACTTCTACTAAGTTTCCATAAATAAATAAAAAACTCTTAAAAGAAACATGTCTAGTTCCATGTTTTATATATCATGACATTCCCTTGATCCCATCCTTGACCTTATTCCACATTAAGTCATGTGAAAAACATTTCAAAAAAACTTGGGGTGAGCATAAAAAGCTCAGTAAGGGATACACAAAGAATGAAAACTGTTAGTTTTTCAAAATCAAGTAAACCATGTATACTCTATCAAAGTAATACCTTCACCTTCATGAAGTTGTAAAAACTCTTCGCTGAATAAAGAATCATTACTTACCTGTTTGTAACCAAAGTATTACCATAAAACCCATATAAAGAACACATAACATATATAAATGTAACTTGGGACATAAACATACTTAAGTGGAATAACCATACGGTCGACTTCCACGCATATCACTTAATGGAATATCCATACGGCTAATTTCCATACATACTTAATGGAATCGCCATACGACCGACTTCCATACCCAATGCATTGGAAGTTATAACGTAACCACTCGTCCTGGTATTCACGGCACCACCCGTCATATGGTTTATAACGTATCCACCTGTTAAAATGTCCAAGTACCAATATAAAATCATAAAATATAAAACCAATATAAAGGAATGATAACATTTCCACATTTCAATCACAATATATCATAAATATATTAACATAATAGAATCCTTTATCAAAACCATTTTTAATACAAAAATACATAAAAGAGTATATGGTATTTATTTTATTTTAAAAATATTACGGCTTGTTGAGGAAGCCAAAGACCAAATAATACTCGCGGCGGCGGAAAAGGTCGTTGTCACCGCGTACGTTAAAAAAACATTCCTTTTTGTCGTTTTGTAAAACGCTTCGTAGAAAAAGATTCTTTTGTATAAAAGTAAAAGTCAAAGGTTTTATACACCGTATAAAAGAAAGTTGTGTATAAAACTAAATATGCCTCAATGAAAGGAGATTGAGACGAAGTCCCTTACCTTAGGTCCGACTTGACTTGATCATTCTTTAACGTCCTGAATAATAAACTTGAGTTAATTTATACTTGATTAAGAACCTTTTTAAAGTTCATTATTCCTTTTATATCACTTATTGACATGTTATAAACATTATGTAACCATTTAATTTAATAATGTTTGTTTTTCCAATATTTGGTTCTTAAGTCGAAAGTGGACTTCTTACAATTACATGTTGTTCGTGTGGTCAAAGGTTCTTTATATCCAGAATGACATTCCTGATTTGGATATCATATATATCATATATATCCATCATATACATGTATTTATAATATTACATAATCATTTATGGGTAAGAAATGAAATGCACCGTTCATGGAGATGGTAAGCCGTACGTAGGCATGAACGCTACATTCATTTCTTTGTCATATTAATGGAATTAAAACTATATGAGAGGTATGTATATTTTAATTCCAGAATTATATTCATCATTTAGATATATAATTAATTATATATATCCATTATATACACGTACTTTTAATATTACATTACATTTGAGGATAAGAAATGAAATGCACCGTTAATGGAGACGGTAAGTCGTACGTACGCATGAACGCTACTTTCATTTCTATCTCATACTTTAATGGAAAGAAATAATAATGATATAGAGGTATATTATAATTCCAGTATAAAATCATATATAATAACTTTAAATCCATCCTTTACACATCCCACATATGTCATTAACGAATCACATCACTTTGAGGGGGTGGTAGTCTGCACTTCCTTAAATGAAGATATCATGTTTACCCATAATGGAAACCATAAAGGTATGCCCAAAATGAAAAAAACAGAAGCTTAAGGAAAAAATAAACACATAATATATCATATATAAAAATAGTGACATCATAATGGCCACCTTTGAAGGTGTTAAATGAGTATTGAACAATCATCGTTTTGGGAGGCAGAATTTCGCCATCCACGGAAACCGTAAGTTATTTAACCATTTGATGTAGTTGTGTGAGAGTGTAGCTCAAATAAATCTTATAAAAACATCCTAGTATATTGAAGATACTGGTGTTGTTACAAAATAAGTAAATAAAAAGAGTTTAGAGGGTTGGAGAAGCAAAATAAAACAAATGAACAAGAGAGAATGAATTACCTTTAAAAGTGTAACTCCTTTTGATTTGACCCTAAAGGATTCTTTTGAAAGGATTCTGCCCAAAGGTAATCCTATGGGATGAGGAGAGGGATGTGGAGAGAGTAAATGGGAAGGGTTTGGCCGAGCCAAATGCTTGAGGAGTGTGTGTAATGAGGTAGAGCTGGGGGCCTTTTATAAGAGGAGAGGAGGGGCACTTTTGGAAAGTAAAGAAATATTACTTTATTTGAAATTGTGTTTCGGTTTTAAAAGGTACCACATTGATATAATTAGTGGATAAGGTGATAAGGGTTCTAAATAAACTCATCCAATTGGTTTTGGACATGTGTAGTTCATAGATTTTACATTATCTTTCCATTTTATTTAAATCATCAAATAATGATGTCATCGCTGCATCAATATTAGGTCATATATAATTTACTTTATTTAATGTCTAAAAATTATAAAAAAAATACAATGATCTAGGAAATATTTTTAGCTTTCCAATGCCTATTTATAATCAAAATTTGGACTTGTAAGTCCCACTTAAAAATTATTTTAGTAAAACAATTTATGTTAGTGTCATTTTTACTTTTACATTAAATAAAAAGTTATTTATGTCATTTCCCAACCAAAGTGTCTCCATGGGGTCCCCAAGTTGACCCATGGCTTGTATTGGTCGGCCATGACACAACCAATGAGGGTAGGACATGTGTCAAGCTCATCTTATTTTATTAAAGCATTATTTTTACCTTAAACTACACTAATTACCACTAATCGCGATTAAGAACTTAATAAGTTACTATTCACCAAAAAATTATTATAATCTCATTCAACCATATTTTACTTCTTAATGACAACCATTTATGTCGGATTTTTGAAATTAAAAACACAATGATGGCAAAATTTCTTTTAAACGGAAAATCAGTCTTTATAAGTACCACATAGTGGTTTCACTATTCATCAAAAATTGAAGTTTTTCAGAAAATTACCAAAAAATCACCCTAAGCTATATTTGATATTACGAATTCAAAAATGAAGTCTATTTTACAAAATTCAAAACATATAAGTCACATTAATTAATTTAATAATTAATTCCCACTGTCAGAGCAAATAGCGTGTTTTTATGAAACAATAAGTATCAAAAGATTGACACTAGTTTAAGTCCGATTTCAAAGTGAAATTAATTCCAACGTCCACTATTGGATTTAATGGTAAAAATATTTTCTAATTTCACTTTAAAACCAATTCAAAATATAATCTAATCATATAAATAAATTAGATTAAAAAGTGGTTTTGAATTAAAATACAACATTTTACACTATTCATTAAAAAAATGAACTTTATCAGAAAGGAACCAAAAATTTACACAAAGTAAATTTTGATGTCCCGATTCTAAAGAAGAGTAATATTTGGTCTAATAGAATTTATAAGATCGATCAAAACTATATTTAATGATGGTTCTCCGTCAAAAGGTGATATGTGGACCTTTCGTGAAAATTAAGGTATAAATGCCTAAAATTGAACTCTTTCCGTATTTTAAGCCTTTATCTTTTATTGGGTAAATGTAAAAACATTTAAAAACACATATAATCATATTTTAGTTATTTCTATCCATTCCCTCCAGTACAACGGCTACTCGTTAACTAAAATTTAAAATAATATTATTTTATTACTTGTGTGCAATGTAAGTTTTCAAAGAAACTCATCGTTGCGTATCGAGTACGCTATCGAACGTAGAAACCCCTTTTAAATAAAATTAATATTTAATTAGTAAATATTAATAAATATGAAAATTCTTTATTCTTTATTTACCTGGGATGTTACACTTTGATTGTGGGTTCAATTCCTACAACCTTATCTGACGCAATGGGTTATCACCCGTCCAATAGGTTTTCCTTTTTCTAAAACTATAATATTATAAAATTACAATAATAGTATCAAAAAATTTTCTATCATTAAACAATACTATCTAATGTCCAACTTAATCCATTCCAACCTTTTGTATTATAAAAAATACTTGTATCTGATCTCATAGTATAAAGAAACTGACAACTAGAAAGGTCATTTAACAATCATTGAACACCATAATTTATCCCCCATATATCCTAAGATATATCTTGTTGGTCACAAACAAAATATGTGAATTCCTTAATCATGTATCCTATTGAAAAATTAATTACCAAATAATCTTTGTGAAAACATGAATGCTCTCAAAAGTGAACTCTTTCCTCCTACCAAAAGAACAAAATTTCTATATACTCAAACTGTGATATCACTTTGTCCTTATATCAGTCATGATCTCATTAATGCCATCAAACATCTCAGTATCTCTGTATCCCTTCATTATGTGCATATCATCTATATTCCAAAAATATCTGTATAACCATTCATGTTTACCAGTACCATTCGACATATACTTTCAAATTCTTTATGAAAACCAATAGTGTAACAATCCTTATATGTTTCTTTATTCCATAATACCACTAAATTACCCAGACAACATAACTCTTTAAAAACATATAATCATTACACTATCTTCTTAAACAATTGACTGAGATTGAACAATTATTTCATCTCATATATCATTTGTAGTCTCTTCATCATCAACAACATAAATACTACCCATACGACCATGCTGATTCTCTTCACGAGACTTTCCCTTAAGAAATTTGTTTTTATAATTCCCATACCGTCCATATTTAAAACATTTAACCATTTTTGATGTCTAATTAATACCATTATCCTTGTCTATGGTGATGAATGATCCTTTTACTTTGCAATTACTAGCTTTGTGTCTATCTTTTCCACACCCAAATCATCTTCCAGTTCTTTTGAAATATTCTCCCTAATGCCTCTTCCCACATGATTTACATAAGGAAAATTGAACTTTATTTCCTCTATGATCATCATGAAACTTCATATTTATCTTTTTAGATGAGTCAAGAAACTTACCAAATTTGAGATTATTGATCATATTATGAGATTTTGGATAAGGCATAATAACAATATATAGACTTCCAGATCCAATTTCAATTGTTTTTTTGACAAAGAATATCATTCAATTGTCAATCATATCCTCCATTATCGTGAATATTCATGTTTCCAGCCATTTTATAAAACCCAAAAAGAATAGTGTGAGAGGAAGAAATCAAAGTAGGAAAACAAAAAAATAAAGGGGGAATAATTTTAATATCTAATATCATAGGTTTAATTCTAAGATCGTTGCCGTAATTCTAAGACTATAACCTATACTTATAATTAACCTTACAGATGTCCCTAGACATACATTAGAAATATATCTAGTGATCTCACTAATGTTTTCGCATCCTAGTTTCTAATGGTTAAAAAACATTATTCTGATACCAACTATAGAGACCCATACTTGACGTACATAGACATTACATTAATTTTGCAGAATAATTAATACATAACAAAAACAGACACCCAAGGACTGTAATAGTTTAGTATCTTTGGAAACTTGGAACATAATCTTCTAATCATGGTGAAAGATCTTCAACATATCCCATAAAGATTTTACCCTTTTGTTTTCTTACCTAAAACCTTTCTTTACATCCTAGGGAAAAGAAAACATAAAAAGGGAGAGCTCAAATTCTCAATAAGGGTAAACATAGAGAACATAAAACAATCCATAAACATTTGAATGCCATTAAACTTGATCCTAGAATATAAACATCAAAATCTTAAGCAAAGACATAAATCATGGAATTACGTAACACATATATCTTAATGGATCATAAATCATGATAAAATAACATGGAAAGAAAACATGTAATTGTGGAAAACCATTAAGCACATGATATGATTTCCGTAGTAGCCAAGGCATTGCTGCCAAGACCATCTTTCTAGACAAAGTCCATTTCTGAATCGAGTTCACTCCTCGTTCTAGTCATGTATCACTGAACCGAATTAACATACCACTCCATCCATGTCTATCTCATGAGATATAAATCATTACCCAATGAATTGGAGGGATATATAGGTCCCACCCATCTCATAATTAAATCATTCTTATGTGTTACAGAAAATAAACATAAATCTTACATCGTAACCCAATGAATAATAAATGTTTCATAAACATCATCCCATCATAGCATATTCCATATATAAAAAATAGATATCATTTCATCATAAAAAAATCAAACCATGTAAATAATAGGGACATTATACTTGAGAAATGACCATATTAAATAATTCCATCTTAGATGGAAAATGGTTTTGACAAAACACTTGAAATTAATTCATGAGGAAAATATCGTTTCCACTTCAAAATCATTTTCTTTTCTCAAAATTCCATGAAATTTTAAAATAATTGGATTTAGATTAAAATAATAATAAAATATTATATAGTAAGCTTCCTGAAAATAAGGAGTTATAAAACGTTAAAAATCCATTCATGCCGTATAAGTTAAAAAAACATTCTCCTCATACATTTAACAGAAAATTCAAAAAGTTCTTTGTGTGGTAAAAAAAGTAAGATTCGTTTCATAACATGTGGTAAAATTAAAAAATGGGTAAAAAGGACATTATGCATACATGAAAACATTTTTAGAAAATATTTTCATGGATGATAACAATAAACCTAGGAAATACTTACGAATAAATAATGTCATATAAAAAGAAGATTGGAAAAGTTATCCCTTACCTTATGTCCGATATGCTTTGTACGTATCTGAACCTTCTCTTCTTCGATGCACCTCTTTAAAGCTTCCTCTTAAGGCACTATAGTTTGTATATTGAGGAGAACAGTACCTCTATAATGTTTCTAGGGAAGTTGAGAAGGGAAATGGGCAGGGTTTGGCTGATCTCGAATGCTCAAAATTGTGTAAAGAGAAGAGGGAGGAGGTGCCCTTTTACACGGTAGGAGAGGGGCACTTTAGGAAAAAAACATAAAACATTATTTTATAATAAAGACATATATGGTTTATAATAGCTCCAAGTTGATTTATTTTAAAGCTAAAGTGGTTATGTGTTGAAATCCTATCATCTAATAGGTTTTAAACAAGATTAAGTTACTATTTTTACCTTTTCATTTAGATTAAACTCAAAGATAAATAATTTAACTTTTACCGTGTCTTGTTGTTTTCTTACACAATATGTTTAATAAACATACTACAACAAGCCAAATGAACCCCAAGTGGATCATTAATAATATATATAACCTTATCCAAGTCATTTGACTAAACCATATATTTTTAGGAATAAAATAACAATTAATAATATAATATTGGTTTTTAAAAAACTATTTTATTACACTTTTGACACTATTTGGTACTTGATTTTTGTGAAAATCATAACAGTATGATTAGTTTGAGAAATATTAATTAAATCAATAATAACATGTCATATTGACCTAATTAATTAGTTTAATTTATAAAAAGTCTCAAATTACATTTATTTGGGTATTTGTAACATCAATCATGTTAATATTTCATTAATAGGTTAATTACAGCATCATCGTTGTGTCATAAATAAAATAAATTATTTAATGTCTAAAATCCATAAACAAAATACCATTATGTAGGAAATATTTTTATCTTTCTAATTTATATTTATAGTCGAATTTATCTTATTTATAACCCTATATTAAAAATGTTTTAGTTATTAAACATAGATTTTATTTATTTTAACTATTCTTTAAATAAAATAATAATAAATATCCTAATTTAATCCAAATGTTCGTAAATGATAATATTTTATTTATAAGGTTGTTTTTGGTCGATTTAAACTTACCAATAGAATTAGTACATGTGTTAGGTTAATAATAATTTCATTTTTACCCTTAATTACCCTATTTTCTTTTATCCGAGGTAAATAAAAGTAAAACGTTACTATTCAAAAAAAATTATTTTTATATTATTGAACCAAATTATAAAACTTGATATTAACCGTGTGTCTTGAACTTTCGAAATTACACTCACAGAAGCAGTAAAATTATGTTTTGTGTAAATTTTAAAATTCTCCTAGGAGATGGGTAAAAGGCGGTGAAAAGTTCAATAAAATTATTATATATATATAATTTCTATAAAATGACTCCAATGAATTACATTGAACTTATTTAGGTATTATGTATCTATTTTTACCTAATATAAATTTAAATTAATTAAATAATTATTTAAATAAAAATTCTGTTTCAAACTATAAATCAGTGTTTTTCACTATTCATAAAAAAATGAATATTTTCAGAAAAATACCAAAAATTCACCCTAGGATAATTTAGATATTCTGAATCAAAAATGAATTCATTTTGAAAGATAAAATTTATAAAATTTCAAAAAGTTGGTATTACTATTAATAATGGCTAGTTCATAATAATATTATAATAATATCTTGTTTAGTGAAACTTGGTATTGTGTACAACACGCGCTATCGAGGAAGGTTGATCGGGCGGGCAAAACAAGCCTAGAATAATGTTTATGTATAATGTAAGCTAATACGGTGTTGCGTATAGCGCAATATAATCTTTTTATAGAATACCAGACAAGACATCAATGTAATTAAAAATAATATTTCTCATAATATCACGGGGTGTTACATAAAGGATATTCTTATCAACTCAAATTGAAATGAAGAGTGTGAAGATAAAATGAGAATTGTACTAAAGACCCTACTTAAGGACAAACTATATGAAAAAATTACAAATTGTTAATTTTGGTTCCAATTTTTTTGCATTATTGCAACATATAATCTTTAGAGAGGGTATATCGGTAGATCTATCAAAGACAAATGTTATTGAATATTGTACCAAAATAACCATGGTGATGTAGGTCCACCATTTTCATGGTTTAAATAGATATTATCGATAGTTTGTGGATTATTTTTCATGACGATCTTATATAATGACCATGTTAACTTGGAAGGGAGAAAATATTTTCTAGAAAGATGTATTTGAGGAATATTTCAAGGAACCAAAGAGTAAATTTTACAGGGAACCGATTTATACATTACCCTATCATGGAGAATCATTTGTAATATATATTGATGCATCCAAGATGGTATTTGGATGTGTTATTATGTAAATTGATATGTTTATTAATTATGAATCATGGAAATTGATAATTCATTAGAAAAAAAACCCAACTAATGATTTAGAGTTGGTTGTGGTAATTTCCTGAATAATGAAATAGAGTAATTATCTTTATAGATAAAATTGTGATATATATATATTATAAATGTTTTATGTATATATTCAGACATAAAGAGTTGAATATTCACCAAAGAATATAGTTCGATCTTATTAAAAATTTCTACTGCTCAATACATTACCACCCTGAGAAATACAACAAGGTGTCTGGTGCTTTGAGTCAAAAGGATCATCCAATATTATCCTTTAAAAGTATTGAAAACGTTATAATATTTCTATATTTTTAGAGGACATGCCTTGAAATCCTGAAGTAAGGGGAAAATATCATCTTTCTCATTTGAATGTTTAACCATCCATCCATGTGAATATTAGAAAGGCACATAAGGAATATATATATAATTGCAATATATTATTTTAAATTTTCCATAGTTTAACCTTCATCGTGACAAAATGATAATGTTTTGGAACCATTTAGCATTCCATACATACCTGATATGAAGGAGTAGTTAGATGAATCTCATATTTCTTTATTCTCTTTTCATAAGGGATGTATGAATAGGAATACAGATTTGAAAGATTATTATGGTTGTAGAGCATGCATAAAATTATCAAAGAGTTTTTATATTGGTTCATGGTATCTCAGCATGTTAAGACTAAAAGAAAAAATTCTTAGGGGATTTCACATCCATTAACAACACATGAATAGTAATGGGAAAACATCACCATTGATTTTGTCATTTGAGTGCGCAAAATGTCTAAAGGGAATAATGATATATTGGATGTAGTCAATTTTCATACTTAATCATCTCACATTATAACTATTTGACAAGAATTATATTTGGATTATCATTTTAGGGTATATATTAAGGAAGTGGTAAGGATTCATGAAGTAATATATTCTATTATGTATGATCGTGATATGAGGTTTTCCTCAATGTTCTAGAGAAGTCTTCAGAAATATCATGATATGGATTTGAGTTTTAGTGAAACATATCATCTTCATACAGATGGTTAGGATGAGAGAAAAAATAAAACCCTAAAGGATATGTTTAGACATAGTTATTTGGATTTAAATGTTTGTTAGTAACACTATCATCTTTTAGTTTATTTTTTTACAATAGTAGATTTCACTTCGTCATTCAGATGGATCCTTCTGTTGAATTCTATTGAAATAAATGTAGTGGTTCAACAATTTAGAATGAAGATGGTCAATCAAAGAAATGGGGGCCTAAGATAGCTGATGATATGTAAGATAAGGTAAAATACATTCAAATATACATCATGGTATCTAATATTTAATAGAAAATTTATATTAATAATCACGGATGTGATCTATAATTTGATGTTAAGGATAAGGTGTTTATAAGAATTTCTTCAGGCATGAAGGTTATGAGATTTTGGAAGAAAGGGAATCTAATCCCCAGGTATATTGGTCCCTTTTAAATTTTTGATCATGTCAGGATGGGATCCTATTTCCTGAAACATTCACCAAACATCTATCAAGTCTACGATGTGTTCCATGTATCTCTCCAGTGGAAGTACATACCTAGCTTTTAAAATCTATTGAACTAAAAGTTAATTCCACTAGAGAATGATATTTTATATGAGAAACAACTAACAGAGTTTCTGATCATATACAGAAATTTTTATGAAACAGGACCACTCACCTGGTCGAAGTTTTATGCTAAAACTGCCATTTTGAAGATGCTATGTGATTATATGAGGATATGATGAGGAAAAACTATCCTTAGTTTTTTTTATTAGAGTGTCTAACTTCAAGGGAGAAATTTATTTTAATGAGGGTAGAATTTTACACCCTCTACTTTTGGTGAATATTATTTTGAATAAATTAAATTTATTTGATAACTTGTATAATAAACAACACCACATTTAACTTTAACTACACATAGCATTGGTTTATCTTGTGTTACACTTGGCAAAGAGTTTTAAAAAAATGATGATATATTATTAATATTGTTATTTAAATGTGAGAATTATAACCTATCCATTAAAATTATCAATACAAATACTGATAACTACTTTTAAAATATTAATTATAATGGTTTTATTTAATAAAAACATATTGATATGAAAGTAATTAATTTTCGGTAATTTTTTTATATGTTTTAAAAATACAATTTTCTCAAAGAAATAATTTCTGATTATTTTACTCAAAATTAAAAAAATTAATTTTTCCTACTTTTAGAAAACTAATTCGATAAAATAAACATTAAATTTTTAAATTTTTATTTCCAATTTAGATTAGATTGAATTTTTTGGGATTTTTATAAAATGTTTAATTGTTTTATGAATAATTAAAAATACTGAAGATTAATTGAAAACTAAATTTCATTTTAATTTATTTATAATGTATAATTATTTCTAAAAATACTTTTAAATTATAATTAAATCGATTATATATTCACTAATCCAATCTGGGACATTATATTCAATTATATATTAAATTTTTATATAAAAACATTTTAAAATTTTCAACATATTCTCTATAGAAACCCGCTTTCTCAACTCATTTGTGTGATTAATTTTAAATTTTATGTTTCCACTTATTTGAACATAATTTGGAAAAATGGATTTCATATTTCAAATAAAAATAATTTATATTATATAATAACTTCAAATAAATTTTTTTCCTATATAACTAGTAAACAGATTAAAAATTATTTTTCACACTTAAGGTAAAAATGTGTTTAAATTGGGTTAAACTAAAAAGATAAGTGTTAAAAACAAAACAAGATATGTCCAAAACCAATTTGATGAGCATATCTCGACCATATAACATCTATTATCATGAATGTCCCATTATTGGAGCCTTGTGATTTGAATAAAACTTGGGGGAATTCATGGACTCGAATAATTATAAGTGGTTCACTTACATCATTTATAAAATGCCTTCCAGTATAATATTTCATTCAAATATTCAAAAACATTTTGGATATAGAATACCAACCAAATATTTCATAAATAAACATCCTCTCATATTATAATCCTTATGTTTTACATAAATCCATCCAAAGAAGTATTTTGTTCAAAACCTATGTAGGATAGCTAAAGAGAAGGTAACGTTCATCAATAAGCGTTTCTGTTTTTTTTAATCCTCCAACTCCTTAAATTATTATTTTAAATGATGATATAATAACTTCAGTATTTTCCATATATTTATATTTCATTATGTTTAGTGAATTACCTAAAAATATCATCACTTCCATCAAATGGTTTACTAAATCATCGGTCATATATTTGGGGGACTATCACCTCATGAACCAATGTTATTCGTTTTTTTTCTATTTACACCTATCATGGATATAAATATTGATGGTTTTATTATTTATATATTATATTTATGATATTATTATACCTCTGGAATAATTATATCTCATATACCTTCATAATATCATTTTTTTGGGAATACGATTATGTCGCTCATGTGTTTAGCGGACTACCGTCTACCTTAGCAATGTGATTAATGCATACATTAAATTTAAGGTAATTAGGATGGATTTAATGAAATATGCGATATAAATGAAATAAAAAAGTTTCTATAATGATAATATATCATTTAACTATATTTATATAAATCTAACAAGAAAATGGAAATATCAGTCATAGGTACGAAAGTCCTACCGATCCATGAATGATATATTTCATTAAATATCACAAACTTTTATAGATTATTACAATTTAATATATAGAATATATATTATAATTACGTGATGGTTAAATTTTTATATATTATTTGATTGTTATCAATATATGAGGGAAAAAATAAAAAATCAAAACAAATATGAAATACAACACTATTTTTAACCAAAACAGAACATTAACCAATAATTCTTAATAAAAGGGTAATAAAAGGTCATAATAAATCATATGTTGATTGATATATATATATATATATAGTTCTATAATAGGTTTATAATAATCTTATGTTTATTATACAGCAGTCTTGTACTTGTATGATGGATGTAATGACTTAAGGTAAGGTATTTTTTCTCAATTTTCCTTCATTGGGATGTATTCTATGTGATGTAACTATATTTTTCCACAATGTGTATATAAAGACAAATTTTTATATAATATCATCAATTTATTTACCCTCATGATATTTTATGGTGGATTTTATATTATACCTTCATGGGTCTCATGATTTAATATTACTAAAGTGTTAATGATTTTATGGTACAATCACATCATTTATCAAGAATGATTAGGATTACGCTTCTAATTTCAAAATATGATGATAAATCTCCCAAAAAACAGGAAATTTATTATTCATTGATTATTCAATAAATATTCAATTAATAGTTCCATTTTTTCACTATTTGGGACTATAAAATCTGAGATTTGTTTTCAAAATTTCCCACTTAATTTCTCTCTTTGGTCAGAAATCCATTTTCATTCAAAACCAGGTTTTCTAAAAATGATTTCATTTTTATACTATTATCATATACTTTTTAAGACATTTTTCCCTTGTTTTAATTTTTCTACAAAATAAAATTAATGGATCCTTTATGTCATTTATCAAACAATACCCATTTTCCTTTCATAGGAAATATGAAAGGAATATTTTTTATAATGTGTACGACACGAAATAAGCTTTTCAACATCATGTCCATTTTTTCATAGATGATTATTTTATAAGTTTTCATGTATATTTTCAATAAAAAATGTTTCAAAATGTATTCTGTATTAAAAAGTATTTTTCAATGTGGAAAGGATATTTTTCTCAAGAAATGTTTCAAATGATGGATAAAAACCTTTTCCCATCTAATCTGACATCCATTTATGTTACATAAGACGTATTAGGGATATAATTCAGGGATACAATTATTTTTTTTTCTCTAAATGGTTTTTGTTTATGATGTCTTGATGTTTATGAAACTTTTTTCTCTTACACAAGTTATACCATGATAAAATCATAATGAACCATGCTTTTTTTCCATGGGTTATACCATTATAAAATTATTATGAAGCCCACTTCTTTTTAAATAGGTTATCCTATGATGAAATGATAAAATAATCAGAAAACCTGTCTCTTTTCTTTATGTTATGATTTTTTTATATTTTTATGAATCCCATTTTATTTCACAGTCTATGATATGATGATTGTTTTAAAATATTGTGGCACACCCACAAACACCTTTATATATATATATTTATGGTTTTGATTATGATAGGGGTGGGACCTATATATCCCTACAATGAGTTGGGTAAATATTTATATATCTTAATATAGACAAGAAAACAATGGGGAGTGATCCTAGTTCTAAAAGGGACATTGTACACTTTAATGGTCTTTGGATTGAACCGTGACTTCTATAATGGGTTTTGAATTGAACTCATTCCACTATGATAGCCATTGAAATAAGGCTCAAATAATATATAATTTATTATCTATGCTTATTTTTATTCCAAAAATCTATGTCTTTTGCTATTATTATGATCTTGTAGCTCATGTTATTTAATTACCATATGATTCATGTCTTATAAATTGCCAATATTTTTTCATGACTTGATATTATGATCTTTTATATGTAGGGTATTTTGTTCAATATTAATTCACATGTTCCCATACCCTTATGATCATTTTATGCTTATGTATATCCCTTTAATACCCTTACTAAGAATCTAATCATTCCCTTTTGTTATGTTTCCATTCTTCGATTTATAAAGAAATTCATTAAATATGATATGTATAAGAAGATATCGAGTTATGACGATCATAAATGGAGATGATGTAGTTTACCTATAGACTAGTTCATTGCATTTTAATTTTTCCAAATACACTAAACTATTATGGTCCTCAATCATGTTTTTATATAATGTAAATAATATTCATCAAAATTGATATAATATATATTTATAATAAGCCTTGGTTACTATAATAAATCTATAGGAAGAATAATTATTGGGGACTCTGATAGAGATGGAGTCACTACGAATTGTCCATGAAAAATGCGTTTCCAATATTCATCAATTGAAGATCTAATTAAACAGTTTATGGAGGATATTCATGATTATCAAGGTCACAGATCAAAATATGTTCACTAAACCACTCAAAAGAATACTGACCATTACACACCTAACCATAAGGGTATACATTGGAGTAATAAAGGGATTTATATCTAGACACTATTAGTATGATTTTTTTATATTTTTTTAATTAAATAATTAATATAGTTATATCATTTATTTATTGAATTATATATGATTATTTAATGTGTCTGATAAAAATGAAATATTGACATGATGAAAATAAAATTGTACATTTGGGAAATATGTATTTCAAATAAATATACACTTTTGATATATTAATGAATTTATTAAACCAATATTTTCTTAATAAAATATTATTATTTGATGATATTTATTTAAATATAAATGGTAACATAATTTAATGAAGCCCCGTGTAAATTTTCTAATGTCCAAAAAGTTATCAATATCATAAAGCATGTTTTTACAAGTAAATTGGAATTATATTTTAAAAGTAAAAATTTTCACCAGTAGAAAAATAGTTTTAAAAGTACTCCATATTAGAATTGAAATAAATATATTTAAATTTTCCAATGGTGAGTTTTTTTTTATTTATTTATTATGAACATTTTTTTAAATCATAAATATGATATAAATATCTTGATTGTATTATGAAATCATATTGGTTTAAATTATAAATAATTTGTTTTATAGAAATATTCCTGAGAAAAACTATATTCCATATTTAAAATGATTCTTTTTAATTTTATTTGATTAATTTAATAAAAACCTTAATAAATCCCCAAAATCTTATATTGCATTTTAGAGTATTAAAATCAATTTGTTATGAACAAGAATATCTTCCACATCAAATATTGTTTTATTTTAATTTATTTGGTTCTTGGATTAAAAATTTTGAATACCAATACACTTTGATAGAAACCATGTGAAACCACATGGGAAGGTTTGTGGATTGTATTATTTTATTATATAGAGTCATGGACAAATGTTTTGAAGTTAATAAAGAATTACCCCTTTTTTCTATAAATAACCACCACATATCAAAATCCTCTTCTATAAAAACACATTATTAATGAATTTAAACTCCATCTCCATATATAATTCACTTTCTAAATATTTTAATGATCATAAGAAAATCCTAAAAATCTTTTTATAGTGCCCTCTCATGGTAAGGAATATCTCCTTATTCTTTTACAATCATTAAAATTATTTGTATCTATCCTTTTAAATGTCAATTTACAATGTTTTAATTCCTTTATAAATTCCCCTGCACCAGAAAATTTATTTTCTATTAATGAGATATCCTATATCCTCTACCTATAAAACAATTATGTAAGTAATTATTAAATTAATGTAAGATGATTCTATCATCCTCGCTATTCTATAAATTTCCATATATTATTCCATTTAATTTCTGAATAGTCTTTTTGGGATATTCTTTTACACATTAATTTTAATATATTTATGATTTACTTGTAAGGATATACCACATTTCTCTCTCACTAAACCCATTCCATAGATCATTATATAGACACATTATGCTCCAAAATTTATAAAGGGAGTTTCCATTCCTGGCATTTCTATTTTGAATACCCACCCCAATTTTACCTTAAGGTATTCCCCAATATATATATATATATATATCATTCATTTATTGGGGAATTCCATTTATTTAACCCATACTCATTAATAATTTGACTAAATGTGATAAATTACATCCCTTTGTTGTATGATCTATATGGGACAAAAATTCATGTACATCATATGAATGTGTCGGGTGGTCTCATAATTATATATCCCTACAATGAATTAAAATTTATTTATCTCCTGATATTCAATTTATTGTGAAATGGAAATTATCATAAGATATATATTTTATGTTGTATTGTAAATAAGGAGTTAATTGTGCTTATTATGTCATATTTTATGATGAATCTACTTTCATATGATTAATTGATGTTATGATTTCATATCAATATCAATTGTTAATGTTTTTGATTATCACCCCATTTATACCACCATGATATGACTCATGACTCAAATATATTAATTTAATCATGTTATTATTTCATTATTCCCTTATTGGGATTTCTAATTCACCCCTTTTCTTTTCCTCAAGGTTATCTTGTGAAGTGTTTAAAGTTAAATATAATATAATGTCATGTTTTAGATATTTTAAATACATTTTTTCATCACTATTTCATTTTATTATGTTATGTACAGAATTAATCAAATTCTCTATGCATATTAATCTTTGGGGATATTATTATGATTGTCTTTGTTTAATAAATCATGAAATTATGATTGTAAAAGATATGAGTTCTCTTAGTTTGTATCAATGGAAATGGATGAGTTATTTTTAGGGATTAAGATTATAAAACCTTATTGAAGAACATATATACAATACTAAATATATAGAAACATTCTCAAATTTTTGTAAAGTATATATAAAGCTATTTCCAGAACATTTGTCTTGATACTATAAATTGATGTGGCACATGAACTGCTGTACCTAGGGATAATAACCCCAAGATGGTGAAATAGTTTTTAACCTTATTGTCACTGGGTGTATGAAAAATATATCATTTCAAATGCCTATTTTGACATTCACATGTGATATTCTTTGGTATGTTCACGTGCTCTTCACATATAATTATGAAGGGGATAAAAAATTCCAATAAATTGTTTTATGAAATGTATCATTGATAACATAAAATGATTCATTTAATTTCATATCTATTGTAACGACCCGAAATTTTGAATAAATATTGTTTCCTAATTTTATTTTTTATTTTATTTTATTTTTATACTCAACAAAAATGTTTCATCTGATAACATGATTATAATTAAAATGATACCGTTGGTTTTTGACTGTTATATGACCATTGGTCAATATGACCGCCAGAAACTAAACGTTTTGAGTATTGTCTCTAAATACAAGTAATCTTGGTTAATTAATATAGAAAGAAAATTTGATGGCCTCACCCAGTAGTCTTGGACCGATCGAATCCCATCTAACAGAAATTGGGAAGGAGGTAGCACCACTAGAATTTTCTCTAGACCAAACCCAATCTAAACTTCATCGTGTGAAGCTATAACGGGATCACTTTCGCGAGAAGTTCAAACTGATAGAAATTACTACTTGTGCGATGTTGGTCGAGCCTCCCTCAGATTCTCTCACCTTAGCACACCATACACTTAGGTCCTATGCTGGTGAGATACGGGTCTATGTAAGGAGACCATAACTGCCTTGTGTAATCCTTTGTTTTAAATAAAAATTTGGATTTCTTCTTATGATGAAGTTTATGAATTTTCAAATGACCGGATAAATATAGTATGCATATTTTTGATGAAATTTAGAAAAAATATATTTTAAAAATGTTTTTGTAAACCTTAAATAATTAAAAATGTGTAATGATTTCCAAAAAATGGTCTTCTACAATTATTTTCAGTACGAAATTAAAAGTCTAATAAGATCAACTTGATTTTTGATGACTAGTAGATTATGAATAGTGATTTTACGCTTAAGATTAGTAATGTGACCCAATGGATTAGTAATTTAAATCAAAGAAAGTTTTAATATAATTTAGACACCTTGATTAAGCAATGACATTCAATAAAATGGGTAAATAATGGTTTCATAAATTATTAGTCAAGTATTCATTTTTCAGGTGAATAGTGTTTTTTAATTAAAAATTTAATTAAAAATAATTAGAAAATTATTATTATAAAATGGACATTATTTTTTGAACTCATAGCATTGATATTGTGTTATGGTAATTTTTGGGGATTTTTTCTGAAAAAAATGAATTTTCGGGGAATAGTGTATTTATTTAAAAATAAAATTAAAATTATTTTGAAAATTATTTTTATAAAATAGGGTTCATTTTTGAAATCAGAGCCTTGATATTTGGTTAATGTGAAATTTTGGGATTTTTCTGAGAAAGTTGAATTTTCAGTGAATAG
The DNA here is from genome assembly GCA_963277665.1 of Viscum album. Classification (NCBI taxonomy): domain Eukaryota; kingdom Viridiplantae; phylum Streptophyta; class Magnoliopsida; order Santalales; family Viscaceae; genus Viscum; species Viscum album. Next base: position 343,541,697 of record OY728150.1, on the reverse strand, counting down.
TAAAAATACAGTTTTAGGGTTTCGGTATGTTTAATGACATCATAACTGTGTCATGATGCTGTCATGAGATATTTTAAGGGTTGGCCAGCCAAGAGTGATGGATTATTGTTTTGGGGGCGCTATGTGGCCTAACTACATGGTAAATTCCAAGGGAGAGCACATGGTTTTGAGAAAAGCACTTGTGAGGTGTCCCTTGGCCATTTATGCCTTGTCCCCTCACTTTCCCTATAAAAACACACCCTTTACTCCTTTAGTTTTCACTCCCAACACTCCCCCAACAATGTTCTGATCTCCTTACCTCCAAAAGTGTCCTCCCAAGGTGCCCCCAAGCCCTCAAGGTCCAAACCTTTGAGTTTATGAGTTACGTATTAAGGTAAGGGATCCGATCTCTCTCTTTATTTTCAAGAAATCTCTTTTATTTAATTTCTTTTATGCTGCATGTTCTTATGTTAAAGGGTGTTCTTTTATACTCCTATTACATCCATTTTAATGTTCACATAATGAGGGATCCCCTCTTAATCTGATTATTTCGTTTTATGATGTTTTAAGTGGCGCCATTAGGCTGCCGAAAGTTTTGTAACAGATTCTTTCTCCCTTCTCATTTTTCAAGATGTATATTCATGTAAAGTATTTCAAGTTCCTTTTTATTATTTTGGGCTATGATATCTAAATATATCATACTGATATTTTATTATCAAATGATGAGAGACCCCATTTGATCTCTTCAATTCAGTATTTTGTAGTTTTAAGTGGCGCCGTTAGGCTGTCGAATTTTTAAGTGGTTCTTCACCCTTCACGTTTAGAAGTTATACTTTCATGTCAATTCGTTCAAGTTACTTTTTGTTATGTTGGGGTATTATCTCTATATCTACCATACTTATCTTTTATGTCCATATTATGAGAGACCCCATTTTGATCTCTTCAATTCATTATTTTGAAGTTTAAGTGGCGTCGTTAGGCTGCTGAATTTTTAAGTGGTCCATGCACCTTTCTCCCTTATCAATGTTTTAATTCCATTTCAAGTCTTGAAAATTATTTTTTATTATTTTGGGGTATGATCTATATATCTATCATACTTATCTTTTATATTCATATGATGAGAGACCCTATTTGATCTCATCAATTCATTTTTGGTTGAAGTTTATGTAACGCCGTTAGGCTGCCGAATTTTCAAAAGAGAAATCTTATTTTTGTCTTCCTTTCATGTTCTTCATTTCATATGGTATATTATAAAATTTCATTACCATGTTCTTAAATCCCTTATATTATGTCCCTCTACTATTTTATGGGTCATTTATTAATGTTTGACCCATGCCCCTCTCTTTTCAATGTTTTCTAAAAACCTTGTAACATAGTCGTTATGCTGTAGAATTTTCATCTCAAAATGCCTCTCTCTTTTCTCAAAATTATTTTATGTTATAAATTTAATACTAAAAGATATTATTTCTACAGGTTTATTCACATATATACCAAAAAGTTCTATTTTAAATTCTGGTATTTACATACATGAAACCCTCTTTCCCTTTTCCGTGGGTTTAAAGTGACATAATGATCATGTCTTTAAAGCAGTTTTTAAAATGTTATGAAATGAAACCCATTTATTTTATGATATATGGGTTGTTTATGAAATGATTTATGATGATATATGTGGCACACACGATAATGAAGACATGTTAAGGGTGTTCCCAGATTGCGCTCCAATGCATTGGGTAAAGACTTAATCTCTAGAGATGACCATTTTTAATGATGCCTTGGTGAATAACCTTGGTAATTTTTAATGACACCTTGGGGATGGACCTTGGTGAAACGAAACGATTGTCAATATTAAATGTTGTAGCCACATCTTCAATTAATGAAAAATGTTATTTTTATTATGATATGCTTCATGGTTTCATTTTCATGCCTTCAATTTTTTTTCATTACCTTATTGAAGAATCTCTAGTTCACATGTAAAATGTTTCTCTTGTTTCCCTTACTCGGCCTTCTGCTCACCCTTTCGTTTGATGTATGTCCCCAGGTTATGAGATTCAGTAATGAGCCTAGGATGAACATAAGGATAAGTCTTTCAAGTGTTTAAGAAGAATGTTTTTTTGTTATTTTCATGTATTATGTTCGTTGTTTCCAAGACACTAAACCTTAAATATACTCAGTTCCGTGTAATGAAATGAAAGTTATGTTATAAAAACAAGGGATTCTATAGTTGGTATCAAAGGATGGTTTAGTTATTTGTGGAAATTAGGATTTGAAAACTCTAGGAAGAACCCTATAGAAAAGTTTAAATATAAAAAATCTTCCTGGTATTTTGGTGAGTATTGAGTAAGGGGTTTCCAAGAAAATACATCCTTGTTTGGATACGAGCAGGTAGGGGTGGCTCTGGCATGGGATGTAGATATGGGTAAGACCTGAAAACACCGCGTTGAGCTAGACTCGAACGGGAACTGGTACACGACAACAGACCTTGCTGCACTCTTGGTTACGACACTCCCGGGGTATATGCTTTGGTAAATTCATAAGCTTAGTATGAACCATTGTTAAAGGAACATAGATAAAATAAAATAAAGGTTCAAATAAGAATATATGATCTTGGATAACCTAGATGGGAACCTAGGGGATCAAAAGTTAGGGTATATTTTTCTTCTACAAGTTATCCTTATATGCTTTAAGTTTCTTTTCATGATTATTGGCTAAGTATTTAAGCCACTAATTATCGCTTCGTTTCTTAGTTAATGGCAGGAAATGGAAGAACATGTGCCAACAACCAATGTGAAAAGAAATGCTACGATTGCCGTGTTAATATGACAGAGATGATTAGGGGATTAAAAGATGATTATTATTTTAGAAGTCATTCACTATTTTGAGGACCCTATATGATCTAGGTAAATAGATTACTGCGGTATTTACATTGAGGAGTAAGGTTTACTTATATTTTGAAGAATCAATGAATTTAAGGTGGACTTATAGTAATTTAGGTTACTTATGGAAATGATTAACCTATCTTGGGTAAAATATGTTTAGGTTAGCTACTTTTGTTATAAGATGTTAGGTGTGGTTGATGTTGTTTGGAGATAAACAATGATGTTTATTTCGGAAGACTATGTTATCAAATCCCTCTTGTATTTGGGTTTCAATCTTAGTTTGGTTTATTTTGAAGAATTTTAAGGACCGTTATTTATGGGATGGTCTATGATGAACTTTGGGTAGTACCATGGAACTTTGAAGATTTAAAAATAGTTTCCCTTCCTATGGGATTCATTTTTTTTGAAGAGTTGTTTTACCTTACCCTTTCTATTTTTGGGATAATGTTTAAAGATTGAACAAATATATAGTTAATCTTTTGTGGATTATGTGATTCTCTAGAAGACGATTCTTGTGTTTTGATGAGACAAAGTAGTTCTTAATGCTCATCATTTGGGGAAAAGATTAGTTTTGGTAGAAACTTAATAAAAGATGAAACTCTACATGAAGGTAGGTATATTTTCTTATGTTTTTGTTCTATGTAGTAAATTAATTCCTCAAAATTATGAAAAGAAATGTAAAACAAAAACATTGTTGGTTTATGTTTCCCAGTAGGTAATCCCTGACCGTTTACACACATCATAAGTTTTGGATTTTTTTATGGTTAACATTTTCATAATCATGTTTTCTATCACTCTCCCTCAAGACATGACCCTTTGTTTTTCTTCCATGTCCATGTTTTTCTACATGGAATCCTAGTGTGGGCTAACTCGGGCGACCTTCTTACTTCCCTTTCATTCTTTTAAAGTAATAGTTTTACTGACTCCTTTTCCGATGTGGGACTTTCAATGAAATTTCAAAACCTAATTTAAAAAAATTGCGAGGACGCAATTTCTTAATGTGGGAAGATTGTAACGACCCGAAATTTTGAATAAATCTTGTTTCCTAATTTTATGTGTTATTTTATTTTATTTTTATACTCTACAAAAATGTTTCATCTGATAACATGAGTATAATTAAAATGATTCCATTGGTTTTTGACTGTTATATGACCATTGGTCAATATGACCGCTGGAAACTAAACGTTTTGATTATTGTCTCTAAATACAAGTAATCTTGGTTAATTAATATAGAAAGAAGATTTGATGGCCTCACCCAGTAGTCTTGGAGAAATTGAAGCCCATCTAACAGAACATGGGAAGGAGGTAGCACCACTGGTCTTTGTTCTGGACCAAACACAAGCTGAACTTCATCGTGTGATGCTAGAACAGGATCACCTTCACGAGAAGTTCAAACTGATAGAAATTAATACTCGTGTGATGTTGGACGAGCCTCCCTCAGATTCTGTCACTTTAGCCCAACTTACACTTAAGTCCTATGCTGGTGTGATAAGGGGATATGTACGGAGACCGTAACAGCCTTATGTAATCCTTTGTTTTAAATAAAAATTGGGATTTCTTCTTATGATGAAGTTTATGAATTTTCAAATGACCGGATAAATATTGTATGCATATTTTTGATGAATTTTAGAAAAAATATATTTTAAAAATATTTTCGTAAACCTTAAATAATTAAAAATGTGTAATGATTTGCAAAAAATGGCCTTTTACAATTATGTTCAGTACGAAATTTAGAGTCTAATAAGATCATCTTGATTTTTGATGAATAGTAAATTATGAATAGTGATTTTACGCTTAATATTAGTAATGTGACCAAATGGATTAGTAATTTAACTCAAAGAAAGTTTTAATATAATTTAGACACCATGATTAATTAATGAGATTCAATAAAATGGGTAAATAACGGTTTCATAAATTATTAGTGAAGTATTAGTTTTTTCAGGTGAATAGTGTTTTTTAATTTAAAATTTAATTAAAAATAATTAGAAAATTATTTTTATAAAATGGACTTTATTTTTTGAACTCAGAGCATCGATATTATGTTATGGTAATTTTTTGGGATTTTTCTGAAAAAAATTTATTTTCAGTGAATAGTGTATTAATTTAAAAATAAAATTAAAAATTTTTAGAAAATTATTTTTATAAAATGGAGTTCATTTTTTAAATCAGAGCCTTGATATTTGGTTAATGTGAAATTTTGGGATTTTTCTGAGAAAGTTGAATTTTCAGTGAATAGTAAAAATATAGTTTTAGGGTTTTGGTATGTTTAGTGACATCATAACTGTTTCATGATGATGTAATGAGTTATTTTAAGGGATGGCCGGCCAAGGGTGATGAATTATTTTTTTGGGGGCCCCATGTTTCCTAACTCCATGGTAAATTCCAAGGGAGAGCACATGGTTTAGAGAAAAGCACTTGTGAGGTGTCTCTTGGCCATTAATGCCTTGTCCCCTCACTTTCCCTATAAATACCCACCCTTTCCTCCTTTAGTTTTCACTACCAACTCTCCTCCAACGAATTTCTAGTCTCCTTACCTCCCGAGGAGTCCTCCCAAGGTGCCCCCAAGCCCTCAAGGTCCAAAACATTGAGTTTTATGAGTTACGTTTTAAGGTAAGGGATCTGATCTCTCTCTTTCTTTTCAAGAAATATCTTTTATGTAATTTATTTTATGCTCCATTTTCCTATGTTAAAGGGTGTTATTTTATACTCCACTTACTTCCCTTTTCATGTTCACATAATGAGAGATCCCCTCTTACTCTCATTATTTCGTTTTATGAAGTTTTAAGTGGCGTCGTTAGACTGCCGAAATTTTTGTAACGGATTCTTTCTCCCTTCTCATTTTTCAAGATCTATTTTCATGTAAAGTATTTCAAGTTCCTTTTTATTCTGTTGGGGTATGATCTCTAAATTTATCATACTGATCTTTTATGGTCATATGATGAGAGACCCCATTTTATCTCTTCAATTCAGTATTTTGATGTTTTAAATGGCGCCGTTAGGCTGCCGAATTTTTAAGTGGTTCTTCACCCTTCTCGTTTTGAAGTTCTACTTTCATGTCAATTATTTCAAGTTCCTTTTTGTTATGTTGGGGTATTATCTCTATATCTATCATACTGATATTTTATGACCATATGATTAGAGACCCCATTTTGATCTCTTCAATTCAGTATTTTGATGTTTTAGTGGCGTCATTAGGCTGCTGAATTTTTAAGTGGTCCTTGCACCTTTCTCCCTTATCAAAGTTTTAATTCCTTGTCAATTTTTGAAAATTCCTTTTTATTATGTTGGGGTATGATATATATATCTATCATACTGATATTTAATGTTCATATGATGAGATACCCTATTTGATCTCATCAATTCATTTTTGGTTGAAGTTTATGTAACGCTGTTAGGTTGCCGAATTTTCATAAGAGAAATCTTATTTTTGTCTTCCTTTCATGTTCTTCATTTCATATGGTATATTTTAAATTTTCATTACCATGATCTTAAATCCATTATATTCTGTCCCTCTACTATTTTATGGGTCATTTATGACTGTTTTACCCATTTCCCCTCTCTTTTCAATGTTTTCTAAAATCCTTGTAACATAGCCGTTATGCTATAGAATTTTCATCTCAAAATGCCTCTCTCTTTTCTCAAAATTATTTTATTTTATAAATTGAATACTCAAAGATCTTATTTCTACAGGGGTATTCACATATGTACCAAAACGTTCTATTTTAAATTCTGGGATTTACATACATGAAACCCGCTTTCCCTTTTCCGTGGGTTTAAAGTGACATAAAGATCATGTCTTTAAAGCAGTTTTTAAAACGTTATGAAATGAAACCCATTTCTTTTATGCTATATGGGTTGTTTATGAAATGATATATGTGGCTCACATGATAATAAAGACATGTCAAGGGTGCTTCCAAATAGCGCTCCAATGCATTGGGTAAAGACTTAATCTCTAGAGATGACCATTTTTAACGACACCTTGGCGAATAACCATGGTAATTTTTAACGACACCTTGGAGATTGACCTTGGTGAAACGAAACGATTATCAATATTAAATGTTGTAGCCACATATTCAAGTTATGAAAAATGTTATTTTTATTATGATATGCTTCATGGTTACATTTTCATGCCTTAAAGTTCTTTTCACGACCTTATTGAATTATCTCTAGTTCACATGTAAAATGTTTCTCTTGTTTCCCTTACTGGGCCTTCTGCTCACCCTTTCTTTTGATGTATGTCCTCAGGTTATGAGATGCAGTAATGAACCTAGGATGAACTTAAGGAGAATCCTTTCAAGTGTTTATGAAAAATGTTTTATGTAATTTTCATGTATTATGTTCCTTGTTTCCAAGACACTAAACCTTAAAGATCCTCAGTTCCGTGTAATGGAATGAAAGTTATGTTATAAAAAGACGGGATGCTATAGCTTTTATAATAAATTTGATATATGATCTATCCACAACTATTCATAATTTAACTTTCATGTGTCAAATAATTCAAAAATTATAATCCCTAAGTCCATTTTTTATTAATGTAATAGATTATAGCTAGAATAAAATAGTGAAAGGTTTTATTATCATTCATTTATGAACATAAAATATACCATGTGATTTAGATTATAAACATTAATTCATATGAAATAAATTTATTAGGATTATTTAAACACCACAACAAAAATAGATGTATAGATTTCTAAGAAAAAATAAAATGGGGAAATACTTACATTATAAGTATCTATGTATTCCCCTATACAAATTTGTGGGTAGAATACCCCAACAAACCTTGTGAAAATCTCTTTAACAAAATGTAATTAAATTATATGATTGGATTAGACTACCTTATATATTGAGAACATAAATTTTCTTTATAAGGAAATGACCCTATGTATCATCAATCACCCTCTAGTTCTATATAATTGCTAGTAGTATCATGTATCTCATTTGGTATCATCATATCAATAATATATATTATTTGATTATGAGAATGGGTATCTAGATTAAATGATTAATACATAGAATAAGATTATTCATTATGACAATCCAATAATTAAGGAATATGTTGATGTATTGTCAATAGAATTATCTAGTCTTCCTCCTATTCAAGAGGTTGAGTTCTCAATCGAGTAATACTCAGATTTATGAAAATATACCAGCCTCTATATTGAATAGAAATTGTTGAACAAGAGGAGCTGAAGAAAAAACTACATGACAATTTTTATGAAGTTTTTATTTTCCCAATTGCTTAACCATAGGATGCACCATCCTTATTAAAAGAGAAGATGGGTGGTTCAGTGTGCCTCTGTATTTATTTTAATATAGTTAGGAACATCATGATAATGAACATTTATCCTCATCAATAGATTTATGAATTGTTCAGTTAGATACATGGATCATAGTAGTTATATAAAATATATCATCATCCAGGATATTATTAATTGAGAAAAATAAAAAAGTATATCTCTAAGACTACATTTTATATAATATAAAAGAACCTTGAGTTCATAATAACAGAATTTGGATTCACTAATACTCCAGATATATTCATGGGGTAAATGAAATGTGTCTTTAGGGACCACAATGATAAATTTGTTGTAGTATTTATATATGATCTTCTTATCTACTCCAAAAGCATGGAAGAATATGAGGATCATTTGAATGATGTACCAATAACCTCTTGAAAATAAAATTGATATGCTAAGTATAATAAATGATAATTTTGGATAGATAAGGAAAACATTATGTGGTATTTTATCACTAGATACTAGATATTTATTTATCCCTTAAAAATAGAGGAATCTAATGTATATCCCATATAAATATTTTTTATAGAGATTTATAGATTTCTTAGATTACCTCATTACTATTGTCAATAATTCAGAATCGTATCATGTTTTCTAGGCCCATTAATAAAGATAACTCAAAAGGTAGTGATGTTTTTCAGGACTAATTAATTTAATGAGAGATTTAACGTGTTAATAAAGAGGCTAATAATAATACATGGGATCAAATTACCCCCTGGTTGGATGTATTTTTGATCTACAATGATATATTAAAAAATTGATAGGGTTGTGCACTCATGGAAGATTAAATTGTGATATCATATTCCTCCTGGAAATTAATTATCCATAAGAAAAAAATACCCAATAAATGCCCTTGAATTAGATTTCGTGATATTCACATTAAATATATTGTGACATTATATCAGTTGTTCGATATATGACCTATATATGGATCATAAAATCTTCATATATATATTCCCACAGATTGAACATTATATTTTTAATGACTCACAAATCATGTTTATTCTTTAGTAAATGAATTTACTATTTTATGATAGAATTCTATAATTTAATGTAATCTAATGAGAATTTGGATAACTGTTCGGATGATTCGTCATTAGCTTAAAATTACTAGCATCTAGAGATGAGTCACTATCAAATGAGTTTTCACCAGACATAGATCTCTATTAGTTCAAATGAGTCACCACCCAATCACCTTCTCCCAAAATGAGTCACAGCTAGACATGAGTGACCACCAAATTATGTTACCTTTAGATTGTATGACCACCAGACTGAGTCATCGTCAGTTGAAATGTCTCACTACTAGTTCATCTGACTCTCCGCTAGGATGATTCACCGCCATAGAAGTCTTGTTTCCAAAACGAGTCACTACCATATTTCCTCATCACCAAGTTGAGTCACCAATTGAGATATCATGTTGCCATAAGAGCCATCTTAACTATTCATCAATATTTAAAATAAATACTCCCAATGGTTATACTATCGGATTTAATGAAATAGATTAATTACTAATTATTTTATTTGATATTTTAGTCATACAGTAATTTTAATGTCATAACTCAGTACATGTATATAGAAGATCTAGATGATTATTCTTTAACGAGTGCATACAGTGATTTATCTTGTCAGAAGACTCTCTAATTCAATGGTTCTAAAAGTAGAAACATATGATAAAGCATGCTACTCCCTTAATACACGACAGATCATCACTTAATATATTATATATTTAATTCCTAATGAATTTCATATATGGAAGAGTGGATCCCATTGAATATCAATATCCTTTCCTATAATCAGAACAAATAGATAAATTGGATTCTCTATTTTACAACTACTTTCAGATAGATAGCTTAGGCCCCTTACTATGCCACATTTAGGGACACTCAAGTATATAAAGCACTCAAAGAGAGTATCATTAACATCTCTATATCTGATTTATTTTCCTTTATGATATTTTCTTTTACATTTGAGCATTGTTTTGTTTCCATGTTTATCAACACACACTACCTCCAACACTATAACTAGAGAATACTTGATATTATCCTCAATATTTTTTATTATATTTCCCACAGAGTTTGTGGACGTGGTCCTTTTATGACCAAATTTGTTTTAACACCATGAATTATAATTCAAGAGGTCTTTGATCATGTGCATCTAATAAGCTGATGAGTGTATACCCAATCCAAATTATGGATGTCAATATTATTATATAATCTACATTCTAGGTATTCATTTCCAAGTGGAGTTGATTAGGTCCTTTCTTGAGATTTAACACCTTTTTTTATTCCATTGTTTGATTAAATTTGTTTTCTCAATTTCAATGATTTAAAATGGTTTTGATTTAATCTATTAAAAAATATTACTTTGCTAGTTAGTAATAACTACTATTTATATTATTCTTTTTTATGTAAATTTATTTAAAAAGCTAAATTAATTATCAATATTCTTTTAATGGGCACAAATTGATATTTTAGGTGTATTTTAATAAAAAAATATTTTAATCAAACTACTGTTTTGATTGGAAAATAGATTTTATTTTAAATTTGGATTCTTTTCTAAACATATTTTTAATAAAAATTTTATTGGGAACTCAATTAAACCCCCACCCCCCACTTTATTTACTCACTCCAACCAACATTAGGTATTAAAGGTATTGCAATATCTTTTTAACTTTTATTTATGTTTCATTTTAATGATATCAAATTTCTATTAGTTATAAATTTATTTCATTAATGGATACTACAAAAAAGGTTCTTCTCCAAAAAAACAACACTTCTTCATTATAGTGAAAATTTTGCTCAATGGAAAATAGATATGAAAATTCATATTTAGAGCATTGGTTTTGAAATATGGATTGATATTTTATGTATGTATGAAATACCTAAGACTATTAAAAATATATGGGGTGATGATACTAAAAAAACTTATAACAATAACTATGGATCCCTGAATTTCTTATATTATGCTTTGGGATGTGAATAATTTAATAGAATATCTACACATAAAAATTATTTGGAAATATGGGACACTTTTTATATTTCTCAGGATGGAAAAACTAATGTTAAGAAAATTAAATTGAATACCTATATTATTAAATATTATACATTTTACATGAAATTTGATAACCATATTTATGAAATGTATCTTAGGTTCAACGGGATTGGAAATACAATATATTCATTGAGTAATCTAGTTTTTGGAAAGGATTAAGTAATGTGACATTTGAGGTGTCTTGAATAAAGATGGAGATGAATTTTAGTATCCATCAAAGAGTCATATGATATTATTAAGAAAAATAAAAAGAATGTAATTAGAAAGATGATTATGTAAGAGGAAGAACATAAATTTAATGGACAAGAGGATGATGATCCATGAATAATTATATAGCATTCAAATCCACTAAATCAAAATAAAAAGAGAAAAATAAAGATAAAATTAAATGTGATGATGATATGAAACTTCAAATGAGTTAATATATTATGAATGTAAGTGGAAAAGAAAATCCAATGCTTGTTGTCTATGGATATTTTATAAAAAAAATATATTGAAAATAATAGGAAATTAAAGAAAGTAATGAAATAAACATAGATTTATTCTAAATAGAGCTCAAGTGATTCATACTCTTCATATAAAAAGTTCATGTCTGAGAAAAAATGTGTTTCATAACAAACACATATGAGGTATCAAATTTATTTCTTTCTTTGCCTATAATTATTCATAGTCATTATGAGGAGAAACATAATCAAGAAAATATGCCAAATGATGAGATATTATAATATTGTAACATTCTAGAAGAAACAGTAGATTATCTTAAATATAATCATACGATTTTAAATAAAAGTAATTCTTTGACTATTAATTTTAAATCAAATCGTGCTATATAAGAAGAAAAAAATGCTCAATTTTAGAAGGAAAATACTGATTTGTAATTATATAATTACAAACTAAAAAAGTACTTACAATAGTTCACTAATGGTATAAATAATCTCACTAAAATATTAGGGAAATTTATTGTACATATTTATATTATTGGTTTCAGTGGTTAACCTGGACAAATGATAATTGTCAAGAATAGTTTCATTCCTAAATTCAGTTTTGGAACATTATATACTAGTTTTTATTCAACTAATCGAAATGAGGAATTTATTTCTAAAACATTACAAACTATGTATAAAAAACATAAAAAAATATGCATTTCTAAAGACTTAATTACTGGTATTTATGGACACAAAAATATTTGTGTACCAAAATGAGTTTTGGTAGAAAAAATATTTGTAGGGAACATGATTAAAGAGCTCCATTAAATGTTCATAGTTCCTAGATATTTGATAGTCTATACTTATGATTATATATTACTCAAGCTTCAATATTTTAATAAAAGTTTATGGTTTACATGTCACCATTGATGACAAATTTAACAGGAAAATAATTGGAATTTTTAAAGTTGGAAGTTCTAACTTAGTTTTACTGTCATAATTATTATTTATTTATGGCTTAAAGTATAATATAATTTTCGTATCACAATTATATGTTGATTGTTTTTGTGGTATGGTTGACAATAATTCATTCAATTTATTTGATTCTAAATAATTTTAGTGTTTACATCCTTGTGAAATTATAATTTCTTACTATTAATTTTGATTTTTTTTTAATAAAATTATTCCTTCATAAGTACATTTTATAGGGAATCATGGATTTTTAAGAAGAGACAAGTCCATTTCAATATTCAATCACATTTAAGGCAAACTATGAATGTTTTATTCAATGATTAACCTATACTTGAATTCTCAAAATATAAATTTTCTAACCCCTATCAAAAAGGGTAAACTCACAAGATATATTTCAAAAAATAGAATGAATTTTTAACTTCTAAAAACCATGAGTTAGTTTACATGAAATATTTTGGGCCATCTAGAGTATCTATTTTTAATTGTAATTTCTATGTGTATGTCATTTTATATGTTTTTTCACAGTATACATGGATATTATTTTTATCTCAAAAAGAAAATCATGTTCCTAATTTACCAAGTATGCTAAATTTGTAGCAAATATTTGTGGGATTAGAATTAAGAACCATTTATGTGATCATGGTTGTGAGTTTGAAAATCATGAATTTGAATCCATTTTTTCACAAAAAGGATATAATCATTATTTTTTCTCTTTGGGACGAACAATAGAATGGTGTTTTAAAAATAAGAAATAGAACAATTCAATAAATTTCTTGTTAAATTATTAGTGAATATAAAAATACTTATTACATTTGGGAAGTGGCTATGAATACATCTAGTTTTATAAATAATATAGTTATAATTTTACCTCTCTTAAATAAAGTCCCATATGCATTTTGGAATAGTAAGAAACCTAAGGTTATTTAATTTTGAGTTTTTGGTTGCATTTTTTTTATTAAAACAATGAATAATCTGGAGACATTTTCTTCCATGATTGATAATGGATTATTCCTTGGTTATTAAACTTATATTAAATCATATAGATTTATTAACAAGATAAAAAATACTGTGGAAGAATTTGTTTATGTCACGTTTGATGAGATATATCCATATGAGCCTGAAAATAATTTAGAAATATATTAGTTTGATTTGTCATCTTTGAATAATAATACCAAATATTCTATAACTTCTTTCAAACAAGTATAAAAATAATCTAGTATTTAGGTACATCTTGAACTTGAATCTATAATAGACCGTGAGACAAACATTAAAAATTTTCAAAGGCTTGTTAGGAATCATAAATACCACCCTATAGATGTTATAGTTAGAATCCTAGATAGAGCTACACAAACTACATATTTTCCTAGAAATCAGGTAAAACTTTATTAATTATTATCACATATTGATCCTACGAACATCAATGATGAAATTAATAATGAATTATGGGTAATGGATATGAAATATGAACATAATCAGTTTGAATGAAATAATTTTTGTTAACTTTTAGTTATTCCTAAAGACACTCTCAGAATAGGAACTAAATCGTTGTTTTGAAACAAGTTTGATTAATTTGTCACAATATTAAGAAATAAATCATGGTTGGTTAGACAAGGTTAAATTCAATAAGAGGGTAATATATTTGAGGAAACCTTTTCACCAGTTGGTATAACTGAAGCCATCAAAATATTTATTTCATATACAGCACACTCAAATTTCAAACTATATCAAATGGATGTCTGGAGTTAATTATTGAATTGTTATATAGTTGAGGATGTATTTTTGAACAACCCCCTAGATTTCAAAAACATCATTTTCTAAATCATTTTTTCCAACTATGAAAATATTTATATGTTTTAAAATAATCTCATGGAGAATGGAATAATAGGATCATCTCTTTCTTTATTTATAATGGGTTTTCGAAAGTTATAGCTTACCCTGATATTTTCATAAAAATAATTTCAAATGATATTATAGTTTTTCAAATATATGTATATAATATAATATATAGATATTCCAAAAATTATTTTTGTAATGACTTATCCAAGATGATGATAAATGAATTCAAATGAGTTTAATGGGTGAACTTAAATTCTTTCTTGGTTTTCAAAATTTTCATAATAAATATTGACTTATTTTAAATAAAATTATGTACACTATAGACCTTTTAAAATGATTTAGTTTGGAATAATCTAAATGTATTGAAATTCCCATGAGTTCCACCGATGATTGGATATTGTTAAAGCTATAAAATTATTGGATCAAACCTGTTACAGAAGTATGATTGAGAGTTTTTTATAATTAAAAACTATAATACCTAATATAATTTTTAGATTTTTTATACATTTATGTTTTCAAGAATATAATAGAGGGTCACATTTAATTTCTGTAAATAGTATTTTCAAAATTCCTCTAATATACAACCAAATTAATATTTCTATTCCCCAAAGGAATAACATTAGACTTAGCAAGTTATTCAAATGATGAATTTGGTGGTTGAAAGTTATATAGAAAAATTTATTTTTTTTAACATGTCATATTTTGTGAAAGTTTTTAGTATCATGGTGTAGTAAAAAGAAAAATTCTATTGCAATGTCTTCTACTGAATCTGAATACATAGTTGCAGACTGTTGTTGTGCTAAAATTTTTTTGATCAAAGACACTGTACTAGATGATGGATATAAAATAAAACATGTCCCTATAAATTGGGATTTAAAAAGTTATTTAAATATTTTTTAAAATATCGTGTCTCATTAGTGGAAAATCATATTGATGTAAGAAATAACTTTTTATGGGATCACTTTCCAGAAAAGGGATATAACTCTTTAATATATAAGAACAGAACATCATCTTGCTTTTATTTTTACAAAATCATTAATTTATGAGAGATTTAACTACATCAAACATGAATTTTTTTATCATAAATTCTTACTAGTCTTTATGTGTTAGGTGGGTCACCATCATTGTGTCACCGTTGTCATGTCACCATTAGTGAGTCACTGTTGGCGAGTCACCATAGGACATGTAACTATTATATATTTCAATTACCACAACCATTTCTAATTTTTGGGATTAGATTATCATTAAATTTTATTGCATTATTTAATATTATTATATTATTTTTAGTCCCTAAATGATTTATCAGGATTTGTGGATTGAGTTTAAGACACTCCCTCTCGTGCGCCTTCTCCTGAACTGCTTCACCTTCTTTCCTCCTCTCGAATACCTCAACTTATTTCACCCCCTTATTATCTTTATATTCATCAAGATAGTGAGATTGAAGCAAATATATGGGTTGTATCCTATAAAATCATGAGGTATTATAAAATTGAATGGAAAAATAATCCAACCTATTATCAATCTAAAGAACCTATAACTATAGAATCATGTTGTAGTTTCTGAAAAAGAGGATGATGCTATGTGGTTTCCTTCTATTATATCAAGAAAATAAGATTAATGGAAGATAATTACCCCTGAGTACCTTCCCTTGTAGGACCTCAGTTCATGACTAGTACAATGGTTATACAAATCTCACAAAATGAGAGGTATTACACTTTTTGTTGATCCATGATTAGGAGATCTGATGGATCATCCACCAAACCTATCCAAGACATATATATAATGAAATCCCAATCCCTACCATATTCATGTTTAAAATATAACTATCAAAAATATCAAAATTCTCTAAATTAATGTACTAAACGTGAAGCTACACAGTGACACAACAACTATCATGATCTAAACTAGTTTGGTCTAAAACAGTATTCATAATCCTCCTGGAAACCTAAAAATAATTTATATGCATAGGGTGAGAATATAGAAAAACTTGGTTATAAAACCAAATCATATTGTGCACAGTTGATTGAGGCATACTAATGCCCCTGTGAGAAAACAATAGAACCAAATAGCAACTAAGAATTTATACTAACCATACTAGCCTCACTAATTAATACTAACCATACTAGCCTCACTAGTAGAAAATGTATAGATGATCTCACCTCTTCTGAACATATCACATCACATCCCTCTCACATACACCTAGGCCTGACAACCACATCACATCCCACCCACAAACACATGGGCCACAAACCACATCAAATCTCACCTGAAGACACGTGGGATACAAACCACATATCATCCTGAAGACACATGTGGAATCATAAAACACATCGTCTCAAAGTCACCTTGGAAACCACAACTCGCTCGCACACACCTTGGACTCACAAACCACAACCTACCCAAGAAATCTTGCAAATCTCTTCCTGGAAGAAGGGGTAGGGACGAGCGGGTGGACAGCTAGCCATCCTCCCATTGGAAAGTTAGGGAAAGACCCCCTCTCTCGTGAAAATGGGGGTATTTGGCACATAGTTCTCAACTAGGGTGTGGTGAATATTGAAATAACAAGAAAAAACATTGTATGTATATATAGTATGAATCACCCAATCTCAACCTAGGGGATTCATTATAAGAACCAATCAACAGAGATAAAAACAAATTCCAAATACCTCTATATGTGTTTTTTATTGTTGATGCCGAAAAAAGTCCGTAACTCTTGGAGGATGTTTCGAAATGACGATGCGAAGTCATATTCGGAATCAGAGGCCCGAAACGGAGGCCCGGGAAGTGGTGCGCGAAATAAAAGAGGTTCCGCGCGAAAAAATGGTCTGCGTGCGAAGTACTCCTGGGATGCGCGGAATCGTGCGGGTGAGGCGCGCAATAATTGCGCGCCCCGGTTCTCCGCAATGAGATATTGCGTGCAAGCTGTTCCCGGCGCAGAAAATTTCATGCACCTCCTGGATTCCGCGCCGGAGGTCGCCTATAAATATAAGGTGATCCCGAACGGTTTGGGGGTTGAGGAATCCGAAGCGACTCTCGTGCACGCAATTCGGCTCCCCCCACGATAAAGATGGCATCCAGGTAATCCCTCATTTCACCCAATCTTTCCCCAGAGTTCGCCTTTGCGCACAACTCCACCAGCTTCAGTGAATTTGCCCCCTCCCTCGAGATCCAGCCTTGCACGAAATCTGCGTCCTATGCGCGCAATACCCTGCGTGTAATTCCCTCTTCACGCGCAATTCCATTTGCTCCAATTGCATGTCGTCCCAGTGTTTTGGGAGAAAACCTTCCCTTTTGCGTGCAAATCCCAGGACCTCTCACCTTGACGCCCCTTGGCTGCCCCCGGCACCGGCACCTGATGTCTCCGCTGCCGGGCATGCGCACCATGCATTGTTTTCCCGTACAGCCTTCCAGGCTCGTACGAAGTAACCTCAAGGTCCCCTGGGCTGTGTTTCCCATTGCGTTTCTTTGCCTTATGCTTCTCTGCAAAGGCACGCGTTAGCTATTTCTTCTTCGCATAGCCACGATAATGTGGACCCCCCCCGGTGGTTTGCCCTGCAGCCCCCCTTCACCACTGCCTTTCTGATGCCTTCCCTTCCACAAGGGGTAGAGGGCGTTGGACATGTAAGCCCTAGGGGTGTGGAACAAACCAACCTCGTCCAAGCTTCAGGACGTTAAAATGCTAAGCATCTCGTACTTAACACAAGATATTAAACTCTGGTCCAACCCCGTGCTTCGCACGCTGGGTCCCCCCCCCCCCGCTCGAACATTTTTAACGCCACTCGTCTCCACGAGAATGGACTCTTCCTTACATGGAATGAGATCCTCCTTGTCGGAGTGGCATTTGTCCGTAGGGGAAGGGCTGCCTCATAGCGTAAGCCCCTAGCCTTTCTTGCAGATGACTGCACCCGTGCATCTCCGTACTTCACCCCTTCCAAGGCCAGTGGAATCCTTTTCCCACTGCACTTTGTCGCACCATGGGCCTCCACCTTAGAGTAAGCCCCGGCACCAAGGGCCGCTAACCACGCATAATACCCTGTATCTTCTTTGGGCCGCTCAATGCGTAAGCCCCATTCTGCTTCTCACGGACGCACCCTTCGTGACGTGATCGTCTGGTCCCTACTGCCTCTTGTTTCCCACACCGAGCATGACTCATGTGGGATTAGAACGCGCATCGACCATGGAATCCACCATGGGCCACTGTAGAGCGTAATCCCCATCCAACGAACTACGTGGACTTTGATCCGTGCTAACGCACGGTATGTAGAAGGCCTCCACGAGGTTCTAGCCCACCACCCAGTTGTTCCAACCACTTCATGTCGGTTCACTACCCCCCATGGGACGCCTCAGAGCATAAGCCTCATACCCACCATGGACCGCCTCAGAGCGTAATCCCCATACACACCATGGGCCGCCTCAGAGCGTAAGCCCCACATGCCATCGTCCCACATGATGTTAAATTGTATTCCCTCGTCCCGCATGACGTTAAACTGTATTCCTCCTCTTGGGCCACCCCAGAGCGTAATCCCCATGTCTCACTCCACTGTCCATCCTGATCCTTACCCGGGCTTCCACATCCCGGTGGGATCATGCCACCTCATTCTACTCCATAGCATCCGGGAAGCCGCCCACGTGCTGGCCCCAACATCGGTGTTCCCCCCAGGGGCCCTTCAATCTGATCCATCTATGCAAGACGTTAAACTCGCAGCATACCCCGTGTTAAACATGGGATGCTGAGGAAAAACTCAGTTGGTACACATTCCCTGTGTTCGATGTGGGATGCCTCGGGCTACCGCACCCTCGAGAAGCCATGTGACGAGGGACCTAAGAAAAACATGCCGACGACGCCCTAACGTGACCATTCTCCTCACTGAAGGTTACTGCCCCGATAAGACCCCTTGGAGCGTCTTGACGGAAGCAGCGTAATTAACCAGCGTCCATGTAGATATGGCACCGAGAATGAGCTTCACGAACCCGTCATAAATCTATGAGGGAGACATGGACTAGGTGATGAGCTCCGAGGAGGAATCCACGGAAGGAAGAATCGACATCCCATCATCCCGGTTTTGATCAAGGAGCAGACGTCCCTGAACAAGTAATGGATGTCGCCCGCCTTTGGAAAGCGAGAATGCGGGGCAACAAGCAGCGCGTCCTCCCCGCGGACGGATGCGCACGCCCCGGCGAAAGCGTCGAACAAAAAAAATGGTGAACCCGACGTGAAGCTCTTCTCCTTGACACAAGGAATGGTAGCCGTTGGGGCGTCAGAAGAATTGCATGTCACTAGGTCCGGGTAACCGTCACCGGGACGGGAACCCACCTGGGGTCGAGGCCATCAGGATGTTGACTACTCTATTCTGCGACTCCGCCAGCATGGATCCCTCTCACCGACCATGGAAGATGGAAGGACGTCGGGCCTTGGTCGTTGATCTCTTTTCCTGTTGATGCTAATGGGTTCATCTCTCTGCTTCCAGGAATCAGGTCACTGCATTCGAAACTCGATCGCCACCTACCCACCGGCATAGGGGTAGGGGCAGTACCGACACGGCTACCCTGCACGGTCCCGCTCATTTCACGGCCGCTCCGACTTCAACAGCCGTAGCAGCCGGGCGCTTGCACCCCCTCTCCCCATCAGAAATCATCTATTGGAGGGTGATCAATGACGTGGTTCATAGGTATGATGATGAAGGCATCATCCCCACCAGGGGCATGGCCCGTTTGGATCTAGAGGCTGCTGCACCTCACCACCATCGCCGCCCTCGAGGGCCGTGCAGGGAGTCGACGCTCCCCACGCCGACGTTCAACCGCTTCGGGAGTCTATCCCCGGAGCACCTTGACACATCCCTCCCATACGCCAATGAGGCGGGGGATGACCGGGTCCACCCGATCGGCGATCCATCCCAGGGGTTAATGGAAAGAACCCCCGCCAGGATGCTTCGACGCCGCCGCCTGACTCCCCGAGCCGAGGAGATGGAAATCTATATGCATGCACCGCCGGTTTCGGCCCATCTGACTCGACGCCAGCATCGGGCGCGAGTGGGAGAGAATTCCCATCTAGGGGCATCAACATCAGCAACCACTGTGGTCCGAGCAACTACTGACTCCCGTTACCAGACCCCCACACACGTTGATCAGGGGTAGCCATGTGCCCGACTGGGATCGAAGCCCAGACCGCCCTATAGGCAAGTTGGGTCGATTCTACCGGTCGCAGGCACTGGCGATGGCCACTGCGGACCAACCCGTGGTAGTTCCGCTCACCCTGAAGGCTCATTCCGTGCCTCCAATCTGGAAAGCCAAAAGCTTCTCCGCAGTGGCTATGCTCCGGGTATGACTCCTTCCAGCGCCCGCTGCATGGGGTATGAGGTCACTCCCCCTACTACTAGCCGCGAGCACGGAGTCGTTGTGTGTCCAGTCGCCTACTCACATGGAGGTCCTCCCCATGTCCCTTTCGACATCTGTCCCGGTGCTTCTCGCACCCCGGCCCTCGGTCCCCTCTACCCCAGCTCCATTGTTGCCGGGGGACCCTATGACGGAAATCGTCCCTACCCTTAGAAGCTACCCAGGGGAAGGAAGGTCGAGCGTCGTCACCGTAGGAGGAATGTTAGGGGAGTCCGGACAGAAATTAGACCAGTCCGTTTCTCGGATTCTGAGGTAGAGTACGACTCGATGATGGAACCTTCCCCCCAACCCTTCGAGTTGAGGGAAGGGATGGGTACGTAGCGCGTCAGTCTCGTACTCCCCGAATGCGAGGTCTGTATGATTCCCTCCTGCCTTCGAAGGTATATCCAGGAGGATGAGGACATGGAGTACCGCCGAGGGTCAAGCCCGTAGTTGCCACTGGCCTCCGCGAAAGCACCTTCTACCCCTATTAGGGAGGGTAAGGAGCTTTTCTGGGGACCGACAGAAGAATCGCGAGGAGATACACCATTGGCGGGCACTGAAGTTGTGACAGGAGGCCCATTCGGTGACACATCCTATCGCGATGTGGCAGCCAGGGCACTGCAACCCTCGGAGGATGACCCAGGGCTCGGCGGACAATCGGCCTGTTCGCTGTATTCCCCACCGGCCAGCCCACCGCCCCACCGGCCGACCTTGGCGCCATTGCCAATTCCCTGACTTTCCTCGGTGGACGAGCAGGGGCGGAAGATTCCGGACCCCCAACCTGAGCCGTGGAGCTTCTGGACCGTTCTTGCAGTGGGCCACTTCCCTGAGAAGATTTGGCCGGTCGCAGAATCAGATTTTGAAGTGCCGGAGTCACTCACCCCGGGAGAGTTTCAATGCTTCTGCCAGATTCTCCGTGTGACTCACTCCCGCCTCCACCATCAGCTAGCGCCTTATCCCAGGAGCCAAGCGCATCTCGAGGAGATTGGTGAGTAGTGCCGCCGGGTCGACCTAGCAGCACTCCCCGCGGTCCGACACCCCGAGTCGCTGGACCACCACGAGGCCCTCTAGCAACAATGCATTCAGAGTTTTCAAGTACTCCGCAGAGTTATCGAGGAAGCCACCCCCCACGTGCACGTCCGCGGATGTGGGCAGTACGCTACTCTCCTCTTCTGTGAGATCCGCCGACAGCCCGATCCACTGGGCGACCCTGAGGGAATGTCGCCAAGGGCAGTCGCAGTCAACATGGATGACCTTTCAGATGAGGGAAACATTGTGGAGACCCCTGACGGGGACTCAAACCCCGAGGACAGGCTGCTATTGGACCCATCTGGGAGGATTACGTGCCAATAGAGGAGCCTCCTACGTATTCTTGTTCCCACGGAGGCACTGACACTAGGCCGAAGCATCAGCAAGGGTAAAGAGCCCGTTGGGTCTGACAAACTCGCCAACCCATCTACCTCAGTGCAAAAGGTAGAGGATGATCCCTATAAGGCCACGTTGCGCCAGCAACTAGCTGAGCAAAAGAGGCTTGTTGATGAGCTCTTGGGTGAACGCATTGCAGAGCGGCGACCTGACTATGGTGCTCCTAGACTGGGACAGCAGGGGCAGGAGCATCTACCCCTTGTTGAGATTCCCCCGGGCAACCGTGACCGTGTCGTGTTCGCCGACAGGGGAGATTCTAGAACCCATGGCAAGAGGGAACGATATGTTTCATTGAACCCCCCCCACCCCCCGAGCGGTGAGACAACCTAGGGGACCCTTCTCGGTTTCCTCCTGCCGCTCCGAGAGTCGCTCTGCCAGCTGCCCCGTGAGCCGCTGAGTGCGACTGCCGTATCGAAGATCCTGAAAACGCGCTTGTGATTAGAGATCCTAGTCAGGACATGAATCCGCATCTGGATGATCTGATGGAAGTACTCATCGCTCGCTTGGATTCCCTGGAAACTCAAAAGGTGGAGATCCCGCCAGATGGCAAGCCGTACCCAGCGTGGGTGGATGACATGTCGGTCCCACCAGGATTCGGGAACCCCACTTTTGCCCCCTTTAACGGGACCAGAGACCCACCTCAACACTTGGCCCCCTTCAACTCGAGGTGTGGGCCTATGTTAGGGACTCCGGCACAGCAGGAGGCTGCCATGCTCCGGTGCTTCGTTCAGAAACTGGAAGGACCAACATTTGTCTGGTACAGCCAGCTCCCTATTAGATCGGTGACTAGATGGGAGGACCTTCGCCGTAAATTCCTCTACCAGTTCAGTTCCACAACCCAGAAGACGAACATTGAATACCTCTTCAGGTGCATGAAAAGGCCCAACGAGCGAGTCGCGGAATTCGTCGCCCGGTGGAAGGGGCTCACGTACACCCTTGACATGCCACTGACTCATAAGAAATTAATGATGATGTGTGTAGGGAACATCAAGGCAGAGTTAGTTCCTTCCCTGATTACGTAGAATTACCCAGGAGGGTTTCGGGACTTCTCGGACAAGGCTCAGCGCCTCAAAGAAGCCCTGCAACAGGCTAGTCAGGCACGCCTGCTGCCTCCTGTAATCTCTGCAAGAAGAGCCTCCAGAGCTGAGCCCGCAGCTGTGGGCCAGATCGAGGCCCCCAGACAATTGGAGTTGCTTCCAGTGAGGCCATCTCAGCAGGGTCGTAGGGTTCCACCACCGCGTGCACACCCTCTGGCCCAGCAGCGACCGCCTCAAAATCAGCAGGCGCCTTCGCGTAACGCACCGCCACCTCCTAGGATAGGTAATTCGGCTCCGCCTCCTCGCCCTACTCCTCCGGACCCTGGTCATGGTCAGCCCCCAAGAGTCCCCTTTCCAGACAGAAGGAATATGGCTTACTCGTTTGGAGAGGCCTAGATCCCCAGTTATTTCTGTAGCACCTTGGAGTAAAGGATCGTGTGGTTGCCTCAGTGCTGGAAGCCAGAGGAGGCGTGTCTCATTGATCACCCCAACTACTGCCCTTACCACCCGATCCTGGGACACACCATCCGACAGTGCTATGTGTTCAAGGACTGGCTCCTAGACCAGATTGACAACAACATAGTCAGGTTGGGCCCTGCCCCGGCACAGGTTGCAGGTGTCTTCGTGGGATCAGATGGGAGCAGAGGCGACGGGGATGGGTGGGAACAGGTTTCCGACTGTGGGTCCCGGAAGTATAATGACTGAATGGCCCGCAGGATGGTCGCCCGTGCCCATGGAATTATCCGTGCTCGCCTGAGTCAGCCAGAGACCTCA
Organism: Viscum album; assembly: GCA_963277665.1. Classification (NCBI taxonomy): domain Eukaryota; kingdom Viridiplantae; phylum Streptophyta; class Magnoliopsida; order Santalales; family Viscaceae; genus Viscum; species Viscum album. The sequence continues at coordinate 343,517,647 of OY728150.1, read as the reverse complement.
GAGTCTGCGAACGTCACTTTGGACTCGTCTTCCCAGCCTACTTCTTCCCAGAAGAGAAAGTGGCGACGCAAGAAGAAAGAACACGCCCTACCATTTCCATCATCTTCTCGTACACTTGGCGATTTCATGCCCCCGGAGATGGGGATACCTCCGAGACCCCATCCGGTAGTTGATGATTCCTCGAGTGAGAGCCCAGGGTACGCTTTGGTTAACACCATAGAGTTGGTAAATCTCTTTTTGGCTCCCGACGACGAGGAGGGCCAGGTGGACCTCCTGGACAACCCGAGGTACGCTTCGGTTAACACCTTAGAGTTGGTAAATCTCTTTTTGGCTCCCAACAATGAGGAGCGCCATGTGGACCTCCCGAACAGCCCGGGGTACGCTTCGGTTAACACCGTAGAGTTAGTAAATCCCTTTTTGGATCTCGACGACGAGGAGTGCTAGGTGGACCTCCCGGACAGCCCAGGGTATGCTTCGGTTAACATCGTAGAGTTGGTAAATACCTTTTTGGCTCCCGATGATGAGGAGCGCCACGTGGACCTCCTGGACAGCCCGGGGTATGCTTCAGTTAACACCGTAGAGTTGGTGAATCCCTTTTTGGTTCCCGATGATGAGGAGGGCCAGTTGGACCTCCCCGATGTCCCCAGACGTCGCCAACGTCGATGGATCCATGCCTATGTGAATCGCAGGGACAAGACAGTCATCACCTCTAGTCAGACCGTGCATGCTAACGAGTTTAGGCAGTAGGCCCGGTACAGAGAGCAGCACTCGCGGCTCACTCACCCGTTGACAACAGGTTCCCTTCCACCACCGTTTGTGTTGCTGGATCAGGAGGAACCGCTTTGCCCGCGTCGCAACCAGCCCAGCCCTACCACTAGCCGACCACGGCCTTCCGGTCTTGGCATGACAGCCACCTCCCGAGCTTCATCTAGCGAACAGCGGGACATGCCTTGTACCAGTCAGTCACCAGTCCTGCCAGCATGACCCTGTCATTCCCCCAATCGCAGAGCGACCTCATGTAAGCAGAAGATCGCGTTTGGCGCAAAAGTATGATGTCCTGAAGCATCTGGCTAGTATTCTGGCAAGGCCTTCCATTCATGAGGCCCTTCTCGAATCATCCGAAATGCGTGAGGTGCTCGCCGAGGCTCTAAGGATCACCCTCCAGTTCGAAACGGAGGTAGCGGCCGCAGAAGCCTTCGAAATTGAGGTGATCGGGGACGCCGAATGTCAGGAAGTTATCTCGTTTTCCGGGGAAGATGAAGACCTTCCCATATAGGGGCACATCCACCCGTTGTACATTATCGGCCAGTTCAATGGAATGGAAGTCCGTCACTATCTTGTCGACACTGGTTCTGGGATTAACTTGATCCCAACTCAGAAACTGAAAAACTGGGGTTGTCTGAGGATGATTTAACTCCCTCCGACCTCAGAATCCAAGGGTATGACAGGACCGAGAAAACTCCACTCGGCAAGATTCGTCTGAAGACCCAGTTCGGTGGGTTAGTTGCCAATACTGAATTCATGGTTGTCTCTCCGGACACTGCCTATAAAGCTTTGATGGGAAGGTCGTGGCTCCATCTGCACGCGGCGGTTCCCTCATCATACCACCAGTGCCTCAAATACTCCCTTAAGGGTCGAGTGGGTGTGCTCCAAGGAGATGTGTCTCCGTTTGCCTCTTGTGAAGCCCGTTACCTGGACGCTGACTATTACAAGAGCAAGGACAAGCAAATCCTGGCAGGTGAGGTTGATACCGCCGCTGTCGCAAGTGATCCCTGGGCTGGTCTGGATGACACATATGTCTTCCCAATCCATCGGTTGGAAGCTACGACTCCCGATATTGGAGAGTGATTTGTTGTCTCGAGTACCAATGGAAGGCATATTTCCAGGTCTAAATGATGGCGAGAGATCACCTCGTACTCTTACACCAACCAGGCACAGGTGATCCCCGAGCCTCTTACCCCTGTACGATATCCGGACGTTGGGCTCATGGCAACATCGGTACGTCATATGTGTCTGTTTCGCCAATCTGGAATCGACCGACTCAATCCAACGCGTCACCACTACTTTGATGTCGTAAAGCGTGGCCCCTTGGGCCGAAGGCCGGATGGGATTAGATCGACCGCCTTCGTCGCCATGATCTCCGCGGTGCATGAGTCTCCCGTCGGGACGACCTCCACCGCCCAAGCCGGTGCCAGCTCCCCATCAGGGTCGAGCATCCCTAAAACGGCTCCCCCCGTGGACAATCCTTCCTCAAGTAGAGAAGAAGACATGGAAGATGCTCCTCCCTCCTTTGAGGAGGGCGTCTCCACAACGGTCGACGAGCTGGAACAGGTGAACCTTGGTAGTGAGGCGGACCCGAGACCCACATTGGTCAGCGCCGCTATGCCTCCCGAGGAACGACAAAAGTACATAGTCTTCCTCAGACAACAACGTGATGTTTTTGCCTGGAATTATGACGAGATGTCGGGACTAGATCCCCAGGTAGCAGGCCACTGCCTTGGCCTCCCAGCAAACCATCGCAGGTTCAAGCAGCCTCCCAGGAAAATGAAACCTTTTCATGGTGCCATGGTTGAGGATGAAGTTGAAAAGATCATTAAGGCCAAATTCATCAAGGAAGTCCAGTACCTCATGTGGCTAGCCAACATTTTGCCCGTAAGGAAGAAGAACGGGCTGATCAGGGTCCGCATTGACTTCCGCGATCTTAATCGCCACTGTCCGAAGGATGACTTTCCCCTTCCAGTGACAGAGCTGTTGATGAATGCGACGACCGGGTTCCAGGCCCTCTCCTTCATGGATGGGTACTCCGGGTACAACCAGATCTGGATGGCCCCCAAGGATGAAGAGTTCACTGCCTTCAGGGCCCCCCATGGCACTTTTTGCTACCGGGTTATGCCCTTCGGCCTGAAGAATGCGGGTGCCACCTATCAACGGTCTATGCACTGCATATTCAAGCCAATCCTCGGGACACTGGTGGAATGCTACGTAGATGACCTGGTGGTTAAATCTCATTAGTGCCGGGACCATCTCAAAGACATTGAGAAAGTGTTCGGTTTCCTCCGTTCTCACCACTTGAAGATGAACCCGTTGAAGTGTGCCTTTGGGGTCACCTCCAGAATGTTTCTTGGCTTCATTGTGAGCTATCAAGGTATCGAGATCGACCCCGAGATGATCAAGGCCATCAGTCAGATGCCTCCCCAGAGTAATATTCGAGAGCTTCGAGGCCTCCAAGGCCACATAGCCTACATACACAGATTCATTGCGAATCTGGCCGGCAAGTGTAAGCCCTTATCTCAGTTCATGAAGAAAGGCGCTGCCTATGGGTGGGAAGAAGAGTGTCAGACCGCTTGTTAGGAAATCAAGCAGTATCTACTTCATCCTTCGGCCCTGATGCCACCCGTTCCTGGAAGGCCGCTGGTCCTTTACGTGACCACCCTGGAGCGATCCCTCGGCACCCTTGTCTCCTATAAGAAAAACAAGGGAACAGAGAATAGCCTCTACTACCTATGCCGCAGGCTCCTCGATGCAGAGATTAGATATTCTCCTATCTAGGAGAGCTGCCTAGCGCTTGTATTCACCGTACAGAAATTACGACCCTACTTGCAGCACCATGAGGTACAATTGGTCTCTCGGGTAGACCCGTTGAAATACATCCTGAGCCAGCCTATGTTGACCGGCCGATTGGAACACTGGGCGGTGATCCTCCAGCAGTTAGACATTAGGTTCGTACCTCAGAATGTCGTCAAAGGGCAGGCGTTGGAAGACTTCTTCGCCGCCCACCCCACCTCTGCGGACCAGCCATTGGATTCAGGATTTCCTGATGAGGCAATCCTCTCAGTCGATCATGCCACCCCATGCTGGCAGATATACTTTGACGGCGCCTCCCGAAGCCCCACCGGTAGAAGGATCAACAATCCTAGGCCTAACAGAGTGGGCCTGGGTATCGTCTTCATCACCCCGGAGCAAGCCGTTCTGCCATATTCTTTCTTATTGTCAGAAGGGTTCCCAAACAATGAGGCAGGATATCATGCCCTCATCACTGGCCTCGAGTTGGCTCTAGAGGTTAATGTGACCCATCTGTGTGCAAAAGGGGACTCTGACCTAGTCATCAAGCAGGTTAACGGTGACTATGCTGTCAGGAAGCCGGAACTCATGCCGTTTATGGAGTGCACCCTCCATCTAATGGCTATGTTCCCCTCCCGACCATATGTCGTTCACGTTCCCCGGTCGCACAACAGTCGAGCAGATGCTTTGGCCAACCTGGCCGCATCACTCTCGGAGCCTGGACAGGATGACTTAATCATCCATGTGGCGCACCAGAGAGTCATTTCTCCTATTATCCCAAGGGGCGATCGTGGCCCGCAAGTGAACCATCTCACTGCTGGTGCCCCTGCGTCAGGTCCCCCCGGGGCTTCAGGCGTGGTGATCGAAACAGTTCCTAACTGGAGGACACCTTTGGTTGAATATCTCCATCATGGCCATCTTCTGGTGGACCGAGCAGAGCGATAACGAATCCGACGCCGCGTGCTACAGTTCACCCTTCAAAGTGGTCCCAGCCGTGAGAAACTCCTTTACAAGTGTGGGTTTGACGGTGTTCTCCTCCATTGTCCTCAAGGAGTTGAGATCCCACAGGTCATGCAGGAAGTGCACACTGGTTCCTGTGGCGCCCACCAGCCTGGGTCAAAGTTGTCCCACCAGATTTGGAGGTTGGGATACTTCCGGCCCTCTATGATCCACGACTTCATCGAGTACGCCAAGAGGTGTCATGCATGCCATGTTCATGATAACTTTGTGCATCAGCCACCAGATCCTCTCCATACTACTAAGTATTCTTGGCCCTTTGCAGTCGGGGGGTTGGATGTTGTAGGGCCTTACCCGCCAGCGACGGCCTGTCAGTGCCGGTTCATCTTGACCGCTATGGATTTCTTCTCAAAGTGGGCAGAGGCAGCCCCGCTCAGGGAAGTCAAGCCTGGTTCTATCGCCGACTTTGTGAGCTCCAATATCATCCACTGATTTGGAATACCTCACGCTATCCTCATGGATAATGGAACCAACTTCCAAGTGGTCGAGCTGAAAATATTGTACGCCAAGTAAAACATTCGCTCTAACCACACCTCCCGCTATCATGCGCAGGAAAATGGATACATTGAGGCGTTTAGAAAAACCCTCTCTAACAATTTGTAGAAAATGGTGGGTATGAACAAGAAAAGTTGGCTGGACAAGCTCCCCAATGACCTCTGGGCTTATAGGACGACGACTCGCAATTCCACCCAGGTGACTCCGTATTCCCTGTTATACGGAGCTGAGGTCGTCCTACCCATCGAGGTTCAGCTTCCCTCATTGCGCACATCGTTCTACGACCAGCAAGCACCAGATAGAGCTGTCAAGATCCATCTAGAAGAGTTGGAGGCGCTGGATGGAAGTAGTCTTCACGCTTTAGATAACTTGGAGAGGCATCAGAGCAGGATGGCTCGAGCTTTCGATAAGAAGGTTCGCCTCTGCTCCTTCCTGCAAGGTGACATGGTGCTGGCTCTCAGAGTGCCAATGATTCCCAGCAGGACACCACCCAAGTTGGAGCCCAAGTGGGAGGGGCCTTTTATTGTCCACAAGGTCTATCCCAATGGCGCGTATTCCCTGGTAACTATGTATGGTGAGCACATCACTCCTCCCACCAACGCCAGGTTCCTCAAGAAGTACTTTTCCTAGACTCTAGGGTCCAGCATGACCTTAAACTGTAGGTTCCAGCATGACCTTAAACATTATGGTCTAGCATGACCTTAAACTGTATGGTCTAGCATGACCAGAAACTGCATTTGTCCCTACATTTGGGCTCTAGGGTCCAGCATGACCATAAACTGTATGGTCCAGCATGACTTTAAACTGTATGGTCCAGCATGACCTTAAACTGTATGGTCCAGCATGACCTTAAACTGCATTTGGCCCTACATTTGGGCTCTATGGTCCAGCATGACCTTAAACTGTATGGTCCATCATGACCATAAACTGTATGGTCCAGCATGACCTTAAAATGTATGGTCCAGCATAACCTTAAACTACATTTGGACCTACATTTGGGCTCTAGGGTCCATCATGACCTTAAACTGTATGGTCCAGCATGACCTTAAAGTGAATTTGGCCCTACATTTGGGCTTTATGGTCCAGCATGACCTTAACCTGTGTGGTCCCGCATGATCCTAAACTGCAACTTGGTCTGAGTTCTAAGACCTAAAACTAAGATTCTCAAGGTCAGAGCTCTAATACCTAAAACTAAGATTCTCATGGTCTGAGCTCTAAGACATAAAACTAAGATCCTCATGGTCTGAGCTCTAAAACCTAAAACTAAGATCCATATTTTGTCCCGCATGACGTTAAACTATATCTCATCCTGCATGACGTTAAACTGTATCTCATCCCGCATGACGTTAAACTGTATCTCATCTCGCATGACGTTAAACTATTCTTCAAGAACTACATATGGCTTCATTCTCATCCTAATGAGATATGTAGGACCGCCCAAACATTTTGTCTTGGGTCCAGCCCCAGGAGTTACCAAACTCCGCCCTTTCACCTCGGTCCGATCTCTAAGACCTAAAACTACGATCCATATTTCGTCCAACATGACGTTAAACTGTATTTCAAGAACTACGTCTCGCTTGATTCCCATCCTAATGGGATACGTAGGAACACCCAGAACATTCGTCTTTGGGTCCAGCTTGAGGTCTGCTGTCACGTTTGTCTCGCCTTTGCAACCATGACCACAGGATCGTGTAGCGTGGTATGAGATTGTGTCCTCATTCACGTCGGTCTTGCAATAGCTGTACCATGCGCACCTTGTCCTCAAGATTTGGACCTCCTATGTCCAATGGCATTTAAAGGTGCCTTCCAGAACTACGTATGGCTTGATTTCCATCCTTATGGGATACGTTGGACTGCCTGAACACCTAGATGTCAGGTCCAGCCCTATCTCTTTGGAGATCCCACGATCTCCAGGTTCCCCGGGAGTTTGGCATTACGCCCCCTCTTTTGCCTCGGGATCCGCCATCTTTTGGCTACTCTCGGACTGAGCCCTATGACCCTTTCCACTGGTTTGCTGATGTACTCAGGGTACTCTGTTCTAGGACATGGAGTGCCAGATTCGACTTAGGCAAGTTCCATCTACTTCCCAAGCTTCGTGTTCCCCTTCATTCGGGCCCCCTTCATCTTTCACAGCCGTAGGGACCCCCAAGAACGGCCTAAATACAATGCCCAAGGGCACTCCTACCGTCATGGTCCAACGCCCCCGCGGGTTTCATAAAAAAAATTGATACGAATCCCGCTTTTCGAACATGGTCAGCGGTTGATGCTCATTTGTTTGTCCCCATGGCTAACACGACAGGATGCTGCATTGCGAAAATGGTCAGCAGTAATCCTCAGTCGTCACGAAGGTTTCAACGAGACCTGAATGTTGGTGGCATGGTTCATGTCATGTTCCACCACACTATGTCAAGGTGGAATCTCGACACTCCTTGTACTAACCCTCAGTACACCCCCACACATCAGACAGACCGAGCTGCGTAACAGTGTCTCTCGGGGCTCCTGTGATCTGAGTGCTAGAGTATGTGCTGGGGTCTCTTATTTATGGGTTGCGTGCAGCTTGACCCTTATCCCCACGGGAAATGATGAGTCGCCCAGACATTGCGTTTCGGGCCCAGTACAGCTGGGAGCTGGCATCTCCTTCCCCTCCCTGATTGTTGAACCCTCATAGGCCTCTTTGGCCCGAGGCTCCTCTCTCGGTTGGTCCAAACCATATGACCATAAACTATGTTGTTGGTCAAAACCATAAGACCTTAAACTATGTTGTTGGTACAATCCACACAACCTTAAACTGTGTTTTTGGTCCAAACCATAAGACCTTAAGCTCTATTATTGGTCCAAACCATACGACCTTAAAATGTGTTGTTGGTCCAAACCATATGACCTTAATCTGTGTTGTTGGTCCAAACCATATGACCTTAAACTCTGTTGTTGGTCCAAACCATAATACCTTAAACTGTGTTGTTGGTCCAAACCATAAGACCTTAAACTGTGTTGTTGGTCCAAACCATAAGACCTTAAACTGTGTTGTTGGTCTAAACCATACGACCTTAAACTATTGTTGGTCCAAACCATATGACCATAAACTATGTTGCTGGTCCAAACCATAAGACCATAAACTGTGTTGTTGTTCCAAACCATATGACCCTAAACTATGTGTTGGTCCAAACCATATGACTATAAACTGTTGTTAATCCAAACCATACGACCTTAAACTATGTTCCTGGTCCTATCACATGACCCTATACTGTGACATTATCATCCTGGCCGCAAGACAAAAAAACGGTGCTGCATTGTGATGACCTCGTTGTAAAGGATATCACGTTGGGTATTGGCCACGTGCCATCCTATCTGTCAACGCCAATCACAGCTTGATTCTTGTGGCGACACCACGACCTACTACTCTAGGCATGTCGCTTCACAAAAAAAACACCCACACACCTTAAAGGACAAACAAGATTTATCAAATTCCGCTACTTTCAGTGCAAGGGCCATGCCCGCACTCCCCTTTTCTATCGCACTGGTATCTTACCATGTCACCTTCTATAACTATGTATGGATTGATTCTCATCCTTATGAGATACGTAGGAGCGCCTAGGGAACTTCCTCACGGGCCCAGCCAACCTACCTTTGTGTTTGGTCCCTTGACTCGAGCATTTCCCCGGAGAGCACATGGTAAGTAGGGCTTAGGTCCCCACTCACGTCGGGTTTTGTAACCGCCTTGCAAGGTGTCTGTTTCTCCCCCTTTCCTCATGGTACGAGCTCTAAGACCTAAAACTAAGATTCTCATGGTCCGAGCTCTAAGACAAAAAACTAAGATGATCATGGTCCGAGCTCTAAGACCTAAAACTAAGATCCTCATGGCCCGATTTCTAAGACCTAAAACTATGATTATCATGGTCCGAGCTCTAAGACCTAAAACTAAGATTCTCATGGTCCGAGATCTAAGACCTAAAACTAAGATTCTCATGTTCCGAGCTCTAAGACCTAAAACTAAGATCCTCATGGTCCGAGCTCTAAGACTGAAAACTATGATTCTCATGGTCTGAGATCTAAGACCTAAAACTAAGATTCTCATGGTCCGAGATCTAAGACCTAAAACTAAGATTCTCATGGTCCGAGCTCTAAGACATCAAAATAAGATCCTCATGGTCCGAGCTCTAAGACATAAAACTAAGATTCTCATGGTCTGAGGTCTAAGACCTAAAACTAAGATTCTCATGGTCCGAGCTCTTAGACCTAAAACTAAGATTCTCATGGTCTGAGCTCTAAGACCTAAAACTAAGATCCTCATGGTCTGAGATCAAAGACCTAATCATGGTCCGAGATCTAAGACCTAAAACTAAGATTCTCATGGTCCGAGCGCTAAGACCTAAAACTAAGATCCTCATGGTCCTAGCTCTAAGACCTAAAACTAAGATCAATATTTCGTCTCGCATGACGTTAAACTGTATCTCATCCTCCATGAAGTTAAACTATATCTTGTCCAGCATGACGTTAAACTGTGCTTCAAAAACTACATGTGGCTTGATTCTCATTCTAATGAGATATGTAGGTCCATCCAGACATTTTCGTCTTGGGTCCAGCCCCAAGGATTGCTGAACCTCGTCCTTCCTTATTGTCGGCCCCTTGGCCCGAATTCATGAGAAGTGGTGTAATCGGGACATTAACCCTGAGTAGGTTTGGGATGCCCCACGGTAATAATGGGAAGCGACAGTTCTCTCTCTAAAGAGGTCCTACATGGAAATTGGGACGACCCGTGATCAGGTCGGTATGTCCGCCTAATGCGCCTTCGCCATATTAGCGCAGTATCGAGGGTGTTGGACTCTGTTCGAACAAGCCACCACTCCACCTCCCACGCTTTGCGTTCCCCTTTATTCAGATCCTCATTTACTTTCATGTTTGACGGGACCCCCTAACAGTATGGATGCTCGACCTATGGTCCGCCTACTGCCCTAGGCCAACGTTCTGGAGGACTGGTCATGTTTAACGGGACCCCCTAACAGTATGGATGCTCAACCTATGGTCTGCCTACTATCTTGGGACAACATTCTGGAGGACTGGTCATGTTTGACGGGGCCCCCTAACTGTATGGATGACAGACCTATGGTCCCCATATAGTCCTGGGCCAACGTTCCGGGAAACTGACCGACAGTATTTGAGTTAGGCCACGTTTTGCGAACATGGTCAGCGGTCAGCCATCATTTATTGTCCCCATTCCATGCCAACATGATATATATGTTGTGTTTCCACCATGGTTCTCAGTTATCCTCCATGGTTGCGCCCCATTGGGCCCCAAATTTGGGCAGCGTGATTCACCCTTTCTCTCCATCCCCCTGTGTTTGGATGAATTTCAATGCCCCCAGCATTGGCCCACTCGTGTGTTAAAGCACATTGAGAAGTCGACACATCAATCAGCCTGGGGTCTCCTCAGAAGTCCAGGAATGATTTTGGACGCCCGAAGCTTGGTCAATGCCCCACAGTTTAACGGAATGATGGTACGAGCATCTCTTACTTCTCACGTTGGGCATGTCCCACAGGATCCTAGGGGTGAGTTGTTATTCGTTTCGAAACTATGGTTGAGCGCATTAAACCAAGGGTACAAAGAGTGTATTTGGACATATATTGGATTGAGACGATGAGCAGTACAAGCAAAAATGTTCATGAGATGCCAAAACAAAGCCTTTAGGGATCAGCATGCTGAAGTGATCTTTCCAGTGATGCTACCCTCTGGATGGTAGCCTCCAGTGCTGCTTTTCGCTCTTGGAAGGCTCTCTCCTCATCGTCCACCACATAGCGCAGCTCGCCATCCCTAGTTTGTGCCTGCGCCCGCTCGCTTCAAAGCACAGTCATTTGGTGACTCGCCTCCACCAGCTGTTCCTATGCATCAGCCAGCTAGGCCGTCAGTTGTTCCACGAGGTCAGAACATGTTGCGAGGAAGGCCTCCTTATCCGCCACCTTCCCTTCGAGGTGCCAGACTTCCTGCTCCGCCCTCAGCAGCGCTTGAGCGCTTGCCGATCGTTCCCGGCACTGGGAAATGTCGGTCCGCTGGTGGCTCTCGCATATCTTCTCGGCCATGTAATCACGGACCGTCAGATGTAGATGTTGAGCTTCAGCTCCTCCGACGCACAGGAAGTGCAGCCAAGTCTAAAGTGATCCCATCCGCCTCAGCCAATCGGATAGGGGCTGCCTGAGAAAGCGCTAGATACACTTCCACCCCTTGCGCCGTGCCATCTGGCTCTCTTCGGCCGCCTCTGAGTCAGAGTCGTCTATCTCCTCAGGGATAGCGGGTCGGTATATGGGGAAGGCCGCCAACAGATCAGCAACAGGATCCTCCCCAGGGATGTCTTTGTGAGGAATAGAATCCTCGACGTCTAGGTGACCTTCTTCTCTCTCCCCAACAGCAATGATACCTCCACCAGCATCCGACCTCATCTCAGGAATAGCGCCGCTGATGTCCACCGCCCCATGTTCATCAATTGTCGGGGCCGACTCTATGCAGAGAGCATGTTCCGAACGAGGTGGTATGTCTGCCGCTTGTCCACTCACGGACGGGCTGAGCTCCATAGCTTGACGTGCCTCCATTGTTGAGATCATTGCATAAGGCATACACTAGTTAGATGGGATCCTTTTCCACCAAGCACCAGTAATGAAGCATTGGACTTACAGGAGTCCAGAACGCCGGTCCCAGTGTTTCGGCCGCCACAGGAGCCACCATGATGGGAGACCCCTCTGTGCTCGTTAGTTCAATGATGGGTTTCAGATCCCCATCATGTCTCACCGGTTCCTCTCCTCCCTCCTCTGGTGGGGATGCCTGTCCAACGCTCAACTGCTCCTGAGTAGGATGGGGAAGTGAGTTAGAAGTTGGAAATGAGAATGGATGAATGAGGGAAATGAATGAAGACAGAGACCAACCTCGAGAATCTCGGTTAGGTTGATATCAGAGTTGGCAATCTTGCCGCTCTCTCGGAGACTCCCTTAGTAGGTCTCCCCTTGCGTCCCCTCACCTTCGGGCCCTTCTTATTCGTCTTCTCCCTCGCCTTCATCCTCTCTAGTTTTCTCCTCCCCCTCCATCTCCTCGTCATTGTCGCCTTCTCCTGGTGGCATCGCTTTCAGATCATTCTCCTGGCCGAGCATCACATTCACTAGTAAAGTTGGCACTGCACGCCGCCCCCACTGGCGTGTGTATGCGTCCATGGCCATCAGATAAGCATACCGCTGATGGAAGTTTACATGGTCGGTAATTTGAACGAGCCTGACCTCTGGCAGTTGAATCCCGATTTGCATTATCTTCTTCTAGATGGCTTCGACGCTCAGCGATTGTCAGAGGGTCATCTAGGCTGACCACAGTGCCGGGAGAATTGCGTCTTGGGAAGGTTCGAGTAGATATCTTATTTTCTTCCCGGGCAGTTCCCTAGCCACCTCATGTGACCCCCCTACGAGTAATGAGGATGTGGTAGCACCATGTGATGTACCCACTGCCGAAGTCCCGGCCTGCGCAGGCCTCGCTGTCTGACGCGCCCTTGGATCCCCCCTTCCGACGACTCCATGCCCTCTTTCTCGTCGCCCGGTTTCCGCGCGAGTGACCTCGAGTTGACGGACGCGCTTGCGTAACAGCCCCTCAGGGTACGCAATGGACCAGTGTTCGGCGTATTCGGTTGATAGGCTAGCATCGACCCCAGTGGGGGGAAGAGTGACGACGTCACCTGAGCTGAAGGTGGTAAACATCAACCAAATCTGGCGCAGGACGCATGGATTCATCTCCTGCCAGACAGCTGTGAATACCTTCTTTGGCATTCTCTGGAGGCACCCGAACTGCCTAGCAAATCGGGATGGCATGTACGGCTCGCAGATCACCTTCCCGCCAATCCGAGCCACGAGCACCCCGCCCAGAATGCTTTGGAAGTATTCTTGTTGTTTCAGAGAGCTTCGACCATTGTCCACCAGCTGGCCGACTGGGGTGGGAAACGGGCTGAAGTTGAAATTGGTATGGTTGCCGATGCGGATCCTCTCGCCCTCCTCATTGAGCGTCATCGGCACCACCCCTGCAATATTCATCAAGGACGGTCGCAGACCATTGCCCAGAGGACGGACAACATTTGGAAAAGTATACCCGCTGAGGTGAGCTGCCACCCAGTCATGGAAGATCTGGAAGGGACCACATACTCTCAGAGCTGACCCCCCTTATGAGATGCGCCCCAGAATGGTATACAGCTTGGCCAGTATGGGGACGCCCAATCAGAACCATTTATTGGCGGCCATGGAGCCCGCCATCACCAATGTTGCTGGACGGACACCCATCCTCACGTCCCGCACCGGTAGGAGCCACCCGCTCAGGAAGGCAGCAAGGAACCCAGCATACCGGATGTTCGGGTCCCGGGCTTCAATGATGCGGTAGCCCCATGATTGGTATTTCCCCTCCTCCAGGGTCCTCCAGTATGACCCATCCCTAATCTTCTGAGCTGCGGTTGGGCACCGTTTTCCCCGTCCCGTCATCTTGACGGCTGGATCCTTCTCAAGGAACAGGCTGAACCATCCCTTGAAGGCAACATCCTTCAGGAAGTCAATGACCACCATCCTCTCTTTGTCTAGCTCCAACAGGTGCCACGTCATCCTAGGCATACGCGTCCAGTCTCCCCAGGTGTTCTTTGGAGGAACGAACTCATCGTATTGGTAAACCTCCAGTGGGATACCGCCGATGCAGTGAACGTCCCAGAGACAGATGCCGACTTCCCCGTGATGAAGGTGGAATGTGTTGGTGTCAGGAGACGACCGAGTGAATAGCTCCGGTCCGAGTTCAGGCTGGCGGTGGAAATGGAACTGGGATATCCATACCGCCTCAAACAGGCCGATATACCGCAGTTCGTCCCCGAACTAGTCGCATGTATGGCGGACCCAGAACGCCCAGGCCCATTCTCATGTGAAGTGGTCGCCGGACTACAGGTCCCAATCCTTTAGCCATCCCTTTGTGTCATACATGATGATCTGACAGAACGTGCTCGCGTAGAGGGCCGAAGAATCCTCTTCCACAGGCTCGTCCCCGGTAATGGTCCTAGTCCTCCGGTTCAGGACATATACATCCATATGTCTAGTTTCCCTGGCAGGATGGTCGTTGTTGGTGATTTTGTAGCGAGAAAGTTTGTCCTTCCGAGTCACCCAAGACGACGGCGTTTCCACTTCGAAGCCCGGGAATGGCACCTCCTCCAGGATGCCAAAGTTCCAGAGCAGGAGGTTGTCAGACAGGGGATACGTCTTCTGATCTGGAGTCAGCAGATTGAACAAGGTTAGAGTGTTGGAAACAATCACCTTGGCGCCGTAAACCTCCTCGTTAGCCGCCATTTCGTTCCTACGAGCAGCGACTTCCCCCTCATCAACTCGGTTTGCGGCCATCTCGAATTTCTCGGGCGTTGGATGAAATAAGGATGCAGTGCGCAGAATCAGAGAGTTCTGCGCGAAAAATGAAGGATTCATGTGAAATCTTGGAGTTTGGCGTGCAATCGGCACGTGAAGCATGGAAAAGCCCGAATAGGCGCGAAATCACGGCCGAATTTCGGTTCGAATTCCACGCTGCCAGAGCGTTTTTTACGCACAGCCGCGGAAGCATTTTCACGCACGAGAGCGATGAGCTTATTGCGCGGAAAAAGCGGATGAACGGAGTTGGGACCTAGCGCCCCTTTTTATAGGGGAGGCCAGGGTTCCGCGCCGCATGGAAAGAGGATTCCGCTCGAGTCGGCATTTTGCGTGCCCCATCAAAATTTTGCGCGCAACTTGACCAGGGTACTTAGCATTTCGGTGTTTCGGCGTTTCCCTTGGAATCTGATCGTTGCGACCTCTCGCCGATCCAATTCCAATGGGGGGGCATTTGTTGATGCCGAATAAAGTCCTTAACTCTCGTAGGAAGTTTCGAAATGACGAAGCGAAGTAATATTCGAAATCAAAGGCCCGAACCGGAGGCCCCTAAAGTGGTGCGTGAAATAAAGGAGGTTCCACGTCAAAAAATAGTCTACGCGCGAAGTACTCCTGGGATACACAGAATCATGCCGGTGTGGCGTGCAATAATTGCGCGCCCCGGTTCTCCGCAATGAGATATTGCGCGCAAGCTGTTCCTGGGGCGGAAAATGTCGCGCGCCGCCTGAATTCCGCGCTGGAGGTCACTTATAAATATAATGTGACCCCGAACGGTTTGGGGGTTGAGGAATTCGAAGCGACTCTCATGCGCGCAATTCGGCTCCCGCCATTCGAATGATGGAATCCAGGTAATCCCTCATTTCGTGCAATCTTTCCCCAGAGTTCGCCTCTGCGTGCAACTCCAACGACTTCAATGAATTTTCCCCCTCCCTCGAGTTCCAGCCTTGTGCGCAATCCGTGTCCTGTGTGTGCAATACCCTACGCATAATTACCTCTTTGCGTGCAATTCCATTTGCTCCAATTGCACGCCATCGCAGTGTTTTGCGTGCAAACCTTCCCTTTTGTGCACAAAGCCCATGACCTCTCACCTTGACGCCCCTTGGCTTCCCCCTGCACCGACACCTGATGTCTCCCCTGCCGGGCATGCGCGCCATGCGTTGTTTTCCCGTACGGCCTTCCAGGCTCGTACGAAGTAACCTCAAGGTCCCCTGGGCCATGTTTCTCATTGCGTTGCTTTTCCTTATGCTTCTCCGCATAGGCACGCTAACGGCTATTGCTTCTTCGCATAGCCACGCTAACGTGGACCCCCAAGTGGTTTTCCCTACGGCCCCCCTTCACCATGGCCTTGCCGATGCCTTCCCTTCCACACGGGGTAGAGGGCGTTGGGCATGTAAGCCCTAGGGGTGTGGAGAAAACCCACCTCGTCCAAGCTGTAGGACGTTAAACTACTAAGCATCTCGTCCTTAACACAAGATGTTAAATTGTGGTCCGACCCCGTGCTTCGCACGTAGGGTCCCCCCCAGCTCGGAACTTTTTTACGCCACTCGTCTCCACGGGAATGCACTCATTCTCACATGAAATGAGATCCTCCTTGTCGGAGCAGTGTTTGTCCACGGGGGAAGGGCTGCCTCAGAGCGTAATCCCCTAGCCTTTCTTGCGGATGACTGCACCCGTGCATCTCCGTACTTCCCCCCTACCAAGGCCAGTGGTAGCCTTTTCCCACTGTGCTTTGTCGCACCACGGGCCTCCACCATGGAGTAAGCCCCGACACCAAGGTCCACTAACCACACGTAAGCCCCTGTTTCCTCTTTGGGCCACTCAATGCATAAGCCCCATTCCGCTTCTCACGGACGCACCCTTCGTGACGTGATCATCTAGTCCCTGCTGCATCTTGTTTCCCACACGAAGCATGACCCATGTGGGATTAGAGCGTGCATCGACCCTGGCATCCACCATGGGCCGTCTCAGAGCGTATGCCCCATCCCAGTGAACTATGTGGACTTTGATCCGTGCTAACACGCGGTACGTAGGAAGCCTCCACGAGGTTCAAGACCACCACCTAGTTGTTCCAACCTCTTCACGTCAGTTCACTACCCCTTGTGGGCCGCCTTAGAGCGTAAGCCCCATACCCACCATGGGCCGCCTCAGAGCGTAAGCCCCATACCCACCATGTGCCGCCTCAGAGCGTAAGCCCCACATGCCATCGTCCCGGATGACGTTAAACTGTATGCCATCGTCCCATATGATGTTAAATTGTATTCCTCCTCATGGGCCTCCCCAGAGCATAAGCCCCATGTCTCACTCAACCATCCATCCTGATCCTTACCCGGGACGCCACATCCCAGTGGGATCATGCCACCCCATTCCACTCCATAGCATCTGGGAAGCCACCCACATGCTGTCCCCAAAATCGGTGTTCCCCCGAGGGGCCCTTCAATATGATCAGTCTACGCAAGACGTTAAACTCGTGGCATAACCCGTGTCAAACATGGGAAGATGAGGAAAACCTCAGATGGTACACATTCCCCGCGTTCGATGTGGGATGCCTCGGGCTACCGCGCCCTCGAGAAGCCCTGTGATGAGGGACCGAAGACAGACATGCCGATGACACCCTAACGTGACCATTCTCCTCATCGAAGGTTGTTGCCCCGACAAGACCCCTTCGAGCATCTTGACAGAAGAAGCGTAATTAACCAACGTCCATGTAGATATGGCACCGGGAATGAGCTTCACGAACCCGTATTAAATCTATGAGGGAGACCCGGACTAGGTGATGAGCTCCGAGGAGTAATCCACAGAATGAAGAACCGACATCCCATCATCCTAGTTTCGATCAAGGAGCAGACGTCCCTGAACAAGGAGCAGATGCCACCCGCCTTTGGAAAGCAGAAATGCGGGGCAACAAGCAGCACGTCCTCCCCGCAGACGAATGTGCGCGCCCAGGTGAAAGCGTCAGAAACAATTATTCTTAGAAACAATCACTTTGAAAGTTGATAAATTTATGTGGCTTCACAAAGATTCATTTATAAGGGCCTTTCATTTAATTATTTATCAGTAACCATAGTTAATCACAAAACCCATAATTTATCATTCCATTACAAAAATCCATCCCATTAACTAAACCTACTCATTTCATCTGAAAATTATGAAGAATTTATTTATTCCATCACAACCAGATAAAATACTAATAAAAAAGAACAACAAGAAGCACATCAAAAGTCACTGAGAGGAAAAAAACCTGGGTAAATCAACCCACATCATATTTCCTCACTGTTTAACACCCATTTATGACATAACATATACTGATCCCAAGAGACGATGTGAAGCCTTCTCTATGTTATTAATAGAGAAGAACCCAAACCAACCACTACCATCGTCATTATTCAATGCCATCCTAGGGAATCAATCCTCTCAACAGATAAACCCCCAACTCCTAGTTGCACCCAGTTACACATCTCATTACAACCATTTTCACCAACCATGTTGCACGACAACACCACTCCCATCACATCCCCAATATTCAAACACATCCATCCACTTACCCACACACAAAACCCACAACAAACCACAAATAGCACAAATTATTTAGTTATAAAAAGTGTTTATTATTCAAATTTTAGTTCATTAATTTTCGGTGTAATCTCAAAATCCAGAAGATACTAGAGAATCCATTTAATTAATCAAATATACATGGTTAATAGATTTAATAAAAATTGTTGTTCAATATAAAACCAAAAACAAGTATTCACAAGGAATCATAGGTTCACAAACAAATACCCCCAATGATCATGATTTTTAGGGGTTACATAGCCAATATATATCAAAATATCATAACAGAATGATGAATAGCCAGAACATGCATAAATTTTCTCTAGCCTAAGGTATATTAATCCCAAGTAGAATAAATTGTAATTATTAATGGTAAGTAAACCATATTCATAACAGAAAAAAAATTGTACACCCACCCAACATGATACACATTTCAAGGAGATGAATAAAAACATACATGGAAGAAGAGGTGATTTGCACTTCCCGATTGTACCAAGATAGAGGCGCACATATGCTGCATGAAACACTATGGGAACTTGATCCAAAATCCACAATTTGATCACACAAATCTTATAGGAATATGAACACTGGCTGACCTATACTAAGGGATAATTGTAAGGAAAAACAATGGTTATGGGTATCTCATCCTGGAAAAAATCTAAAAATAGAATCAATTTAGATATGTTTTATATTTTCCATTAAAGGAGGATCTTGTCAAGATAAATATTTTTGACCTAGTAAAATCCCCTGAACACTTATGAATTTAAGAGAAGATTAATGGGCTTTGAATCAGCGTCAAATCATTTTAAATATGGCATTAATGTCATTTTACCCAAAACGAGACATTAAAATGGGGCAAACTAGAACTAAAAAAATTGTTCTTGAGACACTATCTAGTGTGGTACCATTGGGAGAGACATTATTGGGAGATCCACCCCTATACTAGGTGCCAAATGTTAAGGCACCACAGGATGAGGTACCATTTGGAGAGAGACTACTAGGGTGCGATACCACAAGCAAGCGACCACCTAGGTGAGCTACTTACTGTGAGTAACCTCTAGGGTGACTCTGCTAGTGGAGACACCTCTAGTGGTGACACCACCAGTGGTGATGATGCCAGGATGACACATATTCCATTGTGACACCAATGCTATGTGACACCACCACCAGGTTATATTGCCAGGGTGACACCAACACCATGTGATTCCATTAGAGAATCATTCATATAAAACATGGAAAATCAGGAATTTTTGAAAAGTTTTTGAAAGAGTCAGCTTAATCTCCCAAAAAACCTTAGAAACTAGATTATCACAATGTAATGGATTGGATAGGTTTGGTCAATTACATTAGATACCTATCAAACTATTCTAATCCTCTAGAAATCAAATCCAACTCCAATAGAAATATGGGTATGAACAACCACACCATGAGTTACCTCTCAAGGGTCTCGCTACACATGAAACACCACTAACATCCAAACACATCAATGTCCAATGATAAACACCCTTTTTAGTTAGAAATATAGAGTGGAAACCTTCACATCAAAGGACACCTCCCCTGAAATCATATAATCCAAATGATCACCTGAGACACCACACAAGCATAAAAACCACACATTCCAACCACACGGACCAAGGAATTCCATCATCTATGTAATTATAAAATCCATTATAGGCATCACTGACAATATCACATGGATCACATTTTATTTTAAATAATGTTTATTGATTAGGAAATAGGTCCCCCCCTTTCCACAAATCATGAATTTATCACATAGTGCATCACACATAACACTGCCAAGATAAATAACTCATCTCGTACAAAACAAGGTTCAAGCATTACATTACAAAAAAATAGAGTAATAAAAATTCAAAAAAACCCCGGGGTACTTTAATGAATCTGCGCTTCTCACTCCAAATTATTCTCCTTCAGGACACCATGCCTTCAAAAGACTTGAACTATGGGAATGGTATTTCCATGCATCAACTTCTACTGAAGATCATGAATCTTCATTTTCCACTCCACAAACATCACTTTGTCTTCAATATCTAATTCTCCCCATCAAGGAAATGGGTTTCATCATCATGATACTGGAAAAGTTGAGAGACATGGATGATGTCATGGATCCTATTCAATTATGGTATTAACGCCAACTGATATGCCACCTCACTGAATCTCCATATCACCTCAATGTGTCTGACAAACTTGGGAGAAACATTTCTCCCTCTGCCAACCCTATGCTTCCCACATCGAGGGGAATACTTCAAGAACATGTGGTCTCCAACCTCAAACATAAAATTCCTCCTCCTTTTATCGGAATACGACTTATTTTAGTCCTTTTCTGGTTCAATCCTTTCTCTAACAATATGTAACTTCATGATTGTTCCTTACACCATATTTGGACAAAGAATCGGTGTCTCACAAATCTCCATCCATCACAAAAAGGAATGAAATGTCCTTCCATACAACTCCTAAAATAGAGACATAACAAAAGAAGAGTGATATCTATTATTATATGTGAATTCCACAAATGGAAGATGTCGAACCCAAGATCCACCAAAGGCCAAGACACACACCTGAAACATATCATACAATGTCAGCATTGAATAATATATATTCTCATCTGTCTGTGGGTGGAAATATTTTTTGAGGCATAACTAGGTTCCAAAATCATGCTGCAATACTCTCAAGATATGTGAGGTAAACTGTGTGTCCTGTTCTAGGTCAATGGAACTTAAAACTCCATGCATATACACCAATTCGTCCAAGTACCTATTCACTAAGGAATCCACATCACTTTCCTCCATAATCACTAAAAACTCTGATAATTTAATTAATCATTCCACTATCACCCATATAGTATCATAGATTCTCATATCCCTAGGTATACTTGTCTTGAAATCCATGGATGTGTCACCCCACTACCAATCGAGGACATCCAAGGGGTACAAAAAACCACAAAACCATGATTCTCAGCGATCACTTACTAGACACCTAGGCACTTTGCTTCAAAATTGACAACTGCCTATTTACTCCAGGGCCACCAAAACTACATATTCAAAACATGATATATCTTGGAAACTCTTGGGTGCACCATTAAAAGTGATATATGAATCACAAAATACTACCTCATTCACTACCATCAGAATAAAAAAATTCCCTCAAAACAACATCTGGTTTTGACCATCCTCTGAACATCCCTCTAGAGTATCACCAGGGAAAACATTGTCATGATTCAACTTTTCCTCAATGTCTCCCCACTGAGACTCCCAAAATGGATGCATCCAATAATACTAAACTATCATCTAAAAAAACATCATCTACCACATTCAACTGTTGCATCTAAGTGCAAGGCTGCCAACTCCTCCATTTATCTCCAATCATCTCTAGATTCTCTAAAAAACTCATTCTACAAATTACTACTCAATGAATCGGCCACATCAATTCTATTTATTAAGGTTGAAGATATTTCAAAATCATTGTCGTGAAAAAACTCTATCTTCTTTCACTATCATATATTCAGATCGTGTTGGGAAATGATATACCTCAATCATTTGTGATTTATGAAAACCACAATGTACTCCACGTTGAGGTAATGTCACCACAACTTCAATGAAATAACTAATACAACCAACTCCAGATCATGGGTGGAATAGTTACTCTCATGGGGAAATAAATACCTTTATCCATAATAGATTACTGCTCACTTTTATATCTGCATGAATCCAAAACCTAGATGGTAAGCATTAAAAAATCCTTAAACATCACTCCCTCTAGAAACTAGAGAACTAGAATAGTAACCAACTTCCCCTTCAGGTAATGGAATGATTCCTAGAACTACTCGCCATACCCAAAATCTTGGTCCTTCTATGTAATTTTTATTAATGGAATCTAAAATCAAGATAAATTAGACTCAATCCTCTATTAATAGCCTGAAATTCCGAGGAAACTATGAAATTATACCACATTATTGGGTGCTACCCATGAAAAAACTACTTCAACCTTCAACAGTTATACTTTCAAACCCTACTGAGACACCACATGCTTGAGGAAATACACCTCCCAAGCCAATAAATTACATTGGAACAACTTTAATTAGGGATGTTGACATTGAATGACTTGCAAGATAGTCCTAAGATGCTATGTATGTTACCCATATTAGTTCACTTAGATCAACATTTCATCAATGAATATGATGATTAACCGGTCCAAAAACACATCAAAAAGGAGTTAATAATCCCCATGAACATAGATGGTGATTTCTTAAAATTTAATGGCATGACTATTAACATGATGTGACCATACATGCATATGAAATTATACATTGGGATATATCCCTCATTCACCCTCAACTGGTGATATCTAGATTGTAGATCAATCATAGAAAACCAAAAATCCCCTTCTCAGCTGATCAAAAAGTTATTATATCCTTGTAAGGGGCTAATGGTTCTTGACCATCACCTAATTTATCCTCTAATAATCTATACATAGAATTAGGCTACCATCCTCCTTGTTTTCAGTCAACACTGAGGAACCCCCCGGTGACCGAATAGGCTGGATAAAACACTTCTACAACATTTCCTCAGTATAACTCCTCAACTCCCACAGCTCCGACGGTGACATCAGATATGGATCCATTGAAATAGAAGAACCACCGAGTTTCATTTCATTACCAAAATCAACATCATATTGAGAGGGTATCCTCACAACCTATTTGGGGAAAACATCTAAGAACTCCTTGATGCCTCTAGAAACCTATACCATATCAGCATCCACTAATTCGACTAATATGTCATCTAATAAGGAATGAAGGGTATCCACATCACAACTGCCCACCTGAAAAACCAACTTGCCAACGAAAACCACATGCTGGCCATCCACATATGAAAACACGACCCTCCTCAGGAAGTATTAAGTAATGGAAGTTACGAAATACAACCATTCGATGTTCTGGATGACATTTTAAGGATTCATATATAATAATGAGATATCTCCACTTGACTGATATGATCTCATCATCATTCTAAACCCCCATCACAGATCAAGAATGTTGGTCAGGAATCCAACTGGAGAACTCAACACCAGGGGCACGGGAAGCATCTATATGTCTACTCAAAGAATATGGTCTATAGATGGTGAAAAAAAGGAGTGTTAAACTTTTGAATCTAACAAATCACCATCAAGGGTACTTAAAAAAGTTTATCATACCTCTAAAGATCTATGGTCATGTAGGAACTGCTAACTCTACTGCGTGAAAATGTACAAGTTTGGATCCCCTAACTCTCTACTAATGACCACCTCTAATATCATGCCCGAGTCGAGGTACCTAATTAACGTCTTAAGGTTTTCCCTACCTTATGTGTATCACCGTAGTGGAGCACGATACTATTATCATTACTGCTAAAACGGTCTAGTTGGAAACTACTACTGAGTCTGGCATGGATCCTATCCTCCACAGCTAAACTGGTATTAGGCAGCCACTAGGAATTGAATCTAAATATAGATATGAAAATTAAAGAAGAAACACATTTTCCCTAATCCCTCAGGGAAGGAACAGGAACCACCAGCATCAAAACATTTAAAAGGATGATATTGAGGTCATCTCACTACCTATCAAAACCTCGAAGGCCCTGGATCCTAAGACCTGCTACTGCCAACTCTACCTTTCAAAGGAATCTGATGGATCTCAGATAAAGGTGACATCCTCAGGAGTGAATCCTCTCAATCACCTCCTCCTTATTCAAAACCTCCCAATTTTTTTGAAATGTAAAGGGAGTAACAGAATACTTGATCAAATGGTGGAATGCCTCCCCAAAACATATCACACGATACTCCTTGTTCCTATAGAGATCTGGTGGAAAACAAAGGAGGTCGTCGTACTTGATCACGATCTCCAATATTAACGTACTCCCATACTAGAGGTATATCAGCTCCTTCCTTTTATCATCCTTCATAGTTGACGAGAGGAACTCCACCTGGAATTAATGTTCAATGTAAACCCACAAAAAGATTACTTCCTTCATTTCCCTCAGATAAAGGGTACACCATTGATGCGTAGCTACCAACAAATGGCTGACCACTAAAGGAACCCAATACTCTTTCAAGGCCCGAATCAAACTGAATGTGATCTCTAGATCATCGAGATAGCATTCTATCTATAGGTCTGAAACACTACCCTAATACTTTCCCAAAGCATGTCGTTGGAAATAACACAATTACTTCTACCACTAGTCATTCTTCTCAACTAGATTGACCCTATAACAATCAATTCGATCAGCCTGATGAAGGTTCATTGCATGATCCACACAATGATGACATCCCGGAGCCTTATATGAAAAAAAATCCATGATTTATTAATCTCGAGTAGTATAGAAGTTTATATAATATTCATTTTCAAATAATTTAACTCATCATTCAATTTATATATACTTTCTTCAAATAACCTACTTCAAACAAGAACTCTATTAATGATGATCCATGTACCTCTCCTAGGTCTCTACATTACAAACATTTTATTCTAAATTAGTCATTATATATGCATAGATTCCTTCCATCAGATCATGGGGTAGGCTAAAATCCAATGTCATTGCCGATCTTCCCTATAATATGTCACACAACATGGTTTCTTGACATTTTTTTCCTACCAACCCATGAAATATTCAATGTGTCTAACTCCAAGCACCATCATATCTCTCAAAAACCTCCCTTTGAAACCATTTTTTTCATGACCCCCTCCCTCCAAATATTCCCCTCATATTCTAGAAATGAAGAAATGGAGATAATGACACTTGAGTCCATCCTTCAGTAGGCCCTGAGTTGGAGACTAGAACCAAGGGTAAAAAAATATATCAATATGATAGGCATTACACTTTTTTTGAAACAATAGAGGATTATATGATGGAACATCCATAAAAAAACTCGATGACATATATATATATAAAGAATCCAAAACCATCCCACATGCATGTTTAATATAGAACTAATAAAAATACCAATAGTCTCCATAGTAAAGTACCAAATGTAAAACTAAGAATAAACCTAGAAACTGTCAAGATCTAAGCTTGTATGGTCTAACACGGTCTTTGAAATCCTCTAGGGAACTTGAAAACAGTTTATATACACAGGGTGAGCATATAAGTATACTCTATAGGGAAACCAAATTCTCTCTTCCAAATATGAAGGAGACGTAATAATAAACCTGTGAGAAAATAGAAAAACCATACAAAACCTAAGTTGGTATACTAGCCATCCCATCCTCACAAAGGCACACTAAATAAATAACTGAAGAACGATAGTATAACATAAAACACAACAATAATATAGTACCCTATAACACTTCCCACTAATTAGAGGCACTCAAACCCTAACAGAAAACGTACTAGAGATCCCACATCTTCTAATCATACCACATCACATACCACATCACATACCACCAACAGACACCTAGGCCTCACAACCACATCACATCCCACCCACATACACCGGGTCCACAAACCACAACAGTTGCAGCCTACAAACACCTAGTCCACAAATCACATCTCATCCCAAATACTCCTAGGGAGTCACAAAACACCTCATCCCAAAGACACCTAGGAAATAACAACTCTCTCATACATACATAGGCTTCAAAACCCATATTGTTGTTGCAGAATCTTAGGTTATCACCTCCTGGAAGGAGCAGGGAAGAGTAGGTGCCATCTATCCATCCTCCCACTGGGATTTTTGTGAAATACACCCTCCCCCGTGACAATGGGGGTGTTCATATCATAGTGTCCAACTAGGGTGGGGATGAGTATAGAAATCACAATAACATATAATGCTTGTATATATAGTATTAATCACTCAAACCCAAATTATGGGATTCACAATAAGAAATAGCCAACTCACAAAAAACCTACATTTCTTCTACCTTTATATGAGTTTATTAGTATCAGCATCATTCAGATTGGAAGTTGGTAAATTGAATCAGATTCAAGAATCTTCTTCATTTAACTCCCATTCATTTCATTATTTATATTCAACTGTAGTAAACTGCGTAAACCATCATTTCATTTTTCATTAACAAAATCTATCCGATTAACCTAAATAAATCATCTTCAATTAAAATTATTAAGAATTAATTTATTCTATCACTACCTAGGGAACTACAAATCACATAACATGACAAGAATCAAATAAAAAATCACACAGAGGAAGAAGAACCTTGGTAAAATATCCCACCTTATATATCCGCTCTATTTAACATACATTCATGAGATAACTTAAACCAATCCTGAGACACAAGGTGAATCCTTATGCATGTTATTAATGGTGATGCACCTATACCAACCACTACTATTATCATTCCTAAAATTAATCATACCATATCCATCCTCTCAATAGATCAAACCCCCAAATCACAGTCACACATGTCAACACATCCCATTACAACTATTTTGGTATCCCTACTTCATGGTCGCACCACACCCATCATAGCCCCACCACATAGATAAATCCATCCACTTCCCCAAACAAAAAATGCATATAAAACAAAAAAAACCACAACATATATAGTTTTAACAAAGAGGATATTGTTCAAATTCCACTTACTAAATTGAGGGTGGGATCTCAGAAGACATAGGATCCAGGGGAATCTACTTCATTAACCAAATATATGTGGTTAATAAATTTCATATAATTTTTCATTCAATAGAAAACCTACAACAAGAATTCACAAGCCATCCCAGGTGAACAAGAAATAAACCCCAACAACCATGATTTTTATTCAGTAGTTTCCCTATAGAGATCAAAATATCAAAAGTTAACAAAAAATAGAAAGAACATGTATCACCTTTCCCCATATCCTTGTATATTAATCATGTGAATATTAAATTATATTTATTAATTGAAATTAAACTATGATCCCAAGGGAAAAAATTCAAACACCCACACCACATGATACAAAAATAAGTGATATGAGGGGAAACCTTCTTGGAAGGCAATGTGATCTACACAACCTGATTGGACCTAGACAGGGTGTGCATATCTAGTCGGAAAACACCAGGGTAATGAAATCCCGAAGCCACATCTTGATCTCACGACTCCTATGGGAATAAGAACTTTGGTATTCCCATAACAAGGGAATACAAGAAGTAATAAATAATAACAAATGGTATCTCATCCATGGAAAGATCTAAACTATGCAACTGTTTAGATATGTTTTTTATTTTCCATTAAAGGATGATGTGGTCAAGATAATGTGTATTGACAGAGTAAAATCCCTTGGACACATAGGAATTTAAGATAATATTTATGGTCTTTAAATCAAAATTAAATCCATTGATATATATCATTAAATCCATTTTACATAAAATGATACGTTAAAAGGGGGGAAACTAGAACTGGAAACATTATTCACGAGACAGTATCATGTGAAGCGCCATTGTAAAAGTCATCATTGGGTGACATATAGCATAATGATGAATTTTTGGACGAGGCATCACTGGATGAGTAAATTCTAGGAATGTGACCACCAAGGTGATACACCATCAGTAAGTGACCGCTAGGTTGAGATACTACTATAGAGAAACCACAATGGTGAAACCACTAGTGGTGTTACTGCCAAGGTGACACCACCGCCAGGTAACACTACTAGGGTTACCCCACAAACAAGTGATTCCATTTTTTAGGTACCATTGTAAAATTAGGAAAACCTGGAAATTTTTTAATGTGTTGGAATGATTCACCTTAATCTCCCAGAACACCTCAAAAACTATATTCTCATAAAGGAATTGACAAGAGAGCTCTAGTACATTACAGATTACCTCTTCAAAATGAGAATTAAAATGGAAAGGAACCACTATTATTCTTCTCCAAATCTACAATGTCATGTAAAACCCCATATAAATGTGAAAAAAAACAAATTTATAGAGGGATTCTGAGGCAAGGGTATCAAAAAGTTTCCAGTATGAATGGGGAATTAGTCCAAATATTTTAATAAAATTTTGAACACCATTATGACCACCAAAACATGTAAACCAACTATCCTTATTAAAGGATGATTTTTAATAAATTGGAACCCAGATATTATCTTTAAATTTGGTCCTAATACAATCATGGATGAAGATGTTATGGCTCAAATACTGAAGACATGCCTAATATGGAATGTTTAGTCCATCTTTGACTTAATGAAACATTTACTCTAAACAATTTGCACGATTTAGATCATATTTTTTAATGTAATTCATATCCCATTAAGTGAATAACACATTTAAAAAACTGACAAGATATTCATGTTCATATTCCTCAATCCGAAGTGAAAATATAGGGAAATTTAGATTTCCATCAATAGTCAATAATAATAAATTTGGAATTCATTGTCTCATAAATTTTTCAAAAATAAAATCCAGTGATATTAATGAAACTAATCATAGTATATATATTTTTTTGTATATAATACCATTAATTCACCATTTTTGTGTTTTCTAACCATTTCACGCCCATATATACACCCTTTTTTCAGTATATTCAGGTCATGTAAAAAAAAATCCTACCTAATTTAATTTACTGAACCTGTTCTACTTTCCTTTGTAATAAAACTTCATGACCCTATAACATAATATTTCCCAAATGTCAAACCTTAATCTATTATCCTAGATATCCCTAAATGTTTTACATTTGGTCAATTACCTCATTATTAAGATAATATTTTTTTCCTTTTGTTAAATTTTTAGGGTGTACAACTGTGGTATATCAGGTACACATGCACAGGTCAATTCAGTACATTAATGAAAATGATTATAAGTGAAATGAACATATGGATCAACAACTGATATATTATGAATTTCATACCGTACTTGGTTATACCATCTATTGAGTAGGGAAAAATTCACAAGTCATTATTGCGTGAAAAGAATTGTGGAGAAAATAATTAAAACGTTTTACATGAAAAAATATCACAATGAATGGTGTAAAAAAATAAAAGGTTTTATAATGAAACAACCAATCATATCATTGCGGACTTCCATTTTTATAAAAAATTACCATTTATGATGAAATATTTCTCATTCTAATCATGTTACCCTTGAATTATTAAAAAAATCATTTTCAATTTATTTCTCATATAAATGAGCATGTTATAGGATTTTTTTGTTTTTTTTGTGTAATAAAATTTTATAAAAAAAACTAATAGAAAACACAAACAAAACACAAAAATAAAAATCCTAAATAGCTACACCATAATGTAATCCCCTTCCTCACAATTAAAATATAGCATTATCCTCAATATGAACTTATGAGGTGATATGTGCACATGAAATTTAGAATTTTAAATAGGACAAATAATATAAAAGTGAAAAGGTTAGGAACAACCTAATATTTTCATGTGATGATGGGGTCATGTAGTGTTATGAAATCATTTACATTAGTAGTAATTCCGTCAATAAATTTCATCAAAAATTTTCAATTGACTATAAATCTCTTTTTTGTATCCTTTTATGTGATCTCCACTGCACTGTAAGGAAAAAAATTAGATACAACATAAATACCTAACCATATGTAATACAACTTTTCAAGAATAAACACCAGTCATGAATTATATATAATGGAATTATCATCAACATGAAACCCCATTTTTGGGATCATTATATCATGATCCACTTTGTATCTTTCCTTGTATAGCTTTGAGTTATCATATGAGAGAAATTGAATACCCTAAATCTCTTTAATTTGTAGCATCCTATTAATTACATCATGGGCCAAATACATGTGGTTTTTATACCCCAATATTCCCTATGTTTGACCTTCATGGGGAGATGAAAGGCTGTCCCAAAAACAATCTAAAATGGGGACATACCAATAATAATTTTGAATTTCGTCTTATAGGCCCATAGTGCATCATCCAATAGGTTGCTCCAATCTTACCTATATGAATGCACAATATTCTAAAAAATTTATTTCAACTCATAATTTGAAACCCCAAATTAGCCATCTATTTGGGGGTTGTATGGGTTTGATGTTTTTTCTATCACCCCATAATTCCAAATGTGTGAATCCAAATTCGAATTGAAAAATTCAGTCCCTTGGTCACTGATTATAGACATTGATACTACAAACCTATATAAAATTTGAGCCTTGAAAACATACACTACAACATTAGAATCATTAGTCATGGTGTCCTTTACCTCCAACAATTTTTTAATGTAATCAACAGAAAGAAAAATATACGATAAAGGAAATGAATTTTCAAAATTAACCATAAAATCAATGCCCCTACATATAAAACTCATATAATAATATGTGTTGATGGGGAATCTTGTGTTTCCTTAAAATATTTTGGGTGTGTTGGAAATGTGATCATGACATACAAAACACATGTAATAATCCATCAAAATATAATACAGAGTCGAAGACTATCCTATACTTTTATTAGGGTTCAAGGTTTCATCCACATGAAAGTGTGTATAACAAATGATGAATAGACTGAAAGTAATTATCAAAAACACACCTCTTAATAACTTGGTAACTACACATGTTCTAGAGGTATGGATTATCCCGAACATAAAACTATACTATCCCAATAATTTTTTAGACATTATGTATATTTAAATTTGTTGGAAGTTATGAGGTAACAAGGTATTTACCGGAATCATCATACCAACGATGTGTACCTGTGATTGTATAAAGATGATCATCGAGAAATGTTTCTGGAAGTGGTGCCTAGTTAAAACTGACATCCTCTAGTGTGTGATTAATTGTACTCATGTGGTTTGTCAGCATGTTTTCTAACCCTTTCATTTCCATTATCTCAAAATGAAATTCTTGAAGAAGTAGCATCCATCATATAAGTCTAGTCATTGTATCTGGTTTCATGATAATGCACCTTAGGGCAGCATGGATTGAAAAAAAAACTACATTAGAGCCTAATAAATATTAATGAAATTTATATAATGAAAATATGATGGAAATAAACTCATTTTGCATGGTTTTGTAGTTTTATAAGGTTTAATCCATTGTTATTGAATCATAGTAAATCACACGTCAATTCCCCACCACCCTTTGTTATGAGATAGATCCAACTATGATCTTTGAAGCATCACACATAAGCTCAAACGGAAATCCCCACCATAGCAGTTGTATTATTAGTGGAGTGGTTAGATACTTTTTATTCACATCAAGTGAAACCCTATATAAATCATCAAAAATGATGTCAAAATCATTTTTATGTAATCTGGATAAGGGTAGAGCAGTCTTATGGAAATCCATGATGAAGTATATATAAAATCGAACATGTCCTAGGAATGATCTAACTCCACAAAGACATGAATGATATAAAAAGGATTATATAATTTCGTTCATAGATCTATCAACCTCTACTCTACTTTTTGATTAAAATACCCTAATAAAATTACATTATCTACCATTAAATGACATTTTCCAAAGTTCAAAACTAGATTCAAACAAATAAATTGATTCCAATACTTTCCTAAACTAAATTTACATTCCTCAAATTATGATCTATACACTGTAAAATCATTCATAAATACATCCATTAACGTATAAATGAATTCTAAAAAAATACACCCCATGCATTGTTGTACCTCTCGTACCCCTCAAGGTTTTATTTTCATGATCACAATCACTCTTTTATTTTACTAATCTTGTTTTAAGTGTTTGTGTTGATAGGCAAAAGGTTGCCAAGGAATTAGGCCAAGAAAAAGCCAAAAGTGGACTGAAATTCAGTCCACCGGCCAACCGGTGGAAGACCACCGGCCAGCCGATGGAGCCTGGACAGAAGGCATCCCTCTGTCCAGACCACCGGCCAACCGGTGTCACCCCAGCGGCCAGCCGGTGGCACCCAGCCCAAACAGTGGAAGCTACTGCCTCAGCACCGGCCAACCGGTGGCCTCAGCACCGGTCATCCGGTGGCACCTGCACAGAAGAGGAAGCTACTGCCTCACCACCGGCCAACCAGTGGCCTCAGCACCGGCCAGCCGGTGGAGCCTGAGCCCGAAGGCCTCTCCATTTTTCACACACCGGCCAACCGGTGGCTCTGCACCGGTCAGCCGGTGGAGCCAGTCAAACTAGTCGTTGGGCTTTTGACCAGCCTGTCCACTTGGCCTCCAACGGCTCCGAAAGCCTCTCCAACGGCTCCAAAGGCCTCCAACGGCCATATGAGAGTTCCCCCTCTATAAATAAAGGACTAGGAAGCCCCGAAAACAAAAGAAAGCCATACGGAAGCCAACAGACACATTTCTCATAATTTGGCGAACCTCCGGCGGACTTCCTCCAAGGAACCCCAATCGCTCCAATTCAATTCCACATCCAAGGAGCATCACCAAAGAATCTTGGGAGTGCACGTCTTCAACTCCAATCATCCATTGGCGCCCAAGGCTTCTCCAAATACGGTTTTTATTGTTTTATTCATTTTGAGCTTCATTTTGGGTTTGTGCCTACAAACTCCCATTTCTCTCATCCTCCATTCATTTGGGTTCTCACACCACCTTCAAGGTGTGAAGAGGTTAGTCAAGCCTTACCTTTCAAAAGGCTTGAATCAAAGGTGAGCTAGCCTTCACCTGTAAGAAGGCTAGTGGGTTCTTACTCAACCATTAAAAGTAAGTGGGTTCTTGCTCAACCAATAAAAGAAAGCTGTAATAGGTGAGCTAGCCTTCACCTGTAAAAAGGCTAGTGGGTTTCTTGCTACAACCATTGAAAAGCAAGCGGTAGTGAATCTCTCAACGGTTGAGTTGGGAGCGGAGACGTAGGCCGGGTTTTTGGCCGAACTCCGTTATCAATTCTTGTGTCTTGCCTCTTTATTTCCGCTGCACTTTCACTTTGATTTTAATTTGTTAATCATTTTTTTAAAAGGCAATTCACCCCCCCTCTTTCCATCACTCCTTTCATTATCCGCCTAACAATTGGTATCAGAGGCAAAATTTGAGTAATACCCTAACCGGTTTCAAATTAAACATCCATTGTGATGGCTTCCACTTCTTTCGCCCCCGAAGGCTTTTCTTTGGGTCGTGCTCCATTTTTTGATGGAACCGACAATAACTATTGTAAAACTCGCATGACCACTTTTCTTAGAAGTATAGGTTATCCCATTTATAAAATTGTCATGCATGGTTATTCTCTCTCCTCTCCCGATGAATCCAAATGGACCCAAGCCGATATTAAAAATTTCAAGCTTGATGGCAAAGCCATGAACACTCTTCATTGCGGCCTTGATCGTAATGAATTCAATCGAGTTTCCACATGCACCTCCTCACATGAAATCTGGAAACTTTTAGAGGTTACCCATGAGGGGACCAACAAAGTGAAGGATACTCGATTGGACATGTTCCGTCACGATTTTGAGTCTTTTACTATGCACCCACATGAAAATATTTCTGATATGTTTACTCGATTTACTGACGTTTGCAATGGGAGAAAGTCCCTTGGTGATAATATTTCTGCAGAAACGATGGTTAAGAAGATCCTATGGATCCTACCAAGCACATGGGCACCGAAAGTCACGGCAATCCAAGAAGCAAAGGACATAAAGAACATGCCGGTCGAAGAGCTCATCGGATCCCTCATGACTTATGAGATCACCATGAGGAGGCAAGCTGAAAAGGAAGGAAAACCGATCAAAGTTCCAAAGAACATCGCCTTCAATGTTCAACAAGAAGAAAGCTCATCCTCCTCATCTTCTTCCTCTTCAAGCGGCGATTCCGAAATGGAGAACCTTGCCCGCAAGATGCACAAATTCATGAAGAAGCACAAGAAGAAGAAGGGCCGCAAAGCTCAATCCAACGAAAAATCCGAGCCCAAGGTAAAATGTTACGGGTGTGGCGAGAAAGGCCATTACAAGCCCGATTGCCCACTCAACAAGAAAAAGGCCAAGCAAAAGGAGAAGAAGAAGGCTTTCAAGGCCAAATGGAGTGATAGCTCATCATCCTCCTCCTCCTCCTCGAGCAACAACGGTAACAAATGCCTAATGGCATTACATGAGGTAACATCTTCCGTCTCTTCATCCTCTAGTTCTTCAAATTCAAATTCTTTAAATCACATGTCTTATGAGGATCTCCAACATGCTAGAGATCAATTGGAGGACGGTTTTCACGAACTTTCTACCAAATTTGTTTCCTTAAAAAAGAATTTCAAAAAACTCTCTTCCGAAAAAGAACAACTTCTCAAAGAGAAGGAAGAGTTGACCCTCAAAATCCAAAACATTCCCGATATTGATTCCATGGAATCAACCATCAAAGATTTAAGGGAATCCCTTGCCAAGTTCACCCAAGGGGAACAAAATTTGAACAATTTTCTAGGTTCCCAACGCATATCAAGAACCACCGAAGGGCTTGGCTATTCCAAGCAAGCATCCTCTTCCCATGCACCCACTATTTTTTAAGGGGGAGCTCCCAATTTAAATTTTGTAATTATTGCAAAAAACCAGGGCACTTAATCTATGAGTGCAATTGTAAAAATTCCCGGTATGGCCGCCCCAAAACTATTTTCTTAAATGATGAATTTTATAGTAGAAGACCTGCCACTAGACAAGTGTAGATTGAAAAATCCCTCTTAGCGAGTCTCTCCGGGCCAAAATTTGTCTCGGTTTCAAAAACCTCTCCTCGGTGATTTGTTGTTTTTATTTAGGGGGAGTTAGGATCATTTAAGCCCTTTTGATTTCAATTTCAAAATTTTCGATTCCAACTTTCAATTTCAACACTTGGTATCAAAATTTTCATTTCAAAATATTCAATTCAAATTTTTCATTTCAATTATCTTTTCAAAACTTTCAATTCAAACTGTTATTCAATTTTCTTTTTAAAACCTTCAATTCAAACTGTTATTCAATTTTTGATTCAAAACTTTCAATTCAAAATTTCAAAAATTTCATTGGTTTAAAATCTCCATCTTGTTTTTCAAACTTTTTTCCCTCAATCAAGTTTTATGCCCCATGCTATTTTGATAATCACAAAGGGGGAAAAATTCTTGGTTGATTGGGGGAGAAATCCTTCTCTCATGCCGTGCTTTAATTTCATTTTATTAAAGCATTCTTTCTCATTTCAGTCTTTTTACATTGTTTGTTTTGGTGATTGTGATCATCAAAATAGGGGGAGATTGTTGTACCTCTCGTACCCCTCAAGGTTTTATTTTCATGATCACAATCACTCTTTTATTTTACTAATCTTGTTTTAAGTGTTTGTGTTGATAGGCAAAAGGTTGCCAAGGAATTAGGCCAAGAAAAAGCCAAAAGTGGACTGAAATTCAGTCCACCGGCCAACCGGTGGAAGACCACCGGCCAGCCGATGGAGCCTGGACAGAAGGCATCCCTCTGTCCAGACCACCGGCCACTCGGTGTCACACCAGCGGCCAGCCGGTGGCACCCAGCCCAAACAGTGGAAGCTACTGCCTCAGCACCGGCCAACCGGTGGCCTCAGCACCGGTCAGCCGGTGGCACCTGCACAGAAGAGGAAGCTACTGCCTAACCACCGGCCAACCGGTGGCCTCAGCACCGGCCAGCCGGTGGAGCCTGAGCCCGAAGGCCTCTCCATTTTGCACACACCGGCCAACCGGTGGCTCTGCACCGGTCAGCCGGTGCAGCCAGTCAAACTAGCCGTTGGGATTTTGACCAGCCTGTCCACTTGGCCTCCAACGGCTCCGAAAGCCTCTCCAACGGCTCCAAAGGCCTCCAACGGCCATATGAGGGTTCTCCCTCTATAAATAAAGGACTAGGAAGCCCCGGAAACAAAATAATGCCATACGAAAGCCAACAGACACATTTCTCATCATTTGGCGAACCTCCGGCGGACTTCCTCCAAGGAACCCCAATCGCTCCAATTCAATTCCACATCCAAGGAGCATCACCAAAGAATCTTGGGAGTTCACGCCTTCAACTCCAATCATCCATTGGCTCCCAAGGCTTCTCCAAATACGGTTTTTACTGTTTTATTCATTTTGAGCTTCATTTTGGGTTTGTTCCTACAAACTCCCATTTCTCTCATCCTCCATTCTTTTGGGTTCTCACACCACCTTCAAGGTGTGAAGAGGTTAGTCAAGCCTTACCTTACAAAAGTCTTGAATCAAAGGTGAGCTAGCCTTCACCTGTAAGAAGGCTAGTGGGTTCTTACTCAACCATTAAAAGTAAGTGGGTTCTTGCTCAACCAATAAAAGCAAGCTGTAATAGGTGAGCTAGCCTTCACCTGTAAAAAGGCTAGTGGGTTTCTTGCTACAACCATTGAAAAGCAAGAGGTAGTGAATCTCTCAACGGTTGAGTTGGGAGCGGAGACGTAGGCCGGGTTTTTGGCCGAACTCCGTTATCAATTCTTGTGTCTTGCCTCTTTATTTCCGCTGCACTTTCACTTTGATTTTAATTTGTTAATCATTTTTTAAAAGGCAATTCACCCCCTCTTGCCATCACTCCTTTCTTTCTCCGCCCAACATGCATCACTAGAAGGTTCTTTTTGCATTGAAATATCCAAATGGAATCCTTTGGTAGGATAATGTGCTTAATGGACAAGTGAATGTTGTCTTCTCCTAGTCCTCTAGGGTAATATGAACTTAGAAATATCCATAAAATCTATCCATGGAACAATATTGTGTCTTCCTGACTAGTCTCTCAAGTATTTGATAAAAAATGTGAGTAGAAATGGTCCTTGAAAGTGGATTGATATAGATTTCTATAATTAATACACATAATACCACTATTTTGAACACTCATTAGAACTAATTCCTATTTATAATTTCTAACAATAGAAAAACTATTATTCTTAGGCACAATATGAATGGTACTCACCCACTGGGAATCTAAAATGGGATATATGATTCTTGTGTCAATATATTTTTCATCTTCATTATTATGATCTTCCAAAAGAGTTTGATTGCTTCCCATTTGTGACTGCCTAACAGGTTTCACTCCATCCTCCTAATAAATCCTATGTATTCATATGGAGGGCATAATACTATATATGTTTTCCATGATCCAACCAATTTCCCATATTTTCTCCCTAAAAATGTTCAAAAAAATTTCTTTATTTTCAAAAGGTCTAATGTTAACAGTGATAATAGGTCATATCTCACCACTCAACAAGTATGAGTATTTGACATTTAGAGGTAAGAGATTGAGTTCCAATGAAGGGGTTGTTGTATGTATGGAAACATTTAAGGAACTGAAATATGTGCACAATGAACATCAGTATCAGAATATACATCATCAAAATCAAAGAATAATCCATCAAATAAATCAGTATACTCTAGAGCCATGTCATAATAGGAGTGAACATGATCAAAATAAAAATACAAATCCACATCAAAATAAAATCCAAGAGTGGTTTGTGCATTACAAACTTTTGTGGGAGTGCTCTTAGATATCAAACTGTTACCAATGCTCATAATCTCACTAAGAATAAGAAATTTAAATTCCATGGGTTTTTTAATTATTGGTTCAAAATAGGAGATAATAAAAATAATAATTCTCTTCTATGGGGTACTTCATAGAGTCTATAACATTAAATATCATAACTTCATCTCCAAACTCCATGTAAAGTGTAACCTCATAGAAATTTAGGAAAGTTTTTTTAGTTTTTATGATAGCCTATTTATGATAATGGGATGACATAAATTTACCTGATGATCCTCCATGATAATCACATGTACATATTCTGGAAAGATTATGTATCTTTCCTGAACAAGTACATCTAGACGAACTTCTACTAGATATGTTACAACTCTATTCACTAACTGCACCACTACTCATGTCTACATCAACTCAACTACCTGTAATGAAGATAACATAGAGTGATGAATAACACTTAT
The DNA here is from genome assembly GCA_963277665.1 of Viscum album. Classification (NCBI taxonomy): domain Eukaryota; kingdom Viridiplantae; phylum Streptophyta; class Magnoliopsida; order Santalales; family Viscaceae; genus Viscum; species Viscum album. The sequence goes on along the minus strand of OY728150.1, from coordinate 343,479,844 downwards.
GGAATCTTATAAACCACATAAATCATCGTAAAAATGCAACTCTGATATAGTTAATGGGAGGTTGAATATTCTAGGATCCTTGAACTTTTTTTGGAAATGCTTGAATTTGTATAATGAGTGTTGACACATTCCTTCCAATATTGATCATCTAATTTCCCGTAATCTCTCTTCGACTGATCCTCACATCCTTGTTTGTATATTAATGAAAACGAATCATAATAATCCTAGGGATGTGGTTGTAGATTATTGTGAAATGGTCTCCTGGGGAATAATTTATTGCAATCATCTGATTCTTATAGTTGGGGGAAACATTTACTTGGGTGGTCTGTTTTAGTTCAAATGCCACAAGGCCTCTTATAAGTGGGTTGGGTAGTATATGGAAGAAATGTAATATGCCTCACTATAGTGGTAAATTCTTCCAACATGGTATCAATAAAATTGTTTATAAGAGAAAATAGACTTACGTGATGTACTCCTCAAACATTTCATGTACCTAGATTTCCTAATTTTTGGGAGTGTGGTGTAATCTTTTTGATAAAGGCACCTGCAACTACTGGTGTTTTTTCTACCAATTTTTTTCCATCCCAATAATCCACCATACTTATTTCTATATGTATGAGGCCTTCATGGAGGTATTGGATGAGTAATTTTCTGCTAATTTGGGGTACATTAGTAGTACTATAATAGGCACTGTAGCAGGTACTGTTCAACAATATAGAGCTGGAACTATTCATCTGTATAGGCTTTTAGGTTACCGATTTGGGCCTCAGGTCCTTTAAGGTTTTTGGGACACCCAAGGACATTGAGCCAGTAAGGAATTCGGGAAATTTCATGTACTTAAATCCACCTCAAGGCCTTCAGTTCACTTGTAATTACGTTTAAATGATTAGAAATACTCTATAAGGATTTGGATTTAGAAGAGGATTCAGACCAGGAGAATTCACCAAGAGTAGAAGCTAAGCAGATTTGTTAGAAATAGAGGGTATGTAATTTCTATTGGTACTAGAATGTGCATTCATGGAAAGCCTATCCGAACAAGCCATGCAATGGTGGAGCATTGGCATCATGATGAAGAAGCTGGGGATGAGCAGCTCCATGTAATTATAGTCTTTATATTTCCCTAAGACCAATGGTTCATGTAATTTATAAATTCTATTTGACTTGTAAGGGTTATCCCTCATATCTTGAAAGGGTGGTTATCAAAAATAAATAAAATAAATGAAGGCCTTTGGTCCATTTATTCTGGTGATGCGGGAAGCTTCCACACAACTTCTTGAATTGATCCTAGAATTCAAACATTACCTCTCTTTAATAACACTTCTCATTATTTTTTTTCAACATTATTTATCTCATAAAGTTGAAAAAAATACCACTCAAGAGATCAATAGTTCCAGTTTCATTGGTTTATTAGGTATTTTATATAACAACATAAATCATAAAATGAAATTTTGTAATTGAAAACTTATTTGACATGACCAAAACATTACTTCATACTTAACACTGCCTGGGGTAACCTGAGGACATACATAAGAAAGGGGTGACCTATAAAGAGTAGTAAAATAATAAACAAGGATTAACATGAGGAGGATATTATATATTATAAAATACTAATATTAATGGAGAATAAAGGAACGAGAAAAATACGGAATGATATAACATGATAACTGTAACCTGAGAAATGTGGAATCATCTTAAAACACTGCATTATAAATAGATCAATGCCATATCCACAATGAACCCATGGTGGAAAAATTCCCAAAAAAATATTCAGTTAAATAACATATCCCAATATAACGTATCATGATACTAACCATTAACTAATGCATTGAGGCTCTATTAGGGTGCACCCTTAATAATCATTTCATTCCCATTATTAAGTGTTCCATATAGATCATATAACATGGATTCATTGAACATCATAATTTATTACATGATAATGGAATGTGGAATACATAAATGTATGTCACTAATAAATAAATATATTTTTCATATAGTTGAATACCCCTGATAGATGAAGGGGAATGGAATTCACCACACGATGATTTTGGCATGGAAAACCATGGTGCAATTTTGGTAGGATGAAAACAACATATAGAAATTCATAAAAATGGTTTGATGAGAGAGACAATGGTCTCTAATAATTTATTAATTAAATGTATAGTAATTGTGGAATGGAATTATATTCCCAAAAATATTTAATTTTAAATAGAAGGCGTATCATAATAAAGAATCTTTAATAAAGAGGAGAAACCAAAATAACCCTTACAAAATTTTGGCATGGTAACTAGTGCACAAAAAGGTTATTAGGAGGGTCATATAGGAGTGAAATGGGTTCCCATAATTTAAACATTATCTATACGATAATTATTATATGTAATAATGTATCCCAACTTATGGAAATGGAAATAAAAAAGGGTGTATCATAAATGATGTGCTTGATAAAAAGAGGAGAAAGATAATTCCTAATAGAAATTCGTCATAGTAACGGCTTCAGTAAGGGTCAAAATGAGAGATTATAAGTGGTATATCATGAAAATAATATTAATTATAGATTAAGGGAATGATAAAAATTGAATTAAAATATAACCAATTTAATATATAAAGAATTATTTCATAAAATGGTTCTTGAATTATAGGAATGACAGGATGCTAAGTATCCCTTACTTAGATGTTTGACCCCAATGCCTTACGACAGGATTCTTGGGATCTTGGAAGAACCCTGAGAGGAATATATAGAGTATATGGAATAGTTTGGATGATATTTAAGTAGTTTTTGTGTATAAAAATCGGATCTTGGGTGGGTTTATATACGAAAGGAGGTGGTTTCTTTATTATTTGGTTTTTGGACACTCTATAATAAAATAATCAAAAAACACAAAACATCCCATGATTTTTCCCATGATTTCAGGAAAAAAGGAGTTGATAACATTATCTTATATTTCCATGTTCCGAATATTATGTCATATTTCCCTTGATTATGTTGTGATTAGTCACACATTCAAAGAAATGATATTAAAATCTTAAAATGTTTTATATGGCTTGGATGATTCACTTATGGAATTATAAATTAAATAAAATATTCCAAAATGTAAATTATTTAAAAATACAAAAAAATATTTTTTGAAGGAAACCTTTTTTAGTATTTACTACATCACTATTGGGAAATTATGATGTCATTAAAAATGCCATATATTTATATTGTAGTTAATTTTTACCCAAACATTTGACACTTAGAAAATTATGAAAAATTAATTATTTGATAATTTTGATTCCATTATTCCAAAAAAAAAAAATTTTTATAAATATAATTTTTTAAATAGGTGAATTGTTACTTTTATAAAATTAACAAAAGTTTATTAAAAATGTATGGTTTTTGACAAATATCATTTTTTGAACCCTTATAAATGTTACAGTAGATTTTATAAATATTATATGATAATTTATATTTAAATAATATAATTTAAATATAATATATAATTTAAATATTATTTATTTTAGAAATACATTACTTCATCAAAATATATTTCTTAATTAAATTTGAATGATGACCAAAAATATTGTTTATTCATTAAAAATCTTTTTAAAAGTAAAATTAATTAGGAGAAAATTTAATAAATATTCATTAAAAAATAAAGTAGAAATTCATAATTCATGGGTATCAAAACATATATAATTTTACGACTACATACACACTAAAAATAAGGTGTTCTATATTTGGGATTTCATCGAGTCAAATGGTAAAAATGGTTTTGGTCGTGATCTAGATGATCATGAACTTCTACTATAAATGGTTTTTCTCATGATTATGTTGTTGGATCGCAGCTTGGTCTTGGTTTGATGAAAATCCCAAAAAAGTTATGTCCCTTGAATGCTTTGATAAATGGGATTCATAGGCTACGATCCTACTGGTTAAGGCCATCAATTCCTTTATCAGTTCCAAAAAGATTTGTTAAAACCATATATCTACACAAGTTATGTGATCACTATTTAATGGATATAATATCAATTTTAAATATAATTAATTTTCATTTAAATCCAAATGTAAATAATAAAAAATAATAATTTCATTTTTTCTCTATATCCATAAGATTTTTATTTAAATCAAAAAGGTGAATTTTATTCATAATAGTACGGGCCATTACAATATTACCCCCTTTAGATATTTAAATACAAAATTTTTCTTTTCCGATATAAAAAATATATGTGGGTAAATCTACTTAATTTGCTCCTCTGATTTTCACATTGCTCCATCAAACATGTGGTTTCTCTACAACACATTTTTTAGGTGCATTATCATGATTAGAAAGAACTTTTTCTCTACGATCTAAGAACTTCACTAACTGGTCTTCATAGGAATGGAAATTCTCCAATGGTCCCACCTCTAGATTGATTACATGTGATGGTTATTGTATATACTTTATTAAGTGGGATACATGGAATACATCGTGTACTTGATACAAATTTAGTGGGAGTGCTAGTCGATAGGCTATTACTCTAATGCGATCAACGATATCAAAAGGTTCTATGTACATTGAAATAATATTTCACTTCTCCCCAAATCTCATCACTCTATTAAAAGGATATGTGTGGAGGAAGACCATTTCTCTAACATCAAACTCTTGTTCTCATCTATGATTGTCAACATTGCGCTTTTTTAAACTCTGGGCAGCCTTGATGTGTTATTGGATTGTCCTAACCATATCCACCATTTCTTAGTCCATTTTAAGACCAAGAAGTTTTTTCTCCCCAACTTTATCCCAATATGTTAGTGTTCTACACCTCTTCATATAATGGGCTTCACAAGATTCTATTTGGATGCTTGATTGGGATCTATTATTGTAATATAACTCCACTAAAGGAATATTTTGGCCCCATAGACCATTCAAGTACATAGAGAAATATATTAAAATTACATAACATGTTTGGATAATCCACTCACATTGGTCGATAGTTTGATGGTGATAAACAATAATAAACTCCATCTCAGTGTTTAGAGCATGTTAGAGACTATTCCAAAACCTAGAGGTGAATATTAGTTCTCAATAAGACACAATATATATTGGTACAATATTATACCTTAAAATTTATATAAAATATATCCATGCCAGTTGATCCTGTGATAAATCCTCTTGAATCACAATGAAGTGTGCAGCCTTTGTAATATGCTCCAAAATCACCCAGATAACAATTCTTAACTTGGATGAATTTTTATGTATTATAAAATATCCACGATTATATTTTCTCATTACCTTGTTGGCATGGTCAATGGTTGCATCATCCCCTTAGAATTATTCATTTCATCCTTCACTTATTTATATAAAAGGAACTTTGATGTATATTATACGATATCATTTTTCATGTTATCCAAGCAATAGTGAACTCGGAGAGCTCAATAAATCATTTTGTTTCCTCGGTTAATGGAGAATATCAAACTATCTGAATCATCAAAAAATTCATTCGTTAACTTGGGATTTGACAGAACAAGTAGTCTTGACCAAAATCTTATAATTACTTATTCTTAGACATTGAACGCAAAGGATTCCCCATTTCTTTTAGTTTCAACATTCTTTGAATTCTAACTTCATCTTTTTAGCATCCTTTAGGCTTTCCAAAAGAGAAAATTGAGCAATAATATGGGAATAAATTTCTTATGTTATTTTATCTTATGATTCCCATGTCCATATTATTTAAATATATAAAATAGGGTCCATCAAATGTTTCATCCATGCTAGAATTGTTGGACCCTTTCTACTTAGAGAATCTTCCACCATTTTTCCTTCCCTATGATAATAGTAGATTGAGAAATTGTAACCCTTAGAGGGATCTAACCGTCTTTATTGGAACATATTTATCTCTTTCTATGTGAATATATATTTGAGACTTTGTGTCTTTATATTTTTAACACTTCTCCTCAAAGAGATTATGCCGCTAGATTTTTAACATAAATATCATAGCTTCTAACTCCAGATCACATGTGGAATATTTTTTTCACATTAATTTTCTACTGCCTTGTGTCATAGGGAATGACTTTGTCATTTCCCATCAAAACACATCCCACACCCTTCTCTTAGCGAAACTGAAAATTAAAAAAATATCCCCACTTGTTGGCAGTTCGAGTATAGGGACAATGATAATAATTCTTTTTAACTCTATGATGCTATCTACACATTCATCATTATATGAAAATTTAACTCCCTTCTATGTTAGCTTGGTATGAGGCTTTGACAATCGGGATAAATTTATCTTAAATCAGAAATAATATCCATCTCACCCAATAAATCTATGGATATCTATCGTGGATGTTGGCCTCTGCCATCCCTCAATTTCTTTTTTCTTTGAACGAACCATAGATAACCCGTTTCTTATGATGTTATGCCCCAACAAATGACACGTTTTTTAACATGAACTAACAGTTGTTGTATATTTCATAGAGATTATCTTTTTTCATGGTCTTTAGCATAGTTCTTAAATGCACATCATGATCCTACTTGGTTTTTGAGTTTTTTATAATATCATCTTTAAAGACTACCACAAATTTGTTGAGATAATATCCAAATAATCTATTCATCATGTCTGTGAAGATTGCTGGGGAATTAGTGAGTTTGAAATGAATCACTGTGAAATCAAAGTGTCCATACCTAGTACGAAAATTAGTCTTGTGGATTTCATCATTCTTCACCATAAATTTTTAATATCTCAAAAGAAGATCCACCATGGAGAAATATTGTACTCAACATAGATGATCAAACAATCCATTAATCTATGGAAAATGATACTTTTTGTTTATTATGATCTTTTTAATATCATGATAATCAATGAAAATTAAAATTGACCCATCCATATTCTTGTTGAAGAGGAATTATGTACCCAATGGTGAAGCACTTGGGCATATAAAACGTTTATCCAAATTATATAGTAGTTATTTCTTTAACTCCTCAAGATCCAAAGTAACTATTCGATACAAATTTTTGGATATTAGAAATTCTCCAAGTATATGTTATATCAACAATTAAAACTACCTGCTTGGAGGAAATCTAGGAAACTCCTTAGGTAACACATTAACAGATTCCCTCACAATAGACATGTCTTCGAGGTTGGTTTGTTCCTTAGACTCAATCTTTTGAGCTATATATTATTGATCATAGGGAAGTAATATCCATTCTTCAGATGATGGTGCTAGATAATATTCCTCCTCATCCTTGCACTTGTATAGAATTGGGGGTTGATTTTACATATGGATAGTGATTTCACAATCATTGAAATTTCTGTTGGATCTATATAGGGAAAGGTAATCCATGCCCATAATTTCTTCCAATTCCTCAAAAAAGAGTATGACGAGATTCTCCAGGAATTTCAACCCTCAAATGTTGATAGTTGTGGAGATATATACATGTGATGCAATAATTGATCCATTGGACATTTCTACCAACATATCTAATTCAATGAATTGTGGTGGGTTTTGGATTGTTCTAAAAAACGTTTTTTATATAATGGAATGAATATAACTATGGAGGATAACCATACCTTTAACTTTTTTAATCTACTTCAACAATATACAATATATACTTAATGATAATAATTTTGAAACTATTATACACAAAATAGGGGAGTCTAATGATTTTAAAGTGAGAACTTATAAATTACTCTAATCTCCTTACCTTATGAATTTATAGGATTCGATCTATGCCATCCATGATCTATTTCATAACATATAGTATTATGGAAATTATTATTTCTTTAATAATGGTTCGTATTGAGGTTATGAATTTACCAATGTATATCCTTTAGGAGTGTCAAACCAAGTGTGCAGTAAGGCCCATTGTCATGTACCAGGTTACCCCAAGTCAGGCTTGAAACACCATTTTGGAGTTGTTACTCCTAGGTACATTTTTTGAGAAGCACATATACTATTAGTATCTAGAAAGGGATATATTTTCATGATAAACAACTTGTTATATACTCAACATAATTTAGGTATGTTTTCATACACTTAGTATAATCCCTAAGGGATTTTGATAGGTCATTCTAATCATAATCCAAAAAATAACTAAACCTATCCTCTGATACCAACTATACCAAAGCATGCTCATTATTAAATTTTTAAATATGATTTATTTAATAAAATTAAACTAAATCCAAATTAGAAGATAGATATTTATAGTGTGTATAGGAAACAATTTCCATTACATTTCAACATAAAACATGAAAATCTATATTTTTATTGAAAACTATTTTGACATGACCAAAACATTGCTTCGTACTTTACAAAGCTTGCGATAACCTGAGGACATGCATAAAAAATGGGGGAGATATAAGACATGTAAGGTAATAAAAAATTCATAATATAAAGAATATAATATATTTTAGACAATATTCATATACATGGAGTATAAAATGAACATGAATAGTAAGGTATAATATATTATGATAATTGTAAAATGGAAAATGTGCAACAACATAAAACACTGCATCATAAATAGATCAAGGATAAATAATCAAAGAACACATGATGGAAAAGTACCATAAATGAATATGGAAAATCCCCGATCCCAACATGATTTATAATGAAACTAACCATTATCCAATGCATTGAATTTCTATCAAGGTGCACCCTTCATAATGATTTCATTCTCTTGATTATGTGTACCCCATAGATCATATAACATAGATTCATTCAGAGTAGTAATTTATTCCATGATCAAGTAATATTTAATAAATATATTTAAATGTATAATATAATATTATATTTTCATATAGGTGAAAATATTCGATAGAGAAATGGGTATGGTATTCCCCACACAATGATTTTGGCATGGAAAATCGTGGTGCAATTTCAGTAGCATAACAACATCACATAGAAATTCATAAAATGGGTTGATGATAGTGAAAGGGTTCTTAAATTATTGATAAAAATGGAAAATAATATAGAAATAAAATAACATTCCACAATATATGTAAGTATAAATATATGGCGTAAAATAATAAAGAATATTGATGAAATTGGAGAATGGAAAAGAAAACTTACAAAACTTCAGCATCATAACACAAGTATGTAAAGGTTATTAGGATGGTTAAATTAGATTTAAAGGGGATAAAATAATTTAAATATCAAATGGAATGTAAGGGGATAATTAAAAAATGTATCCCAACTTATGAAAATGGTAATCGATATGGCTTATCAGTAATGAAGTGCATGATAGAAAGAGAATGGAGAGAATTCCTTACAGATTTTAAGCATTGTAACGTCTTAGGTAAGGGTCCAAATGAGAAATTATAAATTGTATATAATTTGAATAACATTAATTATATAGTAATATAATAACAATAATAATTGAATTACAACATAACCAATTGAAATTATAAAGACTATTTTCAAATAAAGTTTCTAAAATCGAAGCAATGAGAGGAATGTGATGGCCCCTTACTTGGATGTGTGACTCCAAATTCTTAAGAGAGGATTCATGGGATATTTTGGGAGACTTGGGAGGTCTATTGAGAGTATATATCATAGTTTGTATGATATTAGTGGAATTTGAGTGTAGTTAAATTGGGGCATGGGTGAGTTTATATAAGAAATGAGGGGGGTTTCTTTATAATTTTTGTTTTGGAAACTGCAGAATAAAATATTAAAAACCACTAATGATACCATTGTTTTCCCCCATGAATTATTAAAAAATGCAATGTTTTAAATTATTTTATAAGTCTAATGTTTGATGATAATAAAATATTACTCTTTCTTATGTGGATGTGATTCAAACTTTCGAAGAAATGTTTTCAAAATCATAAAATATAATATAAGTCTTGGAAGATTCACTTAATGAAATGTAAAAGAAATCAAATATAAATAATATTGTATTATTTTAAATTAAATATAGAAATTTTTCTGATTATACCTTTTATTGTATTTATTACATCACTATTGGGAAATTATGATCTCATAAAACATACATTATATTTATTTGATATTTAGTTTTGAACTAGTAATTTAACTTTCTCCGAAAATTATGAAAATTTTACCCTTCGATAATTTTGACAGCCTAATTTAAAAAATTATATTAATTTTATCTCAATAATTTTCTAAATATTTTAATTTTATCTTTTAAAATAGAAATATACATTTATTGAAAATGAAGGGTTTTTTGATGAATAATAATTTACGAACCCTTATGAAAATTACAATTGACTAAATAAGAATTATATGATCATTTATATTTAAAAATTTTAATTTAATAATAATAATTAATTAGAATATTATTTCATTCAAAGATCCATTATTTCATCATAATAGATTTCTTAATTGAATTTGAATATTTTCCAAAAATATATTTGTCATTTAAAAATCATTTACCATGTAGCAATAATAGGTAGAAAATATATTAAATATTCTATATAAAATAATGTGCATATTCCTAAAATTAGGGTATTGGTACATATTCCGTTATTAATATTCCAAGAATGGATGAATTTTCCAACTTAGTGAATGTTGAAACTTCTAGTAGATTTTGAATAACTGATTCAATCCCTAAGGTTGAGTTCAATCACAAAACCATGATCTAAAAGGTCCCTATGATTAGTTAATTTCATATATAAAATATAAAATAAATGAATAAAATTATACCATAATAATAAAAATAATAATATTGAGATAATGGTTGAATAAAGAGAATGAAATACAAGAAAAGAAAAAAAATTGAAAAGTGGATATGTGAAAGAAAGAAGAAAAGAAAATTTAAAAAATGAAAATAAAAAATAGCTCTATTTTTTTGAAAAAATAACTTTAATCCCTAGAAATGGAACTAATTTTAATGAATTATCATGGGTTCTCTCAAATGATGTTCATTTTTATTAATTTTGGGGTAGCAGAGTGGCTGTTCAAGATCATCTCTCAAAGGAGGATGTATTTAAAAAAATGTTAAAGGTATTTTGAATAAAAAAACACATAAAACAAAAAAAAATACATAAAATAATGAGTGTGATAAATTTTTATAAATCCTGATGATTTATTTTTGAATAAGATTTTTTTTTGTTTTTGAACAGAAATGAAATTTGATTAATAAGACAGAATGAGCAAGTGTTTTTTTTAACTATTTCTAGGAGTTATCAGTATAAATCCACCTATTCACTTAATTTTTAATCAATATCATTCAACGTAAAATACACATAATTGTGATGACTTATTTTGTTAATCCTTGAACCCTGTGATAATTTACCTCAACCACAATGATGAAATGAATTAAACCCTAGGCTAGGTTCGGAATATGCAATCGTAGCACCCAACATTGATTTTCATTCCAATGATAACTTATGATAAGTACTTAATTTTGGCTTATATATATTATATATGTTACGGTAAATTGAGTTTTGGGATTGTATTTGAACTCTAAAAAATTATCCCCTATGGGTTTTATTACCTACTAAGATCCCGCTCTCACAATTTACACATTACTCGACCTCACATGTTTTGGGTTAATTGTTAAGTTGATTTCATAGTTTCATTTAATTTAAAAAGTAAATTAATATATCATATAAAATGAATTACAATATCTCATTAATTAAAATTAAATAATTGAATAAGTTAATAGGTTGATTAATTAAAATGTAAATTAATCTTCCATGGGTTGTGTAGTAATCATAGAAAGGAATTGTTTTTCTGATGGTTTAGAAATGGTATAACCAAATAATGATTCTAATACTTATTTCCAAAAAAAATAAATTACCACAATAATAATTAATTTTTTTATAATAGATCAAATTTAACATAAACTTAGTTGTTTATTTCAATAACCAAAGCACAACAACAATGAAGAGGAAATGAAGATAATCTTGGAGGAGATTCATGCTTAAAAGCTCCCCACCTCCAATGATGAATTTAAATGTCAACGAACCACATATCGTCATCTCATAATCCGATATGAAATGTAAAACCCCTCTAAATAAGAACAATGAAAATTTATTGAGTGAATGGAAGGATGTAGTTTCCAAATATTTCATTTGTGAATTGGGGATTTTTCTGAATATTTTAATCCAATTTCACCACCTTTTCAAACAGAAAAATGTGTGTACCAGATGTACATAGCGAAATATTGTTTTTTTGCAATTTTTTTCTTAATCTTATTTCAAAATTTGGCTTCTATAAATCCTGGATGAAGAAGTTATTACCTAAATATAGATGTGTTTCCCAATACAGTGAGTCCTATCCAACTTCGACATAATGGAAAATTTACTCCAATAAAATTCATGATTAAGCACAGATGTCCTGAATGAATGTTTATATCCATTATATCATGAAAAAAATTTCAAAATTTTACATTCAAAAAATACATAGGAAAATATTTTTGGGAAAAATATAGAACTGCTCTTTGACGGGAAAAACAAGAATTTTTATCAAATTTTCCAATGAATGATCTAATCTCTAATATTATATAAATAAAAATACTTAAAAAAATGTGACGATATTATATCATTTATTATCAATAAAAAATTCACAAAAAATTTGTTTTATCAGGAGTCACTATGATATGGGATACCTCCAAACATGAATCGATACTAGTTCATGTGAGTCACTACTAGATGACCTTCCTCCAGACTAAGTCACTACTAGAATTGACTGACTATGAGAGAAATTCACCACCAGAATGTTTGACCACCAGAAAGAGTCAATGTTTTTTTAAATATATATCTGATAGTTCATATTTTTCACTGCTAGTATTATTCAATTCCAGAGATGTATTTTTTACAAAATTAGTCAATGCTAGGATGAGTCATGGCTATATATGTATTTTTATTTGAATAGTCATCATCTTTGTTCGGTCTATTTTAAATTAAATACTCCCAAAATAAAATATTATGGAAGGTAATGAAAATGATAATTTTTTGAATTGTTGGAGCCGTGAATTAATGTAAATCTCAGAGCTCTATATGAGGATCCATAAGTTCTGGGTGATTATTATTTACTGACTGAATATATTCCTTTATAATTTCAAAATACTCTCTCATTCAATGGTGTTGAAAGTGAAAAAATATAATGAAGAATACAATTCACTGAATACTGAAAGGATAATCACTTAAGATTATACATGTTTCATTCAAACTATCATTCATATGTTGAATATTGGAACTCATTGAGGATCAATTTCCTTTCCTATAGTCATAATAAAGTTAACTTTGGGACAAATGTTATACTGATACTCTTAGAGAATTTGCTTGAGCTACTCACCAAACGACATTCGAGGACAATAATGTTTCTTAATCACTACAGACTAATCCACATTACCTTTTCTTTATCTTATTTCTTTCTATTTCTATTATTTTCTTTTATATTTGAGAAGTTTTTTGTTTTCTATTTTAATTAAAACACAACAACTAATGCACTAGAAATGGATAATACTTGATATTATCTTCTATATTTTTTTTCTTCTTACCCACCGTCTTTTTGAAAGATCTTCTTGTGTAACCTGATATTTTTTCTTCCCACCCATAAATATGGATGAGGACATTAAGTATGGATAGATTGTATGCTATTATTTGTATACTAAATCTAGATTGTGGTTCAGATTACTGTTATATAATCATCATAGAAGTGGTTGATTTCCATGTATATGGAATTAGTTCTTGGTTTGAGACTAAACCCCCTTTTTGTGTAATTTAGTTTTTATTTTCTCAGTTTTTATGCTTTTAACTGCATTTGATTTTAAATTGTAAACAAAACTGGTACTTCTATAGTTATTCTAAAAGAGTGTTTGTATTAGGATTTTTTGAGTAAATATAATTCCAAATTAAACATAATTTTCCATATTTTTTTTACTGGGCACTGATCAATATTTGAGGAATATTTTAAAAGAACAATATTTTTTCAAACCACACTTTTGATTAACAGGTCAATTTTATTTTAAATTATGGGTTTTATCTAATCTTTTTTTAACATAATTTTAATTGGGAACATAATTTACCCTCCCCCCATTTGAGTTACTCAATCCAACCAACACACATAAAAGGAGATCAATATGTTCCAAAAATTATTTCTTGAGCTGATAAAGGAATATGATTTTTTAATCCATTAAAATCTTTGGAAGGTGAAAAGGGTAATTGATTATCTAAGAAGAAAATGTACTATAACGCTATAAAAAATGGGGATTGAAAACATTCTAATACTTTTGGATATGAAAGTTATTAACATGGGAATCATAAAAGGATCTTAATCCTAAATTTCTAAAATAAAATTTTAACCATCCAATCTTGAGAGGAACAAGTGGGTGTAATGAAATTATTTTGAGATATATTAAATGGTGTTGAATATTTCAAATCTCAACTATGATTAATATAGAGTTATATATTTTGGAACATGTATTTGTGTCCCATATAAACAATACATTAAGAGGTAACATCAAGAAGATAAATGTGGCTTATCCATATATATTCATCTAGGAAGCACTATAAGAACAAAAAAAAACTAGAATTTAAAAACATTTTATTATTATGATGTATTTCAAATCAATTTTGCTAATTTTTACACTTTATTTATAAACATTGAATATTTTTCCATGTTTTCTTTAAAGCATTGCTAATTTAATCATGTTTTTAGAAAAGGTCACTAATGTTTCCATTTTTTCGAGAAAACATCTCTAATTTAACTACATTTTTTAAAAATGTTGCACATTCAGTAAGGTTTTCTAGAAAAAATTACAAATTTAGCCATGCTTCATAGAAAACATAGATAAAGATAAAAATAACCACATTTTTTAATGTGGATAAATTATATATGTTTTTTAACATTATATAAAATCATTTTAAATTATTTATAAGTATAATTTAATTATTTTACACATACACATATAATTTGATAATTATGTTTATACATTTAAATGAATATTTATATACAAATACATTAACATATATTTACATATCATAATTTATATATATATATAAAGACAAGAATACACACACCCATATATATATATCCATTATAGTCCACCTCAATGGTATTCTCCCTCTTGGGTCTCGGTGATGTCTCATGTTCAAGACTCACCAAGATCATCAATACATTTGTGTGTATCATTTTTTTAGTTGAAATGTACTTCATTTCCCCAAATTGAGGTAAATATAAATTTGGATATATATTAATATATAAACACACACCCACATATGTAAATAAATTTATATATTAAAATAATGAAATATTTTAATTTTAGTCACGTTTATACTAAAAAGTAGCTGTTTTTTAAAACCTTATTACCAATGTTTAAAAACGTGGCTAATTATATATATAATTAATTATAATTATATTATTTTACACATATGTAAATAAAAAAATATTTAATTATAATTATAAATATGTATACATACAGAGATATATTTACACACACACACATATATATAAACATATATATATTTATTAAAGTATATATATAAAAAAATATATCTATATAAACACATATAAACAGAAAAAATTATATAAAAACATATATAAACACACACACACATATAAATATATATATATATATATACTTATATATAAATATATACATATATATATATATATAAATAGACACAAATTTATTAACAAAAAAGCACACACACATATAAACATATATATACACACACACACATACAAACACATATATAAATACACACACATATATATACCAATAATTTTTCATCAGATGGGGTCTTTCCTGAGTGGTAAATCCCCCCCCCCCCCCCCGTAATTCTCCATCAGTCCAAAATACAAATATGGGTGGAAGGGAATTTCTAAAGTGGTGGTGACACAAACATGACACAAGAAGAGGTGACACGGTCATGAAACAAGCCTAATGAAATTCGCAGTATGACGAAAGCATGACTCTGCATTGGGGCTTCAGCCAGTTTCTGGGCCCTTGGGCCATCTAATAAGTTTCATTCCCAGTAGGACACTGGGCAATGTACTTGATAAATAAGGCTTGATGGGTGGGTTATCCCTTGGGGGATAGAGTCTACCATTTCCTCTTGTGTAAGTGGTTTGTGTGTGTTTATTGTAGTTGTACCCCAAAACACATAATATAATATATATATATACACATATATGAACACATATAAACACATAAACATATATATTAAAACATATATATAAACACACAATCAAATATATACATATAAATAAACACATATAAATACACACACAACCACACACATATATATGAACATATTAACACACTCCTACATATAAACACACACATATAACAAAAAAACACACACATATATATAAACATATATATATATATAAACACAGATATATATATATAATCATATATATATATATAGACATATATATATAATTGTGTAAACATATTTTTATAAATACACACATAAAAATATATATATGTGATCAACATACATATATATACTATAATATTTGTATAAAAATAGAATAGAATGTTATTATAAACAAAAATTGTCTATGTTGGTTGGAGGTTCCAGTTTCTATGTTGTAGGGATATTGTTTCTAGTCCTCTACGTATCATATTTTTGAGCTAGAAAGTTGATAAAAAAATAAAAAAATTTCATAAAAATCTTGGGGATTGGTGGAGACACTAGAATAAAATATTTTATAAAAAATCAAAAAATAAAAACGATTATGGTGAAAAAAATTATTACTTTCGAAAGAAAAATCATTTAGCGATGTTTAGGAGTTTGGGACGACATTGTAACATGTTTTGGGAGGATAAAAACAAATAAATATGTGAAACATCCAGGGGAAGAGAATATAATATGTAATACACCATGATTTCATGGTACATTTCCTTATGAATAATACAATATCATGCGATGTACGCAAAATCGACTTCTAGCGCACCATGATCTATCAAACAAGCCGTTTTGAAAGTAGTTATGAATAGTAATACCCAGTTTAGGAAATTTTATAAATTATATTTTTCAATATGGACTTTTGTTTTGGATTCAGAATATTAAAATTATCTTATGGTGATTTTTTGGAACTTTTCTGATAACATTCATATTTTTATGAATACTGAAAATGTGAAATTTTAATTCAAAACAACTTTTTTAATCAATATAATTTTTACTCTTAAATTATAAAATTGATTGGTTTTAAAGTTTAATTAGATTATATTTTTATCATTTAATATAATCTATGTTATTGTATGTAATTTCATATTTAAATTTCATAAAAATATATGTCAATATTTTGATAGTTTTTACTTCTTAAAACCCCTCTTATTGGTCTTGACATCGAGATTTAATTTCAAATTAATTTTTTAAAATTCTATGTTTTGAATTTGGAAAAAATGGATTCCATTTTTAAAATAAGGAAGTCCAAATTGTCTAAATAGGTAACTTTTGTTTTTGTAAATTATGATTAATTACATCGGTAAATATTTTATTTACCATGGTTAAAAGATAAATTAGGTAAATAAGGGTAAAATATAATATTATAATAATATTAAATTACGATAAAACATGTCATAACCCTATTGTCTCATAATATTATGACATAGGGAATCCGT
The DNA here is from genome assembly GCA_963277665.1 of Viscum album. NCBI lineage: Eukaryota > Viridiplantae > Streptophyta > Magnoliopsida > Santalales > Viscaceae > Viscum > Viscum album. Next base: position 343,462,346 of record OY728150.1, on the reverse strand, counting down.
GGGTTGATTGTGGGACGTCATGGAGCCACATGGGAGTGATAATGACATTTTATTTTAATTAATCTAAAGTAAAGGCAAAAAAGCATAAGCATGTATCTTTTAATAAAAAAATTTTTATTTGTGGTTATATAACTATTCTATTCTAATATAAATATTAATTGGAATGATAAAACTATTTGCTAAATAATGATATTTTATTAATAATTTTCAGAAATAAAATAAATATATTTATATATGACACAATAATGATGTAGTATTTTTGTTATTAATCAAAGAATAAAATAAATGATATTATAAATATTAAAATAAATATAATTTTAAAGTTTTTATGATATACAATAATTGTAAAGGTGAATATGATATGTTATGGTTTATTTAATGTATTTGTTTCAAAGTAATCATGTTTTATTAAATTTTATAAAAAAACTGAATACTAAATAATATCAAAATTGACATAAATGAATTTTTAAAACAAATACAATATTATTAATTGATATAATATTACAAAAAAACTAATTTTATGCCAAAGGATGTACATAATGAAATAAAATTTATTAATGGACCACTTCAGGTTCTCTTGGCATTTTATAGTTTGTTTACTATCCATGTAATATAAAAATACAAGTAGACATTGTAAATGTTAAACAATTTAAGAAAGGGTTTATTCTAAAAGATAAGGTTAGTATGACATCCTAAACCTGTATAAAACATATTGGATGATATTTGTTTGACCCAAAACCACCTTATCATAGAAATAATTCCTTTTTTATCCAATATAAACTGAATATGATTCTATAATGAAATAATATTTCAATATTTTCCAGAGGTGCCCCTCACCTCTCTCATAAAAGGAAACAACCCCATATCTCAAAATCACACCTACATGGAAATTTTTTATTATCCAAAACCTGATCTAATATCCTCCCAACTACCCTCAATTTGACCTAGAAGCCTCAATTTGATCATAATTCCATCCTACAGATACCTTTTGATCAAATCAAAAGAAAGCACCAAAAGAAGAGGTAATTATTTCATCACCTCTTTCAAAGTTCATATCTTCTTCAACTTCAACTTTATTTGTTTTATCCATACCAAAATAATTAATCAAGTAACTCTTACATAATTTGTTTTTATTATAAATATGGTACAACCATATTTGGCAAAATATCCATCCTATAAATTAAAAAGACACCATACATGCAAACGTACGGATTACCGTCTCCATGATGTGATATAGTTTGTCATTCAACACTTCATTATTTGGATGAGTATATTAATGAATATAATTTATATAAATAATAAATATAACTTGTTAAGGATTATTTATATATAATATATCACTTTAATTCATACAATTTCACCATCAATAGAATGATATTGTTGCTCATGCGTACTTACGGCTTACCATCTACATGACACGTTGAGATTTCGTTTTCCATTATATCAATTCTAGAATAATTTTCATTTGATGTTTAATAATAATGTTTAAGAACATAATATGATTCTGGATATTAATCAAATACATCATATCAATAACAAACAAGACTTATGTACCAAAACATGTAATGGAAAATAAATAAGTTAAAAGAAAAAAAAATGATACTACTGAAATATTATTAACAAAGCAATACTCAAAGATCATATATGATATCATATTTATGTATATGGTTCTTGTATAATTTAATAAAATTTATTTTACTATTATATAGGAGGTTACCATAACCTCTAATAAGGAAAAGTACATGTTAAGGGTTAATTTTACAATCTATTTATTATTTGAGGTTGTTTATATGTGAGTTTCTACTTGGGCCACTTTATCATCAACATTTGTGTGTTTTAAAAATGTATTTAAAAAAAATTATTGTTTGATAGAATATGTGTTTAAGTCATTTATACCCTTATTTTACATTTTATAAAATGTTTATAAAGGAATCATTTCTTCATCTTTCAAACAAGGTCCTTTATGTCCTTTTGAAAAAAATTAAGGAAAGAAGGGTTTTTTAACTTATACGGTGAGTGTGGCTATATTCATGAATTAGAATTCCTTCGAATCTTCCCTTAAAATCTTATAATAATATTTTAGAAATAAATTTTTTCTTTTATAATTATGTGCCTTTTAAATTATTTCAAAATAGAAAGAGTTATTTATCTAATGTAGTTATTTTTCATCTATCTCAACATCCTTTGATGAATTTTATACTTGATTGAAGTTGATTAACTATGATACAATATTCAATATTATATTGATTTTGTTATGATATATTTGACTATAGATGTGTTAATTTTATACCATTCACGCTTTATGGTTAAAGTATTAAGATTTTTTAAACTAATTTTAATATGAATTCTTATGTTATGTTTCATCTTTTTTATATGAGTAATTCATTAGACATAGTAAGTGACGAGAGGAGCCCTCTATAGCTACGCAATGAATCGGAAGATATCATGAGACAAACTAATGTCTTGTCACATGACATTGAAAAATTCTAATTTGTAGTATTGGCATGAGGCCTTGAATTTTTGTTTATGATGTTCTAAATTATGCATTCCATCATGAAGAAATTATCTATTGAAATTACATGTTATTCTTATACTATTAGAATATCCATGTGAATATTTAAATTTAATTATTTTATTTATATTTTCCATTGAATTCAGATGTTTAATTTTAAAAAGCCCGTGTTTTTTAGTCTTATACATTTCCTTCAATGTTTATGAATATTTATGAATGTTTTCATAATATTGTTATCCTTACTAAGAATATGAGCTCACCCCATTCTTATGTTTTATTTTTACCAGGATGTGAAAAAGTATATTATGATTGTACTTAAGGGATAGACTGTGGGATATGAGTGTGTTTAAAGGATATACAATGTTGTTTTTTAATTCATAATGTAATGTAAAACTTTTTTATGTTTCGAGTACTTCCAAAGATACTAAACTAATTGGTCATTCAAGACTGGATCTCTTGTGATCATTCCAATATTATGTAATAATGAACCAACTCTACATAACTAAGGTTGAGTAATTACATTATGGGAGGAGGTGGTAAACAAAAAAATGTGGAGAAACTAAAAAAATATTAAAAAAACAAAACATAAAAAAACTTATGAAAAATTATTATTTATTAAATAAAAAATTTAATAACGATTCATAGAAACATCCTTGAATAATTTGTCAGTTATCGATTCTCTTTCAGAAATTTTGTTTGAAGAAATTTATAAAACATCACTAATTAGCCACAACTCATTTAAGACAAATAAACATGGGTGTGGGGGCTGACCTGGGGTTGAATTTGTAAAGGGTGGAGGAGGTAAAAAAACATGGTTAGGAATTGTGGGGTGGGTAGGGAAACAAAACAATATATATTATAAAATGTTGACAAATAAAACAAACTTATTTTATAAAAAAATATTCATTTACATAAATCAATTTATTTTTTTTTAGAAATTTCGTTAAATGATGTTTTATTTTCTAATGTTTTTTAGAATCATCATAAAATAATGTTTCACTATTTTAATATGTTTATAAAATACCCAATTAACAAATGTTTTTAAATTTCACAAATTAGCAACCTTTATAAATGTCATTAATTAGAAACATATTCTTTTATGATGTTTTTTAGAAAGGTAAGAAAATAAAATAGAAACGTTTTTTTGAAATGACATTAAATGAGTTAGTGACTTTTTAAAAGTTTTCTGATAAAAAATGTTTCAAATTTATGTTTCCTTTGTAGCATATTTTATATAATGTTCACAAAAATAACTTCATATCGGTTAACATTAAGAAGGAAATGAAGAATTTGTATTCCTTTTTCTTGGTATTCCAACAATTTAAGGATAAATTGAAAATGTTTAAGGGTATTCTGAATGCCTTTAGAATACAAGTACATAAATGGGAAAACAAATTCATGGATTTCATTATAGGGATTCACAAGACTTATGAAGAAAATAACTCCATATGACTGGTTGTTAATCTCTATACAAAGATAGTATATACCATAGTTATTAAAAAAGATTCATATATTGACCAATGTGAAGAGATATACATAAGGGTAGTATTAATAATGCAAGGAGTTCACTATATATTATATCTCATCGAGATCCAAAGTTATTCATGATATTCTAATGAAGCCTACAACAATCTCTAAACACATAGAAAAATTTTAGTACTTCTTATCACCCTCTGATGAATGGTTAGATTGAGAGAACAATTCAATATCTAAAGGATATGATGACATCATATTAAATAGAAATAGTATTTTGACTCCAATATGCTTGGATTTAGTTCGAGTGGGAAATCATAGGTGACTCGATCATATCCAAGAGAGAAAGAGATGGTTTAAACCATTCATATCATTTGAAATCAATAAAAATTCAATAAGAAATCTATGTTGAATATCATCATCGAGACCTTGAGATTGACTATAGTGAAATAGTGTTCCTTTTTATCTCACTATGGAATAATGTCAAGATGGTTGATAATAAGGGAAAGCAAAATCGAAGATACATTGGCCCCACTGAGATCTTTGAACGCATCGAAGTTGTTCCCTATCAGTAAGACCTCACCCACAACCTACAATAAATATATGACATGTTGTATATATCCCTCATCAGCATGTACATACAATAACCCTAACTTCTTTTGAATTCAATTGTGTTACCATTATAGAATGATCATTGATACAATGAGAATCTACTGATGATCATAGATCCTAGATAAAATGTTCTATGAAAAAAGAAAACTCGTGTGGTGTAAATGTTATTAGGGAACCACATGTTTTATGAAGCAATATGGAAACCATAAGAGGTGATGAAATAGAAGTAATTTCATCTATTTTAGTGTATAAAATAATATATTGAGGGAGAATTATCTGAAGGGGAGGAAGAATTCAATGACATGAACTTTTATAAAAAAAATGCATTTTCAAAGAATGAATTCTTTATTGTGTAATGTTGTTATCGAAACCACAAGAACACCAATGTTTATTTTGGACCATTATAGAATATATCTAGTCACATTTAAAATGTGATTAAGAATATTATCCATTAATAATATAACCATTATACAATGACCAAATATATTAGTATATATTAAGAGTTATTATAATTTCTAACTGATATAGATAAATGATGTGATGACCTCAACAAGTATGATCATACCCTATGAAGCCCAATTATCAATACTATCGAAGGAAATAAAATGTATAGTCTTTTCTCTTGACTAATCCCCTGAAAATATTCAACAAATAAATCTTGAGGGAAACTTGTCATGGGAGAATTTCAAGCTTAATCAAATCATGACCCAAGCCTTGTTCACCGAACCACCCCATTAAAGTGCCACCATCAAACACCTTACCTTAAGGGTATATGCTATTGTAATAAGGGGTTATATACCTAGAACTAGTTTTTAATGAAGTAATAATATTCATTATCCCATGTTAATATTAATTTATTAATGATAATGTAATTGTCTTGATGAAAATTAGATTTTGACCGGAGGACATAAAAATTTACTTATGGATAATATATATACATTCAAATAAAATAATACTTAAATAAATTGAAGAATATTAGAAATAAATAATATTTAAATAAATTTTTTTATTAGATGAAAATTGTTAAAATATAAATGATAATATAATTTAATAAAGTTCAATGTAAATTTTTTAAGCACTAAAACGTTTTTAATATCATAAAAACTACTATTTTTTGGAAAAATGGATTTTGACTTAGATGTGAAAATTCAAAAATTAATAAAATTATTTTTGATAAAATAAATAATATATTTTAAAATTTGCACATAAAAACTAGATGATTCTTATATTTTCATAATTTTATGAGAGAATCAAATTTTTGAGTAAAAATTAGTTACGGTATATATAAAAAATATGTATTATTATATCATAATGGCACAAATGTTATGTAATGAAGTGAATAAATTTCATCTATGACAAAATATATATTTCACCATTAATATAATGAATTTTTATGATATTTAGTTAATTATATAAACCCTTATTGAATCCTCCGATATATATATTATATTCCAATAATATAAAATTAATTCTTCATGAACATGACTCACTACCACATTAAAAATTGTAATATTTTAATTCTTTTGGTTAGTGTAGTTATAAAATGAATAAAATTTACACTATTTAGATAAAATCATTTAAAACCACACAAGAATGTTTGTGGTTTTGTATATTTGATTATATTGAGTCAAAAACCTATGTTTAGAAATTAATAAATAATTTCCCTCAATTTCTTCTATAAATAATTTATCCCCCCTCACATTTCACACATTAAAATTACCTAACTTTTTGGAATATAGAAAATATTAAAAAAATAGATTCCCAAACATTGTACTAGTCTAGTTCCTTTGGAATCATGGAATCATAAACAATAATTCATAAGTGAGCTACATTTTCTCCGTCTAGGTACTTATTGTATAAAACCCATCTTAGATACATCAAAAATATTAAATATCCTCATAACATGTAAATGAAATATAAAAATGGGTGATATTAAATGCTCTGCAAGGTTAAAAAATGGATATATGTAAGAATAATCATGAGAATAATGGGAATGAGAACATGATCATGAAAATAAAAGATCATACCATTCATATAAAAGATCATATACATGAATCATGTAATAAATCATAATAGTTTATAAGACTTGAATCATAAAGAAAGAAATAACATAATCCCAGAAAGAATATAATAGGAATAAAAAATGGAATTTTGGCAGACACATAACCATATATAATGATTTCCATAGTATCAAAGGCATTGATTACAATATCATCTTAGTGGAAAAATTCTTTTACTAAAATAGGTTCATACCCCATTCTAGTCCTATATTTTTGAATAATGTTCACTTCCCATTCAATCCTTGTAATACTAATCCCAGTTCATTTCCCATTACAACATACCAATACATAATTGAGTTTGGTTTACATTCTATCAATGTCTATATCATGCGATATAAATCTATACCCAATGTAGTAGATGGAGATATAGGTCACATCCGTCTCATAGTGAAACCCTAGATTCAGGTACCACAAATCATAGATATAATGTCATATCCCAAGAAATGAATTAGACATCATAAATACATAAACATATCAAAACATGTGGACAAATATACATGTTTCATAATTATTTCATAAAAATCATAACCTGTGAAATAGAAACATAGTTCATTAACATATAACCCATGGAATAAAAATTCGTTTCATAAATAGTGTGACATTAATTATAACCCATTCATTAAAATAAAATTAATTAAACCTTTAGATCATTTCCTAGAAGGGAAGGATTAACATCAATAGAAGTAATCTTAGATGTAAAGTAATTTTAAAATATATTTAAATGAATTTCTTAATGAAAATTTCCCTTCTTCTTTGAAAAAGGATTTTTAATACATAAAACCATTTTAAAAAAATATTCTTAGAAAATAAAATGAAAGCATTTCAAAGAAGACTTGAAATCTGTTTGAATTTTTTTCCTTGAAATATTATAAAATAAGATTCATATTATTTTAAAATCCATTTTCTTTGAAAAAACAATGAAAAATTATAACAAAATATATAAACTGTTTTGAATATCATTTTGTTAAAAATACATTGAAAACTTATAAATAAGTCTTGAAACATTCTGAAAAAAAACCATGAAAACATATAAGAGAATCTTGAAAAGTTTTGAAAAAAAATTCCTTAAAAATTACTTTTAAATACATTTTCTTCAAATTAACCTTTTGAAAATTAAAAGTAATATTTAAATAAATTATTATAGATAAATCTATAAATTTTATATGATGTAAAAAGAACATTCCTTTTTCACCATAAAAAGGTTAGAAAATGCCTCATTCAAAAAGAAAAAATAATATTAAATGTTAAATCATTAGTAAATTAAAAATGGGTAAAAAAATTTATTTATTATAGTATATTGTTATAATATTCTTGGAAACTCTTTCAAAAATCATGGTTTTGAAGGAATAGAGATTAATGATCAAAAATAGGGTAAAATCAGACTTTCTTAAATACATTTTCTTTAATATATTAGGTTCCAAAAATTATAAATATTGTACCAATAAATGGATATATCATGAATAACCAATGAATAATAACATTCATGAATTTTATTGAGATATAGGTTATAATATTTCATCTAAGTAAGCATAAACATAAAATATAAAGAAAAGCAACGAGATTATGTCAATAAACTCGTATCACTGGTAACTTGTGAATCTTAAATACCATAAAATAAATTTCATAGAATGGATATGTAAATAATATTAAATTAAACTATAAGATTCAATTATTACATCCATGGGAACTATACACACTACTCAAAAGGAATGGGTGGTGAAAAAATATTTGATCTCACGAAAATAAAAATTGAGATGAAACCCTTATACCTTGTGTCTTGACACTTATCATAATAATTCAAAACTCATGTATAATAAATAAACATTTATGATAAATCTATAATAGAACCACATTCTTACTTATAATACCATTTATGGTGTTATTCTGGCTTTATATTACCCGATTGTCAAAAATTCGTTTTTAAGGTTAAAATTTTGGTAATATCTTCTTTGTTTTTCGCAATTGTCTTAATTTGATGTATTTGGGGAATTTATATTTATATGAAGATTTAAAGAATGTAAAACATGATTTAAATACAATTTATATTCACTATATTTGAATTTTAATAATTCATAGGATATATAATTATGAAATGAAATACACCGTTCATTGAGACGGTAAGTCATACGTACGCATGAAAGCTATTTCTATTTAATTATCAAATTGAAAACAAAAATTAATATATATATATATATAAATATAATTTTTATAATATATTTATTATATCATATATTTCATATATATTCACTAATTTCATCCATAATACATTCAATATTTTGTATTAATGAATCACGTCGCTTTGAGGGGCGGTAGTCAACACTTCCTCAGACGAAATTATCATATTAACACATAATGGAGAATATAAGGACATGTGTTGTAAAATAATTATAAAATCTTAAATAAATAAAAAATATAAAATATTATATATAAAAATACATCTTCTATCATAATTTACACCATGATAAGTGTGAACAGAAAAATAAACAATCATTAGTTAGTTCGATGATAGTTCTCCGTACTCGTAAACAATATGTTTGTTACCCATTAGATGGAGGTGTGTGTAAGTGTTGGTAAAAAACACAGAGTAAAACAAACAAGTATATTTAGAATAATTTTTAATTTATGAATTCATTTAATAAATATATTTTATAGGGTGTATAATGAAAATAAAATAAAAGATTTTGAATGAAGACGTTGCCTCTTAATCGAGTATCTCCTTTTGGTCTATGTTAAAAGCCTTCCTTGAATTTCATTATACAAAAATGGATGATTCAAGGAGTAATGGAGGGAAATTGAGATGTTTATTGGATATATATTGTCTGAATATAAGTGGTTTGATAGGTTTAATTTATAGGGAGAGATGATGGCCTTTATAGATAAGAGAAAGGACACACTAGGCATTATTTTAAACAAGTTAGGTGTACCTGCATTTTTACCAAAAAAAGACATACAAAACCAAAAAAAACTAAATAACTTAAGGCGATTTACAGAATAATATCCATAAAATGTGTTTTTGAAAAATTTATATGTAATTTTGGGTCTTATATTTATGTCTTAGTCCATAGTTAAGCTTAATTTTACCTTAATCGATGAAATTAATTTCAATTGATTTTAATAATTTTTTTGGTCCAAAACAATGTTGATCATATTATTTATTATATATTATTATGATTAAAAACATGGAATCATTTTTTAATATTATAATAATATATGGGGCCAAAATTAATTTAAAATTAGTCCCATTGACAAGAAGCCACTGCTGGGTTTTAATATAAAAATGTCAAAAAAATTGCGAAGATTTTATACCCTATTCCAATGTGAAATTGATTCCAATGAACTAAATTAGATTAAACTAATTAATCATTTATCCAATTAAAATTTTAAATAAATTTAAAATATAATTTTCCATAATAAATAAACCATATGAAAAAATAGTTTTGAATTAAAATTTGATATTATTCACTATTCATCCAAAAATGTAGTTTCATAAAAAAATACTAAAAAATCACCCTAATTTAATTTTTAGATTATAAATTCCATAATTATGTTTTTTTGAATTCAAATTCTAAATGTGACTAAAACTAATTTTATTTTTTTTCAAATAGGGACATTAAAAAAAGTTCATCTGGGAAAATGGTATTATAAAACTTATAAGAATATTAATAAATACCATATCTTTCATAATAAATATGTTTTATTTATATAAAATCATTATAAAGTATTTAAATGTAGTTATCACTATTCATATTACTATGATTAATGAATTGATAATAATTATATCATATATATAATTATAATAAAAAAATTCGTTCTGTAGAAACTCATTATTCTGTGTGGAATACCCTAAGTCAGTGTTTCATGTTACATATGCCAATGGTGTTGTGTGTTATGTACACTAATTTAGTGGTGAGTTTAAAGTACACCAATCAATAGATAACCATTTTTTTCGTTTTAGTGAAGCTAAAATTTATATTTTGTTTAGTTAATGATTAACTTAGGTTTGTGAATAATGCATGAAAAACAAATTGTGTGAAAATAAAATAAAGTATTTTCTGTGTTACATGATATGAAAAATATTACAAAGGTTAAATATATTCAGAAAAATAATTCAAAAAATCATGAGGTGTTACAAATACCTAACCAACCAGCCAATCCTCTTAGCTCAAACCATATTGACAATGAATTTCCTCGTCATATCCTTCACCAATTACCTCCTAATGTGTTATTATTTTCATAATAACATCCTCCCATTGTTTTAGATATTCCCCCAATCTTCTTTTACACTTAAGAAATATCATTGTATTTAGAATTTTCAATATCAATTTATTATGTTTTAATGACTTTATAAATATACCATTACTTTAAAAATGATGTTATAATTGATATAGGGAATTTATCTTCTCTAATTGTAAACTTTACCACAGTCATTAATATGTAAATGTAAGGGGATTCTCTACGCATACTATTTATTCAATAACTCCCATTCCATTATGTAATTATATTTTTAATTAATATTATTGTAATATAATTTCAAACCTCCCTTTTACTATGATTATAATTCTCAAGTAATAGGAGACCACTTTTTATTCTCATTAATCGCTTCCATGAATCATTACATAAACATATTATATTATAAAAATTAACCTTTTCATTTCCATAACAAAACTTTATATAGAGAATGACCATCACCATTTATTCTAAAAGGTATTCAATTATATATACCAATACATCATTGATTTGGGACTCATATATATATATATATATATATATATAACCTACATTCCTTAGTCAAGTGATTAAAATTGATTAAATACATCATTATGTTTTATGATCTACATGGAACAAAAATTTATGTACATAATATGATTTTGATGGGTGTATCTATATTATATAGCAATCCAATACATTGGGTAATTTTTTTATCTCATGATATACCATATACGGTTCCTGGGAGGTAATACTAAGCACACAATTTTAGGATACACAGTAGTTAGTCTTGACTTATGCATCTGATGACATGTTTTATATTGTTTCATCATTTCTATATTTCCTTAACGTTATCATCATTTATCATGAATTGATATTAATATTTATGATTCTAACCCAATTTAATACACCATTACATGTCCCTTGAATCAAATATATTATTTTCATCATTAAACACCATGATTACTCCCTTATAGGGAATTATAACATAACTTTTTATTATGTACATACCAAGGTTATCTGTTGTTTTAATAGAAGATCAATAGAGTAATGGAGTATGCTTTTGAGTTTTAAAAAAAATATCACTTTATCAAATTAATATGTTATTTATCGAATTATCCAAGGACCCTAGGACATTGAATATTTTCATAATGTATTATGTGTGTTATTTTGTAATAAATCATTAATTAAGTGGTATTAAAGATATGGATTTTCATATGAATGATCAATGTCAGGTCTCTCTTATCTTCATTGATGCCAAAAAAATATTATCATGATTTTTTTATTTGATATTGAAAACAAACTTTTATTTGTAAACCTACAAAATATATATCAATAGATGAATATATAGCTATTTTAATTTATTTTGTCTCTCGTCATTCTAGTTTCCAAATGGTCACAATACTATGTGAACACATGAATTCCAATATTTTGATATCTTGGTATTTAAAAACACATACATCATCAACTATTGAATATATGAAATGCATAAAGACTCAAATATTTAATAATTACAACACAAATAACATCTCTCATACTTGTTTGTAACATAATATAATATTTTCTACCATTAACGATTCTTCCTCTTCTAAAATAATTAAAATCCTACTATTTAAATCAATGATGTAAATATTTATTAATTATATAAAAATATATGCACCTTGTCATATATGAAATACATATAGTCTTGTATTTCCCCTTTTAATGAAAAATACAAAACATTCTTCTTATTTTATCATCATAATTCACTATTCTTAAACAATAATAAAACTGATATGATAATTTCTTCTATTAATATCTTACTTACATGGAATCAACACAATTTCATCATTAGTAGCATGATAATATCTATGAATCCTTAATCATTATTCATTTCCATTCTACATATAATCTCATAGACTGATGATTAGCATAAATAAATCATTCTAAAAATGTTTTTTATATAGATGATGTTAATGGAAGTGATTTATATGTAGATGAAAATCATCTTTACAAAGATAATATTCATGGAAATTTGATGATGTTTACACAACTATCACATGATTCTTAGATAGTGTAAATGATGATTATAGGGATTGATACCGTGATAACAAAAATGTAAGATGATGTTTACAAACATTAAGGATCATCCTTATGGATATGATGTTTAGAAAAACTGTTCTATGTGGCTCAATATGCATCTTTAATTCTATATAGGTTTCATTTATGCTCTTGAAATCATGTATAACTTCAGATATTCAGTAATATTTCAGGCATGATATTCTTATAATAACATTTAATCCATAATTATTTGTTTCAAGACCACTTTTTTTTTAATGTATGTACAAGTATTGGGAATTACATGATGGTGATATACACAAAACATCATAAGGGTGATGATAGAATACATAACTACCTTTTAATACTTATATACCATTTTCTATTAATGGTGAATAATACCACATTTCATGAACATTGTATCAAAATAAAATTATTATATGTCTTGATATATCAATTAAGACATTTCTATGAACCATTGTTTCAAACTAGTGGATCAAATTCTATACATTGATCTATTTGTGTAGATCAACATGTAATCTTTGAGCACCTCTCTTCATCTGTGAAAAACCATTCATATGATTGTCTATGATAGGAAATGAAACCACTATGCCTCCAACAAGACACTATCGATTGGACAAATTTTATTAGTGTCAGGTGTCCTTATTGGATTCTATTGCTTCTTGAGTAAAATGGCGTTGAGTTAGAAAATAATTTATCTTTAAGATTTAGAATACATTTATCAAATAAGATTATCAAACACTAAATACTCATGGAATACAAAACCGACATTCAACATCTTTAATATTAATAAAAAATACATCAATAGAGATATAAGGAATTTATCATTATAACCCCTCCCCATAACCAAAATCTTCAAATCCATTTTTAATTTATCATAAGTTAATATGTCTAAATATTCTATTAGAAGAACATATTATTTTATCTTATAAGTTATTACATTTAAAATATAATAAAAATCATCCAAGATAATTAATAATCATGGTTTTTTTCATAAGAACATGTTCTTATTCATAAAATGTTTGGGTTCTACAACTCATTTACGAAGCTCTTCAACTTAAATTTCATTATATTTCAGTTATATATTGTCATTAATCATAATTGTTAATCAATAATAATTGAATAAATTGGAAACATGTAAAACAATCACAAAGTTGGGTGAATAGTTTAACCAATTATATTTGATTTTAATAAATTCAAATGATATGTTAATATGTTCTCCTTCCACTCATTCCTTGTCCCGCCTTTCTTGTTGAAATTTCATTTTACATTATACAAGAATTCATAGAATGATTTAAAAAGTACATGGTAAAGTGATATTTATTATTACATAAATTATTGTTCCATCAACCATTCCAATCCACGTATACTTGATACATGTTAAGTTTATAATAAATGTGTTTGGGATTTAGAATCCAACTATAATTTTTACCACCTTATAATGATAAAATCATTACATTTTTCATAGACTATACAATTATTTTGGGTCTTGAAAATTAATTATAACTAATTTAGATAAAAATTGTTCTTAAAATAAATCAATAGAAATTTACTAAACAGACATCAATATACAAGTGAAAATAGTTCATGTACAAAATCCCATGTAATCTTGAAAAAACATTGTAATAATATTCATATTTACTAAGGATAAGAGAATAATAACAACATACTTTGATTAACAACAACTGTTCAAGGTCAATCCAGAATATTTTGATTTTCCTAAAATAAAATTTGTGACTTCTACATCTTTATTTATCAAATTCATACTACTTAAAAAATACACTCTCTTATAAATTTATAATGAAAAATCTATTCAAAATATGGGATTCGTTATTTTTCTATTGAGAATACACCAAAATGGATTTATTTAGGTGTCTTTCTAGATTTAACAACATCCACATATTCAAAAAGAGAAACATTTTCAATATATATTATTTAGGATACAAAATGTGAGAGAAATATATGATGATGAATTCTTCACCATATAGTATACTATTTATAGAAACCACTTATTTATATGTACTTCCCTTGAAAATAGTGTTCAACTTAAATTCCATTTTTTAATCACAAATATATCACACAATATTTTGGGGGATACAGTTAAGAGGATATTCTCTACTATGTTTTTATACTATTTTCATCCATCAAGCTTCTAAATCTATAATTTTTAATATATTGGATTTTGATTTTTTTTGATCTCTCCATACCCTCTGCTCCATTACATGGGAAACTAGTTATTTGATGAATCATTCTTCATAATGAAATTTTAATCCTAAATAATGATTTTTTCTAATGGAACTATAGTTAAACTTCTTTTAATATTGGGTGCAGATTAGTTTCACCACCCATTATGTTTTATAAGACTCTTGTTTTGTTATTTATAAAAAACATTTAAATTAAACATCTTTATAGAGACCATATTATATTCATTTGTCATAATAATTCATTTTTCTTCCAATATTTTGTTTCCTCCTCATTATATTCAAGCCAAATTATTAAGTTATCATTTGATATATTCGAATTTTTAATGGGTCCTCCATTTTGAAACATATGAGTGTATTTATTTATAATACACCTTTTAGAAATATAACTCCTTATGATCTTACTGTGACTTCTTCTCAAGGTTGAACAATCATACTTTATTGAATTTTTATTTAGAGATTATAGATTTTCATCACCACTCAAATTATTTTCCATGGTTGGCACATATTTCTTCATCAACAAATGCGGAATTATTTTTTCCATTTATTATTGATACATGATAATATGAACATGAAACATCTCTATGATCACATCCATTTCATACATTAGTAATATTTTTATGTTTTCCAAATAAATTAGTGTGATAAAAAATTTATGTAAATTTTTAATTTTCCTTCATCTCGAGCTTCCTACCCAAGATATGGGACTTTTTTATACTCCTAGAGTTGAATAATTATAACAAAAAATAAATAAATTTTCTGAAACCTGTTACAATATTATAAATATCCTTAAAATAATGATATTATTTTCTATATTACACTATATATTAAAATTCATGAACTTGTTAAATGATTTTTTTGGACGTATCCATCAGAAGTTATCCATTTTGTAGATAATAAACTAAAAATATTTCTTATAAACACTATATAAGAGGTTGAAGGTTTCTCATTATATTTCTTCACTCATAATTTTATAAAAATATTATTTAAATCTGCACAATAAATAAAAATATATTTGAAATAAAACAATTTTTTTTGGAATGTATGCTACCTTATTTCTTTATGGCCACTATAGAATGATCCTTTTATGATTTTAGGATATAAATATCTTAGATAGAGTTTTTTTAACAATTTAAACAACTTTTTTATAGTATATTGAAAAGCATCTTATAAAAAAACTATTTATGGAGACATATCATTACTTTTTCCATTATTTTCTATTTTAATCTATATTTTAAGACAATTTATATTTATAATGTATTTAAAAAAATTTGATGATTAATTTTATATTAGCACTCCTTTTTTATTAATTCAATTTTATCACCATTCATGACCTTTTCTTATATCAATGTGTCACACACCTTTATTATCATTACCTTAACATCCAAAAGATCATTTCTAATAGTAATGGGGTTTTTGTCATTTATTTCAAATGAATGGAACATATTTCAAAAATTATTATTTACTTTAGCCATCTAATTTATTTCATTGGAACATTCATTTTAGATCTTTGAGCATCTCCATTTAATATCTATGTTTATAACTATAGAAAATTTATCATATCTGGATATATTTTTACATATTTTATTTTTTTCAAATACTATTCTAATTTATTTAAACTTTATCATGCTGAGTTATATATCCATTCATGCTTTCAAAAAATCTATAAATCAAAGAAGATAATAATCACTCATAAATAATGAAACATATAATTTAATACAAGAATATATATGTCAATTGAAATGTAATCACTCTCACAAAGTATTCGATCTTCTTGTGAATAGTTTAACCAAGAAGTTACACCTACATCATAATCACTTGAATGCCTTGATCCTCATGATGTAGAAGGTTTTTCCATTTACATAGTTGTAAATTCGACTAACTACTCATCTCCTTCAATTATATATAACTCTTATTTTCATAGATAACTCATCCAATGGCCTAAAGGCCATCAATTTTTATTTATTTCCCTGATTAATCACCATAATGGTAAAATATAATTTTTTTTTGAAATAGATAAATTTTATACCAACTGATCATTCACAATGAATCAATAATTACCATCTAATCCACAAATGAAAAAAATTGAAAGAATAAGGAATCTTTTAAAAAGTAAACCTTTCTCTGATATGAATTAAGGGAACATGGTAGGGATGTATTATTCACTTAGAGGAATGTGGGTGAATCAATGTTGGAGACTTTTAATTAAATTTATATTTATTATCCATTTTCTTTTTTCCACTATCGCATGTTAAGTTAAAAAATTACCTACTCTATACTCATAATTATGTTTCTACATGAATCATTACTAAACATATACACACAAGAAGAACCATAATTTAAAAGGCTCAATACTGATCATGATATGGATAGCCCATAGTGTTATATGGAGTCATCCAATATCACGTTAACCACTAAAATCATCTTATGGGGAAAATCAAGTAGGGTTTCTTATATTGAAACTCATGTTTTTATATCTCCATAGAGTACATTAGTGCATACTACACACATTCATTCCTTTTATAATAGTTTGGTTAATAACTAAAAATTCAATCAAATATTTATACATTTGAATTTTTTTATCTTTAACTCATTTAACTACTCTATCTTTTTTTACATTAATTGTATTATGGAATCAACTATTCTTCCTTTTTACTCCCAAATTCTCCCACAACACCTATTCTCTTATAATAAATGCAAGATTAATGTTCTATATATGAAAATTTTAAATTGATATTCTAAAATTATTCTCCCTTCATCCTCTCATATTCTACCACTTCATTATAAATAATGTCTACATTGGGTATTCATTACTAGCTTCGATACACCATAAATCATAATTTATAATATTGTTTTATATATTCTTCAAAATATTGTAATACTTCAATAAATACATTTATCTTATAATCTTCATATTTCAAATGAATTATTAGAGTTAGGTCCTTCAATTTTTTTTCATTTAAATTTTATATAAAGTTTTTAATTTGATATAAATTACTTATTTATCATATATAACCTATAATATATAGGTAATAAAATAATATATAGTATTTTCAGTTTATTTTAACATCAATTTTTCTAATTTCATGTTATTAAAAATTCCATGTGAAAACACGAATTTAAATCTCCCTTTTTCCAGTATTTAAAAACACCAAAATTCATGGAATTCGTTTATTTGAAATGATAGAAGTCTAGGAGCTCTAATAAATTCCCTCATGAACTACTTCCCATATAATGGTCAAAAACAACATAAAATATACGTTAGTTTTTATGATCCTTATTCATCTATAATTTTATAATTCATCATCTTCATATTCATGATTTAAAAATGCATGAAAATTATATAAATATATTCATGAATTCATGCATCAAACTAATACAATCATGACTTCTTCTTTCTTAACACACAATACTATACAAATTAATATTTTCTAATCTAATAATTAGTTATAAAAGACTAATTATTATTAATTCCATTATTATAAATCATATATGATATCAACTAAGTTAATTTCATTCACATAATGAAAATAACTATGAATTCTTCTTTATTTTTACATCTCATCATTATAGAGTCTCCTAATGTGCTTCCGATTACAAATAAATCATACTTATAATGATTTTTACGTAGATAATATTTTCTAAACTGAAGTTTATGCATATAAATATTATCCTTATAATGATGATGTCTATTCAAATCAAATTTTGTTTATAATTCCATCAAAAGATACTTAAAATGATTAAATGACTTCTATATAGATTGACTTCATAATTATGGAAACATAAGAATATGGGTATGCTCATACAAGATTATCCTTATAGAGATTATATTAACACAATATTTCAACATTCCTTATGTATTCACTTATATTTTACAAATAATATTATAGGTTTTCGTATATACACATAATATTAAAATATTTCCATAATATCATATGCGTGATATTCTTGTGATCACCATATATCAATCATAAATTATCTCATGTTTATTTCTGCTTCAGCGGGTTTGCATGGCTACAGAAATAATATTTGGCATGTACTCAGAATTGTGTGTGTAAAATGATTGAATATATATCCATAAGTTATTCTTGATATTTCATTATATTTAAATTATGTTAAATACATAATTTCAATATTATGACACTATAATTAAATTTATATTCGAAGTAATATATCAATCAACAAACGCCAATGAAAAATAACTAAAATCGGTTGAAGATGGATTCCTCTAGTGCTTTTTTTGACCCACATGGTGGCTTCAAGAATCACAGTTCGTCTATATTAATCCATGGTTCTCTATAGGTACACCATCCCAAAGATCCACTATGATTCTACCATAACACTAATGGATGGATCATCATTGACCATATTCTTTTTAATTATGGAATTTTGAAGCAACATTAGTATGTTTTGCTTTTATTTTCTATTTTTTTCTATAATAGATTATTTTAATCAAATAGATGTCTGAGATACTAAATAAAAAAGAACCATAATTCCAAAAAATAAACCCTCTAATAATTTTTACCTCTAATTACATTATCATTGTGATAAATAACATACCATTATAACTCCTCTATGGTACTAAAAATTCAAAAAAAATGTATTCATCATAAAAAATCCATCCATGGCTTTAGAAGAAAATAACTTCTTCTTTTTCATTTAAATAATGATAATGAACTACAAAGAACAACATATAAGAAACTTAATAAAAATGATAATTATTCTGCAGATATTATTATACTTTATATGAATATTTGGTTTTGTAAACAATATTATAGGATCATTCTTATATCTTCAATTCTTACTCCCCAATATATAGATGGAAATATTTATAGATAGTAACTGATCATTGAAAATAATTAAAAATAAATTCAAAAAACATAATATGGGATCAAGAAATTTGTTTCTTTATTATCCTATTTTATATATATTTCATATATATTAGAATTTTTAGATTTAAAACCATTATTTTTCTCAAAACCCATTGTGTTTTTATCACCATAATTTAATTGAACATCTTATCAGTTTACTTATAAGATTTATTCTTGGTTGAATTAACAATAAAATTTTTATCATTTTCCATATCAATGTGTTTGTGTTGTGATCCTTATTATATAAAATAAAACATCTCCTCTTGAAAATGTACATGATGATTTAGAGATAAATTTCATTTATGTCACATATATAATTAAATTTTATTCTCAGTATGACTTAACAATGAACTATATTTATTGTAAACATCCACGTGTAATGCCTCTCTACAACAATCCCTTTAGATACTACTCTTAATGAATAATGTCTTTTCAATATATTTCAAAATTTAGATTCACTATCCAACAATTTGGTTTTATTATAGAGTAATTTATGATCACAAATATTTTTTAATTATTTGGATCTTATTAATTTAAAATATAAATATAACTATTTTATGTGTTATTTTACAATCATAAATCCATATTAATTCACCCATATTAATTCATAGATCATCTTGGATACTATTTATCTATTCCATAACATTGTTTTTATTTTTCCATAAAAAAGGATCCTATTAATATTTTGTCTTCGGTAGAAAAATTTAAATTATTTTATAATTACATTTAATAATCTATCATAATGAATTAATTTTAGTGAAAAAAAATTGAGAAAGTATGTCACTTGATTCATCATGGGATTATATAGATTTTACATCGCTTTTCCATTCAAAAAATTATCAAATTGTATTTCCCTATCAATTTTCTAATTAAAAAATGAATTTCTAATTTATTACATGATAGACGTTTTTTAAATTTTTTATGAATATGGTTATTTTATTAATTCAAAAATCTATTATCCTCTTCATCCAAGTGAATAAATTATATATTAACATGTACATCTGCTTTATAATAGTTCCTTGAGATACAAATTTTAATGCATAATGTCTTTTAAATTTTTTTCACCACATCGATTCACTATCCTACCATTTTAAATTATTATAGATTAATTTATGATGATTCACCATGTTTTATTTAATTATTATCAAAGAAATTTTAAAAATAAATCAATGTTTTATCCATGCCTTTTTCCAATCATAAATCCTTAAAATTAAAAAATTTCTACTTCTCATAATCATCAATCCTCTATCATTTCAAAATCAAACCATTATGACTCTATTATTTTTTATATTTATCAATATTCGCATATTTATGGTCATGTTGGATGAGCACTCACTATTAAAAATACATTTTTATATATTATTGACATGCTTATGCACAATCACGTCCAAGATATATTCTCCATTGTTTTATTTTATTATTAGGATAAATAATTTTGAGATAAGAATGGTTTGGGTCACATCTAATCTATTTTTCTATTTGTAGTGATAAAATTTACATCTTTAAATATTGGGGAATGCTTTTTAATAAATATTTTTTAGTACATTTATTATATATTTATCTTCATATGTCTAAAATATGTTCATTAATATTCTTCAATTGTCTCAAAAAATTAAATTCCAAACCCATTTTTCAGAAAAAAAAAATTTCCAACGAAATAATTTCTTCTATGGGAAGATTAATATGTTCTCATTCTCAATTGTTGACATCTTAGTGATTTTAGATATAAGACACCCCAATAATTATTAAATTTTACCATACTATGAATGAATTTACAAGATATTTTAATCATTATTAATGTGAATACATAATCATATTTGTTCTACATCTTTGGTTCCTCTTAATATCTTTATGATATTTTAAAATACACTAAATAATTTGTAATATTATACAATACTTTTCAATCTATTATCCACTTATATATGTCTATGATATTTGGATGATTTACCTTCAAACAATGTTTTTATTTTGGATATATTATTTTACAATAATGTACAAAAAATTTATCAAAACTCATTAATCCAATTTCAAGACTTTAAATGAAATATTATTCAATTACCTTCCAAAATTAATGTTTCTTCATGGAATGTAAAAAATATTCATTTCATATTTAAAAAATTTCTTGAAATTAAACACTAATTCATTGATATATTTCTTCATATTACATCACACCTTCATAAAATAATTATGGTCATTGATCATATTATATTTCCACTCAATTATAACATTAATTTCAGAAAAGGTAAGAGATTTCATATTTTTACTAGTTCATTTTTTGAAAATGTTCTATATCAAAATTTCATTAGTTTTGAGTTCATTAATATTTTCTTATGACTCATTCAATAGTTTAATTATATTTCTAGTTGAATTTTATTGAATATACATTTCCTCATGAACATATTATAAATTAAATTTTGAACTAAAAAATAAATTTAATTTCTTACACAGTTAAATTTATGTTTATATTTTTACTCCATCACTATCCGAGAATCTCTAATTTTTTAGTTGAATTATGTTTGTCATTCCTCTAAAAACATTTAGTGTATCCTCTCTCTTGGAAAACCAAGACCCTTTATAAAAATTTCATGATGTATAATTCTTAGAGTTCAAATTATGTATTCTATGAAAATTTAATTTCAAATTTTATTAATAATTACACTCACCATAATCACTAACAATACTCAATGGATAGATCACAATAATCTTCCACACTAATTTTTTATATAAAACAATTATTTGTTATATTTCATTAGAAAACTCCTTTTCCACATTTGAAATTTATATATGTGGTTGATATAATTATATTAGTCAAATATTATTTAAAATCATCACCTTAATTGATGTCTTATTATTTTTTATAACTCTGAGTTACAAATACTTGAATAAATTAGATTTCATTGATTATAATTTCATAAGCATCAAATAGAAAAATAAACAACTTTCCATTTCATCAAGTTAATTATTCCCCAAGATTCATTCATCAATAATCACAAAATTTAGATTATATAATAGATGAAATATAAATATTATTCTCATTAATATCTCAAAATAATTTTTCTCAACTCAGTGCCTATAATCTAATTCATCAACGTCAGTGAATTTGTTGAAAAAATAATTAGTATTTCCATTAGTGTTCATCTTTAATTCATCAAATATCTTATCCAACATACAAAAAATTTCCTTCATACTCTTATTTTACATTCCTTAAATATTTAGTCTCATGTCCTATAGAGATTTAGCCAACATAAAACTCATATCCATCTTATATATTTGATTTTTTAGATCCCCAAATAAGGTGTTTTCTTCTATTGAAAAAAATGGAAAAATTATTTTCTGTTTCACTCAATGAAATATTATAAGGATAACTCACATTAAATTTGTATATTGTAATAAATTTAAAATCAAGACCATGACACCAAAGATGATATCTTTTTAGGATTAACCACATAAATTTTTTTTAACCATGTATGTGAAAAAATCTGTTTTAATTATCAATTTTCCCAATTAAAAATTGTTTAAAAAGATTGATTCCTATTTAATTTTCATTTCTAATCAAATAACATGTATTAAAACAACATGACCTAGAAAACTATATGATGGGGTAGTGGGTTTTTGGTTGTATATGGTGTCAAATAACTTACATTATATATAAACGATTCAAATATTTTACATAAATAAGGATAAACATTAAATACCAACTTAACAACCAAATTATAAAAATATAAAAATTAAATAAAATGATACATGAATTTTACATGGTACAAAATAACTGATCTTTTATTGGATCATAAATTTATTATGTGTTGATGTAATGTGTATATCACATGTCAAATATTATGGGTATATAATGTTTTAGTTTAGATCACTTTGAATAAAATGGGACATAACTTGTTTATAATTATCCTCCCATTGATTAAAGATATATCCTCATATAAAATTCATCTTTTACGATAACTGTTAGTAATATATTATTAATATTCTAGACACCAAGTAATAATCGATGTTTCTCTTGAAGTATTAGTTCTTAAATGAAAAGGAATATTTAATAATTTTCTCGGAAAAACACTCTCACTATCTCTAGAAAATCAAAAGATATCACATTTATCATTTTATTTATCATGTTTTCAACATTATTCTATCTATAATATTTAATTTATTTACATCCCTCCTCTGAATAATATAACTAAAATACTAAAAAATATTCCTTTAACAACACTGGTATTTATCAGCACTAGAAGAAACCCAGATAAAGGGAATATTTATGACATTAATAAATTTATCCTTTTATCATATCTTTTTTTGTATAGCTAATAAAAGTAACTTTTATCAGTGTTTTATTTTTAGAACTAATAAAGGGTACCCTTTATTAGAAGATTATTTTTAGTTCTGATAAATATTTATTTCATCAGTGCCTTTTTAGCACTAATAAAGTTCAATATAAATAAAAAAATAAAGAAACGAAGAAATAAAAAAAATTATTAAAAATAAAATACAAATTTAATTAACTAATTAATTAATGATTTAAATGAATAAATTTACTACACATTAGTATATATTAAACATTTTATTAATTTGATAAATATGATAATATATGTAATTAAATCATATATATTAAATATATAAATATATATTAAAGTATATAAATATGATATATATATTGAAAAATATTTATCCAATTTACATTAAATAGTAATTTATTTAATGAATAATGAATTATAATTAAAAATTAATATGAATTAAATATATTATCTAATTTCATAGTACTCGACTTATTACAATAGTTTGGGGAGGAATATTAAAAAGAAATAAATTAACTATTGCAGTTACGAGTACTCAGGGAGACTCGATCCTAAGACCTACCATGAGACCCCTCAAAGATGTAACCACAAGGTTACACAATTGGCGGCACATAGCACTCTAAATATAATTGAATGTTGTTTGATTTCTCAATTTAACATGTATATTGATGAATTGTATGTTATATTGCTTTCACATATATGTAATAAATGTTGATTTATATACAATAAAATCACATAAATCATATCCATTTTTTCGATAATGTAAATGTGTACTTATTCAAAATTTATTCAATTTCACTAATTATTATCATATATGCATGAACATAAAATTCGATATTCATTAATAATGTTAAAAATATATTTGTAAAAATATATATAAATAAATGTACATAAAAATGTATATTTACGTTAATTAAAAAATAATATATTTATAATTATTAAAAAAATTAATATTTTTTATAAGTATTTATATAATTATAAATAAATAATTTTATATATATCTAAATAATTATTCAATTTATAATAAATTTAATTAAATAATGGAAATATTGACTATATTTACATATATATATATTTATATATATATATAATCATATAAATATTATTTTTTAAAAATATGTATACAATTATATATAATTAATTATAAAATTATGAAAAATATATTTAAATGAAATATATATGTATATAAATATTTAGATTTTATACGTAATATTATAATTATTAATCACTTACCAGCTCTTAAGTAATAAGCAGGGATAAAAGCATATTTACCTACATTTTTTCGCATTAATGAAGATGAGGCTTTATCAGAATGAAAAAGACCATTGATATAATTAATATCTACTGGCGCTATAAATCTATCACAGATGAAGAATAATTTTATCAGTTATTTTTTAGCACTGATAAAGACCTACATTTATAAAAACAAAAAAAAAGCACAGATAAAATTTTCCAAATATAATAAAAAAACTCTTACTATGTACGATCCTGTCACGATATCAAAAGCATTTTGTGGAAGCCAACAACATTCAGTGCTCCTCTTCAGTGAATCAATACTTGAATCACAAAACCCGACTGCCTCTTGATCATCTTGTCTTACATTTAGTGTTCAATTTATGTTTTTGTGTTTCCATAGAGGGTTTCAGATTTTCTTCAATCTAGAGAGATAGGCCTTTTTATTTTCATTGTGTAT
Organism: Viscum album; assembly: GCA_963277665.1. Lineage (NCBI taxonomy): Eukaryota > Viridiplantae > Streptophyta > Magnoliopsida > Santalales > Viscaceae > Viscum > Viscum album. The sequence goes on along the minus strand of OY728150.1, from coordinate 343,436,362 downwards.
TTTTTTTGGTTTTTAACTTTATCTTTGACAATGTTTTTATTTGTTGTTCGATGATTGTATACTAGTGAGTTTGTCCTTCTGATTTTCATAGCTTTTAATTTTGATTCAATTCTTGATTTCTCATGGAGAGTTTATTGTTTCTGGACTCGACGAAGATGCATAGAGTCATATAGAATATAGATGGTTGTTTTAATTTGTTTACATGTCCCAAATTGATCATCCAAATCCATCAAAAATATTTTTCATTCTTTAATTTATCAATTACGTACATGTAAAATTTTTAAAATTAAAAATATGGATTTTGTGTGTGAGGGAGTTAAAGGTAGTTTTAGGGATCTAATTTATATTAAAAGGATTCATATTTCCTTTTTTTCTACTAATCTGAGTTGGTGTGGGAATCCAATGTATGGATGCATCATGGTAGTTTTTATTTAAATTTTCTACATGTTTTATTAATTATTTTTTACTAAATCATTCCCACTAAATTTGTTTTTAGGCCCTGGTGCTTGTTTCCAACACAAGGGGATCTAAAATGTCCCTTGGAGACTATCATGGACTAGCTCAGGTGTTTTTCTATGGTTATCTTTTATTTATTTTTTATATTATAACTATGGTTAATTCTGTTTTTCCTTTTCTCAATAATCCATGTTCTTATGTCTGTACACATAAAAAAAATTATTTTTCACCCTCTTAAGATTAATCCAACATTATTTATAAGAACCCATAATAATAATATATATAATATTATACCTTGATGTTATGTAATATTTTCCAACTATATTATAACTCTTCATCATTATCATACTCCACCTCTTTCAAAAATTTACAAAAGAATATATCCTTTGAAGATTACCCCTTTCTAGTTATACTAATTTTTTGTGACCTATATATCCCTATAATACATTGTAATTTCTTACACACAAATGTATAAATTCAAGAATAATTCCCTCTTTTTTAGTATTTATTTACCAATTAATAGGTGGATTTCCATGGAATAACTTTGAAACCAAACTATATGACATGTAGAAAAATATTATGTCAAACCTTTTTACTATTATGAAATTTGGCATATAATGAATCTCCCAAACTACATGATATAGATAAATATTTTATCCTCAAAATTTGAAACTATGATTCACTTTTCCCTGGGTGTCAACATTTGATATCAATATTTGATTCAAAATAAATAAAAAAAATTATTCACATACATGGATTAGAAAATAAAGATCTCATTAATTATACGACTCTCTTATAAAATTAAGAAAATTTCAACACAGTAATCATCCATATTTAAGCATTAGACATTATTAAATTACAAAATTATTATAATTATTCAACTCTTCGACTTATAAATATTATGTCATCCACATTTTTAAATCTTTATAATTTTCTATAAAATTAGATTCTATGTAATTGTTATGATCAATTCATCATTTTTATATTATGTATTCTTAAATAATACCATTAAACTTTAATACCAAGCACATAGTTATTGCTTAAATTTAAAACATTATTTTACATCCATTGGTAAATAAAGAAAGATAAAAATATATGTGTGTTTGATATAAACTTTCTATTCATGTTATCCATTGGTAAATTGTAATTCTACATCCATTTTTAGTACCTTAAATTTCATTAGGATAGGTTGGTGTGGTGATATGAAATCCCAAGAGTCATGAGATGTTTTTAAATGTTTATATATCATTAATTTTAAATCTAATGGTTCCTTTTGTTGCTACATCAATTGTTCCATTATAGTTTTATATATTCTAGTTGATTAAATGATTGTTTATTATTCTTATCTATCATATTTGAGTTTCTTGTTACTCTTTAATTGTCTATATTACTTTTTCACCTGTTTAGGGGATTTAATAAAGTTTCGATGTAAGGTAATTTTTCTCTACAATTCAATTACCAATTTTCTTCAACATACTGAAATTCAATAAAACAATAAAATTTTGAGTTTCCCTTATTAGAATTGTATATAACATTTTCTTTTGATAATGAATATATTACGTGTATTTATTTATATATTGTATAAAATTAATATTTTATAAACCCTATAGGATGTTTATGAACTAAAAATGGATGAATTTTAATTGTATGACAAAAAAAATATGAATACGATGTTAAAGAGTTCATCACGTTTTCAAGATAGCATGAAGAAGACCCTTCTAAAATCCTTTGTTTATGTTTACAATATTATTATTAAATAAAATGTAGTTTGGAAGAGTTGGAAGAAAATTTTATCTATCACAGAATAGATCATATCTATAAATGGTGGATTCATCATGGCAAAATTGAATGTGGACATTGATTGTTGTTATTGAAAAATTTATGAATCATTTGATATGAATACCTTTCTAAAATATGTTGGATATTTCATGTACGAAATGGAAATGTTAGTTGAATATGAACGTAATGATTGTAAAAAGTAGTTTGAAGAGTTAATGAGTTGTTCCAATAAATCATTGTATACTGGTTGTCTTAAATACACAACACTGTTAACTGTATTGAGGTTATATAATTTCAATGATGGAAGCGGTTGGAGTGACACCATCTTTATTGTACTACATGGACTTCTAAAATATATGCTACCTAAGTAAAAAGAACTATGATACGAAACATATGATGTTAAAAAAATGTTACATTCAATGGGAATTATCTCTAAAAAAATTATTGTCCAAATGATTTCATATTGTTTCGCAAGGACCATGAATCTCAAATAATAATATGTATGTGTAGGATAGATCGATACAAGAAAAATGAATCAATTCCTTTAATATGTGTATTGTATGTTCCTATCATTTCAAATTTTAGATTACTATATGGTTTTTAGGAAACTGCGTGACAATTAACATGGAATGAAGATACAAGAATTAAATATGTGAACATACATCATCCATCCAATTCTCCTGTTGAAGAAATTTGATTACAAGTTTCCTAAATTTTGAGATTAGTTAATAGAAAATAATCTTATATTCTCTAAAAATGGAATAAATACTCTTGCTGTATAGAGTAGTACTCACAGTACATGGCCCATCATGTTGGTAAATTAAACCACGCCTCCATGGATATAAATGATGTGAAAATACATTAAGATTTCTCTACTTATATATAGACCAGTGAATCACGATAATGATATTGATGCTTATTTGTCTCCAATAATTGAAGACCCAAAATTATTGTGGGAAAAATTATTAAAATGTATGATGCTCATAGAAGTGAATAATTCCCATTGAGGGCCATTTTGTGTCAAATGATACATGACTTCCCCACTTATGGAAATTTATCAATCTATATAATTTAAAAAAATGTTGGGGTGTCCCATTATTGATGAACGCAACTACTCAGTTTGGTTGAAAAAATCCTCAAATACTATGTTTTTAAGAAATCAGAAATGTTTACCTAGATGGCATATATACAGATCATGGTTGACAACATTCGATGGGAATATAGAACAAGATAACACACCATCTCTAGTAATGGGTGATAAACTGTACAAAAAAGTAAAAATGATTGACACTTTTTTTGGGAAAACATTTTTAAAAATCCATTTCAAATTATGATGGAAGAAGAGATCGATTTTCTTTGAATTACTGTATTAAAATTGATTGCATTTCAAACATTTTGTTAATATCATTCTTGTTGAAAAAAACATATTTGATAGTGTTACTGGAACATTAATAAATTTTCCTATAAAAATGAAATATGGAATCCATGAAAGGTTGGAATTGATTGAAATGGGGATAAGGGATGATTTGGAACTGGTGAAGGGTAAATGGTAGACTTTTCTTCCCCCAACAGCTTACAGTATATCCAGATCAGAAAAATTTCAATTTTTTTCCTTTTCATTACTACTCTAAAAGATTCATATGGGTGTTTATCAAATATAATAAATGTCATGTCATGATGAATTTGAAGTTATAAACACTAAAATCACATGGATTTTATTTTTTCATGCAAGATGTAATGCATGTTTTTTCCATTTCATTTTCCACAAAATGTATGACATACATTAACCAGACTCTCTTTATTTTGTAATTCCATGTGTAATAATTTAGTAGAACTGATGTAGTTTCCCATCATGAATAAGGATATTTCCATCATATTAGGTGAATTAGAGATGTTCATCCCACCAAAATTCATTTATATAATGGTCCACCTATTTGTTCACTTGGTCAGAGAGGTTAAATTATGTGGTATTTCCCATTACATATGGATGAACCCCATTGAATGTTATATGAAGATTTTTAAATGGTATGTTAAGAATTAATGTTTTCCAGAATGGTGTATTTTAGAATGATATATTTTTGAAGAATCTATTGAATTATGTACCAATTACCTATCATATGATGAATGTTTTTGTCTCCTAAATCCTCCTCACAGCAAATTCCTTTTGGGCAAAGGTATTTTCGTAAGAGATGTTATTATAATTAACTTAATAAAATGGGAGGAAGAACACATTTACATATTACATAATAGTGAATATTTTGAACCGTAAATTTAATCCCACAAATAAATTCTTACATATTTGAATCCATCAAGGGCTGGAGGATGGATTGGAAATACACATAATCAACAGTTCATAAGATAGTTTAGATATCAAATTTATAAGGAGTTATATGAAAATATGAATTCAATTATCAAATGAATTCAACATCTATCGAGCGGACCCAAAAAAATGTTATATCTTATACTAGTTCTGTAATCTATGGATATATATCCTATACCAATGAAGACAATGAATATAGTATGATGAAAAACATGTGTGTTACAGTTGTGGATGAAGCGATACACAAATCTGGTAATAAGGATATAAATCAAATTTATGAAAATATATCATATTTTGGTATTATCAAATTGATATATGTGTGTATTATAATATATTTCAAGTGACAATTTTTCATTGAAAATTGGTTGATAATATCAATGGTGTGAAAGTTGATGAAATGGGGTTTTTTGATGGTGAATTTCAGTGTGAAAGGGGAAAAAGAAAAGTTGTTCATATTGTCATCAAAAATAGTGAATGTATGTTATGTCTCTGATCCAATAAACAAGAATTGGTCGATTGTCATACCAGAGACTAAAAAAATGTTGATTCAGATGAAAATTTAATCGAGGATGAACCTTTCATTTTGGACATCACAATCAGTTCATGTCATCCCCAATGTAGACAATGTTGTGTATGTTTGTGGAGAACCGAAAGAGGAGTATCGATTCATGATAGAAAAACCAAATCCTTGAATCCTTTAAAAAATTAAAGTGTGTTTTATGAGAAGGTAAAAGTGTTTTCTAATATATTTAGTTTTTCCACATATTATTATATATTTTATACTACATTAGCATAATCTAAATTAAATTTTTGAATACTCATTCATACAATTTCTTCTACTCATGAGGAAATAAAAAACTATAATAAAGGAAACCCTTTTGAAATATTTAATGTAATGCTATGATATACATTCTCAATTTTATAGAAAAATTATATAATGAAACATTGATTAAATATTAATTATTCATTGTAGAATTTATTTTTTAAAAAATATTTATGTCCATGTGTCAGGCCTTTGTAGGAAGTGCAATAACATTATCTCTGGTATTTCAAGATGTTTTCACTACAAAATTATTGTACGTAGAAATAATTTATTATCTTATATTTATGATTAATTTATTTCTTTTTAGTATTAGAGACATAATATATGTTTTTTTAAACAATTGGATACCTTTGATTGAATTTCCATGATCTATACAACATACGTGTTTCTTCTCCCTTAATACATTTTCACCCCTACAGTGTTGTATTTATCACTTTCGTTCAATTTTCCTCCACTTCCTTTGCATAAATAGAAAAAACACTTCGTCTACTCAATTACCGAGGTAATCAAGATGTTTTCACAATAAAATAATTATACATAAAATAAATGTGTTGATTCATATTTATGTTTAATTTATTTCTTTTTATTATTACTCACATAATATTTTTTCTTATATAGTTGGATTCTTTTATTTGAGATAGAGTGCTTTATCCAAAATTCATAATTCTTCTCCCTTAAAACCTTTTCACCCCTATAGAATTTTATTTATCACTTTATTTAAAGTATCCTCTACTACCTTTGTAGGAAGAGAAATAATGATGCCTCTACACAACTATAGAGGTAATATTTCTGCTTTCAAAATAAAATCATATTCCATATATTTAATATATTGTTTCATATTTTTGATTAATTTAATTTTTTAGTATCACTCACATAATAAATTTTTTCTTATATTGGTGGATTATTTTTTTCGATTTGGGGTGATCTATCCATATTTCATGCTTCTTCTCCCATAAAATCATTTAATCCATATAGTGGTTCATTTATCATATTTTTTCAGGTTACATCCACTTCCATTTCGTGAAGAGCAACAATGCTGCCTCTGCTAAATTACATAGTTAATCTTGATATTTTCATAGAAAACTCATTGTCCATCAAATTATTGAATTTATTAATATTTATGTTTAATTTATTTATTTTTAATACTACATACATAATAATTATTTTATTTCATATATAAATATGTGGATTATTTTGTTCGAGTTGGTGTCTTTTTTCCATCATTCATACTTCTTCTTCCTTAAAAACAATTCACCCATACAGTGGTGCATTTATCACATTCCTTCATGTTACATACACTACCTTTTCCAGAAGTGATACTACACCACCACAACTAAATTACAATGGATATATTTATGTATTCACAGTAAAATCATTATCCAAAAAATAAATTTATTTTTTTATATTTCTGTTAAGTCTATTTATTTTTAGTCTTACTGAAATAATAATTTTTTTCTTATATAGGTGGATTATTGTTTTTCATTTGATGTTTTTTGTTCAAATATTCTCATTCAATGTTGGCAGTTAACAAAGAAAGCCAATGGAAATTGTGGTATCATTGATAATTTGGAATGTTTTGAGACTTTCGGTCATGTAAGGATCAGATGAACCTCAATCCGACACATAGTATGATCAGTATGACTCCATGTAATTATTTCTATTTTAAATTGAAATAAAATTTAGGAAAAAATATAACTGACTCAATGTCTCTATAATGAGTTTAAAATTGACCTTTGACTTAAAAAATTTAGAGAAACAAAAAACTAAGCCAACATGATCCTATTTTCTGTATAATTTTGGGCATTTATTCATAAATCATTTTTATATGTAGGAATCATTCTCACATAAAACAGATACACAATATGATCTGTATAAGCCAAAGAGCATGTTTCAAGTTTAAAATGATATTTATGTAAAAAATTATCTATGATGTACTTAAACCCAATCAAACACATTCAGATTGTTTTTATACATTATAAAAGCAATCCATAATTTATTTGGAATGTATAGGAATCATACACACATCAATATGAGGAATACTGTAACTAGTATGACCATATGTTCATCTATATTTAAATTTGATATATATTTTATTTGAAAAATAATCTGACCTACTCAAAACTGAACAAACCCATTCATATGATTTTGAGACTTTTGTAAAATGGTTCATAAGTGATTTATTACATTCATGAATTATCCAAACCACAATACAATGCTTGGTGTGATCGATATGACTCCATGTGCATGTTTTTATTTAAAATTGACATCAATTTTATTGAAAAGGCCAATTGACCTACTCAAAATTGAGGGAAAACATATAAATTGTTTAAATACTTTAGGAAAATGATCCATAAGTCTATGTGAAATGTAGAAATGAGCCAAACCTCAATCTGTTGCACGGTGTGACTCTTATGATTCCATGTTTATCTTTTTATTTAAAATTTACATCAATTTTAGTTAAATTAACAATTTATATTAATTTATTTCTTTACATTATTTATCACATTATAATTATTTTTCTTATACAAATGTGTTATCATTCTCGAGAGGGGGTGTTTTGTTCTGAAATAGCATGAGTCGGGTCAGGATCAAAATGAACATAGATGTATTTTAATGAAACATCCCAATATTCCATGGTATGTTTCCCTATGAATAATACAATAGCTATCGTTGTATGCAACTTTGATATTCTAACACACCATGACAAATCAAACTAGCCATTATGAATAGTAATATCCACTTTTTGAAATTTTATAATTTTTTTTTCACAATTGAGTTCATTTTTGGATTCATAATATATATATAATCATAGGGTGATTTTTGGGTAATCTACTAAAAACATTCAATTTTTAATTAATAGTGAAAAATACTTAATTTTAATTAAAAACATCTTTTTTAATTGAAAATATTTGCTGTGATAAATTATAAAATTGGTGGTTCTAAAGTATCATTAGAATATATTTTTATCCTTAAATAAAATTTAGGTCATTTTATATAATTTCATAGTCAAACTGGACATAAACATGTGTCAATCTATGAAAAATTATTATTTCATAAAAACATGTTTTTGGTTATGAAAACAAGAATTAATATTAAATTAATTTTTTCCACTTTTGTGTTTTGAATTTGGAAAAATGGATTCCATATGTGAAATCAGGAGCTTCAAATTCTGTAAATAGGTATCTTTTATTTTTAGACATTATGAATATTTATTTCAGGAAATATTTTATTTACCATGGTTAAAAGGTAAATCTCGAAAATAAGAGTAAACAAAATATTGCTATAATAATATTAAATTACACTAACATGTGTTATATATCTATTGGTTGATACATGTACAACCATGTTCAAACTTGGATCGATTTTGGGACAGTATGGAGCCACATGAGAGTGATAATGACACATTATATTAAATAATTTAAAGTATAGGAAAAATGACATAAACATATAACTTTTAGTAAAATAATTTTTACATGGGATTTATATAAGTTATATTTTCAACTATAAATATTAATTTTAAATCCAAAAATATTTACCACATCATGGTATTTTTTTTATATTTTCTATACATCCAATTAAATAAATTATTTTATTCAAAATAATGATGTTGTGTTTACCTCATTAAAAATGATTTAACTAAATTAGATTCTAAAATTTAAAAAAATATCCAAAACCTAACCAATTTTAATTGGAATATTTTATTTCAAACTTATTTCATATTACCTTTGAAATTAATGGTTCTTGGACCTTTATAAAGTAAAATCAGTATATAAATAAATAATATTTTCATACACTCCTAAAGAGCCTCCTATCAGCCTTATAAAAATCCCTAACCTCTAACCCATTTATCACACCTCTAAATCCCCATGACTTATCCAACCTTTGCCCAATTATGATTCCTACATTCCTATAATCCTCTTAGAGTTTTTCTCTTTTATTTTACCTCTCCAACCCCGTAAACTCTATTTATTCAGTTATTTTATAAAAACACCAGTATCGTAGAAATAATAGGATTTTGTTATGAAAAGTATTTGAACTACACCTATACACACCTCTATCTAATGGGTATATAAAATAATGTTTATGTGGATGGTGAACTACTGCCCCACGAAATAATGATTGTTCAATCATCTATTACTACATCTTATAGTGTCTATTAGGATGGAACCGTAATTATATATGATATTTATGATATTTATTTTATCTATAATCTTCTTTAATTATATTTTATACCATAACTTTACTATTTTCAGGTTGTATATATACAATAATTTCATTTTAGGAAGTACAGACTACCACCCTCTCAAAGTTATATGACTCGTTCATACTATTAATGGAACATTTAAAGGAAGATGTTAATGAACATACATAACACATATAAAATAATATATAATAATGATATAATAATATAAATATGTATCATTTTGTATTATTTCCATTTAAAATAAAAAATATTGAAATGGAAGTACTGTTCGTCCATACGTACGGATTACCATCTCTATGAATGTGATGAGATTCATTACCCCTTGTAACCATTCAAGAATAATTTTCACATGATTATTAAAAATAATTTTTTAGAACATTATATCATTTTGGGTATGAATCAAATATATTCTATCCATAACAAACAAGACTTACGTTACAAAACTTATAAAGGAAAATGAATCTGTTAACACATGAAAAAATGATACTACTAAAATATGTTTAACAAATAAATATTAGATGATCATATATGATAATATATTTATTTATGTAGTAATTTATAATTTCATAACAACGATTTTACTATTATATAGGTGGTTAACATGCCCTCGAACAAGAAAAAGTACAAGTTAAGTGTCATGAACCGAATCTGGTCACCATCAAAACCCGCACACGACCCAACCCGCGACAAGGCCCGAAGGGCATCCCTGATCCCCACATGCTGGAACAAGTGCCCAAGTATCATAAAATAATGTTTGGGAATTATTTACCCATGTTTATAAACATTTAACAACAAACAAACTCAATAAAAAGAATTTATATTTTTCAACAAAAACAATCTTTTACAAAATTCAGAACAGAAGTACATGTTTTAAAAGAACACAAAAAGACTATAAAAAGGTACAAAATCAAAATGAAACATCCCAAGAAACCTAATGGAAAGGGGCCACACCCTTGATCCATCACCACAAGACTTCACTACCAAGGACCTCCTAGAAACCCGATCCACATGATCTAAAAACTATAACCAAACCTACAACAAAAAACAACGAGGTCTACATACACCCAATGGTTTAAGTAGGGTGTGAGATAATGACCAGTTGGATACCACCACTAAGAGATTTTACATGATAAAAATTCAAAAACAAAAATCTTGAAAGTTTTCATAAATATAAAATGATGGTTACAATTTCTTAAATATGAAATAAAAAAATTGAAACAGTTTTCAAGTGGGCTATCAATAATAATCAACACTTTTAAAAATAATTTCAACAATACTGAATTTTCCAGAAAACCATATTTTATTCCAATAGTAAAAAAAGTAACTAATGAGAACAAGCAATAGGAAATAACCCCTAGGAACTAGCTCATTGTGGGTCCCAAGTACCTTGTATCGCAGTGAGTGTAAGCATCACAATATCTGTTCTCATGCACGAGCCACTAGTAAGAAACATAACCATAACATAGTAGTCCCCAATAATCATATTCATAATTTATTTAGTGTTTTGAGCGTCAATATAGCTAAGTGAAACCGAGGCCAAACCCCACAGATTCACTAGCAAATTATTACACGTCCACCCACCTAGATACATGGGTTTTCCCCTTATGGTCAGACAAGTTCAACAAGCCAATAAATATACTTTGCACATAAAAATATCATTCTCACATAACAAGTTCACCAAACAGCCCTCATGTATTCCACAAAATTCTAAAAAAATAAACTTTTTCATTCAAATGAATTTTGAAATCATACTCACGCCAAAAATAGCCCACAAACATTTTGCACATCTTTCACAATTCAACAAATCCATTATCAATTAAAAAAAATCTTTCCCAAGATGATAAACATCACATAACATCACAATCACATGATACATAATAAATGTTTCATAATCAATGTCCATTTTCTACATTATACTAACAAAAAATAGCCCGAAAACACGTTTTGCACCCACATCCCAATTTCATAAATCACCTCGACAAATTACAAAACATTACAAAATGTTTTAAAAAATAATTGAACACTTTATGTTTCAGAAACTCATTTTTGGAACATACTATCACCAAAATAGTACATAATAAACCATTTCACACTTCGTGAAACTTATTAAATCATTTACAATTTTCATAAAACAAAACCAAGAGGTGGAACCATGGTTTGCATACACAACCCATTTCAAAACAGTAATTCAATATCAAAACAGTACCAATAACAATTAAAAGAATAATTTCCAGCCCTAAAAACATTTATTAAACCACCCCCATGTTTTATACAAATACTTAAATCAATACCACAAAGGTACACATGAAAAACACATGTTTTCACAAATTGTGTTCAAGAAGTACAACATTGCTTCACACATTAAAACCATTAAAAACCCCATTAAAAGGCCCACATGACATTAAGGAATTAACAAAACATAATTTTCATCCCCTTTAAATACTAATAAATCACATTAATATGTTATAAAATACACCCAAACATTTCCCCAATATCCACACATGAAAAGAACCAAATTCCAATCAAAAATGAAACTAAAAAAGTAAAAACATAACCAAATTAATCAAAAAATAGTTTTGGAACCACACAAAACAAATTTTAAATATACTAAATTAATAAACCAATCAAGCTAACTCGTCATAAAAGTTTTATACATGGAATCACCAACCTTTTATGTCTAAACACTCAAAACATGGAGTGAAACATAAACCACACCACCGCTGCACCTCAAGGAAGTGTAATCCAACCTAAAACCATATTATTTCACCCCAAATTCATGAAACAAAACCCTAGGTTCTAACCCTAACTTCTGGACATTAGTAACCTTATGGATAAGGTATGAAACACAAGCCACATTGAATGTAACCCTACGAAAATTGAAAAAAGAATGAAGAAGAGCTACTTACTTGAGGGATCTTGTAGAAATCGCCTCACATGCCCCAGTATATGAATTTGAAAACATCGAAACATTTAATGGAGGTTAAAAAATGGATAAATAGACCATGTAGGAATTTTAATGGGGATAAAGAGTGAGAATTGAAGGAGTAATGAACGAAACAAATTACATTTATAAATATGCCCGAATTGAGAAAGCTTAAGAAGTTTTGACATGTTATGTAAAGAAAATGAGCTCCAAAGAGGGGTATAAGAGATTTGGGGTGCAGGTAGGTTCAGTGGTATCAGGTTAGATGTGGAATCACTAGAAAATAGAAAATATTGAATACGTTATTATATAAACAAAATGTTTTTTTAAATCATGAAATGAGCTTTCGGGGTGGCCCAAGTCCTTAAATAAAAATCCAAATCCACAATGATTATGAATTTCTAAAGGGTCCAAATTTAAATTGTGGTGTTAATAAGTCTGGTGATCCCATGTAGGAATTGTAATGGATGAAAAATATTGAAAAAGGAATTAGTTATAAAAGAAAATATATTTATTATTAAATCTGGAATTGGGCTCACAGTTGGGCCTAATTTATAAAAACTCACCCATTCATCCATAAAAACTTGGGTAACCCCCAAAACAAAGCATGAATGGAAAGTAATTTAAAAATACGTTCAATCTAAGTTATGTATGTGACAATTCTCCTCATCATGTTAACTTTCCACCCCGAAAAGTCACAGCAAGGTCAAAGGATAATCCAAACCCTACTGAAAAACCAAGAGGTACTCCCTTGCCATGTTTCGCCCCCAAAGGTCAAAACACCTCCAATGATCAATGAAGGATGGATTACTCTCACAACAAAAAATTACACCACTTTATTTAAATGATCAATCACATTCATACTTTAGACAGAAAGAAAACTCTTCAAACACTATCCGAACAAGACTCGAGTAATTCACCCAAAAGAACAACAAATTCAAACAATGTTACACTTAACTTACTTTAAATAAACCATTGGGAGCTCTATAACCCCGAAGAATACTCATGAAAGATGTTGGTAGCTATATAATTCTGAATGAGACTACCTACCGCCAATCCAAGACCATAGAAAAAAACTGAGTTACCGGTATGGGGAGATACAAATGGCCTCCCCAACATTTGAGACAACTTAAATGTTTCCCAAGACAGAATCGGGACACTAACTGGCAAGGCCTGAACAGACTCCATATTACAAAGTGTAAAATTCTGTTAATAATTTACGAATGAACATACATAAGATTCATAGTGGGTCTCACCACCATAAGAACCAACCATATTAACTGAGCAAAAAGGGCTCGCATAGAATGACCCAAAAACAATTTAATGATTTTGGAAGGGCTCATGGTTAGTCCGCACAGTTTGGGAAACCCTAAACTAACTGTACATATCATACTTTCTGCAAGGCTTCCAGGTACATAGTCACTACTAATCGTGCACAAACTGTGTGCTCAACATTTCTATCCAAATTTTCAACCTTTTTATGATGACTCAAGGGAAAAAAGGGGAGGTAATGACATTAGGTGATTACATGGGCATCATGCCCTCCACTAATTTCCACCAAATGGAAACAATAGAAGAAAGATGATGACACCAGATATTTAAACACTTCTTATGTTTCATAATAAGGATAATAAATTGTACAAGGGTTTAAAAGACCCTGGGATTTCCCCTAACTATGAGTTAGATTCTCTCTGAGACCTATGGTTGGAGTCAAATGGTTGAAGCATCTTCAGACTCGCAGTTAGGCTTTGGAAACCCCATAAACTAGAATTCTTCTTTTGGAGCCACCCAAAACTACACTGCAATCCCCGATAAGATTGACAAGACATAACACATTCTAAAATCACTTTACCATAACCCGATATTTCACTGAAACAAGGGCTTAAAGGATTCACACACATCACACCTTGTTTCTTTGGGTGAGAAACAATAGAAGTAAAGAACTAATATACTCACCTTCCTCTAAAATGGATGATTTTTATGTTTTTCCATTAGATACAATATCCCAACATAACAGAGACTATTAAAGGATTGCACAACTTTAACCTTTACGAGTAACTGAGCACATGACATCACAAGGAAACACCAAACATGACCATTACGAATGAAATAAACAATGAATGGAGAGGGACCTTGTACAACATCGCAGAAAAACGCACAATTCTAGAAATTGGCCGCAATATCCTCTCATGACCAGAATTCCGACACTGGTAGTTTAACATAAACTCCTTCTTCTAAGAGACTATGAAGTACCAAGAGGACCACACATTCACCATCTAGATACTCATCCCTACTAACTATCGCAAACCACATCCGCATTCAGAAAATTAGGAAACATAAGAAGCTAAGGTCTTTTTCAACCATCCACGATCACTCTCCGACTACAAGAGGATGATAAAAAAATGAAAGGAATTTTTATAGACTCAATCTATAGATCTCGAGTGAAAAAGAATATTCCTTATATTGATCAACTGGAGGAGTTTCCAATGGGGAAATAATTCGGGTTGCACTTCAGTTATGCATTAACCTTTAATGGGGGTGTACCTTATCCAACAAGAGAACCCAAGGACACAAACAAGCTAGTCCATTTGTCAAAATGTGCCTCAAACCAGATCCAAACACATGAACGGAACCATAATAACAGTTTCCTAAAAAATATCTCATTTGAGACTACTAACTGGTCCTTCAACCTAGCTTACCGACCAAACACAAACTCCAATCACAGTTCAAAAAGGAGGGGTTCTTGGACTCAAAACATCCTACAGCATCAACATTTTCCAAAAAAAACACATAATATAAAGCATACCAAACAATTCATCAGGATATCATGTTTGTCATTAAATAAATTTCTTTTAAAATAAACGGTTCATCGGTTAGTTCATCCACCAATGGTACCACATGGGCCTTACACATGTATATTTCTGTACCACACTGAACACCCTCCCCTTATCCCTCCCAATACTCATCCAGGTGTACCATCAACCATCCATCATCCCATATAACCCAATTCATGTGGTTTCTCAAGAAAATAACAATGGTTAAAAAAAACGTTTCCACTTATCAAAAACAAAACGCTCAACTAACACATAATTTTTCTCCAAACCGCTTACCACGAGATCAATATCACAACTCAAATCCTACAAAACATTTCAGAAAGACACAAACATTTAGAAAATAACTCAAATTAAAGACATTCAAATAAATTTAAAAAAATCTCATCCAAATAGAACACCCTTTGATTGTTTGGTAAACTCTATTGGAAACACTTTTCAAAACCAACTTTAATATAGTTCATTCATCCAAAAGAGTTGTTAGCACACCATCTTCCATTTCAAAACAATTAGGAAAATTATGTTCCAACATTTTATCAACCAATACAATCCCTCTTTGTTTTAAAATCATTTCACAAAAACATTACGATTCACAAAACCAAGTCACTTTAAATCAAAAGTGTGATGATTTCAAAACTAAAGCACAAAACAATGCCAGAAGAAACTAGTTTCAGTGGGTGACTTGGACATATGGTTGGAGGCCATATTCCAATCACTTCACCATCACAGAGAGTGTTATAGGGAATATCCATAGCTCCACATGGCTTTCCAAGACCTGCGAGCTCACTAAGACCACTAACTCATCTATCTTTTCATTTTCCCTAATCATCATCTATCAAAAACTCTAGAGGAAATAGATAAATCCCGACTTATCCTCGAAACATGAATCTTTTAATGAGGTGTGGTGATCAGGCACACTACCCGTAAATATTATGCCAAGTCCCAATAATTATAAATCTAGAATTTCTCAACTCTTCCCCAAATAACATGACCCAAATAGTTAACCTGAACCTCCTCTAATACCATTTTGTCACGAACTGAATCTGGTCGCCATCAAAACGGGCACCCGACCTGGCCCATGACAGGGCCCAATGGGCACCCCAATCCCAATGGGCTGGTACAAGTTCTTGTTTATCATAAAATGATGTTTGGGAATGATTTACCCATGTTTATAAACATTTAACAACAAACAAACTCAAAAAAATGAATCTGTATTTTTCAAAAAAAACCATCTTTTACAAAATTCACAACTGAATTACATGTTTTAAAACAACTAAAAAAGGCAATAAAAAGGTACAAAATCAAAATAAAATAGCCCTAGAACCCTAATGTCATGGGGCACCACCCTTAAGCCATCTCCACAGGACTTCACCACCAAGGACCTATTAGAAAACTAAACCACTAGAACTAAAAACTATATACAAACTAGCAAAAAACAAAATAAGTATACATGCACCCAAGGGTTTAAGTAGGATTTGAGACAATTCCCAGTAGGATACCACCACTAAGAGATTCCACGTGATTAAAATTCAAAGGCAAAAATCTTGCAGGACTTCATAAATAGAAATTTCTAGATACAATTTCTAAAAGATGAAACTAAAACAATTAAACAAGTTTTCAAGTCGGATATCACTAATAATCAACACTTTTAAAAATAATTTCAACACTAATGTATTTTACAGCCAACAATTATTTATGCCGATGGTAAGAAAAGGCAACTAATGAGAACAAGCAATAAGAAATAACCCATAGGCACTAGCTCATTGTGGGTCCCAGGTACCTCATATCTCAGTGAGAGTAACCATTATGATTTCTGTTCTTTTGCACGAGCCACTAGTAGGGAACAAACCCATAACCTAGTGGTCCCCAATCGTCATCATCATAGTTTATTTAGAGTTGTAAGCGTCAAACTTGCTATGTGAAACAGAGGCCAAACCCCACGGATTCACTAGCATACTAGTACACATCCACCCACCGAGATACCCTGGTTTTCACATTGTGCACAGAAAACTTCAACAAGTCAATAAATATACATTGCATATGAAAATATCATTTTCAAATCACAAGTTCACCAAACAGCCCACATTTATTACACACAAGTCTAAAAAATAACTTTTTCATTCAAATGAATTTTGAAATCATATTCACACCAAAAAATAGCCTACAACACATCTTTCACATCTTTCAAAATTCATAAAATCTGGTATCAAATTTTAAAAAATATTTCCTAAGATGCTAAAAATCACATAACATCCTCCTCACATGTTACAAAATACCCTTTTCATAATCCAAGTCCATTTTTACATCACACTCACACAAAATAGCCCGAAAACATGTTTCACACCTACATCCCAATTTCATAAATCAGCTCGACAAATTACAAAACATTACAAAAAAGTATTACAACATAACTGAACACATTTTGTATAAAAAACTCATTTTAGGAACATACTATCACCAAAATAGTACATAAGAAACCATTTCACACATCATGTAACTAATTAAATCATTTACAATATTCATAAAACCATCCCAAGAGGTGCAAGCATTGTTTGCATACAAAACCCATTTCAAAGCACTAATTCAAGATCAAAACAGTACGAATAACAATTCAAACCATAATATTCATCCCTAAAAACATTTATTAATCCACCCCCCTTTTTTATACAAATACCACAAACAATACCACAAAAGGTACACAAGAAAAACACATCTTTTCACAAATAACGTTTAGGAAGTAAAACATAGTTTCATACATTAAAACAATTCAAAACCCCCATTACAAGGCCCACATGACATTAAAGCATTAACAAACTAGAATTTTCAGACGCTTTCAACACTAAAAAATCACCTTCACATGTTATAAAAAACACCCAAACATTTCCCTAATAGCGATGCATGTAAAGAACCAATTTCCAATAAAAAATGCAACTACATAATTAAGCACTTAACCAAATCCATCAAAACATATTTTCGGAACCACACAAAACAGATTTTTAATTTACTAAATTAATAAACTATTCATGATTACTCATAATAAAATGGTTATACATGGAATAACCTACCTTTTATGTCAAAACAATCAAAGCCTAGAGTGAAACATAAAACGCACCACCACCGAACCTCAAGGAAGTGCAATCCAACATAAAACCATAATATTTCACCCAAAATACAAGAAATAAAACCATAGGTTCGAACCCTAACTTCTGAACATTAGGAACCTTATGACTAAGGTACGAAATCCTAATCACATTGAATGTATCCCTGAGGAAATTGAAAAATTAAAGAAGAAGACCAACTTACTTGAGGGATCTTGAAGAAATCGCATCACATACACCAGTATATGAATTTGAAAATAGTGAATTATTTAATGTCTATTCAAACAATGATAAAGAGACAATGTAGGAATTTTAATGGGGAAAAAGAGTGATAATTGAAAGAGTTATGAAAGAAACATATTACCTTCATAAATCTGCCCGAATTGAGAACACTAAAGAATTATCGACATGTTCTATGAAGAAAACCAGCTCCAAATAGGTGGACAAGTAATTGGGGTGCGGCTAGATTGATTGGGCTCGAGATAGAGGTTAAATAACTAAAAAATAGTTAAAATTGAAAATGTTATTAATAAATAGAATGTTTTTTAAAACTGTAAATGTGCTTTCGGGGTGGCCCAACTCCTAAAATAAAAACACAAATCCGCCATAATTATAGATTTCTAAAGGATCCAATTTTAAATCGGGTGTTAATAGGTCAGGGGATCCCATGTAAGATTTTTAATGGATGCGAAATGTTGAAAAATTAATGAGTTATAAAAGGAAAAAAAATTTAATCTCGAATTGGGATCACAAATTGGCCCAATTAATAAAAACTCACCCATTCATCCATAAAAAAATGGGAGACCCACTACGAAAAGCATGAATTGAAAATATATTTAAAATACCTTTAAAATACGTTATGTATGTGTGACATTAAGGGTTGATTTCACAATATCTTTATTATCCTTGGTTGTTTTTACGTATCTACTGGGCCCTCTTTACCATCCCCATCCATTTTTCTTAAAAATATATTTCAAAACATTTCTACTATTTACTAGACTATGGGTTAAATTTATTTGTACCCTTGTTTGAGTTTTTATACATTTTTTTGAATGGAATCTTTCCATTGTTTTCCAAACAAGGTACTTTATGACCTTTAAAACAAATTAAGGTAAGAAAGTATTGTTTAAATTATACAGCGAGTGCAGTTATTATCCATCGTTATAACTCCTTCAAAGATTCCCTTGCAAGATTATATTAATATTTTCAAAATAAATGTTTTCTTTTATAATTATCTTACTTTTAAATGATTTGAAAATAGAAAGATATATTTCAAAAAAATAGTTTTGATTTCATCTATGTGAACATTCATTAATTGATTCTACAAGTATTTGAAGATGATATATTACGATACAATCTTACGTGTTGTATTGATTGTTTAATGATATGTTTGACTATGTATGTGATATGTTTATGCCATTCATGGTTTATAGTTAAAGTATTAAAAATTCATATGCTTGTTTTAATACTAATGTTTATGTTATGTTTCAACCATTTCATATGATGAATGCATTTCACATAGTAAATGACTGGTGGATCCTGCTATAGATCCTCAATGCATTGATAGATCTCATGAGACAAACTAGTGTATTGGAATAAGGAATTGACAAAATCATATTTGTATTCATGGCGTGAGGCCTTTACTATGTGGTTATGATGTCTAACATTATGCATTCCTTCATTATGAAATTAGCTATTGATATTACATGTGAGTATTGGACTAGTAGAATATCCTTGTGAATAAGTAAAGGGAACTATTGGAATTATCCATGCCATATTTTGCTAATGATAAAGTTTAAAGGGATTTTTTTTAGTTTTAAAAATTGCATTAAATGTTTAGGTTTAATTATGAAAGATTCGGCTATAATGTTATCCTTAATAAGCTTCTGAGCTCACCCCTATCTATGTTTTATTTTTTCTAGGATGTGAAGAAGTATATTATGGTTAACCTGTAGGGATAGGCTAATAGATATGAATGTGGTCAATAGAGAAAAAATGTTGTTGTTGATTTTTATTTCATTATGTAATGTAAAACATGTGTATGTATCTAGTACTTCCAAGGCTACTAAATAGATCGACCATCATGGATTTGATCCCTTGTTACCATGCCAATGTTATGTAATAATTTATCGACTTTCTATAAATAGGTTTTGGGCAGTACAGTTGGTATCAGAGGATATTTAGTACAGACCTTGGAAACTATATTTAGATAAACTCTGATTAGATCACATTAGCGTAAGATATTCATTAATAATTATTATCGAATAACTTCCTAGAATTTTGGAAATGTAGTGATTTTATGTATTTTACAAGAAATACATCCATGTCTGGATATGAAAAGGTAGAGTCGGCTTTAAAACAAATTTACCGAGGAGTTAAAACTCCTACAAAGAGTTTCAGGCTTGACCCTGGGTATCCTAGTTCATGACAACGGGCCTTGCTGCACTCTTGGTTACGACACTCTCGGGGGATATGCTTAGGATAATGCATGTTTTATTAACAAAACATTATGAATGTTTTTTGAGTATATACCTATTTAATGTAAACATTTTTATGATTATGGATTATATCCATAAACAGTTCAAGTTATGTTAAGTGTTTTACATGTTTGGAATTATGTTTTGTGATTCATAAACAATTCTAGTGTATGCCAATGTTTAGAAATGGCTCCTAGAGGAAGGAATGAGAAATTTATCAACGGATGTAATCCATGTAGGGATTTCCATCATACTCAAGATAATTATAGTGAATCTAGTGACACAACTGGTGATAATCATCTTATTACCATTCTGGGATAACTCACTCAGGATATGAATAATAACCATACCCGTATGGAGCACCTTTAACCACAACACAGAGAATCAATGATATAACAATTCATCATACAATAGACACCAAAATCCAATGGGATTATAAATAAATTTGTACCGGAGAAATGTATAAGTTCTTTAAAGAAAATATTTCATGCTTTGGGGAGCAGTGAGGGGGAAAAAGTTTTGATGACATTTTATCGCCTCACAGGAGATGCATATCAATGGTGGTCATTAATTAAAAACAGAAAAGTAGATGAAGAAGTAATATATATGGAATGTGGGGTGTATAAATATATTTTCTTAGAAAAATACTTTCCACGTGACCATCATGCAGATATGGAATGGAAATTTATGAGTCTGATTAAAAAGGAGGATGAGAATGTCACATAACATGGAGATAACTTTATAATTTTATTAATTCATTCAACATATTATATGTGTAACCCAAGGAGTAAGATTGATTGATTATTTTATGGGTTAAAACCATTTCGTCATCGAGATTTAGTCATAAGATCTTTCTCATAATACGAAGATATGGTCTTAGGTGTTATCAAGAAAAAAAAGAAATTCTCTAAGTCATGAGTCTTTAATGAAAAGACAGAGAAGAAGAGATCTGTTTAACACTATGAAAATGGAAATAATGGGAATAAGGGAAATGTTAAATATCCATCTTGCAGTAAATGTTGGAAGAAACACCCTAGTAATTTCCTGATGGTAATGGGAGTATGTTGCAAGTGTTGAGAGAAAGGCAACCAAGCATGTGATTGAAAGGGGAAAAAGAGGCTTTCAATGTTAAATGTTACAATTATAATGAAATGGGGCATTACGCAAAGGAATTTTAGAAGTTCCAAGGAAACATACCTAAAAAAGGTCATAGGAGCAAGACCATGCTTATACAATCTCTACTACTGAGAATGAGGCTACGAAAGACGTGGTGTTATGAAATTTAATAGTTTCTTTAGGTTTAGCCAATGATTTATTGGATTCTCTATCATCACGTTATTTCATATCTTCCTATATTTCTAAGAAAATTAGTTATTTCAAATTTAATTTAACAATATATTTATCAGTAAAAAATCTTAAGGGAACAATCATTGCAAAAATGTTTTGCGAATCAATCCCTATTAGGGCATATAAATGTTCTTTATCCACTAATATCATCGCAATACCCATTATTGAAGATGATATAATCCTCGGTATGGATTGGATTTCAGATCATGATATTAAAATTTATTAAAATAAGAAAGAGGTTAAATTTTTTGATGATGATAAGGAATACCATATCATTAGAGCCCAAAAATCACCATCTAATTCTTATCTAGTTCCTCACCTTGTTGCACTACTATATTCAGTTATTGGGGAGGAAGAGAGTGAAACAACTATGGGTGAAGAATGGAATGTTCAAATAGAGGATGTACCTATTATACAAGAATATGTTGATATATTTCCAAAGGATATACATGGACATCCTACAGAACAAGAAATTGAGTTTTCCATCGATTTAATTCTTAGTTCTAGACCCATATCGAAGACCCCTTATAGAATGGAAACTGTGGAATTAGTAGAGCTAAAGGAACAACAAGAGGAGTTGAGTAATAAAGGATTTATTCCCCCTTATGTTTCTCCATGGGGAGCCCCTTTTGTTTTTTTTAAGAAAAAATATGGATCTATGAGGTAGTGCATAGACTACAAGGAGATCAATGCCATAACAATATTGAACATGTATCCCCTACATCGCCTTGATGATTTATTTTATCAACTTCATGGAGATAAATATTTTTAAAAGATTGACCTTCGATTGAGATATCATCAGTTGTGTGTGAAGAAGTAAATCATTCCAAAGTGTAACACCCTCACCCCTATTACACAGAGTTGCTGCATTATTTTAATACGTTGGCATGATTATAAAGAATAATGTCTCGAAGGAACTATCTATTTAACCGTACTGGAAAATAGATTACATACATAAATGTTACATTAAATTATAAAATTAAAAACATCAAAAATATTGGATCCATTGAACACATTCATATACCATAGAAAATCCTTGTAGGTTAGTCATAATATACTTCTACGCATCTAGGGAAAACTAAATCATAGAATGAGGTGAGATTTGATGCTAAGTAAGGATATCAATATAGCGGAAAAATTCATAAATGAGCATGAACACTTAAGGAAATGTATAAAACAAAAAAAATTCTATTAAAAAATAAACATCAACATAATTTGGAAAAGATAAATCAAATAATGTCATTTACTTATTCGCATTGATATTCTTCTGGTTGAATAATCACATGTAATATCAATAGTTAATTTCATAATTATGGAATGCATAATGTTGGACATCATAACCACATTATAAAGGACTCATTCTAATACAAGATATAATATTTTTTCAAGGCCTTGTTCGAAGACACTAGTTTGTATCATGAGACCTACCGATTCATCGAGGAGCTATTGTGGGCTCCACCAATCACATACTAAGTCCAATGCATTCCTCAAATGAAAATTTTGAAACATAACATAAACATTCATAACAAAACTAGAATATGAAATGTCAATACTTTAACAATAAATCTCGAATGGTATAAAAATAGAACATTCATAGTCAATAATATCATAACTCATTAAATACAATATTGAATATTTTATTTATAATAAATCAACCTCAATCAATAATAATATCCATAACTATGTTCACATAGATGAAACTAATTCGTAAAACATTTTGAGAGAAATATCCCTTTTTAATGAAAAATGATAAAAATCACAAAATTTATAAAGGAAGACATTTAAATGTCATTTTTGAATAAAAGTGTCCCAGGAAACTTTGAATGATTTGAAATAATTAACATTTTAAAACATTCATGTCCATATATATAAATAATTTTCAAAACAAAATTGAAAACATGGACATTAATTAGAATAATTTAGAATAATAAATATTTAAACCATTAAAATGATAGTTTAGTTGAAGAGTACCTTAAAATTAATCCTTTTAAAAACTCCATTATCTAACATAGACATGGATAATAAATATTTCTTAATAAATACTTACACATAATCAATCTCGAATAATATTGATATTGAGAAATTGACCCATACATTGTACTTTTCAATGGTCGAGGGTACGTTAACCTCTTGTATAACAGTTAAATAATTTTTATAAAATTATACTATAACCACATACATAAATATGATATCATATAGGATCTCATACTATTGTTTTGTTAATAATATTTTAGTAGTATCATTGTTTTGGGTGTAAACTGATTCATATTTTAATATGTTTTGTTACATAAGATATGTTTGTTATGGATAAGATGTATTTGATTAATATACAAAATTATATTTATTTCATAAACATTATTTTTAACAGTCAAATGAAAATAATTCATGAATGGTTATGATGGGTAATTAATCTCATCGTGTTCGTAGAGACGGTAATCCTCTCGTATGCACGAACGCTTCTTCCATTTCATTTTTTAAAAGGAAATAAAACAAAATGATACATAGTTATATTATTATTCTAGTATAATATAATATTTTTTATATGTTACATAAATTTATTTACACCATCCTTTATAAGTTCCATGTATGGTATGAACGAGTCATATAATTTTTAGGGGGCGGTAGTCCGCACTTCCTCAAATAAATTTATCGTATATACACAAAATGAAAAGAAATAAGGTATGCTATAAAAGATAATTACATAAGATTATAGATAAAATAAATATCATATATATCATATATAATTATAGTTCCATCATAATGGTCACCATAATAGGTGGTAGTAAAATATTGGACAATCGTCATTTCTTGAGGCAGTAGTTTGTCGTCCATAAAAACATTATGTTATATACCCATTAGTTAGAGGTGTGTGTAATTTTAGGTAAAATACATCTACTAACTATGACCTATTATATTGAGGATATTAGTGTTGTTATAAAATGAAAGTAATAAATAGAGTTTAGGGGGTAGGATAAGTAAAATAAAAGAAATGAACTTAAGATGAGATGTTACCTTTTGATCGATTAACTCCCTTTAGTTACAACCAAAAGGATTTCTTGAAGTGCCTTCTTCCTTGGGTAAGGCCTCTAAGAGGAATATGTGGATGTATGGAGATTAATTTGGTAGAGTTTAGAGGAGTCAAGGGTCTTGATAGAACTATGAAACGGGTTAGAGGTGATGGCTTTTTATAAGGGAGAGGATGGTCCCTTTAGGATTGTTTGAAAATATTATTTTATTATATAAGTATTTTTGGTTTATAAAGTTTCAAAAATCCTTAAATTAGAATATACAATGAATAATGTTATAAATAAAATCATCTAATTATAATTGGGAAATTTTTTGATATTTTTTTAATTTTTATAATCTCATTTATTTAAATCATTTATTAACTAGGTAAACAATGCATCTTTATTGTGTCATAAAAAATTTGATTTATATGATGTATAAAAATTACAAAAAAAACTACCAAAATATAGGAAATCATTTTATCATTAAAATTATTATTTATTGTTGAAATGATAACTTATATAATTCATTGTAAATTTTTTTATTAAAAGATATATGTTTATGTCATTTTTGTCTTTACATTAAAATAATTAATATAATGTTTCATTATCACTCTCATTTGGCTCCATGTGGTCCCAAAATTGACCCACGGATACCCATGGTCGTAAATATATCAAAACATATTAATAGGACACATTCTAGTGTAATTTAATATTATTATAATAAAATTTGGTTACCCTTATTTACTAAATTTACTTTTTAACCATGGTAAATAAAATATTTACTAATGAAAATATTCATAATGTCTAAAAATAAAAGATACCTATTTACACAATTTAGACATCCAGATTCCAAATATGGAATCCATTTTTCTAAATTCAAAACATAGAGGTGTCCGAAATTAATTTCAAATTAATTCACATTATTAAAACGAAAACAGTTTTTTTAGAAATAATAACTATCCTAAAATTTACACTTGTTTATGTCCAGTTTAAATGTAAAATTAAATCCAATGACTTAAATTATATTAAATGATAAATTTATAATCTAATTATACTTTAAAACCACCCAAATTTATAATTTCACAATATAAATTATTTTTATTAGAAAAATTTTTCTTCAATTAAGATTTAGTATTTTTAACTATTCATCAAAACATGAAAGTTATCATAAAAGTACCAAAAAATTATCCAATAAAAATTTTTATATCCCACATCTAATAAATAATTGAATTTCATTAAATTGAATATAAAAAAGTGTAAAATAATGGTTTTAAAAAGGTTCGTCATTAAAAGGCTGTAAAATTTCATTATTTGGAAAATAATTTTTTAATCAGAAAAAAATGAAATTTTTTCATATATTATGTATAAAATACACATAATATGGATTAATAAATTATATGTACTATATAAAATTCTAAAATTAGTTAATACTATTTATACCCGCTTTTTAAATGTCTAGTTTGGTAAGTCGTGGTGCGCTTGAACTCAGTGTTGTGTGTACCGTAAGTTATTGAATTTCTCTGAAAATATAATGTACTATGAAATCTTGGGGTGTTACATTCTCCCCTCCATCAAGAAATTTTGTCCTCACAATTTGAAATTTTTTCACAGGAAATAAAAGGTTAGAAATAGAAAAATACCTTTCTGGAAAATCAACATCCGAAATTTGGTTAATGTAATTTAGTCTTAATTAGAGGGAAAAAGCAATGAAAAAGACACCACCAAATTATGACCTCTATTTGGAGAACATTGGTGTCCATTAGATAAAAATAATTGGAGGAAAAACTTAAATATTAATAGGGAGTGATTGATGTCATCAATCATAAACAAGTATAAAATTGGGGTCCTCAAAGCCATCAATCTATGATGATTTAAAATATTAATGGTTCTACAAAATATAATGTATTAGGATAACACAATTTTCATTTTAAGATCCCTTCCCTGAAGTTTAATAATTAATTTTATTATAGAATAAGAGGGAAAAAATATTCTTAAAAAGTATAGTTTCATCCTTCAACTAATTCTTACCACAAACTCATCTTTCACTCCAAAAGATAATATAATCAAAATATATTCTATTTATCCTAATCATATAGGGTTCCAAAAATAATGAATTTATAATTAATTTGTCAGAATATTTAAAAAACTACATTATAAAAAATAAAAAATCACATAGGCCAGTGGTAGGTGATGTACCCTTGTCGCCCTTATGTTACATGTTCATGTCTCGTGACCTTGCCGAACAAGACGGGTTGTCGCCTGACCTCCGGGTTGTCCATTTTATTACAATAAAAAAATAATCTTAATAAATAATATATCCTTAATAATAGTTTCCAATTCCAATCTTATTATATTCTAATGTTTATACTTTTCCACATTACTTCTGTTCGAACTCACAGTCCAACATGTATATGATCCTATAATATACAATTGAATACCTTCATCGTGTATTCTCTTAAAATGTGGTAATAAAATGAATTGCTAGAAAACTATATTTGAATAGATACGTACTTCTTTATTCCTTCTGTAAATCATATAATACTTGATGTACTCCTTCAACCAAAAAATATTGGAATCACCAACAATAATGGAATAAAAACAATTAATTAGTTCCAAGGTGTTCAATAATATTCAATATAATTTATCAAAATCAATCATCCATTTTTCAAAAATCAATACCACATTATTTAAACCATATTAAATTTTATCTTTCCTTCAACAATGTATTTTCTAAAAAATTTAACTTGCTATTGAGTCACTTTTTGTGGAACCACACAATCTCAAATCCTTAATGAAATAGTACAGTAGTTAAATAATTAAATACTCTCTAATTATTCTGACTATTACATCATTGATACAACA
Organism: Viscum album; assembly: GCA_963277665.1. Classification (NCBI taxonomy): domain Eukaryota; kingdom Viridiplantae; phylum Streptophyta; class Magnoliopsida; order Santalales; family Viscaceae; genus Viscum; species Viscum album. Next base: position 343,408,234 of record OY728150.1, on the reverse strand, counting down.
ATCAAAATACATAATTATTTAATATAAACACAAGAAAACTAGTAATTACTCTTCATATTTGGTAATATCATAACATGATTATTATCCAAAGAAATCAATTGTGGTTTACTCTGATGATTGGAACATTGATTTGAATAGTTTTCCAAATCCTTGCAGATGAAGCATTGTACATTTGGAACATTTTCTTACCCTTGAAATCACAAACATCGTTTCATTTTTCTCCACACTTATAAAAAACTCTCATATCCTTCAACCATTTACCATGGTTATACTTTCCATAGTTTTCACATATGGGAAAATCCTTTTTCCCTTATTCCCTTTATCCATATTTCTCTCTACCATATTTTTCTTTTTTGGATTCCCTTCAAAGAAATAAGACTCAATGAATTATTTAATTATCTTATTAACACCTGATACTATTTCCGTATATGATGATAACACATGGGGGTTAATTTTCTTTCTAAACATTTTCTTGACACCATGGATGATGATAACATTATTGAGCAATTTCTATATAATGGATTTCTCTATGTAAGTTTATGAAATGAAATGAATAATTCAAACCTATAAAATAGCTAACATAAATTAAAAATATTATGCATATAATCTATATTCATAAAAAAATTTCTTTTAAGATTTATTTAATCCTAAATCTTCAATAATGGATATTAATGAAAATGTGAATTATCCTAATCATATCCCATAGGATTGTTATAAAAAATAGTGCGGAAAGGCCCATTTTCGTGTATTAGGATACCTCGGGTCATGCCCAAAACTCATTTTCTATGTTTTCACTCTGAGGTAAATCTGTGCGATAGCCGCCTCCAATTGCTCGTATCTAGACATGGATGTTATTCTTGGAAAATTTAAAAAACCTCAACATTACCGAAATTATAGGATGTTTTTCTATAAGAATATTTAAAGTATATCTTAGTATAATGTTCTCTAATCAATGTTTTTTCTAAATCTATATTCCATGGATACTGATAAACTTCCTCTGATACCAACTATTACACCTCAACCCCAGTTACCTAGAGTCAGTGCATTATTTTACTACATTGGAATGATTACATGGAATCAAGTCCCAAAGGACCGATCAGTTTAACGGTTTTGGAAAATAGATTACGTACATGAACATTAAATTACATTATCAAATGAAAACCAACAAAAACATTTTCTCCACTGACCACAATTATATCCCTTAGACTATCCCTGTAGGCCAGTCATAATATACTTCTTCGCATCCAGGGAAAAATAAAAAAAAGAAAAGTGGTGAGCTCAGATGCTCAGTAAGGATAACAATAGGGCATAAAAATTCAGAATTATGTACAAACACTTAAGGAAATGTATCAAACTAAAACAAAATACTTTTAAACATAAATATCAGAATAATATAAAAAAGATAAAAAAAATAATACCATTTACTTATTCACATGGATATACTACTATTCAAATAATCACGTGTAATATCAATAGCTAATTTCATAATGATGGAATGCGTAATAACAGTAATAATAACCACATAGTCAAGGCCTTGTGCCAAGACTACACATAATTTTTTCTCAGGGCCTTATGACAAGATGCCAGTTAGTCTTATTAGACCTACCGATGCATCGAGGATCTATAGAGGGCTTCACCCGTCACTGACAAAGTAAAATGCATTCCACATTTGAAAATGCTGAAACATAATATAAACATTATAATTAAATAAGCATACGAAATTTCAATACTTTAACCATAAATCCTGAATGGTATAAGAATAGCACCTTCACATTCAATCATATCATAATGCATTCAATACAATATTTAAGATTGTATTTATAATTAATCAACCTCAATCAAGAATAATATCAAATGGATGTTGACATAATTGAAACTCATTAGTAAAACTATTTGAGAGAAATATCCATTTTTCATGAAAACATTTAAAAGTCACACAATTTATAAATGAAGACATCTAATAGAAATTTTTTAGTCAAAAATTCCCATACCACTTAGAAACATTTGAATGAATTGATATTTTATAACATTCATTTCCATATAAAAAAATCATTTAAAACACATTTTGAAAACATGGACATTAATTATAATGATTTAGAAGAATAAATATTTAAATCATAAAAGGATATTTTAATTGAAGAATCCCTTAAAAATAATCCATTTAAAAACTCCTTTATATAACATGGACATGGATAATAAATATGTCTCAATAAATACTTACACCAAAACAATCCCGAATAATAATGAGATTGAGGAATTAAGCCTTACATTGTACTTTTCATTGGTCGATGGTGTGTTAATCACTTATATAACTGTTAAATAATTGTTATTAACTTATAATAGTACGATATACATAAATATGATATCACATATGATCTTCTAATATTTATTTGTTAATAATATATTTGTAATATCATTATATCAGGTGTTAACTTATTCTTTTACAATTATATGTTATGTTACATAAATCATGTTTGTTAAGGATTAGATGTATTTGATTAATATCCAAAATTATATTATGGTCTTAAAAATTATTTTTAATAATCTATTGAAAATTATTCTTGAATGGTTACAATGGGTAAGGAATCTCATCGCGTTCGTGGGGTCAGTAATCTGTACGTACGCACAAACACTACTTACATTTAATTTTTTTTTATTTTAAATGGAAAGAAATCCATATGATGCATCAGTATATTATTATTCTAGTATAATATAATATTATATATATGTTACATATGTTCATTAAGACAATCCTTTATAAGTTCCATGTGTGGTATGAACGAGTCATTTCACTTGGAGGGGGCGGTTGTCCGCACTTCCTCAAAATAAATTATCATATATATACATCATGAAAAGAATCGAGTTATGCTATAAAAGATAATTAAATAATATTATAGAAAAATTAAAATTCATAAATATTATATACAATTATAGTTCCATCATAGTGGCTACCATAATAGGGGGTAGTAAAATATTGAACAATTGTCTTTTCGTGATGAATTAGGTCTTCGTCCACAGAAACATTTTGTTCTATACCCATTAAATGGGGGTGTGTGTAAGCGTAGTAAAAATACTTCTTCGAAATACAACCTATTATATTTATTATACTAATGTTGATATAAAATAAAGTAATAAGGTGTGTTTAGGGGGTTTGGAGAAGTGAAATAAAAGTAAAAAACATAAGAGGAGATGTTATCATTAAATCGGGTAACACCCTTTGGATTGATCCAAAAGGCTTCATTGAAATGCCTTATGCCATGGGTAAGGCTTATAAGAGGAAGAGAGGGATGTATGGAGCGTAATTGGGTAGAGTTTGTATGATCCAAGTGGCTTGACTGGTGTGACAAATGGGTTAGAGGTGAGGTCTTTTTATAAGGCATAGGAGGGGCTCTCACTAGTGCAGAAAACGTTTTTTACATCAGTTATTTTTAATTTTTTACGTCGGTTTCTAGCCGACGTTAATACGTGCGATGTTGTAAATAAGATTTTTTATGTCGGTTATTTAAAAACCGACGTCAATAACATAAAATCGCGATTTTTATCACGTCAGTTATTTTAGAACCGACGTGATAAAGAAAATGGGAAGGGTTTATCACATCGGTTATTTAACAACCGACGTGATAAACAGTGGCGAGGGGGTTTATCACATCGGTTCATATAGAACAGACGTGATCAACTGGGGTGAGGGGGTTTTATCACGTCAGTTCTATAAGAACTAACGTGATAAACTGGGGTGAGCGTGGTTTATCACGTCGGTTCATATAAAACCGACGTGAAAAACCGGGGGAGGGGGGTTTATCACGTCAGTTATTATATAACCGCCATGATAAACCGGAGGGAGGCGGTTTATCACGTCGGTTCATATAAAACTGACGTGAAAAACTGGGGGAGGGGGGTTTATCACGCCGGTTATTATATAACCGCCGTGATAAACTGGAGGGAGGCGGTTTATCACGTCAGTTATTGAATAACCGACGTGATAAACCATTTTCCTGGCTGTTTATCACGTCGGTTATTCAATAACCGACGTGATAAACCATTCTCCAGGCGCTTTATCACATCAGTTATTAAATAACTGACGTGATAAACCATTCTCCAGTCCTTTTATCAAGTCAATTATTAAATAACCGACGTGATAAACCATTCTGCAGGCATTTTATCACGTCGGTTATTAAATAACCGATGTGACAAACCCAATTTTTTTAAACATAATGCAATCATCTTCTCTCCACCATAATCAACTAGAAAACAAATCAAGAAATCGTACAACAAAAAAATAAGTACATCAATATTAAGCATGTACATAGATAACATATAAAACATACCCCCTAGATAGCATCCACCCTCATTTATACCCCATGGACAGCCCTCCCCCACCCCGTTGGAGCACTCACCCTCATGTATAACCCCTGGATAGCCCTCCCCCACCCCATTGGAGCTCCCACCCTCATGTATGCCCCTTGGAAAACCCTCCCCCACCCCATTGGAGCTCCCACCACACTCCTGGACTGCCCCCCCGACCCCCCGACCCCCGGACACCCCCAAACACCCCTCGACAACCCCCCTCCCGCCTGAACAGCACCCCCTCACCCCACATGACAGCCCCCACCCTCATGTATACCCCTTGGACAACCCTCCCCCACCCCATTGGAGCCCCCACCACACTCTTGGACTGCCCCCGACCCCCGGACACCCCCAAACACCCCTCGACAACCCCCACCCTCCTGAACAGTACCCCCTCACCCCACTTGACAGCCCCCACCACACCCCTGGACAGCCCCAAACACCCCTGGACAACCCCTCCTGTAACGCCCCGACCCCAGCTACCCAGAGTCGGTGCATTACTTCGTAACATTGGCAAGATCACAAAAGATCAAGTCTCGAAAGACCGATTAGTTTAGTAGCCTTGGAAACACTAGATACATTCGTAAACGTTACATTACATCATAAAGTGAAAAACTACAATAACAAAGTCTCCATAGTCCACACTCATATCCTCTTCTGGCTATCCCTGCAGGTCATTCATAAAATAATTCTTCACATCCTGGAAAATATTAAAACATTGAAAGGGGTGAGCTCAGATTCTCAGTAAGGATAACAATATTGCGGAAGCTTTCATAAAAAAACATAAACATTTAAGGCAATGTATAACTAAAACAAAAGCCTTTTAAACGTGAACATCAACATAATATGGCAAAAGTAAAATGAGATAATGCCATTTACTTCTTCACATGGATATTCTACTGGTCGAATAATCACATGCAATATCAATAACCACTTTCATAATGAGGGAATGTATAATGCCGGACATTCTGAAACATTTTGTCAAGGCCTCGGCGAAGACATCTAAAATGATTAAGGCCTCGGCCAAAACCATAAATCAAATTGGGAAAGGGCCTCGGCCAATTCCACGTCTAGTTGTCTCATGAGACCTACCGATGCATCGAGGAGCTATAGCGGGCTCCACCCGTCACTTATTGAGTCCAATACATTCCTCATATGAATAGGTTTAAACATATCATAAACCATAACATAATCGTATCACATAAAACATGGATAAAGGAAATATAACATTTCCACATTTCAATCACAAGATATCAATACAACACATTGATATAATAAAAACGCTTTCAAAACCATTTTCAATACCAAAATAAAATAAAAGTATAACATGGTATTTATTTTTCATTAAAAAAGGTATGGCTTGAAGAGGAATCCGAAACTCAAATAGTGGTCACGGCGGCGGAGAAGTCATTGTCGCCGCATACGTACGACCAAAACATTCCATTTTGTCGTTTAGTAAACGCTTCGTATAAAAAGATTCCTTTTGAATAAACGTAAAAGTCAAAGGGGTTTATACACCATATAAAATAAATTCGTGTATAAAACAAAGTATGCCTCAATGAAAAGAGATTAAGACGAAGTCCATAAAAAGATCATTTTTAAAATGAAATAGTTCTGTTATGTGTATTCACTATAGGTACACATAAATAAAGTAAAAAAATACAGAATAAGACATAATAATATCATGACATAATTTGAAAGTAGGAGATTAACCCAAAGAATGGAAATTGGGTTAAGAAATTCCCTTACCTTGCGTCTGACTTGACTCAACCGTTCTTTAACCTCCTGAATAATAAACTAGAGTTAATATCTACCTTATTAAGAACCATTTTAAATTTCATTATCCTTATTATATCACTTATTACAATGATATGAACATTATGTAATTATTTAAGTTAATAACGGTCGTTTTGTCGATCTTTGGTACTTGAGTCAACAATAAGCTTCTTATAATTACAAGTTGTTTATGTGGTGAAATATCCATTATATCCAGAATTATATTCATGATTTATATGTCATATATATCTTATATATCCAGAATATACATTCATTTATAATATTACGTAACATTTAGAGGTAAGAAATGAAATGCACCGTTCATGGAGACGGTAAGCCGTACGTACGCATGAACGCTACTTTCATTTCAATTTCATATTTAATGGAAATAAATCAAAATGATATAAATGTATAATATAATTCCAGTATAATATAGTGTATAATACCATTTACTCCATCCTTTATACATCCCACATATGGCATTAACGATTCAAATCACTTTGAGGGGGTGGTAGTCCGCACTTCCTAAAATGAAATTATCGCGTTTTACCCATAATGGAAATCATAAAGTATGACATAAATGAGAAATACAGAAGCATAAGTAAAACATAAACAAATTATAAATCATATATAAAAATAGTGACATCTTAATGGCCACCTTTGAAGGTGTTATATGAGTGTTGAACAATCATCGTTTCGTGAGGCAGAAATTCGCCATCCACAGAAACCGTATGTTCTTTAACCATTAGATGTAGGTGTGTGTAAGTGTAGCTCTAATACTTCTTATAAAAACATCCTAGTATATTGAGGATACTGGTTTTGTTACAAAAGAAATGAATAAAAAGAGTTTAGTGGGTTGAAGAAGAAAAATAAAACAAAACAACATTAGAAAAGACATTACCTCAAAATCGGGTAACTCTTTTTGATTTGAGCCAAAGGCTTCCTTGGGAAGAGTTCTGCCCAAAGTGAGGCTTCTATGAGTAAGGGAAGAATGTTGGGAGAGTATTTGGGCAGAGGTTGGCCGAGCCAAATGGCTTGAAGGTGTGAATGAGGTGGGAGAGGTGGGGGCCTTTTATAAGTGGAGAGGAGGGGAACTTTTGGAAAGATTGAAATGTTACATTATTTCACAATGCTTTTCGGATTCTAAAGGTCCCACAGTTATATAATTCGAGGATAAGGTGATAAGGGTTCGAAATATCCTCATCCAATTGGCTTTGGACAAGTGTAAGCCTTGTATGTTGCATTATCTTCCCATTTTATTTAAATCATTAAATAATGAGGTCATCGCTGCATCATAATGATGTCATAAATAATTTAATTTATTTAATGTCTAAAAATTATAAAAAAAATACTATGATGTAGGAAATCATTTTAGCTTTCTAATGAATATTTATAGTCAAAATTTGGACTTTTGTAACCCCACTTATGAACTATTTTAGTAAAAAAACTCATGTTTGTGTCAATTTAATTTTAACATTAAATAAATATATATTAATGTCATTTTCCAACTAAAGTGGCTCCATGGGGTCCCCAAGTTGACCCATGGGTTGTCTTGGTCGGCCATGACTCATCCAATAGGAATAGGACAAGTGTCAAGCTCATATAATATTATTAAAACATTGTTTTTACCTTAAACTACACTAATTACCTCTAATCGCGATTAAGAACTTAAAAGTTACTATTCACCAAAAAATTATTTTAATCTTATTGAACCAAATTTTACTTCTTAATGACAACCATGTATGTCGGATTTTTGAAAATCAAATCACAGAAGTGGTAATATTTCATTTAAACGAAAAATCAGTTATTTAACTACCACTTAGTGGTTTCACTATTCATCAAAAATTGAAGTTTTTCAGAATAAGGCCAAAATTTCACCCTAAGCTATAATTGATATTACGAATTCAAAAATGATGTCTATTTTAAAAAATTTCAAACATATTAGTTGCATTAATTAATTTATTAATTAATTCCCGCTGTCACAACAAATAGCGTGTTTTTAAGAAACAATTTATATCAAAAGATTGGCAATTGTTTATGTCCAATTTCAATGTTAAATTAATTCTAATGACCACCATTGGATAAAATAGTAAAAATATATTCTAATTATACTCTAAAACCACTCAATAGTATAATTTATCACTATGAATTATTTTGATTAAAAAAGTTGTTTTAAGTATTTTTCACTATTCATAAAAATTTTGATGTTCTCAGAAAATTACAAAAAATTCAACATAGGCTAATTTCAATATTAGGAATACAAAAATAAAGTCCATTTTGAAATATAAAATTTCTATAATTTTAAAAAGTGGTTATTACTATTCATAACGGCTATTTTGATTAGTTGCGGTGTGTTAGAACTCGAACTTGCGTACAATGCAAGCTATTGCATTATTGAATGAGATGCGTATCGTGGATGCTCGGGGTGTTACATTCTCCCCTCCTTCAATAAATTGCGTCCTCGCAATTTGAAATTTTTCTTGGAAAATAAAAGGTTGAAAATAGAAAATACCTTTGAGGAAAACCCACATCGGAAATAAGATTAATAAAATTTAGCCTTAATAAGAGGGAAAGGGAAATGAACAAGTCACCACCCAATTATGATCTCGATTAGGAGAACATTGGTGGCAATTAGAGACATATAATTAGAGGAAAAACGTAAATATTTGTAGGGAGCGATTGGGGTCATCAATCACAATCAACTGTCAAATTGAGGGCCTCAAAGCCTTCAATCTATGTTGATTTAAAATATCATCAGTTCAACAAGACATAAGGTATTAGGATAACACATTTTTTGTTTTAATATCCCTTTACTAAAGTTTAAGAATTAATTTATTCATTGAATAAGTGATAGGTATATATATATTTATGCTTGACAATTAGTGTTTCAACCTTCAACTCATCTTTCACTCAAAAAGATAATAGAACTCAAAAATATTATTATTATCCTAATTGTATAAGGTTCCAAATGTTAACACATACCATTTAGATTAGTAAATTTATATTGTAATAACCAGGGAATTCCTGTAGGCTAGTGGTAGGAAATAAAGGCATGTCGCACAATGGTTGTGGGTTCGATTCCTGCAGCTTTGTCCGACGCGATGGGTTATGCCCCACCCTGCAGGTTATCCTTTTCCTAAAAATATAGTACCATACTATTCCAAAGATAATCTTCATAAATGTTTTAACCTTAAACAATACTATCCAAAGTTCAACTTAATCCACTCCAACCTTTATAGTTATCCAAAATACCTTCATCCAGACTTTCTCTAAAAGGTCTCTAAATTCCACAATCAATTGTAACATTAGATTACCCAAACAAAGAAAAGTTTCTCTTATTATCACATACTAAAAATATGATTACCTTAATCATATTAAAACCTTACTGAAATCAAAAAGTACTGCAGTACAATCCATATATATATATATTACATTATTCTTATAACCAGAATATAATCCTTGAGTCCAAAAGCACCAATACATTAGTTATTCTGCTTCAACTGTAGTAACAGCATAAGATTGTCCTTGATCCCTTGGCCTTTTCTGAGGTAAGTTTCCCTGACGCTTAGGACATTCATTTGCATAATGACCCATTTCTCTACAATTGTAGCATTCAACTTTGACAGCCTCTTTTTTTCCCTTGCAATCACGAGCCTGGTGACCCTTTTCTCCACATTTATAACAAACTCCCATTCCTTTTAGGCAAGTACCAGGGTGATTCTTCCCACAATTATCACATAACGGAAAATCCTTCTTTCCCTTTTTCCCTTTATCTGTATCTTGTTCCACCATTCTCTTCTTCTCTTGCTTTACTTTGTTGTCATAAGACTTAGATAATTCTTTTTATGTCTTGATAGCACACGAGACAATATCTTCGTATGATGAGAAGGATTGTGATACCAAAGCTCGACGGAGAAATGGTTTTAACCCATCAAAGAAACGATCAATCTTACTCCTTGGGTTACGTATATAATCGGCAGCATGCCTCGCTAACCTTGTAAAGTTAGCCTCATACTTTGCGACATTCTCATCCTCCTTCTGCCTCAAACTCAGAAATTGCCTTTCCATATCTGCTCGATGGTCACGAGGAAAGTATTTTTCTAAGAAAAGATCTTTTAACTCCCTCCATTCCATATTCGATACGTCATCATCTTCCTTTGTGTTTTGAATCAGCGACCACCACTGATCGGCATCTCCAGTGAGGCGGTAAACTGCCATGACAACCTTCTCCCTTTCACTACTCCCCAAGGCATGGAATATTTTCTCTAAGGAATTTATCCATTGCTCAGCTACTATAGGATTTGTACTCCCATTAAAGGTTGGTGGTTGTTGCCTCATGAAACGACCTAGCATTGATCCTCCACGTTGCGGATCAGGGTGCTCCATACGAGTAAGGTTATTATTCATAACCTGAGTGAGTTGTCCCAGTATGGTAATAAGTTGATCAGCACCAGTTGTATCTCCAGATCCACAATAATTATCTTGATCAGGAGGGCAATCCCTACACGGAGTTCGTGCATTGATACGGTTTCCATTCCTTCTATTAGGCGCCATTTCTAAACAATGGCATAAACTAGATTAGTTTATGAATCAAAATACATAATTCCATACTTGTAAAACACTTTACATAAATTGAACTATTTATGGATATAATCCATAATCATAAAAAGAAATGATTTCTTTGAGGAAGTATATACTCATAACCCTTCATAGTGGTTTGTAAAGAAAATGAGAATTATCCTAAGCATATCCCCCGAGAGTGTCGTAACCAAGAGTGCAGCAAGGCCCGTTGTCGTGCACCAGTTCCCGTTCGAGTCTAGCTCAAAGCGGTGTTTTCGGGTTTTACCCCTAGGTACATCTGTGCCAGAGCCGCCTCTACCTGCTCGTATCCAGACATGGATGTATTGCTCGGAAAACTCACAAAATCTCTACAATAACAAAATTCTAGAAAGTTCTTCTATACTAATGCTCAAAGTCTATCTTTGGGCTATGTGCTCTAATCAGAGTTTATCTAAATCTACCTTCCAAGGTTAGTAATAAACTGCCTCTGATACCAACTGTAACGCCCCGACCCCAGCTACCCAGAGTCGGTGCATTACTTCGTAACATTGGCATGATCACAAAAGATCAAGTCTCGAAAGACCGATTAGTTTAGTAGCCTTGGAAACACTAGATACATTCGTAAACGTTACATTACATCATAAAGTGAAAAACTACAATAACAAAGTCTCCATAGTCCACACTCATATCCTCTTCTGGCTATCCCTGCAGGTCATTCATAAAATACTTCTTCACATCCTGGAAAATATTAAAACATTGAAAGGGGTGAGTTCAGATGCTCAGTAAGGATAACAATATTGCGGAAGCTTTCATAAATAAACATAAACATTTAAGGCAATGTATAACTAAAACAAAAGCCTTTTAAACGTGAACATCAACATAATATGGCAAAAGTAAAATGTGATAATGCCATTTACTTCTTCACATGGATATTCTACTGGTCGAATAATCACATGCAATATCAATAACCACTTTCATAATGAGGGAATGTATAATGCCGGACATTCTGAAACATTTTGTCAAGGCCTCGGCCAAGACATCTAAAATGATTAAGGCCTCGGCCAAAACCATAAATCAAATTGGGAAAGGGCCTCGGCCAATTCCACGTCTACTTGTCTCATGAGACCTACCGATGCATCGAGGAGCTATAGCGGGCTCCACCCGTCACTTATTAAGTCCAATACATTCCTAATATGAATAGGTTTAAACATATCATAAACCATAACATAATCGTATCACATAAAACCTGGATAAAGGAAACATAACATTTCCACATTTCAATCACAAGATATCAATACAACACATTGATATAATAAAAACGCTTTCAAAACCATTTTCAATACCAAAATAAAATAAAAGTATAACATGGTATTTATTTTTCATTAAAAAAGGTATGGCCTGAAGAGGAAGCCGAAACTCAAATAGTGGTCACGGCGGCGGAGAAGTCATTGTCGCCGCATACGTACGACCAAAACATTCCATTTTGTCGTTTAGTAAACGCTTCGTATAAAAAGATTCCTTTTGAATAAACGTAAAAGTCAAAGGGGTTTATACACCATATAAAATAAATTCGTGTATAAAACAAAGTATGCCTCAATGAAAAGAGATTAAGACGAAGTCCATAAAAAGATCATTTTTAAAATGAAATAGATCTGTTATGTGTATTCACTATAGGTACACATAAATAAAGTAAAAAAATACAGAATAAGACATAATAATATCATGACATAATTTGAAAGTAGGAGATTAACCCAAAGAATGGAAATTGGGTTAAGAAATTCCCTTACCTTGCGTCTGACTTGACTCAACCGTTCTTTAACCTCCTGAATAATAAACTAGAGTTAATATCTACCTTATTAAGAACCATTTTAAATTTCATTATCCTTATTATATCACTTATTACAATGATATGAACATTATGTAATTATTTAAGTTAATAACGGTCGTTTTGTCGATCTTTGGTACTTGAGTCAACAATAAGCTTCTTATAATTACAAGTTGTTTATGTGGTGAAATATCCATTATATCCAGAATTATATTCATGATTTAGATGTCATATATATCTTATATATCCAGTATATACATTCATTTATAATATTACGTAACATTTAGAGGTAAGAAATGAAATGCACCGTTCATGGAGACGGTAAGCCGTACGTACGCATGAACGCTACTTTCATTTCAATTTCATATTTAATGGAACTAAATCATAATGATATAAATGTATAATATAATTCCAGTAAAATATAGTGTATAATACCATTTACTCCATCCTTTATACATCCCACATATGGCATTAACGATTCAAATCACTTTGAGGGGGCGGTAGTCAGCACTTCCTAAAATGAAATTATCGCGTTTTACCCATAATGGAAATCATAAAGTATGACATAAATGAGAAATACAGAAGCATAAGTAAAACATAAACAAATTATAAATCATATATAAAAATAGTGACATCTTAATGGCCACCTTTGAAGGTGTTATATGAGTGTTGAACAATCATCGTTTCGTGAGGCAGAAATTCGCCATCCACAGAAACCGTATGTTCTTTAACCATTAGATGTAGGTGTTTGTAAGTGTAGCTCGAATCCTTCTTATAACAACATCCTAGTATATTGCGGATACTGGTGTTGTTACAAAAAAATGAATAAAAAGAGTTTAGGGGGTTGGAGAAGAAAAATAAAACAAAACAACATTAGAAAAGACATTACCTCAAAATCGGGTAACTCTTTTTGATTTGAGCCAAAGGCTTCCTTGGGAAGAGTTCTGCCCAAAGTGAGGCTTCTATGAGTAAGGGAGGAATGTTGGGAGAGTATTTGGGCAGAGGTTGGCCGAGCCAAATGGCTTGAAGGTGTGAATGAGGTGGGAGATGTGGGGGCCTTTTATAAGTGGAGAGGAGGGGCACTTTTGGAAAGATTGAAATGTTACATTATTTCACAATGCTTTTCGGATTCTAAAGGTCCCACACTTATATAATTCGAGGCTAAGGTGATAAGGGTTCGAAATATCCTCATCCAATTGGCTTTGGACAAGTGTATGCCTTGGATGTTGCATTATCTTCCCATTTTATTTAAATCATTAAATAATGAGGTCATCGCTGCATCATAATGATGTCATAAATAATTTAATTTATTTAATGTCTAAAAATTATAAAAAAACTACTATGATGTAGGAAATCCTTTTATCTTTCTAATGAATATTTATAGTCAAAATTTGGACTTTTGTAACCCCACTTAAGAACTATTTTAGTAAAACAACTCATGTTTGTGTCAATTTAATTTTAACATTAAATAAATATATATTAATGTCATTTTCCAACTAAAGTGGCTCCATGGGGTCCCCAAGTTGACCCATGGGTTGTCTTGGTCGGCCATGACTCATCCAATAGGAATAGGACAAGTGTCATGCTCATATAATATTATTAAAACATTGTTTTTACCTTAAACTACACTAATTACCTCTAATGGCGATTAAGAACTTAAAAGTTACTATTCACCAAAAAATTATTTTAATCTTATTGAACCACATTTTACTTCTTAATGACAACGATTTATGTCGGATTTTTGAAAATCAAATCACAGAAGTGGTAATATTTCATTTAAACGAAAAATCAGTTATTTAACTACCACTTAGTGGTTTCACTATTCATCAAAAATTGAAGTTTTCCAGAATAAGGCCAAAATTTCACCCTATGCTATAATTGATATTACGAATTAAAAAATGATGTCTATTTTAAAAAATTCCAAACATATTAGTTGCATTAATTAATTTTATAATTAATTCCCGCTGTCACAACAAATAGCGTGTTTTTAAGAAACAATTTATATCAAAAGATTGGCAATTGTTTATGTCCAATTTCAATGTTAAATTAATTCTAATGACCACCATTGGATAAAATGGTAAAAATATATTCTAATTATACTCTAAAACCACTCAATAGTATAATTTATCACTATGAATTATTTTGATTAAAAAAGTTGTTTTAAGTATTTTTCACTATTCATAAAAATTTTGAAGTTCTCAGAAAATTACAAAAAATTCAACATAGGCTAATTTCAATATTAGGAATACAAAAATAAAGTCCATTTTGAAATATAAAATTTCTATAATTCTAAAAAGTGGTTATTACTATTCATAACGGCTATTTTGATTAGTTGCGGTGTGTTAGAACTCGAACTTGCGTACAATGCAAGCTATTGCATTATTGAATGAGATGTGTATCGTGGAAGCTCGGGGTGTTACACCTCCACCCCTGGACAACACTCCCACACCCCTGGACCGGCTTCCCACACCCCTGGACATCCCTGCCACCCCCCAGGACGGTCCCCCCACCCCACCGGACAGCCCTCCCAGACCGCTGGACACCCCCCAACCCCACTGAACACACCCCCACACCCTTGGAACCCCTCCCCCACATACCCAAATCCATACCAGAAAAACCATCAAAAGTAGACCAAAATAAGAAGTAGAGAAAAATTAAACATTCACTTATATAACATTCAAAACATACACTGTCAACTTCAAAAAAAACTAAATCTAAACTAAACAACTACCAAATACACAATTAAAACGACAATATTCAAAATTACATTTTACATTACAAAAAACTAAAATTCAATCAAACCTGTAAAATAATTTGACCACTCCACTTGTACGTGTTTGATGGCTTCAGCAGTATAGGGTTGAGGGTCATCAAAAAGCTACAAATGAAAAAGAAGATAGTTAACGTGTATAATGAATAAATCAAATTGAAATATTATGGCAAAGTTTAAGAGGAAATCGTACCAAGTCAAAATTCACAACTATCCCAGTTGTTATTATTTCATACATAAATCTTAACATATAATATCCGCATTCGATGAGTACTTGTTGTTCATGAAAATTCTCTTTTGAATGTGTGTAAATTCAATATATTATTTTTATGTAATAAATCAAAAAGTACAAATTATAAATGGAAATTTACCTTCGCATTTACATATTTGATCTTTTAATTTCTCTTCTTTGTGTTTTTTCGAAAGTAGACCCATGCACTGTTAGAAAATAATACGAATGGGGTAAATTTAAAATTCATTATAATATATAAAACTATTGAGATATTGAAACTTACTTTTACAATATATTCTTAAAACTTTCACGCACATCACCATGAATAGAGCATATCCAATATAGAGCTTTATCCCTTGGGAAAAAAATCCCTAACATCCAATGATCACTGATAAAAGGAAATTTAATGTTAGTGGTTTTTTATGTTAAAAGATAATTAACTCTTTGAGAGAAATTTATTTCATACCTCTCACAAAAGGTATCATCCAACATTGTCTGATTATATTCGTTTCAAATCTTTCAGCAATATAAACCATTCTTTGTTCCTCAGTCAATGCACATGCTTCATGGGAAATCAATTGCGGGTCCATGAATCCATATACTTTTGTCAGTTCATTCCTCTATCAAATTTTATAAAGATACCTAATAAAAAACATACATAAGTATACATTTTTAATAAATATAACGCAGGGAAAAGGTGTTTAGACTTACATGGAAAAAATTTTCACCATGTTAATGCCTAACTTATCTCCAGTAACAAGCTCTATGATATCAGATTTTGTTATCCCCACACTTATTTCACGTCCACAAACATGAGATTCCATTGGAAACTCATAAAAACCGAACAACAAATGTGAATATCATGACAATCTGTCAAGACCACTGGAATCTGTATCTGATGTCATTGACTGTTGTCTTTGTTGTTGTCTATATAGTATTTCATTACCTTTGAAGTATTCCTGTGAAAAAAAATGAGAAATATAGTAGTTTTAAAATGATAAAACAACATTAATTGAAAAAATAAAATAAAAGATATAACATTCATACCTCTATGTTAATGAGTCGAAGAAGTCTGGATGGACAAACTAAAAAATGGCCAATACTCTGTCCAACTATCACCACCTCATCTGTAGGTATTGGTACCCTAGCTGATCTATCTAAAATATCCTGTACAGTGACCCTTTGATTCTATACCTCTAATTGTTGATGATGAACTGTATCTATTATAGAATATACCAACCCGTATGCTATTATATGATGTAGAGAATCATCAACATACAACTTGAAATATGTAGGAAGCTGTGGCGGAGGCGTAGGATAAAAAATGGGGTCCGCAGGCTGAGGTGTGGGAGTGGGAGCTACTGGAGGAGGTGGAGGATAAATAATGGGGTCTGCAGGGGGAGGTGGAGGAGTGGGAGCTGAAGTCTGAAATTGTCATTGCATTTCTGCAAACATAGAATACACTGACTCTCTAATCTTGTCTTCCATCGTCGCATTAATATTTTGAACTTCAGCCTCCAAGGATTCTATTTTTTTTTATAAACTCCCTCAATGTTATAAGTTGAAGAACGTGGAAACACTTTTCTTACCAATACACTTGCCGGATATCCTCTTACACGACCAGGATGTTCTGGCCTTCCCAATACTGCAAATAAAATATCTTCCCTCCTAGTAGCTGTAAATGTCCCCTCTGAACTATGCTCCTCAAGAGAGTCCTGTATTAATTAATTGAATATTTCTGTAATGATTGAAACTTATATGAAGAAAAAATTTAACTTAAATAAATTAAATAGATGTCTTATAATCCTCTCAGATACGATTCTCGATTATTCCGAAAGATATTCCCCTTTTTTTCCCTTCCGAGCTCTCTTCCATTTTTCATGTCTAGATGGAGGGTCCACCTCTCTAGAGCTTGAAGACTCAGCTCTTAGTTGTTGAAATTTTTCCGCCACCATTTTTTCTTCCAATAATGTATACCCTCCCCGAGATAAAGTATGAGGGTATACATTTTTAGATTGGATCTCCTGATGATCTTTCCTTGTTTGTTGTAATTCAAGAATAAAAAATCATTAGCAAAACATTAATAAAATCATTTATATAAGAATGTTTATAAAAGTTTACATTTCCCTTACCAGAAATGACTCTTTTTTCTACATTCAAAAAACTATCTCCATGTGTCTTCATCTATAAAAGTATATATACGACATGGATTGTCATGACTCCTATGACCCTAAATGAAATCAGATGAGAGGGTTGATTTGAAATCCCTCCATCTCCTGGCAGCCAATGATAAGCATTTCTTCCTGACTCCTCCAGTGTCAGGAATATCAAATGTCATCTGATAAAGAAGAGGTTAAACATATTATATATACTAGAAACATTAAATGAATGGTAAAACAATGACAAAAGATATTGCCAAAATTGTCTCCCACAACTGAGAGATAATCGCTTTATCCACACCTCTCCAATAATCATATAGAATTCTTACTTTGGTCTTATCCTAAGTTGCAACAAAACTCTTAAAATCTTTGGCATTCGGACCTCTAGGAATACCATCATCATCAAACTCAACTACTATCCTCTGATCCTACGTATGGGAATGTGATAATTTTGGTAAACGTGTGCACCCACACTTACCAACCTTTGAACTCTTTGTTGTAATAGGAGCATGTGAATGTTTATCCCCAGTGGTATGACCAGCAATATGCTCCTCTCCAGAATCATGTGGTTGATCATCTGAATGATCTGTCATTATCCTTCAAATCAAAAAAACAAACGCCAGTTCACAAATATACAGATTCAAATATTTTCATAATAATGTAATGAGAAAATAGAAAAGTGTACTAAGTTACTTAATAGTAAACATTGGTAATATGGTAAGCATTTTAAACAATGGCAAAGATGGAAAAGATGGTCAAGATGGTCAAGATAGTAAAAATGGAAAAAATGGTAGACCTGGTAAACATTGTAAACATGGTAATGTAATTGCCAGTGAACAAATATACAAATTCAAATATTTTAATACTACTGTAATCAGAAAATAGAATAGTGTACTAAGTCACATAATAGTAAACATTGGTAATATGGTAAGCATTTTATACAATGGTAAAGATGGGAAAGATGGTCAAGATGGTCAAGATGGTAAAAATGGTAAAAATGGTAAACCTGGTAAACATTATAAACATGGTAAAGTAATTTTTAGTGAACAAAAATAAGCATTTTAAAAATCTTTTAATGGTTATAAACATGATAAAGTAAACTAAACAAACATTAAAAAAACAAAAACATATACTTATTTTATTTTAAAACATGTTTTAATAAATAAAAAACTTACAATATCTAACATTTATGGAAAAAATAAATGTAAACAAGAAATAAACATATGTTACCTGTAATTTTAGGAATGTACAAATGGATTGTTTTCCCAAATTCCTTCATTGTGATCGTTCCTTATGGCACAAACTATGTCTTCAACATGATCGCCATTATGTTCTGTTAATATTTCCATGTAAGTAGGGATCTCACATAAATCAGCATATTCATCAAGTTCATCCTCACCAACATATTGTTTTTCCCTTGTAAAACAACAACCCGCTACATATCTGATTGATCTACTACATAAAAAATTTGTTTTGCATGTGTTGCCATTATAAAATAATCAGATGTGTCTTCCAATATATTCAGATTAACAAGTGTCATTCCAAATTCATCGTGTCTGACACTGTTTTTACTGTTAAACCATTTACAATTAAAAACATGAACTTTAATTTTAAAGTAATCAACCTCCCATATTTCTTCAATCACTCCATAATATGAATTTTATGCATAAATTGGGTTTTTGTCCTTAGCACTCGAAAAATGCATTGCTTCTGCAAACCCCAATACACCACTATTCTGAACTACACTTATGTTGTCCTGAGCTTTTATATGAAATGTATAACCATTAATGTCATAACTGGACCATGTAATCACATTTAAACATGGACCACCCACTATCCATTTTAATGTCTCTGATACATCTGATCTAACAATCAACGTCTTTTTAATCCATGACAAAAAAGTTTTGTTGTTCTCATTCAAAATCCACATTTCTTTCTTCTTTGGATGACATTGTTTCATCTCATTAACATGCAATGTGATATATGGTTGAGCATCAACTATGTTATTCAAGATGTATGATTCTAACTTCTTCATCTGTTCAGCTGACAATGATTTGACTTTCAAGCCGCGAATCCCCTTTCCCTTATTATTAACTCGTTCATGGCGAGATGGTGGCAAACCTATGTATTGCGCCGCAGCCATGTATCTCGTACAAAACATTGCTACCTCCTCAGAAATATACTTTTCAATAATGGAGGCTTCAGGTCGATATGGATTTTTAACATACCCCTTTAATATTTTCATATACCTTTCAAAAGGATACGTCCAATGAAGATATACAGGTCCACAAAGCTTTATTTCATGAACTAGATGAATCATTATATGCGCCATTATATCAAAAAAAGTTGGAGGAAAATACATTTCCAATTGAAAAAGTATAAAAATTGCATCCTTTTCCAAAATTTTCAAAGCATTCACATCAATCGCCTTGTTACTAATTGAATTGAAAAAATAACACAACTTCATTATAGTCTTTCTGACATGAATGGGCAATATTCCTCCCAATGAAACTGGTAGAATTTGTTGCATTATGAAGTGAAAATCATGTGATTTCATACCTATCAACTTCAAGTCCTTCAATGAGACAAAATTTTTTACATTAGAAGAATAACCTTTAGGCACTTTGGTATCATGAAGACACTGATAGAAGCTAATTTTCACCCTCTTCGATAATGTATGACAAGCCGGGGGAAGAAATGTTCTTCTTCATTTAGGAGTGGGAGCTAACTCTAAACGCATTCCCATTGATAGTTAGTCTAATCTTGCATTCAACCCATCTTTAATCGTTCCTTTAATATCTAGCAATGATCCAATCAAAGAATCACAGATATTCTTCTCCACGTGCATGATATCAACATTATGTTTAACTTCATGATACCTCCAATATGGTAGCTCAAAAAAATTGAACTTTTCTTACAAATATGTCTATCATTACCAGATTTCTGTGTCTTTCCCAATGTCACGTCATGGTTTTTCACCCTCTCAAAATACAGATCAGGGGATAAAGGTTTTAAAGCAGTATCAAATTATTGAGAGCCATTGAATGCCTTTTTTAGTCTTCTATAAGTGTGTTCCATAGGCAAAAACTTTCGATACCCATGTACACTGTTTGCCTCCCATGATGCAATTGACAACAGGACGTCTGTTGTTCGCAAATTGGACATGCTTTATGCCATTTAACACTGTATCTAGAAAACTTTCCATATGCTGGGAAGTCATTTATAGTGAACAGAAGCACTGCATGCAGTTAAAAATTTTCCATTTTATAAGAATCATACACCCTAATACCATCATCCCATAACAGTTTCAAATCATCAATCAACGGTGACAAGTAAACATCAATATCATTACCAGGTTGCTTTGGACCAGAGATCATTGTACTCAACATGACATATTTGCGCTTCATAAAAACTTCAGGAGAGAGGTTGTAAATTACCAATAAAATAGGCCATGAACTATGTGTGCTACTGAGTGTTCGGTATGGATTCATTCCATCTGTCCACAACCCTAGTCTGAGATTTCTAATTTCATTTCCAAATTTAGAATACTGCGCATCAATTTTCTTCCATTGTGGACAATCATCTGGATGAAGTATTTTTCCATCACATACCCGCTCTTCAGCATGCCATCTTAACCTTTTTACATCATGTGAATTAGCAAATAAAAATTTGAAACGATTAATTATAGGAAGATACCAAAATACCTTTGAAGGGAGCTTTATAATCTCTACATTAGCCTGTGATTTTTCTTTCACCTTATACCGTGATGTCCCACATTTAGGACACTCTGACAGAAATTCATATTCCTTCCTATATATAATGCAGTCATTCAGACAGGCATGTATTTCCTTGTATCCCAATCCCATCGGGCATAATATTTTCTTGGCTTCGTAATGTGAATCTGGAAGATCGTTATCTTTTGGAAGAATGCCTTTCATCAATTGTAGCAGCTCTGTAAAACTTCTGTCACTCCATCCATGCTTCGCCTTCAGGTTAATCAATCTTAACACCGCCGACAAAACTGTAAAATCTGTACAACCGGGATATAATGGTTTTTCAGCATCACCATATAGATGCACAACTGTCGGTTCTATCTCAATTTGTTCTGCTACAATATCATGAATCATTTCTTCAATTCCATCAGAGTTACCATCTAGCGAATCATCATCATCAGTGACATTCCGTCCAGTTTCGCCATACCAAATCCAAGGGCTATAACTCGGATTAAAACCATGACAAATCAGATGATCTTTTATCTCTCTACTTTTCAACTTCTTCATATTCAAACATTTCAGGCATGGACAGAAATGAATGTCACTACTTGGAACATTTCGTTTTGAAAATTCCAAAAAGGCATCAACACCTTCCTCAAATTCATTGCTCATTCATTGTGCCGTAATCCAACTTCGACTCATTATTACCTATAACAAATATCAACAAAAAATATATATTTTTAAGATAAAACAAATATATGTTTATATGAAAAAATCATTATTTGAATGTAAAAAAATTCAAAATATAAAACAAATCTATAGGTATTTAAAAAAATATTCTTGAATATTATTATTAAAACAAAATATAGTTAGATATAACAGTTTTAAATTTCATTGAATCAAAGAAAACCATGACGCCAACATAGTTTAATATTGATTGCGGTTTTGATGTTTTAATATATTAGATAAACAACCTATTTTAAATGGCGTGCAGACCGTGATATTGGTCTTCATCACCCTTCGATGTGACTGGAAAACAGAGGTCTACCAGCATGTTATTATTTTATCAGCAATGCACTAATTCTTGTTTCTGATGATCGTTAATTGCATTGGAAGGCTGGGAGGGCTGCCCAGCGCGTACAACACTGGTCTTCTCAGAATAACAATAGTCCCACTGATTCGGTTTAATACTTTATTTCTTCTTTTTAATACCATGTAACATATCTTGTGGGGATTTGATTTTGTATTTGGCCTTCAGCTTTAACAGTTATCAATAAAAATAAAACTAGACTAAAAACTCTGTTTATTTTTGGTTTTCAAAATCCAAAAACGAAAACAAAACAACCATGGACAAAAAATGAATTCCAATTACAGGAAACATGTTCAGAAATTCTAAACACCAAGAATTAACAAATATCAACAACAATAGTGAACAGTCTGGCAGTTACAAGACTAAACAGTTATTCAAACGCAAACTGCTTATATTAATTCTCATAAAAACAGAAAACAAAAATTTGTAAAAAAAACTAATTCAACCAAAACAGAACCAAAAAACATAAGAAATAATTTCCAGATTAAGAATCATTTATATCCATAACCATAAGCATGTTTAAGAACATAAAGTAACTATAACAGTGAGCAATATTAAATAATGTCACCAACAATCGCATCGATTTACATAAATGCAACATAGTCTGTTATATAACCAAAATACAAATAACCATTTGCAAAAACAAAAAATTCCACGAGATTCTCAACATGATTAAATAGAAATGCATAAACAAATTACATCAAGAAATGAAACAAAAACGAAAGAAATAAATTCGTGGAAGGCTTACTTGAATGTTGTGAGTTGAGATGATAGATCCGAGAGGAGTGAAGAAGATAAACAATGAAGCCAAAATGAGTTTAACGCAGGTCGATCGACGAGCCGATTAGGGTTTACCGCACGAGAGAGACGAGCCGGTGGACTGTCAATCGAAAAATCGTAAATTAGAGTCCATGGGCTTTAATTTCTTTAAATGTTTTATAGTGTCGGTTATATAATAACCGACGTTATAAACTATTTTTTAAATTTATAACGTCGTTTATTTTAAAACCGATGTAAAAAAGCTCCCGCGCTTTGGTTTTTTCGTCGGTTATTTTATAACCGACGTAAAAAACGATATATCTACGGGTTTTTTATGTCCGTTATTTTAAAAATGACGTAAAAAACCCCCCTGTGCTTTGGTTTTTTATGTTGGTTATAAAATAACCGATGTAAAAAACGCGTAGATATCTTGTTTTTTACGTCAGTTATAAGATAACCAACGTAAAAAACCAATTTGTGGGGGTTTTTTTACATCGGTTATTTGGAAACCGACATAAAAACCCGATATCTATGCATTTTTTACGTTGGTTATAAGATAACCGACGTAAAAACCCAACAGACGTGATTTGTAACGTCGGTTATTAAAATAACCGACGTTAAAAATCTACTCGCCGCATTTTTGCTTCAGTTATATATAACCGACATAACAAATGGTGACATAAAAAACGTTTTCTGCACTAGTGTCTTAAGGATTATTTTAAAATATTATTTTATAATCTAATTATTTTCGGATTCATAATGTTAAAAACTCATTAAAGTAGGAGATTATATGACTAATTTTATAAATAAAATCATCCAATTAGAATTTTATAGGTCTTGGATATTGGTTTAATTTTTTTAATCGCATTTATTTAAATCATTCATTAATGAGGTAAACATTGAATCATTATTGTGTCATAAATAAGTTTATTTTTTGGTTATGTAAAAATTATAAAAAATACCATGATGTAGGAAATAGTTTTATTTTTAAAATTAATATTTATAGTTAAAAATATAACTTTCATAACCCCTTGTAAAAAATGTTTTACTAAAAGACATATGTTTATATAATTTTTGTCATTAATTTTAATTAAATTATATAAAGTATCATTATCACCCACAAGTGGCTATATGTGGTCCCAAAACCTACCCAAGGATGAAATGGTCGGACATGTATCAGCAAATAGGAATAGGAAATAAGTATGGGTAATTTAATATTATAATAATAATATTTTTTAACCTTGTTTACCAGATTTATCCTTTAACCAATGTAAATAATATATTTTCTAAAATAAATATTTATAATGTCTAAAATTTTTTTTTCCTATTTATACAATTTGTACATATTGATTCCAAATATGGAATCCATTTTTTTAAATTCAAAACACAGAAGACGAAGAAATCAATTTAAAATTAATTCCTATTGTCAAAATAAAAATCATGTTTTTAAGAAATAATATCTATCAAAAGATTGACACTTGTTTATGTCCAGTTTAAATGTAAAATTACATCCAATGACCTAAATTGTATTAAATGATAAAACCTTTATTCTAATTATACATTAAAACCACTTAAATTTACAATTTTTCAATATTAATTATTTCAATTAGAAAAGGTGTTTTACATTAAAATTTAGTATTTTCCACTATTAATTAAAATATAAAAGTTATCAAAATAGTACCAAATATTTATCCAAAATAAATATTAATGTCCCTTTTCGAATAAATAATTTAAATTCATTAAATTGAATATATAAAATAGTCAAATATTGATTTTAAGAATGTTTTTCCATTAAAAGGCGGTAAAAATTAATTTTTTAAAAAATACACCATTTAGTTCTGAAAAAAATCAACTTTTTCTTAATATGGATTATAAAATTATATGGAGTATATAAAATTCAAAATTCAGTTAATAGTTTTCATAACCACATTTTAAACAGCTATTATGTTACGTCGTGGTGTGATCCAACTCGGTGTTGCGTGTAGCACATGTTATTGAATTTCTTGGAACATATAACATTCTATGAAATCTTTGGGTGATACACAAAGACATCATTTCGAACCAGGTACGGGCATTATGAGTTTACAGTAATTCCTTTTGGACTGACTAATGCACCCTCTCTCTTCATGGATCTAATAAACAACGTTTTCATGGAATATCTTGATGACTTTGTAGTTGTATTTATTCTTGATAACTTGGTATACTCCAAAATATATAAAGATCATGAAAATCACATGTGAACTATTATAAAGACTCATAGATGAAATGAATTATATGGGAAGTTCAGAAAGTGTGAATTATGGCTTCATGAAATTTATTTTCTTGGCCATACTGTCTCTAAGGATGGAATCCATGTTGATCATTCTAAGACAAGAGCAAAACGAGAATCGCCATCACAGACAAGTATAACTGAGGTGTGCAGTTTTATTGGTTTAGCTAGTTATTATCAGTGTTTCATCCAAAACATTTACCAATTGGCTAACCCATTGAACAAGGTCACATGTAAAGGGGTTAATTGTTTTGGACAAAAGAGTGTGAAAGAATGTTTTGAATAATAGAAGAGAAGATAGTCAATGATTCTATATTCAATCTACCATCGTGGAATTATTGGTTTGTTATTTATAGTGATGCTTCAAGTAATGGACTTGGTTGTGTCCTTATACAGAATGATGGGGCTATTTCTAATGCATCACAGTAGGTTAAAATTAATGAACAAAACTTTCCAACTCATGATCTTGAGTTAGCTGCTATAATATTTTCTATGAAGATATGGAGTCACTATCTCTATGGTAAAAAATATGAGATTTATAATGAAAAAAATAGTTATAAGTATACTTTCTCACAAAAATAACTCAACATGAGGGAAAAGGGATGGCTCTAGCAACTCAAGGATTATTATTTCACCATACACTACCACCCGGGGAAGGAAAATAAGCTGGAAGATTTATGGAGGAGAAAGGATCATGGAGTTTTGAACAAGATGAGAGTTGAAAGGGATCCAATCATTATGGATATAGTAAAGATATTTTGAACTCACCTGTTTTAATAATCCCAATTATGTTTTCATATACTTTGATAATCTCAATCTAATGATATTCTATATATTAATTCTTTCAATCTGTGAACAAGAGGATAATAATATTAAAATAATCATTGAGATATGTTTATCCATGTATATCTATGTTTATATGAGTTATGAAGTTCTTCTAACCCATTTAGATATGTTTTGAATAAAATAGACAAGTGTTAAGTCACTAATCAGGGTATAGCTACTGATATATAGCTACCAGTACTTAGTCTACTGATAGACATAGTCTACTGATAGACAGAGTCACTGATAAGCTAAGGCTACTGATATTTATAGAGCTACTGACAGAAACCGAGATACTGATAGAATAGGTCTACTGATATGCATAAGTCCACCGGTAAGAAAGTCTACCGACAGATTCAGTCTACCGATACAGAACACTAAGAGCTACCGATATGAGCAATCGACCAGCCTACCGATAAAAAAACTGGTGAATGATATGAACCGACTAACACAATCTACCGATACAATTGTAGAGCTACTGATAGAACCATTCTACCGAGCTACTGATAGAGTAAGTCTACCGATGGAAGGAGTTACTGCTACCTAGAGCTATCGATGCAAGTTCAAAGATCTAGAGATGTAAGATTCTGCTACACAAAAGACTACTGTACACATTTTCCAACATGAGATACTAATGATTGACCAACTAGTCAAACTCTATATGCTCAACACAATTTTTTTATTAAGCTAATGGTTACATGGGATGTTTTTAATGCAGTTAATGTTATTTAATGATCTTTATTGCCATTTCAGGGAACCGTACCTAGTACCCATGAAAAAGGTAATCATACCCATTTTCCAGAGCTAAAAGCTATAAAAGGGAAGATAAATACCTAGCTGAAAAGTATGACAACTAGAGAACACTTTGTGTGCACACGACAAGAATCAAGGAACTAAGAAGTCACATGGGTGAAAAAGAAAAGGGATGAATATCATTCAACCATGGTGCATTCGTGAAAGGCTACATCCATACTCCAATAACACTAGACATACACGAAGATACTCATTTTCAAGGAGAACACAAGCTGCACCTTGAGTGAAGAACTACCAAAAAAACTTCATACACCAAAGCTGACAAGCTTGACCAAGAATCAAAGTAGAAAACGACACTCTGTTTTCAGAGCAGAAACCAGAGAAGGACTCAGATGTTTTTTTGATCAACCAAATGAGTCCAGAGTTGCACTGCCAATCATTAAATCTTTTCTAAACTCTTTCTCACATTCTTTAGTGATTCTATCTTTACATTTCGAGAAGTATGTGTACCCTGTTTATTTTACACACACACTGTATCCTAAGCTAAACTGGAGGATTTTTAAATCCTCACTCAAACTTCATAACCCTTTGTTTCCCATTGTGGATAGTGGTAGAGGTTGAGTAAGACCTAGACAACTTATGTGTTGTTGTTTTTGTTTCCCATGTAGAAATGTGGTAGAGGTCTTTGGACCAAGAAAATAGTGTACTATTGTTTACCCCCGATCCAAGGTGTGGATCAATTTATATATATTGTTGTGAGGACTATGTCTCGGCTTGAGACCAAACCTCTTTGTTACCTCAGCTGTTCTTTTTATATTAAGTCATAAGCATACTATATATATTTATTTCATAATCTGATGCTATTACTTTGAAATGAAAAACTATTTTAAAGCTAATTTGATAGTTAAATTAGTAAGTGTTTATACTTATTGTAAACAAGTAAGTTAGTTTCAAAAGTTAATTTAGTCTTCAGATTAAGTCAAATGATACCTAATGAATCTTTGAGAAACTGATTGATCATTTACACTATGTATAGATTCACAAAAGATTAACATTGTATTTAAATTGGGGGATTTTATGATAAATATTTTTAACAGATTTTTTTTTGGAACACAGTTCACCCCCCTCTTGAGTATCCACTCCGACCAACATTTGGTATCATAGGAGTTGATGCTTTTCAGTGAATTAAAAACAATCTGTTTGTCATCTGTGATTTTAGTTGCATCTTTAAAGATCTTAAATTTATATTAGGTATAAATTTTACCACTTTGATATTTATTTTATAAAATCTAGTTATGGACAATATAATAGAGGGTGTTTCTACCAACATGCCACCTTTCATTAATGGAACCAACTATGCCCAGTGGAAACATAAGATGACAATTAATTTAGAAAGTATGGGTTTTGATATCTGGACTGCTATAGAGTCTCTATATAAAATTCTAGAAACTGAAAGAACAACTTGGGATGAACCTACAAAGACTTCTTACAATAATAATTGTAATGCTATGAAATCCATGTACTGTTCTTTAGGAGATGAAGATTTTAATAGAATATCTTCTTGCAAAACAACTTATGAAATAGGGGATACTTTGGGTGTTTCTCATGAAGGAACAACCAATGTTAACGAAATGCGATTAAATACTTATACTATTAAATATGATAATTTTAAAATGAAAACTGATTATCCTATTTCTGATATGTATTTCAGGTTTTATGAGATAGTCAATACAATGAGATCACTTTGAAAAGTTGTTCCAGAAACAGAACAAATTATGAGGTTACTGAGATGTCTGCCAGAATGATGGAGGGGCACTTATGTTTCAATCAGAGAGTCATGTGACATTGGATCACTGCCTGTCGAAGGGATTATTAGTAAATTATTGATGTATGAAGAATAAATTGAGGTAAATAAAGGAGAATATGATGAACCTAAGAGAAAATCCGTAGCTTTCAAGTCAACTTCTTCTAAGAGAATAGTCAAGGAGACAATGAAAATACAAACTAAAAGTTCAACCAGTAAAGATTCTGATTCAGACAGTGATGCTGAAATGGCTCAAATAGCAAGGAGATTCAATAATTTCTATAGGACGAATAAATTCTTTAGAAAATATAACTACAAAAGAAATTATGATAACAAGAGACATTGGAAAAAGGATTGGAAAAATTCTGACAAGGAGGATGATATAGTCTTCTACGAGTAAAAAAGGAAAGGAAACATCAAGGCTGACTGTACAAAACATAAATTCAAAAAGAAATATGATTATAAGGATAAGAAGTACAAGAAATCTATGAATGATACATGGAATGCTTCAGAGGACAGTACAACTGAATCTGGAGTTTCTGATTCTGAGAAGAATCATGCCAACATGTGATTCATGACAAACACATATGAGGTACCTGCTTCCCCTGTTCTAAATGATTATTATTATGGAAATAACTATGATTCATAAAATGATGGAAATATTTCTATGGCTGAAAAGTTTAAATAATTCAATATGAATTAAGAAACATATAATGAACTTAAATACAAATATAGGTCATTAAAGAAACAGCATGCTATCACTATCACTGCTAAATCTGCCTTTGATATAGAAAAAGAAAAGAATGCTCAACTGTGAAAAGAAATTACTAAATTGAACATGTCTAATGAGGAACATAGAAAGGACATAAAAAAGTTCAAAAATGTAAAATATACACACACCCAAATGTTTGGAAAGAAAGTTGCACATAAATACACTACTAGTTTGGGATACCAACCTAAAAAAAGGCAGTTCACTAAAACTTGATTTATTCCTAAGTCTGGACAAAATTCTGCTTATTCCAGTTCTGGAAATTCGTATGCTTCAACCAGTTATTCATATGGTTATAGACTAAATAAAGTTTATCTTTAAAAATCTATTGATTCTGTAAATTATATGAGACCCATAAGACAAATACGGGTATATAAATCTTTGATTTCTAACCTATCTGGACCCAAGATGATCTGGGTACAAAAATCATTTCCTATCTAAACCTATTTTGTAGGAAACATGTTTGAACAATTCTCACAAGAAGGTATGGTACATGGACAGTGGATGTTCAATACACATTTCTAGAGATTATTCATGCTTAAAAATCTTAATAACAGTTGATGGAGGCCATGTCACCTTTCGTGATAATTCTTAAAGAAAAATAATCATCCAAGGCCAGATTGGTAACATCGATTCAGTTTTAATTTCTAATGTTTTATTTGATGATAGACATAAATATTACCTTTTATGTATTTCTCAGGTATTTGATGATGGATTTAATGTGAAATTTGAAAATTATTCTTGTAATGTTTTTAATTCTAAGAATGTTTTAGTATTTTCTTCGTTAAGAAATTAAAATTTTTATGTTGTTGATTTAAATGTTGTAGCTAAAAAAATGTTACTTGTTTAAATGCTTTTCATAGAGAATCTTGGATTTGGCATAGAAGATTAGAACAGTGCATCATCTATTCATTTAGAAAGTTGACTAAGAAAAACATGGTTAGAAACCTACCTAAACTTGAATTTCCAAATGACAATGTTTGTAATCCCTGTAAAAAGGGAAAGAAACATAGAGTTTCTTTTAAATAAAATAAAGAAGTTTCAACTTCTAAACCTCTCGAGATAGTTCACATGGGATTTTTTGGACCTACAATAGTTTCTAGTTTAAATGGGATCACTATGTCTATGTCCAAGTAGATGACTTTTCTAGATATACATGGGTATACTTCTTAGCTCACAAAATTGAAGCTTGTTCTTACTTAGTTAAATACTCCCAATCTTTAGAAAATGTTAGTGGAATTATGATTAAAACCCTAAGAAGTGATCATGGTCATGAGTTTGATAATCAAGAGTTCGAATCTTACTGCTCACACAATGGCTATAGTCACAAATTTTCTGCTCCTATGACACCTCAGCAGAATAGTGTAATAGAAAGAAAGAATATAACCCTTCAAGAAATAGCAAGAACCATGCTTAATGAGTATGATCTACCTATTTACATTTGGTCTCAAGCTGTGAATACAGCCTGTTATATTATTAATAGAGTCTTAATTAGACCAGTTTTCATGAAGACCCCATATGAGTTTTGGAACAATAGAAAACCTAAAGTTAGTTACTTTAGAGTCATTGGTTGTAATGTTTTTATTCATAATACAAAGGATAATCTGGAAAAGTTTGATTCTAAAAGGGATGAAGGCATTTTTCTTGGTTATTCTTTAACTAGAAAAGCATATAGAGTCTTTAATAAAAGAACCAAAAGTGTGGAAGAATATGTTCACATCATGTTTGATAAAACTGATCCACTTGAACCTAAAACCTATCTTTAAAATCTTGAAGAAGATTTGAGTGTTCTGGACCTTAATCATAAATCTAAAGAAACTACTGTAAAAATATCAAGTTCTGGACATATTCAAGAACCGTCTTCCGTTGAACCCATACTTGGAGATAAACCTGAAATTTCAAGTCCTATCTTTACTAGATCAACAGGGATTCTAATGAATCATCCTTTGGATGCTATTGTTGGTAATATTGATAGAGGGACACAGACTAGAGATTCTCAAAGAAGCCTGGTTGAACATCAAGCCTTTATTCCACAGATAGAACCTAAAAGCCTCAATGTTATTATCAATGTTGAATTTTGGCTAATGGATATTCAAGAAGAGTTAAATCAATTTGATGGAAAAAAAGTCATAAAATTAGTTGGCAGACCTAAGGACACTTTTACAATAGTCACTAAATGGGTTTTTAGAAAAAAAGTTGATGAATATGGAAACATAGTTAGAAAAAAAGCTATGATAGTTTCACAAGGATATAGTCAAGAGGAAGGTATAGACTATGAGGAAATCTTTGCACCTGTAGCTGTATTAGAGGCTATTAAGATCTTACTTGCCTATGCAGCTCATCTGAATTTCAAGTTATATCAAATGGATGTTAAAAGTGATTTTCTAAATGGATTTATTGTCGAAGATGTTTTTTTTAATAAACACCTTGATTTAAAAATCTTTATTTTCCAAATCATATTTTTAAACATTCTTAAGATCTATATGGTTTAATACAAGCTCCAAAAGCTTGGAATGATGGACTTAGTAATTTTCTTATTTCAAAAATTTTTACTAAAGGGATTGCTAATCCAACTCTTTTTATTAAACGAATTTCTAAAGATGTTTTAGTATTTAAAATCTATGTTGATGATATTATTTTTGGATCTTCTAAACACTCTTTATGTACTGATTTTTCAAAGTGTATGAAAAATGAATTTGAATTGAGTTTAATGGGAGAACTGAAATATTTTCTTGGATTTCATGTTTTCCAAAATGAAAATGGTATTATTTTGAATCAATGTAAATATACCAAGGAAATTTTAAAACGTATTGGTTTCCATAATATTAAGTAATGTGACACTCTTATGAGTACTGTTTGGAAATTTGATGTAGATGAAACTGGGAAACCAGTGGATGAAACGAATTATAGAGGTAAGATTGGAAGCTTACATTACCTTACTGCTAGTCGACCAGATATTATGTTTAGTGTTTGTATGTGTGCAAGATTTCAATATAATCCAAAATAATCTCATTTACTTGCTGTTAAAAAAATTTTAATTATCTTAAACATACTGTAAACATATGTTTGTTTTACCCAGAAGGACAAACCTTTGAGTTAATGGGTTATTCAAATGCTGATTTTGCAGGCTGCATGTTGGATAGAAAAATCACTTCAGGAACATGTCACATATAGGAAAAATCCTTATAATATTGGTGTAGTAAAAAGCAGAATTTTTCCGCATTGTCCACTACCGATGTAGAGTACATTGCTGCTGGTAGTTGTTGGGCACAAATTTTGTGGATGAATCACACTCATTTGGACTATGGATATGACTTTAAGCATGTTTCTATAATCTGTGACAACACTAGAGCAATAAACATCTTGAAGAACCCTGTGTCTCACTCTAGGACCAAACACATTGATGTAAGGCACTATTTCCTGAGAGATCATTATCAAAAGGGTGATATTACTCTTGAGTTTATAGGTATTGAACATCAATTAGCTAATATTTTTAATAAACCTTTGAGTTCGTAGAGGTTATGTTACATTAGACATGATTTAGGTATGTTTAACCTTGATTGGTATCTAATATCACCGATGTGAAATTCTCACCGATGTAAAATTCTAACCGATGTAAAATTCTTACAGATGTGAAATTCTCACCAATATGAATTTCTCACCGATGTAAAATTATCACCGATGTAAGATTCTCACCGATGTGAAACTCTCACTGATGTGAATTCTCACAGATGTAACTTCAGTGATAGGAATTCTCATTGATAGTCCCTACCGATGAGTGCGCTATTTTAAACATCTGTATGTAGCCAGAATCTGAAACGTTTTTGTGTTATTTCATTTTATTTACTTATTTTATGATTCCTAAATGATAAAACTAATGTCTGAGCTACTTCTAAGTCCATAGAGCCTCAAACCATTACCCACAAACCTTAAATATTGGATCCGTAGATATCCCTAAATCCATCGAATCTGAGATGGAAAAAACCCAACTCCCTTCTATTAGAGATGTTGCTGATGAGCCAAAGAAAAGATGCAAATGTATGTGCCAGACGCAAGTGGCAGTGCAAGAAGGACAAGATCAGGAAGACGACCAGTAAATACTCATCGGGAAAATCGAGTTATTGTGATTGAAAAAGAGCTGTGTGTAGAATGTCTGCTTCCTAGCATGTCCTTAGTGATTGAAGTGCTTGAAGATCAAAAATGGGTGGAGTGTTTTTCGATCAAATATGGTCCATACTTTCCAAAGTTAGTGAAACAGTTTTTCGAGTTTGTAACTTTTGAGAAATATGAGAATGAAAATAGAGTGACTTCATTTGTGAATGGAAAGGAGATATCATTTTCATCTGTTGAATTGGATGAGTGCTTAAATGTTCCACATGAAGGGGTATCTGGATATGTCTTGAGAGCCATGACACGTACTAGTGATATTTTCGACTATGATACTTCTTTGGAAGATCTGACTGGTGATGGAAGTCAAATTCAAGTAGTTGCTGCAGAAATGGATAGAGAGAA
This sequence comes from Viscum album, assembly GCA_963277665.1. Lineage (NCBI taxonomy): Eukaryota > Viridiplantae > Streptophyta > Magnoliopsida > Santalales > Viscaceae > Viscum > Viscum album. Next base: position 343,374,077 of record OY728150.1, on the reverse strand, counting down.
CATATTATTGTTCAAATTTGGTCAACATGTTTTGATACCGAGGAGAGGAGACATTTACAATTTGAGATATCATGATATCTATCTCCTACATCATTTAAGGCATTGTGTAAAAGTTAATTTGTGAAAATTTCTAATGATCTAAATGGAAGACATGACAATGCAAAAATCAAAGACAAATACCATATTTTTTGATAAGTTAATTTGTATGATGATCAAGGTAAATGGGGTCACTGAGTCTCAATATGAGACAGTAGTAGTAAAGAATAACTTTTGTATCACATCCACACTGTGAAATTAATGAGGAAAAATTGGAACACTTGATGAAGAGAATGGTTCAATGATGATGAGAATATATATGACAAATTCGGTCATGTGGATCATCCTTCAAGACCAAAGGATGTGAGGGATCCAGGTCTGGGACCTGATGAAGAGGAGCCATAATACAGTGATGATTCAGAAGAGGAAGAGTCCTCTGCTGATGAAGGAGGGTACCCTGACATACCTCCTTTCCCAACTCTTGAAAATCAAGATCAACATAAATCAGATAAGAAATAAGCTGCTGTAGAGGATGTTAAAGTGGCTGTTGTAGAGATTGAAGAATATGTTCATGAAAGTGAAGCATCTATGTCAGCAGATTTGAGCCTGAGTCCAGTGATAGGACAATCTTTAGTCCCTAATAAGGATGAAAATGAAGTTGATATACCCTTTACTAGTTTGGAAGACCCTTCAGCTATTGCAGATAAAGAATTGATAGTTAAAGATTCTTCGGTGAAAGGAAAACCTGCTCAAAATGCTAAGGATGCTATTGTTCTACTTGTGGATGAACCAATTGAGGGGGAGCATCAAACCAATGTTGGAAGTGAAGATTGGGCAGAAGAACTATGTTTTATAGTATGTGGTTTAGAAAATCCAGATTCTTACAATGAAGCTTCTCTCAATAGACCTAAGATTACTTATGATGTTGAGACTGAGTTACTACATGAAGATGTGGTTAGAATGCATGACCTGGATACTTTAAAGAAAACGATTAAGGAATGTTTTGTGGAAGAGGTAATGAAGATGAAATATTCTCTGGAATCATCAGTTTAATCGATCAGGACTGACCCAATGGTCATTTTATCATCTGAAAGAGTACCCACTGTAGTTTCACTGATCGCTTTGTCGAGCACGTCAAATTAGTTGTTTAATTTTGACTAGAATTTCTGCAGTATAGCAGCAACCGTAGGTCGTCTCTCAACGGAGCCTTAGATAATTAATTTAAAAATAGGGTTCTGATTATGAATGTAGAAGGTGAATTAGGATTTGTAAATCTTGGGGGTTTTATGATTAATGATGAAAATAGAAAATGAAAGCGATAAAACAAAATAGAAATGAACAAGATCGATTAAACGTGATCAACCTGGGGAAGTCTCGTGATGCTCATCCTTCATCGCTTCAAGGGATGGGGTTATTATGTTTTAATCCCTGGTTTGTAACACCTAGAACTAGAATGTTACTGAGTTTATACTAGGATACCTCCTAGGGTTCTGTAAAAAACAAACAATGATTCACTGGACACCGTCTATGATTGGGTGAATTGTGTTTGACTTCATAAACAAAACTCACTAAGGCAGCACACAAAAACATGATGCGCTGTCCAGAATTGTATGTTATTTCGTTTTAATACCATGACATAAATCTAAATAGCCTTGATATTGCTTGTGTGAGTTCAATTGACCAATATAAACCACACAAACACCGCAATTGAAAGGGGGAAAGAAAGTGGTGAATGGTGTGTGAAACATCACATGAATGGGTACCCCCAAACATGATCATATGAGTTGAGCATGACATACCAGTACATAACTCAATAAAATAATAATAGAGGATGATGAAAAACAACACAACAATCTGGAATTTAAAAGATCATTTAAATATTAAAAACATGAAGCTCGGGATGTACATCACGTTCCTCCCCAGGTGATCACACGTGGTTTAGAAACCCATGGGAGGGGAAGAAGAAGAAGATGTTGATGTTGGACCTCCCATTGCCTCCAGAACCTCTAGAGATGTTGAGAAGACTCATTGGGGACTCCAAAATGGTAGCACCTTGCCTCTTGGCCGAACTTCCAAATGGGGAGCCCAAGGTGCAATTTTATAGGAAAAATGGAAGGTGGTTTTAGGCACACAGATTTCATCAATCCAATTGTACCACACGTTTCTGCCTTCAGACAGTATTATCACGCTTTGGAGAGAATAGAAAAGTTGTATCCCTACCTCTTTACTATCCCCACCGAATGTTTGGCACCCTTTGGACAAACACAGCTCATGATATTGAAAAAATATAGAACACCGCATTTGACTTGGTCCAAATTCGGTGGCTTGGATAGATCAGTTCGGATGGGACCCATTGAAGCAGAATATGCATTGGGTTATTTAATATGAAATGTATCATATAAAGTTTTGGATAGGACAAAAAAAACTTCATCCCATTTGGTTGCACGGATTTCATGTAATATGCAATACAGTGGATAGATGTCCATGGATCCATGCAATTTTGGCCCATTTTTCTTCCACTTCATCAAAGGCCCTCCAAATCACCTCCACCTACATTGAAACAATAAAAACAAGTTACATTTCCCATTATAATATTGATTAACATTAATTGATTAATTCAAACATGAAGTGAAATTTATTATTATATTTGGAATATTCATTACAAAACTAGTTTAAAACTGCGGTGTAAGGGTGGAATAAAACACTGAATCGTGGTACGATCACACCCCCACACCTAAAAATTTTCACTCCTGGGCAATGTCACATATCCAAATACAATTATTCATATATATATATTTCGAAAATCCTGAAGATTTATCATTTGAGGAAATTTTATTTAAAGTAAAGTGATCAATGCACGAACCACACCAAGGAGTTCTTCCTAGTGAAAATAGAAAAAGGTGTCTCATAAATCATATCATAGCAAAATCCAAAAAGATTCATGATACCCACTTGATAAAGGATTTTAGAAGTAATCCATGACACTAAATATCCATGTTTTTGTGTGAAAACCATTCCATTCTATTCTTTCCACTTGCTATCCAATAAATATATTTTATTTTAACATTTTTCAGCTTAAATGATTTTGTCACCGAACCTTTCCTACATCCTTTGCAATCATATTTCAAAACCCACTAATTTAATCCTTCCTAGAAGTCAAACCATAAGCTCCCAACCTAGATATCCCAATATGTTTCACTTTTCATCACTCCCCTCATTTATTATATTTATTTTTGAAGATTCAATTAGAACAAATATCACACTCATCTCTCAACCCTTGTTTGATCTCCTCACGACACTAATTGAAATAGTTATAACAAGATCAAAGGTTGAGGAGGAGTGGTTTTTGACCTACCCAAGACACAATTTTTTTTTAAGGGCGTACAGCAGCCGGACATTAGGTACACATGCATAGATCAATCTGGTATAGTAATGAGACAGATCAGATAAGGAACGAAAGTATGGAAATATCATTTAAAGCTGAAAAATATTAACCCAACATATATTTACCTTATATTAAGTAATAAATAATCACACATTGTGGTTTGGTGAAAAAAGTTGTGGAGATATTAGTGGCACAGTTTTCCAAAGAACTACTCACACAAAGGTCATCAATTATCTCAATGGTTTCACATAGATACAACCATTTATATCATTGACAGAAAACCAATTCACAAAAAATCACTCCTTGATGGTAAAATCATACACAAAATTCTTTTTAGACTATGTTATGGTATTTTTACTTTCCCCACTTTATGGTCGCCACATCATGGAATTTCGAAATTGTTGATGGGGAAAAATAAAAATACCATAAAGAAGGCCAAAAAGTGAAAACGAAAGGAGAAAATGATGAAAAATTATAACTAACCCAGGAATGTATCCACACCCCCACACCTATAATGAACAGTTTCCTCACTGAAATAATTGAAAATGTGAGAAGGAAGGATAAAACCTGGTGTGTCTTATTGGTATGATGCATCGAGAAGGTGGATTTCCTCCACCGGATTCTTTGGAAAATCCTCACAGAAGTATTTGATTCACTGCCCATTGACAGTAATACTTCGTCCACTCTGCTCATAAAAAACCTGTATTGCACCAAAAGGGTAAAGATTAGTAATAGTATAAGGACCGAGCCATCGGGAATGATTCTTACCTAGGAGGATCTTAAGCCTGGACATATACATGAGGACCTTATCACCAATATGGAATGTTTGCTGGTGAATCATGCTATCATGAATAGACTTTGTCTTCTCTTTATTGATTCGGGAGTTTTCATATGCATCACATTGAATTTCTTCAAACACTTGAATCTGTAGCTTTCTTTCCTCACCTGCATCTGAAAGGTTCATATTACATTTTTTAATAGCCCAATATGCATAGTGTTCTACCTCCACCGGGAGGTGACAAGATTTTCCAAACACAATCCTATATGGTGACATTCCGATTGGCGTTTTAAAAGCAGTATGGTATTCCCAAAGTGCATTATCCAATCGCAAACTTCAATATTTCCTATTGGGCTGTACCGTTTTCTCCAAGATTCGCTTAACATCCTGATTTGAAATTTCTTCTTGTCCGTTAGTTTGGGGATGATATGAAGTGGAGACTTTATGAACAAACCCATACTTACGAAGCATGTTTTTCATGTTACGATTGCAAAAATGAGAACCCTAATCACTAATGATGAATCTTGGTAGACCAAACCTACTGGAAATCTGGGACCTCACAAAATCAAAAACCACTCGAGATTCATCGTTCCTGGTGGCCTTTTCATCCACCCATTTAGATACATAGTCAACAACCAATAATATGTACACAAAGCCAAATGAATTTGGAAAAGGCCCCAAGAAGTCAATGTCCCATGCATCGAAGATCTCACAAAATAACATGGGTTGTTGGGGCATTTCATTCCTCTTGGAGATATTCCCTATGAATTGGCAATGAATACTTGACTTGTAAAATATTTGGGCATCCCTATAAAATGTTGGCCAATAAAGTCCTGAGTCAAGGACCTTTCGAGTAGTACGTTGAGAGCCGAAGTGTCCCCCACAGGCCAAAGTGTGGCAGAAGGTCAAAACAGAGGTGGACTCATTGTCAGGGACACACTGACAAACTACTTGGTCACTACAAATTCTCCACAAATATGGGTCATCCCAAATGTACCAACAATAATCATGCTTAAATATCTGGGATTAAGAAGTGCTAAAATCAGGGGGGACCCTAGATGTTGCTAGAAAATTTACAATGTACGCATACCAGGGGGTAAGGTCCACAACATCACAAAGGTTCTCACGAGGGAAGAATTATCAAATGGGTAAGGGTGAGTCAACATGATGGTCCAATGGTGGGGAAATCCTACTAATGTGGTCATCTACAACATTCTCCACCCCTCTATTATCTCTAATCTCAAGGTCAATCTCTTTGAGGAGGAGCATCCACCGAATGAGGCGGGGCTTGACTTCAGGTTTCTTTAGGAGGAAACAAAGGGCATCATGGTCAAAAAACACAATCACTTTTTACCTAAGAATATATGAATGGAATTTTTCCAAGGCAAACACAATAGAAATAAGTTCTTTTTTATGTGGTTGTGTAGTTTACCTGGGCAGGGTCAAGGGTACCCGAGGCATACGCAATGACATTAGGAGCCTTTTCAGCCCTTTTTGATAAAACTGCCCCAACTGTAATGATAGAGGCATCACACATAAGCTCGAAGGGGAGATCCCACCTAGGTGGTTGGATTATGGGAGGTGATGTGAGACTCTTTTTTAGTGAATTGAATGAATCCTCACAATTTTTATCAAACACAAACTCAGAATCCTTTTGTAATAACTGCGATAATAGAAGTGTGATCTTACTAAAGTATTTAATGAATCAGCGGTAAAAACCAGCATGTCCCAAGAAAAACTGCACCTCATGAACACATTTTAGAAATAGAAGGGATGAAATTAATTCATTTTTAGATTTATCAACCTGAATTCCCTTATTTTAAATGATATGCCCAAGAACTATCCCCCACTCAACCATGAAATGACATTTTTCATAATTTAAAATAAGATCTTTTTCAATGCAGCGGCGGAGGACAGAAACTAGGTTTTCCAAACAATCATCAAAAGAAGAACCATAAACCGTGAAATCATCCATAAAGACTTCCATAAAAATCTTAAGGTACTCAGATAAAATACTCAACATACATCGCTGAAAAGTACCATGAGCATTACATAGACCGAATGGCATCCTTCTGTATGCAAATATGCCAAATGGACAAGTAAATGTTGTCTTTTCTTAATCCTCAGGGTCTATATGGATTTGGAAATTACCCAAATAGCCATCAAGGAAACAATAATGGGAATTACCAGCCAATAGTTCTATCATTTGGTCAATGAAAGGTAAAGGAATTTGGTCCTTCCGCGTGGCTTGATTCAGTCGACGGTAGTCAATACAGACTCGCCAACTGTTTTGCACAGGTGTTGGAACCAATTCATTCCTTTCATTTGACACAACTCTTATTCATGTTTTAGGCACAATTTGCACTAGGCTAACCCATTAACTATCAGATATATGATAAATGATCCTTGCAGCAAGTAATTTAATGACTTCCAATTTTACCACTTCATGGAGAGTGGGATTCAACCAGCGTTGAGATTGTCTTATGGGCTTAGCCTCATCATACAAAAGTATAGGGTGAATAAAAATAGATGGGATAATCCGGAGAATATCAACCAATGTCCATCCTATTGCCTTTTTACACTCTCTCAAATGTTTGAGCAGTTTCAGTTCATGTTGTGGAGAGAGGTTATTGGAAATAATGACAGGAAATTGGTCAATACCCTCAAGATATGCATATTTTAAATTAAAAGGAAGTAGTTTAAGTTCAAACACCGTTTGTTTCTGGATTGAGGAAGGGGATTTAGGGGGAGTGAGGTCCTAGAAAACAATATATCTTCTCATGTTTATTCTCAATGGAAAGAGAATCTATTGAAATGAGATTTGCAGAATCATCGATAGTCATGGGTACCTCAGAATAAACACACTCTTCAATTAAAGTACAAAATTTAAATTTTTCTGAACCCACACAAAATTCAAAAGAAGAACCAAAACTCAAATCATCTAAGGGTGAAGAAAACAAAAAATAATCAGATTTTGGGTTGATGAGAGAATTGTTTGTGTGTGCAACATTTGAAAGAACTTCCATAGAATAGACAGGAAGAGTGAAGTGATCTTCAATAGTGTGTTTCATATCCTCAAGGATGTTAAAACTTACCTTTTCTCCTCCATATTCAATGGACAGCGTACCATTGTGAGCATTGATGATCATATTTTCTGTTTTTAGTAATGGCCTCCCAAGTATGAGAGGGGCATATCCTTGGGTTCGGGTATCTTCCATCTCAATAATATAAAAATCAGTGGGGAAGATGAGATTCTTCACACTAACAAGGACATCCTAAATCACTCCTTTTGGATGTGTTGTACTCCGGTTGGCATGTTGCACAAAAATTCCTGTTGGTTGAAGCTCTCTAACCTATAGATAAGTATACACGGAGTGAGGCATTACATTAATGGAAGCACCTAAATCTAGTATAGCATCAGAAAAAAAGGTCTCCCCCATGGTACAAGGTATGGTGAATGTGCTAGGATCCTTGCATTTGGTTGGCATTGCTGGTTGAATCAAGACAGAGACATTCCTTCCCAGGTTGACTCTCGCATTCCCCTTCAGCATTCGTCGATGGGTGCAAAGCTCTTTAAGAAATTTGGCATAACGACAAATTTTCTTGACTGCATCCAACAATGGAATATTAACATGGAATTTTTTAAATGTATCCATTATTTCATTGTCAATCTCATTATCAAAGTTTTTCTTAGATTTGGAGAGTCTTTGAGGGAAATGATGATGAATGGATTGTTCATTCGAATCATCAATGATTATTCGACTACCATTTTTGTCTTGTTTTTGTCTACATGAAGTTTTTGAGGGTTGGGAAAGAGAGTTTTCATGAGGGGGACATACCTGCTGTGCAGAATCAGTATAAGGAGAATCTTCTTTACCACTACGAAGTGTAACTGCCCATACATTACCTTTGTCCTTTGGATTAGCAATGGGTTGGGATGGTAGTTGTCCAGAACCTTGCATCTTAAGATCACCGATGGTGTTTGCCAATTGCCCCACTTGGGTTCGTAGGTCTTGAATAACTGATTGTGTGGTCTGTTGGAATTGAAGGTCCTGGGTTTCATTTGTTTCACCATGTCCTCAAGGCTTGGTTCATATTTGGGAGGAGGAGGAGGATGATTGTTTTGAGAAGTTGAAGGATAAGAAGGTTCCATACCTTGGCCTTGTTGATACCAATTCTTCTTTGGGTAGCTTGAGTTTCCTCCTTGTCGGTATTGGTGTTGTGCATGCCACACTGGATTTGGATTTGGCCTGATTTGTTCTTTATTGAAGGGAGGCACTTGTTGGAATGGATGCCTTGGGAACACAGCTGCACCGGACTCAGATGAATCTTGAAGTTGTAGGCACTGGTCAGAAAAATGAGTGTTATCAGAACAAATCCAACAATGTAATGGAATAGAAGTAGAGAGCGAGTTACCTTGTGCTTGATCTAATTACCTTAGAAGGGTATGCATCTCATCAAGTTTAGTATCTACCTTTTGTTCTAGGGCTGAATGACTTACCTCATGAACTCCTTAGGTTGGTGCAATAGCTCTTGTACCAAATTGTTGTACATTTTGAGCCATGATGGCTATTAAGTCACGAGCGACAGAAGGAGTTTTGTCAACTAGGGAACCACCAGCCGCAACATCAATCATTCCACGATCCATGGTGATAAGTCCCTCATAGAAGTATGGGATTAATAGTTTTTCACTAATCTGGTGGTGGGGGAAGCTTGAGCAAAGTCTCTTGAATCTCTCCCTGTATTCATGAAGGGTCTCTCCTTGTGATTATCTAGTTCCAAAGATTTCATTCCTAATTGATGCAGTTTGGGAGGCAGGGAAGAACTTCCCTAGAAAAAGTATTTTTGGGTCATTCCAACCCCCAATTGTGGAATGAAAATATTATATCCAATATTTGGCTACACCATCAAGGGATAAAGGGAAGGCCCTAAAATTAATGAGGTCCTCAGACACATTTTGGGGTTTCATGGTGGGGCACACTATGTGAAACTCCTTTAGATGTTTGTGAGGGTCATCACCATGAATACCATGGAATTTTGGAAGAAGGTGGATGAGACCTGATCTAAGCTCAATGTTGGCTACTTCCTCGGGATATTTGATGTACGCAGGTTGGTACTCCACATCAAGGATAGTAAGTTCTTTTAATGTTCGATTATTTGCAGCCATGTTTTCTTAGGTTTGATTGGGTTCAATTTTGGGTTGGTTTAGAAACACTTGAGTTTTCACAAGGGGTTCCTCAATGTTACTTGATTGACCTTCTCTAAATGCCTTGATTTGTGTGTGAAGTGACTTTTCAATTTTAGGGTCAAATTCAAGTAGTGTTTCTTTACCAGATCTTGTCATGCCACAATGATGTCTAGTTTGATTGATTGATTTTTTTATTGTGTTTTGTTTTCTGATTTGAGCTAGATAAAAAAACATAAGAAGGGTGAAAGAAGAATATAATGTTATACTATAGAATTATAGAGGGAGATAGAGAAGAAGAGAGAGAGAGAGAGAGAAAGAACACATCAAAAACAACAAAAAATAAAGACAAAACCCAAAACAAAAACAATCAAATGGTGGTGGGTTATTTAGAGGAGTACTAATCAAGAAGTAAAATAACCGAATAAAAGTAAATAAAGAAAAAAAGGATCTTTTATCCCTGGAAACGGTGCCAAAATTTGATTGCGTTTTCGAGCGCGTCAAATTAGTTGTTTAATTTTGACTAGAATTGCTGCAGTATAGCAGCAACCCTAGGTCGTCTCTCGACGGATCCTTAGATCATTAATTTAAAAATAGGGTTCTGATTATGAAAGTAGAAGGTGAATTAGGTTTTGTAAAACTTGGGGTTTTTATGATTAATGATGAAAATAGAAAATGAAAGCGATAAAACAAAATAAAAATGAACAAGATTGATTAAGCGTGATCAACCTGGGGAAGTCTCGTGATATTCATCCTTCATCGCTTCAAGGGATGGGGTTATGATCTTTTAATCCCTGGTATTTAACACCTAGAACTATAATTTTACTGAGTTTATACTAGGATACCTCCTAGGGTTCAGTCAAAAACACAGAATGATTCACCGGACACCGCCGATGATTGGGTGAATTGTGTTTGACTTCATAACCAAAACTCACCAAGGTAACACATGAAAACTCGATGCGCTGTCCATATTTGTATGTTATTTAATTTTGATACCATGAAATAAATGTAAATATCCATGAAAGTACTTTTTTGAGTTCAATTGACCAATATAAACCACACAAACACCGCAATTGAAAGGGGGAATGAAAGTGGTGAACGGTGTGTGAAACATCACATGAATGGGTACCCCCAAACAAGATCATATGAGTTGAGAATGACATAACAGTACATAACTAAATAAAATAAGAATAGAGGATGATGAAAAACAACACAACAATCTGGAATTTAAAATATCATTGAAATATTACAAACATGAAGCTCGGGATGTACATCACGTTCCTCCCCGTGTGATCACAAGTGGTTTAGAAACCCATTGGATGGGAAGAAGAAGAAGATGTTGAAGTAGGACCTCCTATAGCCTCCAGAACCCCTAGAGATGTTGAGAAGACTTGTTGGGGACTCCAAAATGGCAGAACCTTGCCTGTTGGCCGAACTCCCAAATGGGGAGCCCAAGGTGCCATTTTATAGGAAAAATGGAAGGTGGTTTTAGGCACACAGATTTCATCAATCCACTTGTACCACACGTTTCGGCCTTCAGATAGTCTTATCTCGCTTTGGAGAAAATAGAAAAGTTGTATACCCACCTCTTGAATATCTCCAGTGAATGTTTGGAACCTTTTGGACAACCACAACTCAAGATATTGATAAAATACAGAACACCGCATTTGACATTGTCCAAATTCGGTGGCTTGGAAAGATCAGTTCTTATGGGACCCATTCATTCTGAATCAGCATTGGGTTAATTAATATGAAATTTAGCCTATAACATTTTGGATAGGACCACAAAATTTCAGCCCATTTGGATGCACATATTTCGTGTACTACAAACAACAGTGGATAGATGTCAATGGATCCATGAAATTTTGGCCCATTTTTCTTCCACATCATCCAAGGCCCTCCAAATCACCTCCACCTACATTGAAACAATAAAAACAAGTAACATTGACCATTATAATATTGATTAAAATTAATTGATTTATTCAAACATGAAGTGAAATTTATTATTATATTTGGAATATTCATTACAAAACTAGTTTAAAACTGTGGTGTAAGGGTGCAATAAAACACTGAATCGTGGTACCATCATGCACCTACTGATATGATCACTAGGGCTGATCTGGAATCCTTGAAGGATGAGCGAAAAGAATCTTTTAATGCATCAATTTATGAGATTATTTTTGTTTTTCTGAAGATATGAGGACATTCTAAAGATCATTTTAACTCTCTCTATGTTTTAATTTGTCAACCTTCATGGAAAAAATAGTGGAAGAAGTTAAAGACTGCCATGCTCATGTTTATAGAAATGAAGAAGCTCTTGAATCTCTAAAGGAATCTGTTGTTTCATTAGAATCTTACTTGAGCTCAAAATCCCAAGCAGACAATGACTTAGCCTATTTCAAGAGTTTGGTAAGCCAGATTGTTTCAGTGTTCGTAAGATTTGAAGCTTCCATGAAAGATCATGTTAAATCCCAGGATTGTCATGTTCAAAATCTTATAAGTGGGTTGACTAAGAACTTATACGAAATTGTTAACTTTTCTATTGGTTCTATTTCATCGAAACCCTCAGTGGATTTGAATCATATTCAAGTTTTGATGAAGGAGGAACTTGGTTCATCTTCAACCAGTGGCTCTGTGGACTCATTCGAGATAAGAAAACTTATGCTTGCTACTTGAGATTCAGATAGAGGGATAATAAAGATAGTCCATGACTACATGAGAGAAGCTTATGCCTCTTAGAAAGAAGTGAAAGATAAAGTGGACTCATATTTCCAAAGGATTTTCCCCAAGAATCAAATGACCAGTCACTTCAAGATTCTGATAGAAAATATGAAGCTACCTCCTATCAATCAAGCTTTCAGAGAACAAGTTAGCAAGCTAAGGGAATTAACTCCAGCATTGGAAAAATTTATGGAGAAAAAAGGATGAATGCATATCTTCTATGGGGAGAGGAGGAGGAATAATTATGGATTTCATAAATCTGTTACTGCCTTTTCTTCATGTTGATGCTAGGCTAGTGACTGTCCCTCCTGCCTTACCAGCCTCTACCTCAACTACTTCTCCAGTTCAGATGACTCCGGCCCAAGAAATTCGAATCCTCACTCCTATGATTACTCAAATATATCCTCAGTATAGACCATGAATCATTTATATGGATCAGCCTCCAATGATCATTTCTGGGATTCCTAAGCCCTCACCTCCAACCACTTAACCTGAATCCTCTTCTGCTCCCAAGGACAAATCTCACATTGAAGATGTGGATTGAACAAGCATCTAGACTGTTTGATATGAATAGATTATATTTTGTTTATTTCTTTGTACCTTATTTTGGATATGAAATGAATCTGGTTTTTATATCTTTTATCATTTTTATTTTTATTCCTCTTCTCTATGGTTTCCCACTTTTTTATTATCACAATGTGGTAGAAATATTTTACCAAGCATTTAAAAAGAGGGAGAAGTATTAAATGAAGAATAAATAATGGGGAGAAAGTATCAAAGGGGGAAAAAATTTTATCTAAGGAAGAGCAATATTGCTTTTCCCCTCTGATAATGTTATATTTCATTCTCTGATATCATATTATCTAACTCTCTGATGCCACTAAATCTTACTATTGATATCATTGCATTTAATTTTATCTATAATACTATCACATTTTCTTCCACCTCTGATCCATTATGTTCTATAACATACTGTTTCTCTGAGATAATTGCATTTAATAATATATCCTCTGATACAACTGCTCACTATTATAAAATGATAATATCATAAGTTGTGATTATCAAAAAGGGGGATATTGTAGACATCACCTGTTTTAATAATCCCAATTAATTTTTCATATACATTGATAATATCAATATAATAATTCTCTATATATTAATTTATTCAATCTGTGATTAAGATGATAATAATATTAAAATAATCCCTGAGATATGTTAATCCATGTCTATCTATGTTTATATGAGTTATGAAGTTCTCCTAACCCATTCAGATATGTTTTGAATAAAACAAACAAGTGTTAAGTCACTAATCTGGGTATAGCTACTGATATAGAGATACCGGTACTCAGTCTACCGATAGACATAGTCTACCGATAGACAATGTCACTGATACGCTAATGCTATAGATATGTACAGAGCTACAAACAGAAACCGAGCTACCGATAGAACAGGTCAACCGATATGCATAAGTACACCGGTAATGAAGTCTATCAACATATTTAGTCTACCGATATAGAAAAATAAAAGCTACCAATATGAGCTACTGACCGACCTACTGATACACAGACTGGTGACTAATATGAACCGATTGCACAGTCTACCGATACAAGTGTAAAGCTACTTATAGATCCATTCCACCGAGATATCGATAGATTAAGTCTACTGATAGAAGGATTTACTGATACCTAGAGCTACTGATACCAACAAGCTACCGATGCAAGTTCAAAGAACTACTGATGGAAGGTTCTGCTACACAAAAGACCACCGTACAAATTTACCAACACGAGCTACTGATGATTGAACAACCAGTCAAACCTATACTCTCAATAGTATTTATTTATTAAGCTAACAGTTACATGGGATGTTTTTAATGCAGTTAATGTTATTTAATGATCTCTGTTTCCATGTCAGGGAACCATACCTAGATCCCATGAAAAAGGTAATCATTCCCATTTTCAAAAGATGAAATCTATAAAAGGGAAGATAAAGACCTAGCTGATAAAGTATGATAAGTAGAGAAATTGGGTTTGCATATGAAAAGCATCAAGGAACTAAGAAGGTACATGGGTGAAAAAGAAAAGGGCTGAACATCATTCAAACATGTTGCATTCGTGAAAGGCTACATCCATACTTCAAGAACACTGGACATACACGAAGCTACACATTTTCAACGAGAACACAAGCTGTACATTGAGTGAAGAACTACCAAAAACACTTCATAAACTCAAGCTGACAAGCTGGACCAAGAATCAAAGAAGAAAACGACACTCTATTTTCTTAGTAGAAACTAGAAAAGGACTCAAATTTTTTTTGATAAACCAAAGGATTCCAGAGCTACACTGCCAATCACTAAATCTTTTCTAAACTCTTTCTCACATTCTTTAGTGATTCTATCTTTACATTTCGAGGAGTATGTGTACCCTGTTTATTTTATACACACACTATATCCTAAGCTAAACTAGAGGATTTTTTAAATCCTCACTCAAACTTCATAACACTTTGTTTCCCACTGTGGATAGTGGTATACATCGAGTAAGACTTGGACAACCTGTGTGTTGTTGTTTGTGTTTCCCATGTAGAACTGTGTTAGAGGTGTTTGGACCTGGACCGTAGTGTACTGTTGTTTACCCCCGATCCAGGGTGTGGATCAATTTATATAAATTGTTGAGAGGACAAAGTCTCGGCTAGAGACTGAACCTCTCTGTTACCTCTGCTGTGCTTTTTATTTTAAGTCAGAAGCATAATATATATATTTATATCATAATCCTGTGCTATTACTTTGAAATACAAAGCTATTTTAAAGCTACATTGATAGTTAAATTAGCAAGTGTTTATATTTATTGTAAACTAGTAAGTTAGTTTCTAAAGTTAATTTAATCATCATATTAAGTCAAATAAGACCTAATCAATCTTTGAGAAACTGATCCAACATTTACACTTTGTATAGATTCAATACAGTTAATCATTGTTTTTAAATTGGGAGATTTTAAGAGAAATATTTTTAACATAATGTTTTATTGGAACTCTATTCACCCCCCTCTTGAGTATCCACTCCGACCAACAAGATAGATATAGGAATAATCATGGAAGGAGAAACATCAATACTTTTTCAAATCGTTGATAAACCATATTTCCTATAAAGTAAAAATGTTCTCAGACTGATGATAATGAGTTTCAAAATAAAAATAAATCTGTGAACAGTGGGCGATTAATCCTCTTCGTATATGAAGATGGGGTTTTTAAATTTGTGAAGAGACGTTGTGTTCCTAACATATCTAATCAAAAATGGCATTGTTGTATTATTCTCACATCTCCAATTTTTCTATGCACCCTGGTATAACTAAGACGTATATAGATTGGAAGGATCATTTTTGGTGGGAGAAAATGAGAAAAGAGATTTCTGATTATATGTCATGATGAATTGTTTTCCATGAAGTGAAAGTAGGAAGACAACATCCTAGAGGAGTTAGGAAACCACTTCCCATACCTGAGTGGAAATGAGATGATATTTATATGGACATTATCATGGGGCTACCAAAGACTCCTAGAATGAATTATGCAATATGAGCCATTGTTAATCTCCTTACCAAGTCAGATCATGTTCTTGTTATACGAGAAGATTTACCGCATACCGTTTGTCAGGACAACATATTAATGATGTTGTAAGACTTCAGGGAGTACCCCTATCAATTGTTTCTAACTGAGATCCCCATTTTATATCATGATTCTGGAAAAGACTATAGAAGGCCATAGATAGTGTACTTAATTTGAGAATTGAATACCACCCCCCAAACTGATGGACAATCAGAACAGACTATTATAACATTGGATGAAATGTTGAGATCTTTCTCACATGACTTTCAAGGTATGTGGATCAATATTTACCTCTGGTAGAATTTTCCTATAACAATAGTTTCCATTCAAGTATTCAGATGGCAGCATACGAAGAGTTATATGGAAAGAGATGTTTCACACCAACTTGTTGGGATGATGTTTGAAAAGGAAAACTCATAGCCCCAGAACATGTTTAGGAAACAATAAAAAAGGTTAAGGTTAACCAAACCCATATCAAATCGGCTAAATGTTTCCAAAATAGCTATGCTGATAACCAAAGTTATGATTTGGAATTTCGGTGTAGAGATCATGTTTTCTTGAAGATATCTCCATGGATGGGTGTTATAAGTTTTAGTAAGAAAGGTAAATTAATTCCAGGTATGTTGGAACTTTCGAAATTCTAGAACAAATTTGAGTTATAGATTATCGTTTGGAAATGCCTCCAAGTCTCCCCAAAGTTCATGATGTGTTCGACATATCACTATTGAGAACATACATGTCTTACCCAACGCATGTACTCACCTTTGGAGGAATAGAACATGAACCCGATCTATCTTATTGTGAAGAGCCTATCATAATTCTTGATACCGAAGAACATGTGTTGACAAACTGGACGACTCGTCTGGTGAATTTTCTATGGAGAAATCATAGGATAGAAGAAGCAATGTGGGAACCTGAGGAACATAAGATGAAGAACCACCATAATCTTTTTATGTAGTAGTATTATAAAAATTTTAAGCATGAAATTATTTGAAGGAGGTAAGAATGTAACACCCCAATCTTCCATAGTACGTTTCCCTTTGAATAATGCAATTGCTTGATTTGTACGCAACTATGATATTCTAACACACCACGACCATTCAAACAAGCTGTTCTGAATAGTAATACCAACCTTCTGAAATTCTATAAATTTTTTCTTCAAAATATAAATCATATTTGGATTTGGAATATCAATATTAGCATATAGTGAGTTTTTTATGCTCTTCTGAAAAAATTCAATTTTTTTATGAATAGTAAAAATTACTAAATTTTAATTAAGAAGAAATTTTTTAATAAAAATAATATATAATGTTATGATATAAATTTGAGTGGTTTTAAAGTATCATTAGATTATATTATTATCATTTAATATAATTTAGGTCATTGGATGTAATTTAACATTTAAACTGAACATAAAATAGTGTCAATATTTTGAAAGTTATTATTTCTAAAAAACACTTTTTTTGTTTTTACAACAGTAATTAATTATTAATTAATTTCCGCCATTTCATTGTTTTGAATTTGGAAAAATTGATTCCATATTTGGAATCAGGAGTTACGAATTTTTTAAATATGTATCTTTTATTTTTAGACATTATGAATATTTACATCAGTAAATATTTTATTTTCCATGGTTAAAATCTAAAACTGGTAAATAATTATAAATAAATATTATTTTAACAATATTAAATTACCATAACATGTTTCATGTTCCTATTGGTTGATACATTTCTGACCATGGGTATCCTTTGAGAGATTTTTGGACACCATGGTGCCACCTGAGAGTTATAATGACACTATATTAATTAATATAATGTAATGACAAAATGACATAAACATATATCATTTAGTAAAATAATTTTTACAAGGGGTTAAATAAGTTATATTTTCAACTATTAATATTCATTTTAAAGTTAATAATATTTCCTACAACATGGTATTTTTTTATAATTTTAGACATCAAATAAAAAAAATTATTAAACAATAAGGATACAATGTTTATCTCATTAAAGAAATATTTAAATAAATGAGATAATAAAAATTAAAAAAATATCCAAAAAATCCAATTTCAATTAGATGAATTTATATCGAACATGAGTAATCTTTTATTTGTCATTAATTATTTTTTGACTTTCAGAAACATAAAATAATTATATAATAAAATAATATTTTCAAACTTTCTTAAAGAGCCCCTCCTCCTGCTAATAAAAAGCCTTCACCTCTAACCCATTTCTCACACCACTCATGCCCCTTGGCTCATCAAAACTCTACCCAATTAAGCTCTATATATCCATCACTTTTCCTTAGAAGACTTTCCTTAAGTAGAAGTCACTTTAAGGAGGCCTTTTGTTTTAAACCAAAGGGAGTCACCAAATTTATAGAAACATCCCCTCTTACGTTATTTTATTTTCTTTTACTTCTCCAACCACCTACACTCTCTTTATTCCATTATTTTATTACAACACATGTATCCGGAATATACTAGGATGTTTTTATGATATGTATTTGAACTAAATTTACATACACCTCCATCTAATGGGTATAGAACATAATGTTTATGTTGACGGTGAACTACTATCTCACGAAACGATAATTGGTCAATCTTCTACAACAGCCTCTTATAGTGGCCATTATGATGGAATTATAATTATATATGATATTTAGTATATTTATTTTATCTATTAACTTGTGTAATTATATTTTATATCATACCTTAATTCATTTCATGTTGTATATATAAGATAATTTCTGTTGATGAAGTGAGGACTTCATCCCTCTCAGTGCGATATGACTCATTCATACCATACATGAAATGTATAAAGGATGGTGTTAATGAAATTACATTAGAAATATAAAATATTATATTATACTGGAATAATAATACACATTTGTATCTTTTGGTCTTGTCTCCATTTAAATTATAAAAATGAAATGGAAGTAGCGTTTGTGCATACGTATGGATTACCATGTCCACAAACGCGATGAGATTCATTCCCCATTGTAATCATTCAAGAATAATATTAATTTGATTATTAAAAATTATATTTAGGAAAATTGTATCATTTTATATATGAATTAAATACATCATTTCCATAATAAACATGACTTACCAAACAAAACATATAAGGGAAAACAAATCAGTTTACACCCCAAACAATAATAGTACTAAAATATTATTAACATTGAAATATTAAAATATCATAAATGATATAATATTTATGTATGTGGTTCATTTATAATTTAATATAAATGAATTAACTATTATATATAAGTTTAAAGTACCCTCGACCAAGGAAAAGTAAAAGGTAAGGGTTAATTTCACAATCAATTTATTATTCGAGAATTTTTTACATATGTATCTACTAGGACATATATATCATCCACATATGTGTTTCATAAAAATGTATTTCCAAAAATTACTATGATTTACTAGATTATGGGTTAAATATATTTATACCCTTTTTTACTTTATATAATGTGTTTTTAAAGGAATGTTTCTATCTTTTTCCAAACAATGTACTTTATTACCATTTCAACATATAAAGGTAAGAAAGTTATTTATTAACTTATACGGTGAGTGCAGTTATTATCCACCATTATAATGCCTTCAAAGCTTCCCATAAAATATTATAAAAATATTTTCAAAATAAATATTTTCTTTTATAATTATATTACTTTTAAATGATTTCAAAATAGAAAGATATATTTCTCTCAAATATTTTTGATTTTATTTCTGTCAACATCGATTGATGGATTTTACACTTATATGAAGTTGATTTATTTGTATATAATATTCCATATTGTATTGAAGGTTTAGTGATATTATTGAATATGGATGCGTTATTTTTATACCATCAATGGTTAATAGTAAAATTATTAACATTTTTTATTCAATCTTTAAAATGAATGTTTATGTTATGTTTCATCCTTTTAATATGATGAATGCATTTGACTTAGTAAGTGATGGGTGGAGCCTTATATAGCTCTTTGATGCATCGGTAGGTCCCATGAGACAAAGTAGTGTATTGGAAAAAGGCCTTGACATATTATTATTTGTAGTCTAGGATTGAGGCCTTGACTTTTTGGTTATAATGCATGGCATTATTAATTCTATCATTATGAAATTAGTTATTGATATTAAATGTGATTATTAAAATAGTATAACATCAATGTTAATTATTAAATGGAATTATTTCAATTATCATTGCAATATTATACTTAATTTTACGTTTAAAAGGTTTTGGTTTTAGTTTTATACATTTACTTAAATGTTTATGTTAGTTTATGAATGTTTCCGCTTTATTATTATCCTTACTGAGCATCTGAGCTCACCCATTTCTATGTTTTATTTTTTCTATAATGTGAAAAAGTATTTCATAGTTGGTCTATAGAGATATGATAATAGATATGAATGTTGTCAATAGAGACAAAATGTTGTCGTTGTTTTTTAATGATGTAATGTAAAAATTATTTATGTTTCTAGTACTTCTAAGGATATTAAGATAATAGGTCTTTTAGGATTTTATCCCTGGTGATCATGCTAATGTTATGAAATAATGCAATGAATCTGGGAAACTGGGGTCGGGGAATTACATTTAATGTATGTAATAATTTTTATTTATGTAATTGTATGAACAAATGTTTGAAATTTCTATAATATAGTGTTTTATCTAGTGTTTGTGTTGTAAATTTTATTTCATTTAAATCCTGTATTGGAACATTTTTTCGTATATATCTGCTATGTATAGTGATGCAGTGTGCTATTATAGCACACAATAGTATGACCCTTTATTAGTGCTTTTATAATCATGGATAAATGGTTCATTTAGCGGTGCGAAATTAAAGCATTGATTGCGTTCCCATTTATCAATGCTTTTTTAGCACCAATATAGGACCCCTTATTCTATGTATTTTTTGCACTGATAAAATACTGGGGATTTTAACCTCACTCAGGTTATCAGTGCTTTTTTAGTGCTGATAATGGTCATTTCTAGCACTGTTAAAGGCCATTTTTGAAGTAGTTCTATTATCATAGGATATGTATCATCATAATAGGACTTTATAAAAATTTATATCATATATTTGAGTTAATACTTCTAAAAATGATCATATCATTAAAAATTTTCAATTTCATATCTAATCATCCAAATTCTACAAATTAGATAAATAAATAATTCTTGGTGAAGATAAACATAATGGTTTTCATTGTCATCTAGAAAAACATATGAATAATTCACTCTAAATTTATATCTCCCTGAAAATATAACTATATATTTCCTTGAAGTAATGTGAATAAATAATACCTTGATATAGTGTTTTTTAAAATATAGTATGGTTTATTCCTTTCCAATTTATCGAGCCTCTTGATGAAATATTTTTAAAGTGACAGAATCCATCAAATCTACAATAATATAATTACCCATTTTTATTATAAATGGTCCATAAGACAAAAATTACATTCTATCATAGAATTTGTCAAAGAATAATATATTGATAAAGTTGGAAAAAAATATCTAGAGACACGTGGTCGTATATATTTTCCCATTTTAAAAAATACATGAAAAAATAAGAACAACATTTATTATTTATTTTCAAGGAATCTTAATTTTTTTTAATTATCCACGATGTTATCCCTGATGTTGTTCAAAAATCATATGGTTTTCTATGATTTTGTATAATGTTCTCCCTATAAATGGTTACCAACATAATATCTGTTGCTTAAATTATGATGAGATTGATATTATGAAGACATGGTATCTTTTCATGGTATTATATTGAATCCTATATTATTAATCAAGTATATTGTTTGAATATGAATTGTTAAATTCCACCAAATCACGATGGTGATTCCTAAAAATGGAATAGAATACCAATTGCAACATATTATGACTATATATAATTAGAAAATGAATTATCATTTCCAAATTTGATCTATAATAAATCCAAATTCAATTTAGATTATATTTTATCCTAAAAAATCAATTTAATATAATTACAAAACTTTTTAGAGATTTTTTTGAAACATACTCATTATATCAACATCAATTACATCATCCACTTATTGCACAAAATATCATCCAATAAATTTGTTGTTTTAAATTCATGGATATGTTAAATTATCATTATGAATTAAAACATTCCCATATATTGTATGATAGAAATTAATCATATATTGTCTTCATGGTTATTCCACTGGATTTTAAATAGATTAGGATCTATCAATCAGGATATCACTCTAAGTTATCCAAATAGTTTAAAATATATAACATGAATCTTTTGGTGCAAATAACTGAATGTTTTCTTGTTCAAAACCATGTTTTTATTCTATAATATGAAATTTTTAATAAATATGTATTATTTTTTCCATGGATACTGTTTCTGATAATTTTTTTTTTCTTTCCCTGATGGCCATAGATAACTATTTATTGAGACAAAACAGATTAAAATTATGAAGATTACAAAGTATTTGATTATTTTTTTCACTAAATGGTAGAGTATTAATTTTTTGGATATTGTAAAAAAACTAGAAGTGCTTTATAGGATTTAATATATAATGATTTACATTGTTTAGTATTTTTTTAATTTTCTATCCATGTTCGAATTTATCAAAAAATATATGTGTTGGGGGAATAATATATGTTCTTATTTATTGAATAATTTATTTTTATTTGTCTTTTATTAAATCAATAAAATTGACTTTGTAAATAATTCATACGGGTGATTATGTGGAATATCATTGAAGGAATGCCTAACATTTTATAAAATTACGTATTCCATTATCAATTATTTTATTATGGGAATTTGAATGAAATAATTGGATGAAGAGAATAATATAATTTAAATAGACACATTAGGAAGGAAATGATTTGGTAAAATAGGTGATTAAATCTTTTGAATATATTTCCATCATCAAGAATATTATTAAAAAATAATATCAATTTTTTTATTCCATCAAGAGTAAAAAAATTGATAATTAGGTTTCACAATGGACCATGGAAACATAAAATAGGAATTAAAAATATAATAATTAATTTCAGTGATTATTAGAGAATTAAATATTGTTTTTCTTCATGGAAACATGGTGGGAATATCAAAATTCACATCCTGTTATTTTCCATTTTAAATATTCTAATGTGTTAGTTTTTAAAAATGGTTATAAAATTTAGAAGAATATGAAATACTGTTTTTTTGTTTTATTTATTAATAAAAATAATAAATAATAATGTTTATGGTAATATCATGAAAGAAAATTATTGATTATTTTTATATTTATGGAATAATTATTCATGATTTTTAATTTTAGTAAAAATCGTTTATTAAATTTTTAATTAATATTTAAATTGATTAGAGTTGAATTTGAAGTGATGAATTTGATGGGAATTATATTATATGAATATATATTTTTACTTTTTATTAATTTTTGTTGATTTACATGGGGATTTCAAAAATGATTTATAGGTGAATAAATATTCGAGGATGATGAATATTATTGAAAAATATATTATGATGGTTATTTTTTACTATTATTGTTTATGAGTAATTAGAAATATTTTTTAACTCCTTATATTTAATATTAAATATATAATAGTGAAAAATTATTTGAAATGATCTATGTTATGTGAGAAATGACTTGAACACTTTTTGAACTGATCATGTCAATTCAGCAAGAGGATATTCGAGTCTTTAGTGAAATTTATCTAGTTATCGGTGACAGTTTGAGATGAAATTTTATTTTGTTATATTAGGGTCATGATATCTAGGAAAATTATCTTCTCCAATTATGGAAAAGGGAATTTGTTTTGATAAGATGATATTGGGGTAGTGTGAATTTTTAAGGGACATTCCACCTTAACCTGGGGTCACTAAATATCTAACCTAGGTGGTTAACCTTGATGATTTCACCAAAATTACTTGTTTTGTGTATGGTGAGTTCCTAGTGTTGGTGAAACACAAATATATTATATACTATTACATAATCTATTCTTGTGTGGATAGATAGAGCCATGGATATTGAAAGTGACGGTGGATGAAAATATTAGAAGTATAGAGCTATATGATTTATATTTTCAATTGATGAGTTGGTTAAACTAATATGTACATTGGATAAGTGAAATGTTTATAATATAACAAATTAATCCCTATAATATGTATTTTAGAATACAATCATCAGTGTGTGGTGTGATTTCAAGATGAATATGTTCACTCCATAGGATATATTTGTGTTTTCCTAGCTGGGACATGGTATATTTTATTTAATGTAATACTATATAGGAACTTGTATGTGTATTGTCTAGATAAATCTAAAAAATTGAATTTTGGTGTAAAAATAGGCATTCAATACATTGTTATTATTTGGATGGTGAAATTACTATTTTGGAACTCCTTGGTGATATGTGTTAGTTCACATATAATGTTTGATGGTGATAATGTGTGTTAAAGATAATCACTCAAAACACCAGGGGGAGATTAGATATGCCACATTGGATCATGAAATGGAGACCAAGGGGGACTTGTGGACATTCTAGAATCCATTTCACAACACGGAAATTTTGGTTGAAAATAGAATGGATACATATTTCTTTGGTTGATGGTGATTCAATTGAAAAAGGTGTTCTTCAATCATAAAAAATCACTAAGTCATAATGATATTGAAATTCCACACAAAACATTTTACAAGGTTCTTTGTTATCATGGTGGATGTAGGATATACTAAAAAATAGAGGTAATTGATGCCCCATGGTGGAACATTGTGTTTGTGATAAAAAATCATTTTGTAAACTATTGTTCACAAAAACAGAAAGAACATAACTTACATATGATCAAAGAAATGATTATTCCTCTTGTGATATTATTTTTTATATACTTAATATTAATATAATCTATGAATGAATCATTCTTTAGTCAAAATTATTTCCTTGAGGAGAACAAATCAAATGATAATCACATTTTTAGTTTCAGGTTTTCTAAAGATGAATTGAAAATGGAAAATTGAGCATAGATCATAATGATTTAAAAGAACTTTTCTTAAATGAAGAACTAATACATGTCAATTATGTATCATACTTTTTTTAGTTAAATATAGATCTTTTAATGGGTGTTTAGAGTAAATGACATCATATATAATTCTAGTACTAGAGGATACAGAAATATTGGATTCTCTAGAGTTCCTTTAATTATTAGGTGGTTATAGAATAAACATTATTAGACTAAATAGGGTTCAATTTTTTATATCTATATCAATATAAACAAAAGGATGGATTTTATACCGAGGATGTTTGAAGTTTTTTATTTATTAGTATATAAATATGAATTTAGAAACTATAGACTAAAAATGGAGGGAAATTGCTGGATCCAATATATGAGAATTTATCATGAAAATATTTGAGTAATATAGAAAACTATCTATAAATATTAATGTTTGAATAAGTTGTATGTTATGAATTCCATGGAATACCTAGAATTTATGACTTATATTCTGATTGGATTGGATTATAGTAAAGATGTTGTTTAAAAATGATGATTTCTTGAACATAAAAATAATGATCATGAAATAGGTATAAAAGAACCATATAGATTAAAAAATTCTGTTTCGTGTTGAATCTTATGTTTTTTTATTTTTTATTTTTATTTACAAGTTGATATTTTTTTCATTATGTAAACTACTTAATTGAAATTAGTGAAATATAAGAATAATTCATTGGCCATTGATTAGAAGTGAGTTTTTATAAATGACTATAATCACCAACATGTCATTTTGTGGTATTTATGAATATTATAAATAAGTTATATGTGCTCTTATTATGATGTTGATGTTGGTGAATCGAGTGAAATCTCGATATCAATGAATCACTATATTTAAATATTGGTTTGTGCATTTGTAATCACTATAAAGGTACCATGTGTCTTTGTAAATACAAAAATTAGATCTTTATGATTTTCAAACATGTATATTTTCTGAATCATCCTTATTTCACCCCTAACAAAAGTTGTACTGTTGGACCTCATGTTACAATATGTGGTATCATAGGCAATGCGTATTTCCTTGTGTGTGTTTTGAGAATGTTTTCATTATAGAGAATGATACTAATATGAAAAGATTCCAATTATTTGTTGTATGTAATTTTCTATAATGGACGAAAAGTGATATTTTATTTTCATTATCTTTAACGGAAGTCTACTCTATAGTAGTTTATAGAAATAATGTATGAGAATCAATTTAAATGGAAATGATTGATATTGACAAGAAATTTTCGAATAATGATTGAATGGATCAAAATTCCATATGTGAACAATTATATAAAAATATTATATGAATGTGATGAGTTGTACAATAGCTAATCTAATTATGGATAAGATTCAGAATATTTTAGAATGTGATAGTAAAGAGAACAAGGAAATTTTATAGTTTCTGGAGAAAAGATTTGTAGATTTAAAGGTGATTTTAAGTGAACATGTAGATAGTTTCTTCTAATGAATTATGAATGTCATTGGATCTAATCAAGGACTTGGTCAATTGATGATAAATATTTAAATATTTTACAAAATCCAATATATATTACAACTAAATAAAAATCTAAAGGATTTTGATCATGATGATATAAATAATTAGGAATTATATATCGATCATCCATATAGAAAACTAGTCTCATATGAAAATATACTGAATCAAGAATGTTCCCGAGAACATTAATAAAAATAAATAGCATCTGATACTATAGAGAAGTATGTGATTTAATTTATTTAAATTAGATAGGATTTTTGGAATATTTCCTATTTATTATAGCATTGATTTATAAGAGAGTCAAAAGAAGATTATAGGGTAGTATTTCTTTTTCTTTTTTAGTTAAAAATATTTTTCGTGCATCTGTGCTTGGTGTCATAGAATAATTATTGTAGAATATTCTGATATTGAATTCACTCAAAATAGATGAATGTAGTTCTATCATAAAAGGCTCTTCAATATATTAATTGATATTAAAATAAATTTTTAGAGGATTTTAGTGGTATGTAAAGAGGATATTAATGCTACGGATGTTTCTTTTTTTATATTGATTATGATTTTATCTCAGAAAAAATTATAATATATTGAATATTGTTGAGGAAGAAAAATATCGTGTCGACGATGCTGATCAATTAGATGGATTTTTTAATATCAAAGTGGAATTGAATGAAACTCTTAAAAAGTTTTACCTATAAAAAAATAAGAATATATAGACCAGCGTATTTTTTAAAGAAACCATAAGTAATGTTGATGTTTTTGAAATAAATATTGAACACCCATATAATGTTGGTGAAGAATGTGGAATTGATTAAGTGAGACTTAATAATGCAATGATATATAAGTTAAATATTTACAAATAATCTAAGAACATTTATAATCATAATATGTCTATCAATGTAAAAACTCAGAAGAATGAAACACACAAAGAGAATTTTTTATGATTGAAAAATAAGGTAGAGTATAAAATAAAATTAAATGTCTCAAGGAAGAAGATATAATTATAACTTTTATTGGAAGAACTATTAATGGATGGGGTTGAATGACGAAAAATTACATTTGATGAAGTGATGCATGCTTAAAGACACAATTAAATGGCTAAAATTGGTTTTTATGTTTTGTTGAAACATAGTAAAATAAAAAAACATGAATAGAACTAGAAAGAAGAAGATATGAGAACATTCCAAATTATTGAGAACATGTCAAAAAATCATGTAAATATATAAAGTTTTAGGATATATTGATATATTATGGAAAATTTTATTTATTTTGATGAAGTTCCAATGTCATTGGATGTCTTGTGAATATGATTTAATATTTCATAATTTTAGATATATTTTGGAATGTATACATTATTATAGTCATGAAATAAGAATCAAAACATAATATCATTCTAGAATATAAATAATATATATATATATATATATTATTTCAATTGATCTAAATTAAGGTATAAAGTTACTGATTTTAAGAATGAAAGTTAAATATAATATAAAGGAAGTAATATAGTAATTGAAATAAACCTATTCAATACAAATCCTATGTAAATAACAGTACCTAGTTGAAGTGAAATAATATTAATTGGTTTATTAAAGAAAAAAAGAATATTCTAAGAGACATAAATGTGTCTCAAATCATTTTATAACAACCTAGAAAGATAACATGATAATTATAATGGATAATATTATTATTATTGATATATAATTGGAAGTAATTATGAATGGTTTTTAGTGGATTATTGATTATGGTTACGCATCCCGCATGATGGGTAACACGAATCTTATTATAAATGCGAAAGGAAGTGTTGGCAGGATGATTTGATTTTGAAATGATGGAACTATAAAGATCAAATGATGTGGTAAAATTCAAATATTTATTGATTGATTTAGGAACACTAATGTTCTTTATTTTAATGGTCTCTAATGTTTTTTTGAGTGAGTCAATTATGTAATGAGTTATATCACTTTGAGCGGTGGTTTTCCACACTTCCTAAAATGAAATTATTGAATTTACAGACCATGGAAACCATAATGGTATGTTGTAAATAAAAATTAAATAATCACAGAGACAATATAAAAATATTATATATCATATCTAAATATAGTTTCATCATAATGGCCACCATGAGAGGTGGTAAGAGAAAATTGAACAATTATCATTTCATGATGTAATAGTTCACTATAAACAGAAACAATATGTTCTATATCCATTAGATGGAGGTGTGTGTAAATACAGGTCAAACCCTTAGCATAAAAACATACTACTATATTTAGTATACCGGTTTTGTTATAAAATAATGGAAAAAGATAGGTTTGGGGGTTGGATGTGGAAAGTAAGTGAAAAGAGCTTTAGAGAAGATGTTGCCTCTAAATCGAGTATCTCCTTTTCATTTTACCCTAGAGGATTTATTGAAAATGCCTTATGCTAAAGGTAAGGATTATAGAATGTAGGGGGATGTTGGGAGATTATTTGTGTAGATGTTGGATGTGTGAAGGGGTCTGAGAGGTTTGTGTAATTGGGTAGAGGTGGTGGCCTTTTATAAGAAGGAGGGGCACTTTAATAAAATCATCGAATATTGTTTTATTATAAATTAATTTTCAAATACTAATAGTTATAAAGTCATACATTTATAGTATCAGGTGAGTATGGGTCGAAATCCTCACAACCAATAGGTTTTAAGAATGTTTAGGTTATATAATTAAACTTATATTTTACCTTAAACCGTTAGTTAAGAACATTAACTCTTACCATGTTATATTGTATCATCATAATATATGATTATTATAGATACTATAAAATTCCAAGAGAACCAAAAGTGGATCATTAATGAAATATGTAACATTATATTTATTATTTTCCCGAATCATAGAGTTTTAGGACTATTATATAATTTAATAAAATAATATTTGGTCACATTTATGTCAATTTTGACAGTATTTCAAAATTGATTTTTGTTAATGTCATAAAAACATGATTCATTCAAACTAAATGCATTAACTCATCCCTCACATGTCAATGTCATCCAAAAAACTCATGTATTGCCTCAAAATATTCAAATCACATTTATTTTAACAGTCATAATATCATTTATTTTTAATATTTCATTAATAAGGTAATCGGTGGATCATCATTATGTCATTTATATATTCATTTACTTAATGTCTAAATTTTTTAAATAAAATACAATTATGTAGGAAATTTTTTATCTTACTATTAATTATTTACACAAAAATACATCATTTATATAAACCTAATTAAATTTTTTTTGTTAGGAGATACATGTTTATGTTATATTTATCTTTTATTTAAATTAAATATTATAAAAGGTAATTATCGCACTCAAGTAGCTCCATGGGGTCCCATATTCAACCCAAAGATGCCCATTGTCTAACATATCAAATCCCATAGGATTTGGAGACGTGTTAAGATAGTTTTATATTATTATAATATTTTTTGTTTACCCTTATTTACCTGATCTACCATTTAACCATGGTAAATAAAAATAATTACTAAAGTTAAAATTCATAATATCCAAAAATAAAATGTACCTATTTACATAACTAGGACATTTTGATTCCAATTATGGAATCCAATTTTCCAAATTTATAACACTATATTGGTAGAAATTAATTTAAAATTAATTCTTGTTGTCAAAACCAAAAGATATGTTTTTAGGAAGTAAAAACAATCAAAAGATTAAATTGTGTTAATGTCGAATTTAAATAAGATATTCTTTCCTATGACCAGAATTGGATTAAATGATAATAACATAATTCAATGTCTCTTTAAAACAATTTATACAGTCAATTTTAGCTATATAAATAATTTAGATAAAAAGACAGTTTTGAATTAAAATACAGTACTTTTCACAATTCATTACAATATGGATTTTATCATAAAAATACCAAAATTTCAACTTATGTAAATTTTGATGTTCCCCTTATAAAGAAGATGTTGATTTTGTCAAATATAATATATAAAAGTGACAAAAATATTTTTAAAAATGATTCTTTATCAAAAGGTGGTAAAATGACCTTTTAAAAATATTAGGGTATGTTATGCTTAAAATCAGATTCATTAACATTTTTAGCATATAAAATTCATTACAAAAATTTAAAAACATTTAACTTGTATTTAAATTCATAATATGGTTTATGTTGTTCATTCCCGCTAATACAAAGGCAAGACATTAACTACCATTTAAAATAATAATAATATTATTGTATTATTGTTCAATATAACTCCCTGTTGTTGGCAACATAATATTGCGAAGATACTCATTATTTTGTGTCGTGTACGCTATCATACATTGTGTCCCTACTAAATTATGTTTAATATTAAATTCATAAAATAATAATAAATATAAAAAAATATTATTCTATAAATACATGGGATGTTACATCATTCCACCATTTTGGAAAATGTGTCCTCTCAATATTAAAATTGGGCTCAGAAACTTCATTGAAAATACTGTATCAGAAAAAGAGTCACTAGAACTATCACATTAAAAGAAAGAAAGAGAAGTAACAAAGGTCACCTGAGATATCATTCTGTAGGGTTCCCTATAGGAAAACATGTATTTGGATGATAAAACTAAATCTCAACAACTAGTAAGGAGTGATAGAGAACATACTCATTGAAAGGTTATCTATCACATAACCATAATTAGATGATGGTTTAAAAGACCATTGAGAAATTTAGATGAATACTGTTTTTGTTTTGAGATCCTTTTGGTTGATTTGTAGAATTAATGTACTTGATAGATTAAAAACATAAGGAAACATAATTACTTGATGTATTTCAATATTATAAGCATAATTCAGACTCAGAATATTCTCAGAATATGATGTACATCCTTAAGAAAAAACATAAGTATGAAAGATCACACAAACCATAAAGGATATCAATATCATAAAACTAAGGTCCAAAAGTAAAGGCACACTTCCACGTTAAAAAAAGAAAAACATAACCATAACCTCACAAAACATCATTCAGAAAGGTCCTTAATAACTTATTATCACCTCACATAAAACCTCAAAAGGTTTGTCTAAAATCTTGAATATATGGTTATCCATCGAAAAATAACGGACTCTCAAGAGCTTCCATCACTTCACCAGATATCTCAGCATCTACTGTAGATGTAGAAAAATATTTTCCCAAACCATTTTTTTCTGATCAAATAAATTTCCACCCTAAGTAATTAACTTCAGACACATATTTTCATAATGACCCAACTCTTTCCAGCTAAAGCATCTTATTGTAGACTATCTATCTGTTATCTCACTATTGATCTATTCAAGACCCTTTTCTTTGTAGTCACGAACCTTGTGACCAAACATATCACACTGGTAACACTTTCTAGATCATATCATATATTTCTGAAAATTTATTTTTCAACACTTGGAACATTTTTTTGGATTACCTCTTGAATTCATAGTTTTTCGCATCTCCATTTCCGAGAACAATGACCGTTTCTTACTCTTATCATCTAGTGGAACATAAGTTTCGGAAAAATCAATTTCAATTATCATAGCACAACAAACCACTTTTTCATATCTTTTACGGTCTCGGGAGGCCAAAGCTCTTCATATCCCATGATTCAATCACGAATAAGGTCTATTAATTTTACTATCAATGTCTCGAATAAATTATGAAACATACATGGCTTATCTTGTTATGTTCTCTTCATATGAGGCAACTGAATCATCATCCATTTGCATTATTCCCATGAAATGATTCTCCATCCTAAGCCAAACAAACATAGGGAAATATTTCTCGATGAAAATATCATTAAATTCTTCCCATTCCATGGCATATAGATCATTTTTCTCTCTAGTATTCCTAACTAATGATCATCATCGATCAACTTCAACTTCAAAAAATAGATGGAAACATTAACCTTTTGACATTATGTACATCCCTCTACATTAAATATCTTCTCCAAAGTATTGATCCATCATCTAGTTACCACTAGTTCAGATGATCTATTGGATGATGGTGATTTGGACTTATAAAATGTTCCAATAATGACATATTATTCGGTAGTTGATTGGGATGATCTCGTGCATGGATAAAAAATCCATTTATAGGATTATACAACTGCTCTATCAATACATCCAACAGTTCAGTTCCAATTCCCACCACCTCTAGTTATTGATTTGAAATTTTGTTTTCCTCTCAATTCCTTCCCATTACAGCTTTTATATTTCTCAGCGGAAAACCATTCTTAATAGATATAATTTCGATAACGAAACAAGGTAATATCAAAATTATACATCATTCAAACATAACATTAAAGGAAAAACATATAAAGGAATGAAATTACCACCTACATATCTTTTAAAGTTATCTAAACTGACCTCTCTAACCAACTATAGGGAAGCATCCTTAAAAGTTACACAATCTTGAGTTAATCCAAGAGTTAACATTGAGGAACATTTTGGGTTTATAGATTTAGATAATTAGTCCATAACTATTACATAACATAATAGTAGAAATACAAAGTGGACTCTTCCCATAATATATGTTTCTTCCATAACTTAAAAACTATTAAAATGAAACATGGTCTCTTTTCATGATCAATCATCATCACTGTGCCTTGATTTCATATTTCACTCTATTCTCCCTTAAATCATACGAAAATGTTTGAAAAAATGGGATGAGCACAAAAATTATAGTAAGATACATAAAAAAAATTAGTCTAGTTAAAGCCTGATAACCCGTTCAATGTTCTATGAGCAGATTAAACAAAACATTTTCACATAAATAACACACACACTTTTTATTCATTGAGAAACACTAAAACCCATACAATGCAATTAAAAATCATTTAGGTGACTTAGAGCATAATATACATAAAAATCTTTCAAACATCTTCCAATTGGAATAACCATATGATTAACTTCAAAATTAGAGATCTATATTATGGATCACCTTTCGTTTAAGATATATCGGGCTCACTGGTGAGCTATAATGGGGATCAACCCTTTGTATAAGATGTGTCGGGGTCACCCGTTAGCTATAATTTGGTACAGCCCTTCATATAAGATAATTCGAGCTCACATGAGAGATATAAGGGGGGGTCATCTCTTTTTATCATCTATATCGAGCTCACCTATTTCGTATAATTATCATGTACCATTTCATGTAAAAAACGCATTCACCACAAAACCCATTTTTTGAATTCTTCTTCTATTCCCATATGAAAATAATTTCCATATAATAATACAATTATCAATAAGGTACCCATTTTCAATAACAAGATTCCCAAATAATGGAATAAGGGATTTATTTTTATTTTAAAAAGTCATTAAGGTTTATTGGGTAAGAAAAATATCAAATAACGATTATAGCGGCAGAGAATTTATTATCACCGTATACGTTAATAAACATTACTTTTGTCATTTTCTAAAGAAGGTAAACCACATCAAATAAAATTATTCCTTTTGTAAACATTGAATGAAAGTAATTATTGACATAAATATTTTTATACTCATTTTATACCCATATTAATAAATATTTAATTTAATATCTGGAGGAAATAATATGGTAATTAAATCTTTAAATGCGCATGGTTTCTCATACCACATTGAATCTTTAAATATTAATCCCCTTGATTTAATGAATAACATTATTATAGATGAAATATGTATTTGAAATGTCATATTATCTGTATATACATCTTATAAAAAAATAAAGGTGCATATTATCATGAAATGCCTCAATAAAAAGAAGATTGAGACGAATCCTCTTACCTTGAATCTGACTTGTCTCATTCATTCATTAATATGCTGAATAATAATCTTATATTAATTTATACTTTCTTTAGATCCTTTTTGAAGATTATTTTTCATTTTATATCACTAATTAACTTGTTATAGCAATTAGTTATGTATTAGAGTTCATATTGCATGTTTTATCGATGTTTGATATTTGAGGAAAAAAATAAATTGTTTTAATTCAAATTATCCATGTGGTAATAAGTCCATTGTCTCCATAATATTATTAATTATTTAAATAACATATATAAATATAGAATACATGTATTTATAATATTTCATAACATTTGATGATAAGAAATGAAATGCACCGTTGATGGAGATTGTAGGCCGAATGTACGCATGAACACTACTTTCATTTTTTTCATATTAAAGGAATAAAAACTAAAAGATACATAGTTATGTTGTAATTCTTGTATAATATCTATGTTATATATTTTAAATATTTTCATTAACATCGTCTTTTATACGTTACATGTATGTCATGAACGATTCATATCATTTTATGGGGTGATAGTCCACACTTTCTCAAATGATATTATCGTATTTAAACATTTGGGAAATCATAATGGAATGTTAAAAATAAAAATTACAGATGCATAGAGACAATATTAATATAATATATGCCATATATAAATATATTTTCGTCATAATGGCCACAATGAGTGGTGGTAGGAGAAAATTGAACAATCATCGTTTCGAGAGGTAGTAGTTCGTCGTACACAAAAACAATATCTTATATATCTATTATATGGATGTGTGTAAGTGTAGGTCAAACACTTAACAAAAAAAAATCCTAATATATAGAGTATATTTGTGTTGTTATAAAATAATGGAATAATGATAGTTTTGGGAGTTGTTTGAGGAACATAAATAAAAGGGGTTTGAGAGAATACATTACCTCAAAATCATGTATCTCCATTTGTTTTTATCCCAAAGGTTTTATGATATCGCATTATTCCAAAGGTATGGTTTCTAGGAATAAGGGAGGGTTGTTGGGAGCATATTTGAAAAAGTTTTAGACGATACATGTGGCCTCATAGGTGTATATAAGTGGGAAGAGGTTGTAGTCTTTTATAAGATGAAGGAGGGACATTGTAACACCCCAAGATTTTATGAGAAATATTATTTTTAATTTATTTTATGTCTTTTATTGTATGCTACATCAAAGGAACTTTCACTACATGCATCCCTGACGTTTCTTGCATTACACAGAATCACAACCTTCCTTGATAGCATGTGTTGTACGCAATATCGGGTTTCACTAAACAACAAAATATTGTTATAATATTATTATGGAATAGCCATTATTAATAGTATTAACTAAATTTTAAAATTTATAACATTATTATTCATCGTACAAGTTTTCTAGAACATGGTATGATATCAAAATAATTTTTTTGGGTAAAATATGTATTTTAAAAAAATGCTGTTTTTCTGCCTTTTGATGGAGTACCCACATTAAATCAAGTTTTTTACAAGTTTATAAGTTCACTTTGAGAAAATAAAATTTTCATTGGAATCTATATATAAAAATTTCTTTGGATATTTTTTTTCTTGATAACTTATATATTTTAATGAATAGAAAAAACTTGCAATATTTTAATTAAAAACAATTTTCCCATTGCAAGAATTTATATGGTAAAATTATAGTATTTAATGGTTTTAAATTATAAATAGAATATATTTTTACCATACAATGTAATTCATGTCATTACCATTAATTTTACATTGAATTCCTAGGTAAAAACATTTTAATCTTTGGCAATGTTTTAACTTTTAAAACCTATTTTCTTAACAACGGGAATAATTTTAAATTAATTACTAAAACATCTATATTTTGAATTTTTAAAAAAGGATTCCATATTTGAATTCAGTGGGTCCAAATTATGTTAATATGTACTTTTTTTATGAATAGTAAGTACGGTAATTTATATTTACTGCAGTTATAGGTAAATCTCACAATTAAGGGTAAAAATAAGATTATAAAATTACCCTAACACCTGCCAAAATTCTATTAGCTGACTACAAGTCGAACCATATCACCTAAGGGTCATATTAGATTCATTTTATGGACTTTTTACCATGAAAATAATTTAATTATTATTAAAACCATTGAAAGTGACAACATATCACTCTCTCAAATCTTATAATTATAATAATTTTAATTTATTTCTAAACATCATGAAACTTCGAACATGAATAGTCTCCAGAAATCTAATAATATTATCTACATCATGTATATTTATTTAGAATTTTTAGGGATTAAATAATTATCATTAATGGTGACACAATAGTGACATTGAAATTATTTTCTTGATTGAAATATAAAATAAATGGTTTTAAAAATATTAAAATAAATATTATATAAACAATTTAATGATATATACGAATTTTATAGATAAATATGACATGTTATTAATCTATTAAATATTTTATTTCGAACATATCTTCTGTGTAGGATTTTATTTAAATTCCAATAAATGAATAGTGTCAAAATTGACACTATTGGTTTTTAAATAAAAAAATATAAAATTGGTTAAAAATCACAAAAAATATTTAAAAATTATATATTAATATTTATATAGTCTATAATGTCATATATTATCCAATTATGGACAATTAACTACCCATTATTACTTACTTATAACAATTTAAAATTTAGAAATTTATTACCACAGATAAAATTAAATAGATTAAATAAGGATAAATCAAGTTGATAGGGTTTAAAATAAATTTTCAACATGCATAATTTTATTTTTGATGATATTAAAACCCTATCTTATATAATCATTGAATATTAGTCAATTTTAGAGGTTTTTATGTGGGGTTTGATTTATTATAAATTAATATTTTTGAGATTTTTAAAGGTTCCCCTCTCATCCCTTATAAAAGGGCACCCCCTCCCTCTTCTCTTTACACAATTTTGAGCCTTCAAGCTCGGCCAAACCCTGACCATTTACCTTCTCAACTTAACTATAATCATTATAGAGCTGCTGGAATCCCCAAAAGACCAACTCTAATGCCTTAAGAGGAAGCTTAAAAGAGGTGTGTTGAAGAAGATGTAATATCTTCTACCGATTCTTTCATGTTTCTTTTTTATTCATCTTTTTCTTTAGTTGTTTTATTATAAAGTAATAAAATCAGTATCACTAATATACTGATATTTTATTATAAATATGAAACAACCCCCTTTTACCTTCTACCCATCCTACAGAAAATGAAATAACCGTGCGTGCGTGCGTCTGAAATATCGTCTCCACGCCATGGTGTAATCTGTTTTTTCACCACCACCTTACTTGGATGGTTATAATGGTTTAAATAATAACTATGTATAGTTATTATAACATCATAATGATTATGATCTATTATATCATCCACTCCAATTAAATTGAAAATTTTATTGGACTGACTTTATTGCTCGTGCGTACGTATGGATTACCATCTCCACGACGCGATTAGATTCATTTTCCATGTTAACCACTCAAGAATGATTATAAAGTATATATAATGAATAATAATTAAATATATGACATTATAATTCTACTTTATTTATGTATATATATTTATATATCATCTACATACTTCTATTCAAGTTAGTAATGAAAGGAAAATAGCGTTCATGTGTAAGTATGGCCTACCGTCTCCATGAATGGTTTATTTCATTTCAATTATCTATCTATTATATATATATATATATACTGAATATATATGATATATAAATGATGATATAAACTCTTGATGTAAGTAAAACATGATATATGTAATAATATTATCATGAACAACAATTCCAAACACATACGATAAATAAAATGATTTTACCCAAAACACTGCTTTAACATGGAATTTACAAATGAACGGGTAATATAAAGTCATAAGTGAACCATATATATTATATCATAACAATGAATATGATTTTTTAAAAAATAAATGATATTATTTAAATCATTATACAAGATTTTCGGATACGTACGAAGCATATCGGGCCTAAGGTAAGGGATAATTTTGCAAATCTCATTTTAATCAGATATTGCTTATACGTAAGTATTTACAAGGGTATATTTTTCATCCATGTCCATAAAAATATTTTTCATAAAGTGTTTAATATTATTCTATGTATTTTTAATGTCACTTTTATCCTTCTTTGAATTTTAAATTGTGTTCTGGAGGTAATCATTCTTTTGATTACCATATGTGGTACTTTTTGACTTTTGTGATAAAAGTAAGAGAAGAATGTTTTTTTACTTATATGGCATGAACAAATTTTTACTGTTTCATAAAACATGATATTTATGAATATTACTCCACAAGATTTCATGATTATTTTCATCAAAATATTATTCATTTATAATTGCATGGCATTTTGTGAAAAAAAAATGATTCTGAAGAAGAAAGGATAATTTCATAAAAAATTAATTTCAAGTGTTTTGTGAAAAATATTTTCCATATAAGAAGATATTATTTAGAGTGATTATATTTCAAGTATAATTTCTTTATGATATACATGGTTTCAATTTTTTTATGATGAAATGATATCCATTTATTTTATATAGAATATGTTATGATGGGATGATGTTTATGGAACCCATTTTATTCTTTGGGTTATGATGAATGATTTATATTTATGTTGTGGAACACGTGAGAATTATCTCATTATATGATGGGTGGGACCTATGTATCCCTCCAATTAATTGGGTAATGATTTATATCTCATGATATAGACATTTCTGGAACGGTAAGTTAATATGGTTCAATGATACATGACTGGAATGAAGAGTGAACTCGATTCAAAAAGGGACATTATCTACTAAGATGGTCTTGGCAGCAATGCCTTGGCTACTATGGAAATCATATCATGTGTTTAATGTTTTTCCACAATTACATGTTTTATTACCAAGATATTTTATCATGATTGATGTTCTATTATTATCTATGCCTTACGTATTGCCATGTTTTATGTCATTGCTCATGATTTTGATGTTTACACATTATGTTCATGTTTTTAAGTTCAATTGTATATGGTTTGTTTTATTTTCTCCATTCATACCCTTACTGAGGATTTCAGCTCACCCTTTATATGTTTTTTTCTCCCTAGGATATAAACAAAGGTTTTAGGTAAGAAAAAGAAGAAGATCTTTATGGGTGATGTTGAAGATATTTCACCATGATTAGAAGATTATGTTCTGAGTTTCCAAAGACACTAAAATATTACGTTCCTTTTTTGTTGGTTTTGGTTATTTATTAAGTATTCCGCAAAAGTAATTTAATTTCATTGTACATCAAATACGGGTCTCTAAAGATGGTATCATAGGAAAGGTTTAGTCAACCTTTGGAAACTAGGATGCAAGAACATTAGTTAGATCCCTAGAGATATTTCTAAGGTATGTCTAGGGACGTCCCTAAGGTTATGTATACATGTATGGTATAATCTTAGAATAATTTTAACAATATTAGTATTAAACCTAAGATATAAGATATTGAAGGTTCTCCCGCTTTATTATTTTGTTTTCCTAGCATGATTTTTTCCTCTCACACTGTTTTTTTGGGTTTTAGATGACGGATGGAACCCGAATGAACCGTGTTGACCAATGTAATGGACAATGCAATGATTTCCCCCCCGAACAACCAAATAAGATGGGGGATAGAGTGAAAAATCTTATTTCTATACTTATGCAAGCTATGAATCATTCTGGATTTCCAAATGATCCGAGAAGGGAACAATATTATTTTGATTCCTTCATGAGGAAACGTCCATCGTCTTTTAATGGGTCTTCTGATCCCCTTGTTGCCGAACAATTTATCAGAACCATTGAAAGGATATTTTCCATACTTTTCTTTTCAGAAAATGAAATATTCATTTTACCTGTTTACTATTTAGAAGGTGAAGCAGACTAGTGGTGGACACTAATTAACAATACAAGGCCCCAAGATAAAATTGAATCCATGGAATGAGACTAGTTCAAGAACATGTTTTTCAGTAAGTACTTCCCTCGCATTATTCTAAAAAATATGGAAAAGGTGTTCCTTGAGGTTAAGAAGAAGGATGATGAATATGTTGGTATATATGAATCGAATTTTCCTGACTTGTAAGGTATGCATCGGGCATTATCATCCAACATGAATGTAAAGTTGATAGATTCTTCAATGTCTTAAAACCAAGTCTTCGAAGGGAATTATCTATAAAAGTATTTAGTAGCTATGAAGAAATTGTGCACTATGCTTTCAAGGTAGAACATTAATTTGGTTTAACATATCCATCTCATGGTTTTGACAAGAAACAAAAGATAGTGTTCAAGGAAAAACCTCATAACAATGGTGAACAGAAGGTGAATGTTTCTTTATCCTCAATGTGTGGAAAGAAACATGTTGGAGATTGTCTAAAAGGTACTAGAAAATGATTCATGTGTAGAAAAGATGGTCATAATGCAGTTGAGTGCTGATGTAATGGGAAAATGTTTTTTAATGACGTGAATAGAGAATAGACTACAAGGAACGCTCCACCAACACTTCAATGCTTCAAGTGAAAGTAAATAGGGCATTATGAAAATCAATTCGGTAATACAGGGGTTAATGATGATTGACGTGAGAAACCTCTTAAGAAAAAGGACAAAGGGTAGTCACATGCGATCACTATTGGCGATGTTGATTATGACAACGATGTATTTTAATGACTATGTGTTTATGTAACAGGATTCCAACATAATGATGTGGAATCTAATTTATAATATAGTAGAATATTGAATATATATGTATTGGTTTATTATGGTTTTAAATAAATATATGGTATCGATAACCAAGAAAAGTAATTCAAATATTTTTGAAAGCAGATGATATGTGCATAATGACTGGATAAAGAGAAAATAAATTGTTTGATAGTATTAATGATCTCATGATTGATATAAGGACTATGTGATATCATGGTTTTAGTATATATAATTTTTTGGATTTTGGTATGTGGAAAGAGTTAACTTTTGACAAGACTCATGTTTTCACTAAGGATCTATGGTAATTCTTGTTTCAAAAGAATACATGATTAAGGTATTCACATGTTTGGAATGTGTCCAACAAGATATATCTTATGATATATGGGGGATAAATGATGGCATTCACGTTCTTGTTACGTGACATTTCAAGTAATCATTTTATTTATACTATGAGATTGGACATATGTATTTTGGATAAGCCAAAAGATTGGGATGTATTATGTTGGACATTAGATAGTATTGTTTAAGGGTAGAATTTTTTTCAATATTAT
This sequence comes from Viscum album, assembly GCA_963277665.1. Lineage (NCBI taxonomy): Eukaryota > Viridiplantae > Streptophyta > Magnoliopsida > Santalales > Viscaceae > Viscum > Viscum album. The sequence goes on along the minus strand of OY728150.1, from coordinate 343,332,847 downwards.
TTGTGGAATATTATAATAGTCTAGTTTTAGAAAAAGGGACAACCTGCAAGATGGGGAACAACCTGTCGCGTCGGACAAGGTTGCGGTAATCGAACCCAAAACCGAAGTGTGACAAGACCTTATTACCTACCACTGGCCTACTGGAAGTCCTTGGTTAGTAGAAACTAGTTTTATATTTTTTATCGCTATGATAGATGATGTATAAGTCCATTGTTGGAATCATATACTATTAATCTCACCATAGATGGAATTATATATATAATAACTTATGCTAACCTTTTAATTATAGTATCAGATGGGATAACTTATCATTCTATTGGATGATCTATTAACACTTCATCAATGACAAATTCAACTTCATTTCTTTAAATAGAGATGAAGTTGAAATTATTTATGGAATGACCAATGATGATATTACACTCAAATCATGTAAGTATTTCTCCTCATGTAAAAGTTCATCATCATTAGTGAAATGTTCTTGAAAACCAAAAATGTTGTCCTAGTACAGTCATATCTAATGATTCAGATGTTACCTGAGATCAACAAAAATTGGTGGCTTTGTGATTGTTGTCTTTTTCATAACCATGTTCTCTACCACTCTCCATCAGAACTTGAGGGTTAGATTTCTCTTCCATATCCATATTTTCACTTATGATCTCCTATGTGGAAACCAATGGATAAGTCAATTTGGTTAACCATTACATTTCATAAAATAGTTTTTAAAATAAAGTTGTAGTATTCCATTTTACGATTTGGGTTTCTAAGAAAGAAACTTTCAAGTAGTAAACGATTTATAACCCCAACGAATTTCAAGGGAGAAATTTATTTTAAGGGGGGTAGAATGTAATACCCTAAGATTTTATGAGAAATATTCTTTTTAATTTTATTTATGTTTTTTGTTATATGATACACAAAAAGGATTTTTTATTAAAAGCATCCATGTCTTGGATTTCATTACCCACAATCACAACCTTCCTCGATAGCTTGTGTAATACGCAATACCGGGTTTCACTAAACAACGATATATTGTTATAAGATACTTATGTACTAGACGTTATGAATAGTATTAAATAAATTTTTAATTTTATAACATTATTATCCATCTTACAAATTTACTAGAACAAAGAATGAAAACAAATTAAATTTTTTGTGTAAAATAAATATTATTAAAAAAATGCAGTTTTTTCGCCTTTTATGGTGAACCAACATTAAATCTTGTTTTGGACAAGTTTATAAGTTAAATTTGAAAAAATAAAATTCTTATTAGGAATAAGGATATAAAAATTTAATTTTGATAAATTTTTCATATTATTCTGACAACATTCATATTTTAATGAATAGTAAAAACACGCAATATTTTAATTAAAAACAACTTTTATCATTCAATAATTTATATGATTAAATTATAATATTGAATGGTTTCAAAGTATAAATAGAATAAATTTTTACCATTTAATATAATTTATGTCATTATCATTAATTTTACATTGAATTCATAGTTGAAAACATTTCAATATTTGGCAATGTTTTTACTTTTAATACTCATTTTCCTAACAATACGAATAATTTTAAATTAATTACCGCAACTTCTCTATTTTGAGTTTTGAAAAAATAATTCCATATTTGAATTAAGTGGGTCCAAATTATTTTAATAGGTTACGTTTATTTTTTTGATATTAGGAATAGTAACTACTGTAATTTTTATTTACTCTAGTTAAAGGTAAATCAGGTAATTAAGTGTTAAAATAAGATTATAAAATTACCCTAACACCTACCAAAATTCTATTTTATGACTAAAAGTAGACTCATATCACCTAATGGTTGAATTAGATTCATTTTATGGACTGTTGACAATGAAAATAATTTAATTATTATTAAAAACAAAGAAAGTGACAAAATGTAACTCTCTTAAATCTTATAAGTATAATAATTTTAATTTAGTGATAAAATTCATGAAACTTCTAAAATGAATAGTATACAAAAATATAATAATATTATATAATTTATGTAAATTTATTTAGAATTTTTAGGGATTATATAATTATCATTAAAAGTGACACAATAGTGATGTTGATATTATTTTATTGATTAAAATATCCAATAAATGGTTTTAAAAATAATAAAATAAATATTATATGATCTATTTAATGAGACCCAATAATTTACTAGATAAATATGACATGCTACGAATATATTAAAGATTTTATTTCGAACATATTCTCTGTCTAGGATTTTATTTAAATTCAAATTATTTAATACTGTCTAAATTGACACTATAGTTATTTTTTAAAATAACGAAATATAAAATTGTTTAAAAACAATAAAAATATTTAAAAATTATAAATTAAACTTTATATGGTATAAAATTTTATAAATGAATTAATTATGGAAAATTCACAACACAAAAGTAATTAATTTTAACAATTTATAATTTAGAATCTTATTACCACAAATAAATTTAATAGATTAAATAAGGATAAATCAAGTTGATATGGTTTAAAATAAATTTTCAACATGTATAAATTTTACTTTGTGATGATGTTACAACCCTATATAATCTAATATTAGAATATGAGTCATTTTTGGAGGTTTTTATGTGGGTTTTGATTCATTATAAATTAATATATTTGAGGTTTCCAAAGGTGCCCCTCTCCTCCCTTATAAAAGGGCACCTCATACCTCTTCTCTTTACATAATTTTGAGCCTTCAATCTCGGCCATAAACTTCCCATTACACTTCTAAAATTCCCTATAAACATTATAAAGGTTTTGGAATCCTTAAAAGACCAACTCTAGTGCCTTAAGAGGAAGCTCAAAAGAGGTCTGTCGAAGAAGAGTTAATCTCTTCTACAGATTATTTCAAGTTTCTTTCTTCTTAAAATTCTTCTTCATTAGTTGTTTCATTATAAAGTAATGATATTAGTATAAATAATATACTGATATGTTATTATAAATATGAAACAACCCCATTTCACCTTCTATCCATCCTACGAATAACGAAATCCCCGTGCGTGCGTACGTACTGAATACCATCTCCAAGTCGTGGTGTAATCTTTTTTTCCACCACCACCATACTTGGATGGGTATAATGGTGTATAGAATAACTATGTATATTTATTATGACATCATACTGATTATGATATATTATATCATCCTATATAATTCAATTAAATAATTATGGGAACAATATCATCGCTCGTGCATTCACTCGGATTACCGTCTCCACAACGCGATGAGATTCATTTTCAATCTAAACCACTAAAAAATGATTATAAAGTATATATAATGAATAATAATGAAATATATGACGTTATAAAGATACTGGATATATATATATATATCATATACTTACATCCATTCAAGTCAATAAGGAAAGGATAACAGTGTTCATGTGTACGTACAGTCTACAGTCTCCATGAACGGTGTATTTCATTTCATTTATGTATCTATAATATATATATATACTGAATATATAGGATATATAAATCATGATTTAAATTTTTTAAGTAATTAAAACATTATATAAGTAATAATAATATCATGAACAACAAGGCCAAACATGTACGATAAATAAAATGATTTTACCCAAAACGCTGCTTTAACATGGAATTTATAAAAGAGCGAGTAATATAAAGTCATAAGTGAACCATATATGATATCATAACAATTAATATTATTCTGTTATATATAAATGAAATTATTTAAATCATTATATAGGTGGTTTGGATACATACAAAGCATATCGGTCCTATGGTAAGGGATAATTTTTCAAATCTCATTTTTATATGAGATTACTTATACGTAAGTATTTACCGGGGTATATTTGTCATCAATTTCCATAATAAAGTTATTCATAATTTGTTGAATATTATTCCACATATTTTTAATGTCATTTTTATCCCTCATTGACTTTTAATTTGTGTTATGGAGGGAATCATTCTTTTATTTACCATACATGGTACTTTTTGACTTTTCCGTTAAAAGTAAGAGGTGAATATTTTTTTACTTACACAGCATGCATGGATATTTAAAGTTTCATAAAGTATAAATTTCATTAACCTTACACTACAAGATTTAATTATTATTTTCAACCAAATCCTTTTATTTTATAATTGCATGGTATTTTGTAAAAAGAAAATGATTTTGAAGAAGAGAGGATATTTTCCTCAATAATTCATTCCAAGTGTTTTGTCAAAACTATTTTTCCATATAAGATTACATTATTTAGAATGATTATGTTTCAAGTATAATTTATCTATGATTTACATGGTTTCAATTTTTTTGTGATGAAATGATATCAATTTGTTTTATATGGATAATGTTATGATGGGATGATGTTTATGAAACCCATTTTTTTGGGTTATGATGAATGATTTATGTTTATGTTGTGGAACACATAAGAACGATCTCATAATGAGATGGGTGGGAGATATATCTCCCTCCAATTCATTGGGTAATGATTTATATCTCATGAGACAGACATGGATGGAATGGTATGTTATTCTGGTTCAGTGATACAGGACTGGAACGAGGAGTGAACTCGATTCAGAAAGGGACATTGTCCACTAAGATGGTATTGGCAGAAATGCCTTAGAAACTATAGAAATCATATCATGCGCTTAATGTTTTTCCACAAATACATGTTTTATTCCCAAGATATATTATCATGATTGATGTTCCATTATGATCTATGCCTTACGTACTACCATGTTTTATGACATTTCTCATGATTTTGTTGTTTAAAACTTATGTTCATTTTTTTAAGTTCAAATGTATACGGTTTTTTTATGTTATCCATGCATACCCTTACTGATCCTTTGAGCTCACCCTTTATATGTTTTCTTTTCCCTAGGATATAAATAAAGGTTTTAGGTAAGGAAAAAATGAATATCTTTATGAGAGATGTTGAAGAACTTTCACCATGATTAGAAGGTTATATTCCAAGTTTCCAAAGACACTAAACTATTACGGTCCTTGTGTGTTGGTATTTGTTTTGTATTAAGTATTCTGTAAAAGTAATTTAATGACTATGTATGTCAAGTATGGGTCTCTATAGACACTTTAGGAATGTTTTCAGATATTATTTTATTATAAATATATTTTCGAATTCTAATAGTTAAAAATTAATAATGTTTTAAGATATGATAAATATACGTTGAAATCTACTCGTCGAAAATGTTTTAGGCAAAATTATTCCACATAATTAACGTTATCTTTTAACTTTAACCCTTAGTTTAAAACATTATCTCTTACCATGTCACATTGTATTTTCATAATATATGATTATTTTAGTTACTATAAAATGCCCAGAGAACCACAAGTTGATCAATAATGACATTTGTAAAATTTTATAAATCAGTTGGCCTAATATTATAATTTTATGATTATTATATCATTTAATACAATCCAATTTTTTAATAAAACTTATTTTTATTAATTTTGACACTTTTATAAATTGATTTTTCATAAAGTCATTACAATTTGATTCCTATGAAACCAAGGCATTAACGCATCCCTAAATGTCAATATCATCAAAAAACATCGTGTATGGCATCAAGATATTAAAATGACATTCATTTTAATATTTATAATATCATTTATTTGAATATTTCATAAATAATTTAATTGTTGCCTCATTATTGTGTCATAAATATATATATTTACTTAATGTCTAAAAATTATAAATAAAATACCATAATGTATGAAAATCTATTTATATTTCTAATGAAAATCTATATCCAATTATATAATTTATATAAACCACATTATTATTTTTTAGTTAATAGATACATATTTATGTTATATTTTCATTTTCACTAAATTAAATATTATAAAAGGTCGTTATGACACCCGAGTGGCTTTATGGAGTCCTAAATTCAGCCAAATAATACTCTTGGTCAGACATATTTCAAAAAACAATATTAGGACCTGTGTTAGGGTGGTTTTATATTAATATAATATTAAATTTTTACCCTTATTTAATTTATCTACCCTCTAACCGTGGTAGATAAAAAAAATAATAAAATTACTATTCATAATGACTTAAAATAAAATGTATATATTTACATAACATGAGACTTTTGATTTAAAATATAAAATTTAATTTTGATATTTTAAAACATGAAATTGGATTAAATTAATTTAAAATTAATTCTCATTGTCAAAAGTAGAAAACGAGTTTTTAAGAATTAAAAACTATCAAAAGATTGATCAGTGATTTTGTCGAATTTAAATGCGAAATTACATCATTGACCATCATTGGATCAAATTATAAACACTAAATCTAATAACTATTTAATAAAAATGAAAAGTAAAATCTAACTATATTAATAAATTAGATTAAAAGACTATTTTGAATTAAAATGCAGTATTTTTCCACAATTGATAAAAATATTGATTTTATTATAAAATAGCAAAATTTAATCCTATGTAAAATTGATGTCCCACTTATAAAGAAATTTTTTATAAAATATAACATATAAAAATGGGAAAAACTATTTTTAAAAGGTGTTTTCCTTCAAAAGGTAGTAAAATAACCTTTGATAAATATTAGTGTATTTTATTATTAAAATTGAATTCATTCTCATTTTACGCCCCTCAAATTCATTGGATAAATGTAAAAACATATAAAAAATGTTTAAAATCATAATATAGTTGATTCTTTTCATTCTCACCAATACAATAGCTACGCCTTAACTACGATTTAAAATAATAATATTATTGTTGAATTGTTTTTGTAGAAATCATTATTGTTTGCAACATATGATTTCGAAGAAACTTATTGTTTCATGTCGGTAACCGTATCATATTTAGTGTCCCCTTTAAACAAAAATTAATATTAAATTTAAAAATATTAATAAATATGAAAATGTATTATTCTATAAATACCTCGGATGTTACAGTTTTGGGTTAGAGATTCTAGTACTTTCACGTCGGTCATGGTACTCCAATCATATTAATGTCATAAATTTAATTTATCTTTATTATTTTATCTTTTCGAATCAGTTGTGTATGGAGGTGATAAAAATGGGATTCGACATTTGGGGATGTGATAGTCTTCACATTTATAGGAGTAATGTTTTCATTTTCCATTAAATGGAATTACGGTAGATAAAGAATGTCCCATCAACGTGGTCATAATGATAAATAATGATGTTTATCATTAAATTATGTTGATGTGTATGTATACTATTTGACAGAGTTTAAATAATGATGAAACCTAAAATAACATAATTATTTCAATTATTGTTACCATGGATATCATCCTTTGAATCTGTCGGTAAGCATTCTTATGCTGGCCTTTTGGTGTGATCAACAACTATATGTTTTGGATATGTGATTTGGGATATGATTTCGGTTTATATTTGTTTGTATAAGGTTGTCAATGTGTCTTTATAATTGAGGATAGGAGATTCCCTTTCATAAGTGAGAGAAGTTTCACCCTTGTAAATATGCTTAACGTTAATATAATATAAAGACCAATTCATGGGAATATGGAAACAATAATCCCAATTTCTAATATAAGGGGATAAGAGTTCTAAATAAAAAAAAAATATTAAATATATGTATGGTTTTTGTGATATTATATGCTTTATAATTTAGTTTAACATGTTTCCAAAATTTTAACCATTATATTGATGAATTATGCGTTAACATAGTAAATATTCATTATAACTAATGAAAAAATTGCTCATATTACTATATTTGAATATGATAATTCCAAATATGGAAATTATTTTATAAATATTTAATTTACTGTGTTGGTAAAAATTAATTTTTATATAAGTACACATAACGTAATGAATGTTTTTAGAGAAACACATTTTTATGTTAAAAAATTAATTTAAAAAAATCATTTATAACCTTTATTCTGAGAAGGAATTTTTTTATGGATAAAAAATAACATTTCTCTAAATTTTAAAGTAATCCAAAATTGAATAGTTCATCTATAATATATAAAATATAAAAAATTGTATTTTTTTAGAATTTTATATTATAGGTTCTTAAAAAGTCAAGCTTCAGTTTCCAAATTTAACATAATAGTTTAAACTATATAAGTTTCTAACCTAAATAAATCATTGGTTGATCCAAAAGTCTCATATATTTTGAACAAATTCTTACAACTTAATTATTTCATAAAATTTATGATATTTGTTAAAATTCTATTTTTCATTATTCACATAAAAATAACCCATTTCAAAAATATCGAAAAATTTCACTATAATATAATTCTCTCCCAACTAACCCCAAAATGAAGTTCATTTTAACTTATTATAATTATAAAACATATAAATTTATCATTCATATAGAACATATACAATATTAAATAATAATAAAGTTTTCTTTAAAAATAATTTATTCATGATTCATTAAAATAAAAATCCTTATTATTGTTTAATTTATTCTTAAATTTTATTAATATGTCACCACTTGAATTCAATCAATATAATTTACAGAGATCATAATAAATATAATATTGGAGGAATTTTAATGAAAATTTTTATAATAAAGAATTTAAATATCATCTTATTTACTTGAGGTTTTATTCTTATTATAATTTTATTAAGGACGATTGAAAATTTATTTATTAATATTTACCTTACATTATAATAATGTATATAATTGTTCATTTTATTTCAGTGTTTCTTATGATAAAATATACTTGAGAATAATTAATTAAAGAAAAATTCATACTAAAATATTGGGGTATTACATTCAACCCCTATAAATAACTTGTTTAGTCACAATTTAAATTTCAACATATTAATGATATGGTTATCCCTAAGATAGTAAAGAGTCAAGTTTAAACTTCTAATGATATATCCAACCAACTATCTTATATAAGAATATAATTCTAATATTTTTCACAAATAATAAACATGATCTTGATATTGAGTTTCCTTAATACCATTAGATTTAAATACCCCACATGAAAAGGTATCAAGGACTATATAATGGAAGTTAATTATAATGGTAGTTTATACTCATCCTAACATCAATGAGTATCCAAGGTTGTTTTGGGATATGAAATATGTCACATCTCTTTTAGTAATTGATAGGGTCTCTATGTAAAGTATTCCAATAAATTTTTAAAATCTCAGTAAATTTTACTTATTAGAAATTTATTAGACATTCAGGAAGTGTATTCCAAAAAATTCAATTGGAAATGTGTCATAATGCTATGACGAAATCCTTATTCCACTAGATTTTTTTAATTTATAATTGATTATCTAATCATTTAAAGCATGATTTTACACCCTTTGAAAACATTGTAAATATAATGGAATTATAATATCCATAATTATGAAGATAATTTTAATTTATTGAGGGGATAATGAATGTACCTTACACCATTTTGTTTTCATAAACCACATTAGTAGTAATAATTTCAGAATCAATCGCTTTATCACTAATCGTATGTGGATCCAAAAATTGATCATTGAAATTAATACTTGATTTTTTATACATTCATTCATAATGTAAATACACTTAAATTTGAATCATTATAGTGTGGGGGAACCCATAAGTCATTATTTTCCTACATGAATATCATTAGTTGGCCACTTTATATCTCCAGGACATTAATGTGCACGATATCCTCTTCTAAAGTAGATGAATTTACCTTTACCATGAAGAAAAATTATCCCCATACATCATCCCACATTTCATTATTCTATTAGGATAATTTTTCTTTCCATCAACTGCTATATAATTGGAATCTCTATGAGAGACCACTTTTCAATTATTTATTATGTTTAAAAGATTGAAAAACATAATGTTGTCAATCACGACATGATATAGTGGTTTAGGAATAACCACACAATGTTTCATTTCATCTCCAATGATATTTGGTTTATGATGATTACAGTCATTTCATTATCCATAAAATTTATTTTTCACATCATTCCTACCAGTTCATTCCATTCACTACAACAAAAAATTTTACTGTGAGAATCATGAAATAATCAAAGGTAGAAATCATGTGAAAGGGAAATCAATCCCAAGATGATTTATCTAATAAAACAATCATTTTACCCCACAATATGTTTAGTTTAATTATGATATTATAAATTTAAATCTGTTCAAATCATATTTCCATATCTTTAATCCCCTTGTTATCAATAACCCAATCAATGAAAAAACGATCCAAAGAATTTACACATCGTTCTTAATATAATTTATCCACAAAAATCATAGGATCCTGTAATCTTTAAATTATTATTTTCCTTATATCTAAAAAAGCATAATCTCATACTAATCAATATAAACATTAATCACAAATACTCAAATAAAATACAATAATATTCTATAATAATAACATGAATCACCTAGTCAACCAATCACTTTTGAATCTCTAATGTAATCAATGTTTCTCAATATATATTCTAAAAATAAATCAAGCCATTATCCCAATTAAACATTATTTCCTCAATAATAAATCAAAGATCAATCGAAAGGGATATACAATTGTCCATCCATATAACATTGTGAATTTCGTATCGAAAGGTTAAAAATGACTAAATCCCGAAACAAGTCATGGTTGTGTAATGTAATGTAATCCCAAAGCATCAGCCCGCACCAGGTTAACTCTCTCAGGTGATAAGGGAAACATTACTACTAAATATAATAAAAGGGTTGTCAGGTGAAGCCTAGGATGCCAAAAAGTCAACGACCTCGTTACCTTCCCTCCATGTATGTATTAGACTAATGCAATCAAAAAAAAGCATCATGTAGTTTTGAATTAAATTTTTAATAGCCAAGAGAATAGTGGACACACATTTAATTGATATAGGGATGATATTACAATCATTTTCAACTTGGTGAATCATGAATCCATGGGAGTGACATAATTCCACTCCTTGACCATGGTAACGACCTCTTCCATGAGAGAGTCTCACCGGAAAAACCACAAAATGAATGAAAAAAATAGACGATCCCTACTAGTCATGAACATATCCCCATCCACTCATTCACATATTCATACAAGATCCATCGATTTTTAATTTGACACCTGATTTAGGGGGCTTCCAGTGTACCTAATTTCTTGGATGCTATATCCTTTGGGATGAAAAAACAATAACATTGTCTGCCATAAGCCCCCATAAGGAAGGGAAAATGTTACCTTGATTGAGCAGAGACACTAATTACAAAACCAAGGACCTCACCCTAGACATCAACATTGTTCGGGAAATTTTAAGCCCCTTTTGCCTGGCCCTATTTTATTTAAACCTTAAGCTCCAACAACACGTCACAACAAATAACGATCTCACTATTCGCTCCTATATGTGGTATATCAAACAGTTGAACCATAAGCAATGAAACACATCTTTGGAATGACCCAAAACATCCCACCCCATAAATATTATGAATTAATTCCAGATATATGATTCTCAATAATTTTCTATGAAAAGGTGGAAGGATGTCTCCTCCTTGTGTCCACGACAGCAAGAACATTAGGATGAAATTAAAACCCATTAAATATGCACCACTTCATCTATGGGATGAAACTGATATTGAATACTCTGAAAGAGGAAGTTAAATTTGGTTTGGATGTTGCTGCACAACAAAATCCATCCCCAAGGATTGTGATAACCATTTACATGAAAAATCCCCATGATAAACCTTCAATGGGAAAGATCTAGTCTGGGAATAGGTAACACCATCCTATCTAGCTCGATTATGATTTATATATTTTTGAAAAAATACATTGTAAAAGGGTTTATAAGAGCTTGGGTTATGTTCGGAAAAGAAGTGGTCTGTAGTAAAGTTCAACCAGGTATCCGGTTGCCTCGAAAACCAATGGGATTCCTATACTAATTATAGGCCCAAAAGTTAATCAAGGCCTCCCCAACAATCCACAAAGATTGTTTCTGTGGAGTAAGGATGTGGCGACAAGTAGCATCACAAAGAATGGACCATCCCCCATGTGCAGCTTCAAATAGAGACCCATACACTTTATTGTAGAAATTTTCCTATTAAGATATCCCCTTCAGAATATATGATGCCAGCTATTCATGCAGGTAAGACATGGTTTCCAAAACACTATGAAGTTTGATTCTACAATCCTCAACATCAACTGCCGATCTATTACATGACGGCCAGTGGCATCTACCCTTCACTTTTGCATTCCAAATAAAACTGACCCAATTTTTTTTAATTTTATGAAGAACCATTTTCGGTACCATAGTGGATGATATGACATGCATTGGGATAGTGGCTAACACAATGTTAAGTAGGGTAATTCTCCACCCTTAGGATATGAATTAGTTCTTCTAGTTAAGGATACATGCTGTTATTTTTTCCGCTATGCCATCTAAATGTTTAATTTGAACCTTAACTAAGGAAATGGAGGCCACTATGTAATCCATGGTCAACTGCCACATGGTGAACCCCAGTATGTATTCAATCATTTTACCCATTATACTTGAACAAATATTGGAGATATAAAAACTACTCTTCCCATGATTAATAATTTAACCACTCCATTTACTATAAACATCAGGAATTCAGTTGAGATCCTAAATTATCATTCTATTAACACTGAGAAAAAGTAAAAGGTTGTCTACAAAAAATAGGTGGTAAATGTCGAGGAAGTTTGGCTTGCACCAGAAAGGCCAGACATTCCCGTAATAACAACATTTATTAATGTTTCTACTAAAGTAATCTTGTCTCATAATGAAAACACATAGGGAAATGGGGTCCCCCTTTCATAGCCCTATTACTTATTTAATGAATCCATAAATCTTACCAAAAAACGTAATTAAAAAACACATAAAACTAATGATTCTAAAGGATATATCAACCACCCTTTTAGAAAAACACATACAATGCATGATTCTGATGATGAAACTCCACTCAAACTGGCTATAGGATTTATCAATATCATGATTTATGGAAATATTCAAACCAGGTACATGTTGATATCACCCAGAATTTCCTAAGCCATTTAATTGGAGGTTTGGGTGGACATTACTTTAAGGAAACCACACTACTCATCAAAAAACCATTTATGATGATGCATCACAAGCCTTCACTTGATAACAATATCATGAACATTGTATGGAAAATTTCACATGTTGATCTATATGTATTTTTTTAAATAAGATGTGTCTTTAACAATGGATATAAGAATTAATGTGGTGGAAAAATCCACTCGAGGTAGACTCCACATCAAAAATATTGTTGAATGTAGTTAAAATGTATGTTTTTAATGAGGTCCCAAGATGCAATGTAAAATGATGCCAGGAATTTGTCAGGAATAGGGGAACCTTCGACGTTAAGTGCGAAACATACTTCCACACCTCTTGCTCATCCAGATACCTCTCAAAGTCTCCGATAATAACATTATATAGTATACACAGGATGCAGTCAAAGAGGCCAGCATATCCTTTGGGGTAGTTATCCGGCATTCGAGTATTAATGTACACAAGTAAAGAGTAAAAGTGGGTCTCAACCACACTTCCCACCACATGCGGGTCATTGGTGAATGATTCATCTTAATGGAGGATATTTATTGCTTCGAATATCTTCATATTTTCAATTAATGAAAAAAAGAAGTTTTTATTTTGAACATCCTCTTAAAGTCAAGTTACTCTATACCTCTCTCTAGCAATTTTTACAATTCAAGGAGCAGGTCAACTCATAGATTCTTCATGCCCAAAAGGTTGCTCAAATCATTATCATTCTAATGATATTCAATCCCCTGCTCTTCCTGTTCAATATTGTATTTCAAATTATCCATGTCAAGGAATCGAGATGGTCTGGAATTTTCCCATAAATAAATATACTCCTTCAGTCATCGATGGATACTATGGAATCACACCCAAGAGATCAGATGATTGGTTTTTTTCCACGATGGATTCACCACATGGATAAAACCATTGTCGGCCTCCCCACATTTGGAGTATAAAGAACACTCATGGATTATTTTTTCAATGTTAAGGTAGAGGAGATGTGAGTGATTAGAGACGACCTGAACCAAATTCTCCACCTTAGCATCAGGAAAGGATGAGATGTAATTTAGATTTGCTAAGAAACGGTCATGCCAACACCACCTATGGTGATTTCCCATCTGGTTATTACTCCAAATATACTTGTCTCATGACTATTGAAGGTCATGGAGACCATTGAGAGTCATAAAAATGGAAAGATGTTTCTTATCCCTTAATCTCTAAGCTCCCCCACCTTTTTCATTATTGTGGGTAGAGCATTCAATTAAATTATTAACCAATGATCCACACCTAATGATCTGTATTTAGGCCACTCATCTCTCCCCAAAGATGTTCCCTCTCCCTTGGGTCGTATTTAGAATAAACAGGGGTCAGTAAATAGGATAAAACAATAAAGAAGACTTTAACAGGAATGTGTGTATTATTGTTAGTAATCTCCTCAACTGATATAGAGATATTCAAAAAGGGACATATGTTTTGATTTTTTGGACCACCACGAATGAACATTCAAAAGACAAATTTGTTATCAAATAGATATATTTTTAACAGATGTTTATTTTATTGGGGGATAGAAACCAAGGCCACCTTCCTACGACTAGATATATCGATAAGAAGTCAATCATAACCCTCAGACACAGTCCCCAGGCATGATATATATGGCAAGAGATCATTTAAACTGAAGGATTTTGGATCAGTTCCCCTGTGTACATGATCACTTTGGTTGGATATAAGTGGAAGAATTCTCCTTTTTAGCATGAGCTCATGTTATGACTCCACTTGGAGAAGGAGAAAATCATATGACCTCTATATCTATATCCACATGTGATAAATTGCTAATTTTGTTTTGCGATACAATGAGTTGGGGGAAGATGGCCTGGGATCGAATAATGGCGATGTCCCCATTCTACACCTAGGATTTAGATCATCGATACTATGAGACTCACACACCATGGACAAAAAATGATCCACCCAAACGTGCACTCCATCAAAGCCTGGGCGATGGCTTGGAGGACAAAATGAAATCAGGTTAGTGTCGGTATTATACTGATCCCGGTGATCCATCCCCATGTGGAAGGAGGATCTCATTACGATTAAACATGATGTATAGTGGGAGATTCAGGAGTAAGGGGCTGAGGGAAACATACTGGTTCAATAGGGGGAGATCATGAATTACAAGACAGTCTTCCTTCTGCAGATGTGACGGTTCACCTGAATCTGGTGCTGCTTCAAGAGGAATATTGTATAATTGAACAGTATCTTCTGACTAACCTGAAGAGAATGGCTTTGTAGATGACATGATGTGCAGAATAATGTGGAAAATTGATACACAAGAGATTTCCACTAGGACATCACTTCACCTTCCCCATGCAGAGTGCCGAATGGGGGAGATCAGGATAAATTCATGTTAATAAAGATTCCAACCATACCATTATCATGTAGTTAGAGAATATGTTCATCTGCACAATGAAATGATTCATGTCTGTCAGGGAGGATTCGTTGGTGAAGCATCTGGAAAGGGATGAGTCATGGGAATATGCAGGTCCTTAACTAAAATTAGGGATCTATTTTTATCTTTTATCCCAATTTGAAAAAATGAAGGCGTTTGAATCACATTATCTACAAAAAATGAAAACTATTCTCCCTTATTTAAAATGTAGTATGTATCAAGGTATTTATAATTTTCAATCATATATTATTCCTAGGACCAAATAAAGACAACACAAAATACTACCGTAGAATAATACCTCAATTTTTGTATTTATGCCTTTCATGTTATAATAAATATTAAACATATCAACACATAATGTTATCCCCAACTCTTCAATAATCCTTATCTGATGACATTCAAACTATAAAATTTATCTATACCCTTCTCTGATACCAACAAAATACACCTCATACTCACACACTCCACAATATCAAAATTTTATTCATTCTAATAAAATGTTCTATATCACCCACAAAATTATTATCAAATAGTACCCTTCTAGATATTGGTAACATGAAATAATTCTTTATATCCAGGGGAATAAAATATAATAGAGTTTATCTCAAACTTTTAGTAAGGGTAAACATATGATTTTCTAAAAAAATATCATAAGTGGACTATGATGATTATATGGTTAGTAAGTGAATATTCATTATTGAAGTGGTTCATAACAAAAAAATCATAGATAAGAAACCATGAGTCATGAAATAATCTTTGGAATAACATTAGATATTTGTCACAAGAGATTCCTTAACTGTGATCTACAAGAGTACAACATAGGCATATGAATTTGTTATAAAAGTGTTGAATAAAAGTATAATATAAGCCTAACTATAACAATCTTATGTCAGGAATACCCACCAAGACATCCATCACATATAAGGTTTAGGCCATCCACTATTTCACCTTCTTGGGCCCAGGCTAACCACCCACATATCATATTGGGTTTGGGAAAACAAATTGTGAACCCTTTAAGCTCATGGGACCTAAAACCATATCCAATACAATAAAGTCATAAACTAGACCTACCCATCACATAATGATAAACCATACATATGTATTCCACAAGAACACAAGAGCACTTATCATTTATTTATAGAAAAATTTACCCATGAAAAATGAATGTATTTAATGGAAATTATACCATAAAAATCCTCAAAATCCATCTATAAAATGAAGGAGGATGCTATTTTTAGATAATATCCCTAGTGGATCATAATTATAGTTTATGAATAATGACAAAATGATATTTAATTTTATAGAAGCATAAAAATATTTCATAAACAACCATAAGATATGTATTTTTATTTTTATAAAATATGTAAACAAATTATTCACTAAACAATGAAAGTAAAATTTTATTTGAAAACAAACATAAATACATGTAAAGGAATCATCATAATGAATAATAATAATGATTTTGGGAAATTGGTCATCAAGATATAAACATTAAAAAATATTTACACCATTGTATTGAATTATAAAATCACAATTAGAAAATGACTATGAATGTTCATTTTTTAAACTATATTAAGATTTCATAGATAGCCAAAAATGGATTTAAAAAATCATTTTAAATTAGATATTAACATTATAGAAACAAAATAAAAATGAAAATGTTTATGGAGGAAAATGGTCCCCTGGTGAAAAGAAGAAATATGGATGGTTTTTCTTAAAACCATTCTGTCAGTATTTTTGAGTAGAAAAGAGTTCGAAATTTTTCGAATAGTAGATTTTAACAAAATATCCACAGTAGAAAAAAAATATTGGATTTAATTGATAAATAATATACAATTTCTCACAATAGAATAATAATCAGACACAATCCTGATAAAATACGAGATTGTATCCTAAACACTTACCTCAAGTCCCGACAAACATAATACATACTCTAACCTCCAATATAATAAATTTAGATTTAGTATTGATATATATTAGATTATTATTCACTCTTATCTTACATTATAACATTACCTTATGATTTACCTACTTATTAATAATTATTTGAAAATTTGAATATCTTATTGTGAAGTTTTATATTTTCTATGCATATTCTATTTCATATTGAAGAACCTTTGTGGTGTTTTTTTAAATGTTTTTTATTTGTTGACAACTATAGTTTTTTGTTGACTAATTTTTTAGATATACAGGATGATGAAGTTGTTGGTTATTAGAATTTGGTCTTTGTTATAATCAGTTATAATGAAGGAAGCTGCAGAGTTTGAAAGATGTTTCTGCATTTGAATGAAGTTTCTATGATTGAATGATGTTGTTGAATGAAGAAGTCATTTAGTTTCTAAAGATTTTTGAAAGAATATGTTGTTGAAAAGAGAAACGTGAGAATTTAGAAAGTTTATCAATCATTATAATCAAAATAAGACGATTCTATTATAATCAAGAAGTAATATTGATAATTAAAACATTCATGATAAAAAGTTTTGAAGAAATGGTGGACATGTATGACTAAATTAGAATCACATTTCTGAGCATGGTTCTGGGAATAATCAGAACATATATTCAGCACAAATAAGAACATGAATTCTGTACAAATCATAACCTTAATTCTGTAATAATCGAAAAACGATTTATGCATAAATTGGAACCTAAATTCTATGTAAAATAGAACCTAAATTCTATGAAAATATGTACCTAAAAACTGAGAAAATTGGAAACTGAATCCTAAAATAATCCAAACCTGAATTAGGAAAATATCAGAACCTAAATTGCACAAAAATCAGAAATATAATTACAAAAAAATTGGATCCTCACTAATCAGAAAATTGAAAATAATGTATATTACATTATATTAACCATGGTTATGGTCCTATAAATTAAATTGTGTCAAAAATTACATAAATACTTATTATATAAACTGTTACTATCATCCATTTAAGTAGTTGTTGAAAATGGGTTACCTCATTTAGGGAGGTGGTAGTCTATAGATAAAAATTAGTAGTGTTCTAATTATTTATCAAATATAATGGAGATAGAAAACTATTTTCACAAAAATATAAAATTATTTCATTATACTATTTATAATAAATAAAATTTTTTAGATTTTTTTAGAAAATTTTAAGGAGTTCGAAGAAGAAACAACCATTAAAGAACTCATTAATTCAATTACCACTTCGTTAG
The DNA here is from genome assembly GCA_963277665.1 of Viscum album. NCBI lineage: Eukaryota > Viridiplantae > Streptophyta > Magnoliopsida > Santalales > Viscaceae > Viscum > Viscum album. The sequence continues at coordinate 343,314,275 of OY728150.1, read as the reverse complement.
GAATATTCCTTTCAATCTCTCATTATGGATTCTTGGGCATCCAATTTTGTCAGACGAGGAACACATGGATTTAAAAAATAATATTTTTGATGTTATTTTAGCACATCTAGGTTGATATGTGGTGCTCAATATGTGTGGATATGTGTGGAGATGAGTTATACATTTTAAGTGATCGATGTTGAACCCTTTTAAATACCATTATAATTAATGTAATGTAAGGTCCTCATCATGGGAATGTGTAACAAAATAAGACAAATTTTTATGATAATATATGTTTAAGTCTTAATACACAAATAATGTAAATAAATATAAGAGATTTTTGATATTTGAATCCTTATCTAGTAGTTTCCTCCATTTATCCATTTTCAATATTAACCTGATGAAATTATTTTTTCTTTGTTAAATATTCAATTTAAAAAATAAAATTATCCTTTCTAAAAAATTAAAATCATTTGGTACCAAGTATTGTAAAACAATTTAAGATTAAATTTATAGAGGTGATAAATATAACATTTAATATAATTATGTAAAATAAACAAAAATTGTATTTAGATTTATTCCTTTTGAGAATAAGAATAATTTATGTGTAAGTCAGATATGGATTTGACTATTATGGAATTTAATGGTTTATCGATAAATATAAAAAGATTTTTATGAAATTAAAAGAAAATAAAAAATTTGTTACATAACATTGAATACATAATTAGTAGAAAAGTCCAAAAATAATTTCTTATTAAAATAATATACAACTTAGGTTCCAAAAATTCAAGCATTGATTTCCAAGTTCATCATAATTGAATTAAATAACTTATATTATAACATTAATACATGTTTGGTTGATCTAAATGATTCATATATTTTAATTCATTCATATATTATAATAATGTCATAAAAATTACGATATTTGGATAAATGATATTTTCAATATTCACATAAAAAGAAATGATTGAAAAAAATTCCAAAATTTCACTTTGAAATAATATCTTCAGGTTGAATCGAAAATGATTTACTTTCAATCCTAATTTTTTTTAAATTTTATAAAATTCTCATTTTAATAAAATATATATAATGAAATTCTAATTTTTTTCCAAAATATAATTAAGCAAGACTAGAAAACTAAAATATTTCCATTATAATATATAATAGTATCTATACGTTTTTAATGATTCGATGTAATATTTACAATGGGATAAAAACCTATACATATATTATGTAAGACTAAAAAACTAATAATTTTCCTAAATAATAATCATTTCCATGATACTTTCAAAAGAGCCCATACTAAAGTGGTATAGGCTCCTGCATGTACTATATTAGTGGTGGAACTGTAGTGGTGGAGGCACTGTAGTGGTGGATGTACATTAGTATGAAATGTCGTGGTGGTGGTACTCCAACAGGTATTGTACTAGCGTGGGTACTATTGTGGTACTATTCCCTGAGGGGTCCTTTGGGCCAAAAATGGGATTTCAAGACTTGTATTTAAGACACTTGTCCTTGGGCCTTATGGATATGTAATGGGTATCCCTCTACCTAGAATAAATTGGGCTTCTATTTAATAATAAATAGAGGCTTAGACCACAAACTTTCACAAAATTGATACTATGTTTCTCCCCAACAATTGGAGAAAAATCACTCCTCTCGATAAGGTAATAAGGCTAATACATTGGACATAATTTCCATTATGATTTCCTAATATTCCTAACGCTAATGAGAATCATTGGTTGATTCAGGATATAAAATGGGTCTTCTATATGTCAAAAATTGATATGGGTTATATATTTAAAGATCTATTCCTTGCCAAAAATCAAATCAAATTTTACTAAACGGGGAATAATAATAATTGAGGTAACTACATTCCCTCAATGTTCAATTAGAATGGGGTTATAGTTCTATGATTTAATCACTATACAATTAAGATAAATAATTGATAGCTAGTTATCTAATCATTTGTGGGGAATTTTAATTCTTTTATAAAACATTCTATATATAATTGAGTTGGAAGACCCAAAATCAAGTTGATAATATAATGTTCTCAAATGGATGATGATTTCAGCTTATGAAAAATTATTTCAATGAACTAAATTATCAATTTAGATTGTATAATCCTTCCATTTGATTCATGAAATATGAATTAATGATATTTATTATCGATATAAACCCTTGATATAGAACAAATAGAAGCATAATTTCCAAATTCCTTATAATTGATGCAATAATGTGTTGGTGGAACCAATGGCCATGATTTTCCTAATTAAATTTGATTATTAAGACTCTTCATAAACCCTCAATTTTCATTTTTCTAATATCATTCTCACAGACATCTAAAAAATTACATATTACTTGGTGAAAATTTCCCTCATACTTCATCTCATATTTTGAAAATTAATTTTGATAAATTGTTTTCCCCATGGGTCACATCCTCTGAAAATCCGTGAAACTACCTTTTTATGTTGATTGATGTTTTTAGAAGATTGAAAATTCTCATGTTATCAATCATCGATTGGGATATATTTTTAAGAATAACCATAATATCATAAATTATATATAACCTATCATCTATTTTATCATGTGGTTAGTCATTGCAATGGATATAAAATCCTTTGTTCACATGATTCCCCCTAGTTCTAGTTATTTACTATAACCCAAAATGTCAACGTGAGCATTATGAAATAATAAGACTAAGAAATAATATCATATAGAAAATAAATATTATGATTTATTATCTTATATGACCATTATTTCAACAAATAATATGTTCATTATAATTATTAAATTATAACCCTCTTTTATTTCAACTCAAATTTCCTTATATTTCGTCCTCTAAAAATCAATGCCACATCCCTTAAAAATAAATAATAAAATTTTCTCATTATCTATCATTGTATATATTAATCCCAAAAAACAATAAAAATCTATTATATTAAAATTCAATATAACCTGATTCCCAAATAACATTAAATGCATGCCAACTAATATTTTAATTAATCATAAGTATACTTGACAATATATTAATCCCATCCCATAATAATCATAATCATCTTGTTATGATATAATTTTTCAATCCCTAATTATATCTATACTACTCAATATATATTAACAAAATATATTAACACTTATCAGCATTAAACATAATTAACTCAACATTAAATATCATATCAATCTGAAGGATTATTAAG